>CM022085.1:4412005-5903172 GCA_011114355.1 Carex littledalei | reverse complement strand
GTGTGATTTTTTACTTTACATATTTCAATATTCAATAAAGATGAGTATATCTTCATATTATTTTTTAGTGGTTTTCATTGTTTTTTCCTCTCTCTCTCTAATTTGCTTGGTTCGATAATTTAGTGTTTAAAAAAAAACAAATTAAACATAGTGATACTATGGCAGTATCATTTGAAAGAGAAATTAGCATAATAAAGCAATTGACAAACTACGATGCCAGCATTATTTGTAAACTATTTTTTTAATTAAAATTTAAAATATTATAACATTTTTCAAAATGTAAATATACCATGAAAAAAAATACTGTCATCATTGTTGGTTGTTGGTACCTATCTTCATCTAGAAGGCACGAGCCTAATATCCTAAATAAATGGAATACAAAATGGGTGCTTGAGTATTTTTTTTTACTAAAAGAATATTATTAAAAAATGAACTCTAGTGCATTATTTATTTCGTTAATTAAGTATTACCGCTCGATCCAATAACATTTTTCTAATACATCTTAAATGCAAATTAGTACTAAAATATTATTGCATTTCATCTATGAATGGATAAGCAAGTAAACCTCTTCGGTCAGATGCGGTCACCCCATCATTTCCTTCCCCTCCTCTTCCTTTTCTTTAATAAACCCCTTCTGAAGTAGACCATTAGAGTGAAGCCACAATTCTACACAAAATGAATATCGGCTCATACTCTATCCATATCTTCATTTTTAAAGTCTAAACAGCCGATATGAACATATCAATATGATTTCCATATGAAAATGTATTTGGATGTCAAATTTGACATTTTTTAGAATTTGTTTGACTATTATTACCATATTTGAATATCACTTCATCTAAAGATTCTTAACCATTCAAAAGTAATGATTTTCAATCTACGTAAAAAAATAGTAAAAATAATACATCTAAAAAAAAAAAACTTGGCCTCGCAGTACATTTTCAAATGGAAATCATGATAAGCGGTTTAGATCAATTATTTAAACTTTGATCTGAATCCATAGTATAAACCGATGTGCGTTGTTCATAGTCGTAGCCTTACTCTAGATACTTATATTTTTATTTCATGCTAAATGCAACTGAGCACATGGTCCATTTGCAGAAGAATCGGATCTTTGGGGTACCATCACTTTTATTTTCTATTTAATTCCTATTATTGTGCATATATATCACTAGTACAAAAAACCCTTTCACCGACCCTCAAACACCGACTGTTTTAAATGTAACAGTCGGTGTAGATATTGCTGGTAAAATCGTAAATAAGAACAACCTCAACACTGACTGTTCCATTACAAAAAACCGCCAGTGAATCAACACCGACTGTTTTTAAAAAAAACAGTCGGTGTTGCTTATACCCTACACCGACTGTTTTTAAAAAAAACAGTCGGTGTTGAGCAGTCACCAACACTGACTGTTTTTTTAAAAAACAGTCGGTGTTGCTCATACCCTACACCGACTGTTTTTTGTAAAAAACAGTCGGTGTTGAGCAGTCACCAACACTGACTGTTTATTTAAAAAACAGTCGGTGTTGGTGATACCTACACCGACTGTTTTTGTACAAAACAGTCGGTGTTGAGCAGTCAGTCTTCCGAAAATTTTGTTCTGCCGCGAAATTTTTCGTTTTCCCTTCTAAAATTCATTTCCCTCTTCATTTTGCGATCGCGATCTCCCAAAAACCCCAAAATTTGAGTCAGCCTTGCCATCTCCGAAATTCATTTCCCTCTTCCCAAATTCATTTCCCTCTCCCAAAATCGCGATCTGCCTCTGCCTCCGCCGAGCACCCGAGCACCCGCACCCGCACCCGCACCGGAGCACCCACCCGAGCACCCGCACCCGAGTACCTGCTGGAGCGCCCGAGCACCCGCCTTGCTGCCTCGCCCCGCCTTGCTGTCCTTCTCGTCAGTCAAGTTTGGAGCGCCTTGCTGCCTCGCCCCGCTGGAGCGCCTTGCTGGAACACCTGAGCAAAAACCTCGCCCCGCTGGAGCGTCGATCTTTAGCAAATCCGGCCAAACATCAGACGTGTTCTCACCTTCGTCCTCTCTCCCTCTCTCTCAACCAAAAAAAAGTCAAAAATCTCTCTCTAGTGCTGATGATTTAATTTGTTTCTGTTCAATGATGGCAAGTACGAGGATGCTTCTATTTCCACTCTAGAGCTCAGCAGGTGTCTATACCATTTTTTAATTTGATTTAATTTTAGTTAATATTTGCAGTAGTTATATATTTGTATCAAACAATAGACATGAAGTCTTGAAGCTTCTTGTTCCATTTTATAGCTTATTTTCCAATAAATACTCATTTTACTAACAAATAGCGACGGACTATGTATTTTAGATTTGTGCTATTCTTTATCCTAGTGATTCTACTGAAAATGGAAAGATATTGCGCTTGAAACAACAGCTTTTCCTCTACAGCGCATCATTTCAGGTTCTTAATCTCTACTTCAGAATTCATAGATATTAACCCTATAGAAATTACTAGTTTGCAATTGATCTTTTCATCTTAAAAGACCCTTTGAATTTTGTTGAATTATGTTTCTCCGAAAATATTGTTAAAAGTGAGTATCTATCTGCAGGATATAATTAATTAAATTTAGTAGATGCTAAATATTGCAATTTGTTGTGGATAATTAATGATTTCTGGTTGTATACTGCGTTTAATGAATGACATTTTGATTTATACTGGTACCTGTTGTAAGTGTACCAGTTAGAAGTTGATTGTTCCATGGATTAGAGCAAGGAATTTTGAATTGGAGTTGAATTACATTACTGGAGCACATGTGATACTTTTCTTTGTTCTAGCATTTGCAAAGCTCTCTACAGAATCTCTGGCAGCAGCTGCCAAACTGGTACTGGTACCAGTTTTGCTTTCCTCTGGCAGGCAACCCTCCAACATTTAGAGTGACATTTAAATCATTCTATAATATATACAACACCTGAGGTAAAACAGTGAACATTGCTAGATATTGTTTGGAAAAAATTCTGATTTAACCAAATGATTTCAGAGATGTGCGGTTGGGAGCGGCAATTAAATGATGAGGAGAGGAGATTGACTGATTTAAGGGCTGAAACAACTGGTATTTATTATCTACGTACTTAAAAAAAATTTTCATGTCGATTAATCTATGAATCTTGTACAAGTTGTTGATTTAATTGCCGTAACTGTTTTATATCATTGCTGCTTTAAATTAGGCAATAGGATAGGAGGCATTCCAAGCAGGATGAGGAGAAGAAAGTCAGAAACACTTCGTGCACAGTACATTCACACCAAAGAACTCAGGCATGAACCTTTTCTTTATTTATGTTTCCTAAATATATCTAGCAGATGAAATGGAAAAATTGTAAGATATTGCTGATTTTATTAAAACTGGCTGCAGGATTTGTGCAGGAACATGGAATGTAGGTGGGCGGATCCCACCTGATGATCTGGACCTCTCTGATTGGCTTGACATGTCTGAGGCCGCTGATATCTATGTACTCGGGTATTTGTTCGTTTCTTATTGTTCTATCATGTCTCCTATTTTCTTAGAAAAAGTAATCTTCTTTTTTATGGAAAATAGTTAATGCATGATGAGTTTTAAGTTTAACAAGGTTAGAGGTACACTTTGCATTACATGGTACTGGTACTAGTCAAGAACTGTAACAGTAACAGGTAAAGTACCAGGTGAAGGGACATGAATGTTCAGATTCATTTATTTTTCTTGTCATTTTATTGATTTTACTTAAAACTCATCATGCATTAACTATTTTCCATAAAAAGGAAGATTTTACTTTTAAATACTTTGTTTTAATTTTCTAATTGGATGTAATATCCGTTATAATGGCCAGTTATGGTACTGGTACAGACTAGCCTGTTCTTATATATGTTATTTTAATTTATTGATGCTTTATGCAGCTTTCAAGAAGTAGTGCCACTAAATGCGGGAAACATATTTGGAGCTGAAGACAGCCGCCCGATCCGCATGTGGGAGTACCTGATCCGTGAAACCCTTAACAAGATCCGACCTGTTAAGGAGAAATACAAGGATGATATCATCAGGTAAGGTTTTGAAAAGTATGGCATCATTCAAATCAGTGCAAGGAGATGATAATTTGAATTTGAATTCGGAACTTGATTGGGAGAGTGCGGTGAGTAGGAAGAAGAAGAAGAGGTCAAGTTTTGTGCGAATAATAAGCAAACAAATGGTGGGTGTATTTCTATCAATCTGGGTAAGGAGGAGTTTAAGAAAACATATTCAAAATCTAAGGGTTTCGACTGTCGGTGTCGGGGTCATGGGCTATATTGGTAACAAGGTAATCTTGTAGATTCTTTAAGTATTATTTCCTTTATAATCAAGTTAGTACTATACAAAGGAGAAAATAATGGAAACATTTTTTTACTGCTACTTGATTATAATTTCATACAAGGAATGCTCAGACCAGTACCAGCAATAGTAGATCTTAGGAAATGCCCCATTTTGACTTAAAAATGTTGTCACATATTTTCAATGTCCATGGATTTCTGTTGTAATTTTATCTGATGATTCCATCACTTGTTTTAAACAATTTGGTAATTTCATCTTGCATATGCTTCAGCAAATCTATTAGTGTAAACCTTATTCATCATAACTCTCATTTCACTTCTAATTATATTATAGTACATCTCTCTCCTAATTTTCAGATAGCAAGCATAGTTTGTTCAGGTTAATCCAGCCACTCCACAACCTTGCTGTATTGGTAAGTCACTCCCATTTTTCTTTTCTTCTTGGTTAAAAATGGGTATACTGTGCTAAACAAAACACCACTATTTATATTTACTACCATATGATTTAATCTGAGTTGTATTTACTAGGCAGTATCTACTGGTCCAAATTGAAACATGGAAACAGTGAAATGAGAGAAAGTCTTTCAGATCGAAGGATAGCGCCACATGTCCTTGCGGAGAAGATTTGGTATGATGCAGAGCAATGGATGGCTCATTGTTGAGTATAGAAATCTTATACTTTGTCAAATTGTTGTTTTTCCCTTTTAATTAGTTTTGTAACTGATTGCTCTCTGTAGAGAGGAAAAGATGTAAATGACGTTTATTTATCTATTAATATATTCACCTTGAAAAAAGTTTATAATTTTGTATAATTATAAATGGTATAGGAATTATATAATTATACAGGTGCAAAAAAAAAAAAAAAAAAAAAAAAAAAAATTCGGTGTTGGACATCTACACTGACGGTTTTTTCAAAAAAACAGTCGGTGTTGGGCGCCTACACCGACTGTTTTGTCCAAAAAACAGTCAGTGTTGGGCGCCTACACCGACTATTTTTTCCAAAAAACAGTCGGTGTTGGGCGCCTACACCGGCTGTTTTTTCCAAAAAACAGTCGGTGTTGGGCGCCTACACCGGCTGTTTTTTCCAAAAAACAGTCGGTGTTGGGCGCCTACACCGGCTGTTTTTTCCAAAAAAGTCGGTGTTGGGCGCCTACACGGCTGTTTTTCCAAAAAAACAGTCGGTGTTGGGTGCCTACACTGATGTTATTCACCCGTCAGTAAAGATTTATCTATACGTCGCCGCCACACCGACGCCTCAATAACAGTCGGTAAAAAGGGTTTTTAACAGTCGGTGAAGGGGTTTTTTGTACTAGTGTATATATATAGAGAGATGGGCTACGGTGCTTCGCGAAGTAAATGGCCTTTTTTACTTCACGTCATATTTTCATTTTGAAAATCCAAACAACCAATCCGAACCGTTCAACATGTTCTAAATATTGAAATGTGCTTGGAGACTAAATTTACATTTTTTGGAATTTTTTTACTATTTATTAAGCCACTTTGAAATCACTGATCCGGTGGTCCAGAAATTTTTACTGTTCACAGTGGATCAGCGATTTTCAACGTAACTTAATAAATATACAGAGACAGGCTATGGTGAGTTGTGAAGTAAAACGTTATTTTACTTCACGCCATATTTTCATTTTGAAAGTTCAAACAACCGATCCGAACCGTTCAACATTTTCTAAATATTGAAATGTGCTTGGAGACTAAATTTACATTTTTTGGAATTTTTTTACTATTTATTAAGCCACTTTGAAATCGCTGATCCACTGTGAACAGTAAAAAACAGTAAAATTTTCTGGACCACGGATCAGCGATTTTCAAAGTGGCTTAATAAATAGTAAAACAATTCCAAAAAATGTAAAAGTTAGTCTCCAAGCACATTTCAATATAGAGAACATGTTGAGCGGTTCGGATCGGTTGTTTTTTTCAAAATGAAAATATGAGCGTGAAGTAAAAATGACATCTTACTTCACAACTCACCATAGCCCAGCTCAAATATATATATATAGATATATATGAGGAGGGATCCACTTACAACAAATTTGAGTTACAACATCATTTTTTTCATTTTCAAAGTCCAAATCGTCGATCCAAACCGTTCAACATGATTATCTAAATAAAATGTACTTGCAGATCAAATTTTATATTTTTTGAATTTTTTTACTATTTATTAAGATGGGTACAAAATTCAATGGTCTAAGTATGGCTATTTTTTGTAAAATACTTAATAAATAGTAAAAAAATTCAAAAAAATATAAAATTTGATCTGCAAGTACATTTTATTTAGATAATCATGTTGAACGGTTTGGATCGACGATTGGACTTTGAAAATGAAAAAAATGAATGTTGTAACTTTGTTGTAACTCAAATTTGTTGTAAGTGGCCCTCTCTATATATACACCTCTATATATATATATACATCTACAGTAGATTTGGAGGCTTAAATCGCATCGGATTATGTTTTCAAGTTGCATCATTGACGTAATTTGTGGTGGATTAATTAATTGATTTCACATCTTCTACGACAGTTTGCTTTCTGATAACACGTACGCTTATATAAATGATCTTTTATTAATTCAACTGAAATTAAAGATGTACAGGAACCCATCCTGTATTCCTGTTACTGGCTTATATGACGCTATATATATATAAATATGCATATATCAAATTGTATTATATTATATTATAGAGAAAATCTCTCCATTTGTCAACAATCTGTCGTTTGCTCGTTTAGAGATTATAGAACCCGGTTTGCACTTGCTCATATTGAACCGTTCAAGCACCTTCTCCAAATATCTTTCTTGTGACAATCAAAGTTCGTATCTTTTGCGATCTCTAGTGATCTTCATGCCAAGAATTTGCTTTGCATAACTCAAATTCTTCATTGCAAATTCATTCCCAAGCTTCTCTTTCAAAGCTCCAATCTCATTTGCATCATTCCCTATAACTAATATGTTATCAACATAAAGTAAAAAAATGATGAAATTACCACTAGAGTACCTTTCCATGAAGACACAATTATTCGAAGTGGTCTTGCTGAAATTATTGTCATACATAAAAGATTCAAATCTTTTATACCAGTTTCGTAGCGCTTTTTCAAACCATAAAAACTCCTCCTTAATTTGCACACCATGTCCTCTTTGTCATTTTCAACAAACTCCTCGGGTTGCTCCATGTAGAGCTCCTCCTCCAAATTACCATGAAGAAATGCGGTTTTCACATCAAGCTTCTCAATCTCCAAATTCAAACTAGCAGCCAATCCGAGTACAACCCTGATAGAGAACATCTTAATCACAGGTGAGAATATCTCCTCAAAGCCAATCCCTTTCTACGACATCTTAATCGTTTGTGATGTGTTTTGTATAATAGTGAGAGTAAATATGATATTATGAATTTTTGAGGTGGAAATACGTAAATTTGAAGTTTTTTTGAGGTTATACATGAAATTTCTCCAAAAACATTGTAATAATTAACTACTTGTGCGATGGTTGAGGTGCAAGGTGCAGTAATGTGGGTCGGGTTGTCAAAACAGCAAGTGTGGGGTTTCTCTAACTACATCATCAACCCTTTCGGGGGAAGTTAGGTGTAGAGTTATAAATCCACCTAAAAACTGAACTGCACATAACTATCACACGCATCTCTATTGATTTCACATCATCTACAGTTCGCTTTCTGATAGGACGCTTATATAAGTATTTTAATTAATTCAACTAAAATTAAAGACGTACAGGAACCCATCATGTAGTGTTGCTGGCTTCTATCTAACAGTGTGGATTGATTTCACATCTTCTACAGTTCGCTTTCTGATCGATAGCACGCTTATATAAGTATCTTAATTTAATTTAACTAAAATTTAAAGACGTACAGGAACCCATCATGTAGTGTTGCTGGCTTCTATCTATAGTGTGGATTGATTTCACATCTTCTACAAGTTTCGCTTTCTGATAACACGCTTATATAATTATTTTAATTTACTAATTCAACTAAAATTAAAGACGTACAGGAACCCATCATGTACTGCTGCTGGCTTATATGACGCTATATATAGGAGTTGGCTACGGTGCTACGGGTAGCATAGAGGCCTCCGTGCTACGGCTTAATATTTGAGTTTTCAAAATTCTAACGGTCGATCCGAACCGTTCAACATGATCTTCATATAAATATGTACTTGCAAACCAAATTTTACATTTTTTAGAATTTGTTTACTATTTTTTAGATAGTTAGAAAATCACTTGATCTGAATGGTACAAAATTTTCAGATCAAGTGATTTCTACCTATCTAAAAAAATAGTAAAAAAATTCTAAAAAATATAAAATTTGGTGTGCAAGTACATATTTATATGGAGATCATGTTGAACGGTTCGGATTGACCATTAGAATTTTGAAAACTCAAATATTGAGCCGTAGCACGGAGGCCATCTATGCTACGCGTAGCATATTAGCCAGATTCCTATATATATAATATATATATATATAGAGATTGGCTAATGTAATAACGTTAGAACTTCGGCCGAAGTTCTAAGGGTCGTTTTTGCAATTTCAAATCCAAACAACCCATCCGAACCGTTCAACATGTTCTCTATATTGAAATGTGCTTGGAGACCAAATTTTACATTTTTTGGAATTTTTTTGCTATTTATTAAGCCACTTTGAAAGTTTCTGATCCAACGGTGAACAGTAAAAAACAGCCAAATTTTCGGGACCACCGGATCAGAATTTTCAAAGTGGCTTAATAAATAGCAAAAAAATTCCAAAAAATGTAAAATTTGGTCTCCAAGCACATTTCAATATAGAGAACATGTTGAACGGTCGGATGGGTTGTTTGGATTTTGAAATGCAAAAACGACCCCATTAGAACTTCGGGCCGAAGTTCTAAGTTATACATTAGCCAATCTCTATATATATATTCATATAACATACTATTTATTTTTATATTTTAGGGGGAATTTCACGTATACCCTCAAAAATTTCAAAATTACGTATTTCCCCCTCTAAACTTCAAAAACTCACAAATTTACCCATTTAATTGTCTTTCATATTAAAATTCATTCTAATTTATAAAATACCCATTCCTTATTAAAGGCATAAACCGTCCATCATACTCAAATTTGAATCTGAAGGGTTCCTCTATGTCCGAACTACTTAAGATCTGTGCACGCTAGATCAGCACGAATCTTCAAGCGAACACACACGGATATTGAAGCTACAAGCACAGATCTTAATGCGATGTGCGCGGATCGAAATTTCTTTAAAATCTGTGCACGCTAGATCAACACGAATCTTAAAGCCAACACGCACATATATTGAAGCTACATGCACAGATCTTAATGTGATGTGCGTGGATTGGACGGTAGAGGAACTCTTCATATTCAAATTTGTGTCCGATGAACTTTTTATGCTTTTAATAAAGGGGTAAAATGGTATTTTATAAATTTTACAATGAGTGTTAATATAAAAACAGTAAAATGGGTAAATTTGTGAGTTTTTGAAGTTTAGAGGGGGAAATACGTAATTTTGAAGTTTTTGAGGGTATACGTGAAATTCCCCCTATATTCTATTATATTATATAATAGAGAAAAGTTTGGACCACAAGCACAAGCTTCCCACCCATCGCCGAGTGCGTATCCTGTGAGATATTCATCTTTTGTGTGACTGATGGTAATGTGCCTATTCAGTAATATCACACGGGGCCTTGGCTTTGAGATTTGTGCATAACATATTTGAATGGTTGAAATTTTCTAAAAATAACTCAAAGGATGCGAATTCCTCGGCCACCCACTTACTTCATGTCTAGCGTCCTGTCCAGCGCTCATGACAAACCCTTTAAAACTTTGTTTACAACACTTTAAATTACTACTACAAACTCGGATCCATCAGAAGTCCACAGTTAAGCGTGCTCGAGCAGGAGTAGTACTAGGATGGGCGACCTCCTGGAAAGTCTAAAGTCTATGTGTTGCATCCTTTTGAATCACTAAATTGTAAAATCTGGGTAGTTCAATTCCAGTGTACCTTTGTCTTCATGCTAAAAAAGGGAAAGACTCAATTCACCCCACGATCTTTTTTTTTTTCCTCGATAATTCTCGTCAATTTTCTCGACAATCAGGACGTATTTGCGATAAAAAAATAGAACGTCTTCTAATCAATTTTCTTTTTCAAATGAGATTCATAAAAGGTTACTTTGAGTTATATTTGTGTCGTATTTTTTATTTTTTAAATATGCTACATATAAAAACATGATTCTAGGTTTAAAGACTTCATATGCTATGTATAAAAATTGCATTTTGATAAGTTACATGAAGGTCCAAAGGCTTCACATGAGTACTTTAAAGGGTTGTAACAAAAATTTAAAGGGTTGAGAAGCCAAAATAAAAATAATAAAAATAGAACTTATAAGTTACATGTAAGGTTTAAAGGTCTGACACGAGTAATCTAAGGGTTATAAGCTGAGGTTTAAAAGCTGAGAAGCAAAATAAAATAATAAGAAATAAAATATAATAAGTTACAACGTTTGAAGATTTGACACGAGTACTATGGAGACAAGAATTATATGCGTGAGAAGAAAAAAAAAAGAACTGATAAGTTACATGTAATGCTTAAGCTTGACACAAGTATTTTAAAGTGTTGTACACATATGTTTAAATGCTTGAGAATTTAAAGTGCCAACGGGGTCTTTCACTCCCAAAAAAAAACAGCGACACAAATAAAATTCAAAAGTACTTAATCATGATCTCATTTGAAATAGAAAATCAAATAGAAGACTTTGGTAGCTATAGATTGCAAATTCGTTAAAGATCATCGAAAAATGAACGAGAATGACCAGAGAAAAAAAAAGAGGGTGAAAGTCTTTTATTTTTTTGACTTGGAGACAAAGTAGTTACCAGTTGAACTAGGTAGATTTTGCTTGGGTTCTTATTAATAGAAAAAAGAAAAAAAGAACATAGCATAAGGGGTACATTCCTGTGAAATCTCATTTCATAGGAAAGACGTGAATGTCTATCCCATCTGCTATAATGTCAGCTACAGTGGTGGACGGGAATGTCTATCCCGTCCATTACAATGTCCGCTACAAAAATTTCATTTTATGCAGCGGACACACTGTAACGGATGGGATAGACATTCTCCTCCACCACTGTATAGCTGACACTGTAGTGGACGGGGTAGACATTTCCGTCCTTCCTATGGACAAGATTTCATAGGAATGTATCCTTTTTTTCGATATTTTTTTTCTTTTTTCTATAAAAAAATCAAGATTTTGTTTGTAGACATAAGTTAAAGACTTGTTGGTTGCACTTTAAATGATCGTAAATATATATTTAAAAGGTTGAACATGAGCGCTGGACAGAAGGGACTTTGAGGGGCTCGGTGGGGGCTTGGCTTGGGCACAGTTATCTGCTTCCTATATTATATTATACATATCTCGTCGGCCATTGTAGTATATATAGCTAAAGAGTTCAGAGGCTACATATACGCCCGATCTCATTGTATATACGAAGAGCTCCTGAACCAAGGTTAGAAAAAAATAGCTTAATTAAATTGTTCTTTTGTTTTAATAAGTAGTTAGATGTAATTAATTAAGGGTGATGCAACCCAACTATTTTCATCATGCCTTTATTTGAATTGGCTTGGGCACAATTCAAATGCCTTTATTTTTTATATTTCATCATAAATATCTCTATTTTTTAATTTTTAATAATAATGTTTTTTTAATTTATATATATGTTTAAAAAAAATCATTAAATGTGATCTATATTATTTTTTTTACAAACACATAAAAATTATCAAATTATTTTAATATGAATCAAAGAGTTGAAAAATCAACATGCAAAAATTACTGACTTCAGCGTATTTTGTAAGTTCTTGATAACAATCATAATAAAATTAAAATACCATAATATTTTACATGTGAATAGAGAAAATAATTAATATAAGATCATATCTAATAGTTTTATGTTGATATGTAAGTTCTAAATTTTAAGTTATTGAAGTTCTAAAAAGAGAGGGCTTAATGGAGACATCAAAAGTGAAAGCATCTTAACCATTAAAGTTATTTAGTATCCAGGAAAGCAACTTGCATTAGTGGAGAGATTATTAACTATGTTTCATGTATTCATGTCCATCGAAATAAAGTAAAAAATCATTAGTTTCTATATATATGTAATTGAGATAAAATGAACTACATATCCGATGGTTTAAATATGTTGTTGTACAATGCATAACCTTGTTGTAACAATACATAACCTATGTTGCAACGATATATAGGGGGTCATATTTTTATCAAATATGTATTGCAACGATATATGTACATGCTGTAAGAATGCATAACCTATGTTGTAAATGCATAACCTATGTTGCAAGAATGCATACCCTATGTTGCATCGATATATGTACATGTGATATGCATATTTGAGACTATGAAGCAATGGAACGATTTTACTGTAACTTTTTATGTCCAGATAATTAAAGTCAAGATACATCTCAATTAGGGGTCTCAATGGTATCCTTGTGTTTGTATATTTGATCCGTACCGTATTCAAAAAAGTGGATATATATATGAACAAGTTTTTTTTCATTAGCTTATAAGATATGAGTATAGGTAAAGTTGTTTTTTCGTTAATAAACGAGCAAGGTACATATAAATATCATGTCATGTCTGTTATCCTGTAGGGTACTTATACAAAAAATTATATATATAGATATATACCTATATGGGGACGAAGGATAAGGTACAATTATATTTAATTTTGTTTCCATGTACATGTTCAAGTTCAAATTACTTAATGATCGCATGTTCCCATATGGTACGCGCAATACACATGGGAATTAATATATTTTTTTTTATAAATGGGAATTAATACTTATTATTATCTTATATTTTCTATTGATTTTGACTTTCTTTGTAGAGCTTAGAGTCTTGCAAAGAATTAGTTGGACTTGATTGTACATTTACATTTTGATTTTTTATATAGTAATGTGGTGCATATCTGTGAAATGAATGAGTATGATGGTGTACTTATAAAAGTTAGCAAATAATGTGGTGCATATATATGTGTGTAAAAAATAATGTGGTGCATCAGGAGCCTTTAATAAGAATTAGCAAATAATGAGTATAATGTGGTGCATATATATATATGATGGTCTATTTATAAAAAGTAATAGAACTAATTATTATGTTAATTAGTACATCTCATCAACTCTTTTGTACGAACGTAGTGATATTTGCAAACCCAAATTAAACATAATGCTGATCAGGAGGTGAAATTTTTATGCTGTCCCTCTCACCTACCTTTCTTTTACACACAGCACGTACTTAAAAACACATTTGTATGTCCCGTTCAACCTAAAGATTTGTAAACTTACATGAAATTTTAGTGCATTTTTTTTTGGTATATATATATACAACATACACTTTCCAACTAGTGTTTGCTCATGTCTGAATCTCATAATATTCTAGAATATTGGATTTTTATTAATATGTAATCAAATATGAATCCTATCTGTATATATATATACTTAATGTCATATTTCAGTTGGAGAAATAATAATGCATGGATTCTTGGCTAGCTATAGTTATAAGAATATCCAATCATGTTAATATTAATAATTCTACAGTTTGTTCAACGCCATCGTGTTAATATTGATAATTATTTTTCAGAGAAATTTTTTATTAACTTGACAAACCTTTTATTTTAACATTTTTACATCCATCGGAAATTCTAAACAATTTCATAGTACATGCATGGGTGCTTGTGTGCTTTATATATGGATTTACAAAGATGCATGCACATGGTTCTTGGTGCAGAATAGGTACAAGATGTGGAAGCTTAAAATTGGAGAAGGTGGGTCCTGGGTGAAAACTTGTAATGGATATCTTGGAAGAGAAATATGGGAGTTTGATGAACGGTTAGGAACAAATGAAGATCGAGCTGCAGTAGAAAGAGCTCGAAGAGAATTTTTCATAAATAGGCATCACAAGAAGCAAAACTCTGATCTACTTGTGAGGCTGCAGGTATGAATTCCAAAAACAGTAAACTTCGAAAATCCTTCAAGATTTTGATATGTAAAATATAAAATAATGATATAATTTTAAAACAGTAAAATTTGACATTATTCAAGATTTTGATATGTAAATTTTATTGACAAGTTTAAATTGATCATTTAAACATATAATAATATAATTTAGACTGTTAACATATCATAAAAAAAATACTAACGTGTTAGCATTTAGCATAAAAAGTAAAATTTTACTCCTTAATTTATTCCATCTGCAGCTAGCAAAAGAGAATAACTTTGATTATTTCAAAAAAGCATGCCCTAAAGAAAAAACAGCTTCAGCAGCTGTACAGAGAGCAGTTTGTTTTTTCTCAGCGATTCAGGCAAAGGATGGGCATTGGCCTGGAGATTTTGATGGACCAATATTCTGTACACCAATTCCGGTATTTATTTATTTATTAGATTTGAGTTTCTAATTTTTTGACGTATTGTAGTTAATGCTCTTTTTATTGAGCTTACGGGGTAGCTGATGTGTAAGTAGCAATTTTTTTTTTGGTTAAAAAGGCTGGTGCCCAGTTTCATTAATACTAACGAAACCACAGAGTTTAGGTACAAAAAGAGCCAAGCCCTGTAAAATAAAAAAATTTAATCTCCCACTAATTATTTTTGTACTTTGTGTCTTTATTAGGTATGTAATTAATTATATATGACCTTAGCTAGATCTTTCTCTGATGTTTTCTTCTACTTTACAAGCTAATTTTCTTCGAATTACCAAAAAGCCATGGGAAATATTGCTGCTCCATACATGACTGTTTCTAGACAAGACAAGGCCGTGTTACCAAAATTCATTTACCTTATTAGTTCAATAATAGAGATACATTTGCTTACTAATTAATTAAAGTTTTTGACATATTAGCTAACCAATTTCATGTTTAGTTTTTGACATAATTTTTTTATTTATCAGATTATTGTCCAGTATGTAATGGAAATGTTGCATATACTATCATCTGAGCATCGAAAGGAGTTATTCCGGTACATGTACAACCATCAAGTAAGAACAATAGCTATATATATTACACTGTTTTTGGCTGATCCAGTGCTCCATACAACACTTGATAATATAGAACTTATTCGACACAAAATTAATTTTATCAAATAAAATACATATTTTTTCATAAGAATCAAACAAAATGCATCCGCATGTAGATTTGTGAAAAGAGCTGATATATATCAATACATTTGGTGTGACCATCATCGTTACCAACTATTTTAATCTGTCATTTGTCTAGTCCACATTGTAAAAAACCTACAGCTCTATCTCACACAACTTTAGGTGGGAGCTCCGGCAACTTCATAGCAAAACTGATGAAAACATTTAAAGCGAACAATAATGTATATAGACTGAATATCATAACATTTTTAACTGAATAATGAAGCTTGTCCAATTAGTCAAAAAAATTCAATAAATCCAAAAAGCTTGTCCAAATAGTCAAAACCAAAACCCAATGTAAATTATTTTGGATTCTTTCTTCTTCAGTGAAGTGTTTTTATAATTACCTATCCGTGTCTTGTACTATTAAGCATAGAAGGAAAAATCGGTATCGGAATCGGGATCGGCACCGAGCGATCCCGATCCGGATCGGAAAAATCGGTCGGGATCGGCCGAATCGGATCGGAAAATCGGACTTTTTTGGCAAAAGCTTGTTTTACACTAAAAAAATAGAAAAAAATTTAGAAAAATTATTACAATCAAATAATCTACTAATATAATATAATACAAGCATTACAACTAAATGGATATATAGAAATGAGTTGAAATAGATATATAGAAATGAGTTGAAATGGACATATAGAAATGGATATATAGAAATGAGTTATAGTTTTAACCAAGAAAGACTGTGTGGTGTGGTGGAGTTGTGTTTGGCTTCAATGCTGAAGGGCGCGAGTTCGAATCACAGTGACCGCAAAAAATAATTTTTGAGTTTGGTTAATTAGCGTTTCGGCCGTTTCGGTGGAATCGGTCTATTTCGGTCAGAAACGGACGAAATTTGGCTGAAATGAGACCGGAACGGCCGAAATATGACCGGAATGATGCCGGAACGGTCGAAATTTGATGAAATCTTCAATAACCGCGTAAATCGGCCTAAAATCGGATCGGTACCGTCCGATCCCGATCCGGAACGGCCGATTTTGCCTTCTATGCTATTAAGTCTTTATATACATGGGTGAATACGTATGATACTAATAGGTCTATATATTCGCTTCTTTCCCTCTCTACAATCATACAAAATGACAGAATGAAGACGGAGGTTGGGGTTTACATACTGAGACGCCCAGTAGCATGATTTGCACTGCTCTAAGCTACACTGCTTTAAGGCTACTTGGAGAAGAGGCCTACAGTAAAGAAGATGATGAGGCAATGTATCGGGCAAGGGAATGGATCCATGACCATGGTGGAGTTACCATGATGCCATCATGGGGAAAGCTTATTCTCTCAGTAAAAAAATAATATATCTACATTTATTTCACAAGATGCTGGAACTAAAACTGGTATTTATAATGGAATGCAAATATGATAATTAAAATGAAACTTTTACATACTATTACTAACAGATCCTTGGAGTATATGATTGGTCGGGTGTAAACCCAATGCCGCCCGAACTTTTTCTTCTCCCTTCTTGGTTACCTATTCATCCAGGTAATCTTTATTACATATTGGTGTATATATATTTAATAACTAGGGTTTTAATGTGTCATTAGTTTGAAATTCAGGTAAATTTTGGTGCATTTTAAGATTGAACTTTTTGGCCATGTCATATATATATGGAAAGAGGTTTGTCGGTCCGATTACAGACACAACACTACTAGAATCTGAGTTTATTGCATGGTAACGAAAATGGCTTGTTGCAAGGAAATACGCTTGCAACAAGCCCGAAAATACTTGTTGCATTGAAATACCCTTGCAACTCTGCCCTTGCAACAAGCTTCCTTGCAACTACGAAGTATTTGCATGAGCAACCATGCAACAAGTTTTTTCTGACTTGTTGCAAGGAATTACGCTTGCAACAACTAACCATGCAACTGCTTTTACATCTGACCCCGTTCGGAGTATTTGCAAGGGGAGATAGCATGGGCCCCATCTGGTTATTTGCAAGGGGAGCGAACGTCGGTCCCACCTGACTATTTGCAAGGCTAGGGATCGTGGGTCCTACCTGACTATATGCAAGGATAACTCACGTGGGTCCCACCCTGACTATTTGCAAGGATGGGGAACGTGGGTCCCAGCTGACTATTTGCAAGGCTACCACACGTGGGTCCTACCTGACTATATGCAAGGCTAACACACGTGGGTCCCACCCTGACTATTTGCAAGGGGAGCGAACGTGGGTCCCACCTGACTATTTGCAAGGCAAGGGAACGTGGGTCCCACCTGACTATTAGCATGGGAAGATGATTAGCTTATTTCATGGGTGATTATTTTCAAGAATATTATTTACATTTTGTGCTTGCACTGTCATAAATACTATTTGCGTGGAAATACCGATGAATATAATAACAGGAAATTAAGAGCAGATCAGCATGCTCCAATTCTACAATCCTCCCTCCCTGTACCAATCTGGTACCAGCCCAGTGCTGTTTTACAATTCCCAGTTCCCCATTCATCAAGATTTACATAAAACAACACATCAAAAATATGTAGAAAGCAACTAATAAGCATTGAACAACCTAGTGTAGTCAGCTTACATTGAACCCCAATTTTAAAAGCAGTAAAACAACATAGGTAATGAAAGTCTTAATTTCTAAATATACACAAAATGTACCCACCTGTCAAGCATTCACAAAATAAACTCACCCCCAGGAGTTAAAACTATACCCACAATATAACCAAAAAAACTTTACCCTAAATATTGACAACCCTAGTAGAACTCCTTGGTTCATG
This sequence comes from Carex littledalei, assembly GCA_011114355.1. Taxonomy (NCBI): domain Eukaryota; kingdom Viridiplantae; phylum Streptophyta; class Magnoliopsida; order Poales; family Cyperaceae; genus Carex; species Carex littledalei. The sequence continues at coordinate 5,884,938 of CM022085.1, read as the reverse complement.
TCGACGGGTGACTGCCCCACCAATCTGTCATTGCGGCCTCATTCCCCGCAATATCTTGTCCAGTTGGAGAGGTCAGCAGTGCTTGAAAAGACCCTTCATGATTTGGGTGTGAAGAACCAGCAACATCCTATGTATACAAAATTGTAATGTTAGAAAATTAATTTGAGTTAATTTAAAAAAATTAGTCATGTAGTTGAAGCCTGTCAGAAATAACTTATTATTGGTCATATAGTACTATTACCCATTATTGTTGTGTACTTACCTTACTAGCTGGTTTTTTCCATTATATTGAAGGGTTAGTAGGTGGGAAAACATTGGAGTGTACTTGTCAAATTAGACTAATGGTCATGTGCAGTCACTGTAGTTCTAGTACAACAGTAGGTGTATTTTGAGGCACTAATTCAGCATTACCGTAACGTCACTTAGATTTATATCTTCAATTTTACCTGTAAATAACCCGTATTCCCTGCCATACCATCTTGTGGTAGTTCAGCACTGGTAGCTGGTGCCTAAGTTAAAAATTGAAAGAACAAAGGTTAGTATAGGCAGGACTGCTAGCTGGCGTGTTATCAAAGCATTAATCTCAGGTGTGTACATAAAATCCGTGAACACAACAAACCCTTTGATTTTGAAACCCTAAAGTAACCCCGAATTTGGTAAGACCAACCTGTTGAGGAGGATGTTGTAACCCATGCATTTTGAATAACTGTTCGAACAGTAATTGATTTTGTGCTTGATCTCTTTGCCTCTCGGCGCGCTCCTCTGCAATACGGCGATCACGTTCTTGCACGATCGCATCTACTTCTGCCCTAGAGAATGTCTCCTGCACCCCATTATTTGTCACCCCAGATAAAGAAGACGCTACGTGGTTCTGCCTTTCTCGGGTGGTTGGTGTTTGCACCTTTCCTTCAAGCACGCTTCCAAAGGCCCAGGCACGGCCATGGGTTGTTGGGCCCAGGGCTGTCAGAAATAACGTGCTGTCATCCAATTCAGCATTGGCCTGATCAGCCTTCAATTCCTTAACCTTCCTCTATTAGAATATGACAAAGTTGAGAAATATGTATTAAAGTTGAAATTGAGAAGTGAACTGGTTTTATAGAGGCAGATGTCTACAATGCATTAGACTAATGTTGTTACCTATAACAATATTTTTTGTGGGCCGTGTAATAAAGTTGGAATTGAGATGGCATTAATGTCTTTAGTCTTCTGCAGTGACCTACTTTATTGACCGGTGAATTGGGAAGGTGTTTTAAGTACCAGTAATTGGTCCTTTACATGTCTGTTGGTACTCGGTGGACACCACAAAATTGTTTTTAAAAAACTGTACGCTTGTAGAATTCCACTTACATAAACTTTCTCTTTTCTCTGATTTGTAAATTGCAAAGTGTTGATATCAAACTCGTGAACCTGCCCGCTTGTCTCGTCGGCTGTTGGATCAGCTCCCCCATTGACATCACTGTCCACATTTATTTCGGTCACACCCTCCTCGACAGTACTTTTTTGGGCCACAGCCGGTGATACGCCATTTTCTCTTGCACAGTGAATATGGATGTAAAGGTCCTCCATGGTTGGCTTTTTCCCATTGAACAAAGTTGTCTCAAGAAGAAAACCACGAATTCCAATTAAAGGTTAGATGAATGCTATTCTGAAAATATTGATAAAAATTGAACCTAAGTATTCGAGAGCCTACCAGTTTCTCAAAATGTTGGTGAGCACTAGCTGATCCAGCGTAGTGGGCGACCGTTCCAGATGCCATGCGGTTTTGTTGGTTTTGTCTACTGACCTCTTGCCACGCATCTGAGAAGAAGATATCGCAAAGACCTCGCCAATGTATCGGGGCCACACACCAATGCGGCTCATTGGCCTTCCATGCAGCAATGTCCCAACCATATTTTTTTATGCGATTACGCCTTGCTCTGCCCAGCTCCTCACAGTACCTTTTGCATGCTATGGCCTCGAGTACTTCACGACAACGGTTAATGTCTTCATATTCAGCATACCTATACCTCTCCTACATCAAAGAAAATTAGGGAGTTCACATCCAGATAAACTGAAGTGATAAGCGGTGAGAAGCCTTTTACAAAATGAATTCAGATAAACTGAAGTGATGCCCTAAATTGAGGATATGCTCCTAAGACCTACCTCAAATTAGAAAATACTAAGTAAAGAGATAAGTATCTCTAGCGTCTACAACAACATAAACACCAAAGTAATTAATGCTTAGTTGCAATTATGAACCTAAGCATGTGAAGGGTCTAAAAAAGCTGATGTACTGCATTTTTTCGTAATTGTACTTAGGAAAACTATGAACCAAAAGAGACTGTATTTTTTACCTAAAAAGCAAGGTACTGTAGTGTATTTCCTGATTTCCAACCATTGAACAAAGCTGGGCTGTAAACTTCTGGAACCGAAATTTGGTGAAATTATTTTTTGGAACCGATCTTTGCTGTACAAACCCCCCTCCAGTTGAACAGAAAATATAAAATTAAGCCTAAATATAAAGTTTACCAGAAATTCTATCTCCAGGTTTTTTTTGATGTGTCATCGAAACCATGAAAAGATCTTAATGGTGCAGGCATGAGGCGAAGGGCAAGCCGAGTGATCGTCGCTGCTATCAACCTTGGATTTGATGCGCAACTGAACTCGTGTTGCCCAACTCGCCATACCTCTGGTCGTTGACTAGGGTCATCTTTCACCGGCATTATCACCCCAGGACCTCGTCCCTTTTTTTTTTTAGGTTGGCAAGGTGGGATTTCTCCTTCGGGTGCAGCATTCAAACTGTCACCGACATCTATTGGGAGGTCTGCACTACGTTTCCTCTTTGTGTATTTGGTAGCTTTTGATCTTGCCACTCGAGATTTTTTCTGGGGAGCCATTTCACCTTTGCTAACAAGGGAAGAAATATGATGTTATTTACAAATTAAAAGTTTGATGTAAAACTTAATTAGTGTCCAGTAAATTAAGTAAGACTCATCAGGTACATGCAATTGTTTAATTAGCAAACTCATCAGGTACATGCACAAATTAATTCTCATGTACTTGGCTAATAATTATATATTGAGTTATTGAGTTATCCCTACCCATGTAAGCCTAATTGAGAAGAGATATTCCTAGTTAGAATAATTGGCGCCAAATTTGTTATCTCTACCCATGCAACATAATTCCTTGAAAACAGTTACGCTACTGGTCTAAGAGGCAAAAGTCCAATTGGCACCAAATTGCAAAGTAATTCATACCACTGCAGAAACTAAGTCAGGATAAACACAATATAAATGTTTTTACAGAATAATAAATTACGAACAGAATTTCAACCAAAAATTTAACCTGATGTAAACATGGGAATGAACCTTCAATATAGTCTCAACATAAACTAAAACTTAGAGATGAAGAAAAAATAGTCTCAACATACAAGACTAGTACTTATATATTCTAAGAAAACACATCCCCCACGACTTAGACTCCAACAAATGGTTAACCTTTCAGATATCCCATCAACACGACCAGAATATATGGAGGGGAAATATTACCCTTCACTACCTATTAAAGTACGAAATCACCAACATTCAAGTATTTCTCCAACAATAGTAATAAATAATTACAACGCATCACAAAAATAACCCAAGTTAATTTATAGGATTGAACAAATTACCTTTAATTAAGTTGTACAAGAATCCAGGTGCAAGCAACTAAATATGCAAAGATCATACACTGTCCATTTTATCCAGACTGCTGTTTTTCTTATGAGTAAAAGTCCTCTCCAGTTTTTTCTTTTGTTTGCAAAGTCCTAGCTGCAAACATTCCAAGAAAATTAAAAAAGGGAAAATTTACAAATAACACAATTGAGCATGGACTTCAATTAAAGTCTCCACGGCAAACTAGTACTTACGAGATCTACAAAACACCTCGACCTGTGCAAGTTCCTATCAAATGATCAACCATTCCAATACCATCAACAGGACTAACATATATAGAGCGGAACTGTTGCCATCAATAACTACGAAATTATATAAGCACAAAGTCACCAACAATAGTAAAATATCAACTTATTACAACCTTACAAGAAAGAAAAATAGAAGACATCTGCAACTATGTTTAGTTCTCTATTCTAATGGTTCCAAATTACCAACTCAACAAAAAAAGTGTATGACATTAATTACCGGATCCAAAAAATATAAAATCTCACCCTTATTCATAATGTTACGATGGGACCTCACATCTTAATGCCACAATAACATGAGTCACTTCATATATGACAATTAATGGTTCTGACTAAATAGGTCCTCACATCTTAATGCCACAATAACATGAGTCACCATTTTTAAATTAACCATTTCCAATGTCTTACTGCAACAAACATCAAATAACTCCTCTATTTGATGTTTCAACTATTCATGTAATCATTTAATCACTTAATTGTTGAACACAAATTCAGGAAATTGTAATTAAACCTTCAGCTTTGAGTACTACCTTGAAATAGTAGTTCCACTACTGGTCTGGTTAGGGATTCGAAAATTTGGCACCAAATTGCAACCTAATTCAGTCCACTAACTGAAAGTACGAGTAAAAGCTAGCACAGGCATAGATTTAGGGTAGAACCTGACAATGCCGAATTAGGCTAATTTTCCAAAAAAAAATGAGCAGAAGGGGCCTAATTAGAAGCAAAGATGCCCAAATTAGCTTCTTTTTCTTCATTACTTTAATTCTGACATTCTCAAAACAAGAGGAAAAAGAGAGATAAGGAGGTAGGAGACGATGTACCGAAGGCCTTACTCCTAGTAAACGAGAGTCTGGAGAGAGATCGAGTTACATACTTCGAGATTTTTACAGTGAACTTCAGTGGTAGATGAGCGGCATAAAAGAGAGAGGGATAGAGATTAGAGAGCGCCGGTTTTGAGAAAATAGGGTGGAAGTGTTTCTCTCTCTCAAATCGATTTCACACATTTGGGATAAGGCCTTGGCTGGGTAGAACCGAAATGACCTCTGATTCATTTCATATTTTGCTTGGCCATCGTGTCATGATCCTATAAGATCTGTGAGAGTTGAGATTCTTGCAGATCTGTTTTGTACGGTTGATATTTTGTATTGGCAATGTGCAAGGTGTGCGATATCCCAGAGGTTAACCTCGTTTTAGAGAGTTTGAGCGGGGACCGAAATATGCATTTGATCGGATTGGGGGGAAAATGGAATTTCGGCACTGGCGCCCATTTGGTCTTAGAAACATGACGGTTATGGCTTCATGCAAGTAAGTGACCTCATAAAATTGTATTGGATTATGTACGCCGTGCGCTGCACTTAGTGATTTATGCTCTCTTTAAATTTTCGACAGTGTACCCATTATTAAAACAATTAGTGTTATGGCAATGAAGTGAGTTGTCCAAAATACTTTGTAATTAATTACAAAGTAAAATTATTATGAATTGGGTTTAATTACAAAGTATTTTACTTTGTAATTAATTTTATGTTAGTAATTAAAAAAAAAATGTGTTTTTTTTTAGTTTAATTTGTACATACAGTTAAAAGACTATCCTTGTTATTCTTTGAAGTAGCACTTGTAATATATATATGATTAGTCATTTATGTGTAATTAGTGAGTTGCAAACAATGCAACAAAAAAATTTCCATCCCCCAAGCATTAATAATAATTAAATTTTCACATCAATACATGCTAATGTTATAGTTAATTGCATAATTAAATTAATTTTGCACATCAAATTATATTTTTCTTACATGCATATTGTTCTATGTGGATCACATCCTCTATATATGACTATGAGACATGAACTCTTGTAACGCGAGATAATGAAGCCGCAATGAAATAAACCGTGCGGTAATTGATCATAACCGTTGAAATTGAAGACCACTATGTTTATTATATTGTTGGCAAGTTTCACCGATTAACGTTCTTGTTTACCACTCCATCCATTTGATCGAATATCGAACCATCAAATGGCCACAAAAACTTCGCGGCTGATCGACATCAAGACATAATGGAACGTGCTATAATTTGTATTGGTTATGTTCAGTGTTATATGCTGATCATATGATAATAAAATTTGGGTCATTTCATCGCAGATCAACCGTCCAAAATTAATTTAAAAATGAACGGTCATAATTTTTCTTAATTATTTGAGGGTGCAAAAAAAGTGGTAACTTTACAAAATTATGTTGTTAAGTATCTTATTCCCATATATGAGTTTAGAAATTATTAGGGAATTTTTGGATGTTTTTTCATACTAGTTTCTGTTCATATCAGTACCTAATTAACAGTGACTGCAGATCATATGCCCTCCGATTGGTGAGGAATGGTCTTGATCTTCTCATTTGGAAAGCTGCTGTGTATAGAGTGACAAATCCCTGAAGTAACGAAATATTTCCTTTCAAATTCGACTGTTGATGCTGCTAATGATGCTTCAATATTCGGGCTTGGATTTGAGCGAACCGCTCAGATCTAACTCGACTTTTGATGTTGCCTGAGGCCAAAGCCTTTTTGTGTAGGTCTCCCAATTTATGACGATTCGGATCCTCTGCATTAACTCGAATTGACGATTTCCGATATGAACCGTCTGGAGAGAGATCCGCACTAATATTAAAGTACACGTGCGTTATAGGATTGGACATGATTCTTACGAAATATGATCGTGCGGTTCATAATCTACCACCGAACGGTGCGATAATGCAGAGGATGCGTATTCATTTACGAGTTACGACCCCTCACTAGATAGAGACTCCGGACTTAGCATATTTTTCAAAACCAAATTCGAAAATCAAAGCCTCCATTCCCTCTCCTCTCCCACTCTCCTCTCCCCCTCTCTACCAAATAGCCGACGGTCGCTCTTCCACCGCCTCCATTCCGTCCATCGCTTCGATCTAAGTCGCCGTCGCCATTCCGATTCACCGACGTCGATCTTCTCTGCCTGCCTCCATTCCCGGTCACCTGCCTCCAAACCCTTCCACCGCTAGGGTCTAAGCCGCCGTCGCCTGCCCGAAGCACCGACGTCTCTCTTCTCTCTACTAGATCGGCGCCTACCGGAATCAATGTCAAGCGGTAATGACTTTTGATTTAGGGTTTTGTTAATGAGTTGGGGTTTATGCAACCAACCGGGGGGGAAATGGAAATTACAGTGATAGAGACTCCCAAACTTTTCATTTAATACTGCTGGTCAGAACTTGGAAAGGGGTTTTGTTATTTTAGAATTTTTTTACTTTTTTGATTTCACATCTTAACTGTTCTGTGGTTATAATTTAGGGTTTGTTAAGTGGTTATAATTTAGTTCTTGTTCAAGGTGATATAATTTAAAATACTACTGGTTGGTTTAATACTACTGGTTCATTTAATACTACTGGTTGGTTTTTCCCTAAATCATAGGTAGTTATAATTTAGTGGCAAGGTGATGTCTGATCCATTTATCTATTTTGGAAATTATCTGAATCCGTATTCGGATTCTTTCTTGATTTGTACATAATCAACAATTATCCGGATTCGGTTACACCCCTAATTTCAATTCCATGACAAACACCATACTTTTCCATTTTAGATAGATGCAAACAATTTGAAATGCACTTTCTTATTTTATACTCATACACAATTCACAATTCGCTTCAGAATTTCATGATTATGATTCACGATTCGAATAACATATTTGACAATAATGAATAGGTGCTTCAGTTTTTCATTAATCTAAAGTCAATTTCTCAATTGATTTCAAATTAGAGTGCAATTGATTTCAAATCAGGGTTACATTTCGTTATTTGTTTAAGATGATTTTTTATCAAATGAAATTTCGACTTAATGGCTCACTGAAATTTAGACATGGTTAAATATTTTAACAGAGCAGTTTTGACTTCCTGCAGCACACAAACAATGTGCAGTGCTGTTTTGATTATATAATTTTTGCACTGCATAAGCCAAAACTGCTATGTTAAAATCTTTACCCATCAATTGATTATTTTAAAGGAACACATTTTTCATTAAATTAAAGATTACCGTTAAACATGCCTGGTGAAGAACAGAGGTAAAAATTACACAGACCTAAAAAAAAATACATTCTTGTTTACCTAGATATGTACACTGATCAGTTTTACTTAAATTACTAATTAAACACTTCCATCCGATAGCAATATATTACTAATAATTTTGTTGTATTGTGCTGCTGAGTCATATTTTCCAACTTTATTGATGCTTCTTGTTTATTTTGTAACCGTAGGTTCCATGGATGAAGCTGCCAACAATACTGCGGGCTCAGATCTCAAGGGAGAACCTAAACGAAAAACTGCAGGGTTCACTAAGGCACAGATTGTGGCAATGTCGATGAGAAACCGGGGAAGTCCATCCAAGCATTCCAAACCTCCACTGTTGCCAAAACAAACTGTTCTGCCCCCGCTGCGGGAAGACCCCGAGATAGAAGCAAATCTGTCACCTGTCGCTGACCCCCACCCCGTTGCATCTCAGCCTCCGCCGTCAGATGCATCCCAGCCCAAGCTGCCACTGCCTAACAGCACCGAAGTAGTGGCCACGGTGCCACTGACTAATCCGGCTCAGAGCGAAACGCAAAAGAAGCCTGTCAGAGGCCGAGCGACACGGAATATCTCGAGCACGGCGCGGCCCCTCCGCCGCTCATCAAGGCTCAACCCGTCAAGCACAGTGCTGGAAGATGATCCGTCTGACAAAGGTACCAGCAATATTTATATGTAATTACTCCACGACGTGCAATCTTTATATGTAATTCCTGTGTCGTAGCATAACAATTCCCAGCAATATTTTAGGAACACCACCATTCTGGTTATGTTGATTAGGAACTGGTTATGCATTTCAGGTTCCTAACTGGTTATGTATTTTAGGAACACCGCATGCGCGACCCGAACCAGAGCCATCCAAGACAGAACCCTCCAAGGCAGAACCTCCGAAGTCGATGCCAACCCCCTCTTTCGTAACAGAACAGTGCGATGCGACTATCCCCACCGATTCAGTCCCATCTGCACCCTCATCACCGGCAGACCCGGAGTCGGGGCAAATACTTGACAGCCCCCAAGGAGTGCAAACCATCAACTTGTCGAGCACAGTGCTGGAGGATGTCATTGCTGATGAAGGTATGTTTTTTTTTAGTTAGTGATTTTGCTGTCATGTCTAGTGCCACTGGCAACTTAGTTAAATGTGGTTCATTTAGCTATTTCCACTGTCAACTTAGTTAAATGCCACTGTCATCCTAAATTAGCTATTTCCACTGTCAACTTAGTTAAATGTCGCTCATTTAGTAATTAGCTCATTTATGCCTAAATTAGCTATTTCTGCCTATCCTAAATCATTTCTGCCTAAATTAGCTCATTTATGCCTAACTTAGCTAAACGGGTTGAGAACATGGTTCTGTTTCAATGGGGGGAGCGCCGGTTTTTTTTTAGTTAGTGAAATAGATTGCGAGCATTAATTACTATGTTCTTTTGGCAATATTGATTTATTAATTGGTTGTTCCTAATTGTAGTCCCTCCGCCACCGACTATTGTAGCAACAGCTCAGGAGCAAGGGGTTGAGAAAGGGCCAGAGGTAGCGGTCCCGCTGTCAACCCCATCTGCATCGCCTTCACCGCCACAGTCGGAGGCTGGTCACTCTGACTGGTCTGTTTGGGAAGAGTCTGAGTCCACCCAAGAGAGGGTGGAAGAAACTTCTGAAGACACGACCAATTCAGAAGAGGATTCCGCACATCCAGCAATCAAGGATGACGATGGCAGTAAGAGAAGCCTCAGACTCCGCCCACTTCGGAGCTGTGATGAAGCGAAGGAAGCCCACAATATAGAAATTGATGAAGAGAGCCTCCGCGAGGCTGAAGACAAGACAACGAGAAAGAGAAAAAGGGCGGGGAAGTCTGAAGCGAGGCGGGGCCGAGGTAAGGCCAATCCTCGTAGACCAGCAGCACCGGACATGCGACCTGAATTGATTGTTGTCGGCGACGTGGAGTTCACATCCAGCCCTATTTGCACAAAGATAGTCACCACAGTGAGGATCCTGACCTTGGAATGCATGCCGGGGCCGTATAGGACGTACAATATGTTTCCTATTAAGGCGCGGGTGGAAATCGTAAAAAAATTCTTGCAGAGGTATACTTGGGGGGAGGGGGAAAATGTGGAACGATGTCTGGATGTCTTTGAGAGAATTGCATCGGAAGCATATTATCGCGCGATGACATCAGTGAGGAGGGAGTACACGAAGAAATATGGAAATGATAAGGAGGTGTGGAAGGACTTCCCTCCACAGTGGTGCAAGAATGTAAATCACTGGAAGGGGTTGTGCCTCATTTGGTCGAAGGAGAAGTTTGCCAAAATTTCAACCACCAACCGGAATAACAAAAAAGGAGGGATTCTACATCATGTGGCTGGTTCCAGGTCAACATATCGGCACACACAAAAACTGGTATTGCATCAGTCCTATTTATTATTCTTATGGACATGTATCTCATGTTTTTAATTGCATAAAAAGTAACCTTCTCACTGACTTATAATGAACAGGCATCCGAGAAGGGATCGGCCGTGGGACTAAAGGAGGTTTTCGATCGGATGCACATGAAGGAGTCTCCATCTGGAAAGGTGTACGTAAACGAGAAGGCACAACTAAAGATGGTAAATTTCTAGTTTCTGAATTTTATTCAACAAAAACTGTACTAAATCAATTTGTACTAAATCAATTTTGTTTTTGTTTAAGTTTTAATCTGCCTAAATTAGCTTTTGTACTCCAAGGTTAACTAAGCTGCTATAATTTTTTTTTTCTTTGATTGTTCTATTAATTACTATTTTCTTCCCAAATGCAGCAGAAATTTGAGGACCTCAAGCGTACTTATGGGGAGGTGCTGACAGATGAGTGCCTTTGGGAGCTTGCTGTAGATGGCGATGATGGTCGTGGCCGGTTGTTCGGCTTTGGAAACCGGTCGAGGACATGCAGAGTCAACCGAGCATTGGCTGCAGAGGATGCAACCATGTCGGATGCTGGCAGGAGCACAGCCACGTCGGCTGAAAGTGAACGGGAAAGGTTCACAAAGGCACAGGTGGCAGAGTTGCTTGCCGCCAAACTGGCAGAAGAACGAAGAGCGTTTGCTAGCGAGCTTGCGGCCCAAGAGAAGCGGCACAGGGAAGATTTTGAAAGGCAAAAGAAGAACGACGAATACAACAGAGAATGTATTGCGGCGCTCTTCCGGCTTCATGGTCAAACTCTTCCACCGCCTAATGTAGTTTCCATATCGCGCGATGGTTACACTTTACTGCTGAAAACAACTAATTAAGAAGCTTTGTTAATTCATCTCATGTTTTTTACTTTGTAGGAGGGGTCATCCAAGGGACATGCTGGTGACTCAGCAAATGGGGGGGGGAGAGGACACCGAGAATTCACGTGCCAAAGGTTGAATTGGCAATGTGTCATCTGGATTTGTAATAACTATAATGAACAAAGTAGTATTTTGATGAGAAAACAATTAATTTTTACCTGGTTTCGGCATGTTAATGTAGTATGTATTACCTTGTTTATATTAAATGTAGCATGCTAATGTAGGATGCTAATGTAGCATGCATATCTAGGATGCGTTACCTTGTTTACATTAAATGAACAAAGTAGCATGCTAATGTAGGATGTGTCAGCTTGCTAATGTAGGATGTGTTACCTTGTTTAATTTTTACAGTAGTAGTTTGAAACTATATGGTTGTGTTTAATATGATGCGTACACTGTGGGTACGCGATGAAATTAGTATTTAACTCACCTTATAGGTGCCATTATTTACATGGGTATACCAATACAAATAATAATTGCTCTCTGGAATCGGGGGGCATTCTTTCCGTTTTAAGCGGTGAGAAGCCTTTTATCTAAAAATATAAGCCGCAAAACGTTTCCCCCCCCCAAGGAGTCGGAATGGCACCCACCTCTCTCTCACCTTTGCTATTCTGACACTGGATCGGCAGAGTTGCTCCCAGCTCAACCCAAAATCGCATCTCCACTGATTCTTGCCGTTCTCCCTGTCCAAGGCACGTTCAAAGGGCCCAACCATATCCTCAACTTGTCAACACTGTCTAATTAGCTCAACGATACCTAGTGTAAGTAATTCTCCATTTACCGAAAATTAATTGTATATCCTAACTAATTGGCTCAACCCTTCTATTAATTGTGAAAAAATTAAATTGATGGTCATCAATTTCTTCCATTTGCTGCTGCCACTCAACAAGATCCCAAATTAGACTATGAGAAACTATGTCCATATTTCAAATGTATATGTAATTAAACACCAGCAATACTTAGTGGCTAACTCATTCCTCTCTTCCAACAATTAACTAGTAAAATGGCAACGGATCGTCGATGGATGTACAACCGACTAAATCCCAAAGGAGGGATTCTACCCGAGTTCATAAAGGGGGTGAAAGAATTTGTAGATGTAGCTTGTTCCAAGCCCTCGGTTGTGACTGTCCTCAATGGCAAAGAATGTATCCCTTGTCCATGTAAGAAATGCGAAAACCTCTACAACAAAGACTTGCAAACCGTGAGAATACATCTTTACCAATCCGGATTTCGAGAAGGATATGAACATTGGCATTCACACGGAGAGGAACGTACAAACTCATCTCTCAATGCCCCGGAAAATCCACCAATTTCCCAAAACGATGACAATTATCATGTCGGAGGTGATATGGTACGGGCGGCCGCTGGCCAAAATTTCGATTGGGAGGAGGATAGACCTACCGGAATGGCTAAAAAATTCTTCGACATGCTAGCCGCATCGGAAACACCGCTTTAGGAAGAGAACATGACGGGTCCAATGAAATGTGAATCACACACAATCTTATCGGCCGTGACACAAGCACTCGCATTGAAGTCAGAACACCAATTGAGCAAAAAATGCTTTGATGGAATGATGGGTCTTATCAAAAGCATGCTTCCGCCTAGTGAAAAAATGCCGGAAAACTTTTATCAAGCCAAGCGATTGGTCGAGCCGCTAGGGATGGAGCATAAGAACATAGACGTATGCCCAAACTTTTGTATGATGTATTACAACAATGCGAACAAGGACAAGACACATTGTGATGAATGTGGTACACCGAGATATAAGCCACTTGGACCTAATAAGAATGCAAAACCGGTTCCATGCAAACAACTTCGTTATCTATCTATCACCCCAAGATTGCAAAAGTTGTACATGACACGAACAAATGCGGTCAAAATGAGATGGCATAAGGAAGGTTTTCGTGAGAAGCCCGGGATTATGGTGCACCCGGCTGATGGTGAAGCTTGGAAGCACTTCGCACGGAAATATCCGGCTTTTGCCAAAGAGGTGAGAAATGTTTGGTTGGGGATAACGACGGATGGATTCATGCCATTCACCTCAAATGCGTCTCCATATTCATGTTGGCCGGTACTTGTTTTTCCGTATAATTTACCACCGGGTATGATAATGAAAGAAGATAGCATGTTCCTCGCGCTGGTCATTCCTGGACCTAAGCATCCGGGTCGGGACATTGATATTCTTCTTGAACCTCTAATTGACGAATTGAACAAATTGTGGAATGATGGAGAACTTACATGGGATGAATCTAAAAAACAGAATTTCAACATGCGTGCAACACTTCTTTGGTCGATAAACGATTACCCCGCGTACGAGATGCTAAGTGGGTGGGGTACTAAAGGCCGATTGGCATGTTTTCATTGCATGGGTGCAACAAAGGCATTCCGACTAAAGCATGGTGGGAAATTTACATGGTTCGGCTGTCATAGATGTTTTTTGCCTCTAGATCACCCATTTCGCCGCGATAAGAAAAATTTCTTAAAAGGTATGGTCGATTTTGATCGGCCGCCACGAAGAGTAACGGGAGATGAGCGGCTCGCGATGGTGAGTAAACTAGAGGGGATGAAATGGGGTAAAAAAAATGGTCTTGACCAGTTGGAAGGTTACGGTCAAACACACCATTGGCAAAAGAAGAGTATTTTTTGGAGCTTGCCCTATTGGAAAGACAATATGTTGCCGCACAACATTGACATGATGCATTTGGAGAAAAATTTCGCAGAAAATTTGATTTACACACTTCTGGGCATGGGGACTAAAAACAAGGATAATGAAAAAGCACGGAAGGATTTGGCTCTCCTTTGCAATCGTGCCAATCAGAACTTAACTCCAGACCCGGATAACCCGGGAAAGCTGCGAAAACCAAAGGCTCCCTTCACAGTCTCTCCACAACATAAGAGACAGGTTTTAATATGGCTTAAGGAGAATGTCAAGTTTCCCGATGGCTACGCATCGAGTTGGTCAAGGTGTGTGAACCTCAAAACAAACATCCTAACCGGGCTAAAAAGTCATGATTTGCATGTGTTCATGGAGCGACTTCTTCCTGTCGCATTTCGAGACTTTGTCCCTGATACCGTATGGGATGTTTTGTGCGAGATTTTAAGTTTCTTTAGAGAGATTTGTGCCAAGGAGCTTGATCCTTCCCGTATCGACCAATTAGAAAAGGATATTGTGCTCACCATGTGCAAAATGAAAAAGATATTCCCGCCAGGATTTTTCAATTCTATAGAGCATCTTGTGGTCCATGTCTGTCATGAGGCTAGATTGGGTGGACCCGTAGGGGCTCGATGGATGTATCCTTGTGAAAGGTGTTTTTTTTTTTAATCTCTTTGTTTTGATTCAATGATGAAACACTTAGCTCACTTAATGCTTCAATATATAAACCAATATTTTTATTACAGACGAAATAAAGAACAGAGGATGAGAGTCACGAACAAGACAAAAGTTGAGGGTTCAATCGTCGAGGCTACAATTGTTAAAGAAATTGGTGCATTTTGCTCACTTTATTTTGCAGAGAACTCTAACACTAACCCACAAGGGGTTGGAACAAGTAACCCTCCGCGGAGACGTATATCGATATTTGATACCGCGGGCCGTTTCTTCACACGGCCAAGTCGAAGGACTCTCGATGACAAGGAACTTAAAGCTGCACACACATATGTTATCCTCAATTGTCCCGAGATAAAAAATAAATTCCTAGGGTACAATCTTATAAAATGTTTATTTTGATGAATTCAAAATTACAAATTATAAACAAAAACTTAATCTCTTGTATTTTGACATGTTGGAATGTGTAGAGAGTTCGATGCATGCATGCTAAGCTCTGGACAAGCCAGATCCCCACTCCATTTGGACAAAGTTCGTGAAGATGGCTTCGCGGATTGGCTACGGAAGAAGGTACTATCTGATCATGATTGCGACCCCTACATCCGAAGGGCAGGACTCATGCCGCAAAAACAAGCGGATTGCTATGAAGGGTACGAAGTAAACGGCTATCGATTTCACACGGAAGCATATGGGGAAAACAAGTCAACAAAGAGTAGCGGTGTTTGCATTAAAGGGGAATGCGATGGAATTGCCACACCACAAGACTACTATGGACTTCTCCAAGAGGTAATTGAGCTAGATTACGATGGACTCAACAAGGTCGTTCTCTTTCGGTGTAATTGGTTTGACATAACAAACGGTGTAAGGGTGGACATCCAACATGGAATTGTTGAGGTTAACCACACTTCTCGCCTTAAAAATTATGAACCATTTGTATTGGCACCTCAAGCAATCCAAGTATTCTATCTTCCTTATGCATCGGATAAAATTGAAAGACGTCAATGGTGGGTGGCAATGAAAACTAGTGCGAAGGGGAGGTTTCGTTCCGAGGACGACATCGAATTAGCAAACCTAGAATTTTTCCAAGATGAAATGCCGGATCACGCAATCGAGGTTTCAAATGGTCAAGAATTTGATTGGGATGGTATGGCCCCTCAAGAAGACGAGTTCGACCTAGTAGAAGATACGATGTCGCAAGGTGAGGATGAGTTTGAGGACAACCCAATTGAGGTAAGTGACGAAGAGTTGTACATGGACCTAGGTGAGGATGAATTTGGTTTTTAGGCCCCCAATGCTTCCGATCAAGAGTTTTAATATTGGTGAATCAATAGTTGTATGTGTGTTGTGTCACAAAGAACATAACAATTATATTTGTTTCCCAATTATTTTGGTGAGGCTTGTTGTAAATGATAAAATTTAATTAGTTATCAAGGTATTGAATTCTTATATACTGTTATTATTCATGTTGTTGATTTATAATAAAATTCTTCATTTACAAGGAGATATCAAATAAACAGAAGTGCATCTGTCTCCAGGAACTAAACAATTGCAAGGGGGAGGCCATGCAATTAACGATAAGATGCCCATGCAATTGGACTACTCGCAGGGACCTTCAATAAAATATACTATAAACATGGGGTTAAGTAGTTGCATGGGCATGGGGTTAAGTAGTTGCATGGACCTGCAATTAATTATAATATCTCACATTCATAAAGTATTTGCAAGGGGAGATAGATGAGTTGTTGCATGGACCTCCAATTAATTATAACATCTCACATTCATAAAGTATTTGCAAGGGGAGATAGATGAGTTGTTGCATGGGCCTGCAATTAATTATAATATCTCACATTCATAAAGTATTTGCAAGGGGAGATAGATGAGTTGTTGCATGGACCTCCAATTAATTATAATATCTCACATTTCATAAAGTATTTGCAAGGGGAGATAGATGAGTTGTTGCATGGGCCTGCAATTAATTATAATATCTCACATTCATAAAGTATTTGCAAGGGGAGATAGATGAGTTGTTGCATGGAACTCCAATTAATTATAATATCTGACCTTCATAAAGTATTTGCAAGGGGAGATAGAAAACAGTTGCATGGTTGCAGATCACACAGTTGCATGGCAGATATGTTGCATGGGCTTAGCCTTGCAACAACTCTGACGAATTCAGAAAAGCCATTTCTTTTGCATGGGCCGTCATTACCTTGCAACAAACTAGTTCTAACCATGCAATAAACTCAGATTCTAGTAGTGCAATACTATCCTTGAGAGAGGAGTTGCACGTTCAAAAGTACAATGTAATCGATTGGAATCAAGCACGCAAAACATGCTCTGAGGTACTAGTCTCACCATACTTCATAATTTTCTTTTGTTAAAATATAGTGCTCTAGTACAAAATCTTTTATAAGACCAAATTAAAAAATAGGTTCTCATTATTTGATCAATTATCACTAGTACAGAAGCGCGCTGCCAGTGACAGTACACCAGTAATGGTTCTTGTCAAGAACTTCCACTGATAAGCATGGGTGGCAAACTCGTAAATAATGTGGATATAGTGACGATTCCTTGAAAAAGAACTGTTATTGATAGTGTTACTAATATCACAAGAAAGCACATTCATTCATTCTCTCCAAAACCCTTGTCATCCAATCCCGTCAATATCCAGCAATTATTGCTATCATCCACATATGCCAAAGTACAAAAATTGTGGTGTTAAAAAACATCTCAATATATATTAAATATGGTCGAACAATATCAACAAAATTAAAATCCCTAAACATCCAAAACACCAAAATACCAAAATATCCGATCCCCAAATCACCAAAATTGGAATTACGAAGTCACCAAAGTTCGAATTACTACAAGACAACTACCATCACTAAATTACAAGCAAATCATCAGAATTTGGGCACACTGGCTAGAAGTACACTCTGTGTACTGGTGCAAGACAAATCTTGGTAAATACTTGTTAGATGTACACTATGTGTATCGGTGTAAGAAAAGCCTAAGGTAGTTGTACGGATCAGAACCTTGTGATATTATTCATTAGGGTTTGACTTCATGATGACAGAACCATTATCAACCAAAACACCATTTCACCAAAATTGTGCAATTCCAAAATCCTCTTAATGATCAAAAGACCATATCATTTTAAAAACAACAAACCACCAAATCACCAAAATGCCAATTAACAAAATTATCAAAAATTGCAATTACCTAAAAAAATCCTGGCCAAAATGCTCATAATCTTGAATTGACTTAATGTTTCACTTCATGGACTAAATCCGAAAATAGCCTTGGTGTGTTCCAAAATAATCGCCACATGTGACTTAGTTCATGCACTGACACTACAAAAATTTGTTTTATCTATGAGGACAAAAATGCTTAACAATGTTGGTATCCTAAGGATACTCCTGTCGGTATTAACGATACCCTCCGGAATAGAATTTTGTGTCGGCTTATCCTCGTGAATACTCACAGATTATTGTAGCTTGTCAAAGCAATTCATCAAGAGGAAATGACAATTAACATAACACCTAAGTGTTAGCACATCCACAAATCATATCTCCACCTACCACATATCATCAAATCACTGCAAATATCAAATCTTCAATTTTATTGAACAACCCAAACATCAAATGCACCTTTTGCCAAATTAACAAATTTTCAAATTATCAAAATCACTCAAACCAACTAAAAACCACCAAATGTTGAAATTTCCAGATTTTTACAAAAGGCCAAAGGCAAACTTATCAGAAATCTGGACGATCGTGGATGCTAAAAAGCAATGGTAAACTGCGGTGTACAAGATTCCAGCATGAAACATAATTGCTTCACCACCCCTCCCCCGCCTCCACCCACTCCATCGGCTTGAATGAGATGCGCGGTGCACAACTCTAGAAGCGAAACCTGAACCCTAAACTACAACTGCGCAATTAGCAGTCCTGAAATCACCGATCGACTACCGACAACGAAGTTGCCTCTGATACCAGTTTCTTAGAGTTTGAGAAAAAGAGAAACATTACTCCGCAGAAAACTGAATTTACTAATTTTCTCTCTGTCAAAATTACATATTTTATTAGACCCAAATAGCAATTTGAATCATAATATAATTCGTACAAATCCTTAATTCCTTTGCTTGTGCTCGTACAAACCCATGATTCCTTTACAATCCCATGTGATGGGGACCGCAAGCGGGGCGCTGTTAAATAGCCTTTTTTTATGATCTCCCTTTTTTCTCTACTTCCTTTCTATCTTTGTAATGCAGAGTCCGTGTCCCCCCAGGTACCTGAGGTGCAATTTTAGAAAACTGATGGCCCAGATTAAACCCAGCTAGGACAAACTCAATCCGGTGCCAATGGAGACTGTAGGGGGTCTGCTTTGAGATTTGTGCCAAGTTAAAAGAACGGTTCGGATTATCACTTGCACCTCAGGTACCTGGGGTGATACGGATTCCCCATGCTGTGGGATAGCTCTAGGCGGCTGGTTTTGTATGAAAAATCTTACATAGGCTGTTTGTGTCTCTGGTATGTGTAAATTTTAAATGTAAAAAAATCAATTTATATTGACTTTATGTGTAGAAGGTGGCATGTTTGAAATTCAATGTCCGCACGTACTAAAAAATAGTTGATGACATTGATTCTTATATAATGTTTAAGAAAAGTAATACGATATGATCTTTATTTGATAGACTATACAAGATTAGCTGCTAATATAATATGAGAATGGCAACAAAGATATATCAAGTTATTGTATACACATATTTACTAAATTATAACTAACATACCTTAATAAAAAATTTAATTTTTATAAACTGCATCAACCGCCACAATAATCAATATAACCTATTGATTGTCAAAATCACCTATTTTTACAAAGGTTTGCTTGTACTCTGCTGACTTTTTTCTTTTTCTTACCTCTTGAACAATCAAATATCCTTTTAATACTAAACTAGCATTGCCATTTTACAATTATATCACTTGCCTACGTATATCTCATGACTATTACTTAACATTTTAACAAGTACCGGACTTGCATTTTGATTTTAGAAAACCTTGATAGCATATTATAACCATCTGATATATTTAACAACAGCCGTCCAACAAAAAGTACTTGATATAATGGAGCTTTTTTCATTTACTTAGTTCTTATTAAATAATTACAAAATTGGATCAATGTAGGAAAATCATGGAACTACAAAATCGAGATTTCGTGAATTCTTGAAGGATTTCCTATATAAGTTTGAATATCCTCTTACAATTTGGCCGATTTCATTATTGAGAAAAAGAGCACTAGATATAGTGGAGAAGTATATCAAATATGAAGATGCAAGCGCGAGATACATACTTCTGGGAACAGTTGAAAAGGCAAGTTTTTTTTTTCTTGAAATCTTGTACTAATATCTTTATTAGTTTAATTAAAAAATATTTTTATTAGTTAATTTGAAGTAATTAAGCTAATTTGTAAAATCCAGCAGTACAATCCTCTTATGTGATCTTAATTGACAACTCCAGTAGTACAATCCAGCAGTACAATCCAAGCTAGCAATAATTCACATTATGTAATTCCAAATCAGCAATTGCACGCAGCATATTAATTATTGTTTGGGGGGTCAATATTAGCAATTCAAACTGTATCCTTTCATCATAGCTTGAACTTTTCATCTTCTAGAAATATAGGTTGATCATAGTTAAGTCTACAACTATATTGTCAAAAGTATCAAAAGTTACCACAAAATTATACCATATTTGGGATAAAAATAGGGTTAATTGAAAACGCATACTTTAAACCTCTGTTTCCATAGGTTTAAAGCCAAATAAGGCAATAAGTATTTGAGCAAGAAAAATACCTTCTCCTAGTAATAGCAATTTTTCTTACATGAGATCTCATAAATTATAAGAGCTTTGGAAATATATCAAAGAAAAAGTGAACTGATTAACAGTTAATTTAACAGTCGACACGAATGCTCTGTTCTTTCATGCGGGATCCAAATTGCGAGGAATTGAAGTGCCATCTTGCAAGATTACCTGATTATCTTTGGATCGGTGAAGATGGCATGAAAATGAGGGTAAATAGTCTCCAAATTTATAGTCTTTCCTAAAGAACTCAATTTACACACAATCACACACACACCCCTTTTTGAATCATCCTTACAATTATATAGGCATGTTTCTTTTGATCTACCATGAATATTAAGAAAAACAAAGCAACAGGGGCGGAATAAAAGCTACAAGAACTTTCTTGTAGTTTTTCTTATCAATTTCAGAATGCATGGGGTGATGAAATACATAGCACTATATATCCACTATTATGGTCATGTTAATTAGGCAGCAAGGGGCAGAGTTCAGATTTGGTGGTACATTATACAAATTAGTATAGTAGGACAAGTTAGGCTAGCATTATCTAGGTGCTCATGAGCTCCAAAATTAATATAATAGCACCAAATTGGTGTGTTTTGTGTTTGATTAGATAATACTCGTCAGTTTGGATCAGGCGCAATCTAGATTAATTCTGTTTTGTATGCCTGCATGTTTGTTTGGCTGAAATTTGTTCAATCTAGATTAATAATGTTTTGTACTCTTTATCTGTTCAGCTTAATCAGTACTGTAAGACGTTGTAAACTCTTTTTCTTTTCCTTCTATATGATTAGGCAACTATAGGTAGTGCGGTGTGGGATACAGCTTTAGGTATCCAAGCCATTTTGTCATGTGATGTTGCCAAGGAGCATGCAAGTACACTAAGAAAAGCACATGGTTTTCTGAAAGCCTCCCAGGTAGTTAATTATATTTTTCTATTGCAATATCAGTTGTTGTAAGATAAAAGTTTGCAAGCATCAGCAACAATCTTGCATCAGTAATAGCACCAAAAAAATAACAGTTATGCACTTCTAAAAGCTATATAATTAAGTGTTGCCTACAATGTATAAGGTACTTCATTTTTCAAGGAGTTGGTTAAATGATGTTTCTAAATTTCAAAAGAAAAAAAAGATGTGACGTTCTGTGCTATTTCTAATATCTTGTTTTCTTCAGATAATGGAAAATCCTGCAGGTGACTTGAAATCACATTTTCGTAGTTTCACCAAAGGTGGTTGGAGCTTCCCAATTGCCGATGATGGATGGTCTGTATCAGACTGCACAGCAGAGGCTCTCAAGGTCACTTCATATATATAATGAAAATAATTGTTTGTTAAAACTGTGACTATTATGTATGGTTATAATAATTGATATCCTATTGATCTTTCAATCATGTAGGCATTACTACTTTTGTCAAACATATCACCGGATATTGTTGGTGATCATGCACCTAGCGAAATAATATATGAAGCCGTTAATTTCATGCTATCTTTACAGGTTCATTTTTGTTTTTTATTTTCCTTGCATGCAACTCTCAAATCGGTGTGGTGTGAGAAATATTGGGAAACCAACGAGTAATTTGTAGTGCAGAATCCTGATGGTGGTTTCTCAGCATGGGAATTGACCCGATCATATCCATGGGTTGAGGTATATTTTGCAGAAACACTTTCTTTTCTTGTTCTTGATTGTAAGTTTATGTTAGCTATTTGAGGACGAAAAATTTATTTGTGAATAACTTGAAGGTTATTTATAACTTGAAGTTCCCAAGGGATTTCATATCTACCATATTATTAACTTGAAGCTTATTTGAATTTCTTTCATTATATGAAAATCATATTGTTATATTGCTTCATAACTTTATTACTATTATTTTGTGCCCCCTTGAAGTTGTGAATTCATCTTTCTTCTTATTTTAATATTAGGTTTTTAACATAACAGAGGTTTATGAGGACGTCATGCTGGACTACTCGTAAGAATTACAAACTCCACATAAACTTTGTGATAACATTAATTATTCAAAACAATTACAAAAAGATTAAAAATACATAATTGCAGATGCGTCGAATGCACATCATCTGTAATCCAGGCATTGATGTTGTTTAAAGAGAGATATCCTAGGCACCGCATGAGAGAAATAGAGCAGTGCATCAAAGCGAGCAAAGAATACATCAAGAAAACACAAAATGATGATGGTTCATGGTCAGAATATATTCTTCTATTTTATTAAATATGCTTATTTCCGGTTCCTATATATTTCTATATTGTTTATTATTATTTTATCCCTTTCCTCTGCTGCATTGCTGGTGTGTATGTTTTATGCGCTATGTATCAATTCAGGGAAGAAGTACTGTAGTATATATATATATGGAACTATCGAGCCTTAAATTTGTAATTATGCACTTAGCTTATGCATGCACAGGTTTGGTTCATGGGGAATATGCTACACATATGGCACATTGTTCGGCATTGAAGGTCTCTTAGCAACTGGAGAAACATATGCAAACTGCAAGGCCATTCGCAAAGCTTGTGCCTTCCTCCTTTCAAAACAGCTCAGTGACGGTGGCTGGGGAGAAAGTTACCTTTCTTCCACCACAAAGGCAAGCAAGACACACTCACATTTAATTATCACATATTAGCTAGGGTTTGATTAGAAGTAAGCTACTTAAACTATTCGGAAATCGTGATATTTATCTTGTTTTCCAAATTGAAGAATAACAGATGGAAAGAGGATTTGTAAAGCAAGCACTTCTGCAACAGATTTCAGAACTTGTGCCAGTCATGGACAATTAATTAGATACCATCCAAGATACTTAACTATGCCATAATTTTACTATAATTAAGAACTCTGATAAAACCTGTGAGTATTTATCAGGCCAAATATTGAGTTATATTTTTATTTTCCAACAGGTATATACAAATCTACCAGGAAATAAATCGAATGTGGTGCAAACAGCATGGGCAATGCTCGCACTTCTTAAGGCTGGCCAGGTAACTGTATTATTTTTTTCCTTTTTCGGTGTTGTGTACTTATAATTATCTTTTAGAGGGATTTTTCAAGTGTACCAGAACTGATACTATTTTTTTTTTTTTTTTGAGAGAGAAAGATGAGGGTCAAGCCCTCAAATTTCATTGATAGAACTGATACAAGTTACTATCTTAAATGACTAATAATGTAAAATGACTGGCTTATATTGTGTCTTCTTTTGTACATAAATAAACATTCAGCATTGTACTTGGCTACTTAATTTCCAGATTGAAAGAAATCCAGCTCCTGTGCATCGTGCGGCTAGAAATCTAATAGACATGCAGTTAGACAATGGAGATTTCCCACAACAGGTACTGAGTCAAACCGGTTCACATCTGTTAAACTACTTGTTGTTAACAAGTAAATGGCAAAAAAATAATAGATAAATGAGGAAAAATATTGCAAAACAAATTAGGAATAATTAATGTGCTGAATTGACCGACACCCTACATATATAGGTGCAACATAGAAGCTATGAGATACTGAACAGTTGGGCATTCACAACTAACACAACCAAAAATGAATTTTAGGAAATGACCGGGAGCTTTTTGAAAAATGGATCACTCAACTATATGGCGTATCGTAACATCTTCCCGATTTGGGCTCTTGGAGAATATCACAAAAGATAAGCCTTCTTCAAAACAAATAATTGAATAATTACATTACACTACCAAATACCACCATAATGTTTTCCAAATTAAGTAAAGTCAGCTGTATTAAGAACTGAGACAGAGGATGCTCTGTTTAAGCAATTATTTTATTAGGAATGATTTTTTCTTGCTAGAGACAGAGACCTGATCGTGAGATAGCTATCTGTAAGTACTGGATTAACAGTTATGAGTGCAATGAGTATAGCAGGGACGACCCATTTGAATTGTCATATTTGATATGCACGGTAAATATCAAGATCCTGGTAATCAGGTTAGAAATTTTGGTTGCTTTGACCCAGAATCAGTCTCCGGAAGTTGAGGTCAAGAAGGTTATTTGGGCTGAGATATAGGAATGAAGTCATAAAAAATGACAAGTAGAGCGCAGCATAAAATCGAATGAATAGTAACCAACTTAAAGAATAAGAAAATGACTCGGCTGTTTGTTCAAGAAATAAACAATTTACTCCAGTCTGATTTTTCTAGTTGTCCCTGATTCACCATAGACCAATGTTATTTCTAGTTCTATATTTCATGGATCAATGTACACCAAGTCTATTTAAGATGTATCTATTTTGTTCTCCAAAGTTACCTTCTTTCTCTTTTTCTCAAATCGACTATTCTCTATTTCTTTCCAAATCGCAACTCAACAATGAAAGAATCGGCTCATTTGAGAGAGAATCGCCTGCAAATCGTGAGAATCTGTCCGATTCGGAGAAAAACTTGGTTGAATTGGCCGATTCAACACTGTTCAAAATAGTTTTTCCATAAAAAATCGCAATCCGCGTAAATTGGTCAAAAATCAGATCGGTTCGGTCCAATTCCGTTCCAAATCAGCCGATTCCGTGCCGGAACGGCCAATTTTGCAGACATGGGGCAAAGATACTCCGAAATCAAAATGCTAACATTTTAGACTAAATTTTCGGATATGACTCATAGAGACAACCGAGCTACCAGACCAATGGCAACAGTGTCTCAATTCCCAATTAATAACACCTAAAAAATAGAAGTAACAACTACTCAACCTCACAATCATTCTTTCCAAAATCCAATTATGCGATAGAGAAGATATAATCAAATTTCAGTGGATTTCCAAAATCCAATTATGCGAAAGAGAAGATGTAATCAAATTCAAATGGATCCGTTAGCTCCATCAGACTGTAAAGGTTTTGTACAGTTTGAATTGACCAATGAATTAGATCAGCGCGAAAAAGTACCATAGGGAGTTGTGAGTTGCATATCTGGTTAATGAATTTGGGATACATTATTTGCACTTAACCTTATTGGAAAATTTGGTTTGCTTATGTATTTACATTATAGTTGCAACTATATTTATTCTAAATTATCTGGATGCAGACTTTTACTGTTTTACTGTATATCGATAAAACTAAATAGTACTCCAGAAGACCTATGATTCTGAAATTGAGAGAATTAGCGAGAAGCATATTTATCCATGTTCCAACTTGCAAGTGACCTCGAGCTTTTTCATTCTTTAAATTATATATTGAAAATTATACTTCTATATTGTAGATGTGTTCTCAATTATATATTAAGATAGGACATGTATCATATTTGATTAATTAGTCACACATCATAAAATCATTAGAATTCCAATGTAAATTTTTGATGAAATGATACATCTTTAATTTTAATCTTTAAATTTGAATAATATTTTTAAATATATATACCGCAGGAGTTGAATATATTTTTAATGTTGGATGTACGCTAAAATTATCTTTTTTAAAAAATTTGTCGGACGTGGCCATGCCGCTTATCAAAACATTCATATCATGGGTACTGGGCGACAGAGAAACAATAAAATTCTGGCAAGATAATTGGGGTGTCGGTATCCTCCGGCACGATTTCGAAGCTCTCTACACGCATGCCATAGAAGATGACATAACACTGGCAAGGGCACTAGCAGCGCAACAGTTCATTCCACTGTCGCAGCCGACAACTGAAGAGATGAGGCGCATGATAGGGATAATTAATCACAGGGGAATATGTCTCGTGGACCAAAATAACACGCCAATATGGCAGCCGGCTTCAATAAAGGGGTTCTCAGTCAAGTCAGCCTATCTAGCCATGAAAGATGGACCTATAATTAGATCAGATCTGAAAAGAATTTGGAAACTAAGGTCCCGCCTAAGATTAAAATCTTTGCATGGTTAATGTCGCTAAACAAGATTTTAACTACTGACATCCTGATGAAGCGGGGATGGGAAATGCCGAGTATATGTCACCTATGCTGACGGGATGCGAAAACTGTAGCCCACTTGTTCAATAAATGCCATATAACCAGACACACATACGAAATGGCTTCGCAACGTTATCAATACCAGTGCACAACGAAGGTGGTACACTGGTATACACATAAATAATAACAGCGAAAAGGGTGCACAAGAAGGAGAGGGAAATGATTCTAATCACACAGTTTTTGTGATTTGAAGCGAGAGATGTAACCGAATATTCAAGGACCAAGCTAAAACCGTAGCATACCTGGTCGAAGAAATACACGAACAGTGGGAGATGGCAAACCTGACAACTAGCTTTCAAATAACAAGAAATCTATAAAGAAGACAAGAAGGCGGCAAGGCCTCTGGATGTGTTACACTTTTCAGTCTTTCGATTATTTACCGTTTATTAGTTATATCTAATCTCTTTGTTTTACTGTTTTAAATAGCTCAACTTTCTTGAGCTGCTTTTCTAAATACTTTGTAAAAGGTCTTTCATAAAGACCAAAAACTTCTCATTTCAATCAATTAAGTAAACAGGGGCTTGACCCCTGTTCTTCTCTTCAAAAAAAAAAATTGTCGGACAAAATATATAGATATTATAGAAGGAATTTGAAAATATTTCCTATAATATCTAACTTAATATTATTTAGATTTTTTTGCAGCACACATTGCATTTTCGAATATTCATTTCACCCCTTTGCTAGGCACAAACCGAATTGCTTTAGCACTCTTTTGTAATTTGTACCAGTGGTTTGATATTTCTAAAAATACCTATGGTTTCGTAATGAAATCTGTGAAATTTCTCGACTTTTATCAAAAAAAAAGTTATATCATAATTCTACATAAACATATATAACCTATGTTTGAAAAAAAAAAAAAGGGGTAGGTAGAAATTCTCTGGACTAGTCAATTGCTTATTACCAAAATATTGCATTTGTGTACGTACGTTGCTCTATCATTAAAAAAAATTATTTGAGGTAATATCCTGCAAATATTTGCTTTTCTGGGACTCATTGGCTCAACACAATTTGACAGGAACTCAATTATCTATTTTTCAATACCATAATCTTTTAATCTTGTCCAAATTGACCAATAATTATTAACAAAATTCTCACTTTTAGATTCTATTGATGACATTTGGATCGACTTATCCAAAAAATATATTTTACAATTTTACTGAAAAAATGTAAATTTTTTTTAGTGGTGAAAAAAATGTAATTTTACAATTCAAAATAGTTTGCTGAACAATTTCCTTGCCGCTGTATTATTTCCCCTCCCCATTTATAATTTGGAGCTCTTGACGAGTAGATTGAACTAGACCCAGCGAAGAAGCCCATCAAATTTTTTGGGCCTACAGGGCCTTTGAAGAATATATCAACAATTCAACATGATCTGTTATATAGTTTCGTAGATTACTTTTCTGATCTATTTTTATTCTGATTTTTGAACTCTGCTGTAAAAGAATATTAATGTTGTTGGATGGTAATAATGTGTTTTTTTTAAGAGAGAGACAAATTAGTCCTTTCATTGTAAAATAAAAGATTAAATCTACAATAAGCACCGAAATTTTTTAGGCCTAACTTGGATTAAATCCAGAACGTTCTTTCCTAAGTGTACCCTCACATACCTTGGGGAATTCGGATCCCATAAACGGAAGCGTGATATGCATACTCTGTTCACATAGAGAGAGAAAGAGAGAAGTCAAAATCATTTTTATTAATGGCACTCAATTAAAAAGGAACACTTGATCAGTAGGGATGCAATATTATCACTCCAATACAACCTGTGGGCACTTGATCAGTAT
This sequence comes from Carex littledalei, assembly GCA_011114355.1. Classification (NCBI taxonomy): domain Eukaryota; kingdom Viridiplantae; phylum Streptophyta; class Magnoliopsida; order Poales; family Cyperaceae; genus Carex; species Carex littledalei. The sequence continues at coordinate 5,856,736 of CM022085.1, read as the reverse complement.
ATACTATAATACTGATCAAGCAATTAAAATTTCCAATCACGAATAATAGAATTTATTTTAATATCATCAGTAATACAGCATATGTACTTCAAGTATTTGCTGGAACAGGCACTACATGAAGGGGAACCGCCATGGCAATTACGGCCGTAAACTTCTCCTTCTAATCTACATCTTTGGGGTCCATCCCATCTAGAAGCGTCCAATTGAACTCCGCAAGCATCAAAGCCAGCAGTAAAGGGAGATATGATAGGGCCATAGACATTTGCGAGATGAGCAAATGAACGGTGTGGTTGGTCATCCAAGTCTAGTAGGTTTCCGATTACTGATAGGTGGGTGGGGCCTGGCGGCAGGGGAATATTGTGTGATGATGAAAATAGCTTAGAGAGGGCTAAGAGAAGCGAGATGGTTAGTGCGATGAACAAGAAACTAAGTGAGAGTTCCATGCCTTTTGAGACAATTGGCTATGTGCACTTATTGTATTTACTCAACTTTCAGATAAATATAAAGAGGCTATGACACTATGCATACCGCATAAATATATAGAGGATTTTTGAGAAGTAGAACTAAGATGTTCTTAAGCTCAGCAAGTGTTTTTGTGAACTCAACTTCAAAAAACTTCAAAATCTATCAAATTAGCTTCAAATAACGAATCCGAACCATTGAAACTCATCTACCTCTTTGTGAACTATAGATTTCTTAAGTTCACCAAGCCTCTTTGTGAACTCAACTCTAGAATCTATCGTGTTATGTTTGATCCAAATTGCTATTTGGGCCCATTGGGCTTTGTATCTTTATTATGTTGCATATATATAGACTCTTTGTATGAGAGAGAATTAGGTCTAATAGAAATCAGTTTGAGTTGTCTCTTTGTCTCTTGCTTTCTTTCTCTTCTCAAACCCTAGAATAACTAACAAATTGGTATCAGAGCCATCTTGCCGCCGGCAGTTCGATCGGCGGTTCCAGGGTTCAGATCAGCGTCCGCTGCCGCTAGGGTTTTCAGTTTCGCTTCTCATCCATTTCGCGTCGCCTCTGTGAGCCGCGATCTCCTTTGTCGCTTCAACAACGTGAGCCGCGCCAAGGCCAGGACTCATCTTTGCGTCGCCAGTTTGGACCGCGCATACACCGACCAAGGTGTTTGGTTTTTTGGTAGACCGCGACAAGACCAGGGCTGGGCGTTTTGATTATCTTCTGTGAACTGCGCATACACCATCCCCATTCTCCTAATTATTATCCGAAACCAAATATGAATCAAGTTTGATTAGGCCTATGTTAAATACGGCAATTTCAATTTCTTTTGTTGAATTAAATTGGAATTTTGGAACTTAGATTTTTTGAGGGGTTTTGGTGAATTGAGTAATTTTTTGATAAATTGGGAGATTTGTGAATTGGGGTTTGAAAAATTGAATGGCTATGTCGGCGAAGTATGATATTGAGAAGTATGATGGGAAGACGAGTTTTGCATTATGGCAAGTGCGTATGGCGGCAATTTTGTCGAGCCAAGGCGTTAAGGATGCCATTTTTGGTCGAAAAAATTTAATTAATGCGTTGACGGATAGCAAGTGGAGAAATATGGATGATAAGGCACTCTCCATTATCCAATTGTGTTTGAGCAATTCGACATTGCAAGAGGTCCTATCGGAGAAAACCGCTAAGGGTTTGTGGGAGAAATTGGAGAATATTTACATGAAGAAGTCTCTCACCAATCGATTGCGATTGAAGTTGCGCCTCTACACCCTTCGCATGGTTGAAGCTACATCAATTTCCGATCATATTTCGGAGTTTTGCATCTATTTTGAATGACTTAGATAAGATTGATGTTAAGGTGGAGGATGAGGACCAAGCCCTTTTGTTATTGTGCTCATTACCCGCATCATACAAGGCCTTTAGAGACATGTTGATTTATAGTAGAGACAAGATTTCCCTTGAGGATGTTAAGAGCAATTTGCAAGCCAAGTTGCACATTGATAGTGAAATGACCAATAGTGAGAAAGGGAGTCAAGGTGTTGGTTTGGTTGTTGATCGAGGTAGGTCATGGGACCGAAACTCGAAAGATACAAGGACCCGTTCACAGTCTAGGTACAAGAATTTGGCGTGTAACTATTGTAAGAAGAAGTGACACATTAAGGCTGATTGTTTCAAGCTTAAAAATAAACAAAAGGCGGATACTAAAGGTTCTTCTTCGGAGGAGGCCAATGTGACTGAGTGTGACACAGTTGATACTCTTTGTGTGGTAGACACCAATGTCGATGACATGCATTGTTGGGTGATGGATACGGGTGCTTCGCAACACATGACTCTAAATAGAGATTGGTTTGAGACTTATGAGCCTATGGATGGTAAGGTTCTCATGGGAAACAATAACATGTGTAAGGTTACCTGAATTGGTTCGGTGACAATTAAGTTCCATGATGGAAAGGTTCGAAGATTGACGGGTGTGAGGCATATACCCGATTTGTCGAAGAATTTGATCTCTTTGGGGTCTCTTGAGGAAAAAGGGTGCAAGTTCCAAAGTGAAGGTGGAGTTCTTAGGGTTTCTAAAGGGGCTCTCACAATCATGAAGGCGAAAAGAATTGGAACTCTTTATTTCCTACAAGGTTCCACGGTCACGGGCTCGGCCGCCATTGCGCGTTCGGGTACTATCTCGGATGCGGATGCTACAAGGTTGTGGCATATGAGATTGGGGCATATGAGCGAGCGAGGAATGACCATTTTGAGCAAAAGATGCTTGTTGTGTGGCCAATGCACGGGCAACTTGGAGTTTTGTGAGCATTGTGTATTTGGCAAGCATAAGAGGTTGAGCTTCTCCACGGCCATTCATTCGACCAAGGGAACATTGGACTACATTCATTCGGATCTTTGGGGACCTTCTCGTGAGCCATCCAAAGGTAATGGTTCTCGTTACATGCTTACTTTCATTGATGATTTCTCAAGAAAGGTTTGGGTTTATTTCTTGAAAGAGAAAAGCGATGTGTTTCGCACCTTCAAAGAATGGAAATCACTTTTGGAGAACCAAACGGGAAGGAAAGTCAAGAGGTTAAGAACCGATAACGGTTTGGAGTTTTGCAACCGTGAGTTTGATAACTTTTGTAAGGCCGAAGGGATTGTTCGGCACAAGACAGTGGTTAACACTCCTCAACAAAATGGTGTTGCGGAAAGGATGAATAGGACACTACTTGAGAGGTCTAGAAGCATGCTTTCAAATGCGGGTTTGGGTAAGGAGTTTTGGGCAGAAGCCATTAACACATCTTGCTATTTGGTGAATCGATCTCCTACCACTTCAATTGAGTTGAAGACACCCGAAGAAGTGTGGTCGGGTAAGCCGGCCGATTATTCGAATTTGAGGGTGTTTGGTTGTCCCGCTTATGCACATGTGAATGAAGGAAAGTTGGAGCCTAGATCGAAGAAGTGTGTTTTTGTTGGGTATCCCGCAAATGTGAAGGGGTATAAGTTGTGGTGTCCCGAATCATCAAAGTTTCTTATCTCGAGAGATGTCATTTTCAATGAGTCGGCAATGTTGAAGGCAAATGATGTTGCATCCGAGCCGACTATTAAGGAGAATGAGACAGTTGAGAAGAAGGTGGAGTTTGAGATGCCGGTCCAAGAAGGTGATGATTTGATCTCACATGATGATGTCAATTTGGAGGAAGACCAAGAAGAGGCACAACCATATGCATTGGCAAGGGACCGAGCTAGAAGAGAAATTCGACCACCTACAAGATATGGATACTCCGACTTTGCTTATTGTTTGGCAATTGCAGAGTATATGGAGTATTGTGAGTCATCTTCCTACAAAGAAGCCATTTCTTCTAAGGATGCGGCCAATTGGGTTGCCGCTATGAATGAAGAGTTACAATCCTTGCAACAAAATGAGACTTGGTCTCTTGTGAAGCCTCCTAGTGGTAAGAGGATTGTGGGTTGCAAGTGGGTGTTTAAGAGAAAGATTGATGGCTCAAGTTCCGTGGATTTTCGATACAAGGCAAGGCTTGTGGCTAAAAGGTATAGTCAAGTCCAAGGTGTGGACTTCAATGATGTGTTCTCTCCCGTGGTTAAACATACCTCCATTCGAGTTTTGCTCTCTTTGGTGGCAATGAAGGATTTGGAGTTGGAGCAAATGGATGTGAAAACTGCCTTCTTGCATGGTGATTTGGAAGAGCAAATTTACATGAGTCAACCGGAGGGTTTTGAGGTTGCGGGAAAGAAGGACCGTGTGTGTCTTTTGAAGAAGTCTCTTTATGGCCTTAAGCAATCACCGCGGCAATGGTATAAGAAGTTTGACTCATTCATGGTGAGTATTGATTTCCATCGTTCCAATTATGATAGTTGTGTTTATTTCAAGAAGTTGGATGGTGGGGATTTCATTTACTTGTTGCTCTATGTGGATGACATGTTGATTGCATCCTCAAACTTGAAAGAAGTTAGGAGGTTGAAAGAGCAACTAAGTTCGGCATTTGAGATGAAAGATTTAGGGGCCGCCAAAAGGATTCTCGGGATGGAGATCACAAGGGATAGGTCCAAAAGAAAATTGTTTCTTTCACAAAAGAGTTTTGCCGAAAAAGTGTTACGCCGATTTGGCATGGAGAAAGCTAAAGTTGTTTCAACTCCTCTTGCGGCACATTTCAAGCTTTCGGCTGCTTTAAGTCCAAAATCTGATGATGAGAAGAAATATATGGAAAAGGTTCCATATTCGAGTGCGGTCGGAAGTCTCATGTACTTGATGGTGTGTACTCGACCCGACATTGCTCAAGCCGTTAGTGTGGTAAGTAGGTATCTTTCTTGTTCTGGAAATGGGCATTGAGAAGCGGTGAAATGGATTTTCTACTATTTGCGAGGTACCATTGATACTCGTTTGGAGTTTGGAAATGATAACAAGACACTAATGGGTTTTGTGGATTCTGATTTTACGAGTGATTTAGACAAGAGGCGTTCTTTGACGGGATATGTTTTTACCCTTGGAGATTGTGCAATTAGTTGGAAGTCGACACTTCAAGCCACCGTTGCACTCTCAAGTACCGAGGCCGAATACATGGCAATTACCGAGGCTATTAAGGAGGCTATTTGGCTTAAGGCATTTGTTGGTGAAATGTCTTCTTTCGAGGGTCCTATTACGGTGTTTTGTGATAACCAAAGCGCGATTCATTTGACCAAGGACCGCATGTACCATGAGAAGACGAAGCACATTGACATTCGGTACCATTTTGTTCGAGATGTGATCTCGGAAGGCAAGGTTGCCGTGAAGAAGATTGGTACCGAGTCGAATCCGGCCGATATGCTCACAAAGCCTCTTCCAATTGCAAAGTTCAAGCTTTGTTCAAGTTTGGTGTCGGTTTGTTTCTAGCTAGTTTGAGCTAGTTTTGTTCCTAGCATGTTGCTAGTTTATCTTTATGTTTACCTTTAATTAGGTTATGTTTGCTTTATGTTTTAGTTTGTTTTAGATGCAATTTGGTTCAAATTGGAGATTGTTATATTTGACCCAAATTGTTATTCGGACCCATTGTGCTATGTATTTTTATTGTGTTGTTTATATATAGACTCTTTGTATGAGAGAGAATTAGGTCTAATAGAAATCAGTTTGAGTTGTCTCTTTGTCTCTTGCTCTCTTCCTCTTCTCAAACCCTAGAATAACTAACATATCGGATTGGCTTTAAACAACGAATTTAAACCGTTGAAACTCATCTACCTTCGAGTGATGTTTCTACATACGAAAATTTTAAACTTTTGAATTAATTTTGTATGGAGTCAAGTGATAAAAAAACGTTCAAAAAATAAATACATTAAAATTAATTTATAAACCTTCTAATTTTGACCTCTTGATTTTATACTTAATTAATTTGAAAGTTGAAAATCTTCGCATGCAGACACATCACTCGTAAGGTAGATGAGTTTCAACGGTTTAAATTCGTCATTTAAAGTCAATCCGATATATTTTAGAGTTGAGTTCACAAAGAGGTTTGGTGAACTTAAAAAATCCGTAGTTCTACTCGCTTTTTGAGACAATTAGTCCGCACTTGGATGTCAAATTTGACATTTTTTTAAATTTCCTTTACTATTTATATACTATTTTTGAAAATCACTTAATCTAAAGATGCTGGACCATCCAAAAATAGTGATTTTCTGTCCATGAAAAAATAGTAAAAATAATTCTAAAAAAGAGTAAAACTTGACTATCATATCAAGTGGTTGAGATCGATTATCAGAACTTTGATCTGAATCCACAGTACGGACGGATGGGCGTTGTGCATAGTACCGTAGCTTTACTCTAGATATATATATATTTTTTATATTTCATGCTAAATGTAACTGAGCAGATGTTCCATTTGCAGAAGAATCGGATCTTTGGGGTGCCTTCACTTTTATTTTCTATTTCACCATTATTGTGTGCATAGTCATCTACGGTAGATTTGGTGGCTTAATATCGGATTACGTTTTCAAGTTGCATGATTGACCTATCTAACAGTGGATTGATTTCACATCTTCTATATAGTTCGCTTTCTGATAGAACGCTTATATAAATTATCTTTTTATTAATTCAACTGAAATTAATTAGACGTACAGGAACCCATCATGTATTCCTGTCTTTGATGGATGTTGGCTAAGATCGATCAAAATGGTAGTTTCTAAGTCTTGGTGCTCCAATCGGTTTTACGATTTTCAATGTCTAAACAGTCGATCTAAACATTTATATGTGATCTTTATATTAAAATGTGCTTGGAGACCTTTCACATTTTTTAAAATTATTTTACTATTTATTAAGATGGTTTGAAAATTGCTGATTTTAATAAACAGTAAAAAAACTTGTGCACCATTGAAAACAATGATTTTCAAACCTTCTTAATAAATAGTAAAAAAATTCTAAAAAATGTAAAATTTGTTCTCCAAGCACATTTTAATATAGATTAAATGTTGAACGGTTTGGATCGACTGTTTGGACTTTAAAAATCACAAAACCGAATTGGTACGACCACGGCTTAGGAACTACCATTTTGATCTTAGCCAATCTGTGTGTGTGTGTGTGTGTGTGTTGAGAGAGAGAGAGAGAATTGCTATTATAAAAATATTTGTTCTTGGACATTGGAACAAATGTTTCGGTTTATACAGTTTCAAACAGTCGATCCAAACCGTTCAACATTCAATCTATATTAAAATGTGCTTGGAGAACAGATTTTGCATTTTTTTAATTTTTTTTTACTATTTATGAAGCCAGTTTTAAAATCGTTGTTTTCAATGATCCAGGAGTTTTTCACTGTTTATTAAAATCAACGATTTTATAACTAGATTAATAAATAGTAAACAAATTCCAAAAAATGTTAAATTTGGTCTCCAATCACATTTTAATATGGAGATCATATCTAACGGTTTGGATTAACTATTTGGATTTTAAAAATCGGAAAACCAAATTGGTTGTATAGGAGCTCCGGAACAAACGTTTTGATATTAGCCAATCTCTCTATATATACTGTAATATAAGCCAGTAACACAGGAATACAGCTAGGTGTTGGAATTCGTATCCTCTGCATTAACTCAAAAGGGAATCTTATGAGTTAATGCATCTCGATCGTTCGATCTGTTTTAAAATTCGTACGAACAAAATCTGCACTAAATTAAAGGGTCCCCTATGTTATAAACAGGAACTGAATTGACTCAGTTCAAATCAAATAATTGAGATTCATTAACTCAAAAGATTTACTTTTGAGTTAATGCAGAATTCTGCACACCCATTCTAGGTGTTGTCCTCTGATTACATCATGCAACTTAATTGAAATCGTACTATTATAAAGCGAACTGTAGAAGATGTGAAATCAATCCACCACTATTTAGGTCAATCATGCAACTTGAACACATATTTCGATTTTAAGCCACCAAATATACTGTAGATGACTATACACAATAAAAGTAAAATAAAAGGGAAATTTCAGGTATCTCCCTCAAAAACTTCAATATTACGTATTTGCCCTCCAAAATTGAAAAACTCACATATTTATTCATTATAACTCTACAATATATTAAATATATCTAAAACTAATTAAATAACAGTATTTGAGACTCAAAAATTCACTTTAGACCATTATAATGGTAAATAACTGTATGTAATTTTTTTTTTTAAAAAGGCTTCGGGCCGTTCCATTGAAGGAAACATAGTTAATTTACAAACTCCCTAATAGCCAGACCATCATAGTGTCTCTGACTCACAATGAAACGTTCTCCTACAGAATCGATAATATGAAAGTATCATACCATCCATAACCAACATACCAAACACACAGAACATCCAATATGAAAATATAACAAAAGTAGCTAGCTAGATAGTATGAAGCAGATAATATCAGAACGAGTCGTCTGTGTGCTGGCCGATTCCACCAGCACTTATTATGGTTCCATCTCCTGCAATGGAATCTGAGAAGTATCAGCTGGAAGCCAAGTATGGCCTGCGCCCCCTGCATCAGCTTGAAGGTCCAAAATTCCTGTCCAAAGAAACACCCAATGAATAATATTCAAAACTGAGACTTTAATGCTATCACAATTCCTTTGGTTGAAGAAAATATTGTTTCTCAATAGCCAGGTAGTCCAACCAAGTGCACTAATAAATACTATAAGAAATTGACTTTTTTGGCCTACTGGTAAGGACATTGCAAAATCTAACACATCTTCAATAGATTGCCATTGATCAAAATAATCTTGGCATTGGCCCATCCAAAACCATAATTTTATCACTCTAGGACATTGAACAAAGAGATGGTCTGGGGTTTCCTCAAAATAGCAGAAGTGGCAAGTTGTATCACCAGTCCAACCTTTAGTAGCTAAATTAGTTTTGGTTAACACTTTTTTATGAGTAAGCAACCACATGAAGACTTGTATTTTTGAAGGAGTTTTGACTGACCACCATGTCAGTGCATGTAATTCCCTTATCCCTTCAAAGTTAAGAAACTGATAAAATGATTTAACAGTGAATTTTCCAGTGGAATTAAAATTCCAGCGTAAGGTGTCTTCCTCTGTATCTGATTAAAAGGAGGAAATGATATGTAAGATTTCCTCCCATTCATATCTAGTAACTCCTGTAAGTTTATATTTTATTTGTATAATGTAGTTGTAAATATTGTATTATATGTAAATGTAGTATTTTTGGAATGTGTTGTGTTTAAATTCATAGATTTTAGAAATATATTGTTTTGGTACATTGGTAAATGTAGGGTTTTGGTTTAAATTCAGATCTAAGGTAACCATATTTATTTTTATTAAATATGAATCATTGACGGTTTTTTAAATTAAAACCGTGTTTGAAAGGTTTTTTCATACACGGTTTTAATTTAAAAAACTGTGTATGTATATTTTGCGAAAAAATCCATGCTTTTTTTTTTAGAAATGTATACGGTTTTCAACTGTGTATGAACGTACCGACACTTTCATAAATAATTAATGGGATTGTACACGGTTGCAAAACGGTGTATAATCGCTTATATTCTGAAGTAGTGTATATTAGGTTCTTTGGGGTGCCTTAACTTTTTCTTTTAATTTGATTGTGCATAACAGCTAGTAGATTTGAAGGTTTAAAATGATACTAAGTTTTAAAGTTTGCATGATTCATGACCTAAGTGGTTGTTGAGTTCACATCTTCTATAGTATTTTCTGATAGTAGTAGGGAGCATACATAAATGATCATTTATTAATTCAACTGCATTTTGTGCTTTGTTAATGTAGTGGGGATACAAATATGCTTTGTTAATGTAGTGGGGATACAAACACAACAACAAGTAGGCACTTATCGCGAGGGTACTCCGTCGCGAAAAGAAAAAGCACAGTTGTGAGGGTAAAAAGTGACTTTTCGCGACAGAGTACCGTCATAACTGTGCTTTTTCTTTTCGCGACGGTACTTTTCGCGACGGAGTACCCTCGCGATAAGTGCCTACTTTGTTGTTGTGAAATATGCTGAAATCCAAAATCATGAACAGAGTTATTGAAATCCCTGAATTTCGAATTCAGCCGTTGAACTGTTTCGATATGCGTGCACAAAAAAATCAGCTATTTCTAGATGCGTGCACAGAAAAAGTTGAACGGCTAGATTCGAAATTTCAGAAATTCCAGAGATACTATTCATGTATCTCAGATTTCAGCTGATTTGAATCCATGTAGTGGTGCTGTAAGATGCAATTCAGGGTGATGCAACGTTCCCAACTACGCTTTTAAAGATGTCTTGGTCTTTGAATTAGGAAAGAGAACTATTCCAAAATGACAATATATGTACAATCCAGCATCGGATAGTGTAATATGCATTTTCCCCAATTAGCTCTTGGAGAATATCACAAAAGAGAAGCCTTCTTCAAAACAAATATTTGAATAATTACATTACATTACCACCATAATGTTTTCCAAATTAAGTTACTCAGCTGTATATTACTATATATTCACGTCATTAAACTACAATAATGCATGGGGCAGTATCCGCGAGGATAAAAAGTGACTATCCATGAGGGTACACCGATAGAAAAATATTTTTTCTGAGTATGTCGGTATTACCGATAAGAGTATCCGCGACGATACCATCGCGGATACTGTTCCATTCTCATAGATATTTGCATATTTATGTAAGGCTGTAACACGGATGCTCTTTGTGTAAGTAATTATTTTAATAAAAATGTTTTTTTCTCGCTTGAAAATTTTTGTCTTATGCTCCAACTAGCACTAACCACTAGCATTAATGTTAGTGTACTCGCTGTAATCAAGTTTGGTTGGTTGGTACTTAAATTTAAGGAGAATTAAATTGCTTACTTCATTTTATTCTTATTTTATATTTTATTTGACAATTTAAGTCATGACTTAAATTAATTCGTCTAGAAAAGTAAAAAATTAAAAACTTCAACTATGCATGTTTTTGATAGTGGTGGATTAATTCAGATTTTACTCAATCTTACTTGTACTTTACTCATTGTTTGAGAGATTAAATGTGAAATAAAAGATTTACTCCACCTTTTACTTTTACCGATAAAAGAGTAAGTAGTTGGCTCTCGGAAGACACAGATATTCATTTGATGTTAGAGATGAGAATTAAAGGCAAAGCATGAAATGGCACGAAATGTGGTATTATTATATCGGAAGAATACATTAACCGATAGAAGAAGCATAAACAAGTTTGAAACCCTTAGGTAAAATCTATTTGATTTTTCTGTTGGTTGGATCCTCATAACCGATAAAAATAGATGCGTTATTGCACAAATTTGTTATTCAACATATATATATAAATCATATACATATATAATTCAAGAAATATTAATTCACCATTCAACATAAACAACATACATGATAAAATATTTAACATTAAACTTACATATCCATAACCTCAATTAATATATTCAGTATTAATTCAACATAAACAACCCACAAATTAAAGACAATATGGTTAGACTAGATGCAGAAATAAAGAGGAAAAAGAGAGATGAGAGAAAATAATTTGATTAGACAGTGAGCGGTCTGAAAATTAATGACCTTGATCCAGTCAATAGGCGCGAAATTAAAGTCCCTATATTCTAACGGTTGAAAACACAACCAACATAACGAATTTGATTTACTTATATCGGTACCAATGTACTAACCGATATCAGAAGAACATCAAATATTTATATCGGTACCAATGTACTAACCGATATCAGAAGAACATCAAATATTTATATCGGTTAGTATAGTAATACCGCTAGAATAAACTCAATATCTTCTATTGGTACACTACCACACACCGAGAAAGTTGTCCTCATATCCTATCGGCCTGGAAGGCTCAACCGATAGAGGCTTATTTCAACTTATTTACTAACTTGCCACAATTCCTTTAATTTATCGGATGCAGACCAGGATCGGTTTGAATCGTTAGAAAATAAGCGTTAGTAAATCCCGTTTTTGTAGTAGTGTCATATCAAATTTTATTTTTAAATATTTAACATTTTGGATGTTACAGGAAATCCATTGATTAATTTATGACAACCCATATTTGTGATAAGCATGGGCATGGACTAGATTGTGCTGAAATTAATGGTTGGTTGTGGAAAATTAGTACTTCAAATAGTACAACCAAACATTTCTAAAATTAATTATTGATTCGGTATCTTGAATGTGCGGAAATAGTTGTGGAAAATTCTAATTTGAAAAAAGATATTCATTGAAAATTGTATTCTTTTTCTTTTTTTAAAGACTTGTTGTCAATAATAATATTTTGGTTCATAATTATTGATAAATTCTGACATATTCTAACAATCTAAAGTCTAATAATTAAAATATTATTATATTTAGATAAATAAAAATAAAATTATAAAAAGATAAAAGTTATCATGAAAAAATAAAGAATTAATGGTGTGTAAAATAGTAAAAGTAAAAATGACGGTGCAAAAATAATTCATTATTAAATAATATAAAGAAATCAAACAAAATTCACTCTTGATGAAAATAGAAAACAAAATTGATAAGATGTAATGAGTAATTATGAGTTAGCAAAGAAAGAGATAAGAGAACTAATAATGAATGTTAATTGGGAAAAAAAATTGGGTTTGAGTAAATGAATCCCATCATTTTGTGAAAAGCTGAGAAAATTAAAAGATGAGTTTCTTTTTTCATTCCCATGAACTAACAAATGCATGTCAAACGGATGTGAAAAATTTTCATCATTAAAATAAAATTTCCACAATTTCTCATAAAATAGAAAACAAACGAACAAAGCCTAAAGCAACAAAGCTGTTTTTCATTTAAACTAATCTGAAGGCACACAGCGGCAAAGCAAATCAAGAGATCTCAATTTGTTCAAACTAATCCCACCACACAAAAACCTAATAGTCTAGTGAAGGGCTGTAAATGAGCCAAGTTTGAGCGAGTTACTCCCAACTCGTGCTCAGCTCATTTAATTAATGAGCGAGTCAACTCAAGTTGGGATGGCAATAACGAGCTACAAATTAAGCCAACTCGAGTTCAGCTCATTACCAACTCGAGTTGGCTCATGACAACTCACTTATAACTCGTTTGACCAGTCAATTTCCTTAGTTATAGTTATATACTAGTAAGAGTTTATCTAAATACAAACAATTCAAACATAATTAACAAGATAACTAACAAAACAAACAATCCAAACAACAGCTTAGAAGTCATTTAGAAGGATATGGGATTTATTGTGACGAATTTTGTATAACTCGAGTTGTTAATGAGCGAGTTGGGGTATGCTTATGCTCAGCTCATTTATTAAACGAGTCACAACTTAAGTTGGAACTAACTCGAGTTGTAAATGAGCGAGTTAAAACGAGCAATTGGTGAGCGAGTTACGAGTTTGAGCGATTTTGTACAGCCCTAGTCTAGAGGAGGTAAAACATTGCCAACTACTTGTACTGTAACTCTGTATGTCATACTATTGGCTTAGATCAGTTCAAGTTTGTAGCCAATTTATTTTCTGTTTATCTTTATGCTTTAAGTTTTGCTTAGTTTAATTTAGGACTGTAGCTTATTTTAAATCTGAACTATTTCTATGCTGTGTTTGTGTTATATTCAATGAAAAATACCTACGGATTGATAAAGAAGAAAAAAAAAAACTCTGTAAAGCCATACTATCTTTTCTCTTTTGGTACTAAGTTTTGTTTGTTCTCTCAATTTCTGAGGCACCCCATTGCTTTCATGAGCTGAATTGGTTTTTAGAAATATATTAAATACTGTATCGAGATTTAGAAAATTGTTTTTTTTAAGTCTTTGTATTTCAAATAATTTGTGATCAAGGTATATTTCTGAATACATTTTCTAAGATACCGAATCAATAATTAATTTGGTTAATTTCTGAAAATATGTCTAAAAAAATCGAATCAATAATTTGGTTCTTTCTAGTGCATAAAAAATCAAGTTTCTAATTTTCGACAAAGTATTTAATATTTTTTTTTAAAAAGAAAATTCCATTTCATGAGGCCATGCACGGTAAATGCCGTCAACGTTCATCTACTAATTACATCCAACAAAACCCACGGATATGCGCTGCTTTCCGAATCCGTATCCTCTGAATTAATTGAAACTTTGAGTTAATGCATCTCACCGTTAATCCAGATCAATTCTGTTCAAGATGGAATGCCCTTTACTATTCTTACTAACACGAATCGGTTCAGATTCATTCGGCATTAACTCTAAGTTTGAGTTAATGCAGAGGATACGAATTCCTGCTCTACTAGGGGAAGGGAACAAACTTTAAACACTACAAAAGATTGGCACTTTTCACGAGGATAAAAAATGACTTTTCGCGACGGAGTACCGTCATAAACGTGCTTTTTCTATTCGTGATGGTACTTTTCGCGACGGAGTCCCGTCATAAATGCGTTTTCTCTCTCGCGAAAAGTGCCTACTTTGTTGTTGTGTTGTTAGTAGTGTTAGAAATTTTTTCAAAATGATATTATTGTTTAAAATTATTTTCTAAATGCTACAGAAAAAAATCAGATAAAAAGTTGGTGCAGAGGAGATATTATTTTCTAAACCACATTTGTCCCCATTTTTTATAACTCACTGTATCACGTGAAAAAGGAAGTCACACAAGCCCCTACTCTCTCTCTCTCTCTCACTCACTCTCTACTTAACTGATATATTCTCCGCCTCCCTCTTCCTCGACAAACACTCACTTGACGCTCGATACTTCCTCCTCCCCTTCCCTCACCTCCATCCCTTTCCCCCTCCCTTTGTACCCCATCCCACCCCCTCCTCCCCAAAAGCAAAGAGCCACAATGGCAGCAGGGGTGGAGATAATCAATGGCGCAGGGTCACGGTCAAGCAGCAGGCAGCTGAGCGGGAGGGCCGGCAGCTTCCGTGACCCCTCTGACGTGTTCCACCTGTCATCAGTGGATGCCGATGACGAGGAGAACCTGAAGTGGGCCGCGCTGGAGAAGCTCCCGACTTACGACCGCGTGCGCCGCGCCATCATCCGCCATGTGGTTGATAACGACCGGGAAGGCAGAAAGTTCGTCACGAAAGAGGTCGACATCTCGAAGCTCGGGTCGCACGATCGTAAGGTTCTCCTAGAGCAGATTTTTCGGGTGGTGGAGGAGGACAACGAGCGGTTTCTGAACCAGCTTCGCGATCGCATTGACCGGTGAGTGATGCAGGGAATTATATAATTATATATGTATGGTTTTCATTTGTGCTCGCGCTTACTTGCTATAAGTTGGTTGGGTAGTTAATGTATGCATAGAAGGAAAAATCGGTATCGGGATCGGAATCGAAATCGGTCGGGATCGGCCGAATCAGATCGGAAAATCAGACTTTTTTGGCAAAAGCTTGTTTTACACTAAAAAAATAGAAAAAAATTGATAAAAAAATTTAGAAAAATTATTACAATCAAATAATCTATTAATACAATATAATACAAGCATTACAACTAAATGGATATATAGAAATGAGTTGAAATGGATATATAAAAATGGATATATAGGAGTGAGTTGTAGTTTTAAACAAGAAAGATTGTGTGGTATAGTGGAGTTGTGTTTGGTGGCTATGCTGAAGCGCACGAGTTCGAATCACAGAGACCGCCAAAAAAAAAATTTGAGTTTGGTTATTAGCGTTTCGGCTGTTTCGGTGGAATCGGTCTATTTCGGTCCGAAACGGACGAAATTTGGCTGAAATGTGACCGGAACGGATGAAATTTGACCGGAATTATGCCGGAACGGACGAAATTTTACGAAATCTTCAATAACCGTGTAAATCGGCCTAAAATCGGATCGGCACCGTCCGATCCCGATCCGGAACGGACGATTCCTCTCCGGAACGGCCGATTTTGCCTTCTATGAATGTATGTACTGACAAATAAATACTGTCATATTGTTTGACTTGTATCATTGCGACAAAAAAATTATTCAATTTAAATGACACTGGATATTGTTGCCATCAACATCCTCTCAGGCATGGGCATGGGCATGGATACCAACTCTGTTTTTTGTCAAACAAAAAAGAGCTGATTTAAATGATACTGGATATTGTTGCCATCACCATCCTCTCAGGCATGGGCATGGGCATGGATACCAACTCTGTTTTTTGTCAAACAAAAAAGAGCGGGATAAAAAATTCTAGATTTATTTTAGTTTGATTTTTATATTAAAAAGATTGTTTAAATTTAAATTGGGAAATCATTTGAGTGAGTTGTAGACGTGTAAATTAAGTTGTTCATTTTCAGAATATTTTTATGTCATAAATTCCTTATCCGCATAATCGGGTTTATTAGAACTCAGGTGGGGCCGGGGGTGTGACCTATAAGGGTTAAAGTGTATATTCTACTGAATTTTTCATGATTAATTCCAACATAAAGAAGAAAATTGAAGGTGAAGAAGGATCCACATTTACTCAAAGCAGGGAAACTGACATATACTTTTCATCTACATATTGCAAGTCCTCGAGTGTATAATTTATTTAATTTGTGATTATTTATTCCAAAGCTAAATTATTTATTGCATCTCAAAAGCATAGAAGGAAAAATCGGCCTAGTTGAATCGGAATCTACCGAGTTGGACCGGAATCGGTTGTCGGTGATCCGATGTTGAACCGAGTTCCTTGGTGTGCGATTTTTCAGCAAAAAAACAAATCAAACCAGCCGAGTCAAGTGATTATTCACCGATTCGTGACATTTGGGGCCGATTCTCACAATTTGGAGCAATACTTCGCAAGAAGCAGCGAAGTGTTACAACCCGAGACGGATTTGGGGACAAAATCTGCGATTTTGACTGGGTCAAAATGCTGATTGGAGAAGGAAGGTTCTCAGACCGTTCGGGGTGTCAGCATAAAAAAAAAAAAGATGCTGTAGACGGGTCCCAAGAGACTATATATTTATGAAGGGACGCTGCATTTTTAATATTTTCTGAGTTTCTTGAGTTAGATGCTACATATGACGCTACAGATGGGCCCCACGACACTATATATTATTTTATATACGCTGCATATGGGCCCCAAGACAATCCAGACGAGGCTGGAATGATGGGAGAAGGGCTGTCTGTGGAGATTTTTTTTTTATTAAAATTTATTTGACATTATTTTAACTTATTGAATACTAAAAGAATAAAAAATTAATTTCAGCATTAATGTCTCATGATAATTATTTATTTTTGTCTTAACATATTTTTTCAAAGAAAATAAATTTTTATCTGTATTTTAATATGAAACAAGCTTCGAGCAAAAATATCCGAGTTTCCAATCCGATTCGACTGATTCCGATCGATTTATCCGATTCCGATTCTAAAGTCAACTGACCGATTCCAATTCGGATTTTTCTTATATGCGGTGAAAATTTCCCTGTTTATATCATGAACGAAAATCAAGCCATTTTTTTCTCTTTTGTTACACTTTTTTTGTATTTTGTTATCTATATTTACTTTATTTATTTATTGATACAACCAGGGTAGGTCTTCAACTTCCTAAACTAGAAGTACGTTATGAAAATTTGAGCATAAAGGCCGAAGTGCATGCTGGAGGTCGGGCAATCCCTACTCTGTGGACTACAGCTATCAATTCAATAGAGGTTAGCAAATTTTGTGACGATTGCTTCTGAAGCCTTCACTAAGCTGTACTTAAGTAGTGGTACCCGGTCAACATCAGTACAAGTTATGTGCCACCAGTTGTGGGGCAAACCAAACTAATACCAAGAATCAAGGAAATGAATATTTTTTTCTCGAAGTAGGTAGAAATATTTGAAACTAAAGTAGCCAGCTAGCAATATTTGCTCGTCCTTTTGTGAATTTATGAATCAATTTGCCAATTCGCGTTAAACTTTTCGAAAACTTGATTTTTCAAAATGTTTCATGAATTTCTTATCTACATGTATTGCTTTTTTTATGTTGAACATTGTACATCTTAACAATTTCACATGATATTGGTCATTTATCCCCACTGTAATCCATCGTGAAACAAAATATATAATTTGAACTTGTCTGGGATGAATTGTAACTGTTTAGCATTGTCAGCAATCTCTAAATTTTAAAATCTCATCCACTTTTTGGCACTGGGAAGCTCATAATTCTATAATAACCAACCATAGGCAGGCCCTTGTACCAAGTTTCTACTCTGATTTTGCATTACTTGTGCATTTGCATGGCAGGGAATTTTTGGTAGCTTCGCACTTTCAAAGAAGAAGACCATAACAATACTAGACGACGTGAGTGGAATATTAAAGCCATCAAGGTGGGTTAAACTTTAAGCTTCAGGGTTTGGTTATTGCTTTGTATATATTCTAATTCTACAAAGAAAGACTTTATCTTTTGTGAACAATTTTTTTAGGATGACACTTCTTCTTGGACCTCCAGCATCAGGAAGAACAACTCTCATGCTAGCTCTTGCAAGTAAACTTGACAAGAAGCTCAAAGTGCTTATTTTGATCTAGCTCTTCAATTTGATATTATTTGCATTTTACTTTTCAGATAATCCACTGCAATTTAAACAATGAAATGTTGGCAGTTGCTGCTCCTATTTTGCTAGCCATAGGTTGCGTTTGTTTCTGTTTAGAATTTTCACAAGAACATCAATATGTTCCTAGTTTAGCAGTAACAACCTTATGGGAACACAAATTTGGCAATACATGTCTGATGGAAGTGCACCAACCAATACATGTCCGATGTACCCAATTACAACTAACCCCTGACGCATACTTTTATGGATTTATTAACTTCCAAACTTGATTTCTTAAATAAATAATTTTCATACTCGCAGAGATCTGGTAGAATCACTTATTGTGGACACGAGCTCTCAGAGTTTGTTCCCCAGAGGACAAGTGCATACATAAGCCAGCATGATCTTCACTATGGTGAAATGACAGTAAGAGAAACTATCGATTTTTCAGCTCGGTGTCTTGGTACTGGAACCAGGTTTGAGTTTCTGTCTGAATTGTCCAGACGAGAGAGGCATGCTGGAATTAAGCCTGACCTGGAACTTGATGCCTTCATGAAGGCAACAGCAGTTGAAGGAAAGAAAAACAACATTGCAACTGATTACATCCTCAAGGTTTTTTTTGTTTTTTTTTTACTTCAATAAATTGTCCTAATATTAACAGCTGTATCTTTCACTTCATTTCCTATATGCAGATTGATAGTCTAATACTCACGGTAATAATTTTGTTAGTCATCAATATATATATATATATTATGTTGGTGTCAAATTAGTTTTAGTATAATTTACAGTGTTATATAATTGCAAAACCCATGAAGGTATGCTAGAGTTTCTTGAGTTCAGAATAATAATGAACTGAATATGCAAAGAAAATAACAAATTATTATTTATTTACTTATTAATTGATGAAACAGGTCCTTGGTCTTGATATCTGCGCAGATATCATTGTTGGTGATGAGATGAGACGAGGAATCTCCGGTGGGCAAAGAAAGCGTGTTACCATCGGTAGGTTATATTCCTTTTAGTTATTGTCGTATCATAATGAAGGATGCACACGATTACTGAAAATCATAAATAGTCTCACAAAATTTAACTTGGTGTTACTTCTATGTGTTTTTTAAATAATCTCACAGCAGCTCCTTTCATATACTGCAGCGGAGATGTTGGCAGGACCTGCAAGGGCGCTTTTCATGGATGAAATATCAACGGGGCTTGACAGTGCTACAACATTCCAAATAGTGAAGTTCATACGGCAAATGGTTCACATATTCAATGGAACCGTGATGGTCTCACTTCTCCAGCCAGCTCCAGAGACCTACAATCTCTTTGATGACATCATCCTTATGTCAGAGGGGCAGATTGTGTACCATGGCCCACAGGAAAACATCCTTGAATTTTTCCAGTCAGTCGGCTTCAGATGCCCAGAAAGGAAAGCAGTTGCTGACTTCCTCCAGGAGGTAACCTCAAAAAAAGATCAGGAGCAGTACTGGATGAGCGATCACAAGTCCTATCGCTATATTTCCTCCCAGGATTTCTCACGCCATTTCAAGTCATTTCACATTGGTCAGCGCCTTTCTGAGGAAATTAAAATCCCATATGACAAGTCAAAGATGCATCGTGCAGCTTTGACAACCGAGAAGTACGGGGTATCAAACAAAGAGCTCTTCAAGGCAACTCTGTCAAGGGAGTGGCTTCTGATGAAGCACAACTCATTTGTTTACCTGTTTAGGATTTTTCAGATCTCCATCCTTGCATTTGTTGCTATTAGCGTGTTTTTCAGGACAACGATGCACTATGGTAAGATAACTGACTCGACAAAGTTTTTTGGCGCCTTGTTCTTCAGCCTGACAAGTGTCATGTTCAATGGATTTACCGAGCTGTCAATAACAGTGACAAAGCTGCCAGTGTTTTACAAGCAGAGGGATTACTTTTTCTTCCCGGCCTGGGCATTTGCGTTGTCAAATTGGATCCTCTCAATTCCTGTCTCTTTCATAGAGTCCGGGATTTGGATGATTCTAACGTATTATCCAGTTGGTTATGCACCGGCAGCTAGCCGGTTAGTTTTTATTCCTCTTTTGGTTCCGTTGAAATTTGTTAGATAATTGATTTAAATTTTGACTTCTAGGCTTCCGACCAAAAATTATATATGAAATCTCAAATTAGCAAAAAAGGATATCAAAAGGAAAACCGAAAATATAAAGGAATCCACAACAACAAGGGAGAGCAGCCACAAACTGCAATTCGGGTCAACTCTTCTTGTCTTGACTTTTGCATGACACTTTATATTTACAAAACGAAAAGGGAAAAATTAATTAAAATAAAAAAAAACTGAAAGATGAAATAATAAACAAATAAGTAAATAAATAACAAGAACAAACAAAAAATGTTTATATCCAATTCATGTAGACTTTACATTTTAAGTCCCTATGTTTTGTGCAGGTTCTTTCGTCAGTTCTTGGTGTTCTTGTTAATAAATCAATTGGCTGGGGGCCTTTTTCGCTTAATTGCTTCAATTGGTAAAACAAGGGTCGTGGCTAATAGCATAGGGATGTGCACATTGCTTATTCTGTTCGTGCTTGGTGGATTCATCATAGATAAAGGTGAAATAATTAATTCTTTAATCACAACAAGTCCTCTGTAGCATGTTTGCAAATATTTTTTTATTATTAAGGCCTTCACATTTTTAAATAATTATTTTGATGTGTGGAAGTATTTGAGTTGCTCTATTTTTGGGCAGATGATATTATATCTTGGTGGATATGGGGCTTCTGGAGTTCTCCACTCATGTATGGCGTGAATGCTGTATTTTTAAATGAATTTCTTGATCCAAGATGGGGCGCGGTATTTTTCTTGTCAGGATTCTGTTTTTTTTTCTCATTTGGATCATCTAAAATATAAATTAATAGTTTAACAAGGAACCAAATGACAGCTTTCTGTGTGTTTTCTGCATTTGTTCATTTCTGGAGCATAACACTGAAAGTCACCTTCAATATGCATTAAATCTTTTGAAGTATTTCAGCCTACAGTTGATTGGCCTAATTGCACGTAGCTCAGCCCAAGCTGAACTGGTAAAAAAAGCATGTGGCTATTGTGGGAAAATGTATCTGAATCTGACTTTCAATCTTTTTTAATACCACTACAGTCAAACCCAGACAAAAATATTGATGCACCAACAGTAGGAACAGCAATTCTAAAGTCTAGAGCTCTCTTCACAAACTGGTATTGCTATTGGATAGCTGTTGGGGCGCTTGCAGGGTTTACAGTTGTCTTCAATTTGCTCTTTATGCTGACAATGACATACTTAAACCGTAAGTAATAACATCTTCTGTTGATTAGTTGTTTTCTACCTATTTGCCATCCATGTACAATTAAACCACTGGACTAAGAGCCGCACTACATATTTTGTCAGTTAAATACCTTTTTTTTTATATATATAATATAAGCACAGTCGTGTCTGCTAAACTACTATATTGTATCCTACTTCTTTCTAGCTGCCAGCAATGTGCAAAATATTATACGTGACGATGCATCATCAAAAACTAAGAAGGGTCCAAAATCAGGCAATGAGCATTCACCAGGTGCCATGTCAATCACCTTTTTCTTTTTTATATTGTGTAGTGAGTACAGATTTGGCTACAGTCCTTATTTGCAAGGAAACAATTATAACTAGGTGCATGTGAAATAGCATTGAACTTAAATGCTTAGAGTGCTCAGTTAAGCATCTGTTGGCCTTCTCTTTTTGTAACTAAACACAAAAGGACAAAACAAAAAATAAAATAAAATAAAAAGTCGAGTTCAGCAGGTGGTTGCAAAAAAATTTATCCTAATTCACAAAAAATTTCACAGGTAATGCAATTCACTCAGGAAATTACAAAGGAATGGTTCTTCCCTTCCAGCCTCTTTCACTTGCTTTTAAACACTTAAACTACTTTGTTGATATGCCTCGGGTAAGTTTATTTTTCATGGAACAAATGAAATAATTATATTTGAAAAGTTTCAGTTATACATGCAGATAGCGTATAAAATATAGTAATATCTCATAAGTGAACAAAAAAAAAGTTTCAAGAAAAGCTATAATGGGAATGTGAAAATGATTCAAATAAATACCTACTCCAAATGGTACTGGACATGGCTCTTAAGACAATTGTATGTTTCTCCATTAATTGAACCACAAAACCTGTCCACAAGAAGACCAAACTATGCTCAATTAAGTGTACAGTGTACACCTAAATATAAATCAAACAAAGAAGAACAGCAACAATAATTTCGAAAATTGCTAATGTTTTAATGGTGCTGTTTCTTCAGGAAATGAAGAATCAAGGGTTTGAGGAAGATCGGCTACAGCTACTGTCTGATGTAAGTGGAGCATTTAGACCAGGTATCCTAACTGCATTGGTCGGTGTAAGTGGAGCAGGAAAGACTACACTAATGGATGTTCTTGCTGGAAGAAAAACAGGTGGTTATATTGAAGGAGAGATCAGCATTTCAGGGTACCCAAAAAAGCAAGAAACATTTGCACGCATTAGTGGTTACTGTGAGCAGAATGATATTCATTCACCCAATTTAACTGTCTATGAATCTTTAGTTTACTCAGCTTGGCTGCGTCTTTCACCGGAGACAAATGGAAAAACTCGAATGGTAGTTTCTATATATTATTTCTCTGTTTACTTGGATTTAGGGTTTTAACTTACTAATTTGAAGAAAAATAGATCAAAAGTTCAAAACTTCCTTTTGTTTTTCCTCCTTACGTGGAGATAAAAGGCGAGAGCAAAGGTGTTTTTCCTTTTTTTCCCTCTTACTTGGAATTAATGTTTGACTTGATAATGATTGAATTTACAAAATGAGCAAGGCTTTTAATTGGCCAAGTGTTCAAGAAATAATTCAAGCTACACATTTTTAACTACATTTATTATACCTCATTTGAAGACATGAATTATAATTCTGTAACCCCATTTTGGCCCTAACTTTTGAAGTAACCATAAGATAAACAACCCTAACAAAAGAAATATCTGTTTAGTACTGCAGATAGGAGAAAAAAAGGTTGCAGCTTCTTGAAACTTTTTTTATAAATTGAGTGTTTTATTATTTGCAATAGATGTTCGTGGAAGAGATTATGGAGTTAGTTGAGCTAAATGTGCTGAGAGACTGTCTATTGGGCCTACCAGACATTGACGGTCTATCAACCGAACAGAGAAAGAGGTTAACCATTGCAGTTGAACTGGTTGCAAATCCTTCAATTATTTTCATGGATGAACCAACATCTGGTCTCGATGCACGTGCTGCAGCTATTGTCATGCGGACCGTGCGAAATACTGTAAATACTGGACGTACTGTCGTGTGCACAATCCACCAACCAAGTATAGATATATTTGAATCTTTTGATGAGGTCAGTCATTTCCTTCGTTTATTTTTTTAAGAATATGTTGCGATGTTCTGTAACAATAGTACTGCTTTTTTCCATATAGCTTCTATTGATGAAGCTTGGAGGGCAAGTCATTTATGCTGGAGAGCTCGGTCGCTACTCCCAGAAACTCATTGAGTATTTTGAGGTCTGTCAATATCTTTTTGTGGTCAGTTTTATCTTTTAAATACTTATTTTTCTAAAGAGATCGTATGGTGTTCCTATGTAACATGACCAACTAACATAAAGAACGGTACAGTTCAGAGTAAAGAGGTATTATCAGTTCAGGAAAGGCATGGAAGGAACAGCCCAAAGTAAATGACAAGCGGCTTGGGTGAATCTTAGGTGACATCTGAGATTAGCAGAAAAAATCATTCTTTCATTAAAACATGGAAGAGAAATGATTTTGGCCTCCAAAGTAAACAGAACTCATATCACCTAAGGTATCTCACATTTTTGGTTTGAATCCGGTCATTCATTATATATTAGCACGAATCTTAAAGGGCCCCGTGCAATACAAACTTGGGTCGGATTGGCCCAGATTCTGATTGGATGGTCTGGATTCAAACTCAAACGGTTAGGTAATGCAGAGGATCCGGATTAAAAGAAACATCACCAATTAACAGCTAAACTATCTGAAGCATACCTGTTGGTATAGTGCACATGTTTCATAGGTTACATCTTTAATTTTACCATCCATCATTATGCCAATTTTTGATATAGGATACCTTGTTTTGCGTAATGATCATTGTGAGTTCCCAACTAGGAGGTGATAATATTGAGCCTAACATTCCTTTGCTATTTGACATTCATCTAAATTAGAAAAATGTAACACAAAAATGTAGGCAATCCCTGGGATTCCAAAAATAAAACCAGACCAGAATCCTGCAACTTGGATGCTGGAGGTTACCACCCCTGCTGTTGAAGCAGAACTTGGTGTCAACTTTGCTGAAGTTTATGCTCATTCTGCACTCTATCAGTGAGTTAATAATTTTTGCCTTAGACAATATAGAAATCAGATAGTATAAAATAATTTAATACATCAGCTCACATGATCATTGGCTGAGAAGTCATCAGATATAAATATTTTTCTACTTAAATTAACCACACCATGAGCTGCAATTAAATTTCACACCATTGCTACAAATTCAAATACCATTGCTAAAATTATGTATTTTCAATACAGGAAAATCCAAGATCTTATAAAAGAGCTAAGCATCCCTGCCCCCGGCACAAAGGATCTTTTATTTCCGACAAAATACTCTCAGAACTTCACAACACAATGCATTGCCAACTTTTGGAAGCAGTATTGGTCGTTTTGGAGAAACCCCGGATATAACACAACCCGCATACTCTTGACAATTTTGGTTGGTCTTCTATTTGGTACCATGTTTTGGAACAAAGGAGGAAAAACGTAAGAATTTGTTTTCATACTTTCTTTATTTTGTCATTTATACCTAACCGACCTTTTATCAACCAAGAAGAAGCATAGCCGCATAGGAGCTTTAAAATTTCACCACATCTTGTCAGTTTTACTGCCACTGGAGTTGTCCATTCCTTCAATTTTCTGTTGAAAATTCACCCTTATTCATCTAGAACTTTATAGAAGCTTTACTTCGGCCAAACAAAACAAAAAGAAACGACAAAGTGATCCCTTCATTGGTTCAAATTTATTTCATTTTGTATTTTTTTTTCTGTTTTGGTCTGAACAGGGGCGCAGAACAAGATTTACAGAACTTGTTAGGAGCAATCTATGCGGCAATTTTCTTCCTTGGCGCGGGTAATGCCATAGCAGTGCAGCCTGTAGTGAACATCGAGAGGACAGTGTTCTACAGAGAAAAGGCAGCTGGAATGTACTCTCCTTTGTCCTATGCTATTGCTCAAGTAATGATATTAGCCTATTTTCTTCTCCTTTTCTGTTTTGACAAACAAAAGGATGGTACTACACCGCTTAGTATCACCAAAAGTGTCAAACATCAGATACTCAAAGAACTACCATCTTGAATTTGCTTTGTTCCAGTCATATCTGGTACTTTGTGCCATGTACACATGACTTAAGTGGTGAAAGCTTTTTTATTTTTATTTAATTATTAATGTATTCAATCATTCCTGTCAAATAGCATGAGCAGAATTGCAGACCTAACTATTTATAATGATATTCACCAAGTGATTGATTGTGCACTCAAACTCGAGAGCCATACATTAATTCCCCTTCCCTCTCTGATTGGTAGTTATGCATTGAGATTGTATACAACCTGGTACAAGGGACAATATACACACTGCTCCTTTTCTCAATGATTGGTTTCAAGTGGGAAGTCTCCAGGTTTATCTACTTTCTCTTCTTCATTGCGATGTCCTTCAACATATTCACTCTATATGGAATGATGGCCGTATCCTTCACCCCAAATCATCACATTGCTGCCATTGTCTCGTCCTTTTTCTTAGTTTTCTGGAATGCGTTCACTGGCTACATCATCCCCAGACCGGTAAGTGGTCACAACTCAGGTTTAATCTTACCTTAAAAGCGTTTGGTGGTTAAGTATTCACCAAACAAGTATTCAGTTTCAAGGTCCATGTCAATACAGAAACTATTTACAAGTGCATATGCACTCTGTTGGAATTTAGGCAATGATTACTTGGTACTCTGCTGTAACCAAAGCCCAGAATAAGATCTACGTCATACTTTTCATACCCCGTTGGAGTTATTCTAGAATAAAGCTCCAAGTTCTCATGTCTGTATTCGAATCCCATTGCATATTACCAAGTTATCGGCTATGCTGAAATTATAGGTCCATCTGTTTCATTAACGAAATAACTATCCGTTGCAGAGCATTCCTGTATGGTGGAGGTGGTACTACTGGGCTGATCCTGTTTCATGGTCCATTTATGGTATAATAGCATCACAGCTAGGCGACAAGGACAACATGGTTGAGATTCCTGGAGCACAAAGTTTAACAGTCAAAGAGTACTTGAGTGAGAACCTAGGTTACCGGCACAACTTCCTGGGATACGTAGTCCTTGCTCACTTTGCTTTCGTTATTGTGTTTTTGTTTGTGTTTGCTTATTCCATAAAATCCTTCAACTTCCAGAAGAGGTAGATATGATTTTGAAGACTTTTGGCTGTCAAATGAAAGTTCATAAATCTTTGCCTAGGTCTAAGGTGTATCGATTTTTGTATTCTTCATTCATGCTATTATACTAGTTAAATAAAAATATAAATTTATTTATGAAAGCCGGGTGCTATTTCTCCTTTTATTCCCAAAGTTCCACGCTAAAGAGGCCGTGTGGATCGTAAACTGGTAAGGGAGTCCGCTCTAGCTTAGTTTGGTGCCATGACTTCATATCTAGAAGGGAGGCAAATTGAGGAGGCATTAAGCCAATAGTGGGCCGTGAATCTAGTTTCCATGTGAATCGGGCTACATTGATCTATTTTGTGAACGGCGTGTTGAATTGGACGCATTACATCAATGGTATTCAGACAAAGATGCTTTAGAGGTTTCTGTACATGTGTGAATTTCTTTGTTTCTTAGGGTACATTTCGCATTGAGGTGTTCTAGGAACGTCAAATGTTTTATCTGTTTGCTGGGAAGGTTTTAACAGCCACGATTTGTTCAGACTAGCAAATGGATTCTGGAATAGACTGAGAAATGAAAGACAAACGTACACAATCACTTCACTATGTTTGACGTGTTAATAGCGAGCAATAAATTCAAAAAAGACTTACAAAAAAAAAATTCTCCTTGAAACGAGCACAAGCAGATTACATAAACTAATTTTTCTATTCGCCAAAAAAAGAACGTCGTGTTACATAAACTAACGAGATGAGCAGCTACAACTACCCCTAAACCCTAAACCCCCTAGCAGCTGATTACAACTTTTACCTTCTTGCTTCTAGAGCTCTACATTTACTGTCATGTCAGCTTCTTTTTCCAATTTGTTTTTGCAGTTTCCAAGTCCAAATAGTTGATTTGAAGTGGTCACCGTGTTCTCCATATTAAAATGTGCTTGGGGACGAAATTTTACATTTTTTTGAAAAAATTTTACTATTTTTTAAGGATTTTTTAAAATCACTGTTTTGAATAATAAATCAAAAATAAAAAATCCATTAAAGTAGGAAATTTTTTCCAAAAGATCATTTATTTATATATATGCTGTTATGTATGAATAAAGCTAGTGTGTATGTGTATATACTGTTATAGATATACATATACTGCTCGGGCCGATTATATACATATACTGTTATACATATACATATGTATGTGTATGTATGAATAAAGCTAGTGTATTCTTGTCATTGCTATACTGGGTGATGATATACCGTCGTATAAGCTAGTACCATGTTCAGTTCATGCAAACTTGTTCTTGTTAAATAACAGATCATTTATGTATTTGGTTATTTTAAATGAATAAAAGTGTTGGGATAAGTTATAAATTAATTAAAATAAATCAAATTGAAATAAAGTTACTCGGATTGTGCGAAGCACTGTCCTTAAGCGTATTCCGTCTCATCGTGCAAGATGGAATCGCAACCAAAATAATCCAGGATAGTCAACTTCTTAGGCACGCCATGGAAGCGACTGACGATAACTCCTTAATATCCAGCATAGATCAGAATTTGATTAATTGATAAAGTAGAAAACTGGATCTCTGTCAAGGGAGATGTGGGAGATATAAAGCAGAAATATTGATTAACCTTCTTTCTCAGTTTGTGTGAAAGTGTATAATAGAATGAGTTATCCGAGAGAGATAAAGTTTTTCATTTTTTGGATACCTCCACAAAGAGGAGAGGTTTTTTAATAAGAATTGAAAACAGAAGAAAAACTCATCATTAAGATGTCTTTGAAGAGGTGAGATATTATTCATCAATACCAAACGGTCATTAGCAAATTAACTAAGAAAATGAATTAATTGATTAGAGTGTTGTGTACAGATCGAAAGAAAACGCCACTTCATTAATGTTGAGATAAAACGGAGATTATCACTGTATTTATTTAATTAGATATCAAATTCTCAATTTAATCCTCAACTTTGCAAATTATTACAAATGGAGATTCCAACCATTTTGAGTTTTTAGAACTCAAGTTCCAACAATCCCCACAAAATTTAAAATTTATGAATAATAAAAATGGAAATTTATGGAATCAAATTGTTGGATATTTATATTGTGCATCGATAAAGTAATTTAGAAACTTTGAATTTCATCTAGTATTGATGGCTTTCATTTGGAGGAAAAATAGTGAACTATGTCTTGAACTCATTCCTTTGATCCGAAATTCAACCACCACACACACAATATGAAGATTTTTGTTGCGGTATGCGCATTAATGGCCTTACGCAAGTCTTAGATTTTTCATGAGAGTCTTAAAGGCTTACCCATGCCTCATTCCGCGGCCGTTACAAACACTCTCATATAGGTGAGTTACCTACCAAGGATATGTGTAGAGTTATATCCTGCGGAAATTACCGCCTCGGTTCTCATTAAGAGCTAATATGCTCATCCTACCATCTATATAGAGCACACTCATCATAGGGATGGGGTTGGAGTTGATGCTCCTAAAAGTGTGCGCTCGTTTGGTCAACTTATCGGTTTGTTATTACTCATGGAATCTCTTTCAAGGGATCGCCTATCAGATATTGGGTTGCCACCACAAGAAGACCCATTAGGGCTAACACCCATCCCCTCGATGAAATTTATATAGGGACTTAAATTGTAGTCCATCATCAACATTTTCATGTCAATGAATCATCATTTGTTGCTCAAGCTTGTAAATCCAATTCTTTATTTCCGATTAGTAATAATCTTTGATAGTTTGTCAAAATATTTATAAATAATTAATCATAGCATCATGCTGCATAGTACTGACCATATTATTATTCATGTATATTGTAGCATGAGATAAATATTTCAAGGAATTTAAATCCTCACATTTTCTGTTATATATATATGATATGATAAGAATATCATTTTCTTTTTTACTTATTTATTTCAATAAATACTCAACTTTATGCATATATAATGCATTCAGATAATACAAATAAAACGACCAATTAATGTAACATTTTAGAAATCATTAATTAAAATTGGTCGTTAATCTATACCACCAAATTTCCTTTCCATTTATTTACCGTATAATCAAAATCCAATAAGAGCCAAATTTCCCATTAAACTTTGATGGTTATATTTTTTTTTCTTTTACTTATTTCAATTTTAAGATATTACGGATGTTAATTAATATTTATTCATTTAGTCATTAGACTTTCATAAAAGAACACTCAGTTATTTTATATTAACATTTACGTAATATTCATTATTTTAGTCGTTAGACTATCATAAACAACAATTATCTCACTAAATCATTGTCGTCTTAGTGACAATAATAGCATTCATGAGCAGCGGGATTAATATGATCTTTTAAATTGATCATCATATTGATTGTATTATTTAATTTTCTTTTTCCAAATAATAAATATTTATATTATTTTACATACTTAATTTACTGAACCCTATAATTTTATTACATAAAAGATCATCACCATCCACATGCATGAACACTAAAATATTCACTTCTATAATTTGATCACATATTATATTATGAGTTATAGATTTTATTAGCCAGTCATAGCATATCTTGAATATTATTTAACGAATAAAAGCCTTTTAACGAGTTTATTTCTTCTTTGTATAAGTCATATAAATCGACTTTTTTAATTTAATCTTTTAGTAGACATGTTTGTGGTTTGATTTATGATTGATAGGTTAATTCCGATCACACTATTCAAACCATAAAACATACCGTTAATTGGGATAAAAATAGGGGTGAATTGACCTCACACTTCGCAAGTTCACCCACCTCTGTTTTCAGAGGGTTAAAGGCAAATAAGGTGTGTATTTGGGCAAGATTAATATCCTTCTCCTAGTAATAGTAATTTTGTTTGTACGGTAGATATAATAAAATAAAAGAGTTTTGGAATTATATCCTTGAAAAAAATGTACTGAATTAACAGTTAATTTAACAGTCGACATGGATGCTCTGTTTTTTCATGAGGGATCCAAATTGCGAGGACTTGAAGTGCCATCTTGCAAGAATACCTGATTATCTTTGGATCGGTGAAGATGGCATGAAAGTGAGGGTAAATAGTCTTCAAATTTATACTCTTTCCTAAAGAATTTGATTCACACACACACACATTTTTTAATTCATCCTTACAAGTTACAATTACATAGGTATGTTTCTTTGGATCTACCAAGAAAATTCAGAAAACCAAAACAACAAGGGTGGAATAAAAACTACAAGAACTTTTGGTGTATTAACTAGAAGAACTTGTTGTTTTTCTTGTCAATTTCACATGGCATGAGATGATGAAGTACATAGAACTTTTTTCTGTATTAACTATCCACCATTATGGTCATGTTAATTAGGCAGCAAGAAGCAGAGTTTAAATTTGGTGGTACATTACACAAATTAGTATAGTAGCACAAATTAGGCTTACCATTATTTAGATGCTCATGATATCCAAAATAAGTATAGTAGCTAAGACCAAGTTTGTGTGCATATTGTTTGATTACATAATACTTGCCGATTTGGATTACGAGCAATCTAGATTAATTATGTTTTGTACTGCATGTTGGTTAGGCTGAAAATTGTTCAAGCTTATAGCAGGAAAATACCAAGTTTGTGTGCCAGAACACGACCACTACTTCAATACAGCTCTATTTCCCGATTTGGATTAGTAGCGGTCGTGTTCCCTTTGTACGAGCAAAAGGCAGCGGTCGTGTTCCCTTTGCAGCTCTATTTCTTGATATTTCTAATAACATGTTTTCTTCAGATCATGGACAATCCTCCGGGTGACTTAAAATCACATTTTCGTAGTTTCACCAAAGGTGGTTGGGGCTTCTCCCAACTGCCGACGATGGATGGACCGTGTCCGACTGCACTGCAATGGCGCTCAAGGTCACTTCATATACATATAAAGAAAATAATTGGTAGAAATAATTGTTGTCAAATTGATCTTCCTATCGTGTAGGCGTTGTTGCTTTTGTCAAGCATATCACCGGATATTGTTGGCGATCATGCACCGAGAGAAAGAATATATGAAGCCGTTAATTTCATGCTATCTTTACAGGTTTTATTTATTTATTTTTAATGCTTTGCTTTTTTATTTTTCTATCATGCAATTGCCAAATTAGAATGAGAAGTCAATTTATTTGCTGATCAACCAACAAGTAATTTGTGGTGCAGAATTCTGATGGT
Source organism: Carex littledalei (assembly GCA_011114355.1). Classification (NCBI taxonomy): domain Eukaryota; kingdom Viridiplantae; phylum Streptophyta; class Magnoliopsida; order Poales; family Cyperaceae; genus Carex; species Carex littledalei. The sequence continues at coordinate 5,824,732 of CM022085.1, read as the reverse complement.
GAGTAGATCCGGTCGTCGTCGGAGCGCGGCGGCGGTCGAAAAAATGGATTCGATCATGAGTGAGATGAAGATTAAAATATTATAGTGATTAAGAGTGTATATAAGTATGATTAGAAAATTAGAGTAGTTCAGAGGATTTCATGAGAATAAAACAGTAGATATATGAATTACAGTCATTTGATTCATTGTAACGTTTTTTATCAATGAAATTATTAGTAGGCATTTAATGCCATTAACCTTTAGAAAAAACATAACAAAAATTTTAATTTAGGTATTTCAGTATTTAAATCCCACGTCGTACATGTTTATTCGGTAAATTTTGTTCAATAGTGCTGTAAATACTTATCAGAGTAGTGTTATTTAATTACATTTCATTTGGAATTTAATTTGTTCACAATTAATCCTTATTTCATTACACAGTGCTATTATTATTAACTTTTATCTTATTTGACTTATTTCTTTTTTTAATTGGATTTAGATTTAGATTTGAGTTTTTTAGAATAATCTTATTTTTCTTTAATAATTTGTTCTTTAATTATTTGTTCCTTAATCTAAGTTGATTCGGCTTGGACTAATTATCCAACGGTTCACAGTCCGAAACAATGTCCAAGTCCAAATCCAGTCGTTCTTAATTTATCTGTTTCCAACACAGCACAAGACAAGCTTAGTACCATTTAATTTTGTCTTTACTTTTTCAAGTCGAAGAGCCCGAAGGCCTACTAAAAAGGTTCAATTAAATTTACTTATTTTAAACTAAGCCAGGAAACCTAATTCAAATTTCATATTTAATTTCCTTTTTAATGTCCTTTTTCAAGCAAAGGCCTGAAGGCCCATTTTCCCATTTAATTTATTATCAAGCCCGAAGGCCCATATTCCAAACCAATTTCCATCTTAACATATCCAGCCGTCTTTTATATACGTAACTTTACACCATTGCTCCTCTGACAATTTCTATTAGTTAAGATTAATGTCATATATATACTGTCAAATTGTATAACTAATTAAGAAATGGCTACATAAATATTTTGGACAATTATCAAGTAAATTATAACCAACTAGATTTCTCACACAAATTATTTTGCTAAAAATAATTATCAAGTTCTGAAATCTAATATGAAAAACATATTTTGATTTGCTGGAAAAAAAATAAACAAAACAAAATTAACGACGCAAGGAGAAGTTTGATAGTGGCGCCTCAGTAATTATTTTGATAATTTAATGTCTGTAGTTGCCTTTCAATCTTTCATTGTTGGTGTTAGCATTTTGGAACTACAAACTTGAAAAATGGAACTAATCCAATAAAAAATGTTCTTCTTTCATCAATAATTGGACTCTATCAACTTTCAGATCCAAAATTTTAGATACTATAATACTGATCAACCAATTGAAAATCACGTAATTCCTCCATAAATAAATACTGATACGTCCTATCTCGGGAGATGAGGCCGTATGGAAAGTTGGGCTGAGCTGGATTCGTCCTGCCAAAGTATGGCAGGCCGAGGTAAGGATCGAGTTAGGAACTCGGGGTGGATTGTGAGAGATTCGGACTCTGACCTGTATGATCTCTCTCTTGGTTTAAAATTGTCTCCCCTGTTTCATGAGAATCACCGCCTTATATAGTCCAGCCATAACTGCCATCTCGGGCGTTTATGGAGAACGTGGGCAGTTATATCAGCCGTTACTGGAACGTGGGCATTAAGCTAGCCGTTACTGGGACATCGGCATTAAGCTGGCCGTTTCCCCGGCTATCCCGTATGTCGGTTGGCATGGGCCTATTTAAGGCTCTGGTTTGGGGCCGGCATATTGGGCCCCGGCTTAACGAGCTTTTGGGCTTTTTCATATGACGTCGGGTTGGCCTTGTGAAGGTCCGAATCCCAGTCTTTCATGGCCCAGTTTGGAACAAGTAAAAGGGCCTGTGGAACATGGCCCTATCAAATACTAATTTCGAAATAACTGAAATTTCCAAACAAGAATAATAGAATTATTTTAAAGATCACTAATCCAGCATTATTCAAGTATTTACTGGTACGGGCACTACACGAAGGGGAACCACCATTTTAATCCCGTTCGCAAACTTCTCTGTCATATCTAAATCTTTGTGTTCCATCCCATCTGGAAGCCTCCAATCAAACTCCGCAAGCATCAAGGCCAACACAAAAGGCACTACCCTTACAGCATATGGCAACGCGGGACAAGTTCTCTTCCCGGACCCAAACGGGATGAACTCAAAATCCTTCGCATGAAAGCTGATTTGTTTCTCCAAAAATCTCTCTGGTCTAAACACATCCGGTTCAGTCCACAGTTGTGGGTTCCGTCCGATAGCCCATGCGTTTACAAGCACTGTCGCTCCTTTGGGCACTCTGTATCCACTGAGGTCCACTCCATCTTTCATGGCCTTGCGAGCGATTATTGCCCCTGCCGGATGTAATCTCATTACCTCTTTAATCACTGCTTGGAGGTATGGAAGATTGATTATATCTGTTTCTCTCAAAGTTCGCGATGCAAAAGCCTTCCGCACTTCGGCTTGAGCTTTTGCCATGGCAACTGGGTCATGGAGAAGTTCGCTCATTGCCCATTCAATTGTTCTTGAGATTGTATCACTTGAACCCCCAATAAGTTCCTGATGAGGAAAATATTAACCTTTGATGAATGCATTTTGTATGGAAATTTTCGCACAAATATGTAAATTATCATGTTGTTTCCAAAGCATTTATCAGTTTGTCAAAATCTGACTTCCAAATTTGTAAAAAAAAAAGAAGAATTTAACTTTGTAACTAATTATTACTATTTTAATAAACAAATTAGAACTTCTAGCTGTTTGAGCATGCCGTGAAAAATACCCAAAGTGACATGCTATTAATCTCTGAAATAAATGTATTCTGTGTTGAAATAAAAGAGATAAATTACCATAAGATGTATTGGAATTTCTCGACAAGTTATCTTTGATTCTGCAAACATATCCAGCAAGGCATCTAAGAAATCACCATAGTATTTTCCATTGGTGGTCCTGTACTGTAAGCGAGCATCTATAATAACAGTAAAAAACTTATAATATCGTCTATAGTTGCCTATAGCTTTATGCCGTCTACGTTGAAGATCAAGAAACCTTAGAAAAGGAAAGAAATCAGAGACATTAGGTTTCCCGAGTTCGTTGATGGCTTCCTTCAACATCTCAGTGAACTCTTGCTGTGACTCGGAGTTGATATCAACCACATCTTGCGAGAATAGTACATTGGAGATCATATTAAGCATTCCAGCATAAATGATCTTGCCAATACATATAGGATAGCCTGCTTTTTTACGAAAAATGTTTATAATATCATATGCCTTTTGTGCCCTAATCTCTTCAGTTGTCTTAAGGCTATGTACCGAGAAGAGATTGATGGCCCAAATGGCACGATTGCGGCTCCATACAGGAGACGTGCTTGGAAGAAAAGACGTCACTGCATCATGTTGGTTGCCTGCACGGACTATGTCGGGTACTGATCGGGCAGCGAAAAATTTATCCTTAGTTTGTAGAACCTCACGTGCAACCTCAGCCGAGGAGACAACAATGGTAGTGGTAAGACCAAGTTTGAGAGAGATGATAGGGCCATAGACCTTTGCGAGATGAGCAAAAGAACAGTGAGGTTGGTCATCCAAGTCCAGGAGGTTTCCAATTATTGGTAGTGGGGTGGGGCCCGGAGGCAGGGGAGCATTGTGTGATGATGAAAATAGTTTAGAGAGGGCGAAGAGAAGGGAGATTGTTATTGCCAAGAACAAGAAACTAAGTGAGAGTTCCATGCTTTTTCAGACAATTATCAATGTGCACTACTGCTCTTCTTGCATTTCCTCTACTGTCACATAAATATATAGTGTCTATTGGTCTACAAAATGTATTAATATATTCATTTTTTTTGTTCAAACAGTTGATCTGAACCGTTTAACATGATGTTAAAATGAAAATGTACTTGCAAACAAAATTTTATATATTTTTAAATTTTCTTAGCTATATTTTAGATAGTTAGAAACTCATTGTTTTTAAATGGTCCAGAATTTTCAGATTTGAGTGATTTTATACCGGTCTACTTTTTTTATATATAGATAATGTTGTTTGATTTGAATATTTGTATCGCCTTCCACGCTTTTTGTTTAAAACAGCTTCACGGTTGCAAAAAGTCAAATGCTTAATAGGAATGAATAGAGTAATATACAATGTGACTCATGCAACTTTCATTTATGCAATTCCATCTCGATCAACGCTTAACAACTTGACTAAAATATTGAAGTTATCAAATGCTGCTGTATTCATCCAAGAGGATTCTGAATTATCAAAGTCAACTCCTCTGCAATTGATTGTATTCTACTTTAAGTTCTTATTCAGTCCAATGTAACAAGAAAAAAATATTTCAACAAATAATTAATGTTACTTTGATAAATTTTGTGCCTATATAATATTAGTACTAGCATTATATTCGATTGAATTTGACAAAAAGTTAAAGTAATTCCAGACTAAATAATTCTTGACGACGGTCATGTTGCAGGTACTAATGAATAAAAAAGAAGATAAAATTGTCACTAATTGTGACACTGCATCCATGTGCACAAGAGTTGAACAGGGAAAAAAATGGATACGATGCGATCGGATAGCAATATTTTTATCATTTTTTAGGTTGGGCTTACCAATCCCTAATTTGCTTGTTATGACATAAAATAAAAGGGCTGAACTGCATTTCTGGCAAACAAAGGACCCTCTCTGTACAATTATTTTGTGTGATGCCTGACAGCACCACCCCCCCCCCCCCCCCCCCCCCCCCCCCCCCAGCATGTAATCACACAAGAATGTATAGAGAGTTGCATGATTTACTGAAACAAGGAGCTTGACAGCCCTTTTTTAAAGATCTGTTTGCATAATTAAAGGATGTGAAGGCAAATGCATGAGAGTGTATTGTCAAACTCTGTGAACTAATGCCTTGTGATCATCTCTTAGACCACTGTTTTGAATAAAAACATGTGAGACCATAATTATGCAAATGTACCAGGTCAATTTTGCATAAAATTTGAATAAAAGCATGTTCTGGTAAAAGATTTCTCTGATTTATTGATGTTTCTGTTAATCCATGGTTACCAGATCCCATAAATGTGATAGACAGCCAAGTTATATGCCAAACAGTTCAAGCCCATGCTTGTGCCAGCATGAGATACAAACCAAACCAAACAAGCAGCGTACTGGTACTAAACAGGCACCAAATGACCTTTGGTCAGTAAATAAGCCCTACTGGTAAACGTGGCTCACATGCAATGCGCATATTGAAATTAATTTTGTCTAATCTCTCTACAAATAATGATATTCAAATTGAGACATTCTGTTGAACCTAAGGAACGTGCCTTTGAACAAATTGAAAGCATCCAAGTTTAATATGAAATAATAAATTTTTTTTCTTTGCCGAAAAAATAACAAATGAGGTCAATTTGTGAATGCCAATTGGGTTTAGTAATTTCCTCAAAACCCAGATAGTTTTTGGGCCTATACTAAAACCCAGATAGAATAAGCCTTCTTTAGCCCAAGACCACTTGGAGGTTTGTTTTCATCGTTGGGCTTTCATTCTACCGAATATTTGTCAATAAAAGATGCTCCAGAACAGCAAATTAGAAATCAGTATCCTAACTTATATCTCATATAATGTCAACTAAATAATTTGTACTAAACTGTCCCAAAGATGCTCCTGAAAACAGTAAAACTAAACATCCAAAATTTGAATCTGCTAAAAATCTGGCAAAATTTAAATTATTTCCTTCAATTCTAGGCAGGTGTAAAATATTTCACGCGGTTTTTTGTTTTGCCGAAGTAGATGCCAGGTACGACAGTGTCCTGTGTCCCACAAAGAGTAGAAACACACCAAGAAATCCCAGTGCCTTTAATGTTGTAAACAGATCCAACTGTGTACCAAAACGTAATGTTAGCAACAAACAGATCATCCCTCACAGATGAATTAATAATACAAGTAGAATGAGGCTATGGTACTATGCATAGTGCGGATTAGTCCGTACTATGAATCAATATTTTTGTTTTTCAAAGTCCAAATAGTTTATCTAAACCGTTCAAATGATTTTTCATATAAAAATGTACTTGCAGACTAAATTTTACATTTAGAATTTTTTTATTATTTTTTTAGATAGGTAGAAAACCACTACTTTTGAATGATCTAGAATTTTTAGATCAAGTGATTTTCCAACTATCTAAAATAATAGTAGAAAAGTTCTAAAAAATATAAAATTTGATCTACAAGTACATTTTCATATTATAATCATGTTAAACGGTTCAGATCGACTATTTCGACTTTAAAAACAAAAATATTGATCCATAGTACCGACAAATATGTGCTATGCATAGTACCATAGCCTCACTCATAAAAGTATATGTAAAAAGAAATAGACCTTAAGCCAGAAAAGCACATAGAGCAGCAAAACAGCTCCGATGCCTCCATGGAATAACACGGCGAATGAAGCTGGCACAGCTGAAGACGGGAAGCCCTTGAAATTCACTCCAATACGCAGAAGCTGTCATTTTTAACATTGCAAAGAGAAAAAATAACAATTAATTTCGATTTATTTATTTTCTAAGGGCCACAAGTTTAAGCCTAAAAATCACCCAGTCAAAACTGTATGACAGTCAAATATTTAGTATACATATAAAAAAACAAGAGTAGGGTTCCAATACCTCATGTTTTTCATACCTCGTCATTCCTCACATTTTATATCTTCGTTTTCAAAGCCTAAATTATCAATCCAAACCGCTGAACAAGATATCCATACTAAAATATGCTTGAAGACCAAATTTTATAATTTTTGAAAAAACTTTACTATTTTTTTAGATAGGTACAAAATCACTGTTTTTGAACAGTCCAGAAACAGTGATTTTGTATCTATCTTACAAAATAGTAAACAAATTTCAAAAATTATAAAATTTCATCCCCAAGCATATTTTAGTATAGATATCATGTTGAGCTGTTCGGATCGACAATTTAGACTTTTAAAATGAAGATATAAAATATGAGGCAAGATGAGGTATGAAAGGCATGAGGTATTGGAACCCTCCTCAAAAAACAAATAAGTAGCAGCAATTTTAGAAAAGAAAGGCATCCTACACTAAAGAGGGTATACTAAATCACAGGTGGTGTTTGGTTGAGGCCTAAACCATGGACTAAGAGGTTTAGGCCTCAGTTATTCCACCAAATGCGGATTCATTAGGCCGGCCTAACTAGGCATAACTCTAAATTAGGCCTCTAAATTTAAACCACTTATCAAGGTGGCTTAAGAGTTAGTTCCCCTATGGCCCCACTGTCAGGGAGTAATCATAACTTTAACCATGACATAACTTAGGCCATGACATAACTTTAACCACAACCAAACATTAATAGCTTAGGTCGGCCTAAGTTGGAATAGGCCTCACCTAACACCACCACCAAAAGGTATAGGCAGTCAAAACTAAAAAGGTACACTGATGAGATTCCTGTGTTTGTTTTTTTCTGTTTAATTAGGAGGGAAATGAGATAACAAATACCCCAATCAAGAAAGCTAAGAGAGGGAGAAGAGTGAGGCCCATAAATCCGAGAGAGAGCTCCTGAGGTGGTCTCTTTTCGGGTGCACGAAAGATATGCGATATCTCCTCCTTTGGCCCGAACCGAGACAACAGGTCAACGGGTTGAGCAGGTGGTTTGGGTGCCTTCTCTGGTGCCTCTGGTAGGTCAAGCTCAATTGAACCAAGGGACCACAGCAATGAATTTTCCTGTTAGATTTACACCAAAACATTAATTTTTGTTCAAGAAACCACCAAAAGTAATGAGGTGTTCCTTGGGTTGGTTCGGTTAAAACCGAATTAAAATAGTCAAATCAAAATTTTATTCGTTTCTCAAAAATATAACCGAACCAAAATAACCAATGTAATCAAAAGGTTAAAATTCAGTACATACACAACTACATTTGATATTCATAGAAATAAATATATATGAATTATATATATATATAAGTTGTTGACATTACATACATTGTTGAATTCCATATAAAATATGTAGATGTTCTAAAATATCCAAACCAAAATATAGGTTGTTAATATTACATACATTATATATAAAGCATGGATTTGAACCCATATAGAGTTCGGTCGGTTCGGTCTTTTCAGTTTTGAAAAATCTGAACCTAACCAAATATAAGAAACCAAAGTAATTAAAAAATTCAACTGGACCGATCCATTTAAACCGAAAAACCAAACTATTTAATCCAAACTTTATCAGTTCGGTTGAAAACCAAATAAACCGGACCCAATGAACACCCCTAAAAATAACAGAAAAATAATAAGAAAGAGAAAACAAACCATAACAGCATCACCGATTACTAGTTCAATGTTGTATCTCCCAGACAGGTAATAAAACTTCTCCACCAGCCCAAGAAAGTTCTGAAAATCAAAATTTTATATAAAAATGTAGTCTTCTAAGACTTCAGGAAATAACTAAAAATGTACTATTTTCATCCATCAAGTAGTAGACAATAAGCAAAGATGCAAATTTTTATTCTGGTGCTTTTCAAGCTACGGATTATAGTAACTACTGATATTTGTGTATTTAAATGTACCATAAAAGTAAAAAATTTATTTTCTATTGACATTTGCAAACAACAAACAATGGGCACTTCTCAGAAGTTACCACAGATCAGTATGCTTTTATGACTATTTATAAGGCAGTCACTTCTTATTATCTTTTTCTAACTGTTGCTTTCTGATTTCATGGCATCGATATTTCACTATTTTATGTGTGAGTTCTTCAACAGATTGAACATCAGCAGAGAAACAAAATTAAAGTCAATCATTAATGAATATACAGGGAATTTCATGTATACCCCTCAAAAACCTCAAAATTACATATTTCCCCTTCTAAAATTCATAGTATATCATATTTACCCTTCTAAATTTCAAAAATTACCCAATTATTGACTTTTCTATTAAAACTTGTTTTAAATTTATAAAGTACCATTTTACCCTTTATTGAAAAAAAAAATATGTAGTCTGTGTAACTGATTGTTTTCCGATGACAAATGGAATTGTTCATTTCTCTACTTGTACTGTACTGTAAATAGGTACATAAATAAATTGTCATAAGAGAGATTACCAGAACAAGCTTGTACTGTTTTGAAGACATGTCTGGAACAAACAGATGCTCGACCTTGGATTCATGCTGAAGTTTAACAATCAACTGTACATAAAATAATCAATTTTATATATTAAAAGAGGAAGGATATCATTTGTTTTCAACATAAAGGATGAAATAAATTGCTGAAAATTAAAAACCTGATGTGGCTTAAAACTTTTTCCAAGGGGAGATTTTAACTGGAGAGAAAGTCTCATCTTCTGTAAATGGTTTGCTGACAGAGAAACAATGGAATCCTTTGATAGATCCAATCTGAAGGAAAATAGAAAAAATTAACAAAGATTAGTACTTATAACTTTATATGACTGATTTTATGTACTTGTTCGCATATAACAATATCTTGAGCCAGCCCTACATTCTATTAATTTTACATCATTTTATATCATTTTGCAATCCTGACCCTGGTTATGGTGGGTTAATAGATCCAATCATTGTGAACAATAAATATAAGGCCCAATGTCTGACTTATATAAAACTGATTGCCCCCCACCCCCCTAAGATACAAGATAAAACTCAAAAAAGTATATATAACAAAAAAAAAGGAGTGAGGCTATGGTACTATGCATAGCACATATTCGTCCGTACTATGGATCAATATTTTTGTTTACAAAGTCCAAATAGTCGATATGAACCGTTCAACGTGATCTCCATATGAAAATGTACTTGCATACCAAATTTTAGATTTTAGAATTTTTTACTATATTTTTAGATAGTTAGAAAATAACTAGTTATGAATGGTCTAGAATTTTCAAAATCAAGTGATTTTCTACCTATCTAAAAAAAATACTAAAAAAATTCTAAAAAATGTAAATTTTGATCTACAAGTACATTTTTATATGAAGATCGTTGCACAGTTCAGATCGATTGTTTGGGCTTTGAAATGGAAGATATTGATCCATAGTATGGACCATTATGCGTTATGCAAAGTACCATAGCCTCACTGAAATAAAAGATAATATTCCCAGCAAAAGAGATTACTTCTTTACAGACTCAGAAGATGCATCACTATCAGAGATAGCAATTTCAGCCTTGTCGATTTTAATATTTCCCGTTAAAAATGTTGTCACGCTAATCTGGCCTCCTGTGGCATAGTTCTCCGCAAGTTCTGGATCATTCAATGAAACCTATCAAACAAAATAAAAAATATTAAAAAAATTTAAGATTGCGGTAAAAGAAAATCACTAAAAGGAGGCGCAGTTTTATTGACATCATACCTCAAAGATCAAAGAGTACTTGCCAACATCTATGTTAGAGATATCCAAGAAATGGATCCTATTTTTCTGGTCATATTCCAGTTCCTGTAATAGTAAAAAAAATTAAAAAATATATATATATCAGAAAAAACTAGGTCACATGAAGCAACTATTTCTTTCCTTTTTCTTTACTTTCATTTCGTCACTCTTATTTTTGTTCTCTTTACATTTTTTTTTCATTTTGGAAAGTATCTCAATTATAACAGAAACTAAATTTTACAAATTCATCATGCCTACCTCCCAAATAAATCCCACCGAGGCAAACTTCTTTTTTTCCCCAGTTGTCACATATAAATAAGAGGGAAATTTTACAAATTGCCCTATCTTTCAAAATTTTCAAATAAAATGCCCCTCCAATCAAGAGAAATTAACAAGGGCATTTTGTTAATAATTTTAGTGGAGGGGCATTTTGTTTGAAAATTTTGAAAGGTAGAACAATTTGTAAAATTTCCATAAATAAGAAGAAACAAAAATTCTCGGCTAAGCTTACCTCACACAACTAAAAAACCTGCTAATCCCTGAAATAACTTGTAGAGAATCTTCGAGAACTACAATGTCTCAGATCTAAAGTACTGTGGACTCCACTTATTGACTTTGCAATGACTTTTCAAAATATGGTTTTCATATGTGGAGCAATTCTATCAAGTATCAAACTGCTAAATACTTCAATGCGAAAACATTTCAACCCTGATGAAAGAACTTATTATATTTTGTGTTGAGTAATTAGCTTCTTTATTGCTCTTACTTCCATAAACATTTTAAATCTTATAACTTTAAGAATAACAGAAATAAACATATGAGAAAGACACAGAGTGAGCGAGCAAGCGAGAGAGAGAGAGAGAGAGAAACTCAGCTTTACCTTCTTTTCGAAGGAAGTTACTTCCTTTGAGTCTGGGGTTAGAATTTTGAGTAGACTCACAGTAAGAGGAGGTGAAGGAGAACCAAAGACTGTTGTTACTTCAGCCTGACCAACAGTTGAAACACAAGCAAAAATTTATACAAGAGAACATGACTCATATTAAAAAAAAACAATATTAAATAGTACACTAAAACATCACAAGGGATGCATCTTGAAAGATCTACCTTGAGTTGATCCTTTGAGGTAAGAGAAAGAACGGTAGCAGGAAGAGATAGAATCAAGGGAATTGACACCCTGTAAAAATTGTGCAAATTGTAGATTGATTCGCAAAATGAGTTTACTCCGCACATGGTACAAAACCAAGTATATAAAGAAATAGAAAAACAAAAGATAACACAGTCAAAAAAATTAATTCACCATTAATGCACCGCTGTTCTCTTAAAATTCAAAATTGATTACCTGTTGCTTTCCAAGGATGCCAAGGAATTGATCTGATAAAAGAAATCCTTAGTAGTGCCAGGAACACCTATGCTCAGAAAGAACTTGGCCAAACCTAATATTTTCTCACCGCCAATCTACATAAACAAAGAATTTAGATCAGGTTTTTAAAAAGTAAGAAATACTTGGTGTTTTACTTTACAAAAAAACCTCATATTCTACTCTTGAAGCACATTCAAATAATAGAGAATACTTGTCAGCCTCTGACAAGATTTTAAAAATAAAATAAAATAAAATAAAATTTAGAGAAGATGAATATGGAGGAGCAAACATGATATTTCATATTTTGTTAGGGTACACGTGACATTATTCTATGCATAATATTAAGAAACACTTGATAAAGAAGAGGACCATATAAGCATTTAATTCAATTTAAGCTTCCATCACAAACATGCAAAATTGCTTGATATTTACATTTAATAGCGGTAAAAGTGAAAGAAAATTGGAATGCAATCCTTACATTTAATTTTTCAGAAGAAACGGCTGCGAACGCACTAACTCCACTAACAACAGAAGCAGAGGTTCCAAGTGGGCCCTTATATTGGTCGGGGTCAACATTCTTCTCATCAAAGTACAAAGTACCATCATCTACATAAAATTCAAACAAGAATGAATGTTAGAATATTATCAGTCAAAGTAAATTTAAATTTAAGGTGCGAAATTGTAGAAATTACCGTAGCGTTTAATCCTGTCAAACAACTTGTTGATGTCCTTCTTCACAACTGCAATCTGCAAAGAAAGAAAGGTACTCAACAAACGGGTATATGACAGATATTGCATTACTCGAAAAACACAAAAAGTAAAGAGTGAGGCTATGGTAATATGCATATTACACAATGGCCTGCGCTATGGACTCATACCTTCGTTTTTAAAGTCCAAACAGTCGATCTAAACCGTTCAACATGATCTTCATATGAAATTTACTTGCAGCCCAAATTTTACATTTTTTTTACTATTTTTTTAGATAGGTAGAAAACCAGTGCTCTACTTATCTAAAAAATAGTAAAAAAAATTATAAAAATATAAAATGTCTTCAAGTACATTTTCATATGGAGATCATGTTTAACGGTTCGGAACAACTGTTTGATCTTTGAAAATAGAAATATGAGTCCATAGCACGGGTCAATCCGTAATATGCAAATTACCATAGCCTCACTCAAAAAGTAAACATAGATAACCCACATACCTTTGACTGATCGATATCAGATCCAGCCAGTGAAACAACAGATGCTAGAGCTTCCAGTGCTATACCTGTAACAAGTACCATTCCAGTTAGGTATTTTCGTGTTCTCTTCTCTGTTTTTTTTATTTTTACTCTAATTGTTTGGTTCAGATTTTAATTTTTTCTATTGACTAAATCTCAATTAGTATGCACTGTCCTATTACTATTCTGCTAGTCAGGTAGGATAACATTTTTTATATTTTACAAAATAATAATAATGTAAAATTTATGAAGAACAAGATAAAGTACCAGCTGCAAATGTGCTCGATCCAGGACTTTTTGTATCATACCGCCACGTCCCGTCACTCTGACTAAGTGCCTGTAAATTGCATTAAATTAGAATGGAATTGGAAATGAGATTATAAATTACAAATGAGCCAAACATTTTAAAAGGAAAAGCTGTTCAATTGTTACCTTTATGGATTGAAATGTAGCATCAGCGTCAGATAAAATGACATTTTTCCCTTGCTCCTGGATATAAAAAAACCATAAAAAAATTAATTAAAAAACCTAAACCCTAAACCCTAAACAAAATTACAAATTAAATGGATAAATTCCTAACAATTACCTTAACACTTAGCAAGCCTCCCAAAGAGTAGTATAATTCTAGTAGTGAGTTTGCATCATTTATCACAGATTGAAGCCGTGATGTGATACCCTAAAAAGTTATCAGAAAAATTACAGATCCAAAATTACTGATTGTTTTTCTTATTAGCCTGAGAAATGATACCAGAAAATTAATCATTAATGACTTACATCAAAGTCAATCAACTCTGTTGAGCAACCCAAGATTCCTTTAATCTTTAGTGCATGAAAAATGTCTTTTGTAGTAGAATTTGGCAAACTCAGTTTCTCAGAAACAGTTTTACAAATTCCTTCAGTTTTGTCACCGCTCCTCTCTACTCCTAGTACTTGAAGTGTTCTCAAAGCCTCATAGGTTTCTTCTAAGCTGAACAATTCAATTTGAGAACATTTCGTCAGATGCATAATTTTATAACATTAAACAAGTGGTTTCTAGATAATGTAGAACCTTTTCAGGTTATTTTTTTATCATTAAACAATTCAATTTGAGAATTAAGGGCATAAGTGAGCTTAAATATGCATGCTGTGTTACCAAATTTAACTCTGTGAATCACTGATTGGTAATGTTTTGAGCATTGTTCAGTTTTGCTAAAACATACAACAAAAATCTTTGTAACCATTATCTCCTTTTCAATGCTAAACTTAAAAATTCATACTGCAAATAAAATTTACATCATGTTTAAATTACCAATCAAATTGATGAAATTCTACGAACTCCAATTATGTGTTCTACACAAATGCAGTGCAATCTATCTCTTTCACGAAAACAAAAAACAAAAAAAAAACTGAAAAGACAAGAAATTGACAAAGCAATCACCATTTCAATGCTAAACTTAAAAATTCATACTTCAAATAAAATTATATCACGATTTAATTACCAATCAAATTGATGAAATCCTACGAACTCCTGTGATGTGTTCTACCACAAATGCAGTGCAATCTATCAAATAAAACACTGAAAAGACAAGGAATTGACAAATCAATGACCTTCCAAAGGATCCATCATGTGAGGGAACGAACAGCTCAGTAGCAGCAGATCGATGCGCGTCAGAGATCGGGCGGATAACGGATCCGTTCGAGAGAAGAACAGATCCGCAGATCAGAACGAGAAAGAGATGAACTTTCAGGTGTTTCGCCATTGGAACGATACAAAGTTCTAAGCTTAAGATGAAAGCGCCATTTTAGTAAGGTTTTATTTGAGACGAAGAGTAGACTCCTGAGTTGAAGTCTGAATTCTATGTTGCAAATTGTGCGGTGCCCTGCTGCTAGGCGGGACTCACTTCGGTTCCTCTATCGGGTCCCTATTCCCTAAGGTAACTCAAATTTTGCGTTTAGATCTGGACCGTTCGATCAGAATCCAGGCCAATTCGGTCCGGTGTGGAATGCATGGGTTCTTGTTAATATTCTTGCCAAAATAGATATAAACATAAAATTTAAGTTACCTTACATGATATGAATTCCTAATGGAAGTCGGAATTTTCTGTGGCATATTGTGCAGTGCTCTTCTGCTAGGCGGGACCCACTTTGGTTCCTCTGCTTTGGGATCTGGATTCCCAGGATATATAGATACAACAAAACGCAGCTGATACGGATATAGATACAAATATAATTCGAATTTACAACAATGCTGTCACAAAACTCGTACAATCCATGAAATTGAAACTTGTTGTGATGGTTTTATTTATCTTTTAAATTTAAAACAAAAAAGTTAATACATAGAACTTACATATTCAATTATTATGGCGAATAAAATGAATTTTTTTAATAAGTTTGTAATTGAAATATATATTTTGATAACAAAAATTAATTACTAACCATTATTATATGGTTGATAAGAGAGGAGCTTATTCAATATGGAACTATCAAACAAATAATAATAAAATTGATGGCCCGAAATAAAGTCCAAACTCTAAATGGATATAATGATACGTAAATAAATTTTCGGGCTTAGTGAAATGATATCTGAAATTTTAGAAAATGTAAATACGAAAGCAACGTGAATTCTAGTTGGCGAGTTAATGAAGACACACGTGAATGTTTTGTCCGTTGGTCAATTGGAACCATTCAAATTAAAAAAAAATTATATTTATTTTATTGTAGAAAAAGTTTGATCAAATATTATTTTCATTTACCTATCCATATAATCAACGAAATACTGAAACATCCAATTGGTTATGTTCAATGAACGGTTCACAAAATTCGCACATGTTGAAGGGACAAGTAATGATGAAATTCTATAAATTTGATAATTATAAGTACAGAAACCAGAAAGAGCTAAAAAGATCCACCCGATTCAATTCATATAAACTAATTCATTAATTCTTATTCATTTGTTTATATATTTATATAAATAAACCTTAATCCGTGCATAGTTAAGTTAATAAAATTTCAATTGATTTGTATAATTTTTATTTAATGTGTTGAATTCCAAACTACATCCAACTAATCACACTTAAACTGCTCCGGTTGGATTTTATTCGTACTTGACCAAACTAAAATCAGGTCAACAAATCTCGGCTTGTAGGGGTGTTCAAACGGTTGGTTCGATTGAAACCGAAGTAAAATAGTCAAACTCAGGAGCGGATCCAGGATTTTCGTCAGGAGGGCAAAAAAATATCGATTCGGATTTAAATAGCTAATCGGGTTTAAATTCATTAACTAATTGGGTACTCGATAAAAAATAATGATTTAACTTATACTTTCCAATGTTTTTTACTTGTAATTTTTGATACTATAACTTATAATTCTAATTAACAATCAAAATTCAACAAATTTATTTCAATTTTAACTCTAAATTTAACCCGAATTACAAATCAAACATCCAGAGGGGGGTAAAAAAAATTTCAAGGGGCAAAGTCGGTCGGGACCAATAGATCTCCACTAAAACTCAAAATCCAGGGGGGCAGCTCCCCCCTGGGACCATGTGGGTCCGCCTCTATCAAACCAAACTTTTTCGGTTTTCAAAAATAGAACTGAACTGAACCGTTTAAGAACCGAACCGAACAAACCCAAATAAATTTCGGTTTGTTCGGTTCAAACCAAAGTAAACCTATTGGTACCAATATTAATGAAAAGTATACATTTTCATACACAAATTGTTTAATTTCAAACAAAATATGTAGATGTTCTAAAATATTTAAATCAAAATGAAAGAAAGAAAGTGATGATTGAACCAAACAAAATATAATAAACCATACTTGAACTATTATAATTCGGTCAGTTCGGTTTAATCGGTTTTGAAAAATCTAAACCGAACCGATCCATTTAAACTGAAATAATTCAAAAATTCAACCAAACCGATCCATTTAAACCCAAAATCAATCCATTTAAACCGAAATTTTTCGGTTCAATTGAAAACCGAACCGTTTGAACACCTCCATCGGCTTGTTTCTGACTCATTTTATTATAGGATATAGGATGAGAAAACACCATCAGTTATACCAAAATAAAATTTTAATGTTATAAGATTATAAAATCTAATGATCTCACACTTGTCTTTACAAATAAATCTTACAAGTATACACTACTACGTGAAGTGCAGTCTACAAAGTGTGTAAAATTCAAAATAATTTTTATAAAGTAGCCTAGATCTAATTTGCATATTAGGATAGTGATACTCAACTATCAAGTAACATATGCACGACCTCCGATAATATCAGAGATCTCTCTGCTCCAATGTCAGCCGGCAAAGAATGTTGGCATCGTAGAACGCACGATAGGGGTACCAGGTGACGTTCTTATCGTGAAGCATCTGGAGCTGACCTCGTATTGTGCTTCGTGATTCGTGCTCCAGGCCTCACCTAACCTCAAGCTTCGTGAGTGGGGGCGACCTTGCGAGAGAGAGAGAGAGAGGTGAGGGCGAATTGGAAGTGAGAGCGGGATTGAGAGAGAGAGGGATGGGGGCGGATCGGAAGAGAGAGGGCGAGAGAGAGACATAGGTGGGGTGGGTGGGGGCTGGGTGGATCGGAAGAAAGAGGGCGAGAGAGAGAGAGAGAGAGACAGAGGCAGTTTTAAAAAAAAGGCCACATACCAAACCGCCCAAAATGGGGCGGTTTTGGTATGGGGAGCTGACCGCCCAAACATGGGGCGGTTAGGTAATTTATGAAATTATTTTAGTCTGGGGGCATATTTGTTATTTTTTTTGGAGGGTATTAATAAAAATTTCGGGATCTGGACCGTTAGATTTCTATGGCACGAATATTAAAGGACCACCTGCATTCTACTTCTGATCGAACGGTACAGGATCCAAACTCATTATTTGAGTTACTTTAGGGAATCGGACCCAAGCAGTCAGAACAAGACAAAGTGTTAGAACGTTTTATAAAACAATGCAAAAGTTTGGGTTGATAAGCAAAAGAGCCCTATAAAAATCCAGTCTCACTGAATTAACTAGATAGACCTCTTCTACCAGTTTACAGTCACCTATCCATGGGTCCCAATGGACCGAGTTCTTTCTTTTCTTCGTCAAGCCACAGGCCCACAAGGGAGAATTCGCAATCCCTAAAGCATCTCAAATTTTGTGTTTAGATCTAGATCGTCCAATTTTTTCTGGCACTAATATTAAACGACCACCTGCATTCTGCTTCTGATCGAACGGTCCAGGATCTAAACTCAAAAGTTGAGCTACTTTAGGGGAACGGACCCAAGCACAAACGAACGAACCCAATCCTTCCCTTCCCGCTCCAAGTTCTCAGGTCTCACTCAAATGGAAAATGCATCCTTCCATGGATTTCCTCTTTATTTCCTCATCCTCTTTCGCAACGCAACCTCTTTCTCTCACCACACTAACCCCAACTCCAAAACCTTCCCCTTTTCTCCTCTTCTCCTCGCGCAAACCCCCGCCGGAGACGGTGGCGGCGCCACCTGTTCCTCCAATTTCACGCCGCCCGTTAAACCCTTTAAACATTAGTACTAGCTCTACCAAACCCTCTCTGCCCTCCATTAATCCCCTCACTAACAAGCTCTGGCTCACTAGCAAGCTCTCTCCTCCACCGTCTCCAAAGCAAGAGGAAGTTAAAACCCTAGGAGCTAACCCGCCTGTGGTTACGCAGGAACCGAAACTGGAAAAGGAAGCGGAAATAGTTAAACAGAACCTTGAAATTAGAGATAAAAGCAAGATCTTTGTGGGGAATCTTCCACTATGGGTTAAAAAGGAGGAAATATGCCGCTTCTTTCGGCAATTTGGGCCCCTTAAGAAGGTTGAGTTGATAAGGGGATATGATAGTCCAGAGCGAAATGTCGGGTACTTATTCATACTGTGCCAAATATTGTACCAATAATACCCAAATTACCCCTCCTTATGTTACTATCCATTAAACGGAAAAGTGTGAGGCACTATTTCTGTTAATATAGGGTACTTATGCTTACTACTGATTACTGGTATGTGAATATAGTAGCTGGTATATTTGTTTGTACTCTATTAGAGTGATTGGTACTAGCTGTTATGTAAACTTACAATTGAGTATGTCAGGTCTAACCAGTGCTGATCAATTGGGCATTGAAAATTCAAGGTTGTGCAAAATTATAAGTTAAAATAACTTAAAAAAAGTTACTTACAAATTAACAGGTATTGCTTTGTTATATATGGTGGGCCCACAGCCGAGGACTCAGCATTACAGGCAGCAGAGTTGGATGGAGTTGAGTTCCATGGGAAACAACTTACAGTAAAACTGGATGATGGGAGGAGGTTGAGGAAGAAGGAAGAGGAGAGAGAGAAGTGGGTAAGAGGAGAAATAGAGGAGAGAGAATACCGGTCTGAGTGGCACGAGGAGAGAGACAAGGCTGCTCAAGCTTTTAAGCGGGTTTTGGAGACGCGACCTGATAACTGGCAGGCTATTGTGTCAGCATTCGAGAAAATTCCCAAGGTAATGTAGTTGCAAATTATGTACTTGGAAAGGATCTTTATGTAAATGCACTTTTAATTCTTTGAGTTAATCTTCATATCAAAACAAAAATGATACTTGTTATCTAAATGTGAAGGGGGGAAATCATGTACTGGCAAATCAGAAGAAAAGGACATAGTACAAAACCCAGTTGAGAACTCATATGAGATTATCTAATTTTAATTTTATTTTTCTTGATTAGCCATCAAGGAAAGAGTATGGATTAATGGTGATGTATTATGCGAAGAGAGGAGATAAGCACCATGCACGTGCAACTTTTGAGAGCATGAGAGCAAGAGGAATTGAGCCCAATTGTCATATTTTCACCAGGTTAAAATAACATTGTTTACCTTTCTTTTTCAACCAATACTACTTAGAGTCGTTTACATTGATTTTGGTTGAGACTTAAATTGTGGTGCTTTAATTAAACCCCAACTCTGTAACACAACCTGAGATTATTCCTGCTGAGAATGAAATAAAAAAATTCACCTTCAAATGGTTAGCATACTAATTGGGTTTTACTAAAACTTTAACTGGAACTCAACCTTGGAGTGTGATTAAACCCTGTTTAGTAATTAAGTGCTCAATATCACATGGTAATAAAGCAAACTGTGAGGCAGATTTATCTAATGTTGCTAATAAATAAAATTTTACCTAATAGATAATAATATACTTTTTGGTTACTAGATAATGTGAAAACAGACACAAGACAAGTCAATTATTTGAGCTTGTTACAAACACTCCTAGTTCTGAAGCTCTTGTGCTCTCTTTAGGACGACATCTTGCTGTTAGAATAGCATTCTGTTTTTGTTGGTTGATGGTCCAAATAAATGCTACTCACTTTATTTCTCATCTGTGTGCAAATAAATGCTATTGGAGATATGAAAAGCAGGAGAGCATTTTTTTTACCTCTTCTGACATCACAACCAACAATGTTTGTAAAGCACCAACAATGTTAATAAAGCAGAAGAGTAAAAACTAGAAAAACCATGCCTCTCTCTCTCTCTCTCTCTGTTTTTTTTTACTGGTATATTATATATTGCACACCATTTCTACTTTGAATGCTACAACGTCGGTGTAACTTTGAGATAGTTTGTCTAGGCTTGCCAAATTACACGGTCATTGAAGTATTCACTATGCATTATTAGATATATATTCTCTTCATTCTAATTTTATGTTGATGCAGCCTGATTCACGCTTATGCAGTTGCTAGAGACATGAGAGGTGCTTTATCATGTGTTGAAGAAATGAAATCTGAGGCGCTTGATCTGACAGTTGTGACATATAGTATTCTTATTGCCGGTTTCGCCAGAATTAACGATGCCGAGTGAGTTATTTTATTCATTTGCATGCGTGTTTCTGTGCATCCATGAGGTCTGGTATCTATTATTTTAATTTAGACTTTACTGAGGTAATTCTTGTAATAGATGGAATGAATACAAATAATCCTCCATTCTACATTGCTTCTTTTCTTCAGAATGTGCCTCAACTATACCGTCTCACTTGTTTTGGGTATCATATGAAGAAATGTTAAGGGAGAGTATAATTGGATGTAAGATTCTTCTAAGGGGAATGCATGAACTATAAGACTAGTAGCTACTTTATTAATTCTGAAGTATCATAGAGTTGTTGCCGGTTCTGGTAAAATCTCAGTACTGCATGAGTTGAAACTTTAAAATTTCATTTGCTAACATGATTTCTTTGTTGTTATGAAAAAGTTCGGCAGATGAATTGTTTAAGGAGGCGAAGATGAAGATCGAAACCCTAAATCCAGTAATATATAGTAACATCATATATGCTCATTGGTTAGTATATTGAAAATTAATTACATTCCAGTTTATTCTTTCCAACCCAACATTCTCATCCTTAATTAACCTACAACTAATCTTTTCTCATATGGTGCAGCCAGTGTGGGAACATGAAACGAGCTGAAGAACTGGTACGAGAAATGGAACAAGACGGTATAGATGCACCTATTGATATATACCATAGCATGATGCATGGTTATACACATTGTCAGAATGAAGAGAAATGCTTGATTGTTTTTGAAAGACTGAAGGTATATATATTTCTGTCTTAGTTTAAAATGCTACAGATGGTTATTCTGACTAACTCAAATTGAAGGAAGTGAAATTATTTTTTCATTTTTGTAGGAATCTGGATTCAAGCCATCAGTGATCAGTTATGGGTGTCTTATCAACTGCTATGTGAAGGTACTTAATTCCTTTCTAATATTTATATTTACTGAAAGACACAATTAACCCTGATAATACATAATGTTTCATGTGTGCCCTTGATTAAACAAGAGATATCTTATGCCTCTGTATATCATGGAAAACATGACATGTATCCACATTTCTTAGTTTCATGAGAAATTTCCTAGTAGTTTTATGTTTCAATGTAAACAGAGAAAGCCAGAACCAATCAGTCTATAGTATGTATTTCACATTATGTTGCTGTACACTATCTGGAGATGAAATGGAAATATCTTGCATGGTGCATATGATACTTATTTTCTTGCTTGGATATATATGGAATAATTGACATTTTCAAGGTTACACGTACTTTCCCTCTCTATTTAAATAATGTATTAAATTTTGGGACATGCATGCATTTTTGTACAGATTGGAAAGGTCTCCAAGGCACTAGAAGTGAGCAAAGAAATGGAGTCACATGGCATAAAGCACAACAAGAAAACATACTCCATGCTTATAACCGGCTTCACTCAACTAAAAGATTACGCAAATGCCTTCAATGTGTTTGAGGAAATGACCAAGTCAGGACTAATACCTGACCAGGTGATATATAACAATATAATAGAGGCCTTCTGTAAGATGGGAAACATGGATCGAGCTTTAAGGATAGTCGACAAAATGCGCAGGGACAAATTGCAAACCTCTAGCCGAACTTTCCGGCCCATAATTGAAGGGTTTGCATTGGCTGGAGATATGAGACGAGGGATGACAGTTTTTGATCTTATGCGGCAAGCTGGGTGTGTACCGACTGTAGAGACGTATAATGCCCTTATTCATGGACTTGTTCGAAAGAACCAGGTATTGATTTTGTACATTTTTTTTTGTATTGTTTTGTACATTTTTTTTGTATTGTTTTGCACCGGGAACGTTCTTCTCTGGATTGATTAACAAGAGTGAGGCTATGGTACTATGCATAGCGCATATTGGTCCGTACTATGGATCAATATCTCTATCTTCAAAGTTCAAACAATTTATCTGAACTGTTCAACATGATCTCCATATGAAAATGTACTTGTAGATCAAATTTTATATTTTTAAGAATTTTTTTACTAGTTTTTTAGGTAGGTAGAAAATCACTTGATCTAAAGATTCTAGACCATTCAAAAGTAATGATCTTCTATCTCTCTAAAAAATATAATTAAAAAAATTCTAAAAAATGTAAAATTTAGTCTGCAAGTACATTTTCATATGGAAATCATGTTGAACGGTTCAGATCGACTATTTAGACTTTAAAAACAAAAATATTGATCCGTAGTACAGACTAATCCATGCTATGCATAGTACCATAGCCTCACTTGAATAACAATAAGGTATCAGCCTGTGATGACATGTATTGACTTGTACTTACCAAACTAAGTTGCAACAAATCATTACAACAATAAAAGAAACTGTACAAAGGTTGAATGATTTTCTACCTATCTAAAAAAATTCTAAATAATGTAAAATTTGATATCCAAGTACATTTTCATATGGAGATCATGTTGAATAGTTCACATCGACTATTTAGACTTTAAAAACAAAAAATATTGATCCATAGTACGGATCAATCCGTGCTATGCACAGTACCATAGCCTCAGTCCACTTATTATTAATATAATTCCACAGATTGACAGAGCAGTGGGTGTGATAGAACAAATGGAAATGGCAGGAGTAAAACCGAACATACACACTTACACGACCATAATGGGGGGTTACGCGGCAACAGGAGACATAGGGAAGGCGTTTGAGTACTTCAAGAAAATAAAGGATGCTGGGTTGACTCTAGACGTGTTTGTTTACGAGGGGTTGCTAAAGGCGTGCTGCAAATCAGGCCGCATGCAGAGTGCTCTCGCTGTTACCAGAGAGATGAGTGCCATAGGCATGCCTAGAAACACCTATGTTTATAACATCCTTATTGACGGGTATGGTATACTCTTTCTTTGTTTAGTGTGTGCATTTTTTTTGTTACAATATATCATATTCATATTTCTGACTTTCTGTGTACTATATGCTGCTTTCTTGCCCTTTTTTATCTTTTTTGTTCGTGATGTCAATACTGTATTTCAATTTTTATTTTTGTCTAGAACAATATTTCTTTTTTTGTTTGTTGTGTCAATACTGTATTTGGATTTTGTTGTTACAATGTATCATATATGCATATTACACAATAACCGCGCTATGGACTCGTATCTCTATTTTCAAAGTTCAATCAGTTGATCTGAACCGTTAAACATGATCTCCATATGAAAATGTACTTGCCAACCAAATTTCACATTTTTAAGAATTTTGCTGCTGTTTTTCTAGATAGGTAGAAAATCACTTGATTTGAAAATTTTGGACCTTCCAAAAGCAGTGGTTCTATCTATCTAAAAGAGTAATAATTTTTTTCTAAAAGTGTAAAATTTGGTCTGCAAGTACATTTTCAAATGAAGATCACATTTAACCATTTGGATCGACTATTTGAACTTTGAAAATAATTGAAAATAAAGATATAGATCCATAGTATGGTCGATCCGTAATCTGTGTACTATACACTGCTTTCTTGCCTTTTTTTTTTCTCTTTTTTGTTTGTGGTGTCAATACTGTATTTTTTTTTCTACAACATAATCCAGAGAGGATTACTAGGGAAGGTGTTCTATGGACAGTTGTTATGAGTCTGTATTCTCTGAGATATCTCAAATTTTCAGTTTATCTAAAGCAGGGCCAAAACTTTAGGGTGCCTATTCGGGAATGCAGGGGGCCATAATTATTGTGCTTTGTGATTTGTGCAGAGAAGAATTTAAACGGTCTGGATTTTCCACAGATCAACTCAAAGTTTGAGATATCTCAGGGGATGTGAATTCCAGTTGTTATCGGGTCAGATCCCTCATTATAGCGTGTATTATCACCCCACCAAGTGGTCATACTCATAATTTCCTGCCAGAATTTTTCTTTTTCATCTTTCTTTTCTTTTTGTTCTTTTGCCCTGAATTTTTTTATTTTATTTTTTATTTTTTTGAGATGGGGTTGGTTTGTAAGGTATGGAACATGAATTTATCTGTTTATTTTCACCCCAGCAAGTGGTCATACATGTGTATTTAACGGGTAAGCTGTATTTATCTGTTTATTCAATTATGTATTTATGAATTCTTATTATTTGGGTTTTGTTGTGGTGCTGTTTGCACAATGCAGGTGGGCCCGGAGAGGGGATGTATGGGAAGCAACAGATCTGATACAACAGATGAAGCGTGAAGGGGTTCATCCTGACATACATACATACACCTCCATGATCAATGCTTGCTCGAAGGCCGGTGACATGGCAGTAAGTACCATCTCTAAATACTCTTATTTTTTCCTTCAAAATTTATTATAATACTGATAGTGGTACCTGCTGTATCCATCATGACTCTTGTCTGTATTTACCAGACTGTATAGGACCACTTACTGAGCTTTCTTTTTTGTTTTATCATGGCTGTATTTACAAGGAAGAAAATTATCAATAATTTTCCAAAAGAAAAAGGGATTTCTTGCAAATACTACCAAAATAGTTTTCAAATGTCTCGTGTCTTTCATGCCTCATCGTGCCTCACATCTTTTATCTTAGTTTTCAAAGTCCAAACAGTTGATCCGAACCAATCAACATGATCTCCATATTAAAATGTGCTTGGAGACCAAATTTTATATTTTTTTGGAATTTTTTTACTATTTTTTAGATAGGTACAAAATCACTGTTTTTGGATGGTCCAGAAATAGTGATTTTGTACCTATCTAAAAAAAAGTAAAACATTTCCAAAAAATATAAAATTTGGTCTCCAGGTACATTTTAATATGGAGATCATGAAAGACACAATGATGAAAGACATGAGGCATTTTAACCCTCTATAGATAATGGTAATTTGGCACAAATCCATGATCAAAGTTAATTCAGTTAAACTGAATATTGACCAAGATGGTTACTGGCCAGGACATTCTGGTACCAGATGAACAAATAGCCAGTTACATGATTATTGATGTATAGCTATGTAATAAAACTGGAATGAAAAAAAATGTACATCTTCACAGAAAAGTTAGTAAATGATCAGCAAATTATCTATTTCAGAGGTCTGACAAGGTGTTGGCAGAAATGGCGTTGGCTGGTATTAAACCTAACGTAAAAACATACACAACCCTAATAAATGGGTGGGCCCGGGCTTCTCACCCCGAAAAAGCGCTGCAATGCTTCAAGGATATGAAATCAGCTGGTTACATACCAGATCGTCCCGCATACCACTGCCTCATGACCTCTCTTCTATCACGGGCCACCACATCAGAAGAACACATATATAATGAAATTGTAAATATATGCAAAGAGATGTCAGAGAATAATTTAATGGTAGATTTACGCACTGCTGCTCACTGGTCAAGGTCCCTGAGGAATATCGAGAGGAGAGGTGGCAAGCTTACAAAGGCTCTGCAGAAAACCTTCCCTCCTGATTGGAATTCTGAAGAAGTTCGGGGGGTTATATATAAATCTATAGGGGGTGATGAAGACAAGGGCAGTGATGGGGAGATTTCTGCATTTTCTGAGGGGGAGGATGAACATTTTTCGAGACATTTTTTAAATTGAAGTGTTTGCTATTATTTGTATGTCTTTATAGCCTTCTCTTTGTTGTAATTTATCTGTAAAATCAGGTTATTAGTTTTCTGGTAAAATAATCCTGCTTTATCAGAGCATTCTTTTAATGTGTTACTGGTATGATGGTTGCTTTTGTGAGAGTGAAGTAGAGGAATGATTTGCTCGCTCGGATCTAATCGTTCAAGTCTCATTCATTGCACTGGTACAAGGTTCGACACATGAAAAAATAGTAAATTTTGTACATGTGAAGATTGAACATTGCATGAACAGTGAAAAAATGATGAATCTTGTATTGAGTTGATTTTTCACAATTGATAGTTAGCAACCCTTACTAAAAATATCAGCTACTAACTGCTGAAAAATAGTGTTAAATTTGTAATGATAGATGCAAGAGAAAGAAAACAACAAAAGTAATTGCAACATTGTAATAATTTCATAAACAAAAATAGATAGATGATAGGTTCTGTATTACTATCAAATAAGCGAACACCAGTAGTTGGAAATCAAGCTTTCTTGTACAAGTAAAACTGTAGCTGTGGCATGCATCAGACAAACAATTAGTTTTCTTTCAACAGTGCATTGCTCTTGCTTTGCCCATTGTACAGCTACATATTTGCATGTTAGCTTGATAATAATGCTTATAGTACCAATTGACATGCTTCTATCACTTGTACTGTACACTACAGCTTATCCATGTGATATGTCACTTTGCTTCTTACATCAATCCTCCAATTTTGAAATAAAGAATTAATGGTTTTTTAACATAAAGGTTCAATCATTTCTTTATTTTTGCCTCCATTGTAATTCACTTTGTAAATGTTTCAATAAACTAAAAGTAGAAGTTCATTTAATAAATTAATACCTTTGATGTGATATATGTGTCATTTTTTATACATGGACAGCAAGAGAATGAAAAAATAAAGCACATTGATGTCTTTATTAATGGATATTTATAGACCTCTTGATGCCAGTCACAATAAAGTCAAAACGTTGCAATTTTTAGTAAGTGTTTAGATAATATCTAAGAATTTTTTTTTTTTTATTAAAATTTAAGTTTATATAATTTTTTCTTTAAAGGTACAAAAAGTATAGGCACTTAAAACCTTTTTTTAATATTACATTCACATGCAAAGTTTGACGTGACCTTGATAGAGTAGAAAAATTACTTATTAGTCGTGATTTTGGTCACGTGTCGTGTTTTGCTGTGATTAAGTCAATTATTTATGTGTAGGTCATGTCATGACCAAAATGACGATGAATGATCACGGCACGCGAATGGTTACACCATGTGAGTTATGTCATGACTAAACGTGCTGTGATCGGTTACGTTAGTCATGTTTTATCATATTTAACTATTTTTTTCATAATTTAAATTTATTTGTTAAAAAAAAAATCAGAAAGTTCTCAAAAAATATGGAACGATTCTTGAAAATTTTAAAATGAAGAACAAATGTTGGAAAAAAACGTGCCATGCGGTATCTCACCTCACCTGTCTTTGTGCCATCTCGTGTTGTTTTCCGTGTCAGTTTGTGCCATGTTTTGTTACGTACTGTGTCGTGTCTTTTTAACCAAAGACTAATCACGACATATAATCGACACACGTGTTATGCCGTTCTGTTTCGTGTTGGAGCTAGCTCCGATGTACTATTTTTCTTACTCTAGATGTCAACAATCAGGCTCTACAAGAATATCTTTAATCATATAATACATATGGTTAAGTATATTTTTTTTAGTATGAGATAAAGATAAATATTTTAAAATCGCTCCAGTAGAACTACTGAATTTCAAAATTGTAAAGAACAAGGCGTTAGCCAACCTTTTTTAATATGTGGTTCTTATTATAATTATAATTTTTGTTATTTTTATAATTATTATATTAATAACTTATATAATAATGCAGTGGCTGGAGTATACAGATAGAGGGATCAAGAGAAGATGATTTTAACTGATATTAACTTTTATGTAGAACAGGCATGTACCCACTTCAATGTACAAATTAGTAAATTTCATGATTACATTACACTATTTGCCAAGTGAACCTCTGATATATTTCCTGTTATAATCATTTAGGACCACTAATTTGATTCGCTCAAATTTGAGGGCCCAAACTGAATTTATCTCCAGTGTACAAACAGCATAAAGATCTGGCCAAGGTAGCTATTAATTATACATACAAAATGTGGACCCTCTGATTAATTACTTAATCAATTTTGTTCATTTGTTTTGTTGGTATCTTTTATTTTTGGATGAAATTAGAAATTCACACCCTCTGCAACAACCAAGTAATAAATAAACTAAAACCAACTACTTAATATTTTCCTAAATTAAAATTTCCTAATCAATAAATTGGTTTAGAAACAGTACAAAAAGTCAAACTAGCACCTATTAATCCACCTAACTTCTATATGTTTTAGTCACAAATAATAAATTAGTAATTAACATGATACCAAATTTTGAGGTGCCTGCTAACAAGAGGGCTCAAGGAATATATCTAATTAAGGATAAGGTTTCCTAACAACAAATGAAGAATTTCTTCCCAACTTCTTTGAAAATGTCATCCCAACTTGAGGATAAACAAAATTGTCAACTAAAGATTGCATAAAAAATGACACAAACATCACTAGGAGCTATGAACAAGTAAAAGACAGGAAGACAACATTTTTTTTATTAATTTTTATAATAATAGGTCATTTTTTTAATGATAGGTCATTATTTTCTTTATTACAATAAGATCAGTAATAGAAGGATTTGTTTTTTTTTATAATTATTCTTGCATCTCATATTCGACATCTATTATTGCATCCCAAAATTAAGTTCTTTTACTTAAAAATGCAAGTTGTTCGCATCTGAATCAACAAAAATATGTGTTTATATGTACTATATATACAAAATATTTAACACTTCTTCCAAATAATCATAATAAAGTTAAGTCAAATATTTTTCTCAAAAAAGTAAAAATATCACTTTCAAACTTTTATTCCTATTAACATATATAAGCACTTTTTGAAATAAATATTAACACATCCAGACGAAAATAAGGAGTCTTGTATAGAGGGGGGGGGGGGGGGGGGGGGGGGGGGTATAGAGTTAAAAGGAATAAATAAAAACAATATTGCACAATTTATTAGAATTAAACTGTAAATTTCGCATCTTGAATAGTATGAATGGAGAGGATTGTTACATGCTGTTAAGTACTGTAGATGTACAGCTTATATACAGGTCACTTCAATAATTTATACATAATACAAAAAATAACCTGATAAAAGCATTAATTATATATAATTGCACTATATATTCTTGTCTAATTGGAGGGACTATTTATAAACTTGAGCCTCATTTAATGTTTCTCCTGCTAATATTCAGCAATAAGTTGTCACAGAGCAAATACAGTATTCAAGAAAAATGCATATTGTTGCCACAGAATTTGTTTTGGATGCATGATGGAATGAATAATTTTATTCTTTTATAGTTTGAAATTAGTACAAAGACACACAAATTGTTTAAATTTAAAATATAAAAGTATATATAGATGTATTTTCAATTATTTAGATAGAGTGTGTATCAAATTTGAGTCAAATTAGAATATGATTGAGTAATTAATTAAAACCCTATTGATAAATTTTTTAAATTATTTGTTGGAAGACTAAACATCTTTTAATAATGAAGAACATATCTACAATTTTAACCAATTTAACAATATTTTTCAATATATCAATATCTACTTAAAAAAATTAGATGCACGCTAGAATTACCTTAAAAACTGTAGTATTATATTGTGTTTAAGTTTCTAGATTGGAGTGAAATACCCCAGAAGACTAAACATATTTTAAAAATGAAGAACATATATACAATTTTAACAAATTTAATAATATTTTTCAATATATCAATATGTACATAAAATACTTAGATGCAACAAAGGCCCTACCTCACAAGCTGCATTAAATGGATACCATGTGTTAAACACATAATTACATATTAATAAAGAGTCCGGCTACTATACCACTAGTGTCATTTCAAATTAAATAACACCACATCTTAAACCATTGGATCTGCTTTAATATTCGTGCAAGACACTAGTGTCATTCCAGCTATCTTGTGCACGAATATTAAAGCAGATCCAATGGTTTAAGATGTGGTGTTATTTAATTTGAAATGACACTAGTGGTATAGTAGCCGGACTCATTAATAAATAATTTGACAAAGTCCTCTGACAACCAAACAAGCAACAAGGTACCAAGTACATCCTATTTTGAAACTGAAATATTTCTATCTACTGTCCATGCAATCAACAACCACTTTCAATAATTGAATTGAATTTCTCAAAAACTTGAGATGGATAAAGTATGGGATTGAAACTAGTATTAATACATTTATAAATGCCGGTTTTAAAACAACAATAATACATTAAAAATTAATTTATTGCAGCATTGAAACTATTGCGATTGTAGTAATCAAACAATATAAGAACAATGAGAAAACAAATATGATTATTAATGGCATCAAATATCAATTAAATTTAGATTATATTCATCATTAATATTAGTGCTATTATAAATTAAAATTTGCTTACTTTAGACTTTTTGGGTTTAAAGAAATAATTACATATATCTTACGATAAATATCATTATGGCCGTGATTCAAATTAAACATGAATCTTTATCTAGCTTTTCTTCCGGTAATAATAGTTTTGTCTAATTTGTTATAAAATAAAAAATTAATGACTAAAATGAACGAGCGTTTCTTTAAAAATCAAAACAATATTTTTAAAATGATAAACGAGTAATATTTTTAATTATTAATGACTAAATTAAATGATAAATATATAAATGGTACTTTAAATTAAAACTATTTGTGCAATTTTCTGAACAAAAGAAATATATTTATGTGAAGTGGTGAACTGTATGCTGCCTCCTTCCATATCACATTATCACTTACTACCATTTGTAAAATAATATTTGTAGATATGGTAAAAAATAGTTCTAGCACCCTTGAAAACCTCAAATTTCATTATTGCATTGCATAGTATCCGATACTATGATATTAATCACATGTACAGTGCATAAAGTTATACCTACATTAAAGTTACTATAAATAATCACGCATGTATTATGTACCGTAAAGTATATAAATGATATGTATTAATATTGATGTCCACGTGATATATAATAATAAATAACAATTAAACACTAACGTCCTAGTAAATTAAAGTTTATAATATTGTATAGAGGGATCGCTTGCTTAATTAACTGTTTTTTACTTTGGCAATCTTAAAAACTAAATTTTAAATTGAAATCAAACATAATAAACATAATTTATGGTATCCACATTTAATGTTTATAATATATGATGACACATGGTGTATATTTATCATATATATATTAAGTCAGCTAAAATTATATAAAATTTCATTGTTAAGCTATCTATATATCAATAAATAATATTTAAATTATATAAAATTTAATTGTGAAGCTATCTATGTATCCAAAAACATAACTATAAATTTATTTTAGAATTTTCATTTTTTTTATAAATCATGTTAAGTTATTAAAATAACTATTATCAAGTAATTTCCCCTCCACTTTATATATTCACTTTATTTTTTTTGTTTCATTCTACTTAATGCCAATTTATTTTATTTGGAAAATTTTCAGGTTGCAAATCAAACAAAGTCATAAAAAAGAGACTATAATAATATCTTAGCCTCCGTCTTCATCCTCCAAATTTTTTTGTTATTCATAGTAAAAAATTGTGGTATTATGCCGCCTAAAATGGAAAGAGAAGTCAGTGCACATGTGTCTCTAGCGAATTTATTTTATATACCATAATTAAAAATTAATTATGAATAATTTTATCAAACCAACATGATTACTTCTTCTTTACAAAAATCATAAGAATCGAAATGGCATTTCGGTCCGCTATTTTTTTTTTCCGGACAGAAATGACAATTCGGTCCGTATTGGTCAGCTTTTCAGACTAGCGGCCACTGAAAATCCAAAAACATCTCCTAGGAGCAGAGAAGACGCAACCTAATGTATGTTTTGTCCGAATCTTATTTAGTGTATGTTTCGTTTTAACAAATTGATGTATGTCTTATCATTTAGTGTATTCAGTTGTTTGTCTCGTATTAATTTAGGTAGACCTCTTATTTATTTAGTTCATTACAAAATTCAACAATTAAAAAAAACCTATAAAAATAGTTAGAATGCCTCTGCCCTCTGTCTCCGACTTTGTGTGCAAACGACTAAATAAAAACATAGTCTTACAAAAACATTAATACAAACATTTATAAGCAAACCCTAAAAACAAAAATATATAGTTCGGACTGAAATGGCATTTCGGTCCGGGCTAAAAAATCATTGGACCAAAATGGCATCTCGGTCCATGGGTGTTACACCAACGGCTACACTTGTTTTTTCTGAAAAGCTGTGAAACTTATAATACGGACCGAATTGCCATTTCGGTCCGGAAAAAAAAAATGGCGGACCGAAATGTCATTTCAGTTCTTATAGTTTTTGTAAAAAAAAGTAATTATGTTGGTTTTATAAAATTATTATTTTTAATTATGGTTTATAAAAAAAATTCGTCTCTACCTACCTGCACACATCAGACCTGGCATCTCTGCACACGTGCCTCGCTCCACATGCCTTGCTTCACATGACTCCGCATACAGATTGACAATTGTTGGTGTTAAAATGCATCAATACATTAAAAAAAAAAAAAGAAAAAGTTGTATTAAGCAGGGGCTATGTTGAAAGAACCAAGGTCAATTGACTCTATTTATTTTCAATTGATCTAATACATAGAATGAAAATAATTGATCCTTATTTATATTTGATTTCTATTGCTTAAAAATTTATATGATTGATCTTCATTTATATGATTATTGGTGTTAAAATGTATCAATACCTAAAAAAAATAATGAGTGGTGGATCTATGATCTATGTTTGAAAGAATATATAGGGTCAAGTGAAATTATTTATTTTCAAAAAATTTATACTTGTACATTATTTTCTATATAATTAGAGTTACATATTATTATGGGTGCTGTAAAATTGATCACTATACGCAACATGAAAATTAATATGATTGATTCTTAATTTATGTTTGATTCCTATTGTTTGAATGTTTGACTCTGATTATGATAATAAGCATTTGAAAGATTTATAAGGTGGGTAACCATTTTCAGATTTATAAGAAAAACCAAATGAAATCTTCTATTACAGTCTGAAATTTACTAAAACAGAAAGGTGAATAATAATAAAGATATATTCGTTCATCAAATTCGGAAAATCTCAAAACATAACACAAACGTTGTTATTCACATCATTTTTATTCTAAGATAAAATGAGATGAGCGCATGCATATTATTTTATGATTTTTTCTTTATATATTATAGGCAATTCTATTCATATTTATTTAGACGCAACTTATTGAATGTTCTCTGCTCACCAAATGTTTACAAAAACTGCTTGAACTGATTATACTCATGCTGTACTAAATACAATATTTTTCAGAGGTATATATACAAAAGTACCCCTATTTGAATAGTGGACCAACCAACACTCTCCAAAGATCCAATTCCCACAAAGCTGCTCATCTCTCTCTCTCTTCCTCTCTCTCTCTCCCCTTCTTTCTCTCTCTCAACATGGTAAAGAGCTTTGGTTTCACTTCTTTCTTCACTAAGACAACTAAAGATAACAATGAACCTTGGCCTTCATGCAAAAACCAAAATACTGACTGTGAACAAAACCTAATCTTCAATAAAATAACCGAAGAGCACGATGCAACATTCGACTTATCGAAAGACGTAGTCGGCTTGACTGAGTCAGACCGATTGTTTTTCGAGCCGGGATATGGTACCAAATCGATAATGGAGGCGGCAGGGGTAAAAGTGGCACAAAAGAATGTATATAGTACAGTGACTGGTTCTTTCAAAGGAGGTGTAGCAATGGCAATGGAATCAAAAGACCCATACAGAGATTTTAGAGAATCAATGGAGCAGATGGTAAGGGTTCATGGAGTGAAGGATTGGGATTGGTTACAAGAGATGCTTGGTTGGTACCTAAGAGCCAATGGGATGAGGACACATGGCATTATTCTTGGAGCATTTGTGGATTTGCTAATGAGCCTTGCTAAATCTCATAATTCTAGTAATTTATCTAACCATATTTCTTCTTGTTCTTCTTGCTCATGCTTTTCTTTTGAGATTGAGGAGGGAATTGAAAGGAGATGAGTCGAGCACATATTATTTTATGATTTTTTTCTTTATTATTTGTTTCACAGAGTATGTTTTTGTATGATACTATATAGAGTGATGATTAATTTCTAGATTAATGTAAGTACATATATGAGTGATAAAATAAAATGAGTGAGTCTATGGTACTATGCATATCACAAGTTGGTTCCTAATACGGATCAATATTTTCGTTTTCAAAATCCTAACTGTCGATCCTAACCGTTCAACATGATCCCCATATGAATATGTACTTGCAGACCGAATTTTATATTTTTTAGAATTTTTTTACTATTTTTTAAGATAGATAGAAAAACACTTGATCTGAAAATTCTGGACCATAAAAAAACAGTGATTTTCTACCTATCTTTAAAAATAGTAAAAAAATTCTAAAAAATATAAAATCAGGTCTGCAAGTACATATTCATATGAAAATTATGTTGAACGGTTCAGATTGACTATTAAGATTTTGAAAACGAAAATATTAATCCGTATCACGGACCAAATCGTGCTATGCATAGTACCATAGACTCACTCAAATAAATTATATAAATATATTGTAGAGATATATATCTTGTTCAATTTGTTTTCTTACGCAAAGGGTATACTTTACGGATTCAGCACTTTAATGATAGCAACATAAGCTTTATTTAAAAAGCAAGAGAAGATCAATTATATATTTGCTGAGAGATGCCTAGTTTATCATTATTAGAATTAATGAAGTATGCTAATTAAGTAGGCATATAGGAGGTTTCTTGTTACTTTTATATTTTTTTTCCATCTTAGTTAACATTGAGACGCATTGATCCGGCCAATTGGAATAATCCGGTCTTGAATGATGTTCATCATACATAATTTGATCTTTTTTAATGCTTAAGCTGCAATTTATAACTAAACAACATATATACATACTGCTTTGGTAGATAGAATCCATTGTTTATTTATGCACAATGTCACTCGATGGAACTTTCTGCAAGTTTTTAAGTGTTGGAAATTAGAGTATGAGTTACAATAATGGAACAGTCGGTATACCCTTGTAGATACTCTCATCGCTAATAGAAAAAAACACCTTTCTGTTGGTAGACCTTCGCGGATAGTCACTTTTGACCCTCGCAGATACTGTCCCATTCTTGTTAATATGATGAGATATATGCTTGGATATATTTAGACTTTAGAGGAATTGGATTAATATCGAAATAACTTGGATCAAACCTACACAGATAACATACATTACGGTGCAATTTTATATATAGACCCGTTATAATGCTAGTCTAATTACGTTATGACGTTTACAATTCAAGAGAGTTGTGTTGCGGGTTCCGTTATAACACATCCGGTTCCATTACATGCTGTAACCAAGCCAGAAAAACTGTGTTTTCCAGAGAATTGTGTTACCGGTACTCGATTACAAGGCATATGGTTCCGCTACACATTTTAAACAGGTCGAAAAAACTGTGTTTTCTCGAGGGTTGCGTTGTAATGCAACATGGCCGAGAGGTGTTGTTTCGCTTGGTATTTGATACCAGAATTATCTTTCACACCCCATTCCTATCAGAAACAGTTTCATTAGGACACCCCTTAATTAAGAGAGTCTAGAGAGAGAAACGAGAGAGAATTCCTTCTCGATTGGAATCGCACGATCAAGGAGACCAATTTGTTGCTGTTCAAATCAAACTTGGCTCCTCTCCTTATACAATACTGTTTCATGACTAATTAGTTAAAATAAGATGGATAAATGCGAAGAGTTTTGCGTTGACATAGATTATTTATTGATTGTCAATGAAGTTTTACAAAGCATACTTAAAAATGAAGTATATATATAGCTTATAACCCACAACAGCTCTTGAAATCAAACTCCTCAAAATTTGAGACACTAGCTAGATCATTGGTACAAACAAATTGACATATGAAGAAATGATTGCATCTTTCTTGCTATAAAAATATAGCACTACAGAGATTGTTAAGTGGAGCAATTATATAAACAGAGTTTCGGTTAAGCATATAATTAAGTTTCTAAGAACAATATATATGTTTGTGAGATAGACATATATATGGATCAATTGACAAAAATATAGGGGGCCATGACCTCATGTGCAATTAATTAATACCTATGGAGTATCCAAAATCTCTTGTTTGATTGTAGTCATATGCAAACAGAAGTGTGAGTTTGAAAATTTCAGAAATCAAATTAGAGACGTGAAATGAAATATTTACCTTATTTTTTTGTAATAAGTATTTCCATAACAAATTATAGACATGAAATGAAATATGTACCTTAATTTTTTGTCATAAGGATTTCCATAACAAATTAGAGAGACATGAAATGAAACAAACTTTTTGTAATAAGAATTTCAATAATCCAACATTTATCTTTTCTACATATTTTTACACAAATTGAACATGTATATTATGTGAAGAGCATATATACTTCATAACCATTTGTACTAAACTTATAATTCAAATATACAAAGTATACAACTAATGTCAAAATATAGAAATAAACTTGGGGCTAAATTAAAAATGACTAGAACTAGGGAAACAAAAAGTTTAAACGTACAACTTCTCTTTACCTTTCTCACGAGGAGTCAGACCCTGTCTTCTTTGAGTGGTACCAATTTAATATTTGTTTCTGATAATGTTGTTTCTCTCAATTTTATAATACTGCCACTTCCCTCCAGTACTTTTTATATATGTCACTTCCCTCCAGTACTTTTTATATATATATGTGTAGGTGTAGTATACAAAAGAGGAACATTTAGTTGAAAATCAGTCATTAGTAACAAAAGGTAATACTCTTTGTGTTAGATAGCAGGTTTAGAACCCGGATGAGGAATAATATATAGATATAAAATAGTTGTGTAAATTAACCTCCAGCTTCTTTTAAAAAATGAGAGATATATTTTAGTTAGACTTATTGTTTTATATAGTTAATATTTAAAGAATTTGTGTCATTCTTTATACTCAGAAATTTCTTTATTTCAATGTAATTTCTATTTTGAGAGATTAGAGATGTATGTATTTGTGTATGTATTGGACAATGATATCATTTTCGACGTATTTGGTTCATCTTTGTATTATGCTAGTTCGAAAATAAGTTGCTGAGTGGTCTGCACGAGTTCATTAAATCAATTCTCTTCTCAATTTATAAGATCACATTTCTTTTTTTTTTGTTTGGACTTAAATTATTATCTTAGACATTATGATTTAAATATATAACTCTCAAAATTATTGACATATTCATGATCCACAACAATTTTTACGCTTCTTTTTGTAAGCATATTGTATATAATAAATGTACCTCTAAATAAGTTAACAATTCAAGAACAAAAATTTCATGTAGATACTTAATACCTGATATAGTTTCCTAGGAACTTAGCACCCTTAGTGTATAAATTTCATGTGATCATACAACACATTAAAAATAGATAAATTTATATATATATATAGGAGTTGGCTACGGTGCTACGCGTAGCATAGAGGGCATCCGTGCTACGGCTCAATATTTGAGTTCTCAAAATCCTAACGGTCGATCCGAACGTTCAACATGATCTCCATATAAATATGTACTTGCAAACCAAATTTTACATTTTTTAGAATTTTTTACTATTTTTTTTTAGATAGGTAGAAAATCACTTGATCTAAATGGTACATAATTTTCAGATCAAGTGATTTTCTACCTATCTAAAAAAATAGTAAAAAAATTCTAAAAAATATAAAATTTGGTTTGCAAGTACATATTCATATGGAGATCATGTTGAACGGTTCGGATCGACCGTTAGAATTTTGAGAACTCAAATATTGAGCTGTAGCACGGAGGCCCTCTATGCTACGCGTAGCATATTAGCCAAATTCTATATATATATATATATCCAGTTCTCGTCTGAAATGGAGAGGAGCAAATGGTTTGTATCAGAAACTGTGACCTAACTGTGGTAGGCTGGAAGTTAAGAGAGGAGAGATATAGTGGTCCAAATGCTAAAACAGGCCGGATAGAAATAAATT
Source organism: Carex littledalei (assembly GCA_011114355.1). Lineage (NCBI taxonomy): Eukaryota > Viridiplantae > Streptophyta > Magnoliopsida > Poales > Cyperaceae > Carex > Carex littledalei. Next base: position 5,786,191 of record CM022085.1, on the reverse strand, counting down.
GAGATTAAATGAGTGTGCACAAGCATCCAAATGGATCCTGTCACACACAAATACACACAAATGAACAGTACCATGAAGCTACTACATCACCATCATTTCATTTATTATCAACAGTCACCTGCAACTGACATGTTTGTTGCATGCAATTTCTTAAAAAAATATTCAGATTTTATTTTGAGAAAAATATGTTTTTATCTTTCTCTATTTTTAATAGAAAAATATATGAATGCCCATGTATGATATATTAATATATAATATATAGTACAAGTGTTTAATCAACTTGGAAGTTGGAACTAACTATTAGTACCCAATTGAAAGCTGGTATGAATATATGTCTATAAGTAAAATTCACATTACATTAATTGTTATTTGAGTGCACTACAAGCTAAAAGTAAGACAATAATTAATGATATCTGAATGTATAAAATATGGGTACATAAAAAAATTCGTCAACTCAGATTTCTTTTGTTTTACATTTTTTTTACTTTGTTGATTTCACATATATTTAAAAAAAATCATGGGTTTGGATAGGTTCATAACTTAATAAAAAAAACTAAAGAGAGACCTAATCCTATTATATGCTGTTGTTGGTGACATGCTACTAAATGTAACAGTGTACCTTTGAATTCTGGCAGCCTGGCATGCATGGAATATATTTTTGTCTGGTGTTAGTATCACATGATTTGAACAATAAATATTTTTTTCATGAGACAAAAACTTATACATTGAATTGATAATTGTATAATCGATGAGAATTAAACTAACTTAAAAAAAATCTCTCTTATTATTTCATTTTAGTATCCATACATGTAAAATGGGTTTGTTCACCGGTCTAGCCATTCTATAATTTATACATTTATGTAAGGCCTTGAGTTGTCAGAAAATTGGGCCTGAAATATTATGTATATGTAGTAAATGCACATACAATGGGCTTGTTCTCAGTTCCAAAGAAAGACATGTTGATACACTGCTGATTGTTCAATTTTCCAGAAACTATGCAATTTGAGGTTAATATTCACTTCAACCTCTTTGAGTTTAGCATTTTTAGTTCTAAGAATTTTCTTAAATTTTTTTCAGATTTAATTTTGAGAAGAACTAGTTTTTTCAGTGAAATTGCTGATTTTATCACATTTTTGTTGTAGGACATTGAAGCATTTACCAAGAAATTCTGTTATTAGCTGATAACCTTCCATATGTTTCAATTGTTTTTTCCCATTTTCCCTGGATATGTTTGAAAAGCTTTGATGTTACCCTTTGTAATTTGTAATTGGGGCAAACCTTTAGTTGTCTGGTTATGCAGAAAATTTGCTAGTTTTGAACTTGATAATAAAAATGATCTCATTTGCTTTTTTGTTTGATTATATAGAGTTATACCGTTGATAAATGTTTTATCATCGGGCCTATAAAGACGTACCATTTAGAGTGGAAAAAACGTGCCATACCGTGCCGTGCTGTGACTAACATGCTGTGACTTTAGTCTCGTGCCGTGCCATGCTGTGATCAAGTTAATTTTTCACGTGCCGTGCCGTACCGTGACCAAAATGTCAAGGGGTGGTCATGACACGTGAATGGTCATGCCACGGGAGTCACGCCGTGCCCAAAAGTGCCGTGACTAAACGTGACTCGCGTGACCATTTGATCATAATTTAGATTAGTTTATTCAAGATTCACCATTTGGTAAAGATCTAACGGTCCTAATTACACGTGACTCGCGTGACCACGTGCCGTGCCATGTCATGACTAGATCTTTCGCATGGCGTGTCGTGCCGTGCTAAATTGTCTAAAGATGATCACGGCACGGGACACACGAGTCACGGCATGTAATCGACTCGCGTGCCGTACCGTAACCGTGACGTTCCGTGACGGAGCTGGCTCCGCCGTGCCATTTTCCCCGCTCTAGTACCATTGGTGCGAGCTGTGGTATGAATTCATATCCTCTACATTAATGCACCGTTTGAGTTAAATCCAATCCATGCATTACATGTTAGCACGAATCTTAAAGGTCACTGAGCATTACATGCACGGGCTGGGTTCATCCGAATTTTAATCGGACAGTCCAGAGCTAAACTCAAATCGTGTGTTAATGTAGAGATATGTGGACTCATAGTGTCAAACTTTTAGTTTTGTCCTTTAATCCCAAAAAAATTGTTAATGCTTTTGTTCTGCGGTATTTGTCTCCAATCACTATGTTGTTTTACAGTTATTAATATCTTTTTTTTACTTTTGAGGTCTTCTGTATATTGAGGTGAATTCAGAGCCAGCACGGTACCGGGCCATGTAGAATGTGCTCTGAGTCGTCTGTTTTATTCTAGCACGAATCTTAAAGCAGACCCCCACTATAACAGGAGTATTCTTCGGGATCCGTATCCTCCCAGGTACCTGACTCAAGACAATTGAAAGGGACGGCCCATATTTACTCTTAGCCGGTGCCTATTCGGGATAGCGCAGGCCGCAGGGGCAGTATTAATTGTGCTTTGAGATTCATGCCAAGTTAAAAACACAATCCTGGACCATCCATTTCAATTGTACTCAGTCAGGTAACCTAAGGTGATGTGAATTCTATTCTTCGCGGGAGTCTGGATCTTTTGAAGTAACTTATATTGTGTTTAGATCTCAACTGTCTGATCACAATCCGGACCAATCGATCCCGAGATGGAATGCACAAGACTCCTTTAATATTCATGCAAAGAAATTTGAACGGCCTAGATTTAAACTCAAAATTTGAGTTGCTTCAAGTGATATGAATTCTTCTACACGGTCCCCATCCTTGTCGATCTTAAATGGCCTTGCTTAAATCCATTGTGATCCTGTTTTAGAGAGAGACAGAGAGATAAGAGAGAAGGAGAGATTCATAGCAGCAGATTTGGTTCCGGTTTGGTAAGAGAGCGCCAACAAGAGTGGTGGTTGCTTAAAACACATCTCTCTCAATTCAATTCTTAATCCTAATTTGGTTTGCTTAATTAGTAATTCACTATAAGATTGTGTTTTGACTCATTATTCTTTAAATTAAGCCCATCAACATATGTACTGCATGTACGTACCAGACACATTTTTTCACACATTTGCACTTTGCTCCATCTTTTCTTCGTATATTGACAAATAATACTCGACCTTTGTGCAATAGAGAAAATTTCAGATTTTACCCAGACTTTAACAACGTTCCTCTTTTAATTTAAAATAACTAATGGTTTCTGTTATACTATACCATATTAAGGCATAGAAATGGAAATAGTTTAATGTTTTCAGAGATTTTGAGATACGTACATGCATATATATAACTTTAGATGTGGCCTTAAACTTGGGAGGGAGGTTTCTCTAGTCCTTCCAACTCCAAGTCCTTATCCTGCGTACGTAGGGTATGTAAAGACTACATCTGTTTTTTTAATTTTTTTTCTAGATTTAATTTTGAGAAGTAGTTTTTTTGGTGAAATTGTTGATTTTATCACATTTTTGTTATAGGAGATTGAAACATTTACCTATTTATGCAAGAAAATCTGTTATTAGCTGACAATTTTACATTGTTTCTATTGTTGAATTTGAACATTAGATAGCCATATTTTGGTTATATTTCTCTATTGTGTTTATATATGAACATCAGTAAAATGTTTCATTAATTTCAGATCAATAATCAAATCCATATGAATTGTCACTAAAACCCATCCAAGCAAAGCATAAAAAATGTATATATCAGAGTGATATTTTCAGTATTAATATTCAAGACTTCAGTATTGTTATGAGCTCCTTAAGGGGGTCTGTTTTGAGATTCGTGCTAAATTAAAAATGACAACTCAGATCTCATTCTACACAGTCAGGTATTGCACGGGATCTGAATTCACGTGGAATTTTTGTCCAAAGGGATTCAAACAAAGTTTTACTCAAAACTAGACCTAAGCTATCGGGTTGTCGTCAAAATTGACATGGACAATTTATATTGGCGGTACCGTTTATGTTTGAATCACCAAGAATAGCTAACATTATGAGAATAGATACTATTCAGAATAATTATGGGATTCAAACAAAGAACATGCTATTCAAAATAGCTGCTATTCTCACTAATTCACGGTTTCTTGTATCGAATGGAATAACAGCTATTCTCGAGTATGAAGTGAGAGAAAATATTTCTTTCTCCGATTTTCTCTTAATGTATACAATCCAAACAACATTTTTACTATTCTGAATAGCACCACTTTCACACTGTTATAAAAGGCAGATAGGGTTAAGGTACAATTGAGATAATACTATAATTGCCACAAAAATATAATTTTTGTCTTACATGCAATAGTTTAATTTAAACCTACAGTCTCAAGTTCCTCTGGTTTCTACAACACATTTATGATTATTGCTAATTAGACAAAGAAACCCCGAAAGGTGCACGAAATTGAACGATAATGAAGAAGAGATTAAACACCACATGTTAATGGTTACAGGTGTCATTAATTAATACACAACTAGAAAAATTAGCACAAGTCAATAAACAGAACCCTACATTAGCATACCGTGCTAACATATATCACATAATAAACCCTGAAAATATCAGAATTACAAAAGCAATTGGCCACCATGATTCTAGGTTAGCACGCATATCTAGGTTTCGGTGTTGACAAGTCCATTGTAAAGCAGAGAGAAGCATTATTGACCGGAAGCAACTTTGGATGGTGTGCCCTCTAACATACTTAACTGCCTCCTCAGCTTCACTATGTGTGCTTGCACCTGGAAAAGATGGAAAAATAACCAATCAATTATAAACACAATAGGTTGAAGAAATTACACCGAATTGGGCTAATATGTTGTGTCATTTTCAAAGTCCAAACAGTTGATCCGAACTGCTCAACAATGATCTCCATATAAAAAAGTGATTGGAGACCAAATTTTACATTTTATAGAATTTTTTTACTATTATTTTAGATAGGTACAAAATTACTGTTTTTGGATGGTCCAGAATCTTTTGAAAATCTGTGATTTCTACCTATCTAAAAAAATAAACTATTTTTTTTTTCAAATAAAGTAAAATTTGGTTCCCAAGCACATTTTAATTTCGAGGTCATGTTGAGCGGTTCAGATCGACTGTTTGGACTTTGAAAATGGAGATAAGGATGTGAAGCACAAGAGAGCCCATGCTTTATAAAGCATCTTAGCCCAACTCAAATTACACCTCTGTAATATAATTCTTACGCAATATGCAAAATAAAACAAATACAACTATCTAAGAACCAAAGTTTTAAATTGATCTTTGACCTGTTGACGTGCTGCCGCTAGCTTGAGCAACTCATCGGCCTCAGAAAAATTCATGTACCATTGACTCAAAGGATTCTCCTTGGTATCACCTCGTCGCCTTTCACTTGAATGCTCAATGGGCCCTGCAAGAATTATAACAGATTCAAACTTCTATTGTATTATAATCATTGAAAAAATATCAATTGTATTTTCAATGAATATTGTTAGCTTTATAAGTATAAATAATCAAAATATCTTTAAACCAGAGCGGGTTCATATTAGAAAAAGTCTAGGCACTTGGGCTCAAATACCACCGATGTCATGGTAACCGGACTCAATCATCATTTATATTCATGATAAAAAAAATATAATACAATTAAATTATAAATGTCGAATTTTAAAACTTTATATTATTTTCTTTAATTTTGAAAAATTGTCAGGGGAATTTCATGTATACTCCTCAAAAACTTTGAAATTACGTATATATCTCCCTCTAAAGTTCATAATATCATATTTACCATCTTAAATTTCACAAACTCATAAGTTTACCAATTTTATTGCCTTTTCTTTTAAAACTCATTTTGAATTTATTAAATATCCATGTTAACATTTATTAAAAAAAAAAATTATGTATCCTATTTAAGAAAAATGGCAGTTTGTATACACACCACAAGTAGACAAATATACCATTTCCTCTTTTTGTGAATTTCAAATCGACTACTTCAAATTAACATATCATGACAAGTTTCTCTATGACAAACCCTAAAAAACAAACAAACAGTATAGCAGACTAGAATTTTACATACCGGGAGGGGGCAAATTGAAAGAAGGCGGCAACCTAGGCACAATTGCAGCGGGATGGTTTTGCACTCTAACAAAGAACGCTTCAGTAGGCTCGGGAAATATGATCTCATCATATACTTCAACTACCACCGGTTTCTTTGTTGACTGAGGCGATTCATCTTCAGGGTATAACTTCAATTGGTGGTATCTGTGAAACCATGCCATTTGTAATTCTTTACTTTTATTTTCTTGGTTTCATTTCTTAGTAGGGTTTGTGTGCAAATTTTTGTCTATTATTCATGTTGTATTTTTTATCACTTGATTTTCAGGTACTACACTGTACCGCATACTTCTTTAATTTCAGCTTATAGTACAAAATTAAAACGATAATTTTTTATTAATAGAGATTTTTATTAAATAATAAAGGGAAACAGAAAGAGTGCTGGGGTTTTTCAATGGCATAGATGGATCCGAAAAAAAATTCAGATTCAAACTTTGGATCCAAAATTCCATCTATGAAAAAAAATTCGGATCCAATGTGTTTTCTGTTTCAGAAATCATTCCAGTCACTCTTTTTGTTTCGAAAAAAATCCCAGACACTGTTCCAAAAAAAATTGCAGCACTATTTCTGTTTCAAAAAAAAAACCCAGTCACTCTTTCAGAAAAAAAAGAATTGGTTCCAAAGTTTGGATCTGAATTTTTTTTCGGATCCATCTATTCCATCGAAAAACCCCAACACTCTTTATGTTTCCTTTATTATATAACACTAATTTCTATAAATAAAAAATTCTCAATTGAAGCACCATCATAACCATTTCTGTTACCAACATTAATCAATACAGTACACAAGTAATCATTAATTTAACAAAAAAAGACTATATGCTTCAACTATAGTATTAATTTTAAAGTAGGAACTTACAGATCTATCCTCTTGTCACAAACGTCACTGTGAAAGTAAAGAGAAATTGCAATTTCAAACTCTCCCCACCCAGATTCTGACACCTCATAAGGCGGCGCCTCGATAACTCTTGTCGGATTGTTGAAACTGGGATGAAGTTGAAATACGACCCGTTTAAGAATTACACTTAGATCCTCATTGGTTGCTCCTCTAACATACACTGTCCATTTGTGCGAGTTGTACCTATATCAGAGAAGTAATATGCTCAGAAATAATTGCCATACAGGATTTCAGGGCTGCACCATTAAGGCCAACTTAGAGTGAGGCAATGGTACTATGCATAGCGCATAATGGTCCGTACTATGGATCAATATCTCCATTTTCAAACTCCAAACAATCGATCTGAACCGTTCAACATGATCTCCAATATATTATTTAGAATTTTTTTACTATTTTTTTAGATAGGTAGAAAATCATTTGATCGCTTTGAGCAGTTCAGATCGAATATTTGAACTTTGAAAACAAAAATATTGATCCATAGTACGGACCAAGCTGCACTATGTATAGTACCATAGCCTCACTCGGCCAACTTAACTACTAATGTTACTGATTAACACAGTTAAAAAAAAAATGTTTCAGCACATATTTTTCTTTATTTGCTGTTTTTACATTTTGTTTGGTTTGCTTATTTGAATTCCCATCCCCTAAGATACCTCAAATTTTGAGTTGATCCCTACAAAATCTGAACCATTCAGCACGAATTTAAAGCAACCCATTTTATATTAATGTTTCCCGTGCATCTAAATAGGCACCGGAAATACTTTTTGTTGACATCAACTGAAATGTTGAGATAACTCAGAGGAAACGAACCCTGGTTATTTGGGGTAACCTGATTAAATTAGACAAATGGACAGTATAGTTATTTCCTGTTTAATATATTTTCAGCCAAATCGATGTAATGAGGTCGTTTGGTACAAGTGCTGTCTGTCATACTGATCCAGATAAGGGTAAATTAGAGAATAATACCAGAATTCACTGGTGACAGAATTACTAGTAATTACCTTCATTTAGCTTAAAACAATTTTTTTAAATAAACAAGGGCAGGTACAAACAGTTAGCACAGCAAAGAAAACTTACTCGCTCGCCCTTTTACCCAGCCAGAAAGCCATGGTCCCATGCACAATAGGAAAGCTTATCTCGACATCCTTTAGCCTCCTTGTCTGCTTAAATAAAATAATTCAACCTCAAAAACTAACTAACACAGAAGCAATTCCCCACTATACAAAACAAACATATACTGACTTCAGTATGTGTGTGTGTGTCTGTGAGAGAGAGAGAGAGAGACGAAATTGAGCTACTAAACTAAGAAAATTGCACTTAAGAGACATACTGGTACCAGTACTGACAGCTGGGTGATTTCCATTGTTAATTTCTTTGGAAGTCTTGTATCACTGTTCTGTAGTAAAGCTTAAAAGTTTGTGTGTTGATGTTTTGCTTTGTAGGGATATGATATATTGTGTACTGGTACCTGATTGGTGTACCAGCTTTACTACTTTGTGTGGGTAGGATTCTGTGTTTTGAGATATCCATGCCGATGATGTGAATGTGTAAAATTGAAAAGGGTGCTTTTGTTTTAGTTAGATAAAGTTAGTATATAAACATAGATAGTAATAAAAAAATGGCATTTCCTTAAAAAAAAATCGACCTTTTTATCGGAGTCTTCAGTGGCGCGAGCGGGTTTGGAGCGGAGAGACTTCTGGGCCGGAGTTAGGTCGGGAGACTGATCGGCTGGTCTCTTGCCAGCAGTAGTTGCGCCTGACGAAGCCGCTGCTTCAGCTGGCGGAGGTGGTGACGCTGACTTACGAGGCATTGATCGGAGAAGATGACAATTGGCGGGTAAGCGGAGCAGAGAGCAATCCGACCCGACTGTGACTGACAAAGAAGAAGATGAGATGACTGATTTAAAAACATTCCAAGCCCAATTCTGTCAGGTTGGGTCTGAAGCCCAACCGGATTTCAACCAAATCCGATAACTCAATTACTGGGTTGGGTTTGGGTACCGCGTAACGGGTTGTACTAAAAGATAGGCCCAAGTTATTGGTGCTGCAATTACATTATTTACATCTGCCTTTTTTTTTTTTTGTGTTGCTCTGAGATATCTCAACTTTTGCGTGACCGACGTGTATGGTGCCTATTCGGGGATAGCGCAGGGGCCAGTATTATTTTTGCATTCAGATTCATGCAGAACGTATTTGAACAGTTGAGATTTCCCAGAAAAACACTCAAAGTTTGAGATATAACAGAGGATGCGAATTCCTTCAATCTGGATTCATATTAAGAAATAATTTGTTTTTTGTCCATAGGATCTTGGACGAACTTTATCCAAAATCATAATACACACGATCTGGATTTTTTTTTTTTAAATAGAATTTCTGTAAACTAAATCAACGGAACAAGCCTCTGGGTTAAGGATTTTCGAAATCTAGCCTCCACCGATCCCTAGAATCGGTGGAGCAAAGAAAACGCAACCTACACCGGTCCCTAGAACCGGTGGAGCATGTTTTGCACTGGCCACAGCGTCGTACACGGAAGGCCACACGAAAAACCTCTGCACCGATCCTGTGAATCGGTGGAGCTTAAAAAATGCCTCCACCGGTCCTGTGGATCGGTGTAGGCAGGTTTAGGGTTAAAACAAGCAGCCGCACCATTCTTCCCCTCTCTTCTTCTCTTCCCAGCCTCCATTCTTCTCTCTTCTTTCTTCTTTCTTTCATTATTTCGTTTTTTTCAAATTCAATAGAGGAGTTGCCATATGAACAGATCGCCACCACCATTGTACTCAGCATCATCTTCTGATTATTATTGTGAGTTTTTTTTTACTCATATGTTTATATTTAGTGTTGTAAAATTGAAAAATATTTGGAGTTAATTTGGTGTTTGAATTTTGTTCAGCAAAATGTCACTGCTATTGATCAATGTGTATTATGGTGGTAACCTCCAAAACACTTCAACAGGTGTTGGTTATGACATAGGGGCTGCATTTACCTTTACCGTATCTGATTCTACCAGTTTTGCTATTGTAAGACGGCAAATATACGTTGGACTTGAATTGCTTCCAAGTCGAGTCAAATTGACAATCAGGGTACGTATGAACACAGCACAACCCGGATCGTACCATTTCTCATTATTTCGGATAGAAAATGAGGAAACTTGGGATGTCATTAAACAAACTGCAGCTCAAGTGGCTGGATTTAAGGTTATAGAATTGGTAGCTGAGGCACACCAGGGTAGAAACCAAATCAGTTATGATCCGTGTCCAGATAGTTTGCCTGGAGGTAGTAACACACCGTCGGTTCAGACCGGCTTTCATCCTGACTCGGGCAGTGTACCTGTACCCACCTACACACCTCCGGTTCAGGCTGGTGATGACCCTTGTGAGCAATCAGATCAAGACAATGAATTTGATACAAGTTCTTTTGATGATGACGATTCGGCTAAAGCATGTGACGCAGATATGGACGAATATGAGGCTGAAATGAACGCCCGAGAAATATTGAAGGATTGGCACGAGTCGATCCCATTCCTCAATCGAGGACTTAAGCATCCATGTTCATCATTCAACGATGAATTGCCAATGCCATACAAGGATCGTGCATTTTTTGCGAACCCCCCCAGGTTAGATGAAAAATTTGCTGAAGGTCAAATGTTTGAATCCAAAGCCAAACTAAAATCAGAACTTGCTGATTTTCACCTACCCCGAAACACAGAGTTAGTCGTGCTAAACAGCAGCAAAACTAAGTATAGAGTTAAATGTAAATCTTCTAAATGTCAATGGAAATTGTATGCAATTGTAGTACCAACAGGTGCATGGACAATTTCCACCAACCCGTTTATCCACACATGTTTTGGAAGTGCTGAAAGGTTGGATAGTCATCAAATGACTGCCAGAGTAATTGCTGATATTATTAAACCGGCTTTGAAAGATGATCTGGAGTTAAGCATTAAAGCGGTCAAGCATATGGTTAAAGTTAAATTTGGGTCAGTAGTGCCCTCGTATAACAAGTTGTGGAGAGGTAGGGAACTTGCAATTGCCGACTTGTTTGGGAGCTAGGAGAAGTCTTACGAGATGCTGCCATCCTTGTTGGGTGCCATCAAAACATCTAATCCAGGTACACAGTACCTAATAGAACATGGACCATCAGACCAGTTTAATATCAATATTTTCAATCGGGTTGCATGGGCATATGGGCCATGCATTGAAGCAAGGCCTCATCTTCGACCCGTTATCATTGTTGATGCCGGGTTCTTATCCGGAAGATACAAGGGTAAACTTTTTATGGCATGTGCTTATGATGCAGAGCAACAACTCGTGCCACTTGCATTTGCAATTTGTGAAAAAGAATCTTTACAAAATTGGGGTTGGTTTATGAATTGGTTGCGGATCAATGTTGTTGGACCAGGAAAAATATGTGTCATTTCGGACCAGCATCTGGGTATACGAGGGGTGTTTGAAGCACCTAATTTAGGATGGTGTGAGGAAGCAGGTGAAGCTGTCCACCGACTATGTTCACAACATATTTGTGAAAATATGTGAAAAAAATACCCTCAAAAGTGGATCAAAACTGTATTCAAAAAATATGTTGAGAAGAAAAAAATCTGGAGATTTGAAGAGGGGATGGAAAAAATTAGGCAAAGAGATGCAGACGTATATGACTATATTATGAAATTTGGTAAACGGCTCCGCAACTCTGATGTAGAGCCTCTGGCTCTGCATAAGTGGGCACAAGCGCATGATGGATGCCTCAATCGATGGGGTATAATGACAACTAATGGTTCTGAAGTACTGAATAGTGTATTCAGGCTTGCTAGACAACTACCTGTGTGTGCAATTGTTGAAAAGACATTCTATAAGTGCGTCGACTGGTTTGTAAATAGGCGGGAGGCCGCAATTGGATGGGAGGCAACGGGATTGGATTTTTCAATGAACATTACACTGCTTTTACATCGTCGTAATGAGAAAGCAAGGAAACATGATGTAAGACCGATGTATTATGGCCATAACAGCTATGAGGTTATTGATAAAAATGGAATTCTCGAGACAGTAAGTCAATAATTCGATAAATCTAATTATTTACTTTCACGTAATACATTTGATGTAAATATGATTTTTTAATTGAAGGGTGTTCGGGGTGAAGTGAAGTACGATGTTACCTTCCCTGCAGAAGGAATGCCTATATGTGTGTGTCGGAGACCTCAATTAACAGGAATCCCATGTAACCATGTTCTGGCAGTTTGTTTCTTTAGGAGGCTAAATCCTAACGACTATGTTAGCCCATATTACAGCTTACAAAATTATATAAATACTTGGTCTGGTCGTTTCTATGGATTTGGAAATAAAAGGAATTGGCCATTAGTTGATGGCCCCGTTATAAGGCCAGATCCGGATAAGGAAAAAATAAATAAGGGTAGGAGAAAACACAAGCGAAAAATTATGACTATGGACAAAATGGAGGCCCCTGCCACGAGGCGGAATGCTCGACAATACAATCAAGAGTCGACTACAGCAAGACATTCGGGTATAACAATTTAAAAATTCAAAATACAATTCCGTTTATTTCCAATTAAATTTGAACTAAGTTGTACTCATTTTGTAACAGGTGCATCGACTCGATAAACTCGTAGGATTTAGGGATTTCTAAGTTTACAAATTATGTTGAACTAAGTTGTACTCATTTTATTTGAACTAAGTTCTATTTATGTTGTATTCTAAGATTTTATGTTGTATTCTAAGAATTTATGTTGTATTCTAGGAATTTATGTTGTATTCTAGGAATTTAAATTTATGTTGTATTCTAAGAATTTTTATTGTATTCTAAGAATTTATGTTGTAATTTTTATTGTATTCTAAGAATTTATCTTTGATATTTTTATTGTATTCTAAGAATTTAATCAAGAAATTATGCTTCGGTGGTACATACATGAATTTCAAATATGATTCAAATAAGCATAATTTAAACAACACATTTAGCCATGCTACAAAAATTCAAATTAACATAATAACATACATATAATAAAGCTACAATAGTCCATTTAACATTACAGATAACATACATATAATAATGGATCCAATCTAACATTAATCTTCAGGTACCTCTACAAAAAGAAAATTAAAAGGTATCATGCATTAATCAATAAATAATGGATCCAATCAAAAATTTAAAAGGTATCATGCTTAACAGAGGCACTTACTCAGTCGAAACATGTTAACGCCTTCGTCGGCGCTGTCGAGTAGGTCCAAGGGCGTCAGTCCCGGGAGTGTACGGCTGAGTAGGCTGCCTTGTACGGACTCCAAGAGGTGGACCTGAAGTGGATGGACCATAATCTGCTGTAAGATTTCCCGGATCTGCAGTGGATGGTCCCATCATACTAAAGTCTCCCGTTAGTTCATCGAGCATGAACTGAGATATAGATCCATGCCCTGTGCCGCTCATGAAGTTGTCCCACGTCGGGGGAGGCTCTGAAGTTGTAGGGCGACGATAATGCTGATCAGGGACATCATCATCCAAATTGATCATGTCCAAGTCCGTAGGGATCCCAGCACTGTCGAGTATGCCTCGGAAGATGTGGATCTGATCAATATCCTCCATAATGTCACGAGCATTCTCGAGCATCATCTTGCCATATGCAATTTGTCCCGGGGTCTTCACCATGTCTATTGCCTGCATAGTGAATTGTATCGTCCGAGAAATCTGCATAATACATTTCGAACTGTGACATATTGCACATTAATATTGAAAAATCTAGTTTGATTGAAAAAAAAATAATGTACGAACCACACGAGAATGCCTATGACCATGAGGAACGTATGCCAGTGTTGCAACATCTCCTGTCCGCGGGGGAGCTTGACGTCGTAGAGCTTCCGGATTGTTATCTGATAGATACACTGATCTCATACCACGCGCGTTGAACCAATGCATGTACATATGATGCCTACTCATGTCATATGGTCTCCGCTCTCCAATTAATACTGCAGGCTTCTCGATGTACTCACTAAGAGTAATCGCCCAACAACCATCCCTTGTTGAATTGCCATCGTGATACCACGTCTTTCGTAAATAACTGATCTCATCCCATGGTAGAGGAGGAGGAGGCGGGACCTCTTGGTACTTACCAAACTGGCGCATGACCCTATCCGCATGCTGAAACTCCACCATCCAAAAATGGATCACGTAACCGCATCTCATCTAATACCTCTTTTGTCGTCGGACATGTCGAGGTAACTGATCATAGTAATCAACGTATGGTCGCCAGTTAACTGTCTCATCAGCTAGTCTATCGAAGTTATCTCTATACGTGGCTGTACCACCTGTAAAAAAAAATATAAATTTTAAAAAACAATTATAAATCTATCGAAGTTATCTCGAATTATAAATCTTTTTACCTAAGTGAGGGTTCTCTGGCCACAGATGAAAAGTGGTCCACTTTACACCGAAAGCATTCCTCCTATCCTCATCGGCACCACCGAAGGGAAGTGGATCTGATCGGGGTATAGGCCGACCAACAGCAAATCGAGTCCATGACCAAATCTGTAACAACAACATCGGACCCGCTATCGTGTCTGCCCCCGCGTGGCAAGCACGTGACAACTCTCGATAGAGATGTGCAAGTACAGCACCTCCCTAATTGTATTCTCGTGGAGTCTCTAGATCAGTGATGAATTGCAAGTACATCGCAGGGACTCCATCTGCACTTGAATCTGGAAACATAACCGACCCGAATAAATCCATACAAAAACCTCGAGTGTACCGTGCAACTATCTCATCATTGTGCCAATCTTCTAAGGGTAAACTAAATTGCGCCCGCAACCATTTTAGTCTAAGCGCATAAGTAGAGACAGACAATCGTTCTTTCGATGTGTTAGGATTATAAATCCTATATTTATATGGCATTGTCTGATGGAGGTGATTGTAAAAAATAGCCGGATCAGCCTCTAGATCAAACTCTAAGTATGGGTCCCAATCAGTATCGCTGGTGCCAGTAATCGCGACACCTGCAAATTAAAAGAATTATACAATTAACAATTTATTTTTTATAAATAGGTAATTAAATTAACCGATAAACAACTTCTGATTATTAATTACCCTTAGTCGATAAGCCCCATAGACATGCAACATCTTCCAACGTCACTGTCACCTCACCGACAGGTAGATGAAATGTATTTGTCTCCGGTCTCCACCTCTCCACCAGAGCAGTAATCAAATGCGGATCAATCTTGCAATCATTAAGGCGAGTAATTTGATACAACCCTAACCTCTTCAGAGCACCGTCCATCCGACTGTTGTAAGCAATACTAGTCTGATGTGAATTTACCTGCAATGAAGAGGTAGGCTGCCAAAAAGAATTAAAACATTATAAACCCTTCAAATACTTCATATAATATTTATTTGCAACAAATAATTAATAAATATAATCAAAATTGCCATATCACGAACTCCCCATGACCTGTGGTTCTCCGGCTCTAATTTCAACAACTCTGAATAATCCGGATTATCCATTGACTCTGTTAGAAAATTTGATAAACAAATATTTTTGCAACTGATGAGAGTCATCACACATAAATATATAAACAAATATTTTTTCAAGCATATAGCTACAATAATGAAAATTGAACTATATGTAAACAACATATCATCTAATTTTGATTTTAAAAATAAACTTCATGAACACTTAATTACACAAATTTATACTACATATTACTAATTTTACACATTTATAATTTTATCTAATTTTAAACTTCATGAGAGTCATCACACATTTATCTAATTTTACAAAAATTATAATACATATTACTAAAAAGTTACATTAAACTACATGAACACTTAATTACACAAAATTATACTACATATATACTAAATTACACTAAATTAACATCAAATAAATTCTAAATTAACACTACATCACTACATTACACTAAATTAACATCAAATGAACTCTAAATTACACTACATTACCACTAAATTACTAAATATACTCCAAATTAACACTAAATTACACCAAATACTAATTTAACACTACATTTCACAAAAACAATCTAAATATACTAAACAAACTAAATTAAATTAGTTATTCATTTTAATTCGGCTAAAATAAAAAATTATAAAAAGAGAGATATTTACCTCGTCAAAATCGTAGATCCGAAGAGTTTCTAACTCTCTTAGACGATTCAGAAATTTTAAAACAATTGGATCGAGAAATGGTTGAGTAAATTGAGAGGATAAAAGAAAAAGAAAAAAAAAAGAAAAAAAAAAGAAAAAGAGTTCGGAGAGGAAACGAAGAAGGAGAAGAATGGGAGAGACAGAGATGAGCTCTCGGGCTGCAAAATTGGAGATCAAGCCTCCACCGGTCCTAGGGATCGGTGGAGCTAAAGATGAGGGATTTTCTGTGGCAAGGATTTCGTCTGGTGCAAAACAGGCTCCACCGATCCCCAGGATCGGTGTAGGTTGGGTTTTTTTTGCTACACCGGTCCCTAGGATCGGTGGAGGCTAGATTTCGAAAATCCCAAAGCCAGAGGCTTGTTCCGTTGATTTAGTTTACAGTAATTCTATTTAAAAAAAAAAACCCACGATCTGCGTTGAGAGGCGTGCTGATGATTTAGAACGTAACAAATTTAAACGGAATGGTCAATCAAAACCGTAGAGCGAAAATTTGACACTGATCGGACGGCTCAGACCCGACTTTGAAAATAGCTTTGTCCGAATCCTTTGGACGAAATCCAATCCTGGAAAAACGAATAATAATTAAAACCCTTTTATAAACAGTTAAACCCACCTCCCCTTCTCTCTGACTCCGTCTCTCCTCCTCGGCTCCTCTGTCACACTTTGCGCACCGGCATCATAATCATAATGTCTCCTCTGTCTTTTATCCTGTTCCTCTTCCTTCTCCCCCTCTCCACCGCATTATCTTCCTTTCTCTCTCTTCACCTCCATTACCCTCCCCTCCCCCCCAATTCCCCTCCTTCCCACCCTCTCCACCCTCTTTCCATCTCTTCCCTTATCCGTGCCACCAGCCTCAAGCAACCAAACAATCCCCATCCCTCCGTCTCCCCTCTCTTTCCCCACTCTTACGGCGGGTACTCCCTCTCCCTTTCCCTCGGTTCCCCTCCTCACACCTTCTCCTTCCTCTTTGACACCGCTAGCCACCTCTCATGGCTCCCCTGCTCTCACTCCTTCCATTGTCTCCATTGTTCACCCTCCCCTTCCCCTCCACCTCTCTACCTCCCCAATTCCTCCCTCTCCTCCCGCCTCGTCGGATGCCGCAACCCGTCTTGCTATTTCATTCACCCGTCACATTCATGCCCCGGTAACCCAACAGACAATGCTTCTTCTAGTTCGACACTATGTCCACCTTATCTCCTTATCTACGGATCGGGTTCCACTGGCGGGTTACTAATGCTTGAAAGGCTTCTCTTGCCGGGTCGGGTTTTGCGTAACTTCTTGTTTGGTTGCTCACTGTTTTCTGATAGGCAGCCTCCTGCCGGGCTTGCCGGTTTCGGGCGCGGCCCGTCTTCTCTACCCTCCCAACTAGGTATAACCAGTTTTGCATATTGCCTTATATCTCGTAAATTCGATGATGATTCGTCAGTTAGCGGGTCCCTCTTCCTCGGAGGAAGTACTGACAGAGATCTCCAATTCATCCCGTTTGTTCAAAACCCAACTAAATCGGTTCCTTTCTCGGTTTATTACTACCTTGCATTGCGCATGATTACAATTGGAGGGAAGAATGTGAAGTTGCCAACAAAGGCATTGTATCCGGGGCCCACCGGGGATGGTGGTACGATAATCGATAGCGGTACCACCTTCACATACATGGAACCGACTTCATTTAAGCCAGTAATGGAAATGTTTACTCAAGTCATCGGTAACCGGTACAACCGATCAGCCCATGTAGAATCACGTACCGGGCTTAAACCATGTTTCATTCTCCCAGTAAAGAACTCACAAGTCGAGTTACCGGAACTGGTTTTCCATTTCAAAGCCGGTGTAGAGATGAGGCTTCCTGTGGAGAACTATTTCGTGGTAGCGGATGCCGACGCCGTGTGTCTTACTGTAGTCACTGACAGCCTGGCTGGCCGAGGTGCAGGTGGTGGGCCCAGCATTATAATTGGGAGCTTTCAACAGCAAAACTATTACATGGTGTATGATTTGGCAAGAGAGAGATTAGGCTTTAGGCAACAGAACTGTGTTCACCATTAGCAAGAAGTTTAACACTTACTAATGGTAACGGATATTTTTTAATTTTTTTTAGAAGTAATTGTTTTGAGTGTTAACATTTCAGCTTCAGTCCTTGATTTTACTTAAAATTTAGTTTTGGTCCGGAATTGAATGATGTATTTACATTGTAAGTGCAATTAAGAAAAAGGACTTTTATTTTGTTATCAGTATTGAAAATGTCTTTTTTTAACAGTATGAGATATGTCATTGTCGAAATTTGCATGTCAGAATTTGATTTAATTCAGGGATATTGAAATGTTCCATGAAATTTAAATGACGGTTTGAACAGTGCATGACAAAATATCGGTTGCGGTCTCCATTTTCGTATAATATGCACGTCCATTGCTTGTTTTATTCCATGGAATCGTACTGGTTTAGAACCATCCAGTGTTTGTCTAACTGGAGAGGAGATTCGCCTAAAGATTTGAATGCTTTCTTTGCCGATTTTTTGTAAAATTTCAAAAGAATAAAATAAAATTTATAACATCAAATCAATAAAATATCGAAATATAGCACAAATATATATATTTATGACAAAAAAAATATATTATGCTGCACGACTTAAATATAATTTTCCTTCAAAATTTTGCTGATTTAGTATCATAAGTTTAATTTAATTTTTTTAAATGTTACATATAAGAAAAACAGCTTTCGGGACCCAATTGAATTCTCCTTTTCTGGGTGTTCTTTCTGGATAGGTGTGTCAATGATACCGTTTTAACCGTTTATCCTACCCGTACCGTATTCGATAAGGTGGGTATGGTAATAATTTTTTTTCGTTAGCTAAATGGATAAGGGTACGGGTAAAGCCTATTTCGTACCCGTTACCCTATAGGGTAATTGTATAAAATAAAATTTTATAATAATGTTTGAGTAATAATTAGAATGGTGAAATTTATTTGCAAAATATTTCATATATTATAGTTTGAGCAATAATTAGTGATGGACGTTTGTTATTTAGTGTTTTACTATAAAAAAATATTAAACATATTACTTTTATTTGCACGTTTTGTTATTTAGTTAAATAATAAAATTTATTCAAAGAGATTGTGTTTTTGAATTCTCTTAGTTTATAAAAAAAAGTTTAGTTGGAATTGATTGGACATTTTTTTTATTAGTAATATGATTATATATGTGTGAAATTAATGATTTTTTATGTTCTATTTGTAAAATATAATAAAATTAATTATTATATTAGTATTATTCGTTATTCACCCGCTACCGTTTCGTTACCCGATAATTTTAACGAGTAAGGGTAGAATAGGTTAAAATTAATTCTTAATAGATATGGGTAGGATATGGGTAAGATCAATTCTTAGTGGATATGGATATGAAAATACTTCCACCTTACCCGTGTCGTACCCATTGACACCCCTATTTCTGGATACTCTACAGTGCGATGTGGGCCGTTGATTAAGACTTGAAAGATGTGATCATTTTGTACTTGGCGTGTGGTTTTAATCTTTTATGTATTCATTAACAAGGCTTCTTTACTTTGATTTTCGTGTACTTGAAAAGTTTCTTTGATATGGAAAGGGTAAAGATTTTAACAGAGCAGTTTCAGCTTCATGCAGCGCATAGACTATAGAATCAAAACAATGCTGCGTCTGGTTTGCATGCTGCATGAAGCGAAAAATGCACTGCGAAAATCTTTACCCAAAGTAAAAGGCTGCAAAAGATAAAGGAGCGATTCTTTAACATTTGAATCTCCTGTTTTAGGTTTTGAATTGTTTCATGAGGGTTTTTAAAGCATGTGTTTACATATTTATAACTGAATTCCTTTTGTACTGCCTGAATCCCAAAAAAGAAAAAAATTAAACACATTAAATAATCAAACAACCTGAAAATTCTTAGTATCATGAATTTGATAAAAAAAAAAACAATAAAATGAAATGAAAAAATAACTTTACGTACTCAAATTATCTCCTGTTTGAAGTCACAGACGACACCATTATAGAAACAGCCAATTATTAATCCGTTGTCATAATTGCAACTATATATTGCACAACGATTGCGTATAAGTTGTGATGCATGATTCACCGGTATCCCAAATAACCCTTTCTAAAAAATCAGAGCATGATCTAATGTGTTTGATTTGAATCGGACGGTTCAAATTGCATCCAATATTTTGCTATGTAGATACATACAATAGCAACTAGAACATGATCAAGTAGAATTCAGATCTCCTCAGATACCTGGCCTAGGCAAGTTAGATCCAAATCGTCGTTATGTCTCAGCACGAATCCCAAAGTGGTTCCGTGGAGGATATTGACTCGATCAAGCAGCAGGAGCAGCAGAGAGAAGATGCGTGCAATTCATGATGGCATCCGCTGATTTGCGGAGGCGGTAACGGTGCCATAGTACATAGAGACATTCAAGGCATAGAGCAAGAAGAAAAAATACCAAAGCAAGTACCAGAACTAATTCAAGTTTGGAAATATCATGATTCATTTTCTGATGATGAGAAAGAAGAGGAGAGGAGACTCAAGGAATTAATGGTGGAAGGAAGTAGATAAAATTAGGTGTGAATGAAAAATGAACTGATTTGGAATTTATATTGGAGCACTACAAGCCGACATTTTTATTAATATCCAAAGTTTAATACAAATTATTAATTATACCCAGAGTCGGACCAATTATCGATATATACCCAAGCCGGCCATTTTCTGGCCGGCTATGTTCCTTCCCTAAGCCGGCCAGAAAATGGCCGGCCATGTACCTTTTTTTTTTTTTTTTTTTTTTTTTTTTTTAGAGAGAGAGACTATGAAGATCAAAATATTGAAATCTAACTCTGAAATACGATAAATTTTTGTTTAAATTATTTGTTATATTACTTCTTTGAGGAGGGATCAAATTACAACAATTATTTTTTTTATTTTCAAAGTCCAAATCGTCGATCCAAACCGTTCAACATGATTTCCACAATAAACTGTGCTTGCAGATCAAATTTTACATTTTTTTGAATTTGTTTACTATTTATTAAGTATTTTACAAAAAATAGTCATATTCAGACCATTGAATTTTGTACCCATCTTAATAAATAGTAAAAAAATTCAAAAAAATGTAAAATTTGATCTGCAAGCACATTTTATTTAGATAATCATGTTGAACGGTTTGGATCGACGATTTGGACTTTGAAAATGAAAAAAATGGTTGTTGTAACTTGATCCCTCATTTACTTCTTTTGATGTATAATTAGCATATTTATACTAAAATACGCTAGATTACTTGAAATTATGTTGAATTACACTATATTACAATAAATTATGTTAAATAATACTAAATTACGTTAAATTACAATAACTTCGCTAATTATGCTGAAATACGGTAAATTACGCTAAACTACACAAAATAGTACTATAGTAGACTGATTTTGCTCATCTTTCATGAATCATAAAAAATAGAAAAAAAATTCCAAAAATAGTAAAAATTGGTAATCTGCAAGTTCATTATGTAACTAATTTACTGAGCTACTTGGATTGAATGATAGAAATGAAAATCTTAATCGGAAACTTCAACTCAAGTTTTGAGGCTCTTCCCTTTGTTTTTTGGGGATTCTGAATTTTGAAATCCGTCATAGAAGGTTCAGACGCATGCGCATTTTCGCAAGCTTTCCGAAAAGTGCTCATTTGCTGAAATCGGACACTCGAGCGCCGTTTTATGACTGTTTGAAGTTTCATCGTTGTTTTTCTCCTTTTCAGTGAAGATATCGTCCCTATTCATATCGTATTTTAGCGTAATTTACCGTATTTTAACGTAATTTAGTGTAATTTAACGTAATTTAACATAATTTAGTGTTATTCAACATAATTTCAATTAATCTATCGTATTTTAGTATAAATATGCTAATTATACATCAAAGAAGTAATATAACAAATAATTTAAACAAAAATTTATCATATTTCAGAGTTAGATTTCAATATTTTGATCTTCATAGTCTCTCTCTAAAAAAAAAAAAAAAAAAAAAAAAAAAGGGTACATGGCCGGCCATTTTCTGGCCGGCTTAGGGAAGGAACATAGCCGGCCAGAAAATGGCCGGCTTGGGTATATATCGATAATTGGTCCGACTCTGGGTATAATTAATAATTTGTATTAAACTTTGGATATTAATAAAAATGTCGGCACTACAAGTCTATGTCATAATTATTGAGTCTCCTATTGGCATTAGTTAAGAAATTCTTTCATAGATATTTAATATGGTTGCAATATCAATGGAATATGCGTTTAATAACATATACGCAATTCAATTGGTACAACAGACTGTAACAAGCCGGATTTTTTTTTTATCTGTAATATTTCTTTAAAAAAAAATTTAAGTTTTATCATTGTTTTTTGCAATTTCATTTATAATAAAACGCTAACAATGCTAGTGTTCTCAGTCAACTAAGGCAAGCTAGCATTTGATTTTGAAAGAGAAATGTTAGTGTACCCTTTTTCCAGAAAACCCGAAATTTTTAAAGTTACCATTATCTAAAAAAAAAAATAAACCAAAAAATTACGAAATCTAAGTATTTCGAGATCTACCACAACCACAGAATCAAATGCTAGGGACCGCATAGGTATTCTGCGGCCCCAGCCAGGGGTCTGCATAACCATTCTCCGGCCCCTTATTTTTATTTTATTTTTTATCTAATTAAAACAGGGGCCACGTGGGGGTATATCACTTTAATATTTTTTTTCTTGGAATCCGTGTGCCGTGTGAGATATCTTAAAGTCGGAAGTAATTTGATTTGACAAAAAAAAATTATATATATGGGGCCGCAGAACGCCTGTGCAGTCCCGAGCATTTGGAGCCGCACCGGTGTTATGCGGCCGTGGTAGATTCAGAAATACTCAGATTTGGTGGTTTTTTGGTTTATTTTTTTTTTTTAAGACGATGGTAGTTTTAAAAATTTCGGTCAGAAAACGCTAGTGATGTTAGTGTTTCTGATTTAGGTTTGATTTTTTTTTTTTTTTTTGAAATGCTACATAATAAAAAAATCGGTAACAATAGCTGCCATTTAATATAATTTTTTTTAATTTACTGAAAAATGTTCATAAACTCTACAATCATATTTAAAATTTTATAATTAGCATGAGTTTTCCATAAAAAAAAAAGTTGGTCTCCCTACGTTTTCTATATGACGTCAGCAATGATAAGGAGAAGATTCAATTGAAATTATGGATGACCATCATTTATTTATCTTTCAAAGATGAGACACGTGTGATCTTTTTTTTTATGGTCAACGAATATTTATTATAACAAAGGTTAAAAAAATGTATTTACATAGACCTATCCCTCTAATTCCACCCTTATTTACAGAACGTGCGATCTTCTTACTTTTGATAAGATATGAAGGATGACAACAATGCTTTACTTGCTAGTTTTAAGATTTAGAGAAAAAATATAAATATAATCTTATAATTAATCTGGTACTTATTATAAATTTAGTTGTCTCAAAAAGTAGATGGTGACTATTCAAATCAGCTGCTTCATAATTCTTATGAGATGATAGTTTGTGTGAGACATTATGTAGTGGGTTGATTTTTTCGAGAATGTGTTTTAAACGAAATTGCTAGTATTTCAACAAAACAGGCTGAGGTAGATGACCGATAAAGATACTTTCATTGCTCACGTGGCAAGTTCAGGCAAGTTGTCTCTTCGACGTGTTGTTTAGGTGTAGGAGGCTGGATCTTGGAGGAAGGGAGAGGAGAGGTTTTGATGGTTATCAAATTGAAAATCTGTCTGGAGATAACGGAACAGTGGAGTCACACTAATGCCGTGAGAATGAGAATATTTGAAGAAGATGTTAATAGACTGGGAGTGTTGATCTCAATTTATTTTATAGTTCTTCTCTTGTTTTTATGCTTACTTATTAGACTTTCTTTTTCTTATTTAAACATTTTCTTTTTATTTTAACTTCTCTTTGGGTAGGGGTATATTTTAATTTTATATTAGGACATGGGTATTCAGCTCAACTGTTTTGAGCTTTTTTGCGTTTCAATACCGATACTGGTACAAAACTCTTGTAACAGATATTTTATCAATCAAATGAGGGCATGACTCTCGTTTCTTCCTCAAAAAATTGAAAATTTGTCTAGTGCTCAGCTTAAGTCGTCTGATTTCTAAAGAGATTTATGAAAACAGTTTAATTTCATGAAATTGTTAAAATTAATACATATTTCAATTTCTCTCGCACAAATTTTAATGTTGATCGAACGGCAAAAACTGTACATCAAACATATTAATTATAGTTGTGGATCAAACAGCTACAATTTGTTGCCCTTTAAGAAACCCCTGTTTGGTTAGAGAAAATGCTTGAAAATATATGTTTGATGGATTTATTGAATAAAATTTTCCTCCCTAAATTATTTAAAGCAAGATATGTATTGTATTGTTAACCATATATATACGAGTCAATGACAATAAAAAAAACAATAACAAATAAGGACAACACAATCCTCCACTCAGGAAACTTCCTTACAAAATCTCGAGTCTAATATTTTGTTGCCAATTTTTGTGTACAGTAATCGAGTGTTTACTTCTTCTTTTTGAAAGGTATGGACCGTCTGATCTACTAATTTTTTTTGCCTTTTGATGCTGCTCGATAATTTTATTTTTATCCTTTAAATTTTTTATTTTTGCAAAAGTTAATATTATTAGGAGGAGAGTTTCAATACCTCATCATACCTCATATTTTTTTATTCCTAGACATATTTTAGTATGGATATCATATTGAGCATTTGGATCAACAAGTTTTAACTTTAGAAACGAAGATACAAAGTATGAGTTATAATGAGATATGTATAGTATATTAGTATGAGGTATTGGCGTCTTCTAATATCAACCCTTTCATAAAATAAAATTACAGAATACTTAAATATTCAGTTTTCTTAATCTCAATTTTCTGACTCCATTCTTGAATTTAATACGGTTTTTCTAAAATTTCGGTGCAATATAGTCTGGTAAATTAATTCGTACAATTGGAAACCAGACCTAACCTAACTGCAAATTAGTTTTTAATTTTTTATGATATGATGTATAATTGTGTATCATATAAAACTTAGCCGTTCAGTTGATGTTTTATTTATTCTAACCGTTGATCTTCAAATTTTCGAAATATGTACATGTCATGACGACGACGAATCCATGATGGACCAAGCAAAAAGGCAATAATTAATTATATTTGCTAAAAATACACCGGTTATTATGTTAATAATCAAAGGAATTTAAATTCTTATGATTGTAGCTTCATTGACAAAAGTAAAAGGCTGCAAAAGATAAAGGAAAAATATTCTTTAACATTTGAATCTATACTATTCTGTTTTCGCATTTTTAATGATGGTTTTTAAAGCATGTGTTTACATAACTGGATCAACCTTTTCTATCCCCTTATAGTCCAAAACACCATTAAATTAATAACTAAATAACTTGAACATTCTAATATCATGAATTTGAGAAAAGCAATAAAACAAAGAGGAGGGTTCAAATACTTTTATTTTTTGTGTTTCCATCGTACATCTATTCATTAAATGTTAATAACTTCAAATTAAAAACTCAAATATTTAAATAAAATTGTTAGATTTTATCTATATCATTTTTCTCATGCATATATAAAACAAAATTGACACTTCCACTTTGTTTTGATTGGTATCGGAAGTTTACAAAAATACATTGATATGAATAAATTATGTACGTTGATTTTTTCAACTAATTGATTCATATTAAAACAAAAGCAAAAAATGATAATTTTCTTATGCATGTATACAAAACAATATAGATCACACATAACGGTTCTATTTTGACATATAAGTTTTAACAAAAAATGTTTATTAAAAAAATAAAAAATAAAAGTATTTCAAACCCGGCTTCCTCTAAAATAAAATAACAAACTAAACTGTAGATACTCAAATCCATCTCCTGTTTGAAGTTGCAGACACCACCATTATAGAATAGCATGATCTAATGTGTTTGATTTGAATCGGACGGTTCAAATTGCATCAAAAAATTTGCTATGAAGACCCATACAATAGCAACTACAGCATGATCAAGCAGAATTCAGACTTTCAGATCAACTCAGGTACCTGATAGCGTCAAGTTAGATCCAAATCATCGTTGTGTCTCAGCACGAATCTCAAAGAGGTCCCGTAAATCTAAACAGGCCCGAATTCTTTACCCTACTCAGCTGCGGTTCCTCAGAGGTTATTGACTCGATCAAGCAGCAGAAGCAGCAGAGAGAAGAGGTTCGTAATTCTTGATGGCAAGTGCCGCAAGTGCCGATTGGTGGAGACGGTAACGGTGCCATAGTACATAGAGACGTTCAAGGCATAGAGCAAGAAGAAAAAACATCAAAGCAAGCAACATAACTAATCCTAGTATGGAAATATCATGATTCATTTTCTGATGATGAGAAAGAAGAGGAGAGGAGACTCAAGGAATTAATGGTGGAAGGAAGTAGATAAAATTAGGTGTGAATGAAAAATGAACTGATTTGGAATTTATATTGGAACACTACAAGTCTATGTCATAATTATTGAGTTTCCTATTGGCATTAGTTAAGAAATTCTTTCATAGATATTTAATATGGTTGCAATATCAATGGAATATGCACTGGAGTTTTAATTCCTGTACGGTTAGCTCAGCTAGATCACTAATTCTCTAAATTAAATCTTTACTTTCTTATTGGGCAGGATCTGTGAAACCTCCAGTGCAGAGAGCTGTTGCCGAGTGGATGCCTGTTCTGGAAGATGCTATACCATTAGCTCAGTACATGCCTTTGGAAATGGTGCTGTACCAACCTCCAGAGTCTCCTTCTCGCCCATGAAGATGACAGATAACCAATTTTTGTATCTAGCATATAGATGTAGCCCTTTGTTATGTGGCTTAGTGCTTACTTCCTTAGCTTACTTTTGGAGCCTTGCAATAGCTCAAATTTGGTTAATTTCCTTGCTATTATGTTTAATTTCGGTTTGCATGCTGGCTGTGATCACCTACTGTGTGGTATCACAAAGTATTAACGGTGGATTTTTGTAATTATCTTTCCTATCAATGGAATGGGCTTTGCCTCTTTTAAAAAAAAAAAAAAAAATTGGTACAACACTGTAACAAGCCGGATTTTTTTTATCTGTAATATTTCTTTAAAAAAAAATTTAAGTTTTATCATTGTTTTTTTGCAATTTCATTTATAATAATACGCTTACAATGCTAGTGTTCTCAGTCAACTAAGGCAAGCTAGCATTTGATTTTGAAAGAGAAATGTTAGTGTACCCTTTTTCCAGAAAACCCGAAATTTTTAAAGTTACCATTATCTAAAAAAAAAAATAAACCAAAAAATTACGAAATCTAAGTATTTCGAGATCTACCACAACCACAGAATCAAATGCTAGGGACCGCATAGGTATTCTGCGGCCCCAGCCAGGGGTCTGCATAACCATTCTCCGGCCCCTTATTTTTATTTTATTTTTTATCTAATTAAAACAGGGGCCACGTGGGGGTATATCACTTTAATATTTTTTTTCTTGGAATCAGTGTGCCGTGTGAGATATCTCAAAGTCGGAAGCAATTTGATTTGACCAAAAAAAAAATTATATATATGGGGCCGCAGAACGCTTGTGCAGTCCCGAGCATTTGGAGCCGCACCGGTGTTATGCGGCCGTGGTAGATTCAGAAATACTCAAATTTGATGGTTTTTTAGTTTTTTTTTTTTTTTTAAGACGATGGTAGTTTTAAAAATTTCGGTCAGAAAACGCTAGTGATGTTAGTGTTTCTGATTTAGGTTTGATTTTTTTTTTTTTTTTGAAATGCTACATAATAAAAAAATCGGTAACAATAGCTGCCATTTAATATAATTTTTTTTAATTTACTGAAAAATGTTCATAAACTCTACAATCATATTTAAAATTTTATAATTAGCACGAGTTTTCCATAAAAAAAAAGTTGGTCTCCCTACGTCTTCTATATGACGTCAGCAATGATAAGGAGAAGATTCAATTGAAATTATGGATGACCATTATTTATTTATCTTTTAAAGATGAGACACGTGTGATCTTTTTTTTTTTTTATGGTCAACGAATATTTATGATAACAAAGGTTAAAGAAGTGTATTTACATAGACCTATCCCTCTAATTCCACCCTTATTTACAGAACGTGCGATCTTCTTACTTATGATAAGATATGATCATATGAAGGATGACAACAATGCTTTACTTGCTAGTTTTAAGATTTAGAGAAAAAAAAAATATAAATATAATCTTATAATTAATCTGGTACTTATTATAAATTTAGCTGTCTCAAAAAGTAGATGGTGACTATTCAAATCAGCTGCTTCATAATTCTTATGAGATGATAGTTTGTGTGAGACAGTATGTAGCGGGTTGATTTTGGCGAGAATGTGTTTTAAACGAAATTGCTAGTATTTCAACAAAACAGGCTGATGTAGATGACCGATAAAGATACTTTCATTGCTCACGTGGCAAGTTCAGGCAGGTTGTCTCTTTGATGTGTTGTTTAGGAGTAGGAGGCTCGATCTTAGAGGAAGGGAGAGGAGAGGTTTTGATGGTTATCAAATTGAAAATTTGTCTGGAGATAACGGAACAGTGGAGTCACACTAATGCTGTGAGAATGAGAATATGAGAAGAAGATGTTAATAGACTGGGAGTGTTGATCTCAATTTATTTTATAGTTCTTTTTTTTGTTTTTATGCTTACTT
The DNA here is from genome assembly GCA_011114355.1 of Carex littledalei. Classification (NCBI taxonomy): domain Eukaryota; kingdom Viridiplantae; phylum Streptophyta; class Magnoliopsida; order Poales; family Cyperaceae; genus Carex; species Carex littledalei. Next base: position 5,757,340 of record CM022085.1, on the reverse strand, counting down.
AGACTTTCTTTTTCTTATTTAAACTTTTTTCTTTTTATTTTAACTTCTCTTTGGGTAGGGGTATATTTTAATTTTATATTAGGACATGGGTATTCAGCTCAACTGTTTTGAGCTTTTTTGCGTTTCAATACCGATACTGGTACAAAACTCTTGTAACAGATATTTTATCAATCAAATGAGGGCATGACTCTCGTTTCTTCCTCAAAAAATTGAAAATTTGTCTAGTGCTCAGCTTAAGTCGTCTGATTTCTAAAGAGATTTATGAAAACAGTTTAATTTCATGAAATTGTTAAAATTAATACATATTTCAATTTCTCTCGCACAAATTTTAATGTTGATCGAACGGCAAAAACTGTACATCAAACATATTAATTATAGTTGTGGATCAAACAGCTACAATTTGTTGCCCTTTAAGAAACCCCTGTTTTGTTAGAGAAAATGCTTGAAAATATATGTTTGATGGATTTATTGAATAAAATTTTCCTCCCTAAATTATTTAAAGCAAGATATGTATTGTATTGTTAACCATATATATACGAGTCAATGACAATAAAAAAAACAATAACAAATAAGGACCACACAATCCTCTACTCAGGAAACTTCCTTACAAAATCTCGAGTCTAATATTTTGTTGCCAATTTTTGTGTACAGTAATTGAGTGTTTACTTCTTCTTCTTTTTGAAAGGTATGGACCGTCTGATCTAGATATGACGGTCCAAACAAGTTTTTATTGTCTATTAATTTTTTTTGCCTTTTGATGCTGCTCGATAATTTTAATTTTATCCTTTAAATTTTTTATTTTTGCAAAAGTTAATATTATTAAGAGGAGGGTTCCAATACCTCATCATACCTCATATTTTATATCTTCATTTTCGAAGTTTAAATTGTCGATCCGAACTGCTCAACATGATATCCATACAAAAATATGGTTGGGATAAAATTTTATAATTTTTGGAAATTTTTTACTATATTTTAAGATTGGTACAAAATTACTGTTTTTGAATGGTCCAGAAATAGTAATTTTGTGCCTATCTTAAAAAAAAAAATGTTCCAAAAATTATAATATTTTATTCCTGGACATATTTTAGTATGGATATCATATTGAGCGTTCGGATCAACAAGTTTTAACTTTAGAAACGAAGATATAAAGTATGAGTTATAATGAGATATGTATAGTATATTAGTATGAGGTATTGGCGTCTTCTAATATCAACCCTTTCATAATATAAAATTACAGAATACTTAAATAATCAGTTTTCTTAATCTCAATTTTCTGACTCCATTCTTGAATTTAATACGGTTTTTCTAAAATTTCGGTGCAATATAGTCTGGTAAATTCGTACAATTGGAAACCAGACCTAACCTAACCTAACTGCAAATTAGTTTTTAATTTTTTATGATATGATGTATAATTGTGTATCATATAAAACTTAGCCGTTCAGTTGATGTTTTATTTATTCTAACCATTGATCTTCAAATTTTCGAAATATGTACATGTCATGACGACGACGAATCCATGATGGACCAACCAAAAAGGCAATAATTAATTATATTTGCTAAAAATACACCGGTTATTATGTTAATAATCAAAGGAATTTAAATTGTTATGATTGTAGCTTCATTGACAAAAGTAAAAGGCTGCAAAAGATAAAGGAAAAATATTCTTTAACATTTGAATCTATACTATTCTGTTTTCGCATTTTTAATGATGGTTTTTAAAGCATGTGTTTACATAACTGGATCAACCTTTTCGATCCCCTTAATAGTCCAAAACACCATTAAATTAATAACTAAATAACCTGAACATTCTAATATCATGAATTTGAGAAAAGCAATAAAATAAAGAGGAGGGTTCAAATGTCTTTATTTTTTGTGTTTCCACCATGCATCTATTCATTAAATGTTAATAACTTCAAATTAAAAACTCAAATATTTAAATAAAATTGTTAGATTTTATCTATATCATTTTTCTCATGCATATATAAAACAAAATTGACACTTCGACTTTGTTTTGATCAGTATCAAAAGTTTGCAAAAATACATTGATATGGATAAATTATGTACGTTGATTTTTTCAACTAATTGATTCATATTAAAACAAAAGCAAAAAAATGATAATTTTCTTATGTACATGTATACAAAACAATATAGATCACACATAACAGTTCTATTTTGACATATAAGTTTTAAAAAAAATTGTTATTAAAAAAATAAAAAATAAAAGTATTTCAAACCCGGCTTCCTCTAAAATAAAATAACAAACAAAACTGTAGATACTCAAATCCATCTCCTGTTTGAAGTTGCAGACACCACCATTATAGAATAGCATGATCTAATGTGTTTGATTTGAATCCGACGATTCAAATTGCATCAAAATTTTTGCTATGAAGACCCATACAATAGCAACTATAGCATGATCAAGCAGAATTCAGACTTTCAGAGCAACTCAGGTACCTGATAGCGTCAAGTTAGATCCAAATCATCGTTGTGTCTCAGCACGAATCTCAAAGAGGTCCCGTAAATCTAAACAGGCCCGAATTCTTTACCCTACTCAGCTGCGGTTCCTCAGAGGTTATTGACTCGATCAAGCAGCAGAAGCAGCAGAGAGAAGAGGTTCGTAATTTACGTAATTCTTGACGGCAAGTGCCGATTGGTGGAGACGGTAACGGTGGCATAGTACATAGAGACATTCAAGGCATAGAGCAAGAAGAAGAAACATCAAAGCAAGCAACATAACTAATCCTAGTATGGAAATATCATGATTCATTTTCTGATGATGAGAAAGAAGAGGAGAGGAGACTCAAGGAATTAATGGTGGAAGGAAGTAGATAAAATTAGGTGTGAATGAAAAATGAACTGATTTGGAATTTATAGTGAAACACTACAAGTCAAGTCATAATTATTGAGTTTTCTATTTGCATTAGCTAAGAAATTTGGAGTTAGGCTACGGTATTGGGAAGTAAAGACATTTAGTTTCCGTTCATATTTTTATTTTTGAAATTTAAATAGTTGATCTGAATCTTTTAACATGATCGATCTCCATATTAAAATGAGCTTGGCAACCAAATTTTGTTAGGATTTTTATATTTTTTACTGAAAAAACAGTGAAGATCATGTTGAAATGTTCGAATCAGCTGTTTAAATTTTGAAAATACAAATATAAACGGAAAGTAAAAAAACCTCTTTACTTCTCAAAGCATCGTAATGCAGCTCTTCAATATGATTGCATTATTGGAATATGTGTTTAGTTACATTTCATGGTTTAACAAGGTCTAGTTTTGAACAAGCCCGATTTTTTATCAACAGTATTAAATAATATATTAAATATTAATTTATATTATTGTTTTCATAAAATTTTATTTATAACAAAAACGCTAATATTGTTAGCATTGTCCGTCAACTAAAGCACGCTAATATTACTAGCGTGCCTTAAGGATAAAAGGAAAAGAAGCTAATTTTGAAAGAAAAATGCTAGCGTGTCCCTTCTTTCAGAAAACGCTGGTGTTGCTAGCGTTGCTGATATAAATTGAAATTCCCAAAGAAAATATGGTATAGGTTTAATTTTTTTTTTAAATGCTACATATAAAAAATCGGTAAAACTCTACTACCATTTAATATAATAGGTTTTTAATTAACTTAAAAAGTTTCATACACTCCACAATCATATTGAAAATTTTATAATTGGCATGAGTTTTCCAAAAAAAAAAAAAAAATTGGTCTCCTTACGTTTTCTATCTGACGTCAGCAATGAAACGTAGAAGTTTTAAGTGGATGACTATATTTATTTATCTTTCAAAGATGAGACACGTGTGAAATTCTTACTTGTGATATGATATGATGTGAAGGATGAGAAAATTGGTTTACTTGTTAATTGTAAGATTTAGAGAGAGAATATAAATATAATCTTATATTTTGGTACTTATTAATTTAGCTGTTTTAAAACAGACCATTAAGTCCTAAGTCTAGGCGTCATTATTATATTTTTTTCTACTCAATGATTATCAAAAGCATAACATATTGATGTGTGTTAGCGTGTACGTAATTATATATCAAATTTGTGTTACACACTAACACACGTTCCTAATATAAGTTACTACATAGTCTTATTGATGTGTGTTAGTGTGTAATTATCAGAAGCATAACATATTGATGTGTGTTATATATATATTTTTTTTATTTCATTCAGTTGTTCCCTAATTCTTATGAGCTGATAATTTGTGTGAAACATTATGTAGAGGGTTGATTTTGATTAGGCAATGTGTTATAAAAGAAAACACACATAATTCAACAAAACGGGTAGTTGCTACCAACTAGTAGAGAAACTTGTGTTGCTCACGTGGCGGTTCATGCATACAGCGTTAGAAAATTGAGATTGAAGGGTCTGAAAAATCTAATATATTATAAATTCATTTTATAGAGAAAATGAAACATAATAATGCATACAAAAATTATAAAATTTAATGAACAATATTGCAAATTTTTAATTTATAAGGGAGGGCGAGAACTAGTCTTTGGTCTAGTAGTAAAGGCACATGGTCTCTATGTGAGACATCATGAGTTCGAAACCCGGATGGAGGAAATTTTTTGACAGGAGTATTAAATAGTTGGGTGACTCGACATTCAACCTTTACTCAAAAAAAAAAAATTATAAGGGAGGGCGCTTAGCCCTCCTTTTCCACACTACCATCCCTTCTTGGGTCTACACAGATCGTTCTTGACGCGTTGTCTAAGAGTAGGAGATTGGATCTAAAGAAATGTTTGAAACATTCTTATATATACATATAGAGTGAGGCTATGGTGCTATGCATAGCACGGATTGGGTCCGTGCTACGGCTCAAAATTTGACTTTTCAAAATTATAACGGTCGATCCGAACCGTTCAACATGATTATAAAATGAATATGTACTTGCAAACCAAATTTTACATTTTTTTAATTTTTTTTACTATTTTTTTAGATAGGCTGTTTTTGGATGGTCCACAATGTTCAGATCAAGTGATTTTCGAAAAAATAGTAAAAAAAATCGAAAAATGTAAAATTTGGTTTGCAAGTACATATTCATTTTATAATCATGTTGAACGGTTCGGATCGACCGTTAGGATTTTGAAAAGTCAAATTTTGAGCTGTAGCACGGACCCAATCCGTGCTATGCATAGCACCGTAGCCTCACTCATACATATACATATACATATACATAGTGCTTGGCTATTATGCTTATATAAGCATATGCCCACATATGCTTAAATGAGCATTTTTGCGTTTCCAATGTTCAAATGGTCGATCCGACCGTTCATCTTGTTCTCCATATTAATATGTGCTTGGAGACCAAATTTTACATTTTTCTGAATTTTTTTACTATTTATTAAGCCACTTTGAAAATTGCTGATCATATGGTCCAGAATTTTGAAAACACTGTTTTTACTGTTCACCCAGATCAGCAATTTTCAAAGTGGCTTAATAAATAGTAAAAAAATTCAGAAAAATGTAAAATTTGGTCTCCAAGCACATATTAATATGGAGAACAAGATGAACGGTCGGATCGACCATTTGAACATTAGAAACGCAAAAATGAGTTATAAGCATATGTGGGCATATGCTTATATAAGCATAGTAGCCAGCCCCCATATACATATATATATATATATACACACACACACACATATACATACATTATCAATGACAAAGAAAAAAGTTGCAATACATAAATAAACATTCTTTACCAATGACAAAGAAAAAAATTGCAGCTATTGCGCAATAGCTATTTAGAACTCTGATAAAAGAAAAACAACTCATAGTACTATAGCTTATAAAATCCAAAAAAGCTATAGCTAGCTATTTAGAACCCTGGTTCTAGATACAACATACTAGTCGATCCGGTAAATACGATGTTGGTAATGTTTTTTAAAGGTATGGGCCATCTGATCTAGATACGACGGTCCAAACAATATATTTTTTTCTGTATATTTTTGCACTTTCAGCTATTCATGTAAACCTTCTTATGCTAGCTTCTTGAGAATCAGTTTAAAAGATCATATATAAGATTTATGTACGCGCGCTTTGATATGTGTTACTAATGGAATGGATTTGATGTTTGACGAGTTAAATTGAATTAATTTTTATGACTAATCTTTTGGTGGCAATTTGGTTTTAATTTGATTTTTCTAAACTTTTTATTTTTGTCCCTTACAATTTTTAACTTTTGTAAGAATTAATATTATTAGCCCTCTCATAAAATGAACGTACAGTATGTTTATTTATCTAGTCTCCTTAATCTCAATTTCCTTAAATTTAATATGATTTTTCTAAAATTTCGGTGCAATAAAATCTGCTAAATTCGTACAATTTGAGACCAGACCTAACCTTAACCGCAAATAAAGAAAGCTGGTACTTGTGTCTAATTCAACTTACAACGGGAAAATCGGAAAAATAAATGGGCCCTTAGAGCAGGCCCAAAATTCATTTTGGGCCATGAAGGCCGGAGTAAAACAGCATCCCAAATAATTAACCCTTTATTAAAGATCAGAACATGATCTAATGTGTTTGATTTGATGATCGGATGGTTCAAATTGCATCCAATATTTTGCTATGTAGACCCATACAATAGCAACTATAGCATGATCAAGCAGAATTCAGATCTCCTCAGGTACCTGACCACAGCAAGTTAGATCCAAATCATCGTTGTGTCTCAGCACGTATCTCAAAGCTGTCCCGTAAATCTAAACATGCCTGAATTCTTTACCCGATTCAGTTGCCGTTCCGCGGAGGATATTGACTCGATCAAGCAGCAGGAGCAGCAGAGAGAAGATGCGTGCAATTCTTGACAGCATCCGCCGATTTGCGGAGGCGGTAACGATGCCATAGTACATGGAGAAATTCAAGGCAGAGAGCAAGAAGAAAAAACACCAAAGCAAGCACCAGAAGTAATTCAAGTTTGGAAATATCATAATTCATTTTCTGATGATGAGAAGAGGAGAAAAGAGGAGACTAAGGAATGGTAAATGGAAGTAGATAAATTTTGGTGTGAATTAATGAAAAATAGACTGATTTGAAATTTATAGTTGGAAGACTACAAGTCAAGTCAAGTCAAGTCAAGTCAAGTCAAGTCATAATGATTTTCCTATTTGCATTAGTTGAGAGTTTTTTCATAGATCATTGGAATATGCGTTCAATTATATATATGCAAGTTAATTAGTAAAAATAAATTTAAATATGTATCATTGGTTTTTAAAAAATTTCATTTATAACAAAAATTTTGATTTTGAAAAGGAAATGCTAGCATTTTCTTTTTCTTTTTTAAGAAAAACGCTAGTGTCACTAGCGTTCTTGATATAAAATGAAATTCCCCAAAAAAATATGGTGTAGGTTTAAATTTATTTAATTTAAATGCTACGTATAGAAATTAGAGTCACACGCTAATATCTACCATTTAATATATTGTTAAGTTTTTAATTAACTAAAAAAGGTTCATAAACTCTACAATCATATTACAAAATTTATAATTGGCATGAGTTTTCCATTAAAAAAAAATAAAGTTGGTCTCCTTACGTTTTCTATATGACGTCAGCAATGATACGTAGGAGTTTCCAGCTGGAATTATGGATGACTATCATTTATTTATCATTTAAAGATGAGACACGTGTCATCTTCTTAAATACGATATGATATGAAGGATGACAACAATGTTTTACTTGTTAGTTGTACGATTTAGAGAAATAATATTAATATGATCATATAATTAATTTGGAACTTATTGTAAATTTAGCTGTTTTAATTTAGCTATCTCAAATAAGGAGATGGCGGGTATTCCATGGTTTGGACGAATTAGTAAAAAAAAAGAATATTAGCTCACTAATTCAGGTTAGCACTGCCGATCCAAACGTGAAACAGAGAAAATAATAGTTGCTAATTTGTGTGAGATATTATGTAGCGGGTTGATTTCGGCGAGAGAGTGTATTTTAAAAAAATTGCACTTATTTCAACAATGCATTGCTCATGTGGTGAGTTCAGGCTGGTCATCCCCCTTTTTTTTTTTTTTGTTGCTTCTAACACGCCCGTAGGCAAATTCTATTACTATAATCAACAGATTACATCTTTAGTGTATACTCTTGAACATTGGATAAGTAAAACCCACAAAGTCCAACCTCTCCTTTCTACCCCATCCCGCTAATTGATCAGCCAACTCATTGTGGCATCTCGGTACATGAATACAACTCCACCCCCAAGTTCCTTTGCAACAGCTCCCAGATAAGAAACATTTCCCTTGCAGCTCTCCAATCCACATTTGTAGGCTGGTTGTCCCCTTGACGCGTTGCTTAGAAGTAGGAGGTTAGATCGGAGAGGATGAATGGGTAATGATGTACAACTTAAGTCGTTTGATCTGTATGGTGATTCGTGCGGATGGTTTAAATTCACATAATAGTTCAAATTAGTTTATATTTAAATTATTTCGTATGAATCTTGATGCAATGCGAACGCTTAGGTGGAAAATATAATAGATTTTGATTTGATGATTATTGAATAATCTTGTTCCCCAACAGAAAATGCTTGAAACCATCCGAGGATCTCTCGAGTATTTTTTTTTCTCATAAATCATTCGGCATCTGATAATAGAGGTGAAATTGGATGACACTCTTTTTTTGTGACATCGGATGACACTCTACATTTTCAAAGTCCAAACAGTCGATCTAAACCGTTCAATATGATGGATATATTAAAATGTGCTTGCAGATCAAATTTTACATTTTTTTTGAATTTTTTTACTATTTATTAAGTATTTTACAAAATCGTTGTTTTCAGACCATTGAATTTTTGTACCCATCTTAATAAATAGTAAAAAAATTCAAAAAAATGTAAAATTTGATCTGCAAGCACATTTTAATATATCCATCTTATTGAACGGTTTGGATCGATTGTTTGGACTTTAAAAACTTTGAAAATACACAGTGTCATCCGATGTCACCAAAAAAGAGTGTCATCCGATCCTCCTCCTGATAATATTGTGTTGTTAACTGTGCAGGGGAACGAGTCATCACAATAGAAAAAACAAAAACAAACAAGGACAACACAATCCGCTACTCAGGAAGCTTTCTCACAAAATCTCAAGTCTAATCTTTTGTTGCCATTTTTGTGTACAATAAGAGTTGTTGCTTCATGCACTGCTAGTACCGTTGATGTTGATTTTTTGAGGGATGGAATTAGAAAATTTTAATAGGAGTAGCTGAAAATTAAAATACATAATTGTAGTGAGTGATATTTGAATCTAAGATCTCTCAACTAAAATAGAGTTTAAACTACTATATTACAACTAAACATTTGCAATTTATTGAGGATAACTGAACTATATAAAAATTTAATTAAGATAGAATTCAATTAAATTTCTATATGTATAATTAAAATTTTAAAATCATAGAGGTGGCTTAGTCATCTTTGACTAAGCCTTCGATCCGTCCCTCAATCTTTTCATTCTTTTGAAAGGTATGGACCGTCGTCTGATCTTAGATACGACGGTCGAAAGAATTGTTTTTGTGTTATTTTTGCGTTTTCAGCTAATTGAAGTAAACCTTTTGATGATGGTTGAGAATTAATTAAGAGATTTAGGTACATCGCTTTGATATGTATTATTAATGGAATGGATTTGAAGTGAGACGTGTTCGATTGAATTTATTTAATTTCATGACTGATCTTTAGTGGCAATTTAGTTTTGAGGAGGATTCAAATGTCTTAATTTTTTTTTTACATGCATCATGTTTTTACTTTTTAAATTTTAATAGCTCAGAATTTAAAACTAGATATCAAAATAAAACCGTTATATATGATCTATGTTATTTTTTCTATTTATATATAAAAAATTATCACTTTTCAGTCTTGTTTTTATATGAATCAATAAGTTGAAATATCAACGTCCAAAAATTATCTACATCAATGTACTTTTATAAATTCTTGATAACACTCAAAATAAAATTGAAATGTCATAATATTTTACATGTGTATAGAGAAAATGATGCAGGTCATATCTAACGGTTTTATTTTGATATTAAGTATATAATATTGAGTTATTAAAATTTTAAAAATTGAGGCACGACAGAAGTACAAAAAATGAAGGCATTTTGAACCATCTTTTTTAGTTGTAATATGATTTTTCTAAATTATGCTAGGTAATGTATTCTGAACATGTAATACAGCAGTCGAGGAGCAACGGCTTCGCCTCTAATATTATTAGTTCTCTCATGAAATAAAAGCAGTGTTGTAAATAACGGTATGCGCTCGTCGGACAGTTAGGGTATCGCTAAATGATTAATCGAAAATAATCGGTCAAAATCGGAAATAATCGGCCGACTAGTTGAAAAAATCCATAACGGTTTGATCGCCGCCAATGACTAATCGACCGATTAATCGACCTAAACAGTCATTTTTACAACACCAAAGTATAGGACATTTATTTATCCAGTCCCTCGATCTTAATTTTTTTTATTCCAACCTTAAATTTAATATGATTTTTCTAAAATTTCGGTGCAATAAAATCTGTTAAATTCGACAAGTGGAGACCAAACCTAACCTAACTGCAAATTAAGGAAGCTAGTACTTGAGGCGAAATTTTTATTGTTACCATCAGAAAAAATCCAAATTAAATCAATACCACTATGTTGGGGGCCTTATCAATACTACCACCCTCGCTAACCCAGTTCGCGCACCAAATAGGCTGGTGCGCGGACTGGGTTGGCGCACCAACCTCTTCTGCCTATTAAGGCACCAACTCAGTATACTGTGCTCATTCCATTCGACCCAAGGCAGCAGGCAGCAAAGAACATTCTCGCAAAGACCAAAGAGTAAGTTTTTTTTCACTCTAGTCCTTTATATTTTTTTAATTATTTAATTACTTTTTTAATTTTTTGTAAATTTATTAAATGTTGGGTTTGTTCTGTAATTCAGGTAACTATGATTGGAATTGCTTGTTATTTTGGTGGTGAAGTATTACAAGGGCCCAATGGTGCTTATTACAGTACCCAACCCCAGAAAATGTTCAATATCGGCTCGGATTTAGATTTCACCGGTATAACTAGGGATGTGTACCAGGAACTTGGTATTGACCCGAATTATTACGAACTGGTAATTTCCGCCAGAATTAATATTGGCCAAGGCAACCAAACATGGTTCCAACAGCTCCCTGTACTAGACGATAGCAGTTGGGGGTTGTATACCCAAATGACATTGAATTTGACAACACCTTTCAAGTTCCTAGAGTTATATGTGGTTGCCAACCCCAGACAGAACCGTAGACAGAACCGTACACAGAACCGTACACAGAACCCTAGTTGAGGAGACGTTTTACAAGTGTGTCACATGGTTCGTTCAAAGAAGAGAGAAGGCCGTGGAATGCCAACAAGAGGGTCAACTTTTCTCCACTCATACGCACTTGAAGCTGAACAAACACATCCAGAAGACTAACAAAATGACCGCGGTTGCATTCAATAGATCCGGGGAATTCATGGTGACATCACATGGCGAGAAAATCCCATTTGACATAGAGGCAGGCAAATGGGTGTACACGTCTCGAGACTGTAGGTACAGGGTCATTGTGTAGAACGACCATGAGGTGCAATGCTCTTGCCAAAAGCCTCAGCTCACCGGAATACCATGTGTTCATGTGATGGCAGTGTGTAAAATAAGGTACGAATGTGTGTTAAAATTTCATAATAATCTTGGATGATGAAACTTACAAATGTGTGAAAATTGTAGGAACTACGATCCAAATATCTTCGTAAATTACTATTACAACATTCAAACGCTTATCGACACATGGAGTGGAGAATTTCACGTGTATGACAATCAAGGTGATTGGCCGCCGCACGAAGGGGATATCTTAACGCCAGAGCACCGGTTACACAACAGGATCCCAATGTGGATGGACATACTGGAAGAAAAGACAAGGGGTCACCAGACCAACAGAGCTACCCTCGAAAGGAATGCGAGAAGGAGAAGGGATGCTAGGAACCGTACCCAATAATGTCATGGTTAGGGCTTTCTGTTTATGTATTAAGGTTAGGGTTTTCGGTTATGTATTATGGTACAAACTTTCGGTTTTGTATTAAGGTTAAGGCTTTCGGTAATGTTTTATGTATTGTGTGTTATGTTTTAATATACTATGACTGCGGAATATGTATCGTTGTGTGTTATGTTTTATCTATAGTGTGTTCTTATGTTTTAATGTATTATGTATTGCGGGATATGAGATCTAAAATACGCAACATAAGAAGTAATATGAAAATAATATCTAAATACGCAACATAAAACTAATCGAAATAACGATATAAAATACGCAACATAAAAATAATAATGAGTTGCCTTAATAGGCAGAAGAGGTTGGTGCGCCAACCCAGTCAGCGCACCACCTGGTGCGCCAACCCAGTCCGCGCACCAGCCTATTTGGTGCGCGAACTGGGTTAGCGAGGGTGGTAGAATTGATAAGGGCCCCAACAGAGTGGTATTGATTTAATTTGAATTTTTTCTGATGGTAACAATAAAAATTTCGCGTACTTGAGTCTAATTCATCTTACAACAAAAATTCAGCAAAATAAATGGGCCCTTAGAGAAGGCCCAAAATTCATTTTGGGCCGTGAAGCCTGAATGTACACCCCTCCAATTCCTTTGTTCGTTGTGGTTACGAGAACTACTGGTATTAATTAATAAATTAATTAAACCCAACAACCACAGCTATTAGTTTTATGATACAATGTATAATTGCGTATATAATATTAAAATTAGCCATTTGATGATTTATTATTTCTAACGGTTGATCCTCAAAATTTCAAATTATGTCTTTGTCATAACGACGACGAATTATTCATGATGGACCAAGCAAAAAGGCAATAATTAATTATATTTGCTAAAATACACGGTTATTATGTTAATAATCAACGGAATTTAAAATTTCTTATAATTGTTGCTTCATTGACAAAGTCTTTTATTATTGTTTAAGAAATAAAAAAATGAAATCTTTAATTTCGGTTGGCTAGCAAATTAAAAAAAACAACATGCTATGCACCAAGTAATTCATGCAATCGGTGACGCTTTTCAAGCTTCCTTGAAATTTCTTTTAATTTATTTGGAGTTCATTTTTTAATTCTATAGCCCAAAAAAATAATTAAATAGGGATTCATTGACAACGGCTTGAGTTAACAATTTTGACAACGCGCTTTCTTAAATTAAGTAACAGAAAATATATATTACAAAAAAAAAAATATAGACATATTGTTTGCTTTATAAATTGGTTGTATATAGGGATGGCAATGAGCTGGCTCGGTCCGAGCTAGATCCTAGCTCAGGTTGTTAATTCTGGACCTAGCTACAGCCGAGCGAGCTAGACCTAGGACATCCGAGCTAAAACTTCCGCTTGAAATCGTGACAAGACAGCCCGAGCTAGCTCGCGAGCTGACGAGCTGGCTCGCTAGCTAGGTTGGCTGGATCTTGTTTTAAAAAGAAAATAAATTCTAAAAATTTTTTGGATCGAGCTGGACCGAGCTAGACAGTATAAAATACACACAAAATCATACATATTCACAAATTGATGCTTAGCTGAGCTAGGCCCTAGCTTGAACTCGATAATTCTGAACCGAGCTAGTAGCAAGCTGGCTCGTTAACAGCTCGGTCCAGTAACGAACGAGCTGTTAGCGAGCGAGTCAGGTGCGAGTCACGATCGAGCCACGAGCTAGGAGCTTTTTTGCCACCCCTAGTTGCATAGCAATTTTCATGTAATTTGAATGTCATTTGTTAATTCATATCTTTAAATATGGATTGTTGTAAATTTTGATTTAGTTTTGGATGAAGGAATATATAGAAGTCAAGCCTCTATATATTCATGTATTGATAAAATTTTGAACTTGTATTGAATTTAAATATTATATATGTGTGATGTGAATAATGTATACCAATTGAAGGTTTTTAAAATTATGAACTATTTTTTACGGTTGTAAAAATTATCAAGTTAATTTGTTGTCAATAGATCTCCATCTATTGCAAAATCCTTGCTAGAATACTCACCAAAAGAAAAGAAAAATAGAAGTACAAAATTTAATATATATTTCACAAATTCTAAAAAAAAATGTTGTGTTTACATATATAAGCAATTTCACAATTAAATTTCAAAAAATGAACCTATAAAAATAGCAAATTATATATAGAAATTAAAAACAACAAGTACACAATTCATGAATCAGAAAACTGATCACCATCTCATCAGTTCGCCGGTATCCACTATCAAGCTTTCGTCCAGTATCTGACGATGTTGCAACTGGTTCTGTTGAAGAAGGCAGCTGGCATTCCGGGAACGGTAACACTGAGTTTTACGGGGCATTTTACGCTCAGTTGCCTCTTCCTGGTATTGACCCATTTGAACCGGTATCTGACGTCTCCATACAGCCACAAATTCACGCTGTAAATCCCCGTCGTGTTTTCTTCTTTTAAATAATCCTCAACGCCATTGCTACGCAGCCAGAAGTACGTGCCGCCACCTACATCGGATTTTAGCACCGTGCTGTTTGTTGGTTCCTGTTTTAATTTGTACATTTAAATTATTAGGTTTTTAGCAAGTGAGTTTGATCTTATTTGAATTTTGAAGCATTTGATCTATTTTTTTGGCCTGATTAAATTATTTTGTCTGATTAATTAAGTCAGTAAATTATTACCATTTCCTATGATTGAGTGTATAAATTTTTCAAATGCTAGGGTTTACTATACTTTATTACGTCAACAAGTTTAGGAAATATTAATTGAATGAAAAAATTACACAAAATTCAAAATTTAATACTCAAACCTTTATAGCAACCAAAACATGAATATAATAGATAGATTGATACTTTACCTGGTAGAAGGTAGGCAGTGCAGTCCAATCAAACCGTGCATCCTGATAAAACGAGTCGAGCTCGAGCCAGTCATAGTATATGCCGATGAACTTGTTCGGGTTTTGCATGCTAACGACTGCCGTCAAATTATAATTGATATAAGGCGGCATGGTCTTGAACATTTGAAACCTATTCAACTGCGCTGCCTCCACATAAACATTCACCGGGTACGGCCGGAAGAATAGCCAAAGGAACAAAACTATGACACCAATGAAAAAAATAACAGCGATGATGAACTGGACAACATGGCCGAAAAGTTTAGCGCAACAATTCGACCGGTTCCGCTCCTCCTCCTCCGGGTAGAAGTACGGGTCGATGTACTTGTACGGGTGGCTACGTGGCACCTTTAGGGCTCTTTGTAGGTGATACATGGTTGTGTTTGGGTTGTGCAATCAATTATAGTTGTGTATAGCAAACAAGAAATTTAGAGAGAGAAATAGAGAGAGGGGAGAAAATATGATGATATTAGAACAAGAGGAGGAAGGTGTCAAATGTTTTTTTGAGGTGATTTGCACAACTGAGTCTCTGGGTTTTGTAGGGAAAGCAGAGAGCTTACGAAATCTATAAAATATTTTTTGTTTTGTTGAGCTTAAAATATTGTTTTCGGCCGTGTCAAAAAGAAAGAAAACGAGTCTATGGAATTTACTGATCCTCTCCATTTCATAGAAAAGCATACTCCTCCATTTTGTTGGTAGTAAATGCATATGTAATATTTGCACTATTGCACATGTACTATATACTATAAGATTTATGGTTAGCATATATAAGTTTTTTTTTTTTTTTTGCAATGTGTTACACTAATTTTACGAAAGTTATCCAATTAATTTGTGAATTCTGGTTATTGAAAGAAAGTTGTAAAAAAATTAATATTTTTTTAAGAAAATCAACATTAAGAAAAATTAAAGTTTCAACAAATTAACTTAGAAGATAAATGATAATTTTTCAAAATCACAAAAGTTGGTCATTTTATTTCTTATCATTTGTTTCATTTTACTATAAAAACCATTTTGAACTAAGAAAATGTTTTAACTTTTTTTTTGAAGCGCCTTAGAAAACATTTATGAGAAAGGTACTTGATCAAACCATACTCTCTTTGGTGAATTCCAACCTTTTAAATCTCACTACATTTCTAAGTTTATTTAAAATTAAATAAATTCCAGTATGTGAAATATATATCATAATCATATATTCACCAAGTTTTATAGTACTGGAGAAGAATTCTGCAAAGACTTTAATTAAATAATCTTTTCAAGTTCTTCATTAATTGTTAGCATGCAAAAACACAATCTTTATTTTTATTCGAGAATTGAAGCCGGTTCATTCTTCATATGATTTAAAACCTTCAAATTAAACATTGTTTCAAGACAAAATTTAAATTAATTACTATGTTTGTTACTAATTTATTTGTTAGTTGTACTTCTCAATGACGTTTGGAGCACATCCAGCTGCAAAGGGATTCAAAAGCACTATTTAAATAAAAATAAATGAAAACATGTATTCAAGTTATGATTTCTTGTCATTGACGTGCGTGCGTTATTTAAAAGCATTGCTATGATGCTTTTGTTTATCAAATAGTTTTGCAGCTGTACAATTATTTAATCATATAATTAGAAGCTGTATCTAACTGCTAAGACTAAGTCATACAATTATATGAGAGAAAATCATAGGCTTTGTTTGATGATATTTTGGACATTAAATTGGGTATATATTGAAATATAATGGTATATTTAAAGGGATAGTGAATATGGTAATTGAATATGTTTTTAATGGAAAATAATTAAGGGGATATTACTTGATTCAGGGATTTCAACTAGGGCTACAGTTCTGATTGGATATTATATGTCCGTACTTGGATCCATATTTGAATTTGTGCTGATTTGAATATTCGGATACAGATAGTTTGTTGATACAAATATTGATACGATTTTTGCATATACGGATACAGTTTCATTTTCAGATGCAGATACGGATATAAATACGGACAATTATCCATATATGTATTTTTTTTATATTTTTTGAATATTTGTTTGTGCGGATACGGATACAAATACAGATACAAATAATTATCCATATCCATATGTTTTTATCTGTTTGTTCAAGAATCATATATGTTTAGAGAGGAATATTTTTGTGGCATGTTTTGATTAAAATATGGTTATGTTGGTGATTAATTTTTGTTAACGAGATACTATATTTTGTAATGACATAACAAGTTTAACATGAGAAAAAACATTGTTCACCATAATGATCGAATTTACAAATTATATGTATTTTATATTATTTTTATTTTTCTAATGAAAAAATAAATTATTGAATAATATGTTAATTTTTTTATAATATTTAAATTAGGTATTTGATTATATCCGTATCTATATTCGTATCCGTTAAATATATAATCTATATACGTATCTATTTAATAATATCTGATCAATATTCATGTACAAAAAAAATACGGATATAGTTTTACACTTTTACCACTATCCGATTCATATATGATCGCTTGCACCCCTAATTTCAATTGCCTATATTACTGTTATGTAGAATAACTTGGACCTAGTAAGCTGGTTAAATATTCATACAATAATATGATATGTATTTATGTAACTTATTCCAGTCTATTTGTACTGTACCTGAAAGAAAACACAAAATGTTGCTACTATAGAATTGTCATGACCAGATTTCATTACTATGTGTAGAAATCGAACTACAAACCAAGTTTCTTTTTTTTTTCGTATCATTAAAGCCCATAGGCCATTCCTTTAATTGAAACCAGAAAGTTACAGGGTACAAAGATTCCAAATAAAACCTATTCCTGCGATTTCCCTTCCAAATAAACAAATACCAGTAAAAATACCAGCATTCCCTTAATAGCCCCTTGTACCCTGATACACTAGCGCCTTTCCAATTTTCAAGTACATAACACTTTTTTCAAACTAGATGAATACATGTAAGCCTCTAATATATTCTATCTAGGATTCCAATTCATTTTTGCACCTGCTGACATAGAAACATTCATAGTGATGCTGCTCCTTCAACATTCTCCATATAAGCTCCAATCTGACTCAGCCGGCGGTTGTAGCCTGGAGCATAGGTTAGCTAATGACTGATTATCAGTGTAGCAATGCCTGGTACATGCCCTTATACCCATCTGAATAGCAAAGCAGATTGCCTCTCTCAGCACCTATGCCTCTGCTTGATAGGAGCAGCATGCTGAAATTCCTGCTGAAATATTCTACAAAGAAATATAAGAACACCAAACCAAGCTAAGGTGATTTACTCTTTTAACCATATTCTACTCTGTAATAAATTCAGGAAATTTCACTAAATTTTCACAACACCCATTACCGTAATTTTCTCTCCAAGTAACCTCCTCTTAATTGATCTTACCAGAATTGCCTCCTTGGCATGAATTTCCTTTCTCCTTTCTCTTTTTTGTTGCATGATTTCCCTTAAAGTACTGGCACTGGCAGTATGGTACCATGATATACTACGTTTCAGTGAAACATATTACATTGGTCATGCCTAAATTATGATGCTGCTACTTTGAACAAGTTCTCATGTCCCCATACATAGTTGGATTTGCTGGCATGAATTAATCGGCAGCAGTACCAGTCTTGAGCAGATTGCATTAGATGACCAAATTTCACTATTTTTACCAACCATGTACCAGTTTTGATATCAGCAAAGTAACTGAATTTTGTTACTTTGCTATGGATACTGGATAAAGTGGTACTCCTATGTCTCAGTAGGTACAATTCATGGTGCAGGGAATATGGTACAACCGTGTCTATGGTGGTGGCACTGCTGTCTCTGGCAAACATTACAGACTTGATGGTACACAAACACATACAATACACTAATAATTGTAAACAATTAAGTTGAAGAAAAATATTAACAAACGAAATCTAATGTGTAAAGAAACAATAAAGAATTTAATAATCTATTAAACCATCTACATATGAAAAAAAAAGGGAGTAAAGAACAACAATCAAGTACAGTCCTGTCTCCATTAAAGTTCAGTAATGTGGCTATCTGACAAGGAATTGTGTGAAATTTCTTTATGAATAAATAACTGGCATTTGCTACTAAACACACAGAAAAGCAAATTAATATGATATTAATAAAATTAACATATAGACACAATTACGAGTTTTGAGATGAAGCATGCACAATAATTCTTCTATTTTCATCAGATGTATCTTGTGCATCAATTTGACCGACAATAACCTCTCCTGAGAACATCAACAACTCTGGTAATCATATGGTATCGGTTCAGTTGAGTTATACTGAGAGCATACCTTGACCGATGAGGATTTCATAGAATGAATGACTCGATTTTCTCTGGATACCTAAGATCCTAGATAATTTTAACAGTTAAAAACTATGTTGCTATTCCAGCCCCCAAGTATAAGTCCCTGCATTGTCAAATACCACAGCTTTGATAGCAGTATACAAAACGAGTCCCCAAGGACAAGTACCAGGCAAAGATCCATGCTTTGGGGCAATGCCACTCAGAGACATTTCAGCAAACAGGTAAGCTGCAACACCAATTGGCAATCCTCTTGACCTCTTCAGTGCACAGAGCTCCATGATAAGGGAGCCGAAGAACGCAAATTCCAGATCCACTCAACAAATCCAGAATGGAACTCATTTTCAAATGCTATATGAAAGGTTGCATGACGCAATTCCACATCTAATCTACACAGGTTTGGAGATTTATTCCGGTTTGAGACTTCTTAGTCCCACAATGGCAAATCATAAAAATAGCATAGCATTTATATTACCTGCGCGTAGGCTATTCATCGCCGAGCTCAGTAGCGTGGGCTTGTAATCCAAGCGGAGGCACTGGATGACTTGGACGATTGGTTCACCTCCGTAGACCGGATCTCACCCGCTCTCAGTTGGCCCGCCCGTTCCAAGTTGGGCAGTTGATCTACGCAACTTAGGCGAAGGCCTGGGTTCAGTGGATCTTAGAGGAGAGGGAAATGCGTGAGGCTGGTTTCACAGAGCAGCGAATACCTCTCGCTCCCAACGGTGGAAGGATAACGGGCCCGTGCTGTTGCGATCCACTATGGTCCTAGGAGTGTTCCAATCGGACGGTCATCTTTTTGCCTGTTTTGGATCCGCTATTCTCCAGACGAAATCTGCCCCCCATTCAGTAACCACAAGACCCATTATGTTTCATGAGCAAAAGACATACCACCAAGAAAATCTTTCACGCGGCCCCTGCCATTATTTTAATTCAAGTTTTTTAATAGCTAAATTAAGAAAATCTTTATTATTCAAATCAGAAGTTATATAGTGAACACTACTTTTTAAATTAGAAGTTAAAAACTACGCAATTTATTTTATTTCTTGGCGTTTTGATTAATTCTAATATGACGGAAACATAGAAATTATTGTAAAAAAAGTTGTCCACTTGACTATACATATATTTTATATGATCTCAAGTCAAGAACAAATTGTTGATATTATTAATTAGGAAATTTGATTTTTTTTTTTTTTTCTTTCGAGTCAAGAACAGCTTTCACATTTTTCTTAACTAATTAGAAAACTTCGCTACTAGGCCCCTATATAGTAAGTTATTATATAAAATCAAAGCATGCATTCAATTAAGTTTTTGTATTATTTCTCTGGCCTAGTAAGATAAAAATAAAAATCTCTCTCTCTGTGTTTTTTTTTACAATACTTTTATTTCTCTTTATCGTTAGATGTTTGGCAAAGACTAAATTATAAAAACACAATAAAAATTATGTATCGTGTGAGTGTGTGACAAGTAAAAAGATATTCAGTCCAACTAATTTCAAACCTTGTGCATATACAAAAATGATGATAAGATAGATTCGCTCATAATAACGAAGTTAATGTGGATCTGCCTCGTACAAAATAGCACCAGCAATTAAAAAGTCATTAAGATTAATGGATAATACTAAACAACGAATAATTATTGAAAATTGATAATTTATATGATCTAACTAAAAAATACGTTGTGTATATAATATGCTAAGAAATAATAAAAAAAACTATAATGAAAGATCTCATTATTGTTAAAAGAATATAAATTAATAATCAAATTGAACTACATAAGTCTGCACGGAGGTTGCATATTCAAAATCCAAATAATGATCATTTATAAATATTCAGAGGTGAGGAATTTATTTTTTTATTGAATGATCATTTATAAATAATTGACCTGAACTCAGACCAGATCTAACTCATCTCCCCCAAAAACATGTTTTGTTCTCAAGAAAAAATATGTAATTATTTCTCATTTCCTTCGAAATGTTTCATGAATGTTCCCTCAAACAGCAGCAGCAACAATGAACATTCATGAAACATTTCAAAGGAAATGAGAAATAATTACATACTTTTTCTTGACAACAAAACATGTTTATGGTGGAGATGAGTCAGATCTGGTCTGAGTTCAGGTCAATTTACTCTTTAACTTCTTTTGATATGCAAAATGGAGATTGTATTCATTTCATCTTCATATTTTGGATTTAGCCTTGTCTGTTGAGAAAAAGAGAGACTAAACTCGTCAAGTCTGGTCCAATCCTTCAGTGGGCCTGATCTGATATGGCTAATCAGCTCAACTACCTACACAGTATTTGTTATATCTTTATGAAATTCACTAATTTCGGTTGCACATAACTTATGTATATATAAACTTCCTATGTACTTTTCTCCCTGCCTCGAAAACAATTGCCGAAGCAACGCCAGGTCTCTGCCTAGATCCATATCCTCCCCGGTACCGTAAAAGATTGTCTTCACTTTACGGTTTGAGATTAACTCCCAGCTGGTTTGAGATTCGGACTGACAAACGGGGCAGTATTATTCGGCTTTGAGATTCGTGCCAAGTTAAAAAGAACGGTCCAGATCAAGTAATTGTAAAGATTCCCTATTACGATACCGGGGGTCATGTGAATTCGTCTCTGCCTAGTCCAACTTTATTCCGTGATATGCCCCCCTTTCAACATCTACCAAAATAATATATTCCTTATCTCCATTTATAATAAAAACGGAGACGTCAGTTCTATATCAAGAATATATTGCATCTTTGTATGATACTGCTTCACAACTGTTTTATAATGTTAGAAGTTTCCTATTTTTTTTTATAAATTCATATTATTTAATTATCCGACAAATATTCATTTTGTATCCGTATTCGTGGATTATCTGCTCCGACTTTGTATCCGTTTAAAGCAAATTTAGTTTTAAATTTTGACATTCGTTTACTATCTCATTGAAAGGTGATATGAATTTGATATCTACACAGTTTGTTACAAAAGACCGTGTATGATTTATAAATTTTTACACGGTTCAAGAGGAAACCGTGTATAAATTATAAGGAAGTCCAAGCAATTAGCGCAAAAAACCAAGCATGCTAGAAAACTGTGTAGAACTTGTTTATGCTTATCTGTCATCTGTTTTTTTTTTTTTCAGTTAACAATATTGATTGTGTTAAATGTCCGGAACTGAGTCATATCATTTCTCAATTACATATTAAAAGGGTTTAAGTGTCTTCTTTTTTCGTCTCTTCATGCTCTCTATTTTTTTATTTTGTTTATAAATTATAAACGCCACATAACAAATAAAATGCTTGATGTGAAAACCATATAACATTATGGTATATTGACTTCCCTTCTATGAAATCAGGCCCAATGGCAATGATCATATAAACAAGCCTTAACAAATTTAAAGTCCAGTACGGTCAAGATGAAGAAACTATCTGTCCGGTTTGTAATACTCCTTACAGCTTGCTTAGTCCCACATGCAAGGAACAAAAGCGCTGAGAGCACCAAGGCATGTATAATAGAAGGTCGTGGTGCTTAGGAAAAGGTACTTACCTGGACGGGGTCAATGAGTGATCAAGAAGACTCATGGCTGGCCTAAGCTAGTGGCCCACATTGCACTTGAGTGGGAGCGCTGGCTTACCATCTGCCCAAGTGGCAGAGTGGACGTCGTAATTTGTTTCTGAGGGGGTACGCGTTCGCGCGGCCCCTGCCATTATTTTATTCAACGTTTTATCTTAGAAAATGCCATTTGTTAAATAAATTACTTCATCTAAAAATTCTTAAGAGTGATTGCTATCTATTTAAGTAAAAATATTGTAAAGCATATATTATAATCTATCTAATTTTTTTTAAATGTAAAACTCATATAAAAAATTTTCAAAAATGTAAATTTTAGTTAGTACATTTTTATTTGGAGATCACGTTGAACGGTTCAGATCTCGAGAAAATTCACTAAATGTTTGCAGCACCAATTACTGTACTTTTCTCTCTTTTTGGAAGAATATCTCCTTTTGGAATGATCCATTGATGGGCACGACACTGATCTGTCAGTTGATGGAGAACAGAGGCTGCTACGCCCACGCATATCTCTGGCAGTGAATACATTACAATAAAACGAAAGAAATGAAAAAGCAACCAAACAAGTTTGGACTCAGGAGTTGTACAAATGACAACTACCTTTCACCTACATTTTAGGATTTGACAACTATATTTATTTTAGAACTATATTGACGGATAAAACGGTCATTACAATCGAAAAGAAAATTATACAAGTTGTGTATCAAATTTGGTGTATTTAATGATAGATTCATATATAAATAATCAAGTGCTAATTTCAAATTAATATTTTTTTTAATCAATCAAGAAATGATGAAAAAACAATGTTCTAACTACACACTGCTAATTTCAAAATTCGTATCACTTTAAATTTTGTACATTATCCATTCATACTATAAAAATAGATTTGCAATTTTATTTATTTATCAAGTTATCATATTTGTTAAATAATTTAGCTAATTTTGTACATTATCATATTATTATTTTTTTTTTTTTCAAATTTACAGATAATGGCAACAAGCGTTTAAGAATGTCTTGTGATTTATCAATATTATTTTTTTTATTTTATGGCCCTAATTAAATGTTACATATTAAAAGAAAACTATAAATTCGTTAAATCTCAAAAAATTAAAAAACAAAATGTGACATCCCCTCTCTCTTCTATTTTCGGTCCTCTTTCTTTTCATACAAGGTTTTTTCTCATAAGAATGTATGCACCACGTCTCAAACGTTGACACAAACAAGAACAACAAAAAAAATTGCCTAACCCATAAGGGTATGTATGGTTGGAACAAGCTATTCTAATAAGACAAACATTAATTTTGTTATTCTAGCTATTCTAAGATTGTAACCAAACATATTCTAAAAGAATGCCAGGACCGAGGCCAATGAGGTGAACTTTATTTGACCGTGAGGTATATTCTAATTAAATAATAGTTAATTTATATTTGGAAAAGTTTATAAATCTAAATTGAGATATAATGTATGTATTAAATCTCATATCTGTAATCATTTATAGTAATTATGTTTTTTGGTTTTCTCCATCATCTTATTTGTCAATTATATTTTTGTCCTTGATGGCATATATTTTTGAATTATATTTTACAATTATATTAATTTCTGATAGTTAGACGGTGAGTTGCTGAATTTTTTCTAGTGAGAACTGAATGCAATTTCCATATTAATATTTCATTCACATGAATGCTCACATTAATTTCGTGTGCACATAATTAGTAACACATTATTGGTGCCTAGTTTGATTTATACACATGCAAAGTATGCAAGATATATACTTTGAGATTTCACTTCCTAGATCCGTACTGCAAGTCTTGCTAGATAATTTTTTTTTTATATACTGCGCTGGACTAAGAGAGGCCTAGAATAGGCCTACATCATACACGTACCGTAATAAAAAGCCCAATAATAAAATAACATAAAATAGAAAGTTACATTTATAAGCTCGGGTAATTTCTTTGACTAAAATTAAGAAATCATACAACCTTTCATTATGGGTAATTTGTGGTGACACCTCGTTTTTAATCATATTAATTTAGGGTGCGTTTTGTCACCGTTTTTTTGTTTTGTTGTTCATCTCAGTAACCTATCAAGGCACATTTTATTTTCTTTCTAACTACATTTATTTATTTGGAACAGAGGGTTTTATATGCTTTTATTGGAATAGAGAGTTGGGAAATTGATTTAAAATTTTGTAACTTATAAATCTTAGGATTGTTAAGGATAAAATAATACAAGTCTAAAACTCTAAATCAGGTCTGCCTATCGAAGCACATCTCAGCTAAGGTTAAATACTTCAATTAGTTATTAATAAGTGTGGTGTCCAAATGTGTCATTGTTGCTACATGTTTGAGAGAAGATACAAAAAACATTACTAACCCAAAATTTGATTTTTTTTTTCAAACAAAAATAAATTCCATACATTGGCTGTAGGGAATTTAGTACAAAGTCTTGATTTTGATCTACACATTGATTCACACAAAATCATATCTGAGATCTAGGACTACCGAAATTTTTATTAATAGAAAAATAAATAAAAAAATATCGATAATGAGGAAGCATTTCGTGAAAATTCGATTTGTAGGAAAAACGTGATAGTTCATAACGTCCAGAGGACGTTATAAACCATCACGACCAGCTTAACGAAATCAAGTTACCGCTAATAACCGAAATAAAATTTGAAGTTACGGCTAAAGAAATTTTGAAAAAAGAAGAAGTTTCTGACAGTTGTCTATCACGGCCAAAGAAATATCCCCAAGCTTGAATTTTGAATGAAGAAAATGCAAGCATCACATTGCAATAGTTCTCCTCTCACATACCACCTAGAGTTAATACAAATAATAAAGAGGAGAAGCACATCGAAAATGAGTGGAGATAATTCCGAATCCGTTTAATCCACTCCGAATCCGTTTAATCCGGATAATTCCGGATATTTAATGCATATGGAGAACAGTACCTGAATTGGATTCGGATTGAATAGAGGTCCCCTAGACGTTATAATGTTCATTTTGTTAATCTGACCGCGATGGTCCATAACGTTTTTCCTATATGTCAAATTTTCGCAAAATACTTCTTCATTACCGATATATTTTTAATTATTTTCCTATTAATAAAAATTTCGGCTAGGACTATATTCAATACTCAATCTGAGGGTCCGGTAACAGCTCAGACTGATTAGCACATCAAATACCTTCAATTGCATCTCAAAATATCGACATTAATCATCATATATTTTCTTTTGAATAAAGCTAGCATGCTACCGGTAGCAACTAATTCAATACAAACTACAAATCTATTGCATTAGAAAATTAATACATAAAATTCCATGCTACTTGAATACCAGTGAATACATTACAATAAATCGGAAGAATGGAGAAGCAAGAAAACAATCTGGACTTTTGTAGTAGTTATACAGAGGATAACTACCTTTCTCAAAACTTCTACCTACATTTTAGGGTTTAACAAAGTCTTTTCAGCAAAGCAACTTTCACAAAACCTGGTGGGCTTTCCCATAATATATATTGATGAAAGGAACCTGCATAATGTAAAAAAGCAAAAAGTTAACCAGATAATAACATGCGGCATAATTGATCAAGAGAGAAATGCTACATTTTAAAAATCAATTAAGTGCAACCTGACATACCAGCCATGTAAAGAATTACTGACATAAATTGATACCATTTTATCAGTCTAAACTGAATCTGATTGGGTCGGGTTAACAAGAACAATGTCATCGTAATAAAGTGGCTGATACAATACCTAAAGGACAACTTTACATAACTTCAGAAAAGTTGGACCTGAGGGATTATGTTTTTAATGCAGAGTGAGTCTATGGTACTATGCATAGCGCGGATTGGTCGATAGTATGGATAAATTTTTTCTTTTTCAAAGTTCAAATAATCGAACTGAACCGTTTAACATGATCTATATATATATGAAAATGTACTTGCAAACTAATTTTATATTTTTAGAATTTTTTTACTATTTTTTTAGATAGGTAGAAAATCATTATTTAATAATGATCTAGAATTTTTATATCAAGTGATTTTCAACCTATCTTAAAAAATAGTAAAAAAATAGTAAAAATGTAAAATTTGATCTACACGTACATTTTCATATGGAGGTCGTGTTGAACAGTTTAGATCGATTGTTTGGACTTTGAAAACCGAGATATTGAACCATAGTATGGACCAATCCGTGCTATGCATACTACCATATCCTCCCTCTTTAATGAATAAAGACAACTAATTTGCTTGTTGGAAATAATAAATTCCGATGTACTAAGCATATAAGGTCAGGGGCGGACTTAAGAACAAACAATGGGGGTCAATTGACCCCCATTTTTTTTTAAAAGCTTTGTGTTTATGTTTGATTTTCTATATAATTTAGAGTAAAATGTTATGGTACTGCAAAATTGACCTCCATTCTTCGTAGCAAAATTTTATATAATTGACTCTCATTGTGTGTTTGACCACCACAGTTCGAAAGTCTGGCTCCGCCCCTGTATCAGGTCATGGCCGACATGGACAAAAACACTGTCTCAACCGTAAGACAGCACTTAATAATTAAACACCTAGTTAACTGCCTACTGGATGGCGTAAAATGTAAATGATACCTTGCAGCAACTGTTAATATCAGGTGTGTCGGGGGTGGATACAGGGTAAAACTTGTAGAATCTCATTTTCTCATATGCAGCTTTTACCTCAGGATTCATATCTTCAATCATTTTCCTTCTAGCTTCTCTGGCCTGTCAACATTTTTGAAACAAATGTCAAGAGGTATTTGGAAAGTTAGTTGATGGTAAAACCAACGGGGCTTATATCTTTCACTGTAAAATTTTGTCAGAGAATTTGATGCCTAATTAAGCATAAACCCCACAAGAACAATTAACCAAATGGAAAGCAAATATGAGCAAATCATCTTTAAAAATAACAGGTGGCAAGAAAACCTTAAGACTTCATAACTCAGTCAACTTGTGCTCTTTCTCATGAATTATTTTTCTTGCCTTTTTAGGTGACTTCTCATTAAGAAAAAATTATACAAGCACAGAAAACCAAATGAAAATTAAAGATGAGCAAACTATATTCAGAAATAACAGGTTATAAAAACTCAGTCAACTCATGCCCCCTTTTCAACAAGTACTCTTTTTAGGTGACCAACACAGTACCATTACCTTAGACTTTAAACAACTGCCAGCTTGCTCTTTTTAATGAACTACGCTTTTCTTGCCTTTTCACAATGACTCACTAAAATCAAATATAAAGATGGATTAAAATTATTTCAGCATTTACAGCGTACCTGCCGTTGAGTAGCTTTCCTTTCTCGAACATTGTGGATTTACATTGGTCATGCCTAAATTATGATGCTGCTAGTTTATGAACCAATTCTCATGTCCCCATACATTGTCGAATTTACTGGTATGAATTCACTGGCAGCAGTACCAGTCATAGAGCAGATTGCATTACATGACATGATTTCACTATTTTTACCAACCATGTACAAATTTTAGCATCAGCAAAGGGCCTGAATGTAGTTACTTTGCTTAAATACTGGATAGGGTGGTACCAGATCTCAGTAGCTACAATTCATAGTGCAGGGACTATGGTACAACCATTATCTAGTGACTATTGATTTTATGCACCTGCTTTTGAGAAAAGTTAGCGGTGGCACTGCTGTCTCCGGTAAACATTACAGATACAATAGACTAATTATTGTAAACAATTCAGTTGGAGAAAAATATTAACAAACAACATCTGATGTGAAAAGAATCAATAAAGAATTTAATTACAGTCCTGTCTCCATTAGAGTTCACTAATGTGGCTATCTGGCCAGGAATTGTATAAAATTTCTTCATCATTAAATAACTGGCATTTGCTACTACAGAGAGAGAGAGGCGCAAACATGATAATATGATATTAAATCTTACATATAGACACAATTACTGAGCTTTGAGATGAGACATGCACAACAATTTTTCCATTTCCAACAGAAGCATCTTGTGCATCAATTTGACCGATGATAACATCTCCCGAGAACATTAACAACTCTGGTAATCATATGGTCTCGGTTCAATTGAGTTAGATCGAGCATACTTGACCAGTGAGGATGCCATGGATGAATGACTTGATTCTCTCTATGCCTGAGATCCCCCAAGTAACAGTCCCCGCCTTGTCAAATGCCATTGCCACAGCTTTGACATGCAACAGGGCTTCTACAACATCCCCTCCAATTACATTTACACCATAGCAGTATACAAAAGGAGTCCCCAAGGACAGGCACCGGCAATACCAATGCCAGGCAAAGACATGATTTTGTAAATGTTCAAATGGGGAGCACATTCCATCAGAGGCATTTCAACAAACACCTAAGCTGCAACACCAATTGACAATCTGCTTCAGTGCACAGAGCCCGATGATAAGGGAGCCGAACAGGATCCATTCAACATATACCAAATCGAACTTATTCTCAAATGCAATATGAAAGGTTGTATGAAGAAATTCCACATCTAATCTACACAGGTGTGAAGATTTGTCCGGTTTGAGATAATTTAGTCCCACTACGGAAAATAATAAGATTATTAAAGCCTCTATATAGTCTTCGCGAAGTACCTCGATCGCCGAGCTCAGTAGCGTGGGCTTGTAATCCAAGCGGAGGCACTGGATGATTTGAACGATTGGTTCGCCTCCGTTGACCGGATCTCAACCGCTCTCAGTCGGCCCTCCCGTTTCAAGTTGGGCAGTTGATCTACGCAGCTTAGGCGAAGGCCTGGGTTCAGTGGATCGTAGAGAAGAGGGGAATGCGTGAGGCTGGTTTCACAGAGCAGCGAATACCTCTCGCTCTCAATGGTGGAAGAATAACGGGTCCCGTGCTGTTGAGATCCACTATGGTCTCTAGCAGAGTTCCAATCAGATGGTCATCTTTTTGCCTGTTTTGGATCCGCTATTCTCCAGACGAAATCTGCCCCCCATTCAGTAATCACAGAGCAGTAGAGGAGAACCGTTCGATTTAGCATCCATTATGTTTCATGAGCAAAAGACATACCACCAAGAAAATCCCGATATTTTTATTAAAACCCCAAAAAAAAACAAATTATCAAATCTGCTACCACCCCAACTTTATTTTTATTTCTACCCTAACCGCCCGTGGGCTGGGCGGTCCACTTTTCCCACCTGACCGCCCAGCAGCTGGGCGGTCCGCTAGTGTTTTTTTTTTTTTTTTTTTTTAGAGAGAGAGACAATATGAATATCAAGATGCTGAATTCTTAACGCTAAAAATTCGATTTTTTTTTGTAAATATTAGTTAGATTACTTCTTTTAAGCATATTTATACTAAAATACGCTAAATTACTTGGAATTATGTTAAATTACGTTGAGTTACACTATATTAAGTTAAATTACACTAAATTACATTACATTACGCTAAAATACGGTAAATTACATATGAATAGGGATGATATATCTTCACTAAAAAGGCGAAAAACGACGACGAAACTTCAAACGGTCATAAAACGGCGCTCGAGTGTCCGATTTCAGCAAATGACCACTTTTCGGAAAGCTTACGAAAATGCGCATGCGTCCGTGTCTGCTATGTTGGATTTCGAAATTCAGAATCGCCAAAAAACAAAGGGAAGAGCCTCAAAACTTGAGTTGAAGTTTCCGATTAAGATTTTCATTTCTATTATTCAATCCAAGTAGCTCAGTAAATTAGTTACATAATGAAATTGTAGAATACCAATTTTTACTATTTTCGGAATTTTTTTACTATTTTTTATGATTCGTGAAAGATGGCACAGAATCGGTCTATTTTAGCGTAATTTTGTGTAGTTTAGCATAATTTACTGTATTTCAGCATAATTAGCGAAGTTATTGTTATTTAGTGTAATTTAAAGTAATTTAGTGTAACTCAACGTAATTTAACATAATTTCAAGTAATTTACACTAAATTTAACATAAATTTCTCCGAAATACACTAAATTGTAAATTAATTGAACATAGGAACATAGGAAAGGTATTCTAAATTACTTGAAATTACTCGAGCGCCGTTTTATGACCGTTTGAAGTTTCGTCGTCGTTTTTCGCCTTTTTAGTGAAGATATATCGTCCCTATTCATATGTAATTTACCGTATTTTAGCGTAATGTAATGTAATTTAGTGTAATTTAACTTAATACTGTAACTCAACGTAATTTAACATAATTCCAAGTAATTTAGCGTATTTTAGTATAAATATGCTTAAAAGAAGTAATCTAACTAATATTTACAAAAAAAAATCGAATTTTTAGCGTTAAGAATTCAGCATCTTGATATTCATATTGTCTCTCTAAAAAAAAAAAAAAAAAAAAAAAAAAACACTAGCGGACCGCCCAGCCCACGGGCGGTTAGAGTAGAAATAAAAATAAAGTTGGGGTGGGAGCAGATTTGATAATTTGTTTTTTTTGGGGGTTTTAATAAAAATATCGGAAGAAAATCTTTCACGCGGCCCCTGCTATTTTTTTAATAGCTAAATTAAGAAAATCTTTATTATTCAAATCAGAAGTTATATAGTGAACACTACTTTTTAAATTAGAAGTAAAAAAACTACGTAATTTATTTTATTTCTTGGCGTTTTGATTAATTCTAATCTGACGAAAACATAGAAGTTATCGTAAAAAAAGTTGTCCATTTGACTATACATATATTTTATATGATATCAAGTCAAGAACAACTTGTTGATATTATTAAATTAGGAAATTTGATTTTTTTTTTTTCGAGTCAAGAATAGCTTTCACATTTTTTTTAACTAATTAGAAAACTTCTCTAGTAGGCCCCTATATAGTAAGTTATTATATAAAATCAAAGCATGCCTTCAATTAAGTTTTTGTATTATTTCTCTGGTCTAGTATGATAAAAATAAAAATCTCTCTCTCTATTTTTTTTTACAATACTTTATTTCCCTTTATCGTTAGATGTTTGGCAAGGACAAAATTATAAAATAATAATTTGCAAAGACCAAATGTACACAATAAAAATTATGTATCGTGTGTGACAAG
This sequence comes from Carex littledalei, assembly GCA_011114355.1. NCBI lineage: Eukaryota > Viridiplantae > Streptophyta > Magnoliopsida > Poales > Cyperaceae > Carex > Carex littledalei. Next base: position 5,725,553 of record CM022085.1, on the reverse strand, counting down.
TAAAAAGATATTCAGTCCAACTAATTTCAAACCTTGTGCATATACAAAAATGATGATAAGATAATTCGCTCAATATAATAACGAAGTAAATGTGGATCTGCATCGTACAAAATAGTACCAGCAATTAAAAAGTCATTCAGCCTAAGAAAACATTGCTTCATATGGAAATTCCGAAATAGGTATTTTTGTAGGTGATACGTCCTGTCCTGAGAGAGTAGGCTGTATGGGAAAAGAGTTAAGAAAGTGTGCTCGTCCCGTCTCCGGTCAACGGGCCGAGACTTTGAAAGGGCGTGAAGGTGGGAAGTTATTAGTGCTCTATCCCTATAATACCTTGCTTAGTGAACTAAGAATGCGACCCCTGTTATCGGAAATTTTCCTCCTTAAATAGAGGCCCCCCTACTGTTAGGACGTCTTGTTGAAAACAGTAAAAGGAGTTCGCATAGTAACAGGGGTGCCCGCATAACGGGCGGTAATACTCGCATAATTGGCTGTAACGCGAAGTCGAGATTGGACTGGGCCTTATCGAATGAGGCCCAACTCGACTTCGCGGGCCGAGTTGTTTTGGGTTGATCGGGAGAGGCTCAGTTTTGGTCCTCGCCAGGCCGTCCAGCCTTCAGGCTTCGGGCCTTGCTCTGTTTGATGTCAGGCTGGCCCCTAGAGGGGGTTCGAGTCCCGAATCGCCTTTTGGGTCTCGGGCTGGCCCCGGGAGGGGGTCCGAGTCCTGAGCTGCTCTTGGGCCGCAACCGTATTAAGGGCCCTGTTTTGCTTTATCCCGGATTGGCCCTTTGCGGGGTCCGAATCCAGAGTCATTTATGGGCCAAGTTCGAGTTCGAATTTATTGAAGGCAATTGGCACATGGGCCTATTAGTAGGAAAGAGCCTACCTCAGGATTTCAGCCTAATTGGCCCAAATTTCAAATTAAATAGTATTAACTAAGCTCTAATTATCGATATTTATGCTATGAAGACTAGTTCCAACTAGAATTAATAAAATATGCCAAAGTTGGTTCAAGGCAAACCTTAATTGGTTGTCCAAGTAAAAGCATCAATTCTAAGATTAATTATCTAATGACAGATCGTTGACTTGTCTCTTGGATAAACGCCTACACGTGTTGAGGTTATCCTGTACCAATTTTAAACTCCTGGATACACTTTCCGATAAGAAAAAATAAACATATTCAGAATGACACTAAGACCAAATAAATTATAAATTAACTAAATGGATCTTGGCGCTTAGAATTTCAATTTATATGTACGAGTGTAAACGATTTGGTTTTCCCTTTCTTAAATTGTCAATATATTTTACTATAATCAGAAGCGAAAAAAATATGAATTTTACACTGTTTTTTATTAAAAACCGTGTATAATTAGTGTGTTTATATACAGTTCTAGAACCATGTACAATGAATTACCAACTCTATTGTACACGATTCCCGTTTATAAAAACAATTGGTATTATTCCTATTTGTGATATTTATTGGTACAGCTCTACCCCACTCTTTTGCTTTAATGATTAATTAATCTTGGCCCTTGATTTTGATCAATGATGGATCTCACTCTGAGATCAGTTATTCTCAACAGTTTCCTTTTTGTTTTTGAACAAAGATGGCATAGGAATTCGGAACAAGAACTACTATTCTCTCTCCTTTAAAATAAAAAATCATCTGCCTACATACATTTCAACTGTGTCAAAATAAGAAAAGAATTGGAACAAGAACAAGGGACAAGATAGGCTTCTTTACTACGGCCAATCACAGTACTGGTAGTAAATAATGAAGCTATATATATATATATATATGCTTTAAAAAACTATATCGTCTTCAATCAAACGATTTGTTGTCAATTAATAAACAGATTGCTACGAAGAGATTCAACTGGCAATGACATATGTAAACATAGGATGATTTTTAGGGCATAATAAAATAACTAGTCAACTAATAATTTAATAATCCTATAAGCTATATATCCTGAAGAGTACAAGGAGTTCCCATCTTTTGCTCTAACAAAAATTTGGTCAATCTTCATTCTTGTGCTTGGAAATTAAATTAAGTTGTAGCAACATGTCTGTCAATTTGGACAGGGCGTTGAGGAAAGCAAATGATTTGCAAGATGAGAAGCTTTATGCCGCCTTGCTGCTAGCAGAGGGGGATCAACGATTGTCATCCCTGCTCCAGCCACCGCTTGATCATTTAAGAGCCGGGGCTGATCTTCCTTTATACGAAGGAAGCCGACGACAAGCTATGTGCCCGGATCTATATCGAGCCATGTTATCTGGATCCATAAATCATGTTATTGAGTTGCTTGGGCTACAAGAGGAGATGACTCGCATAAACAATGTTAGTCATGGTAATTGCACATATGAATGATGAATATATATTTTTTACTAATTTTTTTTTTTTATGAAAGTGGGTGGTACCTACCAATTTCCATTGAAACCATATTAAATTGTCCTGGTACAGTTTCAGGTACCCCACCAATTCATGACCATAATGCAGATGCAAGTGAGCTGTTGACAAATAAGTGTTAACAGTTTCAGATTGCCTACATAGAGGGCAAGAGTTGTCCCCAATTTTTTTTATTAATTTCCTTAATAATATAAAAAGTACTTTGTGAAGGTAGTTTCTCATATTTTGCTGATCCATTACAGATTCCACCCATGTGGAAGTTTTGTTGGAAGACACTCACAAGAGTGAAAAGTCAAATAGGCACTGGGGAGGCAGAGTTCACGGTGACGGTTTATGTACGCTTCAAGAGGTCACTGCAGAAAAGAACACCGTGCTCCACATAGCTGCAGAACAAGGCCATGTAGAACTTGTCGAAAAAATCATCCGGAGAGACAATACTCTTTTAATATCTCAAAATTCCAAGCATGAAACGCCACTGCACCTGGCTGCCAGAGCAGGACACCGCCGCATCGTCTCCCTTATTATATTTCTAGCTCAAGAGTCCGGTATTGGGGCCTATGAAGTTCTCACAAAAAGAAGCATCAAAGGCGATACAGTTCTACATGAGGCGATTCGGCATGGTCATGAAGATGTGGTGCAAGTACTCATGACAGTGGCTCCTGCACTGTCTGTTGAGTTGAATAATGCCTCCATGTCTCCCTTGTATCTTGCTGTGGTTAGAAATTCTATTGGTATTGTAACAACATTATTACAATTTTCGCACTCATCCTTTGTTGGGCCGAACCAACAAAATGCTTTGCATGCTGCTGTTCTACAAAGTCAAGGTAAGAATACTACTCTTCAAAAGAATCTGTCTATTAGTAAAGAACTTGGAAACTAAATTTTTGTAAGAACATTCAATAAAAAAAGTACTCAAATTTTTGTTGCCATTGTCAGAAATGATGACCATGCTGCTTGATTGGAAAGTTGAATTGGCGAATAAAAGAGATGCCTCAGGAAGCACTCCAATTCACTATGCAACATCCAGTGGAGATGTTGCTATAGTGAAAACTATTTTGGATAAAGCGCCTTTAGCTGTTTACATTCAGGATCAAGAAGGATCATCACCTTTACATGTTGCGGCGCGAATGCGTCATTATTCTGCCATTTCTTGTATGATTGATCACTGTCCGGACTCATTTGAGCTTTGTGACAACCAGGGTCGGAACTTCCTGCATATTGTGGCTCAACATGGTGGTAGAGATATTAATCTTAATCGCCAAGATTTGAAAAATATAATATCCATAATTAATCTTGTTTCACAGAAATCAGATTTGAAAAAGTTAGTTAATGAGAGGGATAATGAAGGAAACACACCATTGCACTTTGCTTCTATGAATGGTTTTTCAGAGGTTATTTTGCATTTTGTTAAAGTAAGCAAAGCAGACACGACGCTAATGAATAACGAAGGCAAGACAGCGCTGGACCAAGCGGTTTCATTAAGAAGCTTCTTACTCATGGTAGAATCTCCAATATGTTATATTTATTCTGGGAACACCATAATTATTAATTATTATCACCAGATAATTAATTATAATTTATTTTATTTGAAATAAGTACATGTCAGGCTCTTATATATGACCCATATGCTTATGACCAAAAAAAAGATCTCATATATCTTTCAATCTTCTTGTTTCCATTTTTTCGCATTTCTAAACCATGTACTTCATGTAATGCATGGATTCATTTCGAGTATCATACCATCATTTGAGCTCCATAGAAAAGGCCTTGATATATTGTTTGTGTCCATGTGATTGGTTTAATCAGGGAATAATGCACGTAGCTTTTAGTAATTAGCAAGAACAATGTCTCGTATATCACAAGTATCACCATGCATGTATTGGTTGTTTCTGACATAACATTTATTTGAACAGTCAGGTGCTGTAGCAACGCTGTCTGCTTATGGAGCCACTTTTAGTCCTCGGCGACAAGACAAAGTACCGAAGGACTGGGAAGATGAAACAACAAAATGGATAGACAGAGTTTCCAAGAACTTGATAATTGTTTCCGTTTTAATTGCTACAATTGCATTCTCTGCTGCTTTCAATGTGCCAGGATCGTACAATGGCAACGGAGTAGCTAACCTCCGTCAAAAAAAGCAATACAACATCTTCCTCATACTCGACACTATTGCCATGTCAACCTCTGTGTCTGCAGCAATGTTGCTCGTGGTTGCAAAGGCGGTTAGTAAGAGGGGCTCTTGGACTTGCTTTTGTCTCTCCTTGAATTTCTTGTGGACATCCCTATTTACTATGCAACTGGCCTTTATCATGGCCGTATCAGTAACATTGGGTGATGGTAAATTTGCCATCAAGTCCATCATTTCTAATATTTCAATGTGTTTCTTTAGCTGGACAGTAAATATTATCCATAATATTTGCTTACCGGCAAAATTTAGGATGATAAGAAAATTTCTCTCTTCTACAAAAGAACAAACACAAACAACCCGCCAAATTGCTATTCAAATTCCCAAGTTGGCCTCCTATGTTAGGATGTGGTATTTCTCTTTCTTCTTAAACTTGTTGTTTTACATCATATTCCAAGTTATAGTGTCGACAATATTTCTTTTTGACTAAAAGACACAGCAGTAGTTGCTCTGTTTATAAGGATATGAGGTTTTTATAGTTTATTGATATTTTACTTTTGTGTGGAATTTATGTATTTTGTAAAATAAATTAACTATGAGTGTTTCTTTTGTAAATATGCAGTGTTCTTGAGACATGAATTTCCTTTGTCTCTTCTTTCCAGTAATGACACCACAAAGTCATGTCTAGTTAGTTAAGATCTTTATTGCATGAGCTTAGTTAAGGTACTGACACGGGCAGTTTGGTACCATGATTGACTATGTTTTGGTGGTATATATTACATTGGTTATGCTTAAATTATGATACTGTTACTATATAAACGAATTCTCATGTCCCCATACATTATTGAATTTACTGGTATGAATTAACAGACAGCAGTACCAGTCTTTGAGCAGATAGCATTACATGACAAGATTTCGCTATTTTTACCAACCATGTACAAATTATGGTATCATCAAATTAAGGTCGTGAATTTTGTCACTTCGCTACTAATACTGGTTAGGTGGTACACCCATATCTCAGTAGGTACAGTTCAGGATGCAGGGACTATATATGGTACAACCATGTCTTGTGATTACTGATTGATTTTATGCACCTGATTTTGAGCAAAGTTGGTGGTGGCAATGCTGTCTCTGGTAAACATTACAGACTTGATAGTACACACACAGATACAATACACTAATCTTTGTAAACAATTCAGTTGAAGAAAAATAGCGAAATATCTACAGGTAGATAGGTATCCGGATCCGGACCCGACCCAATTTGAAACAAATAAGTATATGGATCGAAATTCGGACCCCAACACTTTTACGGTACGGATTCAAATATAATAGTATCCGGACCCTACCCGACCCGATAGCACCTCTAGTCATTCAGCCTAAGAAAACATTGCTTCATATGGAAATTCCGAAATAGGTATTTTTGTAGGAAAGAGCCTACCTCAGGATTTCAGCCTAATTGGCCCAAATTTCAAATTAAATAGTATTACTAAGCTCTAATTATCGATATGAATGACTTTTTAATTGCTGGTACTATTTTGTACGAGGCAGATCCACATTAACTTCCTTATTATGAGCGAATTATCTTATCATCATTTTTGTATATGCACAAGGTTTGAAATTAGTTGGACCGAATATCTTTTTATTTGCCACACCCTCACACGATACAAAATTTTTATTGTGTACATTTGGTCTTTGCAAATTATTATTTTATAATTTAGTCTTTGCCAAACATCTAACGATAAAGAGAAATAAAGTATAGTAAAAAAAAAACAGAGAGAGAGATTTTTATTTTTATCTTACTAGGCCAGAGAAATAATACAAAACTTAATTGAAGGCATGCTTTGATTTTATATAAAAACTTGCTATATAGGGGCCTAGTAGCGAAGTTTTCTAATAAGTTAAAAAAAATGTGAAAGCTGTTCTTGACTCGAAAAAAATAAAAATCAAATCAAATTTCCTAATTTAATAATATCAACAAGTTGTTCTTGACTTGATATCATGTAAAATATATGTATAGTCAAGTGGACAACTTTTTTTACGATAATTTCTATGTTTCCATCAGATTAGTATTAATCAAAACGCCAAGAAATAAAATAAATTACGTAGTTTTTTAACTTCTAATTTAAAAAGTAGTGTTCACTATATAACTTCTGATTTGAATAATAAAGATTTTCTTAATTTAGCTATTAAAAAACTTGAATTAAAAAAATGGCAGGGGCCGCGTGAAAGATTTTCTTGGTGGTATGTCTTTTGCTCATGAAACATAATGGATGCTAAATCGAACGGTTCTCCTCTACTGCTCTGTGATTACTGAATGGGGGGCAGATTTCGTCTGGAGAATAGCGGATCCAAAACAGGCAAAAAGATGACCGTCCGATTGGAACACTCCTAGGACCATAGTGGATCGCAACAGCACGGGCCCGTTATCCTTCCACCGTTGAGAGCGAGAGGTATTCGCTGCTCTGTGAAACCAGCCTCACGCATTCCCCTCTTCTCTACGATCCACTGAACCCAGGCTTTCGCCTAAGCTGCGTAGATCAACTGCCCAACTTGGAACGGGCGGGCCGACTGAGAGCGGTCGAGATCCGGTCAACGGAGGCGAACCAATCGTTCAAATCATCCAGTGCCTCCGCTTGGATTACAAGCCCACGCTACTGAGCTCGGCGATCGAGGTAATTCGCGAAGACTATATAAATGCTTTAATAATCTTATTATTTTCCGTAGTGGGACTAAATTATCTCATACCGGACAAATCTTCACACCTGTGTAGATTAGATGTGGAATTTCTTCATACAACCTTTCATATAGCATTTGAGAATAAGTTCGATTTGGTATATGTTGAATGGATCCTGTTCGGCTCCCTTATCATGGGGCTCTGTGCAATGAAGCAGATTGTCAATTGGTGTTGCAGCTTAGGTGTTTGTTGAAATGCCTCTGATGGAATGTGCTCAAAGACTGGTACTGCTGTCTGTTAATTCATACCAGTAAATTCAATAATGTATGGGGACATGAGAATTCGTTTATTAGTAACAGTATCATAATTTAAGCATAACCAATGTAATATATGTTGGATTTATTGTCAACTTCGTTGGATTTAATGCCAACATTGAGCATATATGTAATCTAATTATGGATTGTTTACTGTCATATATGGTTGTCAATTAAAGTGATCAAATAAGGTAATAGACAATCAATATATTCATTAGGATGTGGTCCATAAATGTGTAGAACAATTTAGGCAAAGATCAAATCATTGATGGACTGATTCTGAGATTTGCAATTCAGAAAACTGCCATTTAAGAGGATTGTGTGGGCCACACGGATATCAATGCAGCCGCACGGATTTTGATGCGACAGCACGGTTTTTGATGCAGTCACACAAAATACCTTTTTCAAATTGGCAGATAACCAGATAGGTTACTATATATAAGGATTGGTCTCCAAGGCACAAGATAACACAGAAAAACACAGAAACTGAAAAGACATTTTTCTCTTTAGAAAAATACAGCTCTGTGTGCCTTCTCTTCTTCTTCCACCATCAAAGAATAGAAAAGAGAAATCCATTAGAAAATTTGGAGAGGATTTCTCAAGGGCCATATCTTGCTGTCTTGGAAGACTTATTCCTACGACCATACGACAAAACAACAAGAAGGGCTTCTTGCCATTAGAGTCTAGTCTCGTGCTCACGGAGACGGTTGGCGATCTCTCAAAGGATTGAGTTATTCCATGGAAACATCCATGGAATCAGGTATTATGTTCCGCACTTAAGATTTATGTTTTATGAGTCGGCTTTGGCATAGGACGGTCCTTAGGTTAAGGTGGGGAACTGTTTCTACTTCCCCAGGGTGTTAGTGTTTGACCCCTAGATGAGATGTAATTGTTTGATCTCTAGACAAGGCGTAATTGTTTGGCCTTTATGATTCCCCAACAAGTGGTATCAGAGCCTTCCTATGCCGAAGGATTAAGTCTTTTAGGATCTAGAGAGAATTAGGAATTATTGATGATTTTTTCGTTGATTTTTGTTGAATTTTTCTAGATTGTTTTAGATCTGAAAATTTTGGTTTGGGAGCACAAAACTTGTAAAAGTTTACAGCCATAATTGTCTATTTTTCAGTTATTAAGTTGGTTATAATTTGCTAGAAGATTTCCAATTGAAATCGCAAAATTCTAATCAAAATTCGGTCCTGGCAGAGTTTGTGCGACCCTCTTTGCGGACGCATAGAGGCCACACAAAATTCCGCACAAATTTTAATAGGCAGTTATGGAATTTTGGGTTTTGGTGAAATTTATTTTTTTCGATAAATTTCCTAAAACAAAATATATAAATTTGGAATTAAACTTCTAAATTTGAAAGGTTATCTAGATTTGGAATTAAATTTCTAAATTTGAAAAGTTATTTAAGGTGCTTCCAAAATTTAGAAATCTCTCTAGATCATGGATCAATTTCAGTATAATAAATGCAATTTTACAGTTACTCAGACAAAGATACAGCCCCACGGAGTTTGATGCAATCGCACGGTTTTTGATGCAGATGCACATAATACCTTTTTTAATTTAGCAGACCGCACAAAATTTCGTGGGGGCCACACAACTCTTTGAAAAGTTTGAGAATAGTTTCTGAGATTAAAAATGCAGTTATTATGATGCAATTATATATATTTATTTAATTGCACTTTTGTTTTATGGCTAAGGTATAAATTATAATTCTTATAAAGGCATTAAAGTTATATGTATCTTGAATTGAATTAATTGAGTCCTAATTGTACCCAAAAGTATCTCTTTTGACAAGATTGATTTAAATTCATTTTACAAAAGGATATTAGGTGTGCATTTAATGGATGCAATCATTTATCAGCCCAAATGAAGATAATGGTTGTTGAAATTATTTGTACAAGTGAGTGATAATAAAGTATATTGATGACCAAAAATTTTACACATATGTCAACATTATCGGCCCAAAGGAAGGCATGTTGTTCGGTATGTTCTAGGTTATCAGTACCTTATTATTGCGTCAAAGTATCATAAAAAATTGACCCGTTACTCAAGGTAGCCACTTAATGGAAACCGATACTTTGGTTTTAAGATGGTTTTAAGGCTCATAAAATGTGATGATTTATTAAGATAAGTTACGATACTATGAATATAACAATGTCTAGGAAAGTTCTATCTAGGTAAGTCGGAATTCGAAGTGAATCCTTAGGGATCCCTGACTTACCTAGGAACTTACCTGGTTGTGAAATTCGTATGTATAGTAATAAAAGAGAAATCATCTCATATATTTTGAGCAAGTTGGGCCTTTATTTGAATGTAATTTATAAATTCATAATTTTTTATTCGTGTTGTTCTTGGTAATTTTTTCTTCGTAATTTTTCAGTTAGCATTGTTAAAGGCCTAAACAACATTTTTTATGTTGAATGGAACCAACTTCAAATTTTAACATGAGAACATAGTAATAGTTCTCGGTGTCAAGGATCTAGACCTTGCATTAAGGATGTATGTCCCACACTTACGGATAAGAGTACTTCTGATGATCAGAAGGAAAATAAAAAGTGGGACAAATCAAATTGCATGTGTCTTATGATGATGAAGAGGTCCATTAAGAGGCATTAAGGGGCGTGATTTTATATTTGATTGTTATCATTAAGGAATTTTATAATCCCACAGAACATTCAGTATTTGAGACGGAAAATGCAAATTTTTTAAGGATGTTGAGTTTGCGGGGGGAGATACAATAATGTATTTTGAATTCGAAGAGGAGTATGCAAATATTCCCACAGGTGTTGAGAGTTTTATGGACATAGATCTCATTTAACTCAAAATACAAGTATCTGAACCATTATTGAAGACCAAACTCAACATAATCAAACAACACAAAGTCAGATTCTAGAATCTCTGGAAGATGTTGTGGTAGGCCAGATTGTTTCAGACAATGCTGAAATTTCTCGAGAAAATTCAGAAGTGCCAATAAGAAAATATAATTAATGGCTGACAATGACATTGGAAATTAAAGTTACCCCATTACCTAAAGAAACGAGACCCATTAGTTTCAAATGGATATTTAAAACTAAAAGGGATTCGAAAAGTAATGAGGAGTAATATAAAACTCGTCTTGTCACTTAAGGTTTTAGAGACTTTCTCTATGGTTTCATTTAATGAATGCAAGCATTAACCGGCCCAAAGGAAGGTTGATGATTGTTAATTTATGTGTACATAGAGTATAGTGATGATTATTATGTTTTACATATAATCAATATTGTCGGTCCAAAGGAAGGCATATTGATTGATATGTTATTTGAATCATCAATACTTTATTTTTTGAAAGACTCTTTAAAGATTATATTGACATAATTACGCATTTTAATTTGGAGCTTTAGTTGATGGATATTAAGAGAGCGTTTCTAAATTGTGATATTAATGAAACAATCTATATGGTGCAACTAGAAAACTATGTGTGGGGAGACACAAAGTCTATGGTGTGCAAACTTAAGAAATTCATCTATGAACTAAATAAAGTGTCTAAACAATGGTATTGCAAAATTCATAGTGAGATTATCTCGTTTGGTTTTGAGATAAATTTATTGATTGAATTTATATACCTTAAGTTCTGTGGGAGTAATTTGTATTTCTATGTGGATATCATATTGCTTGCCAATATCGATATAAATATGTTGCAAGAAACTAATAACTCTCTGATAAAGAATTTAGAGATGAAAGTTCTTAGTGTTGCATCATTTAGAATATGGAACAATGCTAAACTAAAGTAAGGTAAAGTAAAGGAAGGAGTACATAATTGTGAATTGAAAATAGAACATATAAGAACAGACTCTATGTTAGCAGATCCTCTCACTAAGGGATTGACACCGGCTAAGTTTGAAGAGCATGTTGCTCATATGGGTGTAATCTCTATTGAGGATATTCAGTTTTAGTGGGAGTCTATTATTTGTAACTTAATGTTCTATTTTTTCATTGTAATTTTGGATATGTAACTTGTGACATGTAACAAGTGTTATATATATTATGAAGTTTTGACATTCTGTTTCTCGTTTATGTTTGACCTCTAATTCAGTTAATTTATGAAATTCAGTTTCAAGATTTAAGTAGGAGACCAAGTTAGAAATAGGCATGTGAAGATCACAATTGCATGTAATTTCTATGCTACACATCCACATCATGATTCATGTCATTCCTGTATTAGTGATGTGATTATTGAGGGTTTAGTTGCGAATAAATGCGACGAATGCCGCTTTAGTCCTTTGTTGATATAGTTGATGGACCGAATTTGTTTGGGAATATATAAGGAAGACAGTAAAGAAAAGTGCGCACATAAGGAACACAATTCATATTAAAAAGTCATAGCATATTCCTCAAATGAGAGATTGTTGGATTTATTGCCAACCTCGTTGGATTTAATGCCAACATTGAGCATGTATGTAATCTAATTATGGATTGTTTACTGTCATATATGGTTGTCAATTATAGTGATCAAATAAGGTAATAGACAATCAATATATTCATTAGGATGTGGTCCATTAATGCGTAGAACAATTTAGGCAAATATCAAATCATTGATGGACTGATTCTGAGATTTACAATTCAGAAAACTGTCATTTAAGAGGATTGTGTGGGCCATACGGATATCAATGCAGCCGCATGGATTTTGATGCGATAACACGATTTTTGATGCAGTCACACAAAATACCTTTTTCAAATTGGCAGATAACCAGATAGGTTACTATATATAAGGATTGGTCCCCAAGACACAAGATAACACAGAAAAGCACAGAAACTGAAAAGACATTTTTCTCTTTAGAAAAATACAGTTATGTGTGCCTTCTCTTCTTCTTCCACCATCAAAGAAAAGAGAAGAGAAATTCATTAGAAAATTTGGAGATGATTTCTCAAGGGCCATATCTTGCTGTCTTGGAAGACTTATTCCTACGACCATACGACAAAACAACAAGAAGGGCTTCTTGCCATTAGAGTCTAGTCTCGTGCTCACGGAGACGGTTGGCGATCTCTCAAAGGATCGAGTTATTCCATGGAAACATCCATGGAATCAGGTATTATGTTCCGCACTTAAGATTTATGTTTTATGAGTCGGCTTTGGCATAGGACGGTCCTTAGGTTAAGGTGGGGAACTGTTTCTCCTTCCCCGAGGTGTAAGTGTTTGACCCCTAGATGAGATGTAATTGTTTGATCTCTAGACAAGACGTAATTGTTTGGCCTTTATGATTCCCCAACAATATATACCACCAAAACATAGTCAATCATGGTACCAAACTGCCCGTGTCAGTGTCAGTACCTTAACTAAACTCATGCAATAAAGATCTTAACTAACTAGACATGACTTTGTGTTGACATTACTGGAAAGAAGAGACAAAGGAAATTCATGTCTCAAGAACACTGCATATCTACAAAAGAAACACTCATAGTTAATTTATTTTACAAAATACATAAATTCCACACAAAAGTAAAATATCAATAAACTATAAAAACCTCATATCCTTATAAACAGAGCAACTACTGCTGCGTCTTTTAGTCAAAAAATGGTATTGTCCACAATATAACTTGGGTTATGATGTAAAACAACAAGTTTAAGAAGAAAGACAAATTCCACATCCTAACATAGGAGACCAACTTGGGAAATTGAATAGCAATTTGGCGGGTTGTTTGTGTTTGTTCTTTTGTAGAAGAGAGAAATTTTCTTATCGTCCTAAATTTTGCCGGGAAGCTAATATTATGGATAATATTTACTGTCCAGCTAAAGAAAGACACTGAAATAGTAGAAATGATGGACTTGGTGGCAGCTTTACCATCACCCAATGTTACTGATACGGCCATGATAAAGGCCAGTTGCATAGTAAATAGGGATGTCCACAAGAAATTCAAGGAGAGACAAAAGCAAGTCCAAGAGCCCCTCTTACTAACCGCCTTTGCAACCACGAGCAACATTGCTGCAGACACAGAGGTTGACATGGCAATAGTGTCGAGTATGAGGAAGATGTTGTATTGCTTTTTTTGACGGAGGTTAGCTACTCCGTTGCCATTGTACGATCCCGGCACATTGAAAGCAGCAGAGAATGCAATTGTAGCAATTAAAACGGAAACAATTATCAAATTCTTGGAAACTCTGTCTATCCATTTTGTTGTTTCATCTTTCCAGTCCTTCAGTACTTTGTCTTGTCGCTGAGGACTAAAAGTGGCTCCATAAGCAGACAGCGTTGCTACAGCACCTGACTGTTCAAATAAATGTTATGTCAGAAACAACCAATACATGCATGGTGATACTTGTGACATACGAGACATTGTTCTTGCTAATTACTAAAAGTTACGTGCATTATTCCCTGATTAAACCAATCACATGGACACAAACAATATATCAAGGCCTTTCCTATGGAGCTCAAATGATGGTATGATACTTGAAATGAATCCATGCATTACATGAAGTACATGGTTTAGAAATGCGAAAAAATGGAAACAAGAAGATTGAAAGATATATGAGATCTTTTTTTTGGTCATAAGCATATGGGTCATAAGAGCCTAACATGTACTTATTTCAAATAAAATAAATTATGATTAATTATCTGGTGATAATAATTAATAATTATGGTGTTTCCAGAATAAATATATCATATTGGAGATTCTACCATGAGTAAGAAGCTTCTTAATGAAACCGCTTGGTCCAGCGCTGTCTTGCCTTCGTTATTCATTAGCATCGTGTCTGCTTTGCTTACTTTAACAAAATGCAAAATAACCTCTGAAAAGCCATTCATAGAAGCAAAGTGCAATGGTGTGTTTCCTTCATTATCCCTCTCATTAACTAACTTTTTCAAATCCGATTTCTGTGAAACAAGATTAATTATGGATATTATATCTTTCAAATCTTGGCGATTAAGATTAATATCTCTACCACCATGTTGAGCCACAATATGCAGGAAGTTCCGACCCTGGTTGTCACAAAGCTCAAATGAGTCCGGACAGTGATCAATCATACAAGAAATGGCAGAATAATGACGCATTCGCGCCGCAACATGTAAAGGTGATGATCCTTCTTGATCCTGAATGTAAACAGCTAAAGGCGCTTTATCCAAAATAGTTTTCACTATAGCAACATCTCCACTGGATGTTGCATAGTGAATTGGAGTGCTTCCTGAGGCATCTCTTTTATTCGCCAATTCAACTTTCCAATCAAGCAGCATGGTCATCATTTCTGGCAATGGCAACAAAAATTTGAGTACTTTTTTTATTGAATGTTCTTAGAAAAATTTAGTTTCCAAGTTCTTTACTAATAGACAGATTCTTTTGAAGAGTAGTATTCTTACCTTGACTTTGTAGAACAGCACACTAGTGGAAAATGTGCAAACAGTATCGCCTGCCCAGGATCGGTTAAATTAAAACACTGACACTAATACCTTTGGGATCGGGTAAACATGATAACCGCTCTTGATTGTTAAGTATCAAGATCGGTTTTCTACATAACTGATCTAGATAATCAGTATCAGGATCGGGTTATTATTACACCGATCCAGATAATAAACAAGATCGGTTAAATTATAATAACCGATCTTGATTGTTAAGTATCATGAGCGGTTTTTTATTATCCGATCCTGACAGTTAACATTCAAGATCGGTTAAATAAATAACCGATCCTGGAAATTTTTTCCACTACATAGAAGGAACATATGAATTTTTTGATTCTATAGAATAAGTTTCAAATTTTTTCGATTCCATAGAAGAAACATGTGATTTGTCGAACTTTTCATCGGACTCTTGCTTTTTTTTGAAGGTCCTTCTCCTTCATTCAACTCTTGCACATGAAATATAATTTATTAAAACATTTATCTTCATGTTAGGCTCGGTAAACCCTAATGGCAACAGCAGAGAAGAACCACCCACTTGTCCCCTCTTCTAGACCTACAGACTTTTGGCAACCTAAATGAGCGTCAATTTGTCCAGATTTGGCATTTTCAATATAAAGCCATATAGTAAGCAGAAAAAATAAAAATTTGAACAAATAATCGTTTTTCATATGTGTTGCTTTAAAAAAATAAAAAAATTGCAGATAAGTCAATCAAGATCGGTTATTAAAAAAACCGATCCTGATGACATTCAAGATCGGTTAATATTAACCGATCTTGATTGTTGATCGGTTCTATTTGAATTTTTTGATTCCATAGAATAAGATTCAAATTTTTTCGATTCCATAGAAAAAACATTTGATTTGTCGAACTTTTTATCGGACTCTTGCTTTTTTTTTAGCATCCTTCTCCTTCATTCAACTCTTGAACATGAAATATAATTTATTAAAACATTTATCTTCATGTTAGGCTCGGTAAACCCTAATGGCAACAGCAGAGAAGAACCACCCACTTGTCCCCTCTTCCAGACCGACTTTTGGCAACCTAAATGAGCATCAATTTGTCCAGATTTGGCATTTTCAATATAAAGCCATATAGTAAGCAGAAAAAATAAAAATTTGAACAAATAATCGTTTTTCATTTGTGTTGCTTTAAAAAAATAAAAAAATTGCAGAAAGTCAATCAGGATCGGTTTTTTACTATTTAACCGATTCTGATGACTATCAAGATCGGTTCTTTATATTAACCGATCTTGATGGTTTTCAGGATCGGTGAACTAGTAAAAAACCGACCCTGATAAAGGTCTTTCTGCCATTTTTTTTTCCAATTCAGGCAGATATAGATATATATGTATATTGAAAAACATATAATTTGTGATCCACACCAATTATTCAAGCAACTCATTTGTGATTGACACCTATTATTCACACATGACATACAAATATGCAATTAAAACAATTATGGCAAACAAATCACAATTTAATCAAGCATCACACAACCATAAATAAAAACAACCATAATATAAATAAGTTAACTTACCATTCAACAAAGAGTTCAATAGAATTAAGTTAGATCATATAGATCTCAAAATAACAAGTTCATCCAAAGGAAGTAAATTAACAAATTCATCCAAAAGAAGTTAGATCATATAGATCTCAAAATAAACTTAATTAGTTGCAACAAAAAATAAACTTAGTCTTCAAGAGACTTTGATGGCCCGTCGATGCATGTTGGGCATCTCCATTTGACAAGTCGGAGGTCCTTGTTCTCCTTGACCTCCTTGCCAACACATTCCGGATGGAATGTGTTGCGACATGTCTTACAACGGAGCAAGACATCCTCCTTGGCCAAAAAGAGGCACTCGAAACACTCCCCCATCTCAGCCCAGGTTTGTCGTTCTTTCACCTCGAGCTCAACTTCTTCACCGTCACTATCCTCATCAACATCACTGTCCTCATCATCACCGTCACTATCCGGATCGAGGTAAGGATTGGAATCAAGAATGCATTCAGCTACGAGTGCCAAGGCCGGGTCATCACTGTAGAAGAACTCCTTCAACTCTCGCTTGGTGAAGTGCTTTGCAAAGTCATCGCCCTTGCTGGTTATGAACCGACGGCGAGGAGGCATTTCTAATACGAGAAAATAGACAACGTAAAAAATAATGAAAACAAAGTGATCAAAGAAAGGAAGGACATTCAAACCTTGACAAAGTGATCAATGAAAACCTACTGCAAGAAATGGCGATTGTTGAAGGAGAGAAAAATCCAGATTTTTGAATGGAAGTTGATCGGTTTGAGAGGGAAGAGGGAAGGCTCCTCATTTCAAGTGCCACTTGAGTATCAGGATCAGTTATTTATAATACACCGATCCTATTTGTGTACCATCGGCGTCGGTTTAAATATAAAACACCGATCCTGATAGTTTCTGGATCGGTTAAACTATAAATAACCGATCCTGAATTTAGTTTTGCATTTAATATCCATCTACCCGATATTTTTGGGATCCGTATCACTTGAGGCTCTTGTCTCAAGACAATTGAAAGGGACGGTCCAGATTTACTCTCAGCCGGGGCCAGTATTAATTGTGCTTTGAGATTCGTGTCAAGTTCAAATAACAATCCTAGACCATCTATTTCAATTGTACTCCGTCAGGTAACCTCAAGTGATTTGAATTCATATCTTAAAAAATATGCAATTAAAACATGAAATAAAATAATCTCCTAAAGTTTTATCATGAAATAAAAAAAAAGATAAATACTTAAAACTCGAAATAAAATAAGTCATAAATATTGAAGAACAACTTGCATGCTTTCCATTGTCCGGTCAGTAAATGAATCCTGGCAAAAATTAATATAATATGTAAGTCACAAATATTTAATAATATAAAATCTTTTTTTAATTTTCAGAATGATTTAAAAAACATTCTTGATATTCATCAAGATCGGTTAATAAATAACCGATCGTGATTGTTTAGTATCAGGATCGGTTTAATAATTAACCGATCCTGATAGGTAACTATCAAGATCGGCTAACAAATTAACCGGTCCTGATGATTATCCGGATCGGTTTACTAACTCAACCGATCCTGATACCTTGTTAATTACTTCTCCCTTTCCAGAATACGAGGTCTTTTGCTCCCTTTCCAGTCCGCGATCTGTCTCTGCCCTCTTTGAGGTGTTTTCGATCTCTGAACTCTCTCTACCCGAAACAAGTGTTTTCTCTTCCTCATTTTGATCATTTGTTGATTTATCTCGGTTGATGGTTGATTGAGGTAATATAAACCCGATTCCTTCATTTTTAATTTAAAATGCTAACTAATTTTAGGCACAATCCCATAGAGAATCAAGAAATTAGGAAATCCAAGTGTTTTTTATTTGATCTATATTTCTCATTCTACAAGCACATATAAATCAAATTAATGAAGCATTTTTAACTTGGATTGATGAGACTCAAGAATTTAAAATTTGTTTTTATATTAGGGCTCATGTGGTGTATTTTGCTTCAAAAGCTCAACTCAATTCTCATTATTTTTGTAGATTGGCTATTATTGAGGAATCTGGTGCAACGATCTTCATCTCACTCGATTCAGCATCCAAAAAAAGTGTAAGTACAACATGAACCTCATGTTTAGTTTTGTGAATGAAACTTGATCATGTATTTTGATAATAGTATATATAGTTAATTAAAGGTATTTCCACCATTAGGTATCTAGCTAGAGTATTGTCTTATGAGCCACAACCCAATGAATAATGCCTTTAGGTCATAAAACCCGTTCAAAATTAATCCATTAGGGATTAATTTTGAATAGTCCCCGTTTTGGGACTGCTCTTTGAATACTTTGTCTCAATTAGGATGTGACCACTTGTTAGTCGTGTTTTAGTATTTAAGGAAATTTCGGCAGCATTTCCTCTTATTAGTTCCCCGAATATTTAGAGAACTAAGGGGAAATGCTGCCGAAATTTCCTTAAATACTAAAACACGACTAACAAGTGGTCACATCCTAATTGAGACAAAGTATTCAAAGAGTGGGATAGGATGGTAACCGGCCCCATGTAAGCCCTAGTGTGAACATTTAAAGTACCATTCCCTTGTGCTTAATTGTTTTTTTCTTATAATTGCAGATGGACCGCAGTTGGATGTACGGAACATCACGTATATCCAATGAATATATGGCCGGTATTGATAAATTTATGAAAGTTGCTACGGAAGATACGGCAAAGAATGGGACTGGGCTGATGTCGTGTCCTTGTCGTGATTGTAACAATATGAATAAATTTTTCAATCCCAACCAAGTGAGGAACCATTTAATCTGACGTGGATTCAAGCAACAATATAAGCGTTGGATATGGCATGGCGAGAGTTTGGAAACCGATATAGGTAGTGAGCATCAGGAATACCATACTGTTGGGAGTGAAGGAAGTGGTGATGCACCACGCGATGGGACCGATGATATGGTGGTAGATGAAACTGAGAATTTTGATCAAATGTTACGAGATTTAGAAGAGGATTTTGATAATGATAGGCAGTACTGTGTATTTGAGAATTTGTACGAAGATTCTAATAAGGAATTGTATCCCGGTTGTTCTAAATTTTCAAAATTGAAAGGTGTATTAAAATTGTATAACCTTAAAGCATCTAACGGTTGGAGTGATAAAAGTTTTACTGCGTTATTACAAACATTGAAAGAAATGCTTCCGGAAGGAAACGAGATACCATATAATGTTTACGAAGCGAAGAAAATGTTGTGTCCAGTGGATTTGGAAGTTCAGAGAATACACGCGTGTCCAAATGATTGTATATTATATCAAAATGAGTACGAAGATTTCCACGAGTGTCCAAAATGTGGTGCATCACGTTATAGTAGAAAGCATCTAACCAGCGATAAAATGGAAAGTGATAAACCGGATAGAGGACCTCTGGCAAAAGTACTGTGGTACCTCCCCGTGATACCGAGATTCAAACGTTTGTTCTCAAATGCCAAAGAAGCGAAATTATTGCGTTGGCATGCCGATAACCGGAAAAGGGACGGAATATTACAGCACCCCGTTGATTCTCCTTAGTGGAGAAATATTGACAGAAGATTTCCCAAATTTGGCGGTGACCCAAGAAACCTAAAGCTCGGGCTGAGTGCAGATGGAGTGAATCCGCACAGTAGCATGAGCAGTCGGCATAGCAGCTGGCCGGTGTTGTTGTGCATTTACAATCTTTCCCCATGGTTATGCATGAAACGTAAATATATCATGTTGTCCTTGCTAATATCAGGTCCCAAACAACCCGGAAACGATATAGATGTGTACCTAGCTCCATTGATTGAGGATTTAAGAAAATTATGGCATCTCGGAGTGGAGATATTTGATGCATATACCAAGGAGAAATTCACTTTACGGGCCATGATATTTTGCACTATTAATGATTTTCCGGCCTACGGTAATTTGTCGGGGTATAGTGTTAAAGGAGAAAAAGCGTGCCCTATTTGCATGGATAATACAGTCGATCTGTGGCTACACATTCCTCGAAAAATGTGTACATGGGTCATCGTAGATTTCTTCCTGCCAACCACGCACACCGAAAGAGAAAGAAAACATTCAATGAAAAGACCGAGAATGTCACAGTAAATTATCCATTGACCGGTCAACAAGTTCATTTGAGAGTAAAGGATATCGAAAATCAGTTTGGGAAATGGAAAAAAAGGCGGTGAGAAAGAAAGGGTCTCTGAAAATTACATGGAAGAAGAGATCAATATTCTGGGATTTGCCATACTGGGAGCATTTAGAGGTTCGACACTGTCTCGATGTGATGCACGTGGTTAAAAATGTGTGTGATAACATGGTTGGAACATTGTTGAATATTCCGGGAAAGACTAAGGACGGTATCAATGCCCGAAAAGACATGCAATTCTTGAACATACGGCCGGATCTACAACCGGCAGAGAAGGAAAGTGAAAAGGGTAAACTTTGCACATATCTAAAACCCGCCATTCATACGTTGTCAAAAAAAGAAAAAAAAAGTTTATGTGAATGCCTTCATGGTGTAAAAGTACCATCTGGATATTCTTCAAATTTTAAGAACCTAGTTTCACTGGAGGGTTTAAAATTGATAGGTATGAAGTCCCACGACTGTCATGTTTTACTGACACAGCTTCTTCCTGTTGCAATTCGGGGCATATTGCCACCGTGCGTTAGACAGACCATCACAAAGCTTTGTTTTTTCTTCAACGTCATTTGTTGCAAAGTAAATGATCCTGATACGTTAGATGCTTTGCAGAAGGAGGTTGTGGTCACTCTCTGTCACCTTGAAATGTATTTTCCGCCGGCTTTTTTTGATATAATGGTTCATTTAATTGTTCATCTAGTTAGAGAAATTAAGATGTGTGGGCCTGTTTTCTTGCGGTACATGTATCCGTTCGAGAGATACATGGGATTGTTAAAGGGATATGTGAGGAACCGATATCGTCCTGAGGGCAGCATTGTAAGAGCATATGCTGCCGAAGAGGTGATTGAGTATTGTACTAGTTATCTGGATGATTTAAAAGCCATCGGCATCCCTAAACCTCGGCACGACGGAAGACTTCACGGGGTAGGCACCTTGGGATCGAAATTAATCGTGCCCTTACATAAAACGATGACCCTAGCACATTTACATGTTTTGCAGCACCTCACCGACGTTCATCCTTATTTGGACGAGCACATGACTTTCTTGCGTCAACAGAATCCTAAGAAATCCGATAAGTGGTTGATTGGAGAACACAATGAAAAGTTCGAAGGATGGTTTACACGTAGAGTCATGAAAGCTCCGGAGGGAGAAAACATTAAAGAAATTGTCAAAATGTTGGCTCTCGGTCCAGTCCATGTCGTGAAAACCTTCCAAGGATTTGACATCAACGGGTATACATTTTACACAAGAAGTCAAGATTTAAAGAGTACCGTGCAAAACAGCGGAGTGACTGTGGTAGCCGTGTCGAGTGATTTTTCAGGAGCTAAAGGTGCCGGACCATCGCATGCCTCGATGTCGTACTACGGGTTTATCGAAGAAATATGGGAGCTAGATTACAGAAAATTTAAGATCCCGATATTTCAGTGTAAATGGGTCGACAACCGTAAGGGCGTTAAAGTTGATAACGATGGTTTCATTTTGGTGGATTTCAATAAGGTTGGATACAAGGATGATCCATTTATACTTGCAAGACAAGCCACACAAGTGTTCTACATAACTGATCCGGCCGATCGTTCAAGACATGTTGTCCTCTCCGGGAAAAGACGTATTGTCGGGATTGATAATGTAGACGACGAAGAAGCGTACGATCATTTTGATGATATACCTCATTTGTTCATTGGCATGACATATTTACCAACTGTTGTGGATAATGAAACAAGTCACAGGCGCAACGATCATAATGAAGGAGAATGGATTGAATAAAATTGATATTCAATGTTTTATTGGTATGTCATATCTAGACTTTTTTAAACTTTTCCAAAATGAAAAAAACTTCAATATTTCTGACTTAATGGGTTTATTAATTTTTTTCCAAGAGGCATTATAATTACTTGACTATGGGTTGCATGCAAGGTGTCATAAATATTTAAGACTTTTTTCTTTCATTTTAATAATGTTTTTATTGTGTTACTTAGTAAATTTTGAATTATACAAATGTGATGCTAATTATGTAAATGTAAATTATGTGAATGTAAATTTGATGCATTACATAAATCCATTGAAATTATGTAAACAGTGATTTAGTTTTTCACAGTACCGGATTAATTAATGTATGCATCAGGATCGGTTATTTATATAACCGAACTTGATCATTGGTACTCAGGATCGGTTACTACGATAACCGATCCTGATGACCAAAAATAAAAACAGGATCGGTTGTTTAACAAAAAACCGATCCTGATGATGATATATTTTCGCGGTGATTTTATTTGGTGCCTCTCTCGCTACTTAGCGAAATTCGTCTCATCTATAGATTTTCAAAACTCGATCTGAGCTCACTCCCTCTCTCTCTCGCTAATCTCTCTCTCTCGGGCGCACTCCGCCTCTCTCGGTGCTAACACCGACTCTCTCGGTGCTAACACCGACTCTCTCGGACGTACGCCGCCGCCTCTCTGCCAAAATCCGTCTCTCTCGGTGCTAACACTGACTCTCTCGGACGTACGCCGCCGCCTCTCCGCCGCCTCTCTCGCCGCGTATTCTCTCCTCTCTCCTCTGGTGCCGGTGCTCCCAGTGGTGCCTCCATCTCTCTCTCGGCCTAATTTCGCACTAATTTCGGGTAAATGCTCAAACACCTTTTAACTGGTACCGGCCTTGAGAACCCAAAGTTCACCGTTTAATTGGTACCGGCCTTGGTGTTACTGAGTTACTGTGTTGCTGTTGCTGGTACCGGACTTGGTTGTTCAAAGTTATACTTTTCATAGTTTATATTTTTAGCATGTAAAATTTTTCATAGTTTATATTGTTCAAAGTTGTATTGTTCAAAGTTATATGCTGCCTTGCCGATATCTGGCTAAAAATTTATATTCTTAGCATTTATATTCGATTTGATATGAAAAAACAGCACAAATACACATGCTGCTCCAGTTTTGAAAATTCACTAAAAATAGCAGAAAAATCCAAATAAATCAAATTTTCACTCTAAATTGGTTGTTTTTTTATTCTCTATCTAACCGTTCAGATGGCTTTTTGGTTGGGAATTTTGATCAGTCTCCACTGACTGATTTGTATAACGCTCGTTTGAATTTATATAATTGTTCCAGGAGGGTCATCGAGCTGCTCCTATCATGTCTAGTGGTGCTGGTGAGGCTAGTGGTGGTGATGGTGGTGGCGGTGGTAGCGAGCGCGCCTCGGGTGAGAAGCGAGTAAGAGGGCCTTCCCAACTTGCTACCGTCGTTAATCAGACCGGCAAGCATGTTGAGTTTGATGCAATTGGGAGGCCTATTATTAATAGGCAAACCACTAAATATCCCTCGCACCTTGGGATATTGGTAAGAAGGACCGTTCCTATAACGTGCCTAGAGTGGTCTCAGGTAGAAGACGACGTGAAGGAAAAGATATGGAACCAAATCCAGGTAAATAACACGGTCCTAAGCTCACAAGCTAGCAAAGTTGAATTTAATTACTCACGGAAACCTTGATTTCGTTTGAATTTGTTTGGCAGATGGACTGGAACATTGATGGTGATGATCCGCATTTGAAGAAGAAGGTACTACAAAAAATGGCAGAAATGCACCGAAAGTTCAGAGTAGCTCTGACTAAGCACGTCAACGCGGGCACGACGCCCGACCTTGAGAAGCTCTCGATCACACAACAAGATTGGGATACCTTTGTCGAGTCCCGCCGGTCGGATGAATTCAAGGTATCTTTTTTTTTTACTATAACGTTCAATGAACCATCATGTTTATTTGTTCAATGATTTTCATAACCCGCAATTGTTTCTTTGGGTAAATTGCAGAATAAAAGCAATAAGGGGAAGGAGAATCAGTCCAAGAACAAGTATAAACATTACCTGGGATCCAGAGGGTACAGCGGTGAGAAATTCCAGAATAGGCTCAAAGAAGTTTTCCAACACATTGCAAACGAGAAAGCAGTAAGTAGTGATCCGTCTACCCAAGGGTCAACTACTATACTGTCACATGAGGAGTTTCTTGATATGTCTGTTCAGTATAGGCATGTCTCATGGACACTAGGACACACGAAGCCCTTAGCCGATGGCTAGGGACGTCTTTATCCCAACGAGGACACAGAAGCAGTCGTCAAGACTATTGTGAGGATTTCGATATTTTCATTCCTTGAAATTCATTTCTAATTTATTATGTTGTAACATGTTGGCATTGTCATTTCAGGAAGAACAACAGGAGGCTTTCAACAAAGGCTTGTTGCCCGTCGATCGTTACGACGATGTTCTAGGAAAATCTCTGCCGAATCCGGAACATGCTGGGAGGGTGAGAGGCCTTGGAGCTCTGGTGGGTATTAAAAAGGCATATCAGGGGTGCGGAAAAAGGAGGAGACACATGCTGGCGCGGACATTAAAGGTAGGATACAGAGAGAAGTGGCGGCGAGAGTACAAGTTGCAGAGGCGAGATTAAAGGAAGAAATGGAGGAGAGAATGAAAGAAATGTTAGAGGAGAAAATGGCAACATTGATGGGCCGAGGAATACTCGCGGAAAGCCCAACAGCCGCTCACAGCCCAACAGCCGTTCAGAGCAGCTGCCAGTCAGTTGGACCACGGTCTTCCCTGTTTTTCTCGATGGAGGTAATGCAAATAAATACATATTTTTCCATTCGAATAAAAAAAATAATTCTATTACGTACATGCCTTAGTGTTATACATATTAGTTCCTTCGAATGAATATTTTTAGCATGTACAGCCATCGCAACGAGGGTGCAGGCTTCTCTTGCATCGAGATGGGAAGAAGGTTGAAGTGGCTTCGGGGATAATTAATGTTCCAGTAAATTGTGAAGAGACCATTCACACGAGGCCTCTACCACCCGACCATGCAAGGGTAATGGTGGATGAAGTGGTCCCAGGTGAAGAAGACACCCCTATACCTGTACCACATGAAGACATGCCAACCATCATCTCAGCCGTTGGCAGCTCCACTACATGGCCGATGGATATGATTTCCATTGATCAGGTAAAAAATGCATATTATTATTACAACTTCTTATACTTATAAATTTGTATCTATATGGTAGAGTTTTAGTTGATGGTATTATCCTAATTACAGGAACCACACAAAGTTCTTACTGGTGGGGATGTGGTACAAGCTGGCGCAGACATGTTTGGTGGTATCGATTTTGGCCATTTTTCACAGTCTTATACCCTTCTGCGTGATCGGTTCTTGAGCCAACCTAACAGTGCATTTCACGTCAATCTGCCACCTGACCTTTTCCACACTGAAGAACCCCTGGTAGTCAATGCAGATGATTTTTTGACGTTGGTTAAACCAAAGGAGTGGCTCACCGCACCGATTATTCAGATCTTCATGATGTGAGTTAACATTCGTAATAATGGTAGAATGTAGTACTTTTAATCCAAAATGAAAAAATCGAGATCACCTGTATGCCTTTTTTTGTAGGTATGTGCAAAAATACAACAAGGAGGAACATCGAGAAGATGAGCGTGTTGGTTTCATGGACCCCATGAAAACAAATCAACTGTTGTTGGACGGTGATGCCCAATCAAAAGAATACGTCGAGAAATACATAAAGGAGGCACTGAGACAAAACCGGAACAAGAAATTGATATTCATACCGTATCATCAGATGTTAGTGCTATATATATATTCTAATTTTATTAAGTTTCTTTCATTTCGTAGAAATTATAGAATGTGAGATGATACAAAACCTAATATGCAGAGAACATTGGCTCTTGGTCGTGCTTATGCCAAGAGAGAGTCACGTGTACGTGTTCAATTCTTCCAGTGTTTATTGTTCCGGTAAGACCGTTGGTAAGAAATCGGTTCCACATCACCCGAAGATCATCGATGCGCTCAAAATGTATGCTTTTCAAACTTTCATTTGTCAAATCTATAGATTTTCATTAATATTTTTCTTAGAATTGGAAGTATTTTTTTCAACAGGCCCTACCAATTGGACCAGATGATTGGAGGAATTGGAAAATGCTCTAATTTGAAGATTAATTATTGCAGGGTAAGTACTTATTTTTTAACTTCTCTTATTGTTTGTAAATTGCTAAGTTGGTGATGTTAAACGAGGGACTTAGATGTAAAAAATGGTGAAATTTGGTTATGATATGATTATAGGGACCTAGATGCAAATTAAAATTGGTCAAAATCTATATGTGCAAAAATTGTTTAATTTTTTAACTCTCTTGATGTGTAATGTAGTGCCCACAACAAAGTGGAAATTGGGAATGTGGATATTATGTCATGATGTTCGTGCACGACATAATACATCGCTTCCTCCGTGATTTTCCGAAAATGAAGGTATATATACATTTATATATTTTCCAAAAGTAAGCATAGTTGCTTCAAATATAATTAAGTACATATTTAATTGTGCTCTTATATCATTTAAAAAATGCAGGACTTTCCCACTAAGTACCCGGATTACAGAATGGACGAGATTCGCAACTCGTGGTGTAACTTTTTCTTAAAGGAGGTACTCATTAAAAAAAGTAAAACAATTTAGGATGTAATAATTTGTAATAATTTAGGAGCTTAATAATTCTAAGATATGGTGTACACTTTGCATGAACGTGATACTTTTGTAATAATTTAGGATGTGTATCGATTTGTGGTGATTCCTGATGCATATATGATAGATCTTTTGTAATAATTTCTGATGCATGTGATATCATATATAGGCCAGCAAAATATACTAGAAGCTGGCCAAATATAAAATAATTTTTTTTAAAATACAGTAACAAATCAGGATCAGTTATTTATTTATTAACCGATCCTGATAACTAGCAGGATCGGTTTTTTATAATCGACCGATCGTGATAACAACCTTCTGGATCGGTTCTTACATGAAAACCGATCCTGCTAGTTATCTGAATCGGTTGTTAATTAACCAATCCAGCTCTTTTGTTGTGATTTTAAAAAATATTTTATATATTGGCCAGAATATTGGATCGGGTAATTCAACCGATCCTGACACGCATTATAGGATCGGGTAATTATGAACCGATCCAATTGTTTAATTGTAATTAAAAAAAAATTATTAATTTGCCCGGATAATAAATATAGGATCGGTTTAATATTAACCGCTCCTGATACTAACAATGCGGGATCGGTTGATTAAAAATAACCGATGCAGATTCTAACTAGTTGGGATCGGTTTTCTAATTATCCGATCCAGATTGTTTCTATCTGGATCGGTTGTTTAACCGATACAGTTTAGATTGACTACTTGTATCGGCTGGAACAGGATCGGTTATAGGTCCGATCCTGATTTGTATTTTTTCACTAGTGGCAGCATGCAAAGCATTTTGTTGGTTCGGCCCAACAAAGGATGAGTGCGAAAATTGTAATAATGTTGTTACAATACCAATAGAATTTCTAACCACAGCAAGATACAAGGGAGACATGGAGGCATTATTCAACTCAACAGAGTGCAGGAGCCACTGTCATGAGTACTTGCACCACATCTTCATGACCATGCCGAATCGCCTCATGTAGAACTGTATCGCCTTTGATGCTTCTTTTTGTGAGAACTTCATAGGCCCCAATACCGGACTCTTGAGCTAGAAATATAATAACGGAGACGATGCGGCGGTGTCCTGCTCTGGCAGCCAGGTGCAGTGGCGTTTCATGCTTGGAATTTTAGATATTAAAAGAGTATTGTCTCTCCGGATGATTTTTTCGACAAGTTCTACATGGCCTTGTTCTGCAGCTATGTGGAGCACGGTGTTCTTTTCTGCAGTGACCTCTTGAAGCGTACATAAACCGTCACCGTGAACTCTGCCTCCCCAGTGCCAATTTGACTTTTCACTCTTGTGAGTGTTTTCCAACAAAACTTCCACATGGGTGGAATCTGTAATGGATCAGCAAAATATGAGAAATTACCTTCACAAAGTACCTTTTATATTATTAAGGAAATTAATAAAAAAATTTGGGGACAACTCTTGCCCTCTCTATGTAGGCCGACATTTTTATTAATATCCAAAGTTTAATAGAAATTAATATTTATGCTCAGAATTCTGGGGTTTCGCCAAAAATGCCCAAACCGGTCATTTTATGTCAGGTTTACTCTCCCCATAAGCCGGCCATTTTATGGCCGACTTACTTTTTTTTTTTTTAACCTGTATTTTACCCTATATATACCTCTTTTTTCTCTCTCCTCCTCACAACTCCCTCATCTCTCAACCGAATTTCCTCTCTTCTTTAAGGTAATTTTTTTTATTTAATTTAGGGTTTAGGGTAATTTGTTGTAATTTAGTGTAATTAGCACAGTTGACCATATATTAGGGTATTTTGGCTTTTTTTAAATAATTAGACTAATTAAGCGTAATTTAGCCGAATTTAGCATAATTAGGAAAATTAGACCATTTGATCATATTTGATCGAAATTAGGCTATTGTAGCATATTTAAGGTTATTTTAACCGCAATTAGGTTATTTTAGGCGCAATTGGACCAATTTTAGCATATTTAAGCAGAGTTAAGACTATTTTGGCCCTTGTTAGCATATTTTACCGAAATTAGGTTATTGTAGCCTATTGTAGCATATTTTAGGTTATTGTAACCGCAATTGACCTATATTAGAATGTTTAAGCAGAATTAAGTCTATTTGATCGTTTTTAGCATATTTTACCGAAATTAGGTTATTGGAGCCTATTGTAGCATATTTTAGGTTATTGTAACAGCAATTAACTTATTTTAGCATGTTTAAGCAGAATTAAGTCTATTTTGGTCGTTTTTAGCATATTTTACCGAAATTAGGTTATTGTAGCATGTTTTAGCATGTTTTAACCGCAATTGGCCTATTTTAGGTTATTTTTGACATCATGATGCATAGAGCACGGTCTACCCATCGTCTAGTAGTTCCCTAACTTAATAGTTCATTAAGATTTGATCTGACAAAATATTTTTTTTTTCAGCTTCTGTCCTCGATTAAGGAGTGCGGGCATGGGATCGCCATGCTGGGAAAGAAGAACTGGAGACATCTTGGGTACCGCACCCTCAAGAAGAATGCGAATTGGGTTGAGGATGCCGGACACGGTGGGAAGATCATCACGATGCTGTGAGACGCCGGAGAGAACATCAACTGGCGTGAGATAGATCCGACCGAGCCCTACGAGAGCCCCGTTAGGTTGTCTCAGATGCCATCTTCCCCCAATTCGCATCCAAAGTGGGACTACCATCGTTGGGTATTGTCCAACGCTGGATGGTCGGCATTCTACGACGAGCATGGATGTCCAGTTCAGACTCAGGTATGTCATACTTCAGTAGCTATCAGGTTTGTACAAATTTTTTCATTCAGATCAAATTTACTAAATTATATATATGATTGCAGGGTCCGGTCGAGATGCCGCCACAGCCACCGCCTGAGAAGCCCGATACTACGGATCTCGAGTCCCTCTCGTGCAGTCTCCATGAGTTTGGGGTATACGATGAGGATTTCATGTCAGCACCGCCAGTACCCCCATATGGCACAGAGATGCCGCATGATAGAGAGGCTAGTGGTAGCGAGTCTCATACTCAACCTGACTTTGGGACTGGGTTCGCGCATCTATCTTCGGTACACCTCCGCCAGTTTCGCCAGTCTCTAGGGATGATGACATCTGGGATACCGCCGAGCGGATACGCAGCTACGCCGATACTGGTGTGGAGACTAAGAGAGACATAGCCTGGCCGCGCGAGCGCCAGGCGAACGCCTGAGTACCGCCTCAACGATGGTCCCCCTCTCTGAGTTAGTAGTATCGTTGCTAGTTTTGTACTATTTATGTTTGGTATATTTGGATTATCCTATATTTCGGTTCTTTTTTATGTGTGCTTTTATGGTACTATTTTTATATTTTTCAGATAAAATAAATTATCATGATAATGCTAAACATAAAATATTACAATATTAAAATAATAGTACAACATAAAAAATAAACAGAAAAAAATTTAAAAAATTAAATAAGTGCTTTAAACAGCAAAATAAGGTTTAAAGATTAAAGACACACCAATTGGCGCATTTCGAAATAAATTGAGTCGGTGTGAGTGACATAAGTACCCAGAAAAATAGTTAAGAAAATAATATTACAATACATTGACAAAATAAAACTACACTATATACAAGAAGAAAATAGTTTGTGTAAAAAATACGGGTTAAAAAAAAAAAGTAAGCCGGCCATAAAACACTACTAGAATCTCTGTTTTTACCAACGGTAGTAAAACGCATTTCCAAGTGTGTGAAGGGCTCATGGAAATAAATCGACTTTTCTGACACCATAAACTATTTCCAAGAGGCAGCCCATGGAAAAAGTTACGCATGGAAATAATTCCTGCTTGCCCATGGAAATGTACCATTTTCGCCCTTGGAAAAAGTTTTGCATGACCCGCGACCCGCCAAACAGACCAAATATAATATTTTATTGAAGGCCCATGGAAATAATCAACCACTTGCGCATGGAAATAAGTCTGAACAAACTGGAAAGAGTTTTTCCATGGGCTTGCCGTTGGAAATGTTTTGTTCATTCTGATTATAATATTTTATAGTGAGAGGCTCATGGAAATACTGGGACAAATGCGCATGGAAATGTTTTACAGATCCAGTTTATATTATTTTATGCCTAGACATACTTTTTCCATGGGCAAGGCCGTTGGAAATGTTTTGCTCATGTCATGATACTCTTGCTCCATGTCATGATCTTCGTCATTTCCGTCCCTCGCCATTGATTGTGGTGCATTTGATGTTGTTGGCGGAATTGAAGTTGGATTGTCTACTAGTTCGAACTCGTCCGCTCCAAGGACCATTCCATCCCAATCAAAATCTCGTGTATTTGGTGCCGAGATTGGATTATCCGGCCTTTCCTCTTGGTAAAATTCGATGTTTGCATCGGCGCCCCCGTCACGAAACCTTGTTTTCGGGCTTACTTTCATCGCCACCCACCATGGGCGTCTATTTGCTTTTTCCGATGCATAAGGTAGGTAACACACTTGGGTAGCTTGAGCTGCTAATACAAACGGCTCATAAGTTGCAAGTCGAGAAGTATGTTTAACCTCCACAATTCCATGTTCTT
Organism: Carex littledalei; assembly: GCA_011114355.1. Lineage (NCBI taxonomy): Eukaryota > Viridiplantae > Streptophyta > Magnoliopsida > Poales > Cyperaceae > Carex > Carex littledalei. The sequence goes on along the minus strand of CM022085.1, from coordinate 5,693,976 downwards.
GGTCCACCCTTACACCGTTTACTATGTCGAACCAATCACACCGTTTGGGCATCATATACTAGCTCTATGACCTCTTGGAGAACACCATAGTAGTCGGTTGGTATGTCATTCTCCGATATCTCTCTTTTGATGCAAACACCGCTACTTTGAGTAGCCTTGTTTTGCCCATATGTTTGTGTGTGAAATCGATAACCATTGACTTCGTACCCATCGTAGAAGTATGCTTGTTTGCTAGGTGTGACTCCTGCCATTCGGATGTAGTCATCGCAATCTTCACGGGAATTTAGTACTTTTTTGCGTAACCAATCTGCGAACCCATTTTGACGAACTTTTGGCAAATCATGTGGGCTTGTGGCTACTCCAGAGTTGAGCATGCATGTATCAAACTCTCTGCACAATCCAACATATAAAGACATTAAATGTTGGTAGGTTATTAATAGATACCTTTCAAAACATTAAAATCATAATAAATTATAAAGATTGTACCCCATGTACTTCTCCGAGATCTCTGGACAATTGAGGACGACATAGGTGTGCGCAGCCTTCCAATCCTCGTCACTGAGAGGCCTCCGTCTTTCTCTGCCCATGGTACGGCCCGGAGTATCGAATATCGATAGATGTACCCCCGAAGACTCTATGTTAGATTTGTCTGCAAAATAGTGGGCGGAAAATGTACCAATTTCTTTGGCAATTGTAGCCTCGACAATTGAACCCTCAACTTGTGCCTTGTTCGTGACTCTCATCCTCTGTTCTTTGTTGCGCCTGTAATTGCATCAATGGTTTAGGGTTGTTAGGTACATGTCTCAGTATAGTTTAGAAGTATAAGCAATATGTAAGCTAAATGTTCTGTTCTTTTGAACAAAAAAACAAACCTTTCACATGGATACATCCATCGGGAGCCTACAGGCCCACCCATTCTAGCCTCATATGCTACATGCACCACAAGATGCTCCATCGAATCGAAGAAACCAGGCGGGAAATTTTTTTCTGCCTTGCACATTGTGACGATGATACCCGCTTCTAATTTTTCCAAACGGGATGTATCAAGCTCCTTGGCACAAATCTCTCTAAAGAATGCTGAAATCTCACATAAAACATCCCATACGGGATCCGGGACGAAGTCCCGAAATGCAACGGGGAGGAGGCGCTCCATGAACACATGTAGATCATGACTTTTAAGACCGGTGAGGGTGCAAGTGGTTAGGTTAACACACCTATCCCAATTCGATGCGTAGCCATCGGGAAACCTTACCTTCTTGAGCCATGTTAAAACAAACTTCCTTTGATCGGGATCGAGTGCGAATGGTGCCTTTGGTTTTTTCAACTTTCCCGGGTTGGTTTCAGACGGAATTAGGTGTTGGTTGGGACGATCACAATAAAGAGCCAAATCCTTTCTAGCTTTTTCATTATCCTTGGTTCTGCCACCCTTGCCTAGAAGCGTGTATAACAAATTTTTTGTGAAGTTTTTCTCCAAATGCATCATATCCAAATTGTGTTGCAACAGATTATCTTTCCAATAAGTAAAGTCCAGAAAATACTCTTCTTTTGCCAATGGTGCGTATCACCATAACCTGGAATCTGTTGTAATCCCGACCCTTTACCCCATTCAATATCTGGGATCAAAGACACTATATCGAGCAACTGCTCTCCTGTCAATCTTGGTGGTGGCCCATCAGTCTCGACTTTGTCTTTTATGAAATTCTTCGTATCAAGACGGAATGGGTGGTCCGGAGGCAAGAAGCACCTGTGACAGTCGAACCAACATGCTTTTCCACCATAGGAAAGTTGAAAGGCCTTTGTCTTATCCATGCAATAAAAACACCCCAACCGGCCTTTTGTACCCCACCCACATAGCATCTCGTAAGCAGGGTAGTCACTCACCGTCCAAAGTAGTGATGCATGCATCTCGAAGTTTTCTCTTTTATAACCATCCCATGTCATCTCTCCATGTAACCACAAATTTTTCAATTCGTCGATTAAAGGTTCGAGAAGAATGTCAATGTCCCGACCAGAATACTTTGGTCCCGGGATTACCAGCACAAGGAACATGCTATTTTCTTTCATTATCATCTCAGGTGGTAGGTTATACGGAAAAACAAAGACCGGCCAGCATGAATATGGAGCCGCACTCGAGTTGAAGGGCATGAATCCATCCGTGGTTAACCCTAACCAAACATTTCTCACCTCTTCCGCGAAATTGGCATGTTTTCGAGCGAAATGCTTCCAAGCCTCACCATCCGCCGGGTGCACCATAAACCCGGGTTTGACCCGCACACCCTCCTTATGCCACCTCATATTGTGGGCAGATTTGGCGGACATGTACATCCTTTGCAATCGCGGTGTGATAGGTAGATAACGGAGTATCTTTTTTGGAACGGGTTTTGCCTTCTTATTGGGTCCGGGAGGCTTATATCTTGATTCGCCACAAACATCACACCGTGTCTTCTTCTTCTTATCTCCTTTGTAATATAGCATACAAAAATTTGGGCATACATCTATTTTCTGATGCTCCATGCCCATTGCTTGAACTAACCGCTTGGATTGGTAGAAATTTTCCGGCATTCGTTCACCAGAAGGGAGGGTGCTTTTAATTAGACCCATTATATCATGAAAACATTTTTGGCTCAATTGATGTTCCGACTTCAAAGCTATGGCATGTGTCACAACCGACAAGACGGTGTGTGTCTCGCATTTCAAATCACCCGCCGAGTTAACATTCCAAAGCGGTGTATTGGATGATTGCATCATATCGAAGAATTTTTTGGCAGCTCCAGCGGGTTGTACTTCATTCCAGTCGAATTCTTGACCAGCAGCATCCCTTACCATGTCACCCATTTGATCAGTGGCATTGCTCGTTGGTGGACTTGGTGGCATCGCTCCTGGATGTGATTCCCCGTGTTTGTACCAAACATGGTATAGGTTACAAAATCCAAACTGAAAGAGGTGTAGTTCGACAGTTTCCACATCTTTAGTGAAGAGGTTGTCACATCTTTGACACGGACATGGTATGCACTGCCTTCCATCACTGTCGACACTCACAACCGAGGGTTTCGACAATGCTGTTTCGAGAAATTCAGTCACACCAGCAATGAAATTGGGTGCAAGACTCCCATTGATATGTTGTCTGTACATCCATTCCCGATCAGTGGCCATTTTTAACAGTTCTGGTTTTCTGCCAAAAATGAGATTTAACTGTTATTTAGTAAAAGAATAACCACAAGGATGAATTCCAATAAGTATGCATTACTGGTAAGAGACACTTGGCATGTCAAGCTCTGTCAGCCCTTTGGTTTTGGAATTTTTCAACCATGGAGCTGAACAACAACAAAATAATTAGTACAAAATCATTGTTGTTGTTCAGCTCCAACCTTGTGTTACAACCTCAAATATGCAATTTATCCTCCAATTGTTGGTTGAATAAAGACAACGAACTAGCATTTCAAAAAAGAGGCAAAACTGAGCTAAACTGGGCAATTTATCCTCAGTACCGAGCAATATAAAGTAAGAACTCGTCGCATGAAGTTAGAACTCAGCTCATCACAGTAAAATTGGGTGTGATTTGAAAAACTGAAGGAGCATTAACAAATACCTGTAGAGAATTCCAACTAGAAGTTCTTTAAATGGCACGGTGTGTAGATCTCACTTGATAAGGTCACAACATTGGGAGGGGACAGTAACTAACAGGCCCAGCCCCAACTATTGAGCGGAAGGGGACAAACAAAAACGGGGGAAATTGAGTCACGACAGTGGGAGCTATGGCGAGGGATTTCACAAGCGAGGCGGCGAGGGAGCTCTATTGGGACAGAAGCTCACAGTGGTACGATTTTTGAAAGAGGCGGCGAGGGAGCTCTATTGTTTGGGCTAGGTTAAGGTATTTCTATCGCTATACCGACGGATATAACGGCAACCAATTTTGTAGTAATTACTGTTTTTTTGTGGCGTACCCAGAATGTACGCATAATAACTGCAATGTACCCAATTTTGTATTAATTACTGTTTTAAACACATCCTACTTGAAACACATAGCAGTTAATAGATAAACCATAGCAGCTAATATATAAACAAATCCTACTTTAAACAATCCTACTTGAAACACATAGCAGTTAATAGATAAACCATAGCAGTTAATAGATAAACAAATCCTACTTTAAACACATAGCAGTTAATCGATAAACCATTGCAGCTAGTAGATAAACACAACCTACTTTAAACACATAATACTTTAAACAGTTGATCACATCCTACAAATATATTTCACTATTACACTGGTTCGGGTAGTCACAGTTGACAGTATTTTTTGTTAGCAGACTGAAATCTTCTTTAGTGAGTTGGTTCTTCACCCCTAGCAGAATTGGTCGGCGATGGTTGAGGGTTCTCTCTACCAGCGGCATTGGTGGTTGATGGTCCAGCAGTTTCTTCCCCTTCTTTATGCCCCTCACCAGCAGTGCCCGCACACCCTGACCCCTATAAAAAAAGGGAAACTATGAATAACTGCAATGTTGCTTGAAATTCTATTGCATTAACATATTAACATATTAACTCTAGTTTAGTAGCATTTCCCGGGTTGGTTTCAGACGTTGCTTGAAATTCTATTGCAATGTTGCTTGAAATTCTAAGGGTTGCTGGGAATGTTGCAATAGAATTTCAAACTCTAGTTTAGTAGAATTTCCCGGGTTGGTTTCAGACGATGCAAGAGAATGACAAGCAATATAATTTTTCAGTTCTAGTTTAGTAACATGTTAACTCTAGTTTAGTAGCATAAATGGCCTTACATTAAACTGTGGAGGATCAATTCCTTGAGCATTGAATAGCTGTCCAAAACACTGCCTTATGTACTCATTGTGTTTTCTCAACTCGTCCATTTCAGATTTGTGGCGCTTTTGTTGAGCATCTAATGAAGAAGCAAACTCCTTTCGTTCAGCTGCTAGTAAATGCGACACCTCATTCTCTGTGTATTTCCTCGGTTGTGAGTCAGCTGATGTGGCGGTGCTCTTTGTAGGGTTATCAAAAGAAGCTTCCACTGTTTCCAACACTCGGGTGGCTTCCCTCGTCCTTGACTTGTTGCCAAAGCCGAATAGCCGGCCTCGCTTATCTTCCCCTTTGACAACCTCCTCCCACAGTTCATACTCTTTCTTTTTATCACCATTTACTTCCTTAATATTTCTGAAGCTTTCCTGCATTGGTTACAAATATATGTGAAGTCCTGATTCGGGGGTAAGGAGTGTATTATTTTCTTATTGGTGATTCAAACACTTACAAGTGTTAATGTTAGAATTTTGTACAAAGATATAGTGACAAAGTGAGGGGTTTACCGCTGTTTCCTGTGCACGCGTGTTGACGTACACCTTTCCTTCTTCTGAACGCCTCGTGTGTGTTCGGTCAAAAACATCCAGCAATCCCACCGACTGACCCGTCTCGGATATCTGAAATTTGTCCAATTGATATTGAAGGCGGTGTTAGGAAATGAATAAAATTTAGTTATCTCACCAGTACTTGATAGTGCTTGCTTGTGCCAATGTGACTTCATGAGGGTGTTTTTTTTTCATAGGTGAAGGTGTTTTTTTTTAATAACAGAGAAATATGCTAAAAATAGCATTGATATCCTTATCAGTGTTAAATATTTATTTCAGCTGCATCTCTTCTGTTTTCAAAATAGCATTGTTATCATAAAAAAACGATAAGCTCAATCATTCTTACATTCTCCTTCAAATATCATATAAATATTTACTGTCCCTTTGGTTGTGCTTGCTTGTGTTGGTAAACAAAACTAGGGTCTAAAAGTAGTTATCTTACCAGTGCTTGCTTGTGCTTGTACGTACTCCTGGATCCCGCCACATGGTACACCACGTCAGGTGCTTTTGTTCTGTTCTCTCGGTTGGTGGTCGATATTTGGTCCCATTTTGGAGTCGACCAAATATCGCACAATCCCTTCCATGCTTCTACATTCTTGCACCATTTTGGAGGATTTTCTTTCCATACCTCCTTATCTACTCCATATTTCTTCTTACACGTGCTTCTTGTTTCCGTCAGTTCACGCTGATATGCTTCAGCTGCTATGTTCTCAAAGACATCAAGACAACGCTTGATGTCTTCCGTAGGCCCCCACGAATACCTCTGCATGAACTGTTCTAGGATTAGCAGCCTCGCCTTCGTAGGAAACATATTGTAGGACCTAAACGGTCCGGGTAAGTTCTCCAACGTCAGAATCCGTATTGTGGTGATCACCTTTGTGCACATGGGACTGGCCGTGAACTCCCCATCACCAACGATCTGCAGACCTGGTCTGTCAGCTGGTGCCGCAGGGTCACGAGGCTTTGCAAGACCCCGCCCACACCGGACATCACTTTTCTCCTTGTTTCTCTTTCTTTTATTATGGCCAGCAGACACCTCGGATACCGACTCAGCTAGCTCTTTCCCGCAGGCTGCCAAGGCCTCAGGACACTCTCTAAGGGGCCGACGCAATATGCACCTCCTACTGCCATCGTCAACCCCGACATAAAAGTGTGGGTCGCTTGACTGACCATCCTGACATTGCTCGTTAGATGGTTCTGATGACTGGTCAGCAAAGCCCCGAGGCGCGGAGAGGTCACGAAGGCCATCCCACGAATGCCAATTTTCCATGTTTGGCGACCGGCTAGTACCATCCCACGAAGGCCATGTCGAGTCTCGGGTCGAAGCAGGTTCTGTCTGAACTGGCGGCTGGGAATCTGGTGACCCGGCCTTGGTCTGTGACCGTGAAGACCCCGTCTGATCAGCTGACGGTGACCGGGCAGCAGAATTCGCGGCCTGAACTGGTGGCCCGGATGTTTGCGGTGCTGGGGGGGGTGGTATGTGATGGGTCTGCGCTCCCCACTACAGGAGGAGGTGATGGGGGAGACCCCGTCTGACAAGCTGACGGTGACCGGGCAGCAGAATTCGCAGCCTGAACTGGTGGCCCGGATGTTTGCGGTGCTGGGGGGTGGTATGTGATGGGTCTGCGCTCCCCACTACAGGAGGAGGTGATGGGGAAGACCCCGGCTGAGCAGCTGACGGTGACTGGGCCGCAGATTTCTCAGTCTGAACCGGTGGCTGGGAACGTGTCCTCGGGTCTGCGCTCCGCACTACCTGAGGAGGTCTTGGGCCGAGCCATATCCTGGCACCCGAACGTGTCCTCGCTGGCCCACAGTAACCAATGTTCGGGGGAGGCCTTGGTGGCAGGGAGACAATTGCAGAGCAACTCGGATTGAGTCTCGGGGATCTTCGTTTTTCCACAAACTCTTCGTGCGAGCATTAACCTCCTTACCCATGTAATCTGTCGAATATAACACATGCATTAATATTACTGTGAGACAAACACCATTTGTTAGTAAAGGGCAATACCACAGTTTTCAAGTACTATTAAACAGAAAAATACGTAGATACCCACGAATACTAGTAAATGACAGAAATTAATATGGCAGCTATAATTAACCAGAAAAATTTACTTTTCAATTAGAATGACAAAGACCAATTTCCTCTGTTAATGAATCAATTAGACATAAGATTATTAAAGTATAATTGACACACAAAATAGTCAAATCTCAAACCTCTGAGATTAATGACCTTAAGATAGCACTCCCCTATTTTCAGTGAAGTCTGACAATACTAGTTTTCAGAATATGGAAAAAGAACTAATGAAGGAAATGATAAAGGAAAGAACTAATTAAGGAGACTAATTAGTAAAAGAGACAATAAAGGAAAGAACATCGGCTTAAACCCTATGGAAAGAACATTGGTGGTGGCGAGGAAGTATCATATGCATTTAGGAAGAGGGCAAGGGCATGATGGGAAATAATTAAATTAGACATATTCTATTGTGAATAATTAACTCTATAGTTAAATAGGAAAAGAAAATCAGATTTGAGGGATATAACAAAGAGTAGAAGGGTAAATAGAAATCTGTTACTTGAGTTTGTTTCTCAACCAATTAGTGATATTCTATTCAAGATTTTGAGGGATATAACTCATACTAACTCAACCAATTAGTTTGTCTCTCTCTCACTTGAGTTAAATCAGATTTGAGGGATATAACTCATACTAACAGTACTATATATAACAAATATGAAAGGGTTAATTTTCTAGGAGGAGGGTTCCACTGCACCATTATTTGGTGCACCTAACGTGCACCCAAAACTCATATGGTGCATTTTCAAAGTTCAAATAGTCGATTCGAACCTTCCAACGTGTTCTTCATATTAAAATGTGTTTGGAGACCAAATTTTACATTTTTTGGAAATTTTTTACTATTTTTTCAGAATTTTTGAAAATACCTAACAATAATTTGATGAATAGTAAAAAATTCAGCAAATTTAGTATTTTCAAAAATTCTGAAAAAATAGTAAAAAATTTCCAAAAAATGTAAAATTTGGTCTCCAAGCACATTTTAATATGAAGAACACGTTGGAAGGTTCGAATCGACTATTTGAACTTTGAAAATGCACCATATGAGTTTTGGGTGCACGTTAGGTGCACCAAATAATGGTGCAGTGGAACCCTCCTCATTTTCTAGATACCCTTAAAGACTTCTTCAATTTTCTATTTACCCTCATGCTCTTGGTTATATCTAACATAACCCTCAACTCTGAGTTTTCTTTTCTTCTTACCCCTTGAGTTACTAACTCACCTTTAAAATATTGGCTATTTTATTATTTTCCAATCTTACCCTTGTCCTTTCTCTCTGATTTGAAAACTGAGATACCGTTGCATACACAAAATTTTCTACTCAAAATCCAGCCTGTCTGTTTGCTCTGAAATTAGTGCAAAATCAATCTAAAAGAATTCCCAATCAAAATTAGGAATCAGTTCATTTTTTTTCATCCGGGCATGATAGTAAATTTGGCAGCTGACGGAGATTGCAATCACTGCACATCCGATTTTCAGATGAATTTGCTAGATCAGTGGATTAAAAAAAAGAGGAGATTTCTTTTAGGACTTCAATAACTGTTCTATGACACATGAACATTAAGATATTAATAGTCCTGAGCATACGATTACTATTTTGAGTAGAAAATTTTGTGGATGCAACTCGATCTCAGTTTTTAAATCAGAGAGAAAGGACAAGGGCAAGATTGGAAAATAATAAATTAGACAATATTTTATTGTGAGTTATTAACTCCTCTGTTAAAAAGAAAAGAACAATCACAGTGCTAAATGTCCAACTGGTACTACATTTTCTAAATCTGACGCTAAGGAAATGTCTAAATCTTCTCTAAGGCGAACCTGTTCGGATGGATTAGTAAGGATTAAAGAGAAAACCCCGGCTAAAGGAGCCTTGCCGAGCAGGTACTAAATTCCCCAAACCAATATTTTATTTCGGCTTACACTCTACATTGAACCCTAAATTGAAGAAACCAAGATTTATTTACCCAAAACAAGATTTATTTCCCCAAACCAAGATTTAAACCCTAAATTGAACAAACCGAGATTTATTCCGCCTTAAACCCTAAATTGAACTAACCAATATTTATGTCCCCAAACCAGACGAGCAATCGACAAAACAAAAAATCCAAAGGAATGAGGCTTTACTTACACAGATATCGTCGATCCGACCAGTGTGAAGAGAGTGGCTCTTGGGGGTGTTCTCCGATCGATTGAGAACACTGCAGCGGTAGGGTTTAACTCGGGAGAGAGCGGCGGCTTTCGTAGCTCGACGGTCGATCTAGCGAAGACGAGGATCCGGGAGAGAGCCTTCGATTTGGAAGAGAGAAATGGTCGGGTGCTTTTGAGGAGTGGAGAGGGTTTTGAGAGAAGAGGGAGTGGTGTGACGATTTGTCTTCGATCCAAATTTTCAAAAAAATCGCTAAGTCCTTTTCTCTTTTCTCTGGAGAAGGGGAGACTCACTAAAACATCGCTGTTATCCACAAGGGTTCGGGTGAACCTACGACTTAATCTCAAGCTTTCCCTATTTTCATATGCGAATCTCAACCTAATTCATTCGGTTGTGATCTAAGTGGTCATGTGTGTTATTCATTTGGATGGGCAGCAGATCAAACAACATAATTCAGCGCAGTTGGGTGTAACATTGACTCACCTGACCTGTTTTCAGGATTGATCTCTAAGGTAAAATTATCTCCAAATTACCTCGTGACCTTCTGATTCTAATTCCGCACCAATATTAAAGAATCCAACGACTAACATATCCCCGGATGTAATCAGAAATATTACTTTACCTCAGAGAATTTGGACATTGGTTTGCTGTGCTTGAAACGGAGGAATCCATTGATAAATGCATACCCTTCATCACAGATCATACGGCCTGTAGTGTACAACCATAATCTGATTGTAATGCATGTACCAAAATAAATGTGAAAAAAATTCAAAAAAATATAAAAATTGTAGCCCTACATATTATATTTACAAATCATATCCATTTTGTCATTTTTAATGAATTTTATCATTTTTAGCCTCTTCAAATTGAGCCAATGCTTGTGGACCGTTGATTTTCGTAGGACCAATCAACGGTCGATCTGCAATGAAATCACGTCTAATTTTTTTTAAAATGATCAAGTTAGTACTACGAACCTTAACAATAAAAAAAATGGGAGTTCTAACAGTTATAACCTTCGATCCGAGGTATAATTTTTGTAGCCCTACGATGTTACGACATTCCGTCGCTTGGATGGATGTGCAAATGAACATCAAATAAGCTCAAACTCACCAACATTGAAATAAATGCAACAGTCTTTAGTTTGAACGGTTCCGATCGACATAAAGACGACGTTAACGTGTTTTCCTTCATTACATAACCCATCAAGAGTTGTTGTTCTATGGTTGATAATGTATGACACAAGTCATTAATGAAACATGCATGTACAACTATACAATTTTATGTGTTAAATATTTTTAATAACGTAACGCAATTTTTATAGCAATACTTTTGGTATAAATTTTACAATATCATTTTCATTAGACCCATTTTAAAATATTAAGGTTGTTTTAGCATAATAAATTAAATTGAAACCCTCACAAATACATCTGTCCATCACCAATATAATCTGCTGTTATTCTGAACGGATACAAAACTCTGTTATTCCTATCCCAACCATTTGAAGTTATTAGTAAGCGAATCTCAAGAAAAAATATTTTTAGCGCACTAATATCGACAAAGTTTAACGTCTGAGATTGGAGTTACAGGGTCCTGTTATCCCTTTGAAATAACACTGGAATTATTGAAGTCCATCACAGTCAGAGATCCAGGTTTCCAATTTTCTATATACGCAGAGCATTTTTCACATACTACAGCGCACTATACGTTATTTTGCAGTTCATCTTCAGAGTTCTTTGTTCTGCACGAAGCCGATGCTACTCTGTTAATTGTTCTGAAATTTCACTTTCCCCCCATCGCAGTGAGAGAAGTTCATCTTTCCCCCCAAAACAAAAATATGCCGCCTTCTATTTCCCCCAAAATTTGGCCGATACTTAAGTTAACGCAAAATTGGGGGTCTCCTTCCCTCATCTTTGCACTACCTCATTATCGCTATCGCCCAAATGCTGACCCACCAGCAGATCCGAAGCTAGCTGACGAAAGCCACTCATTTCGGAGACGACGGCTGCAGGTTACGGACGAAGATCTAGGGTTTGATTCTGGTTCACTCAAGGTTATATTTTTGTTCACTCAGGGTTTCTATTTTTCCCCTTTACGTTCAATTTTTTTTCACTTAGGGTTTTCTAATCAACATAAATTTCAATCTAGGGTTTGATTCTAGTTCACTGAAGGTTCTATTTTTGTTCACTCCCGGTTTATTTTTCCCCCCCTTTACGTTCAATTTTTTGTCACTTAGGGTTTAATCGTTTTTCTTAAAGCAGTAACTTGGGGGGAAGCATATCTTCTATTATATAATCATGTCACTTGAGTAACTTATTTACACCTTTTATTGTTGTCAAATGATGATCAAAACATTTACACATTTTACTATTGAAGTCATTTTTTTTAGAGAAATTTAGATATATACCCATCATAACTTTAAGATTTAGATATTTCCCAATTTCATTTTTTAAAAATTAGTTATTTCCCCACCTATGCTCACATAAGTTATTTCCTTCCCGTAAGTTATGCAACCCCTCCACTCCTCTTTTCCTCTTAAAAATATGCAAGTTATTTTATACTTCAATAAAAAAAAACTTATTTTGTCTAAGAAGCATTAATTACAGTCAGGGATTTCAGTTTTTTGGGCCGAATCTAATGTCCGTCAATACATGTTAATTTTTAGTAGAGCAGCATATTTTTGCATTACATTCGTATATAGTAGGATTTCATCCTATAATCTGGACAATATAGAGGCTTTAGTATCGGACCTGTCCCCAAGAAGAACTTCTGACAAAGCTTGAAAGTTAAACATGATAGTGTTAGCAATTGTCTTATGGATGGTTTTGCTTAGGCCTGTTGTTGCCATAGTCCTGGATCAGATCAAATGCTCATCCCATTCGAAAGTGTCTTAAGCCAGTACAGTACCATTTTGATCACTATGTATTTTAAGATGGGAATAATGAAGGTAAGGGGGAACTGGATGCAAAGGGAGGTGATGGGGAAGAGGAGAAGGGAAGGGAAGCACACAAGGGTAAAACTGACATTTTAGTTTTTTGATAATATTAATTTGTATTTATAATTGATTAAAGTAATGGGAATATCAATAAATTATGTGAATTTAGATGGGGAAATCACTAATTTTTAAGTATCAATACATCTAAATTTCCCCTTCTTTAATAACTTTAGTAACTACAGTAACTTAGCTATATGATTAGCTAGATAACTGTGACGCCAAGCCCCAACTTACTGTTCTTTAAAAAGACCCTCACTGACATTTTATTTACTGCATCATTGTTCAGAGTGAAGCTTATTTTGTTACTACTTGTACTTAGTTTGTGAAGCTTCTTTTGTTACGTGGTTTGAAGGATTTTTTAGGCTTTTGCTTAATTGTATCAGTGCACAATATTTGTGAAAAGAGTTTTATTGCTTTGTTACTATTTTTCACTCACACCTGTTTCATCTAAATTGTATATCTACTTCTCATTTTTTAGTATACTGACATCCTATTTTGAGTGCTTAAATTAAATGTAAACCCTCTAAATTTAGAAGGGTTGAACCATAAATGTTCAATTAGCCCTTGTCAGAGGGACTTGAGTGTAAAAATTGTATTACTGGTAAAAGGTTCGGATTTTCTATGAGTGCCAAAATGTAAATGTTATTAGTTTATATTTTAGAGGTTTCATACTAAATGTAAATGCTCTATAGTTTAGATTTTTTACCTCTATACTAGTCCTATATATACTTGGGCCATTTTTCATTATCTCCAAACTCCTTTTTTGTGTAATGAACATTGATTTTCCTGTCCCCTCTTTCTGTTATTGCTATAGTGAGTACTTGACTGCGAGCCAACCCTCTTTTGTACAAGTTTATTGTTTCATATTAATGCAAGGAAGACTGTTTATTTTTTATATCACGTCAATGTTTATTTTTTATCATCTGTCAGATGGCTCCCAGAAAGACTGGTCCAAGAAGGACATATTCTAAAAAAGGAACGAAGAGAAGCCGTCAAACACAGGAACCACTCGTGGTTGGTGAGGGTTCAATTGCTGGTGCGGAAGGTGTTACTACAACAAGTGAACCCCCAAAGAAAAAGGGGCGAGGCCCTGGAATCATTAGAAGATCGACTGAGATACTGGAAGACCGACCCATCATCTGGCCAATCTCGGATCGTGCGTTCACTTGTAAAACTCGTCCACAGGAGATAACAGCAGCAATCACCAGGTCACTCTTCCTAATTACACTATTACATACTTAATGTTCTTAGGTTGCAACAAATTTTAAGTATCTCTCCTTTCAAAATATATTGAATGAAGATCTGCCGAATGTGATCCACGCATTATTTTCTGCTATAATCTAATGGTTTCATTACATTATTGGAACAATTTTTTAGATTAGTTTTACTAAATTTTCAAGAACTGAACAGGATGGTAATTGTGTATCTGTGCCAAAATTGGGTGTAATATAATTAGTTCAGCTAAAAGAGATACTTATTTAATTAATAATGCACGAGTACTTGCTCAACTGGAAGTATTGATTATTTCCATCTGACATTTCATCTTAATAATCACACTTGCCGAGTAAAACAAGGTCAGTTTTGACCATTATGCAAAACAGCCATGTTGAACCTTTAAAATATGGAAAAAAGCCTTAAAGGCCCTACTTCTTTGTACTACTGGTGCATTTTATCAGCTGTCCTGTTACCCCATGAAAAAAAGCATGTAAGTCCCAACTTTTTTAAAATATTAAAAAAAGCATGCAAGTCCCTACTTGAGCAGGTTTGACCATTGAACTTGTACCATAATTCCTTTCAAGAGCTGTAAATAAAATGAAAATAAAATGCTCACACTACACCTTTCTATCAATAGACTAGTGCTGAACCACATGCCCGCACCACTAAGAAGTTTCCATGCCTTCGATGATACCACGAAGAACAACATCGAGTTCATATTTTTGGTACCCTTTCTTTTAATATGTTTTCAGTCTTGGAATTAGAACATAACCCATGAACTGGTGAGGTCAATTTCTACTCTTAGAAAACAATCACAATTGTCATACTAATGCTAATGGAAATATCTCCATTTAATGGGTCCAAAGATCACCAAAACTGCAATTCTAGAACTGTGTCAGTTTGGAGCAGTTTGTAATAGGGTGCAGTTTGAAATTGTACATTACTAACCTGCATTTCTTGCTAAATACAACCACTGACCGATTTTAAACAAAATTACAACTAGAAGTTCATTTGGGTCAGGGTGTACAAGACTACAATCCTTTACATGGCAAACAATCACTACTGTAATTGTTATCAATTTTCAAAACATGTATAGCCAATTGAAGCAATACACATTTATTTTTTTTAGAAGAAGTTTAGGTACCGTGAAGATGAAGATCCCCTCCATTGTCGGAGTGTTCTTTATGCCATAGCAGCAAAAAGATACTCCGAGGAGCTGCATGAGGCCAGGGAGAGTTGCTTCAAGAAATTTGGCAATAACACACAAGCATGGAAGAAATGCATTCCACATTGGTGCCTTGACCATAACCATTGGCACGGTCTTTGTGATATCTTTGCCACAGAGGCGTGGCAAGGACTGAGTAAAACAAACAAGGTTAACCGCACAAAGACTGGACCGAAAATCTCCCACCACGGGGGATCAGCAAGTGCACATCAGCACTTTGAAAAACTGGTATGCTTAATGAACACCTTTGCAAATTAAAACTATTTGTAATTAAGAACAGAACTGATCATCATGTTCTCCGTGTTTATTCCTTTTCATGTGTAGACAGCATTAAACAATGGAAAACAGCCACCAATGAGGGAACTTTTCATCCATCTTCATTGTGCTAAAGAAAATGGCAAATCACCAATTGTTGCCAAAATGGAAGCCGCTGCCGCCGCTGCCGCCGCCGCGGTGGAGTCTGGACCAGCAGATCTCAATGATGCTAATGGGGTAATTGATCCAAGTACAAACGAGGCTAACACACAGCTTAAAGCTTTGGATATCGACTCCTTGCAGTTTACAAATGATCAAACACAATCAGTCTATGTAAGTGGTAATATGTACATATATTTGCTAAAATGTCATACCTTAGTACATTATTTGAAGCAATCTATTATATCAATATTGGATGACTAAAAAGGGTACCACAACCAGGTATGTAATGTTCAATGTAAACCATTAAGCTTGCTAAATAGTTACTGACAAAAACCACAACAACCAGAACAAGAAAGAAAGAATAATTGGAAGAAAAACAAAAGGGAGGTACCTCAATACTCTTGTGCACACTATGAATTATCATAACATATATAGTAGCTTTTTTAACGGAATTTGACAATATTCCATATTTCCCGTATGTTGCAAATCATAGCAAAAAGTAAACGACATGATGACTGATGAGGCCAATTCCAGCATGGACGAGAGCACCATCTTCTTGTCAGCTGTAGGCGGAGCAAGCCATGGTAGGGTGCCAGGATTTGGAAGCATGCTTGATGATAAGGTGCAAAAAGCAAACAAAAGAACCAGGCCCAACCACACACCATGTTCTGTTTCAGGCCTGACAAATGCTGGAGAGGAGACAAACTTATCTCGCGCTGAATTACAAGCGCTCTTGGCTGACAGCGATCGTCGTCAGGCCGAGGAAAGGGCCGAGCAGAAAAGAGAACTAGCACAATATGACTTCTACATCAAAAAATTATTCACCATGATGGGGACACAAGTGCCCACTGAACAGGTAATTAAGACAAATTTTCTGAGCAATTTATTGATTTGAATTTAGGTTGCTGTGTTGACAGATTCTAATATGACACTTTGGTTATAAGTTGCTTGTTAAAAACATCATATCATCTATCTGATACCTGTGTTGTGTAGCAAATTAAGTAAGGTTTGTGTGGTACTGAGATATAGTGGCATAGTGGCATAGTGGCATTCTATACTAAATAATTTTTTGTTGTTGTTCATCTTAGGCTCAAGTACACAATTTAACTACTTTTCAGGTGCCATTTTTTACTTAAGAATGAATGTTTTAACTGTTATAAATCAGATCGTACTTCTGTCATTTCCAAATTATAACACACATGCTTGCATTTTCAATGCTTAGGGTCAGGGTTCTACCTCTCAACCATCTCATGAACGAGCTTCACACACTCAGCCGGGCATCTCCCAGGTAAAGAGTTTTACAAGGGGATCTTTAATTTCTTATGAAAAATTAATTGAGGGAGGGGGGTTATAAATAAGAAAAGGTGAATTATAACCACATTGAGGGTTTCTCTTGCTGTTGTTGTTATTTGTGATTCCAATTACCAAGTTCAGTGCAAACTTTTGTTTTTTAGGGTTAAGTTCACTCAAAAATTATTTTCATATAAAATAGCATGTTCTCTCCATATCATGTACATAGGGTCTGCCATGTCTTACACCAGAAAATCAGGGAGGGTCTTTCACCGCACTGTTAAATCAAGATGAAAACGATGAACTTGCCACAGATGGAGATGGGATGAACCAATGGTTCGGTCAGTCTAGCTTCAACGTGAACCCGCCCCTCTAGAGTGCAAATGTGTGCATGTTAGGACTTAATATATATCTTAGTTCTAACAAATGACCCGCATAGCTAGGGTAACATATTTTGTGACTTTTTGTTAATAGGTGGGGGTATATTTTGGTATATTTACAAGGGGTATATTTTGGTATATTTACAAGTGCAATGTAGAGATGTTTTAGTAAAGTGTTTTGCACATATTTTGGTACTACAATGTATGATGAGTTGATGACTGTGTTAATGTTAAATTATATGCTTTCGATCGAATTAGATATCAATGTGTTTGTGTTTATTTGGTTTAATGGGAAATGGGGAATATGGAACAGTATCGGGTTGGTACAGGGAGAATTGCATAATGGGGGCAAACTGATACAGTACCAGTTAGTATGGCATTTCCATGGATAGGAACAACATTCCATGGAAATACTCACGCATGGAATAAGTCAAGTGGGTCCCACGTTGTCTTCCCTTGGAAATATACTGTGGGGCCCACGTGTCCTTGGAAATAACCAAATGGGTCCCACGTTATATGCCCTTGGAAATAACTAGATCTACCGCTTGGAAATACTCCGTGGGTCCCAGGTTCGCTACCCTTGGAAATAACTCGCACTAGTACAAAAAACCCCTTCACCGACCCTCCACCACCGACTGTTTTAATATGTAACAGTCGGTGTAGAGACTGCTGGTAAAATCGTAAATAAGAACAATATCAACACCGACTGTTCTCTTACAAAAAACCGTCAGTAAACCAACACCGACTGTTTTTTGTAAAAAACAGTCGGTGTTGAGCAATTACCAACACCGACTGTTTTTTTAAAAAACAGTCGGTGTTGCTCATACCTACACCGACTGTTTTTTGTAAAAAACAGTCGGTGTTGAGCAAATACCAACACCGACTGTTTTTTACAAAAAACAGTCGGTGTTGAGCTAACGAAATTTAGTTCCCGGTTTATAACTTTGGATCCGCCGCGAAATATTTCATTCCCTCTTTTTGCCGAAAACCCTCTCAAAATTTGAGTTTCTCTCTTTCATCAGCCTCGCGATCTCCCAAACACCCCGCCGCCTTGCTGCCTCCGGCTCCGCCAAGCACCCGAGCACCCGAGTCGCCTTGCTGCCTCGCCCCGCACCAGCACCCGAGCACCGCTGGAGCGCGGAGGAGGAGTTCGTTGTGCGCCCGAGCACCCAAGCACCCGAGCACCCGCTGGAGCTACGCTGAGGAGTGCGTTGTGCGCGGAGGAGGAGTGCGCGGCCTGAGGAGCTCACTGCTGCCACTGGTACGGTACCAAATCAAAACCTAAGTAGGTGCAGTGAAAGAAAATATCAAATCTCCGGTGCCAGTTGGATAATTCCTGCTATTTCTTTCTACTGAGTCCTACTGTGAGATTCCTTCGTTTGTTTTTTTCTTTTCCTGGAGTGTGTTACTAATTACTAATTAGAAGAAATAGAAGAAAAAAATCCCACCTTTCCTGGAGTGTGTTACTAATTACTAATTAGGACTGCTCTTTCGGAAACAGATGCGAGATTGGAAAAGCTGGGAAGCGATAATCCAACAAGAGGATGACTCCGGTCTAAACTCCAAACAACACAAGTTACCTAGATTGCAGTCACTGGAGTTGATAACTACTCTGCTGATTGCATCTGATACGGCCTTTTAGCAGATGACAACTAGAACATAAGCTTGATGGGTGCTAGATGCTATTATATAGAAGTATTTTGCCTTCGTTGCTTGTATGAGAAATATTGGTTGCATCTTTAATAATGCTAGATCATCAGATGATATTGTAAAAACGCCTCTTCTCAAAATTTGCCTTATTTTTTTTTTTTTTTTAATTTAACAGGTCTATCATTTGCTTATCAACTTCTGTATCTGTTGGACGCTACTGCTTTTTACAGTCCAGGACTATATGCATTAGGAATTCAAGTATGCCGTGCTACAGGACAGGAGTTGGTATGTTTAATTTTGCCATTTCTATTCTTTATCTCTGTGTGAGCCTGAAATTGCTAAATCCTAGTACTTTTTTTGCAAAAGGAAACCACTAATTATCTGACTTGTAGTTCAGGCCATGCTTATTGCTTCCCCTCATTTTTGAATATACTTCTGTGTAACCTGTAGCACGTGTTGCTAGTTTTCTACAAAAGGATCTATAGTTGGTAAAACTGGGTTTTACTGTTTCATGCTATTCTAGATGGATTCATCTTCTAAAATCTCTAGGATCAGAAGCCGAGAGCTTGAGAGGCTACGTGGCCCGACATGGCTGAAGGTATGAAATTCTTAGTATAATACTTCTCATTTGTTTGTTAATACTTTTGTTTAAAGCTGAATTGATCATCGATAAGTTCTCATACGAAATAAAATTGAGGCCAAGAAGCCTAAAGGAAAAATGAAAATCGGTGACCAAGAGTTCAATGAATGTACATACGAGCTGATACATCCTATTACTGCACTAATTGCTTCTATAATGATGATATTGATGCATAATTGCTTGTTACTATTTGATTAATTTTGGGGTATATCGATCTGGTAGGCTATGCAGAGAGTGCTCCTAAAGTGCGTATACACATCTTTGGACTATGCACAAACTGGTCTAATCGCTGCAGTTTTCTTTTTCAAGGTTTGTTTCACATTTTTTTGTTCACCTTGTTTTGAATCAATGAAATGTACCATTTTTGTTCTTCTTAATAATAGTATAATATCTTCTCGGCAGATGATGGAATGGTGGTATCAATCAGCCGAAGAAAGGATGTCAGCTCCAACTGTGTACCCACCACCACCTCCCCCACCACCTCCAAAAGTAATCTATTCCTTGTGCTTTCCTTATACTGAAATTAATATTAGTAAAACCTTGATTATATTAATTGGGGGGATGGTTTAGATGCCATAATTCGTCGCAACCTCTCTTCTTTATTGATAATTTTAAAATCCAACAACCAAACAACAAATCTTAATTGTTGATCTTGTTCTTCTTCACAAGGGATGTATATCTTAAATTTTTTTAGTGCATTTTCTACAAGATCAACAATTTATAATATCAGGGATCTTCTTCACAAGACTATTTGATTAATTATGGGTTTTATGTTCTCCTTTTTTAATATCAGGGATTTGTTAAACTTACAAAGAAGAATGTTGCTACTCCTGACAATAAATTCACAGCTGACACAAGAATAGGTACAGCTGCTACTATTCTATCTCTGTTAAAAGCATGGCTTGCAAATGTGTACTTGATTTGTTGATTTTATGTTTTTCTTTTATTATTTTTGTAAGTGCTAATAGCAGATGCTCCTGGAAAGAAGAGTCAAAGCAAAAAGAAGAAGATATGTTTTTTTACCTTGCCTTATATGAGGCTTATTATGGACCTGTTCTACAAGTACTCATTTTCCTAGATGGATCTGCATGTAGTCTAATCATGTGATGGTGCCTTAAGATACAAAGATGTTATGATTATTTTAGTTAATTAATGTTGATATTCTTGCAGTTGATATTCTATGTAACTGAAGACTGACCATTTTCATTGTATATTTGGTCTGAAGGAATTGTTGTGTCTGCAAGATTTTATAATCTCAACTCTAGTAGTAGTTTTGCTAATTAATGAACAAGAAAATATAATATCAAGCATTGGTTATTGAGTAATTAAAATGTAAGATGACCCAAGAAAATATAATATCACGTCTACAGGTGCAAAAAAAAAATTCGGTGCTGGGCACCTATACCGACGGTTTTTTCAAAAAAACAGTCGGTGTTGGGTGCCTACACTGACTGTTATTCACCCGTCAGTAAAGATTTATCTATACCGTCGCCGCCATCACCGACGCCTCAATAACAGTCGGTGAAAGGGTTTTTTAACAGTCGGTGAAGGGGTTTTTTGTACTAGTGTCGGTGGGACCCACCTTACCCAGCCTTGGAAATACTCAGCGGGGCCCACCTCAGTCCTCCTTGGAAATAATCAAGTGGGGCCCACCTCAGTTTTCCTTGGAAATACTCAAGTGGGGCCCACCTCAGTCATCCTTGGAAATACTGAGTGGGGACCACCCCAGTTATCCTTGGAAATACTCAGTGGGGCGCACCTCACTCTTCCTTGGAAATACTCAGCGGGGCCCACCTCAGTCATCCTTGGAAATACTCAAGTGGGCCCTGTTCAAATGCTCATGGAAATAATCCAGACAAGGGCCAGATGTGAAACTATTTCCATGCGTACCTTTTCCAAGGGGATACGCATGGAAATAGAAAAAAAATATTATTTCCAACGGTAACGCATGGAAATGCCAATTTTTTTGGGTATTTTCATGGAGGCTTCTTGCGACGGTAGAATTTCCAACGGCGACCGTTGGAAATGACGTTTTTTGGGCTTATTTCAACGGTAAGCCGTTGGAACAAGCCATTTTTCTCCCCTTGCTAAAAACGGAGATTCTAGTAGTGAAATGGCCGGCTTATGGGGAGAGTAAATTGGCTATAAAATAGTCAGTTTGGACATTTTTGGTCAAATCCCATAATTCTGGGCATAAATATTACTTTCTATTAAACTTTGGATATTAATAAAAATGTCGACTATGTAGGCAATCTGAAACTGTTAACATTTATTTGTCAACAGCTCACTTGCAGTTGCATCTGCATTATGGTCATGAATTGGTGGGGTACCTGAAACTGTACCAGGACAGTTTTATATGGTTTCAATGGAAATTGGTAGGTACCACCCACTTTCATGAAAAAAAATATATATTCATCACTCATATGTGCAATTAATATACCATGACTAACATTGTTTATGCGAGTCATCTCCTCTTGTAGCCCAAGCAACTCAATAACATGATTTATGGATCCAGATAACATGGCTCGATATAGATCCGGGCACATAGCTTGTCGTCTGCTTCCTTCATATAAAGGAAGATCAGCCCCGGCTCTTAAATGATCAAGCGGTGGCTGGAGCAGGGATGACAATCGTTGATCCCCCTCTGCTAGCAGCAAGGCGGCATAATTAAAGCTTCTCATCTTGCAAATCATTTGCTTTCCTCAATGCACTGTCCAAATTGACAGACATGTTAATTGCTACAACTTAATTTAATTTCCAAGCACAAGAATGAAGATTGACCAAATTTTTGTTAGAGCAAATGATGGGAACTCCTTGTACTCTTCAGGATATATAGTTTATAGGATTATTAAATTATTAGTTGACTAGTTATTTTATTATGCCCTAAAAATCATCCTATGTTTACATATGTCATTGCCAGTTGAATCTCTTCGTAGCAATCTGTTTATTAATTGACAACAGATTGTTTGATTGAAGACGATATAGTTTTTTAAAGCATATTTCTTGAGGAGGGTTCCAATACATCATGTTTTTCATACCTCATCATGTCTCATATTTAATATCTTCATTTTCAAAGTCTAAATTGTCAATCCGAACCGCTCAACATGATATCCATATTAAAATATGCTTGGAAACCAAATTTTATAATTTTTGGATTTTTTTTTACTATATTTTGTACCCATCTTAAAAAATAGTACAAAATTTCCAAAAATTATAAAATTTCATCCCATACCATATTTTAGTATGGATATCATGTTGAACGGTTCAGATCAACAATTTAGACTTTGAAAACGAAGATATAAAATATGAGGTATGATGAGGTATGAAAGGCATGAGGCATTGGAACCCTCCTCATATATATATATATATATATAGAGGAGGGATCAAGTTACAACAAATTTGAGTTACAACAACCATTTTTTTCATTTTCAAAGTCCAAATCGTCGATCCAAACCGTTCAACATGATTATCTAAATAAAATGTGCTTGCAGATCAAATTTTATATTTTTTTGAATTTGTTTACTATTTATTAAGATGGGTACAAAATTCAATGGTCTGAATATGACTATTTTTTGTAAAATACTTAATAAATAGTAAAAAAAATAAAAAAAAATGTAAAATTTGATCTCCAAACACATTTTATTGTGGAGATCATGTTGAACGGTTTGGATCGACGATTTGGATTTTGAAAATGAAAAAAATGGTTGTTGTAACTTTGTTGTAACTTGATCCCTCCTCATATATATATATATATAGGACAGTGCTACGGTGCTACGCGTATATAAGGCCCCTCCGTGCTACGGCTCACTTTTTTAGTTTTCATAATCCTAACGGTCGATCCAAACCGTTCAACATGATCTCCATATTAATATGTACTTGCAAACCAAATTTTACATTTTTTAGAATTTTTTTACTATTTATTAAGCCACATTGAAAAAACACTAATTTGTACACAACAGTAAACTTTTCTGGACCATTGGATCAGCGATTTTCAAAGTGGCTTAATAAATAGTAAAAAATTCTAAAAAATGTAAAATTTGGTTTGCAAGTACATATTAATATGGAGATCATGTTGAACGGTTCGGATCGACCGTTAGGATTTTGAAAACTCAAAAAGTGAGCCGTAGCACGGAGGGGCCCTTATATACGCGTAGCATATTAGCCAGATTCTATATATATATATATATATATGAGGAGGATTCAGATGCACCATGATTTTGTGCTCCAATATGCTCCACATTCTTTATCTCCGTTTTAAAAGTCCGAACAGTCGATCCGAACTGCTCAACATAATCTTCATAATAAAATATTCTTGAAGACCAAATTTTATATTTTTTAGAATTTTTTTACTATTTTTTTTACATAGGTACAATATCACTTTATCGGATGGTCCAGAATCTTCTGAAACAATGATTTTGTATCTATCTAAAAAAATAGTAAATAAATTCTAAAAAATATAAAATTTGGTCTCCAAGCATATTTTATTATGAATATTATGTTGAGCGGTTCGGAACGACTCTTCGGACTTTGAAAACGAAGATAAAAGATCTGGAGCATTGGAGCACAAAAATTATGGTGCATTTGAACCCTCCTCTCTCTATATATAGCTTCATTCTTTACTACCAGTACTGTGATTGGCCGTAGTAAAGAAGCCTATCTTGTCCCTTGTTTTTTATCCAATTCTTTTCTTATTTTGACACAGTTGTGATGTATGTAGGCAGATGATTTTTTTTTTAAAGGAGAGAGAATAGTAGTTCTTGTTCCGATTTGCTATGTCATTTTTGTTCAAAAACAAAAAGGAGACTGTTGAGAATAACTGATCTCAGAATGAGATTCATCATTGATCAAAATCATGGGCCAAGATTAATTAATAATCATTAAAGCAAGAGAGTAAGTGGTAGCTAGAGCTGTACCAATAAATATCACAAATAGGAATAATACCAATGGTTTTTATAAACGGGAATCGTGTACAATAGAGTTGGTAATTAATTGTACAAGGTTCTAGAACTGTACATAAACACACTAATTATACACGGTTTTAATAAAAAATCATGTAAAATTCATATTTTTTTCGCTTCTGATTATAGTAAAATATATTGACAATTTAAGAAAGTGAAAACCAAATCGTTTACACTCGTACATATAAATTGAAATTCTAAGCACCAAGATCCATTTAGTTAATTTAAAATTTATTTGGTCTGAATATGTTTATTTTTTCTTATCGGAAAGTGTATCCAGGAGTTTAAAATTGGTACAGGATTACCTCAACACGTGTAGGCGTTTATCCAAGAGACAAGTCAACGATCTGTGATTAGATAATTAATCTTAGACTTGGACAACCAATTAAGGTTTCCCTTGAACCAACTTTGGCATATTTTATTTCTAGTTGGAACTAGTCTTCATAGCATAAATATCGATAATTAGAGCTTAATTAGTAATACTATTTAATTTGAAATTTGGGCCAATTAGGCTGAAATCTTGAGGTAGGCTCTTTCCTACAAAAATACCTATTTCGGAATTTCCATATGAAGCAATATCTTCTTAGGCTGAATGACTAGAGGTGCTATCGGGTCGGGTGGGGTCTGAATACTATTATATTTGAACCCGTACCCTAAAAGTGTTGGGGTCCGAATTTCGATCTATATACTTATTTGTTTCAAATCGGGTCGGGTCCGGATCCGGATACCTATCTACCCGTAGATATTTCGGATCCAGTCTTTCGGTTCCGGGTAGATATATACCCATAACTTGTTTATGAATTACGGGTCCGGATCCGAAGCGGGTACATGTCGTAACTCACAAGTATTTGAGAAACACTTTACATTTAAATATAATTATAATTTCTTAAACATCTCACATAATATATCATTATAATATAAATTAAAATATGCTCCAAAATATTGAAGGTGAGATAAGTTTAGAAAGTAAAATATTGGAGATAGTGATTTCATTATATGGTTCCAAAAATTCAGGAATATAATATTAATATCAATTTGTTTCAATCAGCGAAGAGAGCAATAAATTTCAATAATCCGTGTAGAAAGGTAGATACATGGTAGATAAAGAAATGAATTAATTAGCTTCGAAAATTTACAGGCAAAATGTGAACATGACATTTGATTTCAATAATCTGTGCAGAAAGAGAAATAAATTTCATTCAAGAAATTAAAAAATACTACAAATGATTGTTTTGTCATAGTTATTAATATATGTGTTTATATTAAATGATTATAAAGAAATAGTATGAGAGTGGCTAAGGTCAAAGTGGTAGTTCCTGAGCTATGGAGATACCACTTTTTGGATCGTCGGATTCGCTTTAAATTTCGTGTTTCAGCAGATCTGATTTTTTCGCTGATTTTGTATTCAGCGCTATTTCCTTCTCCTCTCCGTTAGTCTTTTCCTTCTCTCCGTTAACCTTCTCTCCGCTTAGGTTTTAACATCTCCTCTCAAATGGAGTCTCTCTCTCTCTCTCTCTCGCTCCGGTGTTCCGGGGCCGGACCCCTTCGCCGAGGAATCGCTCCGACCAGGAACCAAAGGCCGAACCATCACCTCCTCCTTCGAGGCCTCCACGAACTCTAACGGGATGGAAGGACGGCGCCGTACAAGACCCTGACGAAGGCGGCGACAATTCGTTCTTTCGTAACCAAGAGAAGGTCTTGGTCACTTGCTCTCGTCGCATCAATTACAGGTAAAACTCAGTGAATGAACAAATTTCTAATCACCTATTCTTTTTGTTCTCAAGTCAAATTTCTATACTGGAAAGTACAAATTTTGGCACTGATAATGGAAAATACCAGTATCTTGGTTTTACAGAATTGACTGAATGAATTGCAAAAAGGGCATTTTAATTGATTTATTCTGACCACTTGAGATGCGGTACCATGTAGTTATAATAAACTATACCAGTTAGGGCTAGTACCAGCAGTGATGCGGCATTTTAATTGTTAGAACAGTGCGTTGTAAGATTGGATGCTGCCATGTTCAATGCTCTCTTACGTGAATCGGATGATGAAGTCCCCACTGATCCAATGTCTGATCCAATAACTGATCCAAAGGTGCTCCCCATCCCACACGGCAAATCAAGTTTTGGTGCTGGTGTCCAATTGAAGGTCGATTTAGATCTTGGTAATTATGAAAGATTCTTAGATTTGATGCTAACACGAGACAACAACATCACTACTGGAAAGATATATCAGGTACTTATTCTATACCCCATTTATGCATTATCAGTGTACTGAATATCTCTTGAATTAATATAAAAATATCTGGAGAATTTGTAAAGTTATCTTTGATGGAATATTGCAGTCTGTTATCAACAAGGAGAGGAAGGGAGATTACTTGGGCAAGACAGTGCAGGTTTGTTTTATTTTTTCTTGGAAAATTGCAATATAGCCCTTGCATCATCACTAAATTTCTAATTGTCAAATTATACTCACCAAGCTAAAATAAAAAGTTTCCTTGATATGGACAATTTGCTCCACTAGGTTGCTCTACATTTTAATTATGTAAAGACCAAGAGTATTTATTGAGTAAAGGAAAATAGAAACAAAGGTTTACTGCGTATCACCCTTTGTTAGTCCATTTTAAATACAATGTTAATCAGAGTCTTCTTAAATTGGCTGTAAGAAGGTGCCATTTTTCTTTTCAAAAGAAAAGGGTAACTTGTGTGAAAACTGAAAAGGACATACTTCTTCCATATTTGCCATCTTCCTGTCCTTACCTATGTGCATTTTTGTGTGTTGGGTGTCTAAACTTTTTCTAAGTACTATAAATTTGGTGTGTGTTGAAGGTGGTCCCGCATATAACAGATGCAATTCAAGAGTGCATAGAGCGTGTGGCATCAGTACCTGTCGATGGCCTTGAGGGGCCTGCTGATGTCTGTGTCATAGAACTGGGTGGTACAATAGGTGCTGATGTCTGTAATCAATACAAAATGAATGCTGCTGTGTAATTGATTGTAAATAGCTACGTGTAAATAGCTTGATTTAAATAACTACTTTGATTAGTATGAGTATGTTGCTTCTTGATACTGTGGAAAATTGAGATTTTCCGAGGGTAATTATAAGTAACTTGATTTAAAGAAGAAATTCATGGTACTGTTGACATATGCTTTTCACATCAGACTTCTGCACTTTTGCAATAGTCGATTAATTCACTGATTTGTAATTCGGCTGCAAGGGAAAAGAAAGTAAAATAAAGAAGGAACCTAATGGTTTGAAATAAAGAAGGAACCTAATTCGGCTGCAAGGGAACAAAATTATGAAGGAATAGTTCAGAACAAAATTCGGCTGTTGCATCATTGACTCTAAAGGTGATAATTAAATAATTCACCAAAAACTTGACCAAAAATTGCACCAAAAATCTTATTGTTTCTTAAAATCACATAATAGTAAATGTAAATGTCAAGCCCTCAAAATAGGTCTTCTTCATTTCCATAATCTTCATCATCGTATGCACTTTCATCTTCGGCATCTTCATTATCTTCACTCTTAAATTCAGATTCATCTTCACTCGCATATTCTATGGATATTGGTTCTTTTCTAGTACGCTTGCCCTTTTGTATGAGAATTGTCTCTTTTCCTTTACTTGCCTTTTCGTCCTCTTCTTTCTACAATTAGAAAATAAGATAATAATTATCATTTAAACAAGCATAAACAAAATAATGATCATGAATTGAAGTAATATATACCTTTGGACACTTTCTCATGTTGTGGCCCTCTTTTTTATGACAATAACTACAAGTCCGCATCTTCTTGGCATCTCTTACGTCGGCTGGAGCCTTGAATCGCTGAGGTATTCTTTTACCCTTGCATTGCGATACCGGTGGATCAGTAAATTTCAGATCATCCTCTTCTTTCTTTACATCTTCTAATTTTGGTTTAGTAGGTTCATCTTCGCCATAGGCTTCAGTGAGATCTGCTAACAACACCAGCATCTCATCCAATTTACCACAAGTCCAATCATAAGCTTCCGTAAGCACAATAGGATTGTTCATGATTGTATCCATTCGCTTAATTAAGGCGGTACGCTTGACAGATTTTAGGTTATTGCCGTCAGCACAACGATCGTTCAAACCTTTATTTGCGCTTGCATTAGCATCACGGGTCCATCTTTTGAGAATGTAATGTTTAGGCAAAAATGGCTCCATCCCCACATGTCGCATCACCAAAAGTGCATGAGAACATAAAACTCCTTGATACAAAAATCCTTTGCATTCGCAATCAGCCCTTCCATTGGCTCGATCGATGCGTACCATGCGATTTCCTTTGTACCAAGTGTACATGGATTTCAATATCGGCGGATGTAACTCATAGAGTATTTCTCTCTCTACCTCACGAACCCGAAGCGCGATAGTCTTTGTTATTTTGCCCTTCAAAAGTTTGAAAATGCTTCGAGTGTAAATTTTCCGTGCTTCAACCTCTACTACATCACCCGACAATAGTTGTGGGACCTCATTCATTGTTCGAAAATCCTCATCACTCTCTCTCTCATAAACACCTTCTACCATTTTCTGAAATTTTATTGCAAAATCATATAATGAGGTATTAGATCCCAGCCATATCTTTGTCGACGCATTCATACTTTCGCTTCTCTGTGTAGTACAAATGCCCGCACAAAAATCCTCACGAAAGTAGGCCGGGACCCATTCATCACGTTTGTCAAACATAAGGGTCAAGTGCCAATTGTTTTCCATCTTGTACTTCTCAAGTGTGGCACGCCAATTTTTTTCAAAATCTGCAATGGTCCAACTTAGATTAATTACCGCAATCAATTCATCCCTAAAGCCATTAACAGATCCATATAAAACCCCCAAATGCTCCCGAGCCTTTCTCAATACATGCCATACACAACATCTATGCACGGTATCTGCACCAAACACCATCTCAATTGCCGCTTTCATTGCTGGGTCTTGGTCGGTAAATATTGTCCTTGGTTTCTTTCCACCCACTGCCACCAACCATGTTTGGAACAACCAACCAAATGTTGTCTTTTTCTCATCTCTAACGAGGGCACAACCAAAAAACACTTGTAATGTGTTTGTTGCCTAAGCCTAAAGAAGTCTAACATCGCATTCACATCAACCCCAACTAGACTCCTTTTCACCCTTGTAATATGATTGTTAACATCTTTCTTGCTGAAATGGATGTTCTCTTTACCCCCAGACTTGTCCGCAATGAATTCTCTAATTTGAGACGCACCACAATTTAACTGACTCAACAACTCGATGTGAGTCCTATCTTCCATGGAAATCAGCTTATGAGATTTTAAGTGTCGTTTTTTCGAGGGAGTATTTGGCACTAACTGATGATTATGATCTTTGTAGAAGCCTGTTATCCTCCAAATGCCATCATTATGCATCCTAACATGGCATGAAGCTTTGCACTCACTTCTCTGCATCGATCTTTTCTTTTCGGGTGTCTTTTCAATCAACCCATCAATCGTGTCCTCCAATTGCTTCTTTTTTTTCTGGTTTTCCCTTCTTTCGAACAAACCATTCTTATAACGGTTTTTATCCCTTTTGCATTTGTGTAGCTGGTTTGCTTACGGATACTAAATCCACTAATGTATCCGTAGGTGTTGTAAAAATCGTAAGCCTCTTGTTCACTAGCAAACTCCATCCCTTCGTGAGGCTCCAAACTTTCCTCTCTTTTTCCATCTATTAACACATCTTCTATTTCATCTACTTCCAAATCATTCAAATCATCCATTTATCTACAAAAAAATATAATACTTACAAATTAGATTAAAAAGCACTACAATTCATCCATTCACCCAATTTTTTAATATAAGAATAAATAGAATTAATAACATCACTCTATCATTTTCTAGATTTTCATGAGGGTTCAAAGGTCATTTTGGGGCTGTTTATGTACCAGTCAAGTTCCATGCCCATTCATTATTGTACCAGATGAAACCAAGTTTCTAAGACAACATACTAGTAGATATCGGCCCTATATCATTGTTATCTATTATCTAACATCTTAAAATATCTACTTACTGTTCATATTTTTCTAAGTTCCAATATCATTACCGATACCTATTTGTTCTATTATCGTATTGTTCCATTTATGTTTTACAAGGTAAGCATGCTAATTTCATTCCCAATTAAGAGATAATATGGTACTTATTGAGCACTGGTACATCTCAATGTTAATACCATTGCAGATATTTGAAGATTTTCAAAGTAATCATAAATATGAATGTTTAATATTTAAACCACAGACGAGAAGAGAAGAGACAAAATCATTCATACCGTAGCAAGATTCAGAGAAGTTCAGAGAAGAGAAGAGAAGAGAAGAGAAGAGAAGAGAAGAGAAGAGGAGAGAAGAGAAGAGAATCGGCGATTCAGCGATTTAGGAAGTTGAAGAGGCCAATTAGGAAACAGGGAGAGAGAAGGGGAAGCGGCAAAATTCTCTCTGTTTTACGCTGAAGGAAATAGCGAAGAGAGAAGGTTAACGGAGAAGGAAATAGCGCCGCTGTTAAAACCTAAACGGAGAGAAGGTTAACGGAGAGAAGGAAAAGACTAACGGAGAGGAGAAGGAAATAGCGCTGAATACAAAATCAGCGAAAAAAATCAGATCTGCTGAAACACGAAATTTAAAGCGAATCCGACGATCCAAAAAGTGGTATCTCCATAGCTCAGGAACTACCACTTTGACCTTAGCCACTCTCGAAATAGTATTATCATTTTATCGGGTATTTATACGGATATCGGGTCGGGTTCGGTTATGGGTCGGATAACTAAATCAAACCCATATCCTATCCAAGTCTAAGATTAATTATCTAATCACAGATCGTTGACTTGTCTCTTGGATAAACGCCTACACGTGTTGAGGTAATCCTGTACCAATTTTAAACTCCTGGATACACTTTCCGATAAGAAAAAATAAACATATTCAGACCAAATAAATTTTAAATTAACTAAATGGATCTTGGTGCTTAGAATTTCAATTTATATGTACGAGTGTAAACGATTTGGTTTTCACTTTCTTAAATTGTCAATATATTTTACTATAATCAGAAGCGAAAAAATATGAATTTTACATGATTTTTTATTAAAACCGTGTATAATTAGTGTGTTTATGTACAGTTCTAGAACCTTGTACAATTAATTACCAACTCTATTGTACACGATTCCCGTTTATAAAAACCATTGGTATTATTCCTATTTGTGATATTTATTGGTACAGCTCTACCACCTACTCTCTTGCTTTAATGATTATTAATTAATCTTGGCCCATGATTTTGATCAATGATGAATCTCATTCTGAGATCAGTTATTCTCAAAACAGTCTTCTTTTTGTCTTTGAACAAAAATGGCATAGAAAATCGGAACAAGAACTACTATTCTCTCTCCTTTAAAAAAAAAATCATCTGCCTACATACATCACAACTGTGTCAAAATAAGAAAAGAATTGGAACAAAAACAAGGGACAAGATAGGCTTCTTTACTACGGCCAATCAGAGTACTGGTAGTAAAGAATGAAGCTATATATATATATATATATATATAGTGCTTGGCTACTATGCTTATATAAGCATATGCCCACATATGCTTAAATGAGCATTTTTGCGTTTCCAATGTTCAAATGGTCGATCCGACCGTTCATCTTGTTCTCCATATTAATATGTGCTTGGAGACTAAATTTTACATTTTTCTGAATTTTTTTACTATTTATTAAGCCACTTTGAAAGTTTCTGATCTGGTGGTCCAGAATTTTGGAAACACTGTTTTTACTGTTCACCCAGATCAGCAATTTTCAAAGTGGCTTAATAAATAGTAAAAAACTCAGAAAAATGTAAAATTTAGTCTCCAAGCACATATTAATATGGAGAACAAGATGAACAGTCGGATCGACCATTTGAACATTGGAAACGCAAAAATGAGTTATAAGCATAGTAGCCAGCCTCTATATATATATATGAGTGAGGCTATGGTGCTATGCATAACACGGATGGCTAGTGTACTACGGCTCAATATGGTACTTTTTAAAATTCTAACGGTCGATCCGAACCGTTCAATGTGATATTCATATGAATATGTACTTGCAAACTAAATTTTATATTTTTTTGAATTTGTTTACTATTTTTTTTAGATAGGTAGAAAAATCAGTGTTTTCTGAAAATTCTGGACCATCAAAATTCTACCTATCTAAGAAAATAGTAAAAAAATTCGAAAAAATATAAAATTTAGTTTTCAAGTACATATTCATATGGTTATCACATTGAACGGTTCGGATCGACCGTTAGGATTTTAAAAAGTACCATATTGAGCCATAGTACACTAGCCATCCGTGCTATGCATAGCACCATAGCCTCACTCTATATATATATATGAGGAGGGATCCGATTACAACAATTTTGAGTTACCACAACCATTTTTTACATTTTCAAAGTCCAAATCGTCGATCCAAACCGTTCAACATAATCTCCACAATAAAATGTGCTTGCAGATCAAATTTTATATTTTTTTGAATTTTTTTACTATTTATTAAGTATTTTACAAAAACTAGTCAAATTCAGACCATTGAATTTTGTACCCATCTTAATAAATAGTAAAAAAATTCAAAAAAATGTAAAATTTTATCTGGAAGCACATTTTATTGTGGAGATCATGTTGAACGGTTTGGATCAACGATTTGAACTTTGAAAATGTAAAAAAATAGTTGTGGTAATTTTGTGGTAACTCAAAATTGTTGTAATCGGATCCCTCCTCTATATATATATACTAGTCAAGTACGTGCGTTGCAACGGGAAACAAAATTTTAGCTATCAAATATTTATTCACGTAATAACTATGCTAGTTAAGTGTAAAGGAGAATAAAAATGAAATGACAAAACAATGTACAATTAATGAATAAGTGAAAAACATTATATAATGAAAAACATAAGCATTAAAAAACATTGTTCTCATAAGTATCTTTCCAATGACAAAAGGGCCACATACATAATTTCAAGATTGAAAAGGGCCTAGTATAAGATTAAAATTAATTAAACAAACACAACTTAATAATACAATAAATTAATTAACAAGCATAATTAAATTAGCAACGTTTAATTTTAATAGATTAAGCTAATTTTAAGTTAAGTTTCTATTCTGAGGTCTAGCAGTGTATAGTCAATTCGCTCATTTAACTTTTTGAGAATCTGATATATACAATTATATTGATTATAATAAGTGATTAATATCAATACACTTAATATAGTTTAATTTTAGTATTACATCTTAAAAAAGAAAAAAAAAACAACATCCTAACAAATTTCCAATGCATTTACCGAACACATATATTCTAAAATTTCCTATAGATTAAATACCTTTGGTTTTGACAAATTGAAATTCTCATTCTCATATTAAAAATTCTCATGTTGCCGAACAAGCCTTATAGTTTTTGTGGTAAAACTTTTTAACTGAGGAATGACCGAGATTACGAAAATACAAATACATTGGAAAACAAGCTAATATCATGAAATCGGTAACGAAAGTAAATAGGCTAATTTAACTAAAAAGAAAAAAGTCACTTGACAATGATTATCCCAATAATCTTGACAACATAAATTTAAAAAACAATTAAAATTGAAAATTAGCAAATAAGTTTGTAAGTATATTATTGGATACATAAATAGCTTAACAATTAAATTTTATACAGTTTAAGTATTGTTCGATGATTCGTCGAGAGTCATTAACTTTCTAATGGTTGAAATTGCAATCCCTTGATTAATAATGAAACATACATAAAATTTCATCATATTTTATAATCATGATATGTGAATAATATATTATAATCATGCTTTATAAAATTGAATTTTAAATTTAAACTTTAATTTTGAAAATTATCAAAATTATTTTAATAGACAATTATCAAGTGATCTCCTCGTTAACTAATATTTAACATTTTTAAAAGTAATGAAAACAAACGAACTAATATTAAAACAATACCACTTTTCTTACTGTACTACATACTAACTCATTTTTACAATATAGTTCATTTTATATCCTGCCAGTTTAACATAAGATTCCTTATTGAGACTCGTTAAATTTTGTTTGACTTGGTACATATTTGGTACAAAAAAAAATTTTGGCACGGCCATAAGCAGCCTCTACAATCATGGAAATAGCACCATAAGCTTGACATAACGACAGAAAAATAACAAATAAGAAAGTTGACAAGACTGGCTCCACTACAAAAATTGGATTCACAAAATTGTCTAGTTCAATTACTACATTTTGTTTTGTTCAAGCCGACTCAATTGTCATCAGACATCCACTCAATGCTTGAAGAGCATTTCACTCTTAAATGCCCTAAGAATTAAAGTGCCCACGCGTTGCTGTGGAAATTGAAAATCTGTTTTGATCACTTTTTTAAAATATGATGTTTGTAATGTAATGAATACTTTGTTAAATTTAATGTGTAATTTGTTCTAATAGGTACTTTGTTAATTATCTCACCTATGGGATGTTTTTGTCTCACTTCTCTTTCTTTCAGTTAATCGTGACAGAAAGTCACAGTGCAAACTGTAATTGTATTTAGTGCTTATGTACATAAAAGTATACATGAGAATCGGAGCCTCCATAGTAGATCGGAGGAAGAAAAGCAAGAATTGGGGAGGGCTGGAGGGAGGCTCAAGGATTTAGGGTTTTTTTTTTGTCGGAGGCAACAGAGAAGGAGATAGAGAAAAGAGATGGCAAGACACGCTCAAATGGAAACCATGGCCGCTCTCTGGGGGATCATGAATTCGAACTCTAGGCGCTGATCAGCTTCACTCTCACTCGCTCTCTCTCTTTTTTTTTTTTGAGAAAAACTTGGTAGCGGCTACCAAG
The DNA here is from genome assembly GCA_011114355.1 of Carex littledalei. Lineage (NCBI taxonomy): Eukaryota > Viridiplantae > Streptophyta > Magnoliopsida > Poales > Cyperaceae > Carex > Carex littledalei. Next base: position 5,658,782 of record CM022085.1, on the reverse strand, counting down.
CTGAATTGTATTAAAAATTGTAGTCTCGGTTACAAGTCTCGATTACAAAAACCCCTGCTGCCATTTCTGAATTACAACCTCACCCTAAGCATAACACCCTGTAACTACCACTTGACAACTAAGTAAAGTAAAACAACTGATAAGCACAGGAAAACAAAAACAAAAAAAAAAAAACGGTACAGCAGCAGTACCACTAGAAAAAAAAAACTTCCAACAACCAGATTAACCCCAAGCTCGAAACAAAACAGCCGCTCTCTCTCTCTCCTTCTCTCTCTCTCTCTCTGCGATTTTCTAATTGGTCAAGCCAATACAATTTGAGAGTAAACCAATTGTAGAAGGTATACTCCCACTGAAATTATTTGAATTTAGGGCCCTGCAATTATGATAATTGAAGTTATAAAAGACCAACATGTAAATATAAATTACTGTACCTGGAGTTTCGTATTCATTAATTAATAGAAAAACTGAATTAAAATTTCCAATATTCAAGCTAAATCAATGGTCAGTAATTCTTATAGAAAGGATATCATTTGACCAAAAATATTGATGAAATACCTTATAGAAATCTACAGCTATGTAATTAGCGACCATGAAAAGGTTTCAATCAGACCTGTAATCCAAACCAAATTTAATTTAGCATTCAGACATAATTAAACCCAAAATTAACAAAACTATAGAAAATAAATGAATTCAACTTACTCTTGAATAGATGATTTTCTAAGCTGCCGCATGGCATGCATTCATAAACCAGCATCCTGTGCTGCTCCTCACAGAAATACCCAATTAATTTTACCAAATTGGGATGTCTATATTGGCCCAGGCATATAACTTCAGCCTTCAAAACAAAATTATAAGAAACCCCAATAAGTCACATATATTACATAGAAAAACAGAAGTAAAAAAGCTAATAAACCAAAATATTCATAAGGTTGAATGAATAACTGTATGTCAGGTTATGGTATCATGCAGGTCAAGTCCATACCGGTCAGGTACCAAGCTAGTGAATTATTGATGCCAGGTCAGGTACAGGTACATTTTGCAACAAAGACATGAAAATTCTCACTCACCATCCATTCCCGATGACCTTGAGTTCCTTCTTGATTTTCAGCACTTAACTACCACGTGTTGCACCTCTAAACCAGGTCTAAGCTTATCAGGTATGCACCCTTTGTAGACAGGTCCGAACCCGCCTGACCCTATGATAAATATTTTATTTAATTACTATATGATAAATATTATTACAAATTTTTGCATTAAAAAGGAAGAGAACAGAAACCAACTTCTCTAAATTTGTAGTCGTAACCAACCCTCTACGTAGCATATCTTTTGATGGGATTATATTTGAATTCAGAAGCAAGTGAGACCTGACAAAAAAAAGGAATGAGGTTAATTTTGAAAATATTAATAAAAGCGGAACTGATCCAATTGCATGGGTATCTGACCTTCTCAGATAAAATCTGGACGAAAGACAATGATTTGCTCCCTCATTCCAAACTCGTCCACTTGCGATCTAAATTAAAACAGATAGGCATTAGGCACGACAAATTTAGTGGAGAACTCAGAAAGTATACAAGAGACAAAAACTGATTCATTATTATTTTCAGGAGAAAATATATAAATGAATATATACCAAGTAAAATAAACCAACCATTTTGTTAGTGTTATATCGAGCAGCAAAATTAATTCGAGACATGTTGTGCTCTGGCTGCCAAACTACTTCAGTGCCCAATGATAAATTGGGGGTTACACTCTGCAATTTAGAAGTGCATTAAAAATTAAGATTTTTCTCTACAGCACACTGTTATCTGAAATTACTTGTGCAAGTATATACCTACCTGTATGTAATTACCACAGTATAAGCCACTGTTATTATAGTGGAACAGAGACTGGTAATCTTTACCCTGTACGACCATTGAAACAATTAAGCATCAAAAAGTAAACGTGCCTAGCATATGTGATTCTAAAACTACACATTTAAACAGACTTGCCTTGTAACCACACCAAAACGATGTACGTGTGGGCTGCTCATTTGTCATCTGACAGAGAATTAAAACCAACTTTTTAGGAAAGCAATTTCATGTGAGCAGGAGCTTATTATATTACAAAAGAAACATGAAAGCACCTGTAAGGTTATTAGTCAAATTATACTTGACACGTGCCATCCACATTCCAAAATTTACTCTCTCTCCATCAAGTTCAACCTGCACAAGCTCTTGATTAGAAACTATTTACATCCAGTACCAGTAGTAATTAAATACAAAAGAAATGACAATGAAAGTAATAACCTTTGGATCATGAAAAACAGCACTAAATGCATAAAACCTTTTGAAAATTTTAGTATCTCATGTGAGTCATTAGGAACCTCCTCTGAGTACATGACCAAGCTGTCAGATTATTTAAGGTCAATTTCGGAAAAAAGAAGAAGATGTTAACAGAAGAATGAAGTTTAAGCAGAATAATTAATTACTCGTTTGGTTGCCAATTTAAATAATACTTGTGCTTAAGGAAGAATCTTTCGTTTAGTATGTTGACCAAAGTAATCACCAGCCCCTCACAATGCGTTAGGTTCAGTATCCCTGAAACAAATTCAAATTCCCGATTGTAGTTGGTATGGTGCCAGTGAAATTGCAACCTTGCAGTGTCCTACACAAGTCAAAGAGTATAAAACGTAAGACCTTTACCTTTATTTTTTGTCTTCTAATTCAATTAAGTAGAGTATAGTATATTGTTATATATTAAAATTGTAATTACAGGGTTGTAAGCTTTTGTAGTTTGCTAATGTTTTCTGGCAGCGAGCCAACAAGGTCGGGGTTTGAAGAAAGATCCCTGAAAATGAAAAATGAGTAATTTTGATTATTTTTCATTATAATTTGATACTGATATTAACGCTTGATAATGTTTAACTATAATTTAAAACAAATATTTTGAAAAATTAACTACGAATTGAGAAGAAGGGAAGCTGAAGAGGCAAAGAAATTACAAGACAGAGAACAAAATGGTGATGCAAATAAGTTTATCGACGAAATACAAGATGAAAAAATAATTTTGATTTATTATTTAGTTGTTCTGTCTATTGTTATATGTAGCAATCTTTCTTTCTTCTTTTTGCTCTTTACAAAAAGTAGAGAGATAAACAATCGATTAGATAGAAATAATGTTGTAAATTAATATGATTTTTTTTCACTTCAATATTTACTCGTTCAACTTTTGACTAATTTACTGATCCAATTTTTAAAACAGTTGCTCTTCAAAAACATAACTAATAAATAAACAGTTATTACTTAATTAAAAAGTATTTGAAAAATAATCTTCTCCATCTCTATAAAAATAAGATACAGTGCGTTCTCTATGAAAATAATTTAATTTTCTTTTTCTTTTCTTTTTTTTTAATTTCAGCTGATATAATTAGTCCTAATCGAAGTTCTTCAAATACACCCTAAAAACTCTACACCATTCAAAAGTAGTGTTTTTCTACCTATCTAAAAAAAAAGTGTAAAAATTGGTCTTATATCATGAACCATATGCAGCAAAAATGAAGAAACAGAAAAAAATAATATCAGAAAAATTGAAAGGCTGAGATTAAAAAATCCATAGAAAATAGCAGAAAAATCCAATTGATACAAAATGTGAGTCTAAAGTGCTTGGAAGAGAGTCCTCTACGTATCTGTGTTATTGGATTTGACAGAATCAGGGTCTATGTCCCCTGATTTGCCAGTTTTTGACAGAAGGGCATTTTGGTCCGTACTATGGATGCAACCCAGCACTGATGGCAATTGTGCTATAATATTGAAAGATAGACAAATAAATTATAGATACCTCACTTACAATAGTGACCAGCTGAAGCAAACCCTAAACACAGATATGTAGGTAAATGTTTTCTTTATAAACAGATGAAAAAGCAAACCCTAAACACAACTGAAGCAAATCCTAAACATGATTATAAAGCAAAACCCTAAACATGATTATGTAGGTAATGTTTTCTTTATAAACATGATTATAAAGCAAACCCTAAACACAGCTGAAGCAAACCCGAAACACAGATATGTAGGTAAAATAAAACACAGATATGTAGGTAAATGTTTCCCTTTCTATATCAACTGTCTTTCTAAGTACCAGTACATAATGTGCATTCAGTACCATCCCACATTACAACTTTCCCTTGATCAAGCTATGATCCCAGCAAACAACACTTCCATATGGTAATTGATAATTTAATTGATTCCAAAATGTGAAATAATATGTGTAAGTTTGACTTCACTTATGTAATACTTAGTCAGTACAGGAACAGTGGTATTATAGTAAGGCCTATACATGGGTTAATTTTCATCCAATGAGGTCCTTATGGATGGTGGTAAAATTTTCATGCAATGCTCCCTGGTCGTGTATTATAGTAGGGCCTATACAAGATATGATGAAAAGCCTATCTTATAGTAGTACACGATAAAATTTTACCTACTATAATAACAAGACAGTGGTATAATACTACAAGTGTAAATGGAAAAATTAATACTACAAGAAGATTGACTAAAAGTGTAAATATCTATATATATTTGAGAAAGTGAACTAACCAGCGAGTATCGAACCACTAATGGATATCCATGAAAGTTTGACTTCACTTATGTAATACTTAGTCAGTACAGGACCAGATTTTTATAATCTAGTATAATAAAAAATGTGAGATGGTAAAGGAAAATATCCAAGGATATAGGAATGCCCCCTGGTACATTTACCACCACCTGGTACTGAAATTAGTATAGCAAAAGCCCAACTAAGACAGCAAGCTTGATAAGTGAAAAGAGAGAAAATAAGCATTCCAAATAGCTAAGCAAGCTTGATATTTTTATCATTTATAAGCATTTCAACTAAGACAGCAAGCTAAAATTATGCTTTCCAACTAAGACAGCAAGCTTGATATTTTTATCATTTATAAGCATTCCAAATAGCTAAGCAATTCAGAAGAACTAAAGATAAGTGAAAAGAGAATAAAAAAATACCACAGGTTGAAGTTGCTTGTGAAACCGCTTCCAAGCACCATCGTCTGGAAAACCAATGGATATCTGACAAAAGTTAAATGACAAAACAACATTTATGCAACTTATTTTTCTTACAAATAAACTTTAAAATTTTCTTTAATGCATATTAAACCAAGCAAAGAAGCTGATATTTCTTCTACATTAATCATTACATAAATTATGTCCATGCTCATTTCTAGATTATGTTTCCTTTAGAAGGGATGAAAACAAAGAATAAAAGAATAAAATTAAATTTAGTTTCAACCATTTCAATACATATTTCCTTTAGCAAAAAAATTATTTTGAGATATATAGTACCAGTAAAGCATCAATTGGAAAATATTGAGTTAGAAAAAATAACCGAAGGTCAACAATAAGCTTAGATCAATAAATAAAATTTGGGAAATTTGTAAGGTTAAAAAGATTATCCAATAATAATGTTGATGTGATCGACTACATAAAAATAAACAACAAAGAAAACTATATAATGTTGATGACTGAAACTGGCCCTGATCACTGCTTTGACAAAAGCCAAATTTTATTTTATTTAAATTGTCAAAAAAATAAAAACTGAAGATATATCAGTATAGATCACTGCTTTGACAAAAGCTAAAGTAACTGTTCCTTAATACAAAGAGATATAATGATTGAGAATAAATGTGGTTATTCTAAGGAAGTGTATGGAGATGATTTCAAAAATTGAAGAAAATTAAGCCAACAATAGATGATAACAAACATAAAAGCTCCCAAGAAGACTTATTTCAAAATCATTAATTGTCCTATTCTGATAAATGCATAGTTCAATAGAAGTACGCCAAACAAAAATAAAAAAGCATACCAGAGTAGAAGTTGACAAATCAGATGGTACGCCTTATCTGCAACTTTCAAATTCACCTAGTCTTAGTAAGTTCCAAAAAAAAAAAATCAGTTTCATCAGACATAATTTTTCCTTTTAGATTACCAAAATTGTAAGGTTCTAAATGTAAATTTTGGTATATGACAATTTTGAAGTTCAGGTTTTGAACCTTGGTTTGAGTTTCAAATGTCGCATATAGATTTGCTTGAGAATGCAGCCATGAATAATACAAAAAAATAATGAATGAGGCTACGGTACCATGCATAGCGCGGATTGGTCTGTACTATGGATCAACATCTCTTTCAAAGTTTTTGCAGAAATGGAATCCAGGACATCAAATAGTACGGTCCGTCTGTTTTTTTTTGGATTAAATTTGTACAACTCTTTTAGTTTACTCAAATTTGTTTACATGCTGAAAACAAATTAATAGGTTGAAGCAGAAGTAAAGAGATTGGATCAGCTAAAATCATCCAAAATGAAGGAGCTATATAGTTTGGACAAAAAGAATAGAGGTGGAAGAAATATGCAACCCGACCGAATCTCAGATAGAAATATAGGTGGAGGAAATATGCAACCGAACCAAACCTCAGATAGAAATATGCAACCGAATCTCAGATAGAAATATGCAACCGAACCGAACCGAATAGAGGTGGAGGAAATATGCAACCCAAATTGCCCACGCAGATAGAAATATATCCTGACAAACACCATTATACTTGATTTTCTATTTATGAGGATATTTAAGCATATGTCAAATCTCAGCCAGTAGAAAAAGGAAAAGTGCAGTGCCACTACATGCTGGCACCAAAACCGATATCATAAAACCCTAAAACTGACTGAGTTCCAGACTTCTGCAATTTTTGACAAATTTTTAACACAAACTATGTGAGTCAATCGCTGAAGAAATGTCTATTAGGATTTTTTAACATACCAGAGGAATAGAATCAATCGCTGAAGTAACAGCTGAAGTTATCAACAAAGCGGCCAAAACACCCGACCCGTAAACAAGAACTTTATAAGTTGTCTCAGAATCCAACTGCATAAAATAGAATTAAAAATCATTATTGAACAGTTGATATCAAGAAGTTAATTGCCTAAATGCACAAAGTGAGAAAAAATTGATATCAAGTGCTCCTGCTGGCTTTTTTGTAGAAAATAAAGTGCATAGTGCATATCTTTTGGTTTTCTTTGCTCCTGCTGGTACAGTGGTACAGTCAGGGGCGGAGCCAGACTTTCAAGTTATGGGGGTCAAACATGAATGGGGGTCAGTCATATAAAATTTCCATACTACGAATGGGGGTCAATATTACCGTATCTGTAACATTTTACCTTGTACTATATAGAAAATTGTGTACAAGTACAAAAATTTTCAAAATAAATGGGGGTCAATTGACCCCCATTCGTTGAATGTAGCTCCGCCTCTGGGTACAGTGGTACTTATATATCTCTGATATGTTCCGAAACCAGCATAGTGCATAGTGCATATTGGCATATTGGCATATTGGCAAATTTTGGCAAATTTTGTACCAGCATAGTGCATATTTCTAACTCAATATCACTTATATAAAAAAGCCACTGTACCAGCATAGTGCATATTGGCAAATTTTGTAGAAAATCCTATGAAATCCATACATATCTTTTGGTTTTCAACTACAATGTAACCAACTAAAATTAAAATTCTTCAAAACGTTAACAAAGAAAATACCTGGTTGAGATTCTTTGCTAATTGCGGAACCCCTATCTCTGATTTCAGTAAAATTATAGGGGCAGCACCAGGTTTGAGTGAAGAGGCCGATTGTGCAACTGCAAATCGACAAATGAAAAAACAGGTTTGCAATTTGAGAGGAGCGAATTTGATTGATATATAAAGATAGAAGAGTCGGTTCAATTGAAATTGCAAGGGCGGGACAATTACCTGTCAAATCCATGGAGGAGAGATCGAAGAACCAATGTCGTTTGAACTTGGAATGGTGGGACAATTGTTTTCTTTTTTTCAGAGGAGAGATCGAAGCACCAGGAGGAAAAAAGAGGAGATGCGGCGTTTTTCAGAGGAGAGATCGAAGCACCAGAGGAGAGATCGAAGCCTGCCTGTGTTCTTCTAGGGCGTCGTCGGAAAAAAAAAAAAAAAAAAATGAAGCGTCGGAACTCGGAAGGAGGAAAACGCGTAGTCGCGTGGAGGAAAAAAAGAAAACGCGTGGTTGCCTGTGTTATTCTATGTGGCTTTTTATGTAGTGGATATGTCGTTAATTAAATTTAGATTTCTACACACTTGACAACATAAAACATATGTATAAAATCAAAATTATTTATTAAAGGCTGAGATTGAGATGTGGTTTGATCAGTGGCTGAGATCTTTTGAATGGATGGCTCAGATCCTCTCTGAACGAATAGATGCTTGGGTGCCAAAAAATCCAACGTGATATTAGTAGTGCTGATATATATAGAGGAGGGCTCAAATGCCCCATTGCTTCATACCCCAATCGTACCCCCATCATTTTTATCTTTGATTTCAAAGTCCAAACAAAAGATCTGAACCGCTCAACATGATATCCACGTTAAAATGTTGAACGGTTCGGATCGGTTGTTTGAATTTTCAAAAATGAAAATATGACCCGAAGTAAACCCCCATTTACTTCGCGAAGCACAATAGCCCATCTATATATATATATATGCTTTAAACAACTATATCGTCTTCAATCAAACGATTTGTTGTCAATTAATAAACAGATTGCTACGAAGAGATTCAACTGGCAATGACATATGTAAACATAGGATGATTTTTAGGGCATAATAAAATAACTAGTCAACTAATAATTTAATAATCCTATAAACTATATATCCTGAAGAGTACAAGGAGTTCCCATCTTTTGCTCTAACAAAAATTTGGTCAATCTTCATTCTTGTGCTTGGAATTTAAATTAAGTTGTAGCAACATGTCTGTTATTATGAAAAATATCAGATCTAATTTATGAATGAAAAAATTATATTTAGATATTATTCTTTATAGAATGTACATTAGTAATTTATTTTTAATTATCCGAATTATATTCATATCCGTCCGATATTCGATCCATATCCGTATCCGTTTAATATCTCTGTATCCGTATTCGAGATTATCCATATTCTTATCCGTATCCGAAAAATTATAACGGATAAGGATACGGTTTGACCATTATCCGATCCGTATCCAACCGTTTACACCCCTAATCTGCCCATTCAGAAATCACAGAGCAGTAGAGGAGAACCGTTCGATTTAGCATCCATGTTCAGGAGCGATAGACATCCCACCAAAATAGGAATCGGCCTTCTTGGATTTCTGTGGCCTTATTGCTGTAGGCTCAGTTTGGAAATTTCAAAACAAATGGATTCAAAAAGCACCATTACACCAACGCAGTATTCTTGTAGGAAAGAGCCTACCTCAGGATTTGAGCCCAATTGGCCCAAATGGCCTAATTTATAATTAAATACCATCTACTCAGCTCTAGTTATCGACTTCAATCCTTTGAAGACTAGTTCCATAGCAGGAATTAATAAAATATGCCAAAGTAGATTCGGAGGGAAAAAAAATAATTTATCTAATGACTAATCACATGTCTTTGACTTGTCCAACTTGAAAGTTGTGCTTAGAATATAGCAATTAACGTTAAGGTAAACAAATCAAATCTTGGAATAAGCGTTGGAGCCCAATTTGGTTTAAAACACGAGCTTCTCTTAAATTATCCGGTTCAACGAATTTGGTTCCTGATATGCCCAGTCCTCAGTTCTTGAATTCAAAATACTCATGGCAAAATTTACTTGGTCCTTTACTAGCCTTCAGTCCTCAGTCCTTTACTTGGTTCCTGATATGCCCAGTCCTCAATCCTCAGTCCTTTATCCTCTGATTTTAGAAAAAATGTTTGGCAACACTTCTAGTGATAGTTCTCAAATAATTTTTTAGAGTTTAATAAAATACTTATTTATATCAAAAAATTATTTGACCAATAAATTTTCTTATAAAAATTATCATTGTTATTCTAAAATAAATATTATTTAATTCGGAAGGGACAATTCAAAATAATAACAATAATAATAATAATAATAATAATAATAATAATAATAATAATATTACCCGTGTGGTTATCTTATTTATTCTCAAGCCTACTTATTATAGTATAACATCATTCACATGATTTTATTACAGTACCTTATTGTCCTTTATCCTCTGATTTTAGAAAAAATGTTTGGCAACACTTCTAGTGATAGTTCTTAAAAAAGTACTAAATTATAAATAATAATTTGCAAAGACTAAAGTGTACTTAATAAAAAATTATGTATTGTATGACCATAAGTGTTGATTTTGCTGTGTGCCTGTGTGTGTATTCAGTTCAACTAATTTTCACACCTTGTGAATATACAAGCAAAAGTAAGATCAAATAATGATCTCATAAAGATGAATGTGCATCTGCCTTGTACAAAATAGTACCAGCATTTTAAAAAAGCATTCAGCCGAATAACTGATAAACAATACAAGAGGCCTAACAACTTGTTATGGATATTCCGAAACAAAAGGATCCAAAAAAAGCACCATTGCACCAACCAGTATTTTTGTAGGAAAGAGCCTACCTAAGGATTTCCGCCAAATTGGCCCAAATTTATAATTAAATACCTCGATAATTCGAGCTTAGGAAATAAAATAAATTTGAAACAATAAAATAAATCAGTATTTTTAATAGGTTAAATAAAATATAAATAAAAAATATCTTAAATCAATTACTTTAAAACAATAAAATATAAATAAAAAATTTCTTAAATCAATTACTTTAAAAATAAATATGAATTATTTTAAAACAATAGATTAAAAAATAAAAGTTACCCTCCTCCTTTATTCCGGGCTTGGGACCGGCTATGCAAAATAACATAGGCTGAGTTCTAACCTTTTTTTTGTTAGTAATTTTCTTAATAATGAATAATTTTAAAAAGTAATTGAAATGTTTAAAAAATAGACGAAAAGATTAAAAGAGTTCTAACTCTCGACACCGGATGTTGTTGCTACAATGGGTTCCTCTTGCCGCTTATAGTGATTATCGGTGTGTTTCTTAAATGTAAGTACACCGTTAGCTTTAACAAAATTGTAAGAGGCAGTGCAGCCCTCTTACCTTACATCTTGCACTGATTAAGGTCCCATCTGCATCGAAGGTCCATTGAAAATACCTCCACCAAAGTTTATTTTGAGATGCCATTTTTTTCCTTTTCAAAATAAATATAACCAATTTTAAAATAAATATAACCTATTTTAGAATAAATATAACCTATTTAAAATTAAATCTAACTTACTTAAAAATAAAACCGAATTGAAAATAATCTAACCTATTAACATCTTTGTTTAACCTATTAAAAATAAATCCGAATTTCAAAAATAAAATCAAACCTATTAAAAACAAATCTAATTACTTCACATATTCCAAAAAACAAATCAAACATCTTTTTTTTAAATTGAATCTAAATTGAATATAAATGTAAATCTAAATTGAATCCAAATCTAATTTAAATCTAAATTAAATTAAAGAAAAAAAAAACAAGGCAAGCCTCTGCAGAATTTCAAAATTAAAAAAAAAAGGTGCCTCTGCCGAATTTCAAAAGAAAAAAAAAATCTAAATCTAAATTCAAATCTAAATTAAATATAAATCTAAATTAAATCTAAATTCAAATCTAAATTAAATCTAAATTGAATATAAATGTAAATCTAAATTAAATCTAAATTGAATCCAAATCTAATTTAAATCCAAATTAAATTAAATAAAAGAAAAAGAAAAAGAAAAAAAAAACAAGGCATTCAGCCTCTGCCGAATTTCAAAAAAAAAAAAAAAAAGGTGCCTCTGCCGAATTTCAAAAGAAAAAAAAACAATCTAAATCTAAATTCAAATCTAAATTAAATATAAATCTAAATTAAATCTAAATTCAAATCTAAATTAAATCTAAATTAAATTAAATCTAAATTGAATATAAATGTAAATCTAAATTAAATCTAAATTGAATCCAAATCTAATTTAAATCCAAATTAAATTAAAGAAAAGAAAAAGAAAAAGAAAAAAAAAGTAGAATTTAAAAAATAAGTCTAATTCAAATTTTAAAATTCTAAGTCTAATTCAAAATAAATACAACTTGTTCTAACTTATTTTAAAAATCTATTTTAAAAAAATAACTCTAACAAATTTAACTTATTCAAAAAAATAACTCTACCAAATCCAACATATTCAAAAATAAAATATAAATCTAACTTATTTATCTAACAAATCTAACTTATTTATCTAGCAAAATATAAATCTAACATATTCACATATAAATCTAACATATTCAAAAAATATAAATCTAACTTATTTATCTAACATATTTAAAAATTAATCCGAAATTAAAAAATAAAATCTAGCCTATTTTAAAATAAATCTAACATATTCAAATGATCAAATAACATATTCAAAATTAAAAAAATAAAATATAACATATTCAAAAAATAAAATCTAACCTATTTAAAAATAAAATATAACATATTCAAAAAATAAAATCTAACCTATTCAAAAAATTAAATCTAACCTATTAAATTTAGATCCGAATTTAAAAAATCAAATATAACCTATTTGAAAAATCTAACCTACTAAAAAAATCCAACCTATTTATAAATAAACCTAACATATTTCAAAAATTAATCTAACCTATTCAAAAATAAATCTAACATATTTTAAAATAAATCTAACCTATTCTAAAAATAAATAGAACTTATTTAAATCTAACTTACTTACAAATAAAATCTCACATATTTCAAAAATAAATCTCACATATTTCAAAAATAAATCTAACCAATTTTAAAATAAATCTAACCAATTTTAAAATAAATAACCTATTTAAAATAAATAACCTATTCAAAAACCGATTTCAAAATAAATATAACCAATTTTAAAATAAATATAACCTATTTAGCACAAATAAAACCTATTTAAAATAAAATTTAACTTACTTAAAAATAAAAACCGAATTAAAAATTAAATCTAACCTATTTAAGCTATTTTGAAAATAAATCTAACCTATTTATAAATAAATCTAACCTATTTCAAAAATAAATCTAACCTATTCAAAAATAAATCTAATCTATTTTGAAATAAATCAAAGCAATTCTACAAAATTAACAACAAATCTAACATATTTAAGCTACTTTAAAAATTAATCTAACCTATTTATAATAAAACTAACAATAAATCTAACATATTTAAGCTACTTTAAAATTAATCTAACCTATTTATAATAAAACTAACAATAAATCTAACATATTTAAGCTATTTAAAAATTAATCTAACCTATTTATAATAAAATTAACAATAAATCTAACTTATTTAATCTATTTTAAAAATTAATCTAACCTTTGCGAGATGAAATAAACTTGCGCCTTTGCGGGATGAAATAATCTTGCTCCACCGTATCTTGCGCCTTTGCGGGATGAAATAAACTTGCTCAACCGTATCTCGCGCCTTTGCGGAATAAAATAAATTTGCAACTATATTTTTTTTTTCTAATAATTAAACTAATTTGGGAACAATAAAAAATAATGAGAGTATGAGAAATTGAGAATTAGATTGAGAATAATGTGAGTTTGGTGTGAAAATGAGAGAAGAATGGGGTGTATTATAGGAAAATTTTGGGGGGGAAATTCGGATTGCTACAGTAAAACAGTAACTGGAGCCGTTGGATTCAAAAATTTTCGAAAATCTACAGTGCTACAGTAAACGGTCAAATCTACAGTGCTACAGTACTGTCAAATCGGGTCCAGCACTCCAGGCGGGTCGGGTTCGGGTACAGTGCTACAGTACGGGTAAGGGTAGCGGGTAGACGGGTTCGGGTACAGTGCTACAGTACGGGTAAGGGTAGCGGGTACACCTGGGGCAGGTTCGGGTACACGGGTATTCGGGTTCGGGTACGGCGGGTACGGGTACACCCGGGTTTTCTCCAAAAATAGGTGACCTGCCCGTTTGAAACCCGTACCCGTGTACCCGTTTACCCGGGTATACCCGGGCACGGGTACGGGTACCCCGGGCACCGGGCACGGGCGGACCGGGTTCGGGCAGCCCCTGATGGGTAGTGTCAAACCACTAGGGCTCAAGTATCCTCTCCATTACTCTAAAAGATTCCCTTCACTTTACGGTTTGAGATTGACTTTCAGCTACTTTGAGATTCGGGCTAATGCAAGGGCAGTATTATTGAGCTTTGAGATTCGTGCAAGTTAAAAAGAACAATCTAAATCCATTAATTGTAAAAGATTCTCTATTACGGTATCGGAGAGGATGTGAATTCATCCCAGAATGGGTCCAAGGGAAACCTTAATTGGTTGTCCATGTAAAAACATCAAGACTAAGATTAATTATCTAATCACATGCCTTTGACTTATCGGACTTGACAGGTGTGCTTGTAATATTACCAATTAAGGTTAAGGTAAACAAAATCAAATGATGGTTAAACGCATAATTATCCGATTCAAAACATGCACTTTCTTATATTATCCGGTTCAACGAATTTTGCTTCTCATGATGCTCAGTAATCGGTTTCTCTTTTTTTTAAAACCTGGCAGAGTAGTCAGTTTCTCTGTTCCTACTTCCTACGCTTCTCTCTCTCTCCCTCTCTTTTTCTTTTGGTTATTATCCTGTTTTTTTTTTTTGAGGGAAGGTTATTATCCTGTTGAATGACATTGGTTTCTGTTCCTATGTTGAAATTCCAAATACACTGTTCCTATGTTAACATTTACTTGGTCAAAGATATCAAAGAGTTAAATTGTTCTTTTATCATAGAGGCGGAATTAGAAGATTGAGAGAAGAGGACTAGAAGAATAAGTGTCAACTAATTTTTATTTTATAAGAAAAGCTAATAGTAATAATTTTTATAAAAATTAGAAGTTATAAAGAATAAAAGGAAAATTTTCAATTCATAAAAGTGACTCAGGTACTTCTCTTAAACTATGTTTTGTCCATGCTTTCATCTTGTTTGTGATATAATAATAGGTTCTAAATAGCTAGCTATAGCTGTTATATAGCTTTTTCGGATCTTAAAAGCTATAACTCTATTAACCGTTTTTCTTTTATAATGATTCTAAATAGCTAGCTATGGTTGCGCTATAGCTGCGGTATAGCTTTTCGGACCTTAAAAGCTATAGCGCTATAATCGCTATTTAGAACCTATTCCTCGTACATTAATTAGTTAATACAATATTCTCGGAGGAATTTATATATGTGATTAGAGTGAGGCTACGGTGCTATGCATAGCACGGATTGGCCGTGCTACGGCTCAATATATGAGTTTTCAAAATCCTAACGGTCGATCCGAACCGTTCAACATGATTATAAAATGAATATGCACTTGCAAACCAAATTTTACATTTTTTCGAATTTTTTTACTATTTTTTTAGATAGGTAGAAAATCACTGTTTTTGGATGGTCCAGAATTTTCAGATCAAGTGATTTTCTACCTATCTAAAAAAATAGTAAAAAAAATCGAAAAAATGTAAAATTTGGTTTGCAAGTACATATTCATTTTATAATCATATTGAACGGTTCGGATCGACCGTTAGAATTTTGAAAACTCAAATATTGAGCCGTAGCACGGACCAAACCGTGCTATGCATAGTACCGTAGCCTCACTCATGTGATTAAATAATCAATCTTACAGGCTATGTATTTGCTTGACAATTAAGTATTAACCAGCACCTATTTTCTACTAAAATGCTCCAAATGTAATTTTAATGCAACAAAGTGTAGATCACCGAATATTTAAACTAATAAATAATAATGATATATTTCTGGAGATTTCTCTCCCAAGACCTTTTTTTTCCCAAATAAGTGGAAAGCATGTATTGGGTAGATGGACTGTTTCTGTCTCTGTGAGCGAAGATTTCACTTTGTTATTTTATAATATCATGATTCATGATTCATGGAATTTTTTTTTTCTTTTGAAACACTAGGCGGAGGCTGCCGACATTTTTATTAATATCCAAAGTTTAATAGAAATTAATTAATATACCCATAAGATATGGGTTGTTATAAAAATATCCGTACCGGCTATTTTCTAGCCGGTACCCAATTTAATTCAGTACCGGCCGGAAAATGGCCGGTACCCAATTTTTTTTTTTTTTTTTTTTAAGGATGGGCATAGCATAGTTGGCTAGAAGAAAAAGTCGTAGGAAACTCAGATTGAAGTTTGCACTCGGTTTGACTAAGATCAAACAAATGCATTTTGTTGGATGCGTGTGTTAAATCGGTTGCATGTATCGGTGCATCATCGATGTTTTTGCAATGAAACATCGATGTTCTATTAGCCGGGTAGTGCTAAAAAAACATCGGTGCGTCGCTGATGTTTTATTAGACTTAGCATTGGCAATTAAGCATGGTAGTGCTAAAAAAACATCGGTGCGTCGCTGATATTTTTGCAATGAAACATCGATGCACTTCTGCCGTCGTTAGGCCGTGCATAAAGCATCGGTACTCAATTTTAGAATGCTGGTTATTGTCAAATTAAATTCACTAGCCGCATGCGCATGCGAACAATAAACTTTAGTGTCATATGACACTGTAAAAAAAAACATTGGTAATTCAATCCGAGTTTCTTACGACTTTTTTTTCTAGCCAACTATGCTATGCCCATCCTTAAAAAAATAAAAAATAAATAAAAAAATAAAAAAATAAAAAAATTGGGTACCGGCCATTCCGACTGATACTGAATTAAATTGGGTACCGGCCAGAAAATGAGCGGTACAAATATTTTATAACTTTCAGCGGATCTGAGTATATTAATTAATTTCTATTAAACTTTGGATATTAATAAAAATTTCGGCGGAGGCAGCCAAGGCTCTCTTTTGTTTGTTTTTTAAATATTACAACTAACAGTTTTATATGATATTTTTTCTAACGACTACCTCTTCTTTCTCCTCTTTCTGACTCTCTCTCTCTGTTTTTTTTTTTAAAAAAAAAACTTTTTCTCTCTTTTTCGAAACGCGCACTCTATTATTATTATTTTTTTTTTAAGAAAACTCAGGAGGGGAAATATCTCTGTGTTTTTCTGTGGCGTATGGTCATTTTGTATTAAGGGATCGGTGAGGAATTTGATCCACTAGAAGGCCCGCTTATGGGTCCATTTTTCTTTTCTATTTCTTAACATTTTAATGGCAAGGAAGCGGCGCGGTACCAGTGTTGTAAATAGCGGTACACGCTCGTCGGATAAATATATTACTGTCAAACAATTAATCGGTATATGATTGATTAATTGAAAATTTGCGTACACTTTTATATTTTTATGAAAATTAGAGTACAACTAGGGTGTTCCTAAGTTCACCAAGTCTCTTTATGAACTCAACTCTAAAACCTATGGAATTGACTTCAAACGACAAATCCAAACGTTAAAATCCTTCTATCTTACGAGTGATGCGTCTACATGTAAAATATTTTAAATTTTAAATTAATTTTGTATAGAGTCAAGTGGTCAAAAGATGCCCAAAGAATGAATGCATTAAAATTAATTTATAAACCTTC
Source organism: Carex littledalei (assembly GCA_011114355.1). Taxonomy (NCBI): domain Eukaryota; kingdom Viridiplantae; phylum Streptophyta; class Magnoliopsida; order Poales; family Cyperaceae; genus Carex; species Carex littledalei. Next base: position 5,641,374 of record CM022085.1, on the reverse strand, counting down.
TAATTTTGACCACTTGACTTTATACTAAATTAATTCGAAACTTTAAAATATTCACATGTAGATGCATCACTTGTAAGGTAGAAGGATTTCAACGGTTTGGATTCGTCGTTTGAAGCTAATTTCATAGGTTTTAGAGTTGAGTTCACAAAGGAGCTTGATGAACTTAGGTGTTCCCTAGTTCTACTCACAAAAATTATGTATATATACTTATAATTTATTAAAAATGATTAATTTAACTTATAAAACTTATCAAATAAACTTATTTTAACTTAGTTTTTTTTATTAATTAATAAAGTTTTATGAAATTGTTAGTTAGAAAAGATCCAAACAAGACAAGAAAAAGTATAGTCCATATACGAATTAAGTAAATATGAGGTTGTTATTGACATCAAAATGAAAATAGAAAACCCAATAACAAAATGCATTATAGTCTCTTCAGAACACTAAAATGAATCTTGATTTGATGGCACCGAAACTGAGATGAAATTCAGATTAGCTTTCGATCGATCAGCTATGCGAAATTGCAGTATCCATGAGTCCATGTTCTAAGAAAATAAGTAAAACACCGTTCTAAAAAGTGATTTTTATTTAATTTTTAAAATAATTAAATTAAAAGGTTAAATAATCAAAAAGGGATAGAGAAAAAAATATTAACTTTTTATGAAAATGTTAGATATTATGGTGTTTTTAATTACGAGAAATTAAATTCACTTAATTAATTTATATTGTTCCTTGCGTTACCTCCAAGGGCAAATAATTCTGCACTACAATCAATTAATCAATTTTTATTGTTTTATTGCTTATTAATTATATGTATGAGAACAGAGTAGTAGGTCCGATGCTCATCGGACCTACTTTTAGGTTTAACGAGCATTATGACCTTCCGATCTAATTTAAGATTTGTGCACACGAAAAGTGAAATAGACACGCACGAAGTTTAAAGCATTTCGTATGAATTAAACCCATCAAACCAAAGTAGGTCCGATGTCCATCGGACCTACTCTCAAGTGTATATGTATACGTCAATTAATTAGTAGTGATGCGAATACTATTCGTTAGTCAACAAACTATGGAAGGCAAAAATTAAGATGAATTAGTCATGACCACAATAAACAATGAAATAATATCCTATTCGAATGCGTTATTTTACGGCGTGAATAATGCTGTCGCGCGCAACCTACAGCTCTGCAAAAACATGTTCTTCCTTCGACTCTTTCAAATAATTTCTTTTGAAGGTTAACTCTTTCAAATAATTTCTTGTAAATTTTTTGACAGTGACCACGTTTATGTCATTAACAAAAATTATTCCTCTTCCTCATTATTTGTTCTCGCATTCAGCTTATTACCCATTCCTTTGCTAAATTTTTCATGAAATTTTTTTTTGTGATTTCTGTAAGCAAACTTTGTTACTTCCTCTTGAAAATTATATATAAAATTTGATTAGTGTTTCGTAATTAAAATTTTATGACAACAAATATAAACTTTACTATGCATCTTTGTAGTTGATTAGCAAAAAGAATTTCATCATATAATAAAATATGATGCGCTATTTTTTTCAAAATGAACTTTGTAAACTTTTCCTTTTAATTGCTTATGATTCTATGTTTTTTATTTATTTCAATTATAACATTAATTTCTTAACTAAAATGATGGTCCGTTGCTTTTGCATACTACTTCAATTATAACATTAATTTCTTAAATAAAAAGAATGTATACCTTACCACTTGCAATACAATTAAGTAATTAACCAACCAACCAACAGATCAATCAATATTTATTATATAATATTATACTAATTAATTGGTTATATGGATATGCAACGCTTTTCCATATATGCCGTGACCTCAGGTATATAAAGCATAGCTCCATCCATCACTTGAATCATAACTTCCAATTACAAAGAGATCAAGCAAATTAATTAAAGCCATGGCCAAGATGATGTATTGTTTCCACCAGCTGCAGGTTGCCACCATTGCAGTGTTGCTTTTCATTGCTTTTCCTTCGCTCACCCGAGCCGACCCCGACATGCTTCAAGACATCTGTGTAGCTGACCTCGCTGCTGGTAAGCACCATTGATCAAATGCATATATCTGTATATATGTTAATGAACTTATTCAACTAATTAATCAATCAATCAATCAAGTTTGTAATAACATCTATAAATTTACACATGAACATCTAATTGCAGCCACCAGGGTGAATGGTTTCGTATGCAAGAACAACAACAACGTGACAGCCAACGACTTCTTCTCCACGGGATTGGCGAATGCCGGGAACACGAACAACCTGGTGGGGTCACTTGTGACGGCAGCAAACGTCCTGACAATCCCAGGGCTTAACACATTGGGCGTGTCGATGGCCCGCATTGACTACGCAGTGGGGGGCATCAACCCGCCACACACGCATCCCCGTGCCACGGAGATCGTGTTCGTGATGGAGGGTACCCTCGATGTTGGCTTCATCACCACAGCCAATGTGCTTATCTCGAAGACCATCAACAAGGGGGAAGTCTTTGTGTTCCCGCGAGGTCTCGTTCATTTCCAGAAGAACGCCGGCAACGTGCCGGCTTCCGTGATTGCAGCCTTCAACAGCCAGCTGCAGGGCACACAGTCCATCGCCAACACACTCTTCGCCTCCACTCCTCCGGTTGCTGACGACATCCTCGCCCAGGCCTTCCAAATCAATAATGGCCAGGTCAAGGCCATCAAGGCCAAGCTCGCCCCTAAGAAATAAGACTAGTTTTACCACTTATTCTTTCATATTCATCGACAGTTTCAGTTAGCTATAGCAGCTAGCATTTGCTTGTTGATTGCTTTCATTTGCGGTCTTGTTGATTAAAAAGAAAAATCATTAACATCTGTATCTTGTTTTCCTGTTAAACTAAATAAATCATTGTTATACGTATGCGCATCATGAGTTTTGTAATAGAGAAATTTAGATATATAGAGTTTTGTAGATTTTAAAATTGATTGATGAACAGTAAAAGTTAAAAATTATCACAAGTTTAATTACTTGCAGTATTTATAATGTTGAAAGTTAACAAATTTGTTTCCCAGGTGATTCCTTCAAACTATAAAAAATTGCAAAATTTCATATCGAAATAATATTTTTTTACTTTAAACATGTATATTTTCTATGAACATATCGGTCTGAGGTTTCTTTCAGTGATTGGTCCTCAAAATTATATAAATTGAGTAGAATTTAATGTAGGAGGAATAAAAAGAGAGTGGGTCAAAGGAAATATATTTTTTTTTTTTGGTTTGGAGACAAATTGGAAGTTGAACTAGTTGGGGGACAGCTCGGGGATGAAGGCTAGGGGGACAAAAAGAAGAAGTACAAAAAGATGGTAGTATATTTTAGATTTATAAATGATATATGTCATATTATCAATTTTACAAATATGACAAGATGATAATTTTGGTAAAATATAATATGCACAAAGTAACTTTCACAAAACCTGATGTGCTTTTCCATAGTATCTATTGATGAAAGGAACCCACATATCATATAATATGCACAAAGTTAACCAGATAATAACAACACGGGACAATTTAAGTGCGACCTGACAAACCGGTCAAGTAAATAATTACTGACATAAATTCATACCATTTCACCAGTCTAAACTGAATCTGATTGGGTCAGGTCAAATTGGCAGATACAATTAATACCTGAAGAACAGCTACATAACTTCAGAAAAGTTGCACTTGAGGAATTATGTTTTTAGTGAATAGACACAACTACTCTGCTTGTTGGCAATAATAAATTCCGATGTACCAAGCAGATCAGGTCATGGCCAACATGACATAATCTGGTAAAAATCTAAGGTTAGATCAACCTATGTCAAAAATAAGGTCTCAACCGTAAGACGGCACTTAATTAACACCTAGTTAACTTCCTACTGGATGGCGCAAAAATGTAAATGATACCTTGCAACTGTTAATGTCAGGTGTGTCGGGGTTGATACAGGGTAAAACTTGTAGAATCTCATTTTCTCGTATGCAGCTTTCACCTCAGGATTCATATCTTCAATCATTTTCTTTCTAGCTTCTCTGGCCTGTTTTCAAGAGGTACTTGGAAAGCAAGTTGATGCTAAAACCAACAGTGCATATATGTTTCACCAAAAATATTTGGCAGAGAATGTGACGCCTAATTAAGCAAAAACCCCACAAGCACAACTAACCAAATGTAAACCAAATATGAGCAAATCATCTTCAAAAATAACATGTGGTATGAAAACCTTAAAGACTTCGTAACTCAATCACAACTCATGCTCTTTCTCATGAACTACTTTTTCTTGCCTTTTTAGGTGACGTCTCATTAAGCAAAAACCCCACAAGCACAGCAAACCAAACAGGCCTGCTAAGTGGACAGGACGGCCCGTGGACAAGCGGGCCAAGCAGTTAATAAATTAATGTTGAACGAGTTGTGATACATACAGGGTCCAAAGTTCGGTTCATGTTCAAATTAATCTTTATACACGAACCTGTCTGAACAATTATTGAACGGCCCGTTGAACAGCTCATTTTATGTCCATCGAGTTGTCCATTGAGCAGCCCGTTAGAGCAGCTCTTTTGGTTGGATCGATCTCACCCCGCCTCTCTCAGTCCAATCATCTTTCCCCTTCTATTTGCTGCCACTCTCAGTCCGCATCTCTCTCTCTCTCTCTCTCTCTTGCCCGCTCAACCTCTCCCTTGCTAATTTTTAACAGTTTTAGCGGTTTTTCTGAGAAATTCTCTACTGATTCTGGTAGAAGGGTAATTTCAAGGCCCTTCTTTTCTTTTAAAATTTCAGAGTTGGTTTGCATGGGAAATCCACAGGAAAAGTTTGTTTACTGCTTCTGTGTCGTGTGTACCTTTGGGGAGTTATCATTTGTGCTGTGTTTTCCATTTTTCATTTAAGTCTCATTAAATTTGTATCTGGATAATTGGTTAAGTTTTCATTCTTCATCCTTCGAGAGTAACAAATTGATAACTTTCTAATATCCCCTGATTCTTGATATCAATTTGGAATTGTAGATTACACTTTTGTGGTTCTTTTGTTCCTGCCTTTCTTTTCTTCTGTTTTATATATGTGTATGTGTAGAAAGATATCAGTGTAAAACCTGAAGCTTGCTGGTATATAACTGGCATTTGCTACTAAAGACACAGAATGCAAAACATGATATTAATAAAGCTTACTTATACACACAATTACTTACCTTTGAGATGAAACACGCACAACAATTCTTCTATTTCCAACATAATTAAGTATATTGTGCATCAATTTGACTGACGACGACCTATCCTGAGAACATGAAGAACTCTGGTGGTCATCTGGTCTCGGTTCAGTTGTGTTAGACCGAGCATACTTAACCGGTGAAGATGCCATGGAATGAATTGACTCCATTTTCTCTCTATACCTGATATCCTATATAATTTTAACAATAAAATATAATTATGTCGCTATTCAAGCCCCCCAAGTAACAGTCCCTACCTTGTCAAAACTCAAATGCCACAGCTTTGACATGCAACAGGGCTTCTTCAACATCCACTCCAATTACATGTACACCATAGCATGCAGTAGACAAAACAAGTCACCAAGGACAAACAGGGGCTAGGAGGAATGCGAAAGCCAGACAAAGATCCATGCTTTTGGGTCGTGTTGATTAAAGAAAATTTGTAAATGTTCAAGCCGCAAGCACATTCCATCATAGGCATTTTAACAAACACCTAAGCTGCAACACCAATTTACAATCTGCTCCAGTGCAGAGAGCCCCGTGATAAGAGAGCCAAACATGATCCACTCAACATATCCGGAATCAAACTTATTCTCAGATATTATATGAAAGGTTGCATGAAGGAATTCCACATCTAATCTACACAGTTTGGAGATTTATTCCGGTTTCAGTCTACTTAGTCCCACTATGGCAAATAATAAAACTAGTATAGCATTTATATTACCTGCGCGTAGGTCATCTATCGCCGAGCTCAGTAGCGTGGGCTTGTAATCCAAGCGGAGGCACCGCCTCCGTAGACCGGATCTCAACCGCTCTCAGTCGGCCCGCCCGTTCCAAGTTGGGCAGTTGATCCAAGCAGCTTAGGCGAAGGCCTGGGTTGAGTGGATCGTAGAGGAGAGGGGAATGCGTGAGGCTGGTTTCACAGAGCAGCGAAAACCTCTCGCTCTCAACGGTGGAAGGATAACGGGCCCGTGCTGTTGCGATCCATCATGGTCCTAGGAGAGTTCCAATCGGACGGTCATCCTTTTGTTGATCCTGTTTTGGATCCGCTATCGACGAGATCTGCTGAGTTTGGTAGTGGGATAAACAAAAAAACTTCTCCCTTTATCCTTAGATTTTAGTGATAATTCTTAAGACAGTACTAAATCGAAAAAATAATAATAATAATTTGCAAAGACTAAAATGTACCTAATAAAAATTATGTAATGTATGATGATAAGTAGTGTTGATTTTGCTTGGTAAATATATATTCAGTTCAAATAATTCTCACACCTTGTGCATATACAAGCAAAAAAAAATCCAAGCCCAATTGGCCTAATTACAAATTAAAATACCATTTTACTAAGCTCTAATTATGGACATTTATGCTTGGAAGACTAGTTCCAAGTTCCAACCCAGGAATTGATAAAATATGCCAAAGTTGGTTCAAGGGAAACCTTGGCTGTCCAAGTAAAAACATCAAGTCTAAGATTAATTATCTAATCACGTGTCGTTGGAATATTAGTATATGACCATTAAGGTTAAGGTAAACAAAATCAAATTAAATATAAACGCCCAAGTAGGAGCCCAATTTGGCCCAAAACATGCCCTTCTCTTATATTATCCGGCTCAACGAATGTTGTTTCTGATGATGCTCAGTACCAGTATCCTGTTGAATGACGCTGGTATATGTTGAAATTCCAATTACACTCTTCCTACGGTTCTCCTGTGCTTTTGTTAACATTTACTTGGTCAAAGATATCGAGAGTTTAACTGTTTGTAATATTATACTACGTACTAAAACTTACAAACTATGCCTCGTACATTTAATTAATACAATATTCTCTGAAGAATTAATTTATATATAATTAAATAATTAATCCTGCAGGCCATGTATTTGCTTGACAATTAAGTATTAACCATCACCTATTTTCTATTAAAATGTGCCAAATGTAATTTTAATCCAACAAAGTGTAGATCACGGAATATTTAAACTAATAAATAATAATATATTAATATATATAATAATATAACTATTAATTAGTTATTTAATTGGAGAAAGGAAGAGAGTAGGGAGTTCTCATATGGGACTGACAACTTTTAAAACGGTTTTTTTAGCGATCTGATGTCTGATTGAAACTGTTTAATACGCGTTAAGATTCGTGAGCACTTGATTCACACAAATCTTAAATTTATCCATATCCGATGTCCATCAGATCGTCCCAATTCGTTATTTATTACCATTTAAAAATTAAATCATGCATGCACAATCAAATAGAAACAAACAAGGAACTTATCTAGTTTTTCATTTTCATTTCATAATGTAATTTGACACCTCTGGTGCCTGTTGCAATGGAATCTGAGGGGCTTGACCCCCATATTTCTACTTCAAAAAACAAATTTTCATTTCACGGTACACAAACTTTCATTGGCGTATTAGACAAGTTGGGAATATACAAATAATATTGATCCATCAGCTGTTTCTCTCCAAAGACTTTTTTCCCAAATAAGTGGAAAGCATGTATTGGCAGCATGCATGATATTAGACACCTTTAAAGCAACAGGATTTTTAAATTGCTTTTGTTTTGTGCCATTTTGTCTAATAAAGCCAAACAACAAGATCATATCATCAAAGACTTTATTATTATTTTGAAAAAACGAAGCATCATGGTTTCAACTCTAATGAAATTCTTATCTAATGAATGGATGTTTCTCTTCTTTCTCTCCAGTTCATATCTGATTCCATTGCACGTTTACAAATTGTAAACAATTATCTAGAAGGGGTACCAACTTGTAAATTCTCAACCTTTCTCTTCTTTTCTTTTCTTCTTTTGACTTTTATTTTTTCTCACATCACTCACTACCATTTGTAACACAATCCCGGGATTCCAATCGGAATCCCAAACCTTGTAACCGTTTGGTTAATACAAAATGAGGGCTAGACCCTTGTTCATTTAAAAAAAAAACAAATTGTAAACAATTTTTCATAGTATTCAAAAAAGAGAGATTATATGTTCCAAATATGGAAAAAAAAAAATGAGATTAGAGTATGACCAACAAGTTTACAATAATGACTTATATTTAAAAAAATGGGCTTCATGCATGTCAACATAATATAATGGAGGTCACCATTCCCATCTTGAATGGAGGTAATTTGTCTTTCCAAAACTTTTGTTGTAGAATAGAAATAGAAAGATAGATGGAAAAAAAGAAAGAGAGGAAGGATTGAACAGGAACAAGGACCCATTCAACAAAAAAAAGAGATTTTTCTTCAATATTGACTCAATTATGACCTTCTCCTTGACAAATTCTTCATTGAGTCTTTTGCAAAGAAACAAAAAGAGAGACTATTTCTTTATTCCATAAAGAGGGAATGAAAAACAAAAGATAAAGAAAAAAAGAAGTATTATTGGTTCAATATATTGTGTAAGGAAAAAAAAAAAGGATAACAAATGAACAAAAAGGGACTATTTCTTCCGTAAAAGGCCGGGAATGGAAAACAAAAGATAAAAGAAACAAAAAGTATTATTAGTTCAATATGTTGTAAAAAAATAAATTATAACAAAGGAACAAAAAGGGACTATTTCTTTATGCACCTTCTCCATTCTCTTTCCATTTCATTTTATGGAATTCTAGAAGAACAACTCTCAATTTCATTTTGAAATACCTCTGACCAAGTAAAAGGTGTACTGATCCCTAACCGTCAACCGTGAAAATTTTCATCTATGTACTCTAGGATTTTTTTTTTATATATATCAAATTAATTTCGTTCAATTATATGGAACATTTTTAATCTTACTCCAATTTAATCAACATTTTCGAAAATATAATTGACAATTTAAGTAATTTTTTTAGCATGATGAGGATTAAAATTCTAAATCACTTCAATATGAGCATTAAATTTTTCCGAAGATTAAGGCAATACTTGATTTACTAAACTAGCTGTAACTTTTAATTTATAAAATTTAGTCGACATTGGATAATATTTTTTTTATTTGTTTACTTGAGAAATTTAAGAATTATACTTAAAAAAGTTAGACTTCGATACTTATGATTGTATGAATCTAAGAACTGATTCTTAATGGTGCGTAGGAGTGAATTTTTTTAGAAAAATATAAGAACTCAGAATAATTTTTGGAAGAAGGATGAAGGTCTAACACTCTAACTTCTAATATTTATCAGTGTTGTAAAAAACGGCTGTTTAGGCCGATTAATCGGCTGATTAGTCGTTGGCGGCGACCAAACCGTCACAGATGTTTCCAACTAATTGACCGATTATTTCCGATTATGACCGATTATTCTCAATTAATCACTAAGCGGTATCTTGTTCGTCCGACAAACGCATACCGTTATTTACAACACTTATATTTATAACCGAATTTCAAAAATGCAACTTCCTATATATGTGAAGAATTAAATTCTTATGACCTACGACTCCTGCATATAGAAAAATCTCAGCTAATAGTGGTTATGCGTAATTGTTATAGACGCTCACTTAACTTTTGTGTGATTGTATGAAATGAGAAATTAAGTAAGAAATAAATAAGGAAAAATGTATAATTTTTTTTTAAAAAAGGAGGTCCGCTTTTGTTGAATATGAATTCCATTTTTGTCCATACGTACAGAATGACGTATGAAAAGTTGAAAGATTTAAAATTTTAAAATAGTTTCATATTCCTATCTCGGTAAAAAAATTATATTATCAAATTTTGTGGGGGCTTTGTGGAAACAAAATAGCAAGTAAAAAATTAAAAAAAAAAAGAATTGGGTCCCATATGATCAGTAAGTAGTCTTTTTCAGGGATTCTTTCCTGAGTTAGTAATATGTAGCAATCATTGCCTACGGGCTGTTGAATGACAAAAAAAAAAAATGTAGCAATCAAATAAATGCAAATAGTGCCGACATTTTTATTAATTTCCAAAGTTAATTAGAAATTAATATTTATATCCAGAATTCTCGACTTTTGCTAAAAATATCCAAACCGGCCATAAAATAGCCGGTTTCTTCTCCCCAGAAACCAGCTATTTTATGGCCGGTTTCCTCTTTTTTTTTTTTCAGAGACACTGTGAAGAGCTAAATAATGAAATCTAACACTGAAATTTTAAATTTTTTTGTTTAAATTATTTGTTAGATTACTTCTTTTGACATATAATTAGCATATTTATACTAAAATAAGCTAAATTACTTGAAATTATGTTGAATTACACTATATTAAGTTAAATTACACTAAATTACATTACATTACGCTAAAATATGGTAAATTACGCTAAATTACATATGAATAGGGATGATATCTTCACTGAAAAGGCGAAAAACGATGACGAAACTTCAAACTTCAAACGAGTGTCCGATTTTAGCAAATGACCATTTTTCGGAAAGCTTGCGAAAATACGCATGCGTCAAAGACGACTATGTCGTTTTTTGAAATTCAGAATTGCCAAAAAACTAGGGAAGAGGCTCAAAACTTGAGTTGAAGTTTCCGATTAAAAATTTTATTTCTATTATTCAATCTAAGTAGCTCAGTAAATTAGTTACATAATGAACTTGTAGAATACCAATTTTTACTATTTTTGGATTTTTTTTCTAACTATTTTTTATGATTCATGAAGATGACACAAAATCGGTCTACTTTAGCGTAATTTTGGGTAGTTTAGCGTAATTTACCGTATTTCAGCATAATTAGCGAAGTTATTGTAATTTAGCGTAATTTAAATAACGTAATTTAGTGTAATTCAACATAATTTATTGTAATATAACATAATTTCAAGTAATCTACTGTATTTTAGTATAAATATGCTAATTATAAATCAAAAGAAGTAATCTAACAAATAATTTACATAAAAATTCAAATTTTCAGTGTTAGATTTTATTATTTTGCTTTACATAGTGTCTCCAAAAAAAAAAAAAAAGAAGAGAAAACCGGCCATAAAATGCCAGTTTCCGGAAGCTGACCATTTTATGGCTGGTTTGGGCATTTGGCGAACTTCGGGAATTCTGGGCATAAATATTAATTTCTAATTAACTTTGGATATTAATAAAAATGCCGGCAAATAGTGGGTTATCCGAATCGAGCTATATTTCAATTTTTTATGTAATTTACCAAAAAAGGAGCTCAAGTTGGAAAAGTCAATTTCCTCGTATTTACCAAATTGCCATCTTGGTATTAGTGTTGACTTTTCTTAATTCTGCATTTACACCCAAATTATCAAGTTTATTGAAAAATGGTCCAATATATCAAGGTTTTCTTAGTCGCTTGATATTGACTTTATCGGAGGGCTATGATTTACGATAATTTATTTTCAAAGTTCTCTTCTAAATTTATACAATTAAGATATGATTTTGGTCTCCACTCTTGTTAACTATTGGTGTAGATATAGCTGGTAGGACCTTTAATTTTAAATTTGATAGGGTTTGGTTGAAGGAAGAGGGTTTTTTAGATAAGCTTGAACATTGGTGGTCTGAGAGAGTGATTATAAGCAATATAGAGGAAAATTGGAGACTTAAACTTCAGGACTTAGAAATTGAGGGGATGGAACTATAATTTAGTTTGGGAAAAAAAAATCAAGACTAGATTAATTAAAGAGATAGATGACTTTGAGATCAGTAATGAACATAGACATTTAGGTAGTTTTGAAATAGAGAGGTTGACTGCATGTCAAGTTCAGTTTAAACAGATTTTGAGTGAGGCGGAGTCTTATTGGCAGCAGAGAGCTAGGTTGCAATGGTTCTTGGAAGGGGATGTTAACACAATTTTTTTTCACATCCGTGCTTCAAATAGAAGGAGAAAAAAAATACAATTTTAACCTTAGAACATAATGAGATAGTTGTTAGTGATCCTGAGGCATTAAAAAGTCACATCACTATCTTTTATAAAAATTTGTTAGGGTCTAGAACTACTAGAGATATCTTTTTACAAGATAATTTATGGGTTGTTAATGAACAATTAAGTGATGTTCAGAACTTTGTGCTAGAAAAGATGTTTTCTTTAGAAGAGATTAAGACTACTGTTTTTACATGTAACGCCTCTAAGGCACCCGGGCCTGATGGCTTTTCGTTTGCTTTTTATCAAGCTAGTTGGGAGTTTATTAAATCTGATTTATATAAGCTGTTTGCTTCGTTTTATTTCCATGACCTAGACATCTCTAAATTGACCGAAATTTTTATTTTTAACATTTTAAAGAATTAAATTAATAAAATAACCACCGTTTCTGGTCAATTCCATATTTAACACGGCCGCAGAACACCGGAGCGGACCCATTTGGGGGCCGCCGCAGAATGCCGGAGCGGACCCCCATATGGGTCCGCAGAATGCCTGAGCGGACCTGGGTCCGCACTATGCCGGAGCGGACCCATTTTTTTTTTTTTTTTTTTTTTTTTTTTTTTTTTTTCTTCTGAAGTTGATTATGATTTTGTTTTGGAAATTTTTATCAAAAATGTAAAGTTTGTACTGGAAGTTGTGTGTAATTACTTATGTTTGAAATGTCGTTTAATCTGAAATTGTTGTTCGTCGTTTGTTTGATCAAAAGAAACATTACAATAGAACAATGAGCCATATAAAGAAGCATACAATAGAACAATGTTAATGTTATCGGAAATTACAAATACGTCTAATTAACCGAAAATAAACAACATTTTTACGAGTACAATAAAAAAAAACAACATTAACTCTCAATCTCGTGCAGCTCGAGCAGCTCTGTTTTGTCTTTCTTGTGTATCTCGGCCAGCTTGGTGTCCTCTTCTCCTATTATGTAGAACGTCCATCCACATCGGAATTCTGTCGTGCTGTCTTCTGCCCACAGCAATATTTCTTTTCTCTGGAACAAGGACCGGGCCATCGTGTTGAGGCCATTCCGACTGATTTCCATAGACATGCCATTGTGCGCTCCATGCGCTCCATGTGTCGTGGCTCATTGTTCTATTGTAATGTTTCTTTTGATCAAACAAACGACGAACAACAATTTCAGATTAAACGACATTTCAAACATAAGTAATTACACACAACTTCCAGTACAAACTTTACATTTTTGATAAAAATTTCCAAAACAAAATCATAATCAACTTCAGAAGAAAAAAAAAAAAAAAAAAAAAAAAAAAAAAAAAAAAATGGGTCCGCTCCGGCATAGTGCGGACCCAGGTCTGCTCAGGCATTCTGCGGACCCATATGGGGGTCCGCTCCGGCATTCTGCGGCGGCCCCCAAATGGGTCCGCTCCGGTGTTCTGCGGCCGTGTTAAATATGAAATTGACCAGAAACGGTGGTTATTTTATTAATTTAATTCTTTAAAATGTTAAAAATAAAAATTACGGCTAAATTGAACCTTGCATATGTGTGTCTGATCCCTAAGAAAGAGGTAGCTCCTTCCATTTCTAATTATAGGTCAATAAGTCTTATTAACTGTAGTTTTAAACTTATAACTAAATTGTTGGCTGATAGGGTAGCAAAAGTTATGGATTTTTTAATAAGTGACACTCAAACTGCTTTCATAAAAGGACGATGTATTTTGGATAATGTGGTTTGCGCAAATGAGGTTTTACATCAAGCCAAGGTTTCAAAAACTAAAGGTGTTTTTTTTTAACTGGATTTCGAAAAAGCTTATGATCTAATTAATTGGGAGTTTTTGCAAGAAGGTTTAGGTGCTAGGGGTTCGGTGAGAAGTTTAAGCGGTGGATTTCGGATACCCTTGAAGGTAGTAAAGCATGCATTAGTTTGAATAGTAGTTTGGGGGCTTATTTTAAATGTAGAAGAGGGTTGAGACAGGAAGACCCACTGTCTCCCTTTCTATTTGATATTGTAGCAGATACACTTAATAGGGTATTGAATAATACAAATCAAGCCGGATTTCTCAAGGGCTTAGGGCACTTTGAAGGGGTTGGGGATGTTCTGAATCTGCATTTCGCAGATGACACCCTTCTTTTCTTAGAAGCAAATGATAAAATGGTAGAAACTCTAAAACTTTTGTTGTCTGGTTTTGAAAATATGACAGGTCTTAAAATTAATTATCATAAGAGTGTCATGATCCCTTTGAATTTAGATGAAATAGAGAGTACTAGACTTGCTTTCCGATTTGGCTGTACTGTGAGCCAACTTCCTATTACTTATTTAGGAGTACCCATTCATTGAAAAACTATACCTATCGATTGTTAGAATGTTTTAATGAGAAAATAAAAAAAAATTGCAAGGATGGAAAAGTAAATTGTTGTCTATTGGGGGAAGGGTAACACTTCTGAACTCTGTTATTTCAGCAATTCCTTTATATTGGTTAGCCCTTTACATAATGCCAGTTCAGATCAGACATATGATAGATAAACTTCGACATAGATTCTTGTGGTACGGAGGTAGTTCAATCAGGAAAAAGATTTCCTTAGTTTCATGGGACAAAGTTTGTGCGGATAAGTTTGCTATAATTATTTGGACCTGGATTGCTGAGTACAACAACTTTAATTTTGATATTACACCTATGGAGGAGCTTTGGTTTATTGATACCTTAATACCATTAAAAGATAGGCTATTAATAGAATTAGTAAGAGGAGCAGTTTTGTGGACTTTATGGTTGACAAGAATGATTGTGTTTTCAGGGGGTTAGAGCTAAACCTAGAGCAGTATGAGATCAAATTATTTCTCTTGCACAATGTTGGGTGAATTCAAAAGATAATGGATATGTTCTTAAATTATCGGTAGTACTTCCTACTGATGTGTTACATATCCCTATTTTTTGTGATGATTTAATTGAACAGGAGGAGGCAATAATGGGTCGGATAGTGCAGGAGCACATCCCTCTGCTTACAGATGGGTCCGACCTAAGGGAGGACTGTGAAATCTGATACTTGGGTGCAACAATTTTATAATAGTTTAGGGGTAGATTCTTTTAGTTGATGTATGCTTATTTTGTTTTTCTGCTTTGGTTATATGCTCTGTTATGCTGTAGGTGCTGGTTTAATAAGTGATATTGTACTTTGTAATATGTAGCTGCTTGTTCTAAGCAGGATTGGTACCACTGGTACCAGTACTTGCCAAACAATGTAAGGTTTCGTTTTGTGAAATAAGTGGAGTAGTCACTATTATAAAAATATATATATATGATTTTGGTCTTTAAAACTAAGAGATAAACCTTGCTCAAAATTGAAAAACAAATCTTGAACTTTCATCTTGGTTATGATTCGATCATGATGATATGCTTACTAAAAAATGTTGCTTGGGCTATTTAAATAAAATCATATGACCACGTACTTTAGTGTAGGTACGTACGTATTTGTATCCAAAATCAAGATTCAAGTGCAACATTTGAGTTGAATGTACCACATATAAATAGTAATGATCATATATATAACTTGGATATATTTTGAAATTATTGCTATAATTGTTTAAAATGTGTTTAGAGATTAAATTTTACATTTGTTTTGAATTTTTTTTATTATTTATTAAGTATTTTACAAAATTATTGTTTTCAGACCATTGAATTTTATACCCATATTAATAAATACTAAAAAAATGTAAAATTTGATCTCCAAGCACAATTTAATATAGAGATCATGTTGAATGATTTGAATTGACTGTTTGAACTTTAAAAAATCATGTTGTAAGATTGTAACTATAGAATATTATAAGTGGATCTCTCCTCTTATTAATAATATTCCCTTTAGTAGTACAAATCAGACAGAATTAATGCAAAGGTACATAAAGCTACAACATTATCTTTAATTAAAATCATGTTAGAGATATTATATCAGTACTAGAATTCATAAAGTAACAAAAGACGCAAAACAAATAGTAAGGGCGGATCCAGGATTTTCGTCAGGGTAAAAAAATATCGAATTGAGTTTAGATAACTAATTGGGTTTAAACCCATTAACTAATTATGTACTCGATAAAAAAATATTGCTTTAACTTATATTTTCCAATGCCCTAACTTGTAATTTCTGATGTTCTAACTTATAATTTTAATTACCAATTATAATTCAAAAAAATTATTTTAATTTTAACCCAAAATTTAACCCAAATTACAAATCAAACATCCAGATAAAAACAAAAAAAATTTGGGAGAGCAAAGCTAATCAGAACGTTCCGATCTCTACTAAAACTCAAAATCCAAAAAAGCAGCTGCCCCTCCCTGGAACCATGTGATCATTTGGGGCAGAAGCTGGCACCTGTCTCCTTAATGTCAAAACCATAACTGTCTCCTTAATGTCAAAACCATAACAACTGGTTTAAATAAAACAAATCATTAAAAATTGGGCCCAGCCCAATATTATAACAAGACCTCCTTTTAATAAAAAAAAAAAAGGAATCCAAGTTGGCTGAAGTCTTCAACCAACTACATGATCAAATAATAATAGATAAACAAACAACCTTGACACATTCAACCGTGACCCAACAAAAATGATAAACAAACTAATTACAGAGAGAGAGAGATGTATTCATCAGAGCTTCTCTCTTTTAATTAATCATTTCTTGTATAATACAATATATCATTTCCTGCTACCCAATGGTACAATTTGCTCACTCCTACTCTCTTTGACTAGGCCCCTTTACGTGGAATCCTAATTATATAACCATCATAGACTTAGTCTTATATACAACTCAATATATATAACCTTCCTTTACTAAATCTTCTACTTAAATTTTCTCTCTTCACCAATTCAAATCCTAGACACACAAAGTAAACAACATGGATGGCAAACAACCGCATCGCCGGGAGTTGCAGGGCCCACGACCGGCCCCTCTCAAAGTCCGAAAAGACTCCCACAAGATAAGAAAACCTCCGGTTGCACCGCCTCAGCAGCAACTGGCCGCCGCCCCTGTAATCCAACACCGGCCGCCAGTTATCATCTATGCAGTGTCGCCAAAAGTCATCCACACAAACCCTAGTGAATTCATGTCTCTCGTTCAACGCCTGACCGGTTCATCCTCTTCCTCCTCTTCCTCTGCTGCTGCTCCTTCTCTTCCTGCTCCCACTTCTTTTCCTCCCGCTTCCACTGCATCTCCTTTTCCTTATACCTCCTATCTACTGCCGGGTTTTCTATCTGGGACGCCCGGAAATAGTGGGTTTTCTCCAGCTGCACGGCTTGCCACGATCGAGCAAGGAAGAAAGGAAACAAGGATTGAGGCCGTGACGAAAGCCAGAGAAGACGATTTGATGCTGACTCAATTTGGAATTGATGCCGGGCCCAGGTTGGACCAAATCGGGCTGTCCCCGGCTGGGATACTATCGCCAGTTCCATCGTCTCTTCCGGTTATCTCTCGTAATTTGTTCTCTCCGTTGAATAACAATGATCAGACAGCGGCTGGTGGTCTAGGGTTTCTGCATGATCTTAGTCCATATTTTGCTGCAAATAGGTCTCTGACCGGGAACAACTTTTTCGCAACCACCCCCGGGAGCTTTTTCGCGAACACCCCTACAAGTAATTTCATTTCCATGACACCTCCTCCTGTTGTGCCATCTCCTGGTGCATACAGCTGGGATCTTTTCCAGCATTACCAGGATCTATAGCAAATTGCTTTTACCAATTATATATGATAGAGAAAGGGATTGGTGAAGACAGGGAGGAAGGTGGAAGAAAAGGATATACTGATAAGTACAAAGTACAAACAAAGGATAGATACAGGGAGACAAATCTAGGATTAGATATCTTTAAAGTGAATTTAATTTTGTGGAGCCAGACATGACGGAGAGAAAGATCCACATTGGATGGCATCACCAAGAGTATAGGCAAGTAGCTAGTTTTCATTTTTCTTTTATGAGTTTTTCTTCTTCTCAAAATTACATCAAACACACCATGGTTTTTATGTGCTTTTGCATTGCTAACCTCTATTCCAGATCAATAGAAAATACTGGTTGCACCAAAGTTGATGCATATAACAACTATATATCAATTTGAATAATAGTTCAACACAATTGCAGAGTATTGGTCATGCATCAGAATTTAATTGTACATAGATAAACTCAAGTATTTGAATTAGAGTGAGGCAACGAAAAGCACCTTCAAACCATGAAATTTTGCTGCAATTTTGAGTTTGTTTTTGGAGGAAGTTCATATAGAAACTTCTATTATACTTTTTTTTTTAATTTAGAGGAATTTTTTTATAAAAAATGGAATTCTTAGAGCTTGGTCATAAGGTTTAATTAATTTGGTTAGTTAGGAGTTGTATATACATGCATGCACTTATTCTTGCACCCTTTTGTGAAGCTTCATGAGGAGCCAACTTGAGTGGTGGTTAAGAGTAGTTGAAGTCATTTATTGTATTGGGCTTGTAAGTTTTTTTTTTAATTTTGTTTGATTCATTATGTTATATTTCTTTGTTGCAATAAATTAAATGTTGCTTGTTGTCAGATGATATTAGAGATTTTCCAAATTTCTTGGTGGCAGTTTGGTTGTCCGTTAACTCAGTCCGTACAAGCCCTGCACCTTAGCATATATTGCACTATGTAATTATACCTTTTTTTTATCAATATATTGTTGGAGTGTTACACCCCAACCTTCAAAAAAAAAAAAACCTCAGTCCGTACAAGCCCTCCATATACGATCGCGACAGGGTTGGATTAAATCCGAACCGTCCGTTATAATTGTACACAAAATATTGAAGATCGGGCCATCATAGGTAATTACTTAGGGGGTGAGGTTAGATTGGAACCGTCCGTACAATAAATTGGCACGAATCTTCAAATAAGTTGTTCCTTATTAATATGTCTCCCGTGAATTCTGATCAGACTCGAATTCTTTATCCAGCTCTATATATGTATTTTGAACAACCTGATCCCCTCAAGTACTTGAAATAAAGAATCAGAAAAAAATACAATATCAGAATTACCACAGAGGAAATAACTTGATCAATTGGAGGTTTATTTTACGTCTAGTTCTTCAAAATCTTTTCATAGTTTAATTATCCAACATGCTTAACTTTCTTCGTGTCAAGCCTCCAAAAACGCTAGTTGGAGACACACCACAACAATATATCGAGCGTGTTTCACTGATTCACATCCGAAGTACTTTGTACTCGAGATTCTCTCTTTTTTTAATACCTAATTGTGTAGGTTTTCTATATTTTGAATGTGAGGTTTGTCACTGTACATATAAAAAATCTGAAGAGATTACTTCAAAAGGATGCCTCTTTCAGCGAAAGGATGCATGTTTTCAGCAAACAGTGCATCTGTCTCACATAATAGTTTTCATACCCAAATTCCAACATAGAGGATACTAATTGTTAAAGCATACAGAATTTGTGGCCAAAAAAATGCCTAAGCATGTTAATTAAGGTTCACTAATTTCATGAAAAGTGTATTTGCAAGTGAACTCTATATTTTATATTAGGAAACGTAAGTTGGGTATACAATTTACATAAGAAAATATTTAAAAAAAATAAAATTACCAAAATGTTCTTCATAGTTAAGATATATTGTGCATAAATTTAATACAGTTTGAATTGAGCTTTGGATCACCGATTAAATATTGATAAAATTGAACCATTGATTTTTCAAATTTATCATTGCGTGTGTGTATATATAAGAATAGTGAAAAGGTAATGCATGCTATTATGTTTAGTGCCTAATTAAGAATAATGCAAGAAAGTTGCTAAATCAGATAATGTGATAGAAGACTAATAATTTTGTGTTTTTCAGACTAATAAATAAAAAATATTGTTTCGGTTTATATAATTTGAAATTGTACTAACTCAAAGAGTGCTAATCTTACTATTTTATGGTTTGGTTATATGTTAGCATAATAGTCGCTAATCCGAACTATATATTACGAATATCGATAAAAAAAGTTGTGTACATGGATCACCTCTCAAACAAGAATTTAGCATTTCTAGAATTTGTATGTATGTTCAGAACAAATTTAGTGTTCTTAGTATACTTAAGAGATTGGTTTATATGGTTTTAAATATGTAGTAAGGTGTGTGTGTATCAGAATAAATAATCAAGCCTTATTAGTTACTCGTAATGTTTATGATCCTATGATCATAACTAATTAATATATAAATCAAATCGAAGGATATATGTAATATTGTATACTTAATTATTAAATCATATGAATAATCACGCTGATCCTAGCTACAGGAGGGGATCTCAAGCAAATACAACAACAATAATAACAACAACAACAATCAAACCTTTAATCTCAAACAAGTTGGGGTAGGCTAGAAATGAAACTCAATCACAATCATAAAATCAAGATTAGTAATAAAAATAATAATAATAATAATAACAACAACAATAACAATAATAATAATAGTAGTAGTAATAGTAGTAGTGGTGGTAGTACTAATAGTAATAATGATATCAATAATAATAGTAATAATATTAATACTAATATTAATTATATTATGCCTAAACTATAGATCGTAGGGGTCAAAGTTCTAAGCTTACGTTCTTGACTCCAAAATTACTAGTCCTATGACCTAAGGCCTATAATACTATCCCTAAACAATCTCTAATCAATATTTCCTAAGTAATGGTTCTGGTACGTGAATCGCTAACTTCCATGTGCTCTTGTCTGAAACTGACTCCTTGGATACATTCCACTCCTTCAAGTCCCTTTTTGCTGCTTCGTTCCATGTCAATCATGGCCGACCTCTGCCTCACCTTGTATTTTCGATACGCCTTATAATTTCAGTACGCATCAGTGCCTCTGGATGTCTCCATTGGAGATGTCCAAACCATCTCAAGCGGTGTTGGACGAGCTTCTCTTTAATCGGTGCTACCCCAAGTCTGTCACATATATCATCATTTCTAATGGGGTCCCGTCTTGTTTGGCCACAGCTCCACCGCAACATACGCATCTCTACTACACTTATCTTCTGGACGTGTTGTCTTTTAGTAGCCTAACATTCTGCACCATACAACATTGCAGGTCTGATCGCCGTCCTGTAGAACTTGCCTTTGAGCTTTTGTGAGACTTTTTTGTCACATAGGATGCCAGATGCTTGTCGCCATTTGACCCACCCCGCTCGTATCATATGGCTAGCTAACATCTTCATCAATCTCACAATCACTCTGGAACATCGATCCCAAATATCGAAAGGTATCCTTCCTAGGCACTACTTGTCCAGCTAAAGTGACATCTCGATCATCAGACCTGACAGCGCTGAACTCGCACCTCATATACTCAGTTTTAGTCCTACTAAGTCTAAAACCCTTCGTTTCTAGAGTCTGTCTCCACAACTTTAGTTGCCTATCAACTCCTATCCTACTCTCATCAATTAGCACCACATCATCAGCAAGAGCATACACCAAAGAATCTTCCCTTGTATAAGAGAATATAAGAAAAAAAAATAGGTATCATAATATAAACTTTTCTTTTCTCGCTCTAGCTTGAAAAAAAATATTTAGAACAACAAGTAGGTTATATCAATATTATCATATATATATATGCGGGATGGTATTTTCCAGAACTTGTCAAAATCCCATTTATATTATATATAGAAATAGAATTGTCATATATATATATATAGAGCGAGATGGGCTATTGTGCTTCGCGAAGTAAATGGGGGGTTTACTTCGGGTCATATTTTCATTTTTGAAAATCCAAACAACCGATCCGAACCGTTCAACATGTTCTAAATATTGAAATGTGCTTGGAGACTAAATTTTACATTTTTTGGAATTTTTTTTACTATTTATTAAGCCACTTTGAAAATCGCTGATCCACTGTGAACAGTAAAAAACAGTAAAATTTTCTGGACCACCGGATCAGCGATTTTCAAAGTGGCTTAATAAATAGTAAAAAAATTCCAAAAAATGTAAAATTTAGTCTCCAAGCACATTTCAATATTTAGAACATGTTGAACGGTTCGGATCGGTTGTTTGGATTTTCAAAAATAAAAATATAGCCTGAAGTAAACCCCTCCATTTACTTCGCGAAGCACAATAGCCCATCTCTATATATATATATATATATAGAGAGAGAGAGAGAGAGAGAGAGAGAGAGAGAGAGAGAGAATGGCTAATATACAAACGTTTGTTCCTGGACTCAGGAACAAACGGTTCGGTTCTCCAATTTTTAAAGTCCAAACAGTCGATCCAAACCTTTAGATATTCAATCTATATTAAAATGTGCTTGGAGACCAAATTTTACATTTTTTGGAATTTTTTTACTATTTATTAAGATGGTTTGAAAACTGCTGTTTTTATTAAATTTCTACAGCATTGAAAAACAGCGGTTTTCAAACCAGCTTAATAAATAGTAAAAAAATTCCAAAAAATGTAAAATTTGGTCTCCAAGCACATTTTAATATAGATTGAATATATAATGGTTTGGATCGACTATTTGGACTTTGAAAATCGGAGAACCGAACCGTTTGTTCCTGAGTCCAGGAACAAACGTTTGTATATTAGCCATTCTCTCTCTCTCTCTCTCTCTCTCTCTATATATATATATAGAGAGAGAGAATCTGGCTAATATGCTACGCGTAGCATAGAGGGCCTCCGTGCTACGGCTCAATTTTTGAGTTTTCAAAATCCTAACGGTTGATCCGAACCGTTCAACATGATCTCCATATGAATATGTACTTGCAAACCAAATTTTATATTTTTTAGAATTTTTTACTATTTATTAAGCCACTTTGAAAATTGCTGATCCAATGGTCCAGCAGATTTTACTGTTGTGTACAAATTAGTGTTTTTTCAAAGTGGCTTAATAAATAGTAAAAAAATTCTAAAAAATGTAAAATTTGGTTTGCAAGTACATATTCATATGGAGATCATGTTGAACGGTTCGGATCGACCGTTAGGAATTTGAAAACTTAAAAATTGAGCCGTAGCACAGAGGCCTCTATGCTATGCGTAGCACCGTAGACACTTCCTATATATATCCCTCAACTTACAGCACAAATTAAGCCACAAAGTAATACATAATATATAATAAGACAAATTATTAAACAATGAGGAATTATAAGCTGGCTTTACAAAACAACAGTTGATTCATGAGGAAGATGCTGAGACGTACTTAATTGAGCAATCAGAAGATTATGAATTGCCAGACTGTATTTTATATAAATTCAATGATCTTGATTTGCTATCTGTGAATAAGTAGTTCTTTGGAGCATACAAATAATTACTTCTTATAAGAAGGGTAAAAATGGGTTACAAAGTGATGGGATATTTGAGAATTTGTTGTTGTTCTATAATGACAAAAATAATATTTTTCATGTCAGAGATTGCATGATAAAATCATAAAAGTATGGATAGAATATTTCTCATAAATAGTAAATAGTTGAAAAACTTGAATTTAAAAAAAATAAAGAATATTTTATCTTAAATTTACCATTAACACGAATTATTTATTTTTAGATATCTTTTTATGTCTTTGAGTTTGAAAGATCTTGTAATACCAAAGGTTTAACTAGCGTTTATTGCGTCATAGTAGAACGGTTAAAAAAACAACACTATTGTCATATTACGTTGTTATAGTGCCAATAGCACCATAGATTTTATGATCCGTAAACGTTATAGCTGCGGTATTTAGAACCCAGCGTAATACCTTTGGATTTTGGAACCGTATGGAACTCATCATGTCTAACGCCTTACTTTATTGAATATATCTGTTTGCATTGTAAGTACTTCAATTCAAATACAAATTTGTATAGTGTTATCTTAAAGTAAACCTGAAGGAAATTGATCAGGACAAATAATATATCCTATACTATTCAACAACTCTACAATCTTGACCTTGAATATTTTTTTTTACAGTGGAAACACTTATTTCCGTTCAAATTGAATAAAACAAAATAAATTTTAATCCTTGGCCTTTTTTCAAAAAGAAAAGAAAAGTGTGTAGAACAAGAATACCTTGATGAATTCTCACAATTCTCTCACTTCTTGACGTTGTTGTTTGCATCAGTGTTGTAAAAAACATCTGTTTAGGCCGATTAATCTGTCAATTAGTCGTTGGCGGTGACCAAATCGTCATAGATTTTTCGGACTAATTGGCCGATTATTTTTAATTATGACCAATTATTTTTAATTAATCGTTTGACAGTACCCTATCCATCCGACGACTACATACATTTACAACACTGATTTGGATGGGACAACTATTTCTAACACTAGAAAAAAAAAATCAATTATTTCAAGTTCTAAATAACGCTGTAACGCACTCCAGTGCCCGAAATTTTTATTGTTACCACTCAAAAAAATCAAAATTAATTCATTACCACCCCCAGCAGTCTTTATTCAATACTACCACCCCCGCTAACCTAGTTCGCGCACCAAATTGGCTGGTGCGCGGACTGGGTTGGCGCACCAGGTTGGTGCGCGGACTGGGTTAGCGGGCTCGGTGGGCTGACTGGATTTTAGGATTTATTGTTATTTTTGCAACGGGTGTCTGAAAATCCTGTTTTATTTTTAACGGTGTTCATTCATCAGACGCAAGGCAGCAGGCAGGCAAATAACGTAAAAACTAATGTGTTAAATTGACTGCGGAAGAACTAAACAATAGAAAAACTAAACAACATAAGAACTAATATCAAAATAATATCGAAATAACATCCAAATAACAAGAACTAATACAGAAATAATATCCAAAAACATAAACTACAACAAGTAACTCTATCATATCTGCTCGAGGGTGTCCACGGCTTCTTCTCTCTCCTAAGTCTCTTACCCCGCCCCTCCTCCTCCTGACGCTCCCTATCGACTAGCGGTGTGTACGGTCGTGATGGCTGTGGTGGGGTCTCCTCATGTATCTCCCCAAAAAGTGTCTCCTCGTGTGGTCCCTCATCTGCACCAGGTCCGAAAATAACCTCACGTGTATCCTCTGCAGAGTACACGGGTCTATATGAGACATCCTGCTGGACAGCTGCTGCACTGGACTGTGGGAGTGGCGTCTCCTGTGTGTAAAATGGAGGAGAGTCTACATCCTACGTGTAAGCCCCGTACTGAGAGCCCAAGTGAAACGTAAAATCTGCGGAGGGGTCCTGCTCGTTGTACGGATCTCCGCGGGGTATATCTCCCTGAAACAAATAGATAATTAGGTTTCACAATGAAGATGATTATAAAAATGATTACAAAAAATACGTACCGCTGCAAGCCCAGCAGCCTCAGCAGTCGCTGCAGAGTGTAGGTCTGAGAAATCCGGCTCTGGCGTGCTCATAGGCTCCGCAGAATCGTCATCGTCCATGTCTTTCAAATCTTCATAGCAGGGAAGATCTGAAAGCCTGAGAACCCTCTCGAGCTGATCCTGGTACCCGGCAACGACGACAGGCGGTGCAGCCATACACAACCACTTCTTCCCGATAGCCTTCCAACCTCTTGTGACGGCGTATCTTACGCTCCTAAGCACTTGCTTGATGTTCATTAGTACTTGCGAATTAAAATAAAAAAAAATTAGTTCGAATTGCAAATGAATTTTCATAATTTTCTTAAACCAAAAAAATTAAAGACTTACAATCTGTGCAGCCGGGCCAGCGCAGGGAATGAAGCCATACTCGTCACTAACCGTGTCGCGTCGTACGTGGAGCGGCTTCGTGTTCATCTCCGTAATCTGACCATGCAAGTACACCGTGTTCATCTCCTCGTCGACGTCAGAGTATGAGTCTGTATTTAATTTCAAAATAAACACAAATACAATTTATTATTTTATTCAAATGAAAATGTATATTATTTGCAAGTGGTATAGAGATGTAAACTTACATATGAGTTTCTGATCTTGTGGTCCTTGTACGGGAACCAGCAAACGGGACTGATATACTCGGTCGTCAAATGCGGAAAGACGGTCCGGGCTAACGCTACATCCAAATCCACATCACCATGAGGCAGACTGGTGTGCTTGGTGCCTCTGGATGACGCCATACTACAATTTGGTACATTTCTAGTCAAATTTGGTCTTAAGTACCTCAAATAGGGTACTTTAATAATTTACTAAAATAATTTGGCCTAAAATACAACAAAATATAGCTAAAAACAATTCTACTCTATTTGGACACCATTCTAATTATTTAATACAATTCTACTCTATTTGGACACCATTCTAATTATTTAATACAATTCTACTCTATTTGAATCTATTTTTGGACACCATTCTAATTATTTATTACAATTCTACTCTAATTTATAAATAACAAAAAAAAGTAAAAAAAAAAAAACTTACCTTTTTACTGTAGAAGCTCCGCGGAGTCCCATTTGCGCAGCAGAATGGGCAGCGCCAACCCCTTATATTGTGAAAAAGTTGGTGCGCCAACCCAGTCCTCGCACCAACCTCGTGTGCCCACCCAGTCCGCGCACCAACCTCGTGCGCCAACCCAGTCCGCACGCCAGCCAATTTGATGCGCGAACTGGATTAGCGGTGGTGGTAGTATTGAATAAAGGGGCAGCGGGTGGTAATGAATTAATTTTTTTTTTTTAGTGGTAACAATAAAAATTTCGGCTCCAGTGCAATACATGACTGTCATATTGTAACGGGAACCGTGTAAAGCATTTGTATAACGAATGAGAGTATTATACCCACACTGGAGTGTCTATTCAATTTTTGTTTTAATATATATTTTCTCTAATTCTCATATTATTAATTCAATCCTAATCTTATAAAATCAACATGAATGTATTTTTATATTAACTCAAATATCTTAAAAAATTAATTCACTACATTATCTTCATACCAAAATTCCACCACTACAAAAGGCCTTGATGTTGCTGTTGCCTATCGCTTTATCTCAGAAAAGACAAAAAAATAAAAAAAGATTGGAGTACTTTCGTGTCAACTTCTCCTCGTTGTTGACTTTTGTGCCTAGTTGATTTGTCGTAATTCAAATAATACAGCGTGTCACGTGCCAATTGAGCAGCAAATATTTTAAATTGCTCAATAAGCAGGGTTGGCAAATATCACTTTATTTTTATGATCCTTCAGTACACATTGTACAGCAAATAATTATCCAAAAGGCAATGAATAAACTTTTCAAGGCCAATTTGAGTTCCTTCACTAGCGTGCATATGTCTATCTCATTGAGAAGTTTAGGTGGAAAATTGATTTACGTGTTGATATTTGTCCGCACAAATTAAATGCCCACATGGCTATTCCCGAGCATATATACGTGCAATTTTGTATGTACAATTCAGATATATATATATATAGCTGGGCTAGGGTGAGTTGTCAAGTAAGAGGTCATTTTTACTTCACGCTCATATTTTTATTTTGAAAATTCAAACAACCGTTCCGAACCTCTCAACATGTTCTCTATATTGAAATGTGCTTGGAGACTAAATTTTACATTTTTTGGAATTTTTTTACTATTTATTAAGCCACTTTGAAAATCGCTGATCCAGTGGTCCGGAAATTTTTACTGTTTTTTACTGTTCAAAGTGTATCAGTGATTTCAAAGTGGCTTAATAAATAGTAAAAAAATTCCAAAAAATGTAAAATTTAGACTCCAAGCACATTTCAATATAGAGAACATGTTGAGCAGTTCGGATTTTCAAAATGAAAATATGGCGTGAAGTAAAACGACATTTTACTTCACAACTCACCATAGTCTATCTCATATATATATAATATATATATATATATATATATATATATATATATATATATATATATATATATATATATATATATATATATATATATATATATATATGAGGAGGGTTCAAATGCCTCCATTTTCATGCCTCCATCATGCCTCCGTTTTTAAAAACTTTAATAACTCAAAATTTAAAACTTAAAAGTCAAAATAAAACCATTGGATATGATCTACATCATTTTATCTATGCATATGTAAAAATTTATGACATTTCAATTTTGTTTTGGTTGTCATCAAGAGCTTGTAAAAAACGTACTCATGTGGATAATTTCTAGATGTTGATTTTTAAACTTATTGATTCACATAAAAACAAAATTGAAATGTGATAATTTTTTATGAGCACATAGATAAAATGATGTAGATCATATCCAACGGTTTTATTTTGACTTTTAAATTTTAAATTTTGAGTTATTAAAGTTTTTGAAAATGGAGGCATGGTGGAGGCATGAAAAATGGAGGCATTTGAACCCTCCTCTATATATATATATATGACAGTGCTACGGTGCTACGTGTAGCATAGAGCCCCTCCGTGCTACGGCTCACTTTTTGAGTTTTCAAAATCCTAACGGTCGATCCGAACCGTTCAACATGATCTCCATATGAATATGTACTTGCAAACCAAATTTTACATTTTTTAGAATTTTTTTACTATTTATTAAGCCACTTTGAAAAAACACTAATTTGTACACAACAGTAAACTTTTCTGGACCATTGGATCAGCGATTTTCAAAGTGGCTTAATAAATAGTAAAAAAATTCTAAAAAATGTAAAATTTGGTTTGCAAGTACATATTCATATGGAGATCATGTTGAATGGTTCGGATCGACCGTTAGGATTTTGAAAACTCAAAAAGTGAGCCGTAGCACGGAGGGGCTCTATGCTACGCGTAGCATATTTGCAAAATCCTATATATATATATATGAGGAGGGTTCAAATGCCTCCATTTTTTGTGCCTCCACCATGCCTCCATTTTTTAAAACTTTAATAACTCAAAATTTAAAACTTAAAAATTAAAATAAAATGGTGGGATATGATCTACATCATTTTATCTATGTGCTCATAAAAAATTATTATATTTGGATTTTCTTTTTATGTTAATCAGTAAGTTGAAAAATTAACGTCTAAAAATTATCCACATTAGTACGTTTTTGACAAGCTCTTGATGATAACCAAAACAAAATTGAAATATCATAATTTTTTACACGTGTATAGATAAAATGATGTAGATCATATCCAACGGTTTTATTTTGACTTTTAAGTTTTAAATTTTGAGTTATTAAAGTTTTTAAAAATGGAGGCATGAAAAATGGAGGCATTTGAACCCTCCTCTATATATATATATATATAGAGACCGGCTAATGTCATAACGTTATAACTTCGGCCGAAGTTATAACGAGTCGTTTATTAGTTTTTAAAATCCATGATAAATGTGCTTGGAGACCAAATTTTACATTTTTTTGGAATTTTGTTACTATTTATTAAGCCACTTTGAAAATCGCTGATCCGGTGGTCCAGAAATTTTTACTGTTTTTTACTGTTCACAGTGGATCAGCAATTTTTAAAGTAGCTTAATAAATAGTAAAAAAATTCCAAAAAATGTAAAATTTAGTCTCCAAGCACATTTCAATATAGAGAACATGTTGAGCGGTTCGGATCGGTTGTTTGAATTTTCAAAATGAAAATATAGCGTGGAGTACAAACTTGTTTTACTCCACGTCTCACCATAGCTCATCTCTCTCTCTCTATATATATATAGAGAGAGAGAGAGGGAGAATGGCTAATATACAAACGTTTGTTCCTGGATTCAGGAACAAACGGTTCGGTTCTCCGATTTTCAAAGTCCAAACTGTCGATCCAAACCGTTAGATATTCAATATATATTAAAATGTGCTTGGAGACCAAATTTTACATTTTTTAGAATTTTTTACTATTTATTAAGCTGGTTTGAAAACCGTTGTTTTTATTAAATTTCTGCAGTATTGAAAAATAGCGGTTTTTAAACCAGCTTAATAAATAATAAAAAATTCTAAAAAATGTAAAATTTGGTCTCCAAGCACATTTTAATATAGATTGAATATCTAATGGTTTGGATCTACTGTTTGGACTTTGAAAATCGGAGAACCGAACCGTTTGTTCATAAGTCCAGGAACAAATGTTTGTATATTAGCCATTCTCTATATATTATATATATAGAGAGAGAGAGAGCTAGGCTATGGTGAGTTGTGAAGTAAGAGGTTATTTTTACTTCACGCTCATATTTTTATTTTGAAAATCCAAACAACCGATTCAACCGCTCAACATGTTCTCTATATTGAAATGTGCTTGGAGACTAAATTTTACATTTGTTTGAATTTTTTTACTATTTATTAAGCCACTTTGAAAATCGCTGATCCGGTCGTCCAGAAATTTTTACTGTTTTTTACTGTTCACAGTGGATCAGCGATTTCAAAGTAGCTTAATAAATAGTAAAAAAATTCCAAAAAATGTAAAATTTAGTCGTCAAGCACATTTCAATATAGAGAACATGTTGATCGGTTTGGATCGGTTGTTTGGATTTTCAAAATGAAAATATGACGTGAAGTAAAACGACGTTTTACTTCACAACTCACCATAGTCTATATATATATATATATATATATGAGCAAGACTAGCGTGTGCTAGGCTCACCAAGAGGGATTGGTGAGCGCACCTCCAAAAAGCGCATTTTCAAAGTTCAAATAGTCGATTCGAACCTTCCAACGTGTTCTTCATTTTAAAATGTGCTTGGAGACCAAATTTTACATTTTTTGGAAATTTTTTACTATTTTTTCAGAATTTTAAAAAAAACTAAACAAACTAAACAATAATTTGAAATTTGAAAAACAAATGATTTTCAAAAATTCTGAAAAAATAGTAAAAAAATTTCAAAAAATATAAAATTTGGTCTCCAAGCACATTTTAATATGAAGAACACGTTGGAAGGTTCGAATCGACTATTTGAACTTTGAAAATGCGCTTTTTGGAGGTGCGCTCACCAATCTCTCTTGGTGAGCCTAGCACACCCTAGTCTTGCTCTATATATATATATATATATATATAAATTAACAAGAATTTAGCATTTCTAGAAGGTAGGTGTGTGTGTGTGTCAAAATGAATAATCAAGCCTTATTAGTTAGTAGTGCTCATGATCCTATGATCGTATATAACTAATTAATAATATATCGAATTGAAGGATAAAAATTGTATACTTAATTTTATTCATTTTTTTCATTTTTAAATCATATGAAATTGTAATCACGCTAAACCTACAAGATGGGATCGCAAGCAATAAATATAAGAAAAAAATAAAAAATTTCTTTTCTCGCTAGCTTGATTAAATATATATATATATATATATATAGGATAAGTATTATAGTAGGTTATCATCAAATGATTTAATCAATAAAATGTAAAATATGCATGCATGTAAGATGGCATTTTTCAAAACTTGTCAAAATCCCATTAATATATATAGAAGAAGATAAATTGCTAAATTGCTACACTGTAATTCATGTAGATTCTTTTTTTTTTTAAAGCTTCGCAGATCAACTGTGTTACTGTTCCATTCTCAATTTATGTAGATTCAATGATCTTGATCTGCTATATGTGGATATAAAGTTCTTTATTGGAGGCTTGGGCATACAAATAATTGCTCTTTGAGTTACAAAAGTGGTGGTATACTTTTATCTTAAAATTATCATTAACACGAATTTTTATTTTTGGTGATATTTTTGATGTCTTTGAGTTTAAATATGTTGTTATATATACCATTGGATATTGGAACCGTGTAGAACTCAAATCAGGCCTAACTAACACTTTATTATTAAATATGTGGTCTGTTTGCAATTTTAATTAATTATATATATTCAAATCCTTAAACACTTTGTATAATGATATCTTAATATAACGCTAATGGAAATTGATCAGCACAACGAATCCCACCCGAAATTTTTAATTTTAACATTTTAAAGAATTAAATTAATAAAATAACCACCGTTTTTGGTCAATTCCATATTTAACACGGCCGCAGAACACCGGAGCGGACCCATTTGGGGGAGGCCGCAGAATGCCAGAGCGGACCCCCATATGGGGCCGCAGAATACCGGAGCGGACCCGGGTCCGCACTATGCCGAAGCGGACCCTGGTCTTTTTTTTTTTTTCTCATTCTGAATTTGATTATGGTTTTGTTTTGAAATTTTTTATAAAAAATGTAACGTTTGTGAAGTTGTGTATAATTACTTATATTTGAAATGTCGTTTAATCTGAAATTGTTGTTCGTCGTTTGTTTGATCAAAAGAAACATTAAAATAGAACAAGGGGCCATATAAAAAAGCATACAATAAAACATGCGAATGTTATCGGAAATTACAAATACGTCTAATTAACCGAAAATAAACAATAGTTTTACAAGTACAATTAGAAAAACAACATTAACTCTCAATCTCGTGCAGCCCGAGCAGCTCTGTTTTGTCTTTCTTGCGTATCTCGGCCGGCTTGGTGTCCTCTTCTCCTATTATGCAGAACATCCATCCACATCGGAATTCTGTCGTGCTGTCTTCTGCCCACAGCAATATTTTTTTTCTCTGGAACAAGGACCGGGCCATCGTGTGGAGGCCATTCCGACTGATTTCCATAAACATGCCATTGTGCGCTCCATGTGTTGATCAGTGTAGGGATGTGATAATAGTGACTTACAAATACGCCAGGGTCGATGCCTCGGAGACGACACACGGACAGAACATGAGAGCACGGTATTCTCTCCAATTGAGGCTTCTGGCACGTGCAAGTTACCGTGTGATCATCCCCGATTATCACCGTGTATTTGTAATTGGCCTTGGTAAACCGACCAGAATCGTCAGGTATGAAAGCGTGAACTCTCTCCTGTGTGGCGGTTACCTCGAACTCGTTGTTGTTTCCAAAGCCCCCCAGCGTCTTCATTTTATCGGACCTCTCGAACCGTTTGTTGATCAGCTACGAAAAATTAAAAAATAATGAAGAAGTCAGATATTTTTTTTAACAAACTTCATTAAAAATTATGAAGAAATAACTACAAATAAAAGTACCTTATGCACACGACACGAGAATTGCTGACCTTGACTGACTTCCCATTCCGCTTTGGCCCTCCTTTGCGCAAACCATGTCATACATTTGTAAAATGTGTCTTCAATTATTGCTGCAACCGGTAGCCTACGAGAGGACTTGAAGACCTTATTAAGCGACTCAGACCCGTTTGTAGTCATGATGCCCCAACGGTAACCACCGTCCAGTGCTTGGAATATCTTCCATGGTTTGGGGCACTCGTTCTCATCTTGATCTAAATATTTACCCACCCCGTCCAGCCAATTGAGGGCAATGTCACATGCCTGCCCCATTGCTTGCATTCCTTGCTCGTACCTCCTCATCTTCCTCTTAGCCACACATATTCTAAAAAAACGGATTGCCTTATCACTGCAACCGTTCTTCTTCATGTTCTCGGCTATGTGAGTAGCACAAAGACGGTGAACACATTGATCCTCATCCTCCTCGTTCCACCCCATATCATCTTGTCTGAACACCTTCTTGATACCCTTTCCTCATGTGAGCGGATATACACTCGGCAACCATAGCAGCTGACAACTGGGCGTGATCTGTTCTTGTCGCATCCGCATGGCATGAATGTTGTGTTGGGCATTTGGAGACACGCCATTGTGTTCCATAACCGGTGGCCCTTGCGAGTATGTACCACCCACAGTAACTGTCCTTGCACTTGAACCTCATTCTTGTGCGGTCACTGTGCGTAGGTATTAACTCTTTGTTGCAAAGGATGTGAAAGCTGGCAATTGCGCTCTTCATGTCCTCCTTTGAGTCATATGTTTGTCCCTCGGACAATTCATTCTCAAAATCTGCTCTACTTCCAAACAAACCCGAATTGGCTTCCATAAACCCTGATGTGTCGTTGAAAGCATGAATCGGGTGCTGAACCCCGCGATCCATTATCTGAAACCCGCTATCCATCCTGAATTTCCTTGATAGTCCGAGCACAGGCCCGGTATCTTCCTGGTCAGAATAATCGCTCATACCCTCAGGATCAACATGACCCCAATTTTCCTCTGCCTCTAGTATTTCCGGATCCACTTCTTCATCAGATTCATCCGGATCACAAGTTTGACCCCAATGAGCGGTCCGACTAGATGAAGGGTGGTCAGTCTGGGATGGGGCCCGACGGGAGGGTCGGTCCCTCTGAACTGGGGCCCGACTACTGGACGGTTGGTCAATTTGGACAGGGGATGGACTAGAGCCGGATGAGTTACCCCGACTACGACCCCGGATTAACCTCTGAACTGGGTTCGAACGCCGGGCTCTGGTAACCTCCACATATAGGTCAATTATCTTGTATGCACCCCCAGAAAAACTCATGGTTTGGTTATACAATACCTGCCAGACTCCCTCATTCTGAATTGGAAATAGTTGGAACCAGGTTTGTGCCGAACTAGTCGGCATGCTAATTTTGGCATCAATTTTAAGGTCATACTGACCCTGATCCAACCCCAAATTCCCACATATACTTGATTTAAGTCCCAAATAATCCGTACCTGGCAATACCGGGATCACAGTAACGGGTCCAATACTGTAGTAAACCCCATTAGGACCTGTTAATACATCCCCACCAGTGTAGATGGATACCATAAGAGCCATTTTTCCAATTCAATACAGAAGAAACCTACAATTAAAAATTAACTAAATTAATTATTCTAATTAATTATTCTAATTTAATTATTGCTAAATTAATTATTCTAATTAAATTATTAATCTACTGAAATAAAAATAAAAAATTTAAAAGAAGAGAGAAAAAACTTACAGATCAGAGCTAACTCAGGAGAGAGAAGGTGTGAGAGTGTGGAATGAAATGTTGCTGTCATTTTCGGGATATGAAGACCAGGGTCCGCTCCGGCATAGTGCGGACCCGGGTCCGCTCCGGTATTCTGCGGCCCCATATGGGGGTCCGCTCCGGCATTCTGCGGCCTCCCCCAAATGGGTCCGCTCCGGTGTTCTGCGGCCGTGTTAAATATGCAATTGACCAGAAACGGTGGTTATTTTATTAATTAATTTATTTAAAATGTTAAAAATAAAAATTTCGGGAATCCTACACTATGTACAACCTTACAAAGTTGACCATGAATTTTTTTTACAGTTGAAACTCTCTGTTTGATTGTTCAAATTCAAATAGAAGAAGCATCAATTGATTAATCTATCACAATTCTCTCATTTCTTCAAGTTGTACAAAAAATATTTCTAATACTAGAAAGAAAATATTAATTATAAAATCAAAGTGTCGTATTTTCAATACTAATTCAATCTTATAAAATCAATAATATGAATATATTTTTAATTTTTACTCAAATATCTTAAAAAAATAATTCACTACATTATCTTCATACCAAAATTCCACCACTACAAAAGGCCTTGATATTGCTGTTGCCTTGCTTTTCCTCATAAAAGACAAAACAAAAAAAAAGATTGGTGTCCTTTTGAAAAGGTTGATAAAGTTTTTGTCAACGAAATCTCCTCGTTGTTAACTTTTGTGCATGATTTGTCGTAATTCAAATACAACGTGTCACGTGCCAATTGAGCAGGAAATATTTTTTAAATTGCTCAATCAACAGCGGTCATTATCACTTTATATTTATGATTCTTCAGTACACATTGTACAGCAAATAATAATCCGAAAAGGCAATAAATGAACTTTTCAGCCAACTTTAGTTACTTTTACTACCGTGTATATGTTTATCTAATTGAGAACATCAGATCTTCTGTGGCAAGTACCAAATGTGACATTGTGTAGCGAGTCACTTTCACGAACTACCCATCTTTCTATTGGTTCATTTGTGTGTGACATATATAATTGTCGTTCTCGCATTAAGATTTGTTCAAACCTGTATTTACATGCACTTAAGATTTAAGACGACAGGATTGACACAAAGTTGATGATTGATAACTTGTTTAATTGGGAGTGGTTAATTTGTGTTTCTGGTTGAAAATGACTTGACAGGAAGGATACATGTAATTTCCTCTAAAAGCTAAAATGGAAAAAGATGCAAAACCGGGTAGTTCTTGTTTATCTTTTCGTTTTTATTTCTTTTACAAAAACAAAAGAGTATAATCTAAGATGAAAATTAAATTTCTCAACTCCCACTATTGTTTATACTGAATTTCAAACCTACTTCATTTACAAAAGATGGAAAAATCCTGCAAAAGCAATCTTGCAAGAACAAAAATACGTGCTATATATTTGTCTACTGTTTAATTCATATTTGGCTACTGTTTAATTCATATTTATTTTGTGTCTGATTGCCCAATAAAATTTTGGCCAACCCAAGTTTGAACTTAGGAGGAATTTCACGTATATTCTTAAAAAATATATTTTTTGAGTGAAGTTGGAGGTCAAGTCACCTAATTATTTAATATCCACAAATGATTGTTCTTTTCGGATTCCGGACCTGCAACCTCCCAGACGGAGAACATTGCATTTACCACTAGTTCAAAAGTTGGTTCTTATTATTCAAAAATCTTGAATTACGTATTTCCTTTTCTAAAAATTTTAATATTACATTTATCTTTCTTTTTTAGATCAACATTTAATCTAGTGACAAAGACAATACTAAAAAAAAAATTTATCGTTTTAAATTTTGAATACTCACTAATTTATTCAATATATTGTCTCTTCTAGTTACATGAAAATGTACCATTTTAAGTCACGCATTGCAAACATTACTATCTAATTCTGCTGAGCCGATTGTTTTTATTAATATCCATAATTAAATAAAAAATTACAAAAATGCTCATGAATTTTGGGTATTTTTTAAAATGCCCATGAATTATTATAATTACGTTTTGCTTTGGTGCTTATTATTGCTTTTTTTTTGCTAATCGAATAGCTTGTTCACTTAATGTAATGGTACCTATATATGCTTTCAAGCTATGTTGCACAGATACTTCAGTTTAGGCGCCGTATCGGTATCGAACACGTATCAGATACCAATACTCGTCCGATACGGCCCCGATACGTATCCGATACGCCAGCTGGCGTATCGACTTACGTGGCGTATCCTTATTCTCTTGATACGGTCTCCGATACGGCTCTGACACGTCCGGATACGGACTGGATACGTCTGAATACTTTGAACTTCGGATAACCATACACCATACACAGACCATGCCCACGATGCACCAGCGCTATCGGTGTGAACCGCGCATGGACCACGCCAAAAACACAATTTTTGTGGCACTAGTGGAGAATCGAACCTAGGATCTTTCAGACCAGCGCCACAACCTTTACCACTACACTATCTCACATTTGATGTTAGAAACCAGTAAGTTTGGAAGCTGATATGAGTATCCGCACTCCAGTTACTGCATTGTACCCACGCCTTAATTGTCATATTTCTGATGATCTGTGAGAAATTTTGCGAATCTAAAACCATAAACATCTTATACATAATTTTCTTTTTCAAATAAGATCCATGATGATGTACTTTTGGGCTCGTCGTCACACAAGTATTTATACCTATACTTGCAAGTATTTTTTTATATATAACATTGAATTACATCTGAAAGTATTAATATCAAGTATTATAAGTATTTATACTTATAAGGTCAATTATTTTTGTTAGAGGAAGGTTGACGCGGAGACTATTAGGGAATGTTGATGGGGGGATACGGGGTCCCTACTACTTCATTAGAAAAAGGTTGACGCGGGAACAATTAAGGGACTGGAAAAGGGGTTGATCATATCAAGTTACGCATGCAAGTATTTATATCTTAGTTTGCAAGTATTAATATTTTATGTTCCAAGTATTTATACCAATGAAAGTTGACGTGGAGACGAGTGTGGAGACTGGGAAAGGGGACCATATAATTAGTGGGGACCATAGTACAACCTTTCTCTAATTAGTGGAGACCGTAGTACAACATTCCTCTATTGTTGCTGAATGTTGAGGGTACAATGCGGATACTGAAGTGGGGGGATTGAAATAATTATTCTTATATTTAATATATAACTAGAATTTTTGATATTTGATTTATATAATACAAGTATTGAATTAATAATATAATTAAAATAATATAATATAATAGGCGTATCGTATTCTTAATTTTTAAAAATTATCGTATCCGATACGCATGCAACATAGCTTTCAAGTTATTTTGGGTGGGTAGTGTAACTAACGGGTTGGAATTGTTGATGCCTTACTGCCCCGCTCGCATTGATTGTTGATCCCTTATTATAAGCTGTGGTCATGTTTATAATTGTCAAGCCCAAATTGGGCGAACGAAATTTAGGCATGTAAATATGATAATGGTATGTCCCATTGATCTGACACATAGGGAAAAAGTTGGTCCGGACCGGACTGATATGAGTTGGATTTGGGCCCATTTTAATCCGATTCAAACCAAACTGGATCGTTAGAGGATCTTTATTGGGCCGTGGGTTGGTTTATTGGATCTCTCGGTTGGCCCGAATCTTGGTGCATCCAATTTTGTTGAATCGCTAGAAATGTATGTCCTGTACAAAAATAATTCCATTTTTTTGGTAGCCTCTACCAATTATTCTAAAAAAAATAATAATAATAATAAATACAAAGATCACACGAAGTTAAAATGTCTACTCTCCTGTCCTTTTCACCTTAATCCTCTTAATGTTGAACCTTTTTAAATAATAAAATATAACAATATTTGCATATCAAACATGATTAATATATATAAAAAAGTAACAAATAGTAAAAAATTTATTCTACAAGAATTTGATATGTATATTTATTAAGTACCTTGGATTGACAATTCGGACATGAAAAAATGAAAATTTGACCAATTAGTATCTGGATCAACGTTAGTATATTAGCATAATTCTTGAATGAATAACTTATATTAAATTAAAATAACATGATAAATTGAACACTTTTGATCATGTATCAAGGTTATATTTTGTATCCTAGGTACAATAAAAAGTTCCTGCTATTAGATGTCAATCTAATAAAAATAAACTTTTGATTTTTACTATTTTTGACTGATATATTGGGATTTTCAAAAAGCCCAATTTCTAATCTAGAAACTTATTTTTCCCTTTTCAATAAAAAATCATTTTTGTTTGTTCCGTAACAGTAACTTTACAAGTTTAATCGAAATGTCTTTTGTGATATAAAACATTCTAATAGAAACAAGTTTGGGTATCACATAAAATAGAAAAATAAAGGCCCTCTGTTTCATGATTTACAGAAGATGATTAAACTTGGATTTTATAAAACTAATAGACGGGTGACAAATTGACCAATTGACCCACACGGTTGAAGTTGCTAACTTGCTATAGGAGTAGGGATTCTCTATGACAAGCTCCTGACAAGTAGACCCCACTTGTCAATCAATTCTGTTAACGACTTGTAACATATACCTCAACATAAATCCTTTGTCAGTTGCACAGTATATATAGAAATTATTAAAAATTGTAAGTTAATGATCGATCCTACAAAATTTTAATTATTTTTTAATGCTATGAATAAAAAATCAGAAGTGAGAGTGCAAGGCTCTACGGTGACATATCCAGATCCGCCGTTGTAAGCTCCATGAACAGTATATGTTACGAGTCCTTGACGAGTGGGTTCCATCCAGCCTTGATGAAATTAAGAGATCCCGGTGAATACTAAGCAGCAATGGGGTCTACTTGCCAGGAGCTTGTGACAGAGAATTCCGACTCCTGTAGTAACATCATATGGAGCCATTGGCCTTTGTCAAAAACTCTCGCCCGTCTATTAATTTGATAAATGCCATGTTTAATCATCTTTTGGGTAAATTAAATGGGTTGGACAAAGCAAGCCCATGTTTTTGGGTCTAATTAAGGAAAGGGTTATACCAATCTCAAAAATAATTGAGACATCTGTGCCACCGAAATTCTCCTCTCTTTTTTAATATATAGGGCTCCTCTTGGAAGAATTATACATGTTCACCAATAATTTTGCATCTCCGATCGACTTTCCTCAAAATCTTTATTACATGTTTTTTGAAGCAGTCCAATCTGATGGATATTTCCCGAAGTACATGCACAGCATCAAGTTTGCCTACAAAAGAATATGAATATATATTAGACATGGCAGCACGTCTATTACATTACATTAAATTCTGGATCTAGCTAAGCTTTATTATTGCAACAAAAAAAGAGAGAATGTTGTTGACCTGATTATCCAATTGTCATAATTAAAGTAATTGCTATAGTCTGCATCTAGCATTGATGGCGAATTCAACTCTTTATATCCGGGTGATGGATATTTCATTTCTTATGTTCTCATACCTATATATATCCCATTATCATTCTTAACAGCCACAATAACTCCTAATACACTGACACAAACCATCTATCCACCTAATCGTTACTCAGTACACCTTTTTATACAAATTAAAGAGATGGCTCAGACTATCGTGAACCTTGTTCTTGTCAAGCTGGCCGATGCGGTTGTTCAGGAAGCACTGTTTCTTTACGGGGTACATGACAAGGTCGAGCGGGTTCAACGCGAGCTCACTTGGATCCAGTCTTTCCTGAAAGATGCAAATACAAAGCGCCACAAAGATGAGAGGGTAAAAAAATGGGTGAATGAGGTTCAGGAAGTCGGATATTTGATTGAAGACGTATTAGACAAGTTTTTGGCTGAGGTTGGTGGAGGTAGACCTGAAGGCCATGGCAACATAGTCAAAAGGATAGGCAAGATGCCCATGAAACTGATTGCCAAACACAAACTAGGTAACGAGATAGACAAGATCCAACAGAGGATCCGTGAAATAGATGAAAACAGAACGAAGTATGGCATAGAAGGTCTGAAAGAAGCTAGTAGTGGGGCCTCTGTCAATCAGCTGCCTTTAAAGCCGTTCATTCATCCTGACATAGATGAAATGGAGGTTATCGGCTTCGAAGTTGACAGGAAAACAATTGTCAACCAGCTCATTGATGCAAATATTATGAGGCGATCTGTGATCTCAATTGTTGGGGCCGGTGGTTCAGGAAAAACTACACTAGCAAAAAAAGTGTACAAAAGGTAACTACTGATGAACAACATATAGCGAGTTCAATTTTTTAGAAATTGTGTGTTATATGTATAAATAAGACATTCTAAACAATATAAATAGCTTAGTTTTTAATTTTGTGTTATATGTATAAATAAGACATTCATAAAGTTCAATGCATTCAAATATAATAAAGGCAATCAAAGACATTTTGTGTGATATTATTGAAAGTTCGATTTAAGAAATTTTTCATTCAACCGAATTGGGTTTTGGAATTTGGAGAACCCAATATATCCTTGGAGCATCAAGCATCAAATCATGCATTTCATACTTGTATACAAATCATGCATGTATAAGTATGTTAATTTACAAATCTCATCTAAATAACAAATTATGTTATTTGATGTATTTTATAGTGTTGAAGTTAAACGCCACTTCGACATCTCCATGTGGTTAACTATTTCGCAAGATTACAACTTGATTGATATTTTGATGAAGATGCTAGAGGAGATTGGAGAAGTACTTGACTCGGAAAGGCAGAATAAGGGAGAAGAGTATTTAATTACAGAGCTTAACAAATCCATGAGAGAGAGAAAATATCTAGTTGTATTGGATGATGTTTGGTCAAGCAATGTTTGGACACAACTTGAGGTTGCTCTTCCTAATGCTAATAACGGAAGTCGAGTGTTAATTACAACCAGGTTTGATTGCATTTTTTTATTGTAAAATAGTGTTACATTAATTAATGAGGGGATCACTTGACAATTTTTTATATTGACAATTTTAAATTTGAAATCAAACATTAAAGACATGATCTATATTATCCACGTATAATGCTTATAAATATAATAAGATTTGATATATGTTTTACTGTATAAGAAATAATTTGAATTATTAAGGTCTGAACTTAATGGTCATTGATGCATCTTCAAACATATC
Source organism: Carex littledalei (assembly GCA_011114355.1). Taxonomy (NCBI): domain Eukaryota; kingdom Viridiplantae; phylum Streptophyta; class Magnoliopsida; order Poales; family Cyperaceae; genus Carex; species Carex littledalei. The sequence continues at coordinate 5,599,692 of CM022085.1, read as the reverse complement.
TGATTACATGAAATACGATTGTTAGACTATATATATATAGAGAGAGAGATGGGCTATTGTGCTTCGCGAAGTAAATGGGGGGGTTTACTTCGGGTCATATTTTCATTTTTGAAAATCCAAACAACCGATCCAAACCGTTCAACATGTTCTAAATATTGAAATGTGCTTGGAGACTAAATTTTACATTTTTTGGAATTTTTTTACTATTTATTAAGCCACTTTGAAAATCGCTGATCCGGTGGTCCAGAAAATTTTACTGTTTTTTACTATTCACAGTGGATCAGCGATTTTCAAAGTGGCTTAATAAATAGTGAAAAATTCCAAAAAATGTAAACTTTAGTCTCCAAGCACATTTCAATATTTAGAACATGTTGAACTGTTCGGATCGGTTGTTTGAATTTTCAAAAATGAAAATATGACCCGAAGTAAACCCCCCATTTACTTCGCGAAGCACAATAGCCCATCTCTCTCTCTCTCTCTCTCTATATATATATATACATATATATATATATGGAAATTGCTAATATGCTATGCATAGCATAGAGGGACTCCGTGCTACGGTTCAATATTTGAGTTTTCAAAATTCTAACGGTCGATCTGAACCGTTCAACATGATCTCTGTATGAATATGTACTTGCGAACCAAATTTTACATTTTTTTGAATTTTTTTACTATTTTTTTAGATAGGTAGAAAATCACTTGATCTGAAAATTTTGTACCATTCAGATCAAGTGTTTTTCTACCTATCTAAAAAAATAATAAAAAAATTAAAAAAAATGTAAAATTTAGTTTGCAAGTACATATTCATACGGAGATCATGTTGAACGGTTCGGATCGACCGTTAGGATTTTGAAAACTCAAATATTGAGCCGTAGCACAGAGACCCTCTATGCTATGCATAGCACCGTAGCCAACTCCTATATATATATATATCCAATAATATATCAACATATATTTATTTTTAAATGTTGCTTGATTTCTGGAAGAAGAAGAAAATAAGATTGTCAAAATAACCATAGTCAAGTGATTCGTTCTAATAAAATATGCTTCTTATGTTTTGCATATTGATTATTTAGGTTCATTGAGGTTGCTGAAGTGGCCGATATTATATCTAAGCCACATGAGATAAAGCCCTTAAATGAAGAAGAAAGCAAACAACTATTGCTGAAGAAGGTTTTTCCTAATCAATTTGCAAATGAATGCCCCAATGATTTACTTCCCCTAGCAACTCAATTTACCAAAAAATGTGGTGGATGGCCTCTAGCATTGGTGGTGGTTGGCGGTATCTTATCAAGAAAAAATCCTGATTACATTACATGGGATGAGGTGATGCAAAAAATGGATTGGCACACTGATGGTAGCACGTGCATGGGTGTTATATCCACTAGTTATGAGGATTTTCCAGCTGCTCTCAAGCCCTGCTTCATGTATTTTGGTGTTTTTCCTGAGGACCATCAAATCAAAGCAACAACTTTGATTCAGTTATGGATTGCAGAAGGATTAATAACACAAGATGGGACAAAATTACTGGAGGACATTGCTGAAAGCTATTTGGAGGAACTTGTGCAAAGGTATTTTATATTTATAAATTATCATTAAATTATCTTGTCAAGTACATATAATCTTTCCAAAAAAAATTTAATAAACATGGTTGGTTTTTTTATTCTTGCATCAAATCCACGTACATTATGATTCTGGAAAGGCAATTATGCGAAACAATTATATCATGTTTATCTCTTTAGTTACTTTTGGTAAATGACATTTTTTACAACCAAATTTAACGATTATATGTTTCAATACCTTGATGGGAGTTTGGCTTCTCTCCAATTGCATAAAAAATGTAACCACGGTGCTATACGTACTGCGTCGAGAACGTACCACATGTTAGTTTCAAAATTGAAGTATCTTGTTGGTCACTCTGATACAAAAAATTATATGAACAGTATTGAAAGTTAAAGTGGTCTGGTTGGAGGATGGTTATTTTTCAGACATGTACCCCTCTCTATTTTCTGAAAACCTTGGCAGCCGCTATGCCTATTAAACCTCTTCCTCTTTATCTGAGACCAGTACAAACCATTCTAGCTCTAGAGATTTTCTGGATGGCCTTATTTAGGAGTTATTTATAAAATGCTTCCCATGTTATACTCTAATTTGGAATTCTTTGTGGAATTTTTTGTTTAACAGACTCATTGTGAAAGCCAACGGAAATTTCAACACTTTCTTAAAAGAAATCATAATTTGTTAATTATGATTACAATATTATGTATTTGTATTCTCAGGATTCATTTATTCATGTATTTTTTTGTAGTTCCGCATTGAATATATTAATAACTAATATTCAACTTATGTGGTAACTAACAGGTGCATGGTGCAAGTCTCAAAGAGATCTTGCATAGGTAAAATCAAGTACTGTCATATACATGATCTCCTACGGGACCTAGCCATTCAAAAGGCCAAGGAGGATAATTTTCTGACAGTAGTCTCGAAGAATGATACCAAGTTGAGTAGTAGCACTTGTGCACGTCGTGTTGCACTTCACGTTAATGGCAATAAGATGATAGAACATGCTTGCACAAATCTTCGTTCTTTGATAAATTTCGAATATGTAACAAATTTCAATAGATTTGGAACACTACGAGTATTGCATTTCAGTAGAATACGGGGCAGACCTTCCCATGATCAGGGGACGATCTCTTTTAAGGGCTTGGACCACCTGAAGGCGTTGAAGTACTTTCGGCATGAAGATAATTTTAGTTCCTATTGCAAGTTCCGCACTGGTAGGTTTTTTATGAGATCTCCTTTGACTTATATGAAAAATCTTCAAACAGTTTGTGCACCGAATTGTACAAGTCACGGTGACTTGCCCTCGTCCTTTTGGTGTAACCAACAGTTGAGGCATATCCAAATCTTCTCCTGCTTTTGGTGTCTAGATGGACCTCCAGAGGGACCACCATCAACAGCAGACTTGCAAAGTTTACTAACATTAAAAGGGATGGTTGCTAGAAAAGACTGGGTTAAACAACTGCCTAATTTTCCCAATATTCACAAGTTGGAGATCATTATACCTAAAGATGTTGCATGGGAACCATTAATAAATTTGTTAAGCAACCTAAATCATCTGTGTTCTCTGTATTTAGACGCGAGAGGTGGCTACCTATTGACATTTTCAAGTTGCATCTCAGCCTTCAGAAACCATAACCGTTTACACTCCTTCAACCTGTTGTGGGGCAAATGGCTTAAAAAAGAAGTTAATTGTACCATATTCCCACCCCATCTTACAAAGCTAACATTTTATTACTCAGATTTTGAGGAAGACCCAATGCCCCAACTAGAGAAATTGCCAAACCTCATGGTACTCAAACTATATAATTCGTACATTGTAGTAGCTGATGAAAAACAGATGATCTGCTCCAGGGGAGGTTTTGGTCGCTTGCAACGTTTGCTACTTCAAGTGAGTAATTTGAAGGAATGGAAAATAGAGGAGGGTGCTATGCCCATACTCAACGAACTCGTACTGGAAGAATGTTTTGCACTATCGAATGTTCCCGACTTGCAATATCTAGTCAACCTTCAAAAGTTCACTATAAGTGACTGCTCGGTTGAGTTATATCCCAAGCTGGAAGGAGAAGACCAATGGAAAATAAAGCATATTCCCTCTGTAATAATGTGGAAACCTGGAGGATGTTGATTATTGGACCCTGTTCCCACCCTTATTTCGTCATGCTGACAACACACAGGGAGCTGCAGATAGTTCCTAACTTGCAATATCTTGTTCGTATCTATTCATTTCCCGGCTTTAAGCAGTACTCTGACACGTTTCTGATAGAAAATAGAGCATATTCCCTCTGTAATAATGAAGCGTTTCTGATTCCAGTTCATTTATTTATTCATATTCATTGGCTTGCTTCTAATTATAATGTTGAATTTGAAACTTGTATAATTGTTTACGTTATGTGCTTCTTAACACTACTTTTGTAACTTGTAAGCTTCTTTCATCTGTGTTTGCTTTCCTATTGATACGTACTACCTTATTTCAGCTTGTACAATAAGTTCCGTACTTTGTTTCGTTTCCACTCATAGAACTATTCAAGGACTTTGGCTAGATTATATATGAGATTATGCAATGAATTTTCTAGGATAATAATTAATTTCAGCTACTTTTACCTTTGGGTTCCTCAGGTTAATTAAAGACATTAAAAAGGACATTAATGTAAATTCACTTGATGTAAATTCCGATAAAGGACATTAATATTATCGTAGACTTTTTTTTTGAAGAAAAACAAGGGTCAAGCCCTTATTTCTTTGATTAATAAAGTTCGGTTACAAGATTTTGTAACTTCCAGAAATAAAAAGTGTTTTTAGCTCAGTACATCTGAGCCAAAACACGGTAATAAAAACTGAAAGAACGGAAATAGAATAAAAGGAAAACAGAAAAAAGGTAATGAAAAGTGCCTACTGGTAGGCATACCAGTAAGACTGAGACCTGGGAGTAGCACTTCCAGTAATAGCGAAGAAAGACCCCCCACAAATCCCAACAAATCTAAAAAGGAAAATCACCGCCGTTGATCTCCAAAACTGCCCTGCATACTGGACTACATGCCCTGTTGTAGCCGTTGGGTGGCCCCTTCCGTCTACCAACGTACCGGTTCTTCTGTACCAGGCCGGTATTGTACTAAGTATGTGAGCTCTATTCCAGCCGGCAGTCCCTGTGCGGTACCAGTCACCATACCATATGTCTTGCACTGCCTGTGTTAGTTCGGCACATTTCTTGCCCCTCATTTCTGTGTCAATGTTCTGCTATTGTATGTATTCTTGCTTCATGAAATTGCAATTGCCAAAGCACTTCGTTCTTGAGTTCGTGTATATCTTTGATGTTATCTGTGAAGGTTCGCGCACAACGCTCGCGCCATAAAATGAATTGCGTTATCAGTACCACTGATTTGTTTTGTACCGGTGTCTTCGCACTTATCAATACCTTTATTCTTGACATTCGAGCAGCTGATACCATCCTCTGTGGTATTGCCCTTGTGATTTCCTCATGCAAGGCTACTGAGAAAGGGCAATGATTGAACATGTGTTTAGTTGTTTCCTGTGCCATCTTGCATAAAGCGCATCTGTTGACTAATTGGAAGCCTCTCTTTTGTAGATTGTCAATTGTCAACAACCTATTCTTCAGTAACAGCCATCCAAATATCTTCATTCGCGGTGGTGCTCGTAGTTTCCAAATTCATTGTATCGATGTTTGTATTCTTGGGCGTCTTTTAACCTTTGGTATGCACTGCTAACTGTGAATAACTTCGTGTTTGTCCATCGCCATTCTATGCCATCTTCTTGCGATTGTGTCAGTGTCACCGCTGCCAATTTTAATTGGAGAATTTCTAATTGCTCGGTTGCTCCATTTGTTAGGTTGTAAGTGAAGAGGTCTCGTGTGTTGGTTTCCATAGCTTCCTCCAGTGTGATGTTAGGGTCCCAAGCATGTCTGTATAGATCTTGTAACTTTAGTCGCAATAATCCATGACCCCAGTTGTGATGCCAAAGAGCAATTTTCCTTCCATTGCCTATTTTGTAGTTGAAAGAGATGCAACAGAAGTTTGCATATATGTCTTTGCTTCCTTAGTGAATATTGGCGCATCCGGCAGTAATGTTTGCGGCATTAGGCGGTGTTGCATTGGCGGTTTCCACAAAGCCATTTTCGGCCTCCCCCATTGCCAAACCCATTTAATTATCAGGCATGATTAAACATTTCTAAATCCATGACACCTAGACCTCCATGTTCCTTTGGTGAGCATACTGTACTCCAATTGACTAAACTCATTTTCTTTGTTTCTATTGTCACTCCATGCCACAGAAATGTTCTTCGGATTTTATCCATATTATGGATTACCCATCTAGGTAATTTGAGGCATGTCATGAAATAGATTGGTATTGCCGTTAGCACCTCATTTATGAGAATTAACCTTCCTGCAATGGAGAGATGCTTCGCGGCCCACCCAGCGAGTCGTGTACTCATCTTTTGAATGAGAGGCATGTAGGCTGATTTCGGCAGCCTCTTGTTTGACAATGACAGCCCTAGATATGTAAAAGGAAACTTACCTAATTTGCATCCAAGAACACTTGCTAATTGCAGTTGTTCACTTTCATCCCCCATCGAGATCACAAGTTCTGACTTGGCCAAATTAACGGTTAGTCCTGATACATTTTGAAACACCGTAAGCATGATCTGTAATGCTTGCAACTGCTGAATTTCCTGCTTTACGAAAAATAACGCATCGTCCGCATACAGTAAACAAGGCGTCATGTTTTGAAAATGCATTCGGATTGCTTGTATGTCCGCGAGTTTTTGCATGTAGCGAGCAAGGAAGTCTATTGCTAGGATGAACAATAATGGCGAGAGTGGATCGCCCTGTCTGACCCCCCTCCTGAGTACAATCTTTTTGCCGAGAAGACCATTTATCATGATTTGTGAAGATACCGTGAGTACCAATTTTTTCACCCAAATCAGTCATTCCCTTGGAAAGCCTTGGCGTCGCATAACCTCTATGATGAACTCCCAACTTATTGTATCAAAAGCTTTTGCAAAATCCGCCTTGAAGATGGCAATTGGTGTTTTGTTTTCTTTTGCCCTGTGCAATATGTGTTGCGCGTAGATGAAGCTTTCTGCTATTTGCCGATTCTTCTGAAAGCCCGTCTGTGCACTGTGCAACATCTCTGGCAACCTATGTTGTAGTCGATTGGCTAGTACTTCGGAGAATATTTTTTGGATGGCATGCAATAGACTTATGGGGCGGTAGTCTTACACCATGGATGGGGCCGAAATCTTTGGCAGTAGTACAATATATGAACTATTCAAGGGTGTTAGCGGTTGACCTTCTGTAACGGCACGTTGATATACTGAGCACAAATCTGGTGTTATGATATCACAAAAATACTTGTAGAATTCACCTGAGAAACCATTCGGTCCAGGACTCTTGTGATTTGGCCATTGTTGTATTGCTTCCTTGATTTCTTGTACAGAGATAGGTGCTGCCAAACCGCTCAATTCTGACGATTCCACTGTTGCTGGATAGAGATTGTCCCATTGCATGTGTGGCACATGGTTTGATTTTTTACCTACCAAGTTGATGTAGTGCTTGAAAAAAATCCTCGCTTTTGAAGCCTGATCTGTACATGTTGTTCCATGGTGCTCAATTTCTGCAATTGTGTTTCGGCTCTTTGCTATTGAGGCAAGTGTGTGAAAATATTTCGTGCCTTTGTCACCCTCTAGTTCCCATTTTATGCGCGCTCGTTGTCTCGATCCACCTGTCTTCTTCTTGTAGGGCTAATTCTGCAAATCTCTCTTTAATTATTGCCGTGATGTATTTTTCCAATTGTCTTGAGCTTCTTTGTTCTTTGATTTTGTCAACCCACTCTAAATAATCTCGGCATGTCTGAAGTTGCCTCTTGATATTTCTCGTCTTGTTCTGTGCCCATTCTTTGATGCCCCTTTGAATTTCTAACAATTTAGATTGCAATTGTACTGCTGTTTGTGCCTTGCCAAGATTGTGCCAATTTGCCTTGACCATTTCTGTGAACTGCTGCATTCTTAACCAGTAATTTTCAAATCTGAAATTTTTTGATGTGTCCCAACTTGTTTTTGCCGTATATAAGATGGGGCAGTGGTCTGACGATGTGTTTGCCAATGCTTTCTGATTTGAGTTCGGGTATTTTGCATTCCATTCGGTTGAGATTAAAAATCGATCTAACCTTGCCATATGAGGTTGTTACCTTTCATTGGACCATGTGAAGCACCTTCCGTGTAGTGTTGTATTTATTAATCCTAATGATGATATGAAAGTTGCAAAATGTACTGTTGTTCTCCTCTCAGCTTGTGTGTTGTTGTTTCTTTCTTCAAAATCCAAAGTGATATTTAGATCCCCACCTAGAATCCACGGTGTGCTATCTGTTGGCTTATTGCAGCAAGTTCATCATAAAATGTGCTTCGACCCTGAGGTGTTGAGGGGCCATATATACTCGAAAACCAAAACCTGGTACCATCTATATTGCTCTTCAATAATAAACTCAAGCTGTAAACTTTCCTTTCAGATTGAATTAAAGTGAATTTATTTGGTGCCCATGCGATGATTATGCCGCCTCTAGTGCCTTGTGCCATTATTGCTTCATATTGCTGTAATCTTAAACCACAAGTCTCTCTAATTATGCTAGGGCTGATGACATCTAATTTGGTTTCCTGTAGACACACTAGATCAGGTTTTTCCAATAGAAATGTTTCCCGGACTACAAGTCGTTTTTTTCTATCATTTAAGCCTCTGACATTCCACGAGATGAATTTGATTTTGATGTTGCAATTCATTTGAACATAAGTAACTCCATCTTTTTCACTAAAAACTTTGGGTACAAAGGCATGTGGCCTTGAATTTTAAACAGAAACATTAACACCACCAATCGGCTATCCTTCACTATTCTATCCTCTGCCATTGACATTAAATTAAAAACACAACTAACACAACACTAATTTGGGACCTGATGCCAACGAATTGCGTCCCTCCACTTGCTGTCTTCACTAGTTTGTTGCTGCCCCAACGCGCCCTCTTCTCCGGTGCTCACCAATGACTCGATTCTTGCCTTCATCTCTTTGCTTGTCTCGGCCCCAGCTGCAGTCACAATTAGCTCCGCCTGGATGCATGTTAACGGGTCACAGGAACGCAAATATTCGAACTGAATCTCATCCCCATGTGAAACCTTTCTCTTGTGTTTGAGCAGCATCGGACTGCCTTCATATCCCAGCACCGCTCTGGCTTTATCAATGACAGAGACATAACTCCCTTCATTTTTCTTAAGAAGACGTGGGCTGCGCCGGATTTTATTTTCTTTTTTGAATTGGGGAGGGCCTTCAAAACCAGGTGGGGAGTCCATCTCGTCACAGCCTGCTTGGAGTTCGGAGCCCACTTTGCTTTCTGGTGGGTTGTGAGTAAGTTTCGGTCCATTCACTAGTGGAAAAACACAAATCATGATCGGTTATATTCGCACATCAGGATCGGACCTACAGCCGATCCTATTCCAGCCGATACAAGTAGTCAATCTAAACTGTATCGGTTAAAAAGCCGATACTAAAAGTTTAAATCAGGATCGGTGCTTTAATAACCGATCCTAATGGAGACAATCTGGATCGGCTGTTTACAAATAACCGATCCTAATAGACACTATCTGGATCAGATTTTTACAAATAACCGATCCTAATGGAGACTATCTGGATCGAATTTTTAAAAGAACCGATCCTAATGGTTGTTATTTTATTTAAAAAAAAAAATTTTATTTGGCCAGCTTCCAGTAGCAACACTGTAATCGATACCAGTAGCAACACTGGACTGGTACCTGCGGATGCTCACTACTTTGGAGGTGCTACCACCCCCTGCTTTGTACCATTGTTCCAGTATTAAACTATTTCCATCCTTTCTTTCCTTCCTATTTTATTTTTACATTCGGGCGCTACAGCTTAACAAAAATGAAACAAAAACGAAACATGAACAATCTGTCATGAGACAAATATTTTTATCTAGGAGTACCAGAAGCTTGACTTTCCGCTCTTTTTCCTCTAGCTTAGAAATTCATCCTAATGTACGTGTTTTCATATCTGATAACAATCGGGGTATGGTTCTTGCAAGAATGGAGTTTGATAATACTTTATATGTAGGCTCTGTATCGTTTGTCTATTCTAAAATTGTGTACTAGCATCGCAATAAAAGTACAACAAAACCAATCACAAAGTTATTCAGACCAGCGCAACAACAAGCACAAGCAACAGAGAAAGGACCGAATCGCAAAAAGAACACAACAACACACAAAAATCACAATAGCACACAAAAATCACAGTCAGCAAATTTGGGAAAGAACACAAAAAGCACCGAATCTGGGATGCTTTGAATATTTACCCGAGAAAGACCAAATCACAAAAAGAGGGTGTTGCTCGGCCGTTACCAAGGTGGCCGCCTCGCCTCACGGCCGTCCAGGAAGAGAGTCAGAGTCGCCTCACGGCTGTCCAGGACAAGAGGGTGGTTGGAGTTGGAGTCGCCTCACGGCCATCCAAGGTGCCTCGCCTCACGGCCATCCAAGATGCCTCGCCTCACGGCCGTCCAAGGTGCCTCACCTCACAGCTGCCTCGCCTCATGGCCATCCAGGAAGAGAGGGTGGTTGGAGTCGGAGTCGCCTCACGGTAGCCTCACCTTACAGCTGACTCGGAGTCAGAGTTTTGTGAAATCGCAAGCACCCTAGGGTTTGTGAAATCACAAGCACAGAGGCAAACAAAAAAGAGCGAGAGAGAGGGAGAGAGTCGGAGTTGAGTTTTGAAAATTTTGAAATTTTCGCCAAGTTAACCGCAAAATGAGTTATTAGGATCGGTTAGTACAGTTTTTTACAAATCACCGAAAATTTTGGCCAGCGCTTTTAGTATCAGTTATATACAATCATCGGTCCTAAAAACAATCAGGATCGCATGTTTTAAAAGTCCGATGCTAATAGGGACACAATCAGGATCGGTTCTTTACAAACAACCGATCCTGATTTGGCCAGTGCTTTTAGTATCAGTTCTTTACAAATAACCGATCCTAAAAACCATCAGGATCGCCTGTTTTAAAAGTCCGATACTAATAAGAACACAATCCGGATCGGTTCTTTACAAACAACCGATCCTGATTTGGCCAGCGCTTTTAGTATCGGTTGATTATATTGAATCGACCCTGATAGCCCCTTTCAAGATCGGTTCTTCATAAAGCCCGATTCAGATATATATCAGTATCGCATTATTGAAAAGTCCGTTCCTAATAGGCCGATCCTGATGTGCGTTTTTCCACTAGTGATTGATCTCCTCTAGGTCGGTTGCTTGGAGTTCGGAGCCCACTTTGCTTTCTGGTGGGCTTTGAATAAGGTTTGGTCCATTGATCTCCTCCAGGCCAGGTGTTTGGCTTTGTGCTGAAGTGAATAAATCAAGTGGGCTACGATTTGGGCCTTTAATATTTCCTTCTAAAGCAAAATATGAAAAAGTTGCTGCTGGGAGCTCAATATTTCCCTCAAAAGCCAAATCTGAAAAAGTTGCTGCTGGGAGCTCTCTTGGTGCGACAGCTAGATGGCGTGTGGGATTGACAAAATTAATTGTCTGCAGAACTATCTTCACTGGTTTTGTCTGGTTGTACTGAGCACGGAGAATAACGCTTCCCAAGGTCTTCTCAACGGCTATCTGCAGTGTCCTTTATTGGACTTTATTCTCTGCTGGATAATAATTCCCCCGTTCACATCGGCTGACTCTACAAAAGTCATCAGAGTGGGTCTAGCCTCCATTTCACCTTTTTCTTTGTCCTGGCTGACCTGAGGCGCTATTGGAACTAGGACAAACCTATTTTCCTGTGCCGAAGTCTGTCCTAGTTCCATTTCTCCAGTGCCTAGTAAAAATGGACTCTCCATTTGGGAATTATGTAGATGTCATTGCTGAGTTTGCCTCGACCTTCTTGAGTATGTTGAATCGGCTCCCATCTGGTACTCGTCAGTGACCGAGTTGTACTCGCTCTAGTCAGGAGAACGCTTGTGGTGGTTGTGCTGTGCTCCTCGTGCACCTCCTTGCCGTGGGTTATTGATCCGGCTATCCCCACCTCCGTGTGGCAGTACCGGGGCAGTGGGAGTATGAAGCCATCCTTCTAGTTTGAGTGTAACTAGCTTTGCGTATGGATGTGACCTCATTAGCATGGTCTTTGGTATCAGAACCGGATTTTGGCAAGCAACCAACACCCTAACAGAGTGGTAGTTGCCATTTCGAAATACCAGAGCTAGTTTTGTCACATGCCCGACCCCCGATAGTAGCTGGTCGATATCGTCAATGTTGGCATTGTGAGGAGGTACCCCATATATGCATATATGTGCTTTGTGCTCCAATGGTGCATATACCATACCTTGAGTTCTTGTCCATTCGGCCAACTGTACGTAGGAATAATTATCAACCGCGAATACCCCCACGTGCACCGCATGATCACGAAGGTCCTTCGTCGGGAAAATGACTATGCAATGAGCAAAAGCTGGGTCTAGCTGCCCGACTTCGAAGTCCCTTGGATGGTGACCAAGTTGAGCAGCCAAGGTCGTAGCCAACCACTGCGGTAGTGTCTGCTTGTTAACATTGGGGCTGACATGGACTGCGGCTACATGGTCCAGCTCCTCTTTTAACGGGTGAAAACCGTCTTTGGGAGGTACATAGACTGTTTGTTGTTCGGTTCTTGCACCCGGCAGGCGGCTTGGAGGTATCATGGGCATTGTCTGCCAATTATCCATGTTTTCTTCTTTGGTTTCAGGATTGCCTTATTTTTTGGTTGGGGCAAGCTTGGGTGCTCCTCTGTTGTTGTTTGCTTCTCTGTTTTGAGTTACTAGAGGTCTATTTATACTCCTGCTGAAAGTGTGTTTCCTTTCCTTTCATCTGCCCGAGGTATGGCTAAAGTCATGGCAAGTGTAGCATTGAACACTGTTTCGGCACTGTGCTTTGGTATGTCCCCTCTGTAGGCATTTATAGCACTTTCCCTACGCTCTTAACTCCTGGAGCTTCTTTTCAAGATGAGGGTTGATGAACTTACGTGTCTGTGGCTTTTGCATGTAATGCTTTCTCTTTACTGTTGTCCATTCTTCCTCCTATGGTGGTTGCTTGTCTTGTCCTTCCTTAAGTGCAGCTGCTCTGTTCAGACATCCCTTGAGATCTTGCTCAGAGATTTTCTCCCCCTGCGCAAATATTCTTCTTGCTGTCGCATCCTGGTTGGCTCTCTGTATAGCATTAATGGTGGCTTTGTTGCGCAAAGTGGCCAAGCTAGCCTGGCTCCTAGCGTGTGCTTTAGTGGCCAGTTGGGTGGATGGGATGCTGTGTGCAGTTACTTGGGAGTAGGTGAGGCTGGGTTGCTGTGAGTTTTGAATCGCCTTCAAAGTCGCCTCCTGTCGCTTGAAGAGAGAAGACGCCATCTCTTAACAAGTGTTCTTTTCCATCATATTATCGTAGACTCAAGCTGCCTCAAAGATATTCATGCATTGTTTATAGAGGCTTTGACTGAACTTAGTTGTCTGCATGTGTGTGTGTGTGTGTGTGTGTCAAAGAATTGATATAGTATGATTTTCTACACTACTAGAATATCCGCATTTTCCATGGGGAGGAAAATGGCTTTTTCCATGGGCTTCCGCATGGAAAAAGCCCAAAAATGGCTTTTTCCATGCGCTGCCCATGGAAAAAGGGCCGTCGCAAATACCCTCGTTGGAAATAGTCAGTATTTCCAACGGGGCCCTTGGAAATACCTGATTCCGGCGTTTTCCATGAGGTGGCTCATGGAAAAAGGGCGCATGGAAAAACTTTCGAACTTGGCCACCGTCTGGATTATTTCCAAGGGGAGCATCGGTGGGGCCCACCTTAGTTTTTCCAAGGGGATCAAACGAGGGACCCACCGAGTATTTCCAAGGGGATCAACCGAGGGACCCACCGAGTATTTCCAAGGGGAGGGAGCGTGGGTCCCACCTGTATTTCCAAGGAAGACGCCCGAGTATTTCCATGGCAATCTACGTGGGACCCACTTGAGTATTTCCAAAGGCAGTTTACGTGGGACCCACTCCAGCATTTCCATGGCCAGTGAAAGTGGGCCCACCTGGTCAGATCTGGGCGCTATTATTTCCTTGTATATACCCACGGAAATACTGACCTCCCTTTTTTGCTACCAGAATGCCCACATATGAACAATCCTCCCTGTACCGTCCCGATACCGACCCAGTAGTCCATTACAATCCCCACTTCTCATTGAAACTGATAAACATAAATTCATCTTACAAATAGATAGAAAATACAACATACAAGCATTTAATAGGCATAAATCATTAACATAGCATAATCTACATACATTGTACCAACAAAATGTGAAAACCCCATTAATACACTATCCCTGTGTAATTGCACATTGCTAATACACCCAAAATATACCCACTATGAGTTAACAAAAATTCACATAATTAAGTTACGACCTAGTTTGCTGATATGTTAGAGCTTGTAAATTCACAAAAATGTGCACTTTCCTACACTAAAAGGTCAGGTTCATGTTGAAGGTAGATTGTCCCACCATCCATCCTCCCCTGCAATTGCCTCATTTCCAGGTGGAGCTTGATTCAAGAGTGCTTGGAAAGCCCCTCCCTGACTTGGTTGCATAGGAAAAGGAAGACCCTATGTTTACCACATAAAGAGAGACAACATGTTATATTTATGAGGGTTTTTGCATGTACACCCTCAAAATAATAAATTTAGCAATTTAAGCATCGGAATATCTAATTTATTCTAACAATAAAGGATTTCATCAAATTTTGCACCATACAATTATTTCTTGTGATTGCACTGGGTGGTTGTTAAATGGGTTTTTGTTAGAAGTTAATTTTAAAGTTGAATGTGATTATACTTCACCTTTTATATTTAAATCTTAAAAGGTACCGATATTAACTTGACATACTTGTACCAGTAGGAATATGAACCCTTAATTTGGGTGGTTGTTTTGGTAATGATTTAAATGCAGGGAAAAAAACATTCTATAACCACTTACATGGGAGATGGGCATATTTATATCTGAAGCTCCATCTTTAGAGTGCTGAAAGGGAGGCCCTTGGCCCTAACAATAAAATACAAAAATCACAATGTTATAATTCATATATCCCAAAATTTGGTCAGATTTATGAAATTTAAATCATTCAGTTCACAAGTCAATAGTTGTACCTGAAAAGTAGGCAAATTCCCCACACCTTGCTCAGTTCCAGAACCGTTTGCTTGAGCCTAAGTTTAACAATGCACAATGTGTATTGTTAGTGTACCTCTATTATCTAAACTCCTGAGACAAGCACAACAGGATCAAATAAAGAACTACAATTTATTGCAGAAATGCTCCTGTTCTGCACTTAATCCTTTAATTTACATTTTGGCACCTGTCAATTCAAGGGCTGGTAAGAACACAACCGATTCGAAGCCAGTACCATTAGCACCCATCGATCACACCGCCAACACAGAGCACTAGCACAAGCAATCACTCAATCAAGCAACAAATAAAGAGGGTTTGGTTACAATAACAGATACAACAATATTTTGTCAATTATCATATATGTTGGAATTTCCTAAACAGAAACCTAATTCAATTGGAATAATATAAATCACGTCCTTACACCCCTTCTCCTTTTCTCCTTTATACCCAAAGATAAACAACCTGAAACTTAGTGATGGCCAGGTATACGCTATTCAGATCGACACAGCGGGAGTTATGTAATAAAAGGTTTCTACACAAATTGGAATTACGTACCTGCAAAGTAAGTTTTTGAGCACCACAAATTGAGAATAATCGGTTCAAGTACAAGTCAAAAGTTGCCATTTTTTTGTCCCTCTCGGCCTTCTCCTCCTCATGACGACGGTCACGGTCAGCTAAGAGCATTGCTACGTCTGCGCGAGAGAACATTGTTTGCACTCCATTGTTTGTCACACCAGAAATAGAAGATGCTGTGTGGCTGGTCCTGGCTTGGGTGGTTGTTGTTTGCCCCTCTTTTTGAAGCATGCTTCCCAATCCTCGGACCCTACCGTGGTTTGATCCGCCCACAGCTGAGAGAAACATGGCACTCTCGTCGAGGTCAGCATTAGCCTGATCAGCCATCATGTCTCTCACCTTGTGCTATGATTTGTTCCAAATTTAAAATATGAGAAATTTAGATATATGCCCATCATAACTTCATCAATTAGAAACACTTAGATAAATTATAGGATGTAAAGTTGTTTGCTTACTGAATGTGAAAAGAGTGTGAGGTATGTTTGTCAATTTTGTTTTTAAAATAATTAAATTAAAGATTAAATAAATGAATGGGGATAAAAGAAAGGATGTTGAGTTTTTATGGTGATTTTGGATATTATGGTGTTTTTATTGCATGGAGATTGGCTATTTCAAAAATTTGCATGGGTATACTAGAAATTTTCCCTATTATTAATATCCCCATTTTTTCCTTTATTCACTTAAAAAGTAGTTATTTACCCATATAATTTATGTACTCTTGTTCTTCGAACAAAAATCAAGTCTCGCATAAGTAAAATAAATGAATACAATGTAATGTACGTAATGCAACTTACATAAACCGCCTCTGATTCTGTGTTGGAAAATTTTAAGGTGTTGGTATCCAAATCCGGAATGTGTGTGGAAACTTCCTCGGTACTTGCATCCATTAGCCCGTTGCCATCACTGTTGGCATTGTTTTCCTCCTGTCCAGACACAGCCTTCATGGCAGCTTCAATTTGGGCGACAACCGGTGATTTGCCATTTACTTTACGACAATGAATATGTGCATAAAGTTGTACTTTAGAAGGCTCTTTGCCCTTGCACAAGGTTGTCTCCACAATAAAATGAATAAACAAGCAGTGGTAAAAGGTCAGATTAATCTGTAAATTACAAGTACTAATAAGTAAATAGCATAAGTGTTCATGCAGCTTACCAGCATTCGATGGTGCTGGTGTGAGCTTGCTGACCCACCGTGGTGTGATGTGCGTCCGCGAGTTGTGCGGTTAGCATGGTTTCGTCTACTGACCCCTTGCCAATCCTCGGTGAAAAACATATCACACAAGCCATGCCAGTTGGGGTGGTCAAGGCACCAATGCGGAATCGCGGCCTTCCATGCTTGTAAGTTTCTGCCAAATTTTTTGATGCAGCTATCCCTCGCCTCGTGAAGCTCCTCGCTGTACCTTTTGCTCGCTATGGCCTCCAGAACATCCCGACAATGGTCATTGTCTTCCCCGTCACGGTACCTGAATTTCTTCTGCAAAACATATATATGCACTGTCTTAATAGTGGTCCATGACCCTAAAATTTAAATAATGGCAACTAATCTTGAATGTATTTGATGAAGTTCACTTATAAATTGTTCAGATTGACCTTAATTATTCAAGGACATTTTCATAAATTATCCAATCAATTTGTTTTGGGACCTCAAGGTGACTAGTAATTACTGTTGACTAGTTTGGGACCTCAAAGGCTTAGATGATTAACTTTTCATCACTTATCCAATCAATTTCTGGTTGTGAATCCATGATATACTATAATTAAAATAAAGGGTACCAAAAAGAGAAACTCGATATTATTCTTTGTGGCGTCATCAAAGGCAAGGAAGCTTCTCAATGGTCCCGGCATATTCTGTAGGGCAAGCCTATTGATAGCAACATGTGAACAAGTGAACAAGGGTATATAGAATAAGCATAGTGAAGTACCATTTCTGAGAGGAAACTTTGATACAATAATGCTACCAATGTTGATACCCTCATTTGGTAGCATAGAAATTACTGGAAATAAGGGTATCAAAATTTTGATAACATATAAACTCTGTGCATAAAATAAGGGTAACCCTTAGAGGATAAACTCTGTGCATATAACTTATTTTAGAAATTTTGATAAAATAATCATAGACAACATCAACATTTTGGAATTTTTTTTTTAAATTATTCCCAAGTGTTTTTATCAAGTCTAACATGTTTACTGCATTCCTGATCAGTAAGGCAAGGGTGTTGATGTAGTCTAGAAATTTTGATAAAATAATGTTACATTGGAAGCACCTACATTGGTAGCATATAAACCCTTATTTGAGAAAATTTCTAGCACTTTCTATGCTACATTTCAGAACCAGCAAACATTATTTGATCACATTGGTGCTTATATGCTACATATCAGAAGTTGATAAAACTGAACTATTACTCTTTTTTTATTTTTCAATGAAGGAGTGACTTATAAATTTCTAAATCAAACCTGGTTTGATATATGATTTATCGGAGTGATGAAAATTTTCTAAATTTCAATTCCTCAAACTCCTAATCTGATTAAAATTGAACTGTACAATGGTATTGATGTGAATGTTCAATGTGAGTGTTCAAAAGAAAACAGGCACAGCCAAGCAATTGAGGGGAAAGGACATGTTACCTAGTGATTGCTGCGCTTATCTGATTTGGATTGTCGTCGCATGTGAACTCGCGAGGCCCAACGGGCCAGATTATTGGGCGGTCTTCCAGTACATCCGTCGATTTTCTGATAATTCCAGGACCTCGTCCCTTCTTCCTTGGGGGTTCCGGTGGTGCAAGTTCACGGTCTGGGCTAGCATTTGAGCACTGACCATCATCAGGTACAGCCTGTGAACTCTGCTTTCTCTTTGAGTATTTTTTTGCAATTTGCTCTTCGTAGACCAGATTTTCTGGGGGCCATGTGTGCTGTGTTGCCAACCTACATTTCAAAAGGGTTCATTACTTTTTCAGTTAATTTCTTGTATACCAGATGTGTTGTGTTGCAATTTGCAATTTGCTTTTCGTAGACCAGCCTTAAAAGTTAAAATGTAGATTATGTACAAAATAGTCAAAATACGGCAACCCGCACATAGAAAATTATTTTCATAGACCAGATGTGTCTGGTGGTATTCCATTTGCAATGGTCAGATACGGCAACTCTAACAAAGAAAATTATTTTCTTGACGTGAAGAATTGAATGTATACCAGTAAATGCCAAAATGCTTTTACAAGAAAACAAAAATGACTGCATTAAATTATGTGATGCACTAAGTAAACTATATGGCAACAAATAGTCAAAATTATAAAACAAATGCCTGCCATGCTAATCTACATTTTGGGAGACAATTTTGGGATTAGGAGACAATTTTGGGAGACAATTATAAATACAGGGTTTAGATAGTCAAAATTATAAATACAGGCTTAGGAGACAATTTTGGGCTAAAACAGGGTTTAGATAGTCATTGCCTACATTTTTATTTCAAAAAAAATTAAGTAAACTTCAAAGCATTTTAACTTTTAAGGCTGCAGCCCACTGTCATAAAAAGAGACACATTTCCCTACATCTTACTCCACCAAGTGAATTAATTTAGATCATAACTCCAACTATCAAATAACTACCAAATAAGATGTAAAATATAAGGAGCAACATGAACATGAACATGAAGTAAACAATTTAATATTTGACGAATGACAGGACTGTTAACAAACCACATAACCAGTGTAACTTAAAATTTGACGAATGAGTGTAATATCATGCAAAACCACAGAACCATATCCAGTCATCCTGACAACAACTCCTCTCCTATTGGATCATGCAAAAAGAGAAATCATATTTCTTTCAAACATAGGAAACTTAAAGAACAAAAAACTTCCAATTTTGGGCAAAAACCGATGTACAATTTAGTTATTGAATACTTATCTATATAACTGTATGTGCAACAAGCAGAACAAAAAACTTCCAATTGTCAGCACTCCTCAAATACAGATGTCTGTGCAACAAGCAGAACAAAAAACTTCCAACAGGCAGTCTATTTTTCTTTGTATCCAGTGAGTATTCAAACTGGTAGCTAAAGAAAAAGGAAACCAAAAAAATAACAGCCTTGTTGGTCATTCAGAAGAAAGAAAAAAGAAAGAAATGAGTATGACAGAATGCATGAGAAAACAATCAGCTTTGATATGACAGAAAGCATGAGAAAACAAGCAGCCCTGAGGTCAGTCAAGTACCTCACTACTGGGCCAACTTTTACCAGCACAAAACTCAACTTGTAGTATTTATTGTGTGGAAGTTAAAATTTGTAAGCATCACCACTATCAACTAACGAATTCTGAAGCAAGTTATGTTTTCTAGAAGTCCAGTGGATGTCAATTTGGGTGGAAGCAAAACCCGAGCCGATAAAAAAATTGCCTAATAGGATAATTAAGCATATACGTATCTACCAAATGGGGTTCCATCATGACAAAATAAAGAAAAAAAAAATACCATATCTTTCTTCATGAACTGATCGGTATATTAATTGCCTATATATATGTGTGCATGTACATTCCAACAGGTTGCAAGAGATTGGAGCTCTGTTCTCTGTTTCTCTACAACTCGTATACATAGTAAACTCAAATAGTCAAATTTGTTTTGTTCAGCTGTATATTTCTAATTGGGGTTAAAGTTAGTTATAGCTTTACGTAAGACAAGGAGTTAGAAATTAAAAACTTGTAAATAACATTTTTCTTCTTATCAATATATTTGTTAGTGGTACTTAACCAGTAACCCTCAACAACAAAAAATATCATCAATTGTTGTTAATCTTAAACAGCACGTATTTTGTTGTCCTGCTGATAATATTGTGAAGGTTAAAATTTAGTAAAAACCAAATAAATGGGGGAAAGCTAGCATTCATTATAAGAAATAAAGAATAATCTTAAATCAATAAATTGATTGTACATCGGTTTTTGCCCAAAATTTTAAAAACTCAGCTTAAAACCTTCTTTTAAGCTGCAGCCCATGACACAAAAAGAGAATGCAGTTGATGTGTAGAGAAAAGGAGAAAAGTATATGCAAAACCCTAGACTGAAATGTCGCCTCATTCTCAAATAAATGCAAATCAAGGAAATTTGAAGGATTTTAGGGAGAATTACCAATTTAGTTCGAATTCGATCAAGTTAGGAAGCACCTCTTGCATATACTTCTCTCCTTTTCTCTACACAAATCCTTCTCTGAGTTTGTAACTCCGATTTGCTCTTCAATGTTTCTCTGATGGTGAACCTACGATTTTTGTGCATTTTAGATCTGAGCGATTGAGAGAGAGTGGGGATATTAGAGGATGGCGAAACTAACGGGGGGAATGAGGGGGAAATTTTGGCGGCCATCGAAAAATTTCGGAGCAGTCGGCGAAATTTGGATTGAAATGCGGGAGAAATTCGGGCGGCCTTAGGGTTCTGGATGAGATTGGGGGGGGCGGAAGCGGCTGGTGTCAAACTAAAAGGCTAAAATTCGGAGTTAAGTAAATTCCTGTTCGTATTGTAATATGCAGGGATGGTTAACTCGGAGAATGACCGTCTGATCATGATCGGAGCCATTCCAGTCTCCGCCAAAATACGCACTTTCCCTTTAATATTCGTGCGGATGTCATTAAACGGTTTAGATATTTGAACGCACCATCCACCATTGCATCAGGCGAAAAATTGTGCAGGGTGAGCGCTGCTTCCTTACAAAATAAATTGCAATGATCAATTGATGTTTAAATGGACAGAGCTGTTTATTCTTTGTGCAGTTTTTTATCAGTTTCGAACTCTTGTGATGTTAACTCATGAGAACTGCTTCAATTGAATTATGCTCTGTTAATAAATCTGCCTGAAATATGTATACATCGGAGAATTGTTTATTTTGCAATTTGCATACATTAGTGATGTTAATTAAATTACAGTGCCATGATTAAATGGATATAAGAACTGATAAATTGTTACAGTTTTAAATTTTGAAGATATTATAATATTTTATAGAATTGTTTATTTTAACTTGTTTGAATGACCAAATATTGTTAATGTCAAAATGGTTATTAAGTAAATTACATGCTAGTGAATTAGAAGAAAATATTAAATTTGCAAATGATATTAGATCTAATAATCATGTTATGATTGAAATGACATGTTTATGAATTATTAATTGATTTTGGAAAAAAAAATATGTATGATAACATGTTTGTTGCATCATTAGCTCATTGCCTCAATGTTGAACATAGCACATGAACTCTCGAAGTGTGACATAATGAAGATCCACGGGTATACAAAGTCCGATGGTCAATCGGAACCGTTAAATTTGAAGAATAACACATTATAATCACTATATTGAAATTTCAATAAATTTGATGTTCATTTACTCACCGATCAAGCTCACGTAAAATACATTCATCGTATGGCCACAAACTCTTCACGATGGATCGATGCTTCGACATATGAAAAAGTTGGAAATTTTTGTTTGGTTGCGTTCAATGTTTGCCCTTGATCGTTTAGAACCTGATTTGGTATAATTTCATTGCGGATCGACCGTTGATCGAGCAAGTCAAAATGAACGGTCCTCAATTATTCGCTCAATTTTGAAAAGTAATTAATGTTGAAATTATATGAAATTGACTATTTCAAACATTATTTGATCACATTGTATGTAAAAATGTATGAAATGTATTTTATGTAAATTATTTCTATTATTTTCTGTACAAAATTCTCTAATTTCATCAATCTCTGATGTGGAACGTCTGATAGACGATGAACGGTTTAGGATTCACAATGGAGGTATATTTCTCTGAGGTAAGCCAATATTTCTGTTTGCATCGTACCATCTTGGAACGCATGCTATCTGTTAATAATCGTGCGCACCCTAATCTCATGGCCCCGATTTAACATGATTTACTACTTTACCGTAGAGGATAAAAATTTTGGTAGGTGAAGGGTTTGATATACACTCTCTGTTGTGAGCCCGGGACTTAGCCGAATTTTTGAAAAACCCTTCCCTTTCTAAACCCTCTCCCTCCCCCCGAGGCGCCCCTCTCCTCTCAAATCTCAATCGCCAACCCGCCCCACTCCTCTCTCAATCGCCAACCCGCCCCGTCGCCGTTCAATCGCCAACCCTCTCGATCGCCATCCCCTCTCCTCTCAGCAACCCCTCTCCGCTCAATCGCCCCTCTCCTCTCCGCTCAGTCTCCAACCCCTCTCCTCTCAGGCGCCAACCATTGCCTCTCAATCGGCCGCCCGTTGCGGTTCCTCTCAACACTGAGGTGATCGCCCCTCTCCTCTCTCAACCCACGGGTAAGTACTAAAGTTCCTCTCAACATTTAGTGAAAAAAATATTATTAGAAGGGTTTCTGTGAAAAATGCTTTGAGAAGGGTTTTGAGAAGGGTTTTGCTATCAATCTTAGAAAAATGCTTTGATTAGGCTTTTAGAAGGGTTTCACTGAAAAAATACTGAAAAAATATTGCATTTAGAAGGGTTTCACTGAAAAAAGGGTTTCACTGAAAGGGTTGTGCCAATATTTTTATTTTAAAAATTCAAATAGTCAATATGAACAGTTCAACATGGTTTCACTGAAAAAATACTTTTAGAAGGGTTTCTGTGAAATCCATTATCCTTTATTAGGCTGTAATCCAATACAGTGAAAAAATACTTTTAACAGCCTAATTAAAATCCCCTATACTTTCTGTCTCTAGGAATTTGCTATCAATCTTGGTGCTTGCCGCTAATACTTTGACGGCCGTGAGGCGAGGCAATTCCTTGGCTACCGACTATTGCTTGACTCTTTGCGTTGGAGCCTCTTTCGGGTAATTACACATGAATCTTTTTAAGTGCAGGTTTTATCTCTGTTGTTATAGAATAAAGTATGAGATTAGTCCAATTGCGATGTCATATGCATTTCAGTTATTCCGCCAGATGAGTGGAATAAGCCGATCTTTAGGCTAGCCTAAATTGACCTAAATAAACTCACCTATTTAGATGTCTTAAGTTTAATCCATAGTTGGGACCCACCATGCGTCTATAAAAAGAAGAAATGCATGTTTATTGATTCTTGCTTCTCTAATTTTTATTTTCTATGTACTGACTAGACTTGAATATTGCCATGATCAATCAGATTATATACTGGGTTAAATGTTTATTAATATATATATCAAAATGAATAAAATAACTGGAAAGATAAAATTTTAATTTTGCAATTTTTGCTTTGTATAAACTACAAGAATTTTAACTATTTCTATGTGACTAGATAATGTAAGTATTAAAAAGAACACAGTACAATCAATTAGATGTATAAATAAATTGCGATATGTCATTCATTCTCCATACTAGACAGTTTTTTATAACATAGACGAATCTCTAAACTTGAGGAAAAAAAATTAATTGTCTAAGTATTTCCAGAAATCTTAGTTAAAAATATATATAGTTTGTTACTTTTCTTAAAAGTTTTCTCTGCACACAACCTGACTTTAATTTGTTACTTCTCATAATCTTAATCATCTTTAAATTGAAGACCAAAAAAAATTGATTTCTTAAAAGTTTTTAACAATAGCACAAAAACAATAGTTAGTTAGTTATGATTAGAATTATACCCAGTCATGTTTAGTGATGTTATAGTTAGTTATGATTAGAATTATATGATTAGAATTCTCGGGGATTTAGTGATGTTAATTATGATGTATTGTTTAATTTATTGCTGTTGCACTACGTACCATCTTTCAAAGCTTCTTAATATTGCTGTTGCACTATTAATTAATAGTTATTGTTTAATTTAAATTCAGTATTATCTCATATATGTTTGCTTCACTTGTGTAATTTTTGTTAAGATTGACTCTTTATAAATTATGTCTGCCATATCACCATACCTTAAAGTTTTTATAGGCTGTAAAAGTTAGTATATTTTAGTTGTAAAGAAATGTCTCTATATAATGAATTTACTGTATAATGAATTGTTTCTTAATTGTAAAAGTGTCTCTACATTCTTACCCTTTTATTTTATTAATTCTTGATTTATTGGTGTTCATTGGCACAGAAAACATGTCCAGTGACGATGATGCCTCTCAGTTCAGAGTCGTACCTCGCCGTAAATCCCCGAGAATCAATCCGAGCGCCACGAGTACGATGTCAGCTGGTCCCGCGCCAGAGGAGTCTCACAACCCGCGACAACCGATTCATCCAGAGGAGTCTTACAACCCGCAACCACCGATGCAACCCCAGATTCAGCCAGAGACTCGTGCACGTGCAGCGAAAAATTCACAAGCCAAGTTGAGCACCATGCCAAACCCTAGAAGATCTGCGAGGCTCAATCCCGGTGTTTCCGGGTCCCTTACAATGCAACCGACACAGGGCCATACACCGGAGCAGGCCAATACATCCTCAAAATCCAGTGGGACGAAGATTTTTTTTGGCCCAAATCCATCTTGGCCACCAGGTAAACCAGGATTTAAGAAGAAAATCACAACCGGCAAACCACCTGGAGATACTCATCCATCTCCAGAGGGAGTCGGTGCCCAGTCCACACCACCGGATTCATCCACTGTTGTACAGGGATGTGACTCGTCACCAACTCGTGCAGCCGACTCAGGTCCTGCTATGGCACCGACTCGTGCAAAGGCATCGGGTCGTGTAGAGTCGAGTTCCGCTATGTTACCGACTATTGCAGAGGAGTCGGGTCCTGACTCGTCACCGACTCGCGCAGAGGAGTCGAGTCCCGCTATGTCACCGACTCGTGCAGAGGAGTCGGGTCCTGACTCGTCACCGACTCCCTCTGAGGCAGCGGGTCCTGGAGGGTCACCGGCTGCGACTAACACCCGTTCAGCTGAACAAGAAAGGTCCTGGTCTTCGTGGGAAGATATTAACATATTTTCAAATGAGTGGGATCCATGGGAGAATGCGGGCCAGACAGACACATCAGCTCCGAACGATGCACATGCTGGTGATGGAAGTGAGTCTGGTCAGTCGATTGCGCAACAGTCGCTATTGGATGACGATGGCAGTAGGAGGTGTCTCCTCCGTCGGCCCCTTCGCTGTTGTCCCGAAGCTTTTACAGCACACGGGCAAGAGTTGGAACATGCGCCAGCTGCTGGCAAGGGAAAGAGAAAGCGAAACAAGGGTAAATCTGCCGTGAGGGCAACGCGGGGTCTTGGCAAGCCTCGTGATCCAATGCGTCCGGAAGACAGACCAGAACTCCAAGTGGCCGGCGACAGGGTGTTCGCTACCTCGCCCGATGACACAAAGGTTATAACCACGATCCGGATCCTGACATTAGAGAACATGCCGGGACCGTATAGGTCTTACAACTTCTTTCCAAGTAAGACAAGGTTGTCAATTTTAAAACATTTCCTGCAGAGGTATTCGTGGGGGGCCAGTGAAGACATCGGGCGTTGTCTCGATGTTTTTGAGAACATCGCAGCGGACGCTTACAGTCGGGAGTTGGCAGAAACACGGGCTTGGTATACGAGGAAATACGGGATGGATAAGATGGCTTGGAAAGAAATCCCTCCCAAATGGTGCAAAAATGTAGAAGCCTGGAAGGGGCTGTGCGACATTTGGTCCACTTCCAAATGGGACCAGCAATCGGTGACCAACCGTAATAACAGAACAAAAGGAGGTACCCCGATCCGGCATGTCACTGGTTCTAGGAGCATGTATCGACACAAGCTAGTCATGGTATTGATTTACTACAATAAAAAGAATTAGTGTGCTTAACAATGATTTAATTCTAATAACATCATCTACATGGTTGTTTGAACTTGCAGTCTAGGGAGAAGGGCACACCAGTGGGCATGAGGGAGGTTTTCGATCGAACTCACATGCTAGATACGGAGGAAGGGAAGAAATACGTGTCCGAGAGAGCGAAAAAGGCAGCGGTGAGTGCCTCATCCCTCCACTTTAAATTCTAGCACTTTGAGCATCTTGAACTTAACAAATCTATTAATTTGATGGTTACCTTAGTAATATAAACATTGCAAAAATACGTTGCTTGGTATCCATTCTAAAAGGCCATAAATTGCAATTCAATTATCAAAGTCAAACCTTTAACTTTGCTGTGTAGAGCCATATGTAAATCCAAAATTTTCCGAATAATCATTCTGACTTGACACCAACTACAGGAATGAAATCCCTTCCGAATAACATGAGATATAGTTAGTGATGCTTGTGAAATATTTAACAAATTGTCATATTCTCCGTGTTCAGCCACACAAACGTCACTATGCAAAATGAGAAATTGGTTCAGTTCTTTCTTAACCGATGGCTTCACTGATCACTGAACCTCCGCTATAATTTCTATTTTAGCAACAACTTGTAATAAGGCATTAAAAACATTTCTTGGTCCAGCCTACTGTCAATTGAAATCAGACAAAAGCACATTACACTTTTTTGTCACAAGTCTTTGTTTATTCAATTTTATTTTTGAAATTGAACATCTATAAGCATCATTAGGTGCAATACTTTTAAAAAAAGACTCACCTTCCAACTCCCATCCATTGCCACTTTTGCTTCTGCATAAATATATATGATTGTTACGCATTTTGATAAGGGCT
Source organism: Carex littledalei (assembly GCA_011114355.1). Classification (NCBI taxonomy): domain Eukaryota; kingdom Viridiplantae; phylum Streptophyta; class Magnoliopsida; order Poales; family Cyperaceae; genus Carex; species Carex littledalei. The sequence continues at coordinate 5,572,817 of CM022085.1, read as the reverse complement.
CTCCAAGCTAAATAATATAAATGGTGCCAAATTAGAGATCACCCAAGCATAAACACTCAACTATTAGCTAGTCATGTTCTATACAATATGTATATATACACAATGGTTAGAATTTTCTAGGTAAGCAGTATTTAAGATGATTCACACAGGTGATCGATATCATTATTAGAAAGAAAATGCACTACTTTTGACAAGGCTTTTCAGAAATTTAACTACCACTGAAAGTTAAATTTACCAAAACCCCCCCTGAGTTATTAAATATACCACTGTTCTTCAAACCAAACTCTATCTTAGTTGTACTTGCAACTATTTGCTGTAGCGAGGATTAAATGTGATATTAGTAGTGAGGATTTGGATTAAATGAGGTATTGACAACTATTTGCTGTAAATTACAGAAATCCTATTCCGACCTTAAGGAACACTACGCGGGTCAAAAGACAGATGAGGAAATATGGGAGCTAGCTGTCGAAGGAGTGGACCGAGGGAGGTTATTCGGATTTGGCAAAAAATCAATTACCAGCAAGGCCACCCGCGTCTTGGAGACACTAGAGGCAGACATTTCTAATCCAACAAAGAGCACTGCCACATCTGCTAGTGATGCAAAGAGGAAATACTCAAAGGACGAGGTGGCAGATTTACTAGCAAGTGAACGTTCTCGGTTTGCTGCGGAGATAGTTGCCCAAGAGAAGCGGCACAAAGCTGAGATGGAGGAGGTTCAAAAAGGACAAGAGTACTCAAGGGAATGTTTTGCAACGCTCTTCGCAGCAAACGGCCTACCATTACCACCCTTTAAAGTAAGCACATCTCCTAGTCATTAATTATAAACTATTAGCATCGAAGGGTTATATGTATTCTTCGATAACTCTAATTAATGTTTTGTCCTCACAGGGTTCGTCAACAGAGGGCAACGCTGCTGCGGGCCACAGTGGTGGAAGGGCGGATGACACCATACCATCGAAGGGGAATTCTGGAGGGGGAGATGTCTAAATAAACTGATTTGTAATAACTTTAATCAATTATCTGTTAAATGCTATGGTTGGATCTGCAGGGTTATATGTGATGCTATGTTTGTGTTAATAACCATTTAATTAAGTAGGATGTGTTTTATTTAACTTATGATGTGACTTTAATTAAGTAGTATGTGTTTTATTTAATCAATTATGTAGGATGTTTTTTATTTAACTTAGGGTTATATGTGATGCTATGTTTGTGTTTTATTTAAATGCTATGGTTGGAACTTAGGATGTGACTTTAGCCAACCTCAAGATTTTTGTGTTTGCAACATGGGTTTTATGTGGGATCAAACATGGGTACTGTGGTTAGATGGAGAATTACATCTATTTAAGCGTACACTGGGTACGCAATAAAAATATAAATTGTATTCAAATAATTTATGTCATTATTTCCATGGGAATACCGTCAGAAATACCATCACTATCTATTAATCCCAACGTCTCGCCCCATTTCTGGTCTACCTGCTGTCGTGTTTCCCGTTTGTACCTCTTTCTCTCTTTCTGTGAAAAGTCTGTCGCCGTTCTGGGACTCAACAGGGGAACTGTAGATCTCCACATTTAAGCGCCACTGGTCTCGCTGGTCTGTCGCTTATCTCAATCAGTGGTGTCGCCAGTGGTCTCCCTCTCACATTTTAAGGCAGTGGTCTCAGCTAGGTAACTCTCACTCTATCTCCACTCTCAATCTTTGGACCAGGCTTTTATAGCGCCCCATTTCTAGTCTACCTACTGTCGTGTTTCCCGTTTGTACCTCTTTCTCTCTTTCTGTGAAAAGTCTGTCGCCGTTCTGGGACTCAACAGGGGAACTGTAGATCTCCACATTTTTCAGCCACTGGTCTCGCTGGTCTGTCGCTTATCTCAATCAGTGGTGTCGCCAGTGGTCTCCCTCTCACATTTTAAGGCAGTGGTCTCAGCTAGGTAACTCTCACTCTATCTCCACTCTCAATCTTTGGACCAGGCTTTTAGAGCGCCCCACTTGCTGCTAGTGAGCAATAGAGCTGCTAGTGAGCTGCTGGTGAGCCAAATTTATGTAAGTATTACTGCTGGTTACCCACTGTCTTGTGAAATTGTTCAAAACAGCCCCTGTCCTCTCTATGTTTAAGCCTTCGGTTATTAACTCAACTTTAATTTGTATAGATCGCTCAATAGATGGCCACTGATAGGGGATGGATGTACAGCAGTCGATCAAATACGGGAGGAACTCTTGAACCCGAATTTATTGCAGGTGTTACCGAATTCATCGCTTCAGCTGTATCTAAGCCATCGGTTGTGAGTGTCGACACTAATGGAAATCAATGTATCCCCTGTCCGTGTGAAAGATGTGACAACCTACAAAGCAAAGATTTGGAAACCGTCGAACTACATCTTTATCAACATGGTTTTTGCAGCTTATATGATGTTTGGTACAAACACGGGGAGCCACATCCGAACTTCGATATCAACCAACCTCTAAGTCCACCAACCACGAACGATGCCAATGATCAAATGGGTGAAATGGTGAGGGATGCCGCTGGTCAACAATTCAATTGGAATGAGGAGGCACCGGCCGGTGCGGCAAAAAAATTCTTCGACATGATGGAAGCGTCAAAACAACCCCTATGGAAATTGAACTCGACGGGTGAAATGAAATGCGAAGCAGACACCGTATTGTCGGCTGTGTCACGTGCCATAGCTTTGAAGTCTAAACACCAATTGAGCCAAAAATGTTTCGATGACATGTTGGGACTCATGAAAAGCACGCTTCCGCCGGGTGAAGAAATGCCGGAAAATTGGTACCAAGCTAGACGATTGGTTGATGGATTGGGCATGGAGGCGAAGAAAATAGATGTATGTCCTAACTTTTGTATGCTATATTATAGTGAGGTGAACAAGAAGAAGACACGGTGTGATGTATGTGGCATTTCAAGATATAAGCCATCCGGAACTAATAAGAAGGCTAAACCCATTCCACAAAAGATTCTTCGTTATCTACCTATCACACCACGATTGCAACGGATGTACATGACCGCAACATCTGCGAAGAATATGCGATGGCACAAGGAAGGTGTGCGTCATAAAGCCCCGATGATGGTGCATCCGGCTGATGCCGAGGCTTGGAAGCATTTTGCTCGGAAACATCCCACCTTCGCAGAAGAGCTTAGAAATGTTTGGTTGGGAATCACAACGGATGGGTTCATGCCATTCAACTCGAGTGCAGCTCCATATTCGTGTTGGCCGGTATTTGTTTTTCCGTATAACCTACCACCTGGGATGATAATGAAAGAAGATAGCATGTTCCTTGCGCTAGTCATCCCCGGACCAAAGCATCCGGGTCGGGACATTGACATTCTTCTCGAACCTTTGATCGATGAATTGAAGCATTTGTGGTTAGATGGAGAAATGACATGGGATGGGTATAAGAAAGAGAATTTCAAGATGCGTGCACAACTACTTTGGACGGTGAGTGATTACCCGGCTATAGATTTCACACACAAAAATATGGGCAAAACATGTCAACTAAAAGTAGCGGTGTTTGCATTAAAGGAGAGTGGGATGCAAACAACACACAAATCGACTACTATGGAATTCTCCAAGAGGTCATTGAGCTACAATATGATGCCCACAAGGTAATTCTCTTTAGGTGTGATTGGTTCGACATAATAAATGGTGTAAGGGTCGACCGCAAACATGGTATTGTTGAGGTTAAGCATACTTCTCGCCTTACAAATTACGAGCCGTTCGTACTAGCGGCTCAAGCAACTCAAGTATGCTACCTACCTTATGCATCGCAAAAGGCCGAAAGACGCCCATGGTGGGTGGCAATGAAAACAAGTCCGAAATCAAGGTTTCGTGCCGAGGGCGACGATACAAACATCGAATTTTACCAAGAGGAAAGAACGGATAATCCAATTGAACCAACAATTGGACAAGACATTGATTGGGATGGTATGGTCTTTCGAGAAGATGAGTTCGAGCTAGTGATCGATACGACGAACCTTCCGCCGGCAACATCCAATGAACCGTCAAGTTTGGCGAGGGACGAGAACAACATAGGTGAGGGTGAGAATGAGCATGACATGGAGCAAGACGGTGAAGAAGATTGCTTAGGCTCCGATGATTCCGATGAAGAGTATTAATTAATTGGTAAATCAACATACATGTGTTAGGTTTTTCATTTAAAATTTCTATACATTTTACTAATCCGGCATGCTTCACTTTTGTCAAATCCCTTCTCTAACCTTGTTCTCTTTTTTTTGGTTTGTAACAGGTGTCTACACAAGACCTCAAATATTGTTCTCTTTTCTTGGTTTGTCATAATTTTTGAATCTAAATTAAACTTAAATATGTCTTGTAATTGGCAAAGACCTCAAATTTATGTTTAAAGATGTTTTCATTTGTATGCTTCATTTTAAATATCACAATTGAATATTTGTATGCTGCTGTGATTTAATTTTGTTGAACATTCAAAGGGACATGTCAAATAAACAGAAACATTGCTGTCTCCAGGAATATAACTTTTCCAACGGTAGGCTCATGGAAATAACAAGTCCAACTTTAAAATAATATAAACTGAATCCATAAAATATTTCCATGAGCGAGTGCTCCACTATTTCCATGAACCTCCACTATAATATAATATAAACAAACTAACCACAACATTTCCAAGGGTCGCTCATGGAAATAATAGGTCTCACAACTTCCATTTTATTTCCAAGGGTAGCTCATGAGGTATTTCCATGGGCTATCAATAAAATATAGTATTCGGTCTGTTTGGCGGGTCATGGGTCATGCAAAAGTATTTCCAACGGCGGATAGGTAACATTTCCATAGGCAGACATCAGGGATTTCCATGCGCTACTATTTCCATGGGACCCCCGTTGGAAATGGTTGAGTGTGTCAGAAAACTCGATTTCTTTTCCAAGGGCCCTTCCTCCCCATGGAAATAACATTGCTACGCATGAAAAAAGCGGAAATTCTAGTAGTGCTAACACAGGAAATCTGATCAAGACACTATTTTACACTTAAAATCTGAAATTGAGAATGAGAGACTTACATGTGAGGTCCCATGTCAAAAGCCATGGCACACAGATGGCCACAACTACTTCCCTTCTTTTCCTTCCCTAATTATTTTCTCTCTATTACTGAGCTCCCCGCGGGCACATCTTAAACTTAAAATAATCCAAACCATTTGAATATTTCTCAGGATTTGCCATCGTGCCAGAACACCAAAATACATTGCAGTAACATGTTTAGATTAAACTAACCCAGGCCCGGTCAAAGGCTCCTTTCATGTGCTGATTAATCGACCCTTTTAGAATTCGAATAGTTGTGCTGACCAAGTCAACACCGATGAGCTAGCTAGGGATTGGTGTCAATTGACCAAATCAACACCAAGAAGGTTTCAAAGGATTTGGAATAAGAATATGATCCCTTCGGATTATTTAAACTGGGTGTATATGGACCTTTCAACTTTGCTTATTAAAAGACTTTGTAAACCGGGTTTAAACAATAAATTTGTCAGCTTTAATGCGAAAGAAGAGGGCCGTTCTCCATTTATGTTCTCCACTTCTTCTCCATTTCATGAGCCCTGGAAATGTCCAATTCCGCCCAGGCCCAAGATTTCCTTTCCTCCTTTTAAAAAATATAAAATTTGGTCTCCAAGCACATATTAATTATAGTTGAATAGATTGTGCCAATATCACAAAGTGTCAAGAATCAAATTATGGACCTAAATGAATTGATATTTATAAATAGTAAAAAAGTCCTTCGTATTCAAAACAATTTAGTATTTTGATGAAATCAAAAACAAAAACAAAAAGGGTACCACCCAATAGCAATAACAAACTAAAATTGTAAATAACTTATGCTTCTCCGTCTCTCTCGTCTCTTTCTCGATTTGATTTCATTGATGTCCGCTAGTTCGGAAGAGGGAAAATAATTTGGGGATAGGTATAATGGGCCTATCCTGGGCCTCTTGCATTTTGGGCTTAAATGACATCATTTAATTTTTATTTAATTCGTTTGTTGGAGAAGTTGACGCAATTGGTTCTAGTGTAAATTAAATTTCGGCGGTAGAAGGAATCATTTTCCAGTCTAAAGGGATAAAGTCCGGACCCTTTGAAATAACTCAAATTTTTAGTTTAGATTTGGAGGATTGTTTGATCGGAATTCGGACCAATTCAGGTTAAAATGTATTGAGACTCTTTAATATTCGTACCAAAACAGATTAGACAATAATTATGTTGACACATTAATTAATTCACTACAAGAATTAGTCACTATCCGCGAGAATAAAAATATTATTGAAACGGATATTTTTGTCGGTAATAGTGATACCCTAAAAATAACAGTTTTTGTCGGTTTACTCTCAACAATAGTCAATTTTGAAGAGTTCCGATACATTATATAACTGAATTTAGATTTGAAATGTTTATATTTTAAATTAATAATGGTGCAAGAAGAAATTTACACAGTCAAATGTTTGTCAGACAGAACTTGCATTGTTGCGTGAGATGCATATTAATTCTGCCAAAATAATTATAACTAAAGTCCACCTACTAAAATTTTAGTTACAAAAAAAATATATGAAAGCTTGAACAAGATAAATTAGTTCATGTGCTAACTTATGTTTTGCTTAAATTCCAATCTACAGTTTACTTCAAATTTTATTTATTCAAAGTAGTTGTACTATATATATTCTAATAACAAAATGTACTGAAATGCAATATCAGAGGGGGGTTTGCATAATTAACTTTAATTTTGGCTGAATATTTTTTTTTTTTTTTAAAAAAGGCATATAGGCCCATTTCATTTCTGAAATCATATAATTACATAGTCCATATAAGAGAGCAAAAGAAATAACAGTATCATAAAACTGGGCTGATCTCCAGTATCATAACAAATCAGCAAATTTAAAGCCCAAACACATGAGCTATCAATACTCCAAAAGTACGAGAGATTAGCACTAACTAAACCACAAAGTAAGTTGTTGATATAAGCTAAACAAAAAGAAGGGTTTGCAGTCATTCATTGGTCACAGACTCATCTGGTGCTTGGTAAACAACCATCTCCAGTGGCATATAGCTAGCCAGAGGAATCGCATCCTCCAGCACAGGCAGCCAGTCCATTGCTGCAGCTTGGGTGTTGGCTGGAAGAGAACCTATCCAAAAGATCACCAAGGATTTTATCAGTAATATCAATTGCCTAGCTGTTTTTGGTTGAGTGTTATGAAAACAAAGGTCATTACGATGTTTCCAGATACTCCAGCAACAGGCACTAACCACAATTAAAAAACCTGTTCTGGACCTAGGTGGTAGAGTATAAGCATATAAAACAATATCACTGTAATTATCCCATGTGTGCATGATATGCTGACTTTGCCCTAACCAAAACCAAATTTGCTAGGAAAGGGGGCATTTTAAAAACAGGTGAGTCACTGTCTCAGTTTCAGGGCATAACAGGCAGTGCTGATCCCCAACCCAACCTTTTGTAGCTAAGTTGCTTTTAGTCAAAATTCTATTATTTTGAGTGAGCCACATGAAGACCCTAATTTTGGGTGGTATTGGTAAGTTCCACCAGAGTAGTGGTAAAATTGGAACAATCCCCCTAAAATTAAGAAATTTATATAAAGAGCTAGTAGAAAACTTCCCTTTTGGGTCCCATCTCCAAGACACTGCATCTCTATCATGTGTAAAGGAAGTGACACTGATAATTTGCAAAATTTCTAACCAATCTAGAAAGTTGGCACCAGTAAGAGTATCACTAAATCTAAGATTTGACCCCTGAGAGTTGATCACTGCTGCTAAAGTAATGGTTTTATTCCTACATAACTGGTATACAAAAGGGAATCTAGTAGCTAAGGAGCAGTTAAGATACCAAATGTCAGACCAGAATTGAATTTGAGAGTTGCTTCCTGGTTGATAAATCACACTAATATTTCCTATATATTCTAACTTACTAATACTAGACCAGAAAGGAGAGAATGGAGTGGAGGGAGATGAATCATACTTATATTGTATCATAGATTTCCACATTCCTTGATAATTTTCATTTTTATATTTCCACCACCACTTTAGTAATAATGCAATATTCATCTCATTTAAATCTAGAACCCCCATTCCCCCAAACTGTTTGCCAATACAAATTGTCTCCCAATTCATCAATGCATATTTGAACTTTTTTTCTGACCCCTGCCACAAGAACCTACGTCTAATTTTATCTATGTCTTTGAGTACTGTGACAGGGATTCTAAATACAGATAAGGCATATAAAGGTATAGAAGTTAAGACTGAATTAAGCATAGTAGCCCTACCCCCTATTGATAACATCTGTCCCTGCCAACTAGGGAGTCTGTGCTCTATCTTATCTAACAAGAACTGCCAATCAGCAACTGCTAGTTTATTTTTATGAAGTGGAAGTCCTAAGTATCTAATAGGGAATTGGCCTTTCTGACATCTAAAGGTCTGATGTAAATTATCTGAGGCAGGTGTATTCAAAGTGTATAATTCAGTCTTATCTACATTCATTTTAATACCAGACAAAGCTTCAAATGCAATCATAGCCCACCATGCATTTTCTACATTAGTTTCATTGGCTGCTAGAAATAATATGGTATCATCTGCATAGTGGCAGTTGGATACTGCTAAATTATCTATACATGCTGGCCCTAGACCTTGTAATACATTAGCATGTCTACCTTTCTGGAAAATCCTACTTAATGTATCAGCTGCTAATATATATAAGAATGGGGACAACGGGTCCCCTTGTCTAACCCCCCTTTTGCAATAAAAATACTCTGTGAGTTCTCCATTAATGGTCAAACATGATTGTGAACTATGAAGCCAAAGTTGAATCCATTGAATCCATCTTTTGCCAAAGTTCCTACTATGAAAAACTTCTAATAAGTACTCCCAATGTATCTTATCATATGCTTTTTCAAAGTCTATCTTAATAACTACCCCTGGTTGTTTACTAATTTGGCAAGAATGTAGAATTTCTTGGCTAAGGATCATATTATCTAATATATATCTGTTTTTGAGAAAGGCTGATTGACTTTGATCAATCAGTCTGGGCATAACTTGTTCCATCCTAATTGTGAGTAATTTAGACAGAATTTTAAAACTACAATTTACTAAACTAATAGGTCTAAATTTATTGATTAAAGTAGCCCCTTTCTCTTTTGGAATAAGGCATATACAGGATTTATTAAGTTTATGCAAATCTAGTTTATGATCAAAGAAGTACTGAATCAGGATCATGAGATCTGTTTTAATCAATTCCCAAAAAAATTGATAGAACTTAAAGCTAAATCCATCTGGGCCAGGGGCTCCATTTGGTTCAGATGAGAAAACTGCCTGTTTAAGTTCTGTTTCTGTGAAAGGTTTTTCTAAATCCCTTTGTTCAAATTCTAAAAGTTTATCTTGGGGATCCCAAAAATTTTGATCTAGATGTCCATATTTAAATCCTGCAGTTCCTAATAAATCTTTGTAGTAATCTAAGGCATGTTCTTTAATATCAGTCAAGTTATTTGTCACTTGTCCATTAATTTCTAGAGTATGAATCATATTTTTCCTAGATCTATGAGTAGCAATAGTGTGAAAAAATTTTGTATTGGCATCTCCATGTTCTAGCCATTGTTGTTTAGATCTGTTTTGCCAATATGTCTCCTCTTCTTGATAAATATTATCTAACCTATGTTTACTATCTAACCATTGTTGTTCTTCTAAAGGAGTAAACTCTCTAGTTTCTCTCACCAGCTCTAAATCATGTAAGATGTCATTTAATTGAGTTTTTTCTTTCTTCTTTTGACCATAGAAGTTCCTACACCAACCTTGAATTTTTCTTCTAATATGTTTAAGTTTTTTATTCCAACTACCTGCTACATCAAATGTTGTTATTGGTTTTTCATCCCACCATTTTTGCATAAGTCTAACAAATTCTGCTTGTTCAGTCCAAATAGGGTCAAATCTAAATTTATGAGGTTTAGAAGGACTGTCATTAGAAGTGTGAAACAGTAATGGACAGTGATCAGATCCAGTACTTTGTAGGTCTATTATTGTGCTGGAGGGGTATTTTTGATCCCACTCCATAGAGGTGAATATTCTATCTAAGAGGACAAAATGTCTCCCATTATTCCATGTGTATTTCCTAGTCTGTAATTTATGCTCTATTAAGTGATGTGTATTAACAAAAGAGTTAAAGTGTCTACTTAGAGGGACATCAAAATTAGATCCTGACTTTTCCTCTTTTTTTCTGATGGAATTAAAATCTCCACATATTAACCACAAGTCTCTATTGGGATTTTTAATTCCAGAAAGTTCTTCCCAAAAGGATGTTTTAAGATTCCTTAACACTGGCCCATACACTATAGTGAGTTGCCATTGTGAATTGTCTCCTTTGTGTTCTATGTGAATATCTAAACAGAATGTATGTAGAGTGTGATTTATAATGGATATTTTATTACTATCACATCCAAACAGGATGCCTCCTGACCTACCCTTTGAGGGAAGCCAAACCCACTGATCTAACCTATGTGATAAGTTCTTCAATGTTCTGTTTTTAAATGTTTCTTTTTTTGTTTCCTGTATTGCCACCATGTCTACATGGTGGTGTTCTATGAGTTCTCTAAGAATTTTCCTTTTCCTACTAGAGTTTAATCCCCTACAATTCCAGTTTAGAAGATTGACATTCATGTGGAAGAAGAAAGTTCTCTATCATATATATCTTGAACTAGTGGGGAATCAGCAGTATCTACATGTATTAATTCTAATGAGGAAGGATCTCTACCTGAACCTATCTGATCTACATTCACTCCCTGATCTAGACCTGAACCTACCTGATCTATATGACTACATTGAGCTAAGTCTGATGAGGGAAGAGCACTAGCAGTGAAGCCCTGAGTTTTAAGTGACTCTACCTGATCTACAGTACTAGAATTAGCTAAATCTGCTAAGGTAATAGTAGCTAATTGAGAGGATGGCCTAGGGGAACTAAGAATATTGCTAATCACTACTTCAAATTTAGCTCTATCCATCTGTTGCATACAAGAAATAATAAGAGGTCTATCCTCAGCACTATTACCTAAATTGATTTGATATACTAAGAAAAGCTCAATTATTTGTGCTATAGTTAATCTAGAATATGGAAAAGACTTAATTAAGCTCATACCTGAAGAGCAGCTGCCAGGATCAGATTTTCTCTTCTGAGCTTTACTCATTGCTGAGGTGGGATCAGCCTGAACAGTGACTCGAAGGCTTCTTCTTGGTGGTGCTGCTTTTTTGCCTCTCCTGGTATTGTTCTCAATCACTGCAGGAGTTGTCACCAGATCTGAATCAGAGATGTAGATGGCCTTAGCTGGGGAGCAGCCCCCTGCACTTCTCAGCCTTTTCCCAACAATTTTGGCTGAATATGCAAAATAACAATAGATGAACAGTAAATTAAGGATTGCACAATGTATGGGAACTGACATGTGTCGAAATATGACCGTCTATTTCTTTTGAACTGTTTTGAATTTACTTGCTCCGCCGAAATTTTTATTAATATCTAAAAGAAATGTTAAATTTCAAAATCTACACTCTATTTGACAAGATTTTGAAAACTGTTCAAATTACAGATTTATTTTATGGTTTTAGGCCGAATTACTGCAGATTTATTTTCCTGTTTTAAGCCGAATTACTGCAGATTTATTTCCCGGTTTTGGAATTCCGAAACCGCACAAAAAGTTTGCGGTTTTGGTTTTGGAATTTCAAAACCGCAAAAAAAATTTACGGTTTTGGTTTTGGAATTCCAAAACTGGAAAATAAATTTCCGGTTTTAATTTTTTTTTAAACAGAAAATGTTATAATTTATTTTTTGTATTAAAATATTAGAAATATTTTATATTTTTTTTGAAAATAGATAGAATACTATATAATTTGATTTATTATAAAGACTGCGACAAATAACTCGGATCAACATTTTTCAGGCCGAATTTTTTGCAGTTGTAAGAAAAATTAAAATATTTCTTTGTGTGTTATTGGAAAAAAAAATAACAATATTTTGAATCTAAGTTATTGATCCCAGTTCAAAAGTCACTTCTAGATAAATAAAGAAAATGTTATAATCCTTCTGTTTTTCAAAAAATAAAAGATTCTCTGAAACAAGTTTGAAAAAAAATTTCGGACAAACTTTTTTGTTTTTTCAAAAATAGAAGAATCCAAATATTTTATGTATTTACCTAGAAGTAACTTTTGAACCGGGATCAATAACTCAGATTCAAAATATTTTTATTTTTTTCCAATAAGACAAAGAAATATTTAAATTTTTCTTATAGCTGCGAAAAATCCGGCCTAAAAGATGTTGATCCGGGTTATTTGTCGCATTTTTCTAATAAATCAAATTATATAGTATTTCATCTATTTCAAAGAAATATATAAAATATTTGTAATATTTTAATTTTTTTTTTTAACTTTAAACTGGAAATTTATTTTCCGGTTCGGAATTCCAAAACCAGAAAATAAATTTGCGATAATTCGGCCTAAAACCGGAAAATAGATTTACAGTTTGGACAGTTTTCGAAATCTTGTTAAATAGAATGTAGATTTTGAAATTTAATATTTTTTTTTGGATATTAATAAAAATTTCGGCTTGCCCCGCTTTTGTTTTTTTAATTAAAAGAATTACGCGGATCCTTGGCCTCCAAGCTGTGCGGTTCCTTGGCCTCCAAGCTGCTGACTTGTCCAGTCTTTTATTGCTACTAGTCAAGTGTCCGTGCGTTGCAACGGAGAATGAAATATTGTTTTGATCATTTTCTTTAAATGTGATTAATTTTTATTTGATTTCTTCATCATGTATTAGTTAATAATGAGAACATATGATAAACTTAGAGCTTTACAATATATTATTTGTCTTCACATAATTAATAATTAATTGTAAATAACTCCACAATAAATATCAAAACCTTCTTACTATGACACTGATAAAATATTATATAACATTTTTAATAAGAGTATCAATTGCCTCCTTTCTTCCAAAATTACTGATGACATGAATAAAAATTATATGTGATTAAGTACAAATTTTATGTAGCATTCATAAAATATACATGTTGCAATTAAGATAACTTAAATGCATAAAGAATGGCTTACGAATCAAGACATTTTCAAGACATAATGACAATAAGAAACACTTCTCTGTTGATTAAGCAAAAATTGATTAATAATTCAAATTCAATATTCTGAGACTTTTAAGTGTATTTTTCATTGTTGGTTCTCTACAATCTGCAAAATCAATCCGTACCAATCGTTTATCAGAGCCAGTGTGTTTTATTTTGCGGAAATACCTGCCATCTACTTTTGAGTTCCATATCAGTACAGGCTGTACCAAATTGCTACTGTACCAGGTACAATCAAATGAGAAAAAATGGACCTGAAAAAACAAAATTTGATGTTAGAAAATCCATATTATAAATAGGTTTAGTAATAGTGCCAGTGCCAATCAAATAAATTGAAAAAAAAAAAACCGTTAGTGTAGACCTCAATTGATATAACAACAAAAATCCTTTCAAAACGGTTGTTTCATTACTGAAAGGATAATTACATCATTTTAAACCTTAAAAAAAATTACATCATTCAAAGTAAGTAATATGAACTTAAACCTAACCCCTGCTACCCAAAATATTAAAATATTGGCCTTAGATACATCGACAAATAAATTAAAACACAACGCCAAAACCTGAAGACTTCAGTCAGTGCCAGTATACACCTGGTACCATACCAACTTAGACTGACAACGTCAATGTTCTCATATCTTATTACAGACTCCAAAAACATGAATCTAAGTAGTTTATAGATGAAACACATTACAACCCTTCTTCTCATCCAGTTAATAGTAGTCGTACCAGCGGCACCAACACTTCACTTGGATCAAAAGGCAAGTTTTGCTGAGGAGGCAAACACTGAAGAGGAATGGGATCCAAATCTTGAGGCAACCAGCCATTCAAGTGTGACTTGATCTCATCATTCATGTTTCCTGTCCAATATTGTACCAAAGTAAGCCATCCCCACCCTCCAAAACAAAACCATAATTAAGCAAAAATTAAAACAAAAGCATAATTTGCGTATGACAACATTTACGTACCAGTACTCCATATCAATTTACAGATTTGTTAAAATAATCAACCCAAATACAATGGGGCAGATTCAAAAATCGAGAAAAAAACAAGTTGAACCAAGTGCAATTATTAAGATGGTTTTTATTGCTCAGTATCACAGTAAACTACCGAAGTCTTTTGCCGTTTCACTATTGTGGCTAATTAATATAAAGTTTGGTCTTGAAAACATTCAAAAAATGAGAATAGTGAAAATTCAATGGGAAGCCATGTTATTTGAGTTGTGCGGAAATTCACCTGTGGCCCCGCTGCTCAGTCGCGATTGAGATCGAGAGGGTTAGGAGGAAAAAAAGTGAAGAGGAAGGGTTCCAGTGAGTAAGCGTCAAGAGAAAAAGCAAAAGACGCGTGGAGAAAAAAAAGAAAGATATAGATTAATGAAACAATTATTATGTAGCTTTTCATGTAGCGGGTATGTTTCTAATTAAATTTAGATTTCTACACGCTTGACAACATGAAATAGATGTATTAAATCAATTTTTTTTTCAAAGGCTGAGATTGAGATGTGTTTTGATTTGTGGCTGAGATTTACCTAATGAATGACTGAGATTTTGTTTGGGTGAATAGATGGTTGGAACCTAAAATTTTTAACGTGATATTAGTCGTGAGGATGAGTCCATTCCATATTCCTACAACACAATGCAAAGATGTACATGATGAAAGTAAATATAATATTAAAGTAACTAACATATAAAGTCACTAAAATACAACACAAAATTAAAGCTCGGTAAGACTTTAAATGATTTCTCAATATATAGTACCTCAACATTTCTTGCCAGACCGTCCATGCTTGTCAGAATGCGATAGGGCCATCGCTTTATACCTTTAATCCTGCACCACGTCTTAAGCGTGGTGTGGCTCACTCGGAGCTCTTTTGCAGCTTCATTTTGTAGTTCTCTAAACATTGGACGGACCAACTCAATAGATAAATCTCCAAATTTCCTCCTAAAAGTTCTGAAAAAATTATAATATAGGAAAAACATATAGGTATCAAAACAGAAAAAAATTACAAAAAAAATTTATAAGGACACGAGATGTGCCCGTGCCTTTTCTTCTTTCTAGTTTCTTAGGTTTGAAACTCTTTCATTTATAAGGACAAAAGATGTGTCTAAATTACAATAGTCAACCAAAACAGGAAATTATTTAAAAGTAAAATAAATAGAAAATATAACTTGTAAGACATGAATATTGCATTGTAAAATTGACAAAAAAAAATAGTTGTGCCTTTGTTCATTGTATCAACAAACACGAAAAAATATTATAAATAGAAAACTTCATTTATCTTCCTTTTGAGTTCTAATTTGTTTATCTTGATTATCACTGTTTGAGTTCTAATTTGTTTGTTTTGGCTCCTTTATCTTCCTTTGAAATCAGATTTTCATTTTGGACCCTTGATTCTGCTGTAATTAGCATTTTACCAGAACTACCCTTTTAGTGCATTTTAGGTGCCAGTAGCACTTTTCTTGTGTTTTAGTGCTGGTACTGTGTTTGACAATGTACCAAAAGCTGGTTATTGGTTTTGCTACATCCTTATTCTTTATTTGGTCAGCTGTTCAACAATTTTTTGGAGGATCTATGCTGCTGATTTGCATATATGTGCTCTTAAAGCAAACAGAAAAATACAAACCTTGTATGAAAATAGTAAAAGAATATATGTATCGTTAAAGGAAGGAACAAACATATATACCACCAATTTTGCATGCAGACTATTTCTTTGTGATTTTGCATGTCAAAGTGTTAACTGTTGTGCCCAGTCTGTGCTGGAGCAAACTTGTAATACTTTCAATAAGGCTATGGCCTCTGCATGAAGCAGGTCCTCAGCTTTAACGGGTCCGAGGTGATTTCAACACATTTTGCAACCTGAATTTTTGAGGATTTAAAATTGCCAGTTTGTCACAAAATATATAAACTGTTGAGATATTTAAACCAGTACAGAGCAAATAAGGCATACACCAGGAAAACCAAGCTCATAAAGCCCACAAGTGCAACAAGTGGAACTGCCGATAACGGGCTTAAATATCTGCATGTAAAATTTAGAAGTTGGAGTTCTTGCAAAAAAAAAAATCAAACTTTCCACGAACCCGTCAAAAAGGTTTAAAACCCCACAAAGCACATTGTAAATTTAACTTTTGTAGCTCAAAATTGCATCAGATAAGCTATTTATTTGGGATCGAACAGAAAAATACAAAGATTACAGTGTCTTATGTGAAAAAAAATCCTTCCCACTAAAATCTTACCAACAGAGAGATTTTCACTTTAAATGGATAGCTCTTTTACAAGGAGAGAACGGTTATTTGGAAAAGAGAAAACAAAAATTGAAAGAATATACTAACCTGGTGACATTCCTCCAAAGGCCACTGAAGCCAACTATTATCTGAAGTGCTGATGCAACTATAAGTGCACCTTGGATCCCATGCATGATTCTTCGAAACCTCTTTAATTCCCAAAATAATAAAGTCATTATCAGCATAAATATCCAAGAATGTAAATAAGATATTAGGTATCAATTCGCGCCTAACCTCCCGTGGGTCAGGTTCATTGCTATAACATAGCCACAGTTCTTTGATTGGTAATTAATATGTGCTGTCTCATGTTTTTGTTGTGTGAACTTTAGATCTCTCTGGTTTTGGTATTTTCAAGTTTTAGAGTGTGTACCAGTATACTGTGCTTTACTGGTACCTGACTATGTTTTAGCGTTTTGGCGCTTTTAGGGTTAGTTCAGATGTTGATGCTACTAAATATGAGTACTATCCCAAAAAAAAAATACATAGAAAAAGTATTGTTCTTTTGGAGACATTTGGCCGTAACCTCAAGAAGGTACTGGTGAACAATAACTGTTCTAATGGTACCATCAATGAAACTAACCAGTTGAATATTTAGATTCAAGATTTTAATACAGGATGAATAATTACAACTCAGAAAAGAACAGTTTTTTCAACTCAGGAACATTGGTGATACTTGGCAGAAGAAAAGAACAGTTTTTTCTCGGCAAAAGAAAATAGCTTTTTCAACTCAGAAACAGCTTCTCCCTCAGAACCCAACACCTCTATAAATACAAAAGACTTTTCAAATTATATACCAATTAGAAAGTTGCAACTTCAACAGAAATAAAGGAAAAGAATATTATAAAAGGAAAGTTGAGCAAGACCTTCAAGCTTCGATAATGACTTGAGGGAAAGCACTTCAATTATTCCATTAACTGCTTTGGTTGAAACGCCTAATGAAACCAACTCCTTCTGCTGTTTTTTGGGGTACAGAAACATTTCAACATTTTACAGGGTACATAAAAACAGTACTTGCACAAAAAAAGTCAATTAGAGTTAATGATGGTCTATTGTATAACTTACATTTGCTCCTTGCATGAAGAAAGTAATTTCCCATAAATACGCGGTACAACTCTGGCAAGATAGAAGTGCTCACTTTGCAACTCTTTAAAGCATTTCTGTTCTAGGTAATTTGTGATCTGATAAGCAAGATGCAATTAATTTGTCATTATATTGAACCAAGATGATCACCCCCTTTAATTAAACAAAAATACAAATAACAACCAACATGCCTCTACTTGTCAACAATTTTTGGGTTACATGCAAATAACATTGAAACACTAAAACCAAGAATAATTTAACCAGAGAGTACCAATAAGTTTCTCCATAGCTACTCACCCAATTCAAAGTACACAACAAGTCCATCTCGAGTTGAAACTCAACATAAATTTTATTTTCCTTGAATTTAGTTCAATTTCTGCTTAGGGGACTAAAGAAGCTTGGAAAAATTAGTGGTAAAATGAGGAACTTTCAATGGAGTAAACCGGAGCCATCACTTTCCGCTAATAATTGGGTTAAAATCACAAGCACCTCTCAAGGACAGTGAGTGTTAGTTACTACATAAATGCTAGGTGCATTTTGCCGGCATAATTATGCATTGCACATCATTTGCAAATAACCAAAAAAATTCTGATGAAAAGAAAAGAAAACATAATGCATACATCAGGTATTCTTGTTGGGTTCTTTGAAGTATAATCACACAGCTTCCCAATCATCCTGTCATTTGGCTCTGCATCCTACATATTATAAACATAAAGGAAACATAATACTTGGAGAAAAAGACAATCTTAATTTGCTCTTCAAAACCAAGAAATCTAATAGCTTTCCATTTAGTAAAACAGGAGAATTAGTGTAAAAAAAATGAGTGTATGCTCATAAAATATGAATGGACCAATGAGTGCATACAGAATTATAGTATAAATAGAACTGTTAAAATTTAATAATTAAAAGATAGGAATAAAACCTGAGATCGAGGGAATATATTGGCAAGAATCTTTTTGTACCGTTTGACAGGTTGTCTTGATCAAGAACGGAAAGCGGGACAGAAGAAGCATAGCTTACCACAGATCGGCACCACCTTTCTTGACACAACCCCCATTTTTCCTTATTTTTTCCTAACCTTTTCTCTCTTTGCTATTTTTCTTTTTGTGATGGGGAAGGGGGTCGATCACTCCCCGTTTCCTTCCTCTCACTTAAAATCACGTAAGAACCCCAATTTGGAACTCAATTTCTCTTGTAGCATAAAATTCTAATCGGGTTTTCAGTGCCATAATATGAATCTGCAGTATAAATGCAAATGCATGATTGAAAAGGGGAACTATTAAGTTCACTAAATACATACATTTCAATTAAGGGAAAGAATTCAGTACTCCAAAATAGCAAAAAAAACAAGAATTTAGTAATTTGGCAATGCAAGGAGAAGGAATCCATCCGTCAAACAAATTTTACGTTTGCTTTGTTTTGATATTGGATCAAGGGCAAGAAAAGATGAAACAATCATAATCGAAGACAAAACATACCAAGTCATGTTTTGGCACCACCTGCTAGAGAAAAGGGGAAGGCGCTTTGGATGTATTTCTACGGCGATTCTCTATTTTCTTCTTTCGCACGAATTTTGATTCGAACAACAGAGGGGAATGCAAGGTTTGGCCAAAATCCAGAAAAATGCAAAGAATTCAGGTCTCTATACGGCAAGATTTAGGGATCTCCTAACAACGTCTCTTTCCTCCGTTTAGTTTGTTTCTCTCTCCACCGACGGGATAGGATAGGAGGGAGACAGCCAACCATATTTTTTGGAAATTCTGGTGGTGGAGCCTCATGATCTCGCCACTGATCACCGGCTCCAGCGCGTCGTACTCGTACGGGAGCGGTGGCAGCGTCGCCGTTGTCAGGCCGCGTGCCGATCGAGCTAGGGTTAGTGTTTCCTTCGAGGAGATAACGATGGAGCGAATTTTTTCCGGGAGGAGCATGGTGAGGAAGGAGGTGCTCTGACGCGCGACACCAGAGTCGGTTCCTTATTCACCAAGAAGAGCGTGAAGGAAAAGCGCACGGCAATAGAGAGAAAAGGAGAGGGACGCGTGGGGAAGGAGTAATGAGAAAACGCGTGGAAAATAAAGAGAGAAAAGGGGATTCAGTGATACAATTTCTGTGTGTCATTATATGTAGCATGGATATAAATCACTAAATTTAGATTTCTACACGTTTGACAACATGAAACAGATGTATAAAATCAAACTATTTTAATTAAAGGCTGAGATTGAGATCTGTTTTGATGAGTGGCTGAGATTTATATAATGGATGGCTCAGATCCTCTCTGAACGAATAGACGGTTGGCTCCCAAAAATATTAACGTGATATTAGTAGTCCAGATGGTTATCCGATAATATACTCCTAAGACTGTCGTACTCAGAAGGCATCAAATAATAAAGGAGCCCATGCAAAGGTGTGGGCCGGATTAACCTAAATTTGATCGGGCAGTCTGGAGATAAACTCAAATGGGGCGTTACTGCAGAGAATGCGGTACAAAAAAAGAAGGTGATAGTGATGGCCTGATGGGTACAAAAAAGAAAAAAAAATGAGATTTCAGTCACATATACCTAGAGCTGAACAAAAAATTCGTAGTTCGTAATTCGATTTGAGTTTGATTCGAAAAAGTTCGTAAAAAATTCGATTCGAAATTGAGTTCGTTCGAAATTAATTCAAACCAAACTTAGTTCGAAATTAATTCAAACCAAACTTAAACTGGACCTAGTTCGTTCGAAATAGGTTCGCAAACCAAACTTAGTTCGAAATTAACTCAAACGTGAACCGTTGATTTCTGCTGATAATGAACTTTAATATTTTATTTAGGATAATATTTGGGTTTGTAATAATTCTAAGACTTTGATTATTGTTGTGTACTTCTATTGATATTTAAATTGTACTTTGAATACTTTAGATATTTGGAAACTTTGGTGATGTTGCTCCTGTTAGCTATTTGGAGAACTTTGGATAGTGTGATTGTACTAAATTTTGATTGATTGTACTAAACTTTGGTGTTTGATATAAATTTTGGTATTTGTAATGAACTTTGATATAAACTTTGGTGTACTGTGTAATTAATTAGAATTCAGAATGCCTGAGTTTTTATTGAAGTGCTGTAATTTCGAACTATAGCCCAGCCATAAGTCATAACTCGTAAGTCGTAACAAAGTTCGTAAAAGTTCGAAATTGAGTTCGTAAAAAATTTGATTCGAAATTAAGTTCGTTTGAAATTAATTCAAACCAAATTTAGTTCGAAATTAATTCAAACCAAACTCAAACTGAAGGTAAGTTCGATTCGTTTCGGTTCGTTTGCAGCCCTACATATACCTACTCATATATTGGAATTATACAATCAAAAGTCAAAACAAAAATAAAAGATGCAAAAAATCACAATCACAAGTTCTCAATCCTAATTTAATAATAATATATTAACTTTATTTGAGAACAAGAGCTTAACTTAGGATATAGTCATTCAGAAGATGACAACTAGTTCCAGAGTCAAAACAGACACTGACATTGGGCCCCTACTAAATTGCTAATAACTATCCAGTAAACAAAAACTGGAAATAACTACCCATAAATATAAATAATAACCCACAACTCTCAAATTTACAAAACTAAAATGAAGACACGAAAACCTTCACTAATATTAAAATTTCAAGAATGAGTAATCACCGCAATCCAAATTCTCAGTCCACAGAGGCAAATCATCAAGTTGAATCAGATCTTCATCACATAAATCAAATTCACCGATTCTAAAATCGGCATCTGTGGTTGCCTCCATTTGCTTCAAGAGCTGAGACGACAAATCCTCCAAAAATCCTAGTGGCTTGGCACTTGTGTTTTGGACTGATGAGGTGGACCCGGTTCTGACGTGAGCAGCTGACGTGACAGTTGACTTCAATTTGTTGGCCTCGTAAACAATGTTCATTGTGGAATTGTCTGCAGTGATATCTTCCCTCTGTTTTTCTTTTACAGGCGGGCCCAATACAGTCTCCATCTCGTTTCTCTTCTTAATCCGAATAGCGGTTGCCTGGTACGGTGGAGTAGCTGTCTGGTACAGTTGAGTCTTCTTCTCTTGAGCAATCTGTGCCTTTTCCTTCTCCATGCGAACATATGCAGCCTGGTAAGCCTGGTACGCCTCTTCTTCTGATGAGAAGGTACCAAGCCAGACACGGACCCTACGTATCGGGTCCCTGATCTCTGCAGCCCAGTTGCCAGATGGCCTTCTGCGTACCCCTCGGTACTTGCTCGAAGGTTGGCGCAGCTGGGAAGGGTTTGGGGATTTAGGGTTTTGGTTTAGGGATTTAGGGTTTTGGATTGAATGAGGAATCACCACTGTTTTTGTGACCCTCTTGTGTTGGCATATGGGGAAGGAATCCGAATCAGAGTCAGTATCAGAATCGGTTGCATCGGGATCAGTGAAGTGAATGCGAATAACTCTATCCTGCACAACCATTTTTTTTATTTTTCCTATTTGGTCTTTCTACTTCCTAATCTACTCTTTGTGTAGATTTTTTATTTGTAGTGTCTGTCAAATCTGATCATGTGATGAAGAGGAAGCAACACCTGCTAATTATGAGAATGCAACAATGTTGACAAAAAAAAGAAGGTTTTTATTACAAGTTAGTGTGGGTATTGAGAAGAAACCAATTAAAATTGGAATAAATCACTAGGGGATAAATACATGAAAATAAAATGTACTAAATTAAACCATTAGGCTAATTGCATGAATATTGTGCTAAAAATAACTGTTGACTATCTTAGGTTTGCCTATGAAAAGGATAGTTATTTCATATCTCGAGTAAAAAAAATTATTGTGCATTTGTACAAATCAGAAAGACAAAAAAGAGAAGCTTCTTTTCCAATGATTATAACATGACCATAAGTAACCCAAATATCAATTGAATTCAGTGGAATTCGTAGTTAAAAATCCAAACAAATAGACATAAACAAAGTCAAAATAAATATGATATATTGTACTATAGATTCTACTTAGACTAAGAGAAGACTACTCAACAAAGGAAAAATTAATATGAGATATTATCTTATAGAATCTACTTACTTAGACTAAGAGACAATAATTCAACAATAACACCTACAATCTATTTTTTTTACAAAAGGGAAATAAATATCATTGAAAGCTAATTTAAGGGAATAGCCAAATAAATCAAATCAAGTGAAAACAAGAGATGCATATAAATTTCTGTCAATCTAATTAAAACAAAAGTTTAAGAAAACTAAAATTAGAACTAAAGAATTCTAGCAAAATAAGAAACTAGCGAGTAAACCAACAATCAAAACAGAAAGTAACTAAGCAAATTATTCATTGCTCCATGCATCTCATGATAGGGGAAATATACCTATGTACCAATTAGAAACTAAGGAAAGCAACAACTACACAATATTATACAGAATAGCTCTGTAATACTTGTATTAGTACCAGTTGTTTGGTTCCATACCAGAACATGCTTTGGTTTCAATAAACCCCCACTTTAATATATATATATATATATATATATATATAGAGCTTGGCTACTATGCTTATATAAGCAAAAGCCCCCATATGCTTATAACTCATTTTTGCGTTTTCAATGTTCAAATGGTCGATCCGACCGTTCATCTTGTTCTTCATATTAATATGTGCTTGGAGACTAAATTTTACATTTTTATGAATTTTTTTACTATTTATTAAGCCCCTTTGAAAATTGCTGATCTGGGTGAACAGTAAAAACAGTGTTTCCAAAATTCTGGACCACCAGATCAGAAACTTTCAAAGTGGCTTAATAAATAGTAAAAAAATTCAGTAAAATGTAAAATTTAGTCTCCAAGCACATATTAATATGGAGAACAAGATGAACGATCGGATCGACCATTTGAACATTGGAAACGCAAAAATGCTCATTTAAGCATATGGGGGCTTTTGCTTATATAAGCATAGTAGCCAAGCTCTATATATATATATATATATATAAATCAATAAGGTCACCGCATGTTAAATTAAAAGATAAACCTCGCATAAACCCTTACCGAGAAGATCGGATGTGCATCGAAATTACAAACTTCGCGGTCTTCGCCATTCGTTGCACGAACTCACAAGAAGAAGGAGAAGAAGAACCCAGCTTGATCAGATCAGAAGACATAAATCCCCTTTAAAAAATAATTCGAAAATCGCACGAGAATAACTGAATCAGAGATAAAACAGAGGAGAGAATAGAGAGAACTAAATCGTGGAAGACTGAATTGGGATTGGGATGGGGTTTATGCAATTTATTGTCGGAATAAATGGAAGAATAAGTAAAGTTCGAGATGAATTAATATCATCTAAAGTAACTCAAATTTTGAGTTTAGATCCTGACCGTCAGATCTGTTCTGGCACGAATATTAATGAAATCTGTGCATCCCACGGTCCCACCTCGGGACAGATTGTCAAGGATTCTGATCGAACGGTCCCGATCTAAACTCAAAATTTGAGTTACTTTAATGGATCCTGGCACCGGAGATATGTTGCCTTCTGGGGGTTATGCGAGCTCTTTTTCGTCCTTTTCCTTCTTTTTTCTGCGTATTTTCTACTTGTATTTAAAAATAAAATATGGGTAAAAGAGTAAATTATCAATCGGCATTTACGAGTGGACCCTTAATATTTTTTCAAATTAGTCCCCTTAGGCTTAGGCATTAATGTTGAGTAGGAGGCCACTTACTAAAAATTTTGTTGCAAAAATAATCTGAAAGTTTGAACAAGATAATGAGTTAATGTGCTAACTTATGTTTTGCTTAATTCCAATCTACAGTTTAATTGAAGTTTTCTTTTATTCAAAGTAGAATTTTGACAAATTTGCAAAACAACAATAGATAGGAATTCACGATTCCAACAATTAAAGTAGAGACCCTTAAACTTTTTCCAAATTAGTTCCCTTTTAGCTTTAGGCATTAATTTTGAATAGGCCGCCTACTAAAAATATTGTTGCAATAAGAAAAAATCAGAAAGCTTGAAATAGATAAATTAGTTCATGTCCTAACTTATGTTTTCATTAATTCCACTCTATAGTTTAATTGAAATTTTCTCTTATTCAAAGTAGAAATTTGGGCGAATTTGCAAAATAACAGTTGGTGCAAATTCATTGCTCCTGAATTAGGTCAGCTCCAACAGTTTAGATTCGCTATGCTCATCAAGAGAATTTGATGAGCACGGCTCTAAAAATTCATCGAATTAACTTCAAATGATGAATTCAACTGTTGAAACCCGACTACTTTACGAGTGATGCGTGTACATACAAAATTTTAAAATTTTAAAATTTATTTAGTACAAAGTCAAGCGGTCAAAAAAATGTTATACTAAATGAATTCGAAAATTTCAAAATTTAAAATAAAATATGTATCTGCACGGATATTCAAATTTCAATATTTAATTTTCAGATACAAACACATAATATCCGATCCATTTGCATCCCTACTCCTAGCATCAATACAAATATATTTTTATCCGTCTCTCTATCTATCAATAATATTGGAATAATATTGGGCGTAGATAGAGATAGAAAACTTTTTATACCTCTATGCAACGGGTCATAAATGTAATCGTCTCATTTAGCAATCAAGCGAGTTAGATCAAATTGGGATTAGGGGGCAAGATAAAATCTTAGCTCATTATTAGACTAAGCTAGCTCTTTTAGCTCGTTGGGTTTGGTTGAATCTTGTTTTGAGAATAAAATAAATTCTACAAACTGTTGGATTTATTGCCAACCTCGTTGGATTTAATGCCAACATTGAGAATATATGTAATCTAATTATGGATTGTTTACTGTCATATATGGTTGTCAATTAAAGTGATTAAATAAGGTAATAGACAATCAATATATTCATTATGATGTGGTCCATAAATGTGTAGAACAATTTAGGCAAATATCAAATCATTGATGGACTGATTCTGAGATTTGCAATTCAGAAAACTGTCATTTAAGAGGATTGTGTGGGCCACACGGATATCAATGCGGCCGCACGAATTTTGAAGCGACAGCACGGTTTTTGATGCAGTGCACAAAATACTTTTTCAAGTTGGCAGATAACCAGATAGGTTATTATATATAAGGATTGGTCCCCAAAGCACAAGAAAATAACGAAAAATTGCATAATTTTCTAGCCGTCAATTATGTGGCCTTCTCTACTTCTCCCCATTAAAGAATAGAGAGGTGAGATCATTAAGGAATTGTGAACACGATCTCACAAGGGCAGTCTTGTAGCTTTGGAAGGCTTCATCCTACCACTAAGAAGGCCGCCGGCGCTTCAACCTCTACATCGGCACGAAGGTTTTTCTTGTCGCTGTCCCACAAGTTCATCAACCGCTTTTGAGTGAAGCTTTACTTAAATACGTTAATGGAATCAGGTATTGCTTCTGCTCCCTAAGAATTGATGATTTTTGCATGATGGCCATTTTGGCATAGGTAGATCAATAGTGACATATTGAATTGAATTGAATTGTTTTGGTGACTGAATTATTTTAGTGTAATAATAAGATCCCAACAAGTGGTATCAGAGCCTTCCTATGCCGAATGATTAAGACTTTTAGGATCTAGAGAGAATTAGGAATTATTGATAATTTTTTCATTGATTTTTGTTGAATTTTTCTCGATTATTTTAGATCTGAAAATTTTAGTTTGGAGGGCACAAAACTTGTAAAAGTTTACAGCCATAATTGTCTATTTTTCAGTTATTAAGTTGGTTATAATTTGCTAGAAGATTTCCAATTGAAATCGTAAAATTCTAATCAAAATTCAGTCCTGGCAGAGTTTGTGCGACCCTCTTTGCGGACGCATAGAGGCCACACAAAATTCCGCACAAATATTAATAGGCAGTTATGGAATTTTGGGTTTTGGTGAAATTTTTTTTTTTATAAATTTCCTAAAACAAAAATATAGATTTGGAATTAAATTTCTAAATTTGAAAAGTTATTTAAGGTGCTTCCAAAATTAAGAAATCTCTCTAGATCATGGATCAATTTCAACCAATGTTTTAAATAGCGTTTATAGCGTCATAGCGGGAAGGCTACAAAAAAAGCTCTAGCGAATAGCATAGCTATAGCGGAAGCTATTCCAAATAGCGTTTTTTTTTTTTACAAAAATTATATTATATATTTGTACTATATATTAATATTATCTAAAGTTTCATAGAACAATAAATAACATCAAATTAATTAAGAAATTATAATATTCATATTGAACTAGTACAAAAGTCCATGGTTCAAAATATCCATAATAATATCATAAACTATCGATCTTTTTCTATACAAAATATCTTAAGCATCATGATTCATTCTATTTTTTTTTCTATACAAAATAAATTTTATGGATCTTTATTTAAGCCCATATAAATTGTCTAAAAAAGCCCAATATGCATAGCGCGCAAATAGCGCGCTACACGCTATGCGCTATAGCGGACCGCTATTACCGCTATAGCGGCCGTAGCGCAATTAGTGTATTTTCATGCCATAGCTTAGCGTTTAGGGTCCAAAAACGCTATAGCGGCGCTATAGCGCCGCTATTTAGAACACTGATTTCAACATAATAAATGCAATTTTACAGTTACATAGACAAAGATACGCCCGCACGGATTTTGATGGAATCGCACGGTTTTTGATGCAGATGCACAAATACCTTTTTTTAATTTGGCAGACCGCACAAAAATTTGTAGGGGCTGCACAACTCTCTGAAAAGTTAGAGAATAGTTTCTGAGATTAAAAATGCAGTTATTATGATGCAATTATATATATATTTATTTAATTGCACTTTTGTTTTGTGGCTATGATATAAATTATAATTCTTATAAAGACATTAAAGTTATATGTATCTTGAATTAAATTAATTGAGTCCTAATTGTACCCAAAGGTACCTCTTTTGACAAGATTGATTTAAATTTATTTTACAAAAGAATATTATGTGTGCATTTAATGGATGCAATCATTTATCGGCCCAAAGGAAGATAATGGTTGTTGAAATTATTTGTACGAGTGATAATAAAGTATAGTGATGACCAAAAATTTTACACATATGTCAACATTGTCGGCCCAAAGGAAGGCATGTTGTTCGGTATGTTCTAGGTTATCAGTACCTTATTATTGTGCCAAAGTATCATAAGAAATTGACCCGTTACCCAAAGGTAGCCGCTTAATGGAAACCGATACTTTGGTTTTAAGATGGTTTTAAGACTCATAAAATGTGATGATTTATTAAGATAAGTTACGATACTATGAATGTAACAATGTCTAGGAAAGTTCTGTCTAGGCAAGTCGGAATTCGAAGTGAATCCTTAGGGATCCCTGACTTACCTGGGAACTTACCTGGTTGTGAAATTCGTGTGTATAGTAACAAAAGGGAAAATCATCTCATATATTTTGAGCAAGTTGGGCCTTTATTTGAATGTAATTTATAAATTTAGAATTTTTTATTTGTGTTGTTCTTTGTGATTTTTTGTTCGTAATTTTTCAGTTAGCATTGTTAAATGCCTAATTAACATTTTTTATGTTGAATGGAACCAACTTCAAATTTTGACATGAGAACATAGTAATAGTTCTCGGTGTCAAGGATCTAGACCTTGCATTAAGGAGGTATGTCCCACACTTACGGATAAGAGTACTTCTGATGATCAGAAGGAAAATGAAAAGTGGGACAAATCAAATTGCATGTGTCTTATGATGATGAAGAGGTCCATTAAGAGGCATTAAGGGGTGCGATTTCCGATTTGATTATTATCATTAAGGAATTTTATAATCCCACAGAACATTCAGTATTTGAGACAGAAAATGCAAATTTTTTTATTATGTTGAGTTTGCGGGGGGAGATACAATAATGGATTTTGAATTTGAATAGGAGTATGCAAATATTCCCACAGGTGTTGTGAGTTTTATGGACATAGATCTCATTTAACTCAAAATACAAGTATCTTTAACGGAACCATTATTGAAGACCAAACTCAACATAATCAAACAACACAAAGTCAGATTTTAGAATCTCTGGAAGATGTTGTTGTAGGCCAGATTGCTTCAGACAATGCTGGAATTTCTCGAGAAAATTCAGAAGTGCCAATAAGAAAATATAATCAATGACTGACAATGACATTGGAAAAATTACCTCATTACCTAAAGAAACGAGACCCATTAGTTTCAAATGGATATTTAAAACTAAAAGGGATTTGAAAAGTAATGAGGAGTAATATAAAGCTCGTCTTGTCACTTAAGGTTTTGGAGTTTTTTTCTTTGGTTTCATTTAATGAATGCAAGCATTAACCGGCCCAAAGGAAGGTTGATGATTGTTAAAATTATGTGTACATAGAGTATAGTGATGATTATTATGTTTTACGTATAATCAATATTGTCGGCCCAAAGGAAGGCATATTGATTGATATGTTATTTGAATCATCAATACTTTATTTTTGAAAGACTCTTTATCAGATTATATTGGCACTAGTTATGCATTTCAATTTGGAGATTTAGTACATAGATATTAAGAGAGCGTTTCTAAATGGTGACATTAATGAAACAATTTATATGGTGCAACTAGAAAACTATGTGTCGAGAAACACAAAGTTTATGGTGTTGCAAACTTAAGAAATTCATCTATGAACTAAATAAAGTGTCTCAACAATGGTATTGCAAAATTCATAGTGAGATTATCTCGTTTGGTTTTGAGATAAATTTATTGAATGAATTTATATACCTTAAGTTCTGTGGGAGTAAATTTGTATTTCTATGTGGATATCATATTGCTTGCCAATATCGATATAAATATGTTGCAAGAAACTAAGAACTTTCTGATGAAAGATCTTAGTGATGCATCATTTAGAATATGAAACAATGCTAAACTAAAGTAAGGTAAAGTAAAGGAAAGAATACAGAATGGTGAATTGAAAATAGAACATGTAGGAACAGATTCTATGTTTACGGATCCTCTTACTAAGGGATTGACACCGGCTAAGTTTGAAGAGCATGTTGCTCATATGGGTGTAATCTCTATTGTGGATATTCAGTTTTAGTGAGAGTCTGTTATTTGTAATTTAATGTTCTATTTTTCATTGTAATTTTGGATATGTAACTTGTGACATGTAACAAGTGTTATATATATTATGAAGTTTTGACATTCTGTTTCTCGTTTTTGTTTGACTTCTAATTCAGTTAATTTATGAAATTCAGTTTCAAGATTTAAGTAGGAGACCAAGTTAGAAATAGGCATGTGAATATCACAATTGCATGTAATTTCTATGCTACACATCAACATCATGATTCATGTCATTCAGCTGTATTAGTGATGTGATTATTGAGGATTTAGTTGCGAATAAATACGACGAATGTCGTTTTAGTCCTTTGTTGATATAATTGATGGACCGAGTTGGTTTGGGAATATATAAGGAAGACGGGAAAAAAATGTGCGCACATAAGGAACACAATGCATAATTAAAAAGTCATAACATATTGCTCAAGTGGAACATTGTTGGATTTATTGCCAACCTCGTTGGATTTAATGCCAACATTGAGCATATATGTAATCTAATTATGGATTGTTTACTGTCATATATGGTTGTCAATTAAAGTGATCAAATAAGGTAATAGACAATCAATATATTCATTAGGATGTGGTCCATAAATGTGTAGAACAATTTAGGCAAAAATCAAATCATTGATGGACTGATTCTGAGATTTGCAATTCAGAAAACTGTCATTTAAGAGGATTGTGTGGGCCACACGGATATCAATGCGGCCACACGAATTTTGATGCAACAGCACGGTTTTTGATGCAGTCGCACAAAATACCTTTTTCAAGTTGGCAGATAACCAGATAGGTTATTATATATAAGGATTGGTCCCCAAGGCACAAGATAACACAGAAAAGCACAGAAACTGAAAAAATATTTTTCTCTTTAGAAAAATACAGCTCTGTGTGTCTTCTCTTCTTCTTCTTCCATGCACCATCAAATAATAGAGAAGAGAAATCCATTAGAAAATTTGGAGAGGATTTCTCAAGGGCCATATCTTGCTGTCTTGGAAGACTTATTCCTACGACTATACGACAAAACAACAATAAGGGCTTCTTGCCATTAGAGTCTAGTCTCGTGCTAACGGAGACGGTTGGCGATCTCTTAAAGGATCAAGTTATTCCATTGAAACATCAATGGAATCAGGTATTATGTTCCGCACTTAAGATTTATGTTTTATGAGTCGGCTTTGGCATAGGACGGTCCTTAGGTTAAGGTGGGGAACTGTTTCTTCTTTTCCGGGGTGTAAGTGTTTGACCCCTAGATGAGATGTAATTGTTTGATCTCTAGATAAGGCGTAATGGTTTGGCCTTTATGATTCCCTAACACAAACTTTTTGGATCGAATCTAGTTGGACCTTGTTTTACACTTGGAATCGAGCTGGATAGCATAAAATTCATACAAATTCACACAAATTCATACAAATTCACAGATTCATATCTAGCCGCGCTGGCTTGTCAGCTCGCTCGCGAGCTAGGTCCAACTCAAACTCGTACTACTTAGAAATGTTACTAAATAAACTTCACTAATTTTCTGTGAAATTGCTCCACCAATCCTGTGAATCAGTAGAACAAAGGCGTTTCTCCCTCCACCAGTCATTTGCCTCGGTGGAGCTGTTTTTTTATAAAATCTAACTCCTATGTACTTGTTATGTTAAAATCATTAAAATTAGTTCTATTTTAAAAAATATCTTTAGAAGGCGTAAACCTTCATCTCTTTAAAAAAAAAATTTACGTTATAATTTTAAGCACATCAAATTTATTTAAAGTGAATAAGGAGAAATTATAATATAAAAACAATCTAATTAAGATAAATAGCAAAAGAAAATATGGTGAAAGAAATGAATCATGCTGTTATTAATTTTGTTACGGTATGTCACATCACGTGACATGAGACATGATCAGATTTCTAATATTGTCTCTTTATTCAAATTTATTGCAATTTGTTCACACTTTTTAGCATTTTTTTTCTAATGTTCGAAAAAAATAGTCAAACATCACCCGTTAAGATACATTTAACACTATTGTAGTCATCATTAGGTGACATGAAATACGCCACGTGATCAAGTTTCAGCATGTTAATCAAACTACGTTACATTTTTATTTTACTAATCAAACAGATAATATAATTAAAAAAATATAAGCTTAATTAAATATCAATGGTCACAAATACGGTCCCAAATACGGAACGCATTTTTATTTCTTTAGACGAAGTGATGTGATCAAAACTTATCAATGGTGACATATTAATATTATTTCATTTTAATAATGCGAGAGCAAATAATAAAA
Organism: Carex littledalei; assembly: GCA_011114355.1. Classification (NCBI taxonomy): domain Eukaryota; kingdom Viridiplantae; phylum Streptophyta; class Magnoliopsida; order Poales; family Cyperaceae; genus Carex; species Carex littledalei. Next base: position 5,541,028 of record CM022085.1, on the reverse strand, counting down.
CTTCCCCGTCAACCCTGCCGAATTTTTTATTAATATCCAACATTAAATAAAAATTAATAGAAATATCCACAATTTTTGAAGAATTATAAAAATACCCAGACCGCTGAGAATCTCGACAGTCTACTTATTTTCTGGACCGTCAGGAATCTCAGATATTCAGAAAAAAAATTAACTACCGAAAATTTCGACGATTGTTTCTGTCAGAACCCGAAAATTTAGATTTGTGGTTTTTTGTTTTAATTAGAAAATTTTATGATTTTTTTATTTTTTCTATTAAAATATTAGAAATATTTTATATTTATTTGAAAATAGATGGAATACTATACAATTTAATATTTTTTATAACTGTAAAAAATCTCGACTGAAAAATGTTGATTCGGATTATTTATCTAGTCTTTCTAGTAAATTAAATTCTATAATATTTCATCTATTTTTAAAAAAATCTAATAATTTAATAGAAAAAATAAAAAATCATAAAATTTTCTAATTAAATAAAAAATCCATTAATCTTAACATTCGGTTTCTGACAAAAACTTAAGAAATAAAAAAAATTATATGTCCTAACCGTCGAGATTTTTGACAGTTCATTTTTTTTTTCTAAACTGTCGAAAATTCTAGCGATGCAGAAATAAGTGCGATTTGATCATTTTTATAATTCTTAAAAAATCGTGAGCATTTTTATTAAGGAAGCTGATATGAGTACCCGCACTGTACCCACACCTAAACTGCCATAACTGCTTGTAGGGACCGCAACCGTTTCCAAAACTGTAATTTTATTTTACATGTATTAATAGTAACATTGTGAAGTATTTATATCCATACAATCAACTACATATATGATATATGATTTCCTAAAATAACCGTACCCGCACATTTTCTTCAAAAATCCTCGCTTCGTACCCGCATTTGGGGACCACTAAAATTGTCAACAAAAAACGTTGACTTAGCTTATGTGTGGGTAATAAACGACATGTGGGGACCACTAAAATTGTCAACAAAAAATGTTGACTTAGCTTATGTGCGGGTAATATTTATATCTCTATTATTGTGGTATTTATACTTATGAAACAAAATATTTATAACTATAAGGGTGTGGTATTTATACTTACGAACTAAAATATTTATATCTATATTACGTTGGATGAATAAGAATCTTAAAAAAATATTTGAGTTGAAATGTTGGAGATCTTTAACCAAGAGTCATCATGTCATGGATCACATGGGCACTCTTTTTTTTATATGTTGGATTTAATACAACTAGTTTGTATGAAATTTTGGTCCAAACTAGATCATAACCAAGAGTTTTGGCAACATGAGCCCAACTTGACAAAACTTGGGCCAAACCTTGATCGCATGGTTACTAAGTGGTAAGGACATAACTTTTATACAAACATTGTATTGGATCTTGAGGAGTATATGTTATATGGATTACATGGGATTGCATGTGTACAAAAGGCAATATGTATATATGTTGCACTAATTGTAATCTATTAGTATTCTCTATGGTTTTATATGAATTCATATATAATAATCGGCCCAACGAAAGTTTATTATATATTTTTCAAATAAATAATTTAAACCATATAACGTTATTTTTAATAATTGGTTGTTATTAATTTTTTTTAACTTTAAATTGTAACTGCCACTTTATTAAAATGAATTTTGTATCTGAACAGATCAAGTATTTATATCTGAACAGATCAAGTATTTATATCTGAACACATCAAGTATTTATATCTGAACACATCAAGTATTTATATCTGAACTACCAAGTATTTATATCTGAACACATCAAGTATTTATTTCTGAACACATCAAGTATTTATATCTGAACACTACCAAGTATTTATATCTGAACACATCAAGTATTTATATATGAACTACCAAGTATTTATTTCTGAACACATCAAGTATTTATTTCTGAACACATCAAGTATTTATATCTGAACACATCAAGTATTTATATCTGAACTATCAAGTATTTATATCTGAACACATAATAGACAATTACATCATCTTCGCAAATCAAACTGTTACAAACATCTCAAAAAAAAGAAACAATATTAATCTAGCTGATCACATTTCAAAATCACCGATTAAATTTGTGAGAACCACACGAAATCGCTTCCAGTTTCGAAATCGCCTCAAAATCGCCGAAGCCTTCGTAAAAGAAAAAACGGAGAGAAAGGAACATTTGAATTCAAAATGGAAGGTCCGATAACATTGTTAGTTAGATCGGTAGTTGTGGAGACCGCAACCTTACAGTTATGGAAGTGCGGGTACAGTGCGAGTACTGTAGCGCGGGTACTAAAATAATTATTCTTTTATTAATTTCATTTTAATGTTGTATATTAATAAATAAAAAACCGGTAAACCCTGCTACTTGAATGACGGAGATGTCATCGCCCTTGTCCGACAAAAATCTCGACACTGCCACTACCTCATCTCTCTAGTCTCCTCAATATTAGTATCGCCATCTCCCATTAAAGATTAAACCCCAGTTCCCTTTTAATCCCAAGGCCATACTGAAGATTGCATTGTTGATAAACCCTATCAATGTAGAGGTCAAGTCAGTTTAGACTGGAATTGATGCCGCAGCGGTTGTATGGGTTTAATTTGGGGATTATTGGACCTGATTATTTACATCTGGAAGTTAAACGATCTGATTCAGATGGCGGGGGTTCAACCGTTCAAAGATAGTGTTCTGGAGGTAAAAATGGTGCTCGAGGAATTAAGTTTGTGCCAATTGAATGGGAGCTTAGTAAGGTCCTCCTATACCTATTAGCTTGGCATAAGAAGTTAAAATGGTATGCTTTATCTTAAACCTTATCTTTACATCATATTTCTACCCATTGAGGATATTTTAAGTTATTTTTTATGTTCATGCTAAAAGAGGAAAGGTGTAGGTTGGGATGCAGCCAAGCTAAGGCAGGAAAAAAGACTAGTATTTTTGGTACTTTTAACTTGGAGATCGATGGATCCATTGGAAAATATGAGTCATTCTCTGTAGTCAAAGAAGGGAATAATGCAGATTCACTGCTTTCTAAGTAAGAACTTTCCCCAAATGTGAAAATTAATTTGTTATTGTGACAGTTACACATCCTTTTCCTAAAATTACCATTGGTATGTCTACTTTTGGAAATAAAATATTCGTAAGCCGCTTAGATTAGGAAATAATTAATCCGACCCATCCAAACTAGCTAGGGTTTTGCATAGGGTATGTCCGCCAGTTGTTTACAGTTGCCCATTGATTTGAGCCGCCGTCCCTTCTAGAATTTGAAATGGTACCTAGGCATTTGCTTGGAGCCGTTCTGATTATGCTTATTTAATCTGAACCGTCAAACTTAGGGTTTTAGATTAATCATTTAGGCAGTCACACAAGTACTATATAAGACCCAAGGGAGCATCTTTTTGTTCATCCATTTCCAAATCAAACAAGTATGAAAAATATTAGAGAAGAGAAGGCTTAAAATAAATCTCTGACCACATTATATGAGTATTGCAAAAATAGATGTGGCCATTGCGGTACTGAAATCTGAGACTGAGGTAAGTTCTCGCCACTTTTATATCTTTAAAAGGTAGTGGATTCGTTTCCGCAAAATTAAGTTGCGATAAAATTGATCAAAGTAGGCGATTTTTGGTGCATGTTTAAAATTCCTATAATTTAAATTGTTTGTTTTGAATCTAATGCATTTATTTTTATTTTTCAGATGCCAAGTGGCAGTGCACCAAGGATTGCTGTTGTGCAAGATGCCGTGCTTACCAAAAGACAAACAGAAAGGTACTCATTTGTTTATTTTTTGGCAGAGCACCTAAAGTTCTTTTCAAATATTTGTGTTGAGTATGTGTTGTTTGACAATTAATATTTATGGGCATTTTGGAAGCTAAAAGTTGTTTCAGTTGAGTGGAGATTACGAAATTTTGGAAGCCAAAAATTGTTTCAATTGAGTGGAGATGAGGATTTGAGCAACATCCAGACTAGAGTTTTGGATAGGTTACCTATCTTAATTAATTATTGGTGTGACTTGATATAAACCATCCGAGTTGGTGCTTTTGGGTTCAGTGCCTTGTTGTTTTTTGTTTGGAGTGCTCCAGATTGGAGTATTTTCTTCATGTGAGCTAGCCAAAATTAGGGTTATAGGTGCCTTTATGGTTTGTCTGGAGCCATCCACATCAGGAGTTAGCCTTTTAGATTAGGGTAGATTTTTTGAATCGTCAAAATAGGGTTTCTGGTCAATGTTTTTAGCAACCACAAGCTTGTAAACACTAACGATATAAATACATAAAACAGAAGTATAATCATGCTAGCAATTTGCTTAACTGAATAATGCATTTTGTTTAGCCCGAGGGTGGCCAAGCCGAAAAAGGCTTCACATTTGACGGTTGATTGAGCTTCAAAATTAGTTACTTGAAGCTTAATTGTATGTTTGTTTAATTGACCTTGATTGCATTCGGTAGTAACCCATATGTACATTACCACTGATGACTAACATCATATATAATACCAACTTAGCATATACTGTCCAAATGATTATATCTGCTTGATCTTAACTTTTGATTTGGACTGATTGTTCTATGTCAGGATCCTGTGCAATTGCAGTCAATGCAATGGTACAAAGCTAACCCCGGCTAGGTTTGAGAGTCATACTGGTTCCAGAAGGAAAAACTGGAAGCTTATTGTCAAGGTCAAAGGCACTGACATCAAGTTAGACAACCTGGTACGTATTCATTGAAATTTTATGTAAAAAAGTTTCCTTAGCACACTTGGAAGAATTAACATACCTCCATTGATAAACTGGATTAGCCATGTTGCTCACGGGTGGTGGTGGAGCCAATGAGTTATATTCAAATAATTCTGTAGGGTGTAATGATAAAAACTTAATTTCACAAACATTATTACTGACAAAATGGTTGCCTACCAAATTTGATGCAATTTTAAAATCTGATTTTTCATCTATCGAAGCATATCTACAATTTTATTATTGATCTTGTAACCATTTTGTTGGTTGTCACAGTTGTCAAATAGGTTTGATCGTCAATATATCCCCTCTCTTAAATAAATAGAAACCTATCAGCCAGTGCATAAGAAAAATGCAGACTTGGTCCAAACTGTTAACTCATGAGGTGGACAATTTTCAAGCCTACAGCTGAAAAAGTCATCTCAATTTGTGATCTGAAGTTGTAGATATCTAACCTGTACATTTGTTTGTTTTATCAACTATGGATTTTTATAGTTGAATGGCAAGAAACCCGGTGTTGCAAAGACTACGCAAAGGAATGCTCCAATTACAATGAAACAGAAGGTGGAGGAGTTGCTTCAAGGTACGCATTATATAATATTCTTTCTAATTCATAAAGTTTACGGTATTTTGGGATTAAACTTCATTCATTGATAGTCTGTCTACATATACAACTCATTCTTACACTTTAGTCCCTATAACTATTGTATTCACACTTTTACCTAAATACCCTTATATTACAATACAATATTCAACACTCTCCCTCAAGATGATGCATAGATATTGATCATGTTCATCTTGCCTATTACATTGGAGAAGTCTGTGACACTCAACCCTTTTGTGAAGACATCAGCAATTTGCTCCTTGGTACGAACGAAAGGCATACATATAATGCTCTCGTCAAGTTTATCCTTGATAAAGTGTCGATCAATCTCCACATGTTTGGTTCTATCATGTTGTACTGGGTTGTTTGCTATGTTTATAGCCGCCTTGTTGTCACAGTACAACATTATGGGTTTGTTCTCCAACAACCCCAATTCCGATAGCAATCTTCGTAACCACAACCCTTCACTCACACCTTGGGCCATGGCTCTATACTCAGCCTCTGCACTAGACCTTGCTACTACATTCTGCTTCTTGCTTCGCCAGGAAACCAGATTACCCCCAACAAACGAACAGTAGCCTGAAGTTGACTTTCTATCATCAAGACACCCTGCCCAATCGGCATCTGTATAGACTTCAATCCTAGTGTGCCCATTTTTACTCAGGAGCACACCTTTTCCTGGACAACTCTTGAGATACCTCAGAATCTGATACACGGCCTCTTCATGTGGAATTCTAGGGTCGTGCATATACCTGCTCACTACGCTCACAGCGTATGCAATGTCAGGTCGAGTATGTGCTAAGTAGATCAGTCTGCCTACTAGGCGCTGATACTGTCCTCTATCTACTTGATCACCTATTCCTCCCTTCAGCTTATTATTAGGGTCTATGGGTGTATTGACAGGTCGACACCCAAGCATTCCCGTGTCTCTCAGTAGATCTAGAACATACTTTTGCTGTGAAAGAACTACCCCTTTTTTTGAGCGAGCAACCTCAATGCCTAGAAAGTAGCGCAATTCACCCAGGTCTTTCATTTCAAACTCTGTGGCTAAGCTGGCCTTAAGCCTCTTCATCTCAACAGGATCATTACCTGTTAACACTATATCATCCACATACACCACCAGAATGCAGATTTTCTCTCCTTTCCTTTGGATGAACATAGTGTGATCGGCACTACTTTGCTGATAGCCTAGTTTTTTCATTGCCATAGAAAACCTGTCAAACCAGGCTCGTGGTGACTGCTTTAACCCGTACAGGGAGCGCTTCAGGTGACACACTTTACCCTTCAGTTGTTCATTTTCAAACCCAGGTGGGATCTCCATATATACCTCTTTCTTTAGGTCCCCATGAAGAAAGGCATTTTTAACATCTAGCTGGCACAAATCCCACCCAAAGTTTACCGCACACGAGATGAGAGTTCTGACAGTATTCATTTTCGCCACTGGAGCAAAGGTCTCCTCATAGTCCACACCATACGTTTGTGTGTAGCCCTTGGCCACCAATCTGGCTTTGAATCTGTCCACCTTTCCCTCTGGAGTATATTTTGTCGAGTATACCCACTTGCATCCTACAGTGCTTTTGTTGGACGGTCTAGGGACCATATCCCAAGTGTCATTCTTGACTAATGCTCTCATCTCCTCGAACATTGCCTTCTTCCACTTTGGGTCCTGCATTGCTTTCCTCCAATCACATGGAACAGAGTTAGAGTGTAAGGAGGTTACAAAAGCTTTGTAAGTAGGGGAAAGTGTCTCAAATGAGACATAGTGAGAGATAGGATGCGAGGTTGAGACATCTTCCCCTTGCTTCAAGACAGTTGACCGGACTCCTTTGCGCAAGGCAATAGGAAGATCGAGATCAGAGAAAAGAGGAGTACCTGAGGGTAACTCTGAGTTACCTGAAGGCTGTGGTGTGAGCGAGCCGTCGACAGGAGCAAGTAATTGGTATTGATCTTGGACCGGAGGTTGCTCAACATTCTCATGACGAGGTTTTCGAGTATAAACCTTGTTGATCTGCCTATTAGGAGGTGGTAGGCTTTGGTCAATGCTTGAGTCCAGATCTGTCTTTGTAGTTGGACTTACGGGCATACTGTTGTCAGATTCCTTACTCTCCCCCTCTCGACCAACTCGGTCCGAGGGATAGGTGACAACCACCTCAAGAAGATCATGAAATGTAACTGGAGATGCATTGGACTGTGTATCGGAAAGAGTAAAATAGGGTTCTGTCTCTCGGAATGTCACATCCAAGCTTTCCAGCATCCTTTTTTTCACAGGGTCATAACATCTATACCCCTTTTTCCCACTGGAGTACCCAATAAACACACATTTGTGGGCCTTCGCATCGAGTTTGCTAATACCTGGACTTGTGTTATGAACAAAACACACACAACCAAACTTTTTGGGAGGTACCTTGAATGAGGTAGTCCCTGTGAGCATTTCGAGTGGTGTACTGAAGTCCACCGCTCTCAAAGGCATTCTGTTGATCAAATACGTAGCAGTCTGCGCTGCTTCTCCCCAAAGGTACCTCGGAACGTTCATGGCAAAGAGGAGGCACCTCGTCACTTCCAGGATGTGCCTGTTCTTCCTTTCTGCAACACCATTTTGTTCAGGGGTATTCACACATGTAGTTTGATGTACAATACCATTACCTCGTAAGAAGTCTTGCATTGCCCTGTTGGTGTATTCTGTGCCATTATCTGAGCGTAACACCTTCACTTTCTTCTCAAATTGGGTTTCCACCATCTTGTGAAAAGTCTTGAAACACTCCAAAACTCCCTCTTTACTCTTCAACAGGTACAGCCAAGTCATCCGGCTATAACAATCAATAAAGGTGACAAACCACCTTGAACCAGATAGAGCAGTAACTCTCGAGGGCCCCCAAACATCAGAATGAACAATATCAAAGCAAGAAACACTTCTATTACCAAAGGAGGGATACATTGTTCTGGTGTGCTTAGCAAACTCACAAGCATCACATACTAGTTTAGTCTTGCTACACTTAGAATACAACTTGGGATACAACCTTCCAAGCACAGTAAAAGATATATGCCCTAAACGGCTATGTAACAAAAACATCTCCAACTCTGGAGTCTCTGCCAAACAGGCTCTCGGGTCCAAAACCTCTCCTCCTTGCTTAAGTCGGTACAAGCCTTCACTCCTCTTGCCAATACCAATCACTCTTCCTGTCTTCAGCTCCTGCAACACAACATGAGTAGGAGACAGAGAAACAACACAGTTAAGATCGTCTACCAATTGACTAACTGATAGGAGGTTATTGGTGAATTTAGGAACATGAAAGACTGATGATAGCTGGAGGTCTGGAGTACATGTTACATCCCCAACTCCTGCTATTGAACAAAGCGAGCCATCGGCTGTTTGTACTTTTTCTCTCCCAGACATAGGCTTATAGGTTTTGAACAATGTAGGGTCAGGGGTCATATGTTTAGATGCCCCAGAGTCTACAATCCAGGACTGATCAGGGCTAGACTCAGCTATTAGGGCTTTTATAATAGTGCCAACAGGTCTAACTACAGTGGTAAGAAGAGAGGAAGGAATGTAACCGTCAGCTCCAGATGGAGCAGCAATAGATGAGGCACTGCTAGCTGAGGTAGTGGACAAGAGACGAGCTGCAAGCTGAGTCACCAGTTGAGTCAACCTATCATCAGCGCCTGAACTTGGCGTACCAGTGTTGTCAGCCACATGTGCCTTTTGGTATCCTCCACCACGTCCTGGTCCACGACCTCTACCTTGTCCTCTGCCACGTCCACCATCACGACCTCGACCTCTAGCTGGTCTTCCATGTAAGTCCCAGCAAGTCTCCCGAGTGTGATTTTTCCTATGGCAGTGATCACAGACTTTGTCACCCTGGGAGGACACTGAGTGTGGCTGGATGAACATAGCTGAGCCCTCCTGTGCTGGCAAGGATATCATTGCCTTCCTCCTGCTTTCCTCTTGAACCGCTACTGCAAAGGCATCACGAAGAGCAGGTAGCGGATTCCTCTGCCAGAGACTCTGTCGAATCTGCTCGAACTCAACGTTGAGGCCAGCAAGGAAGCGAAAGGTCCTTCTTTTCTCCAACCAGTTTGTGAAGGCTAGTGCATCTACCGAGCATGTCATAGCCAAAGGATCAAAGAAATTCATTTGCTCCCACATATTGTTCAACTCTGAGAAATACTCAGTCACACTCATTTCTCCCTGTACTAGACTGTCTGACTTAGACTGGAGGTGATAGATCTGCCCATGGTTACCCTTTTGAGAGTACATCTCGGCTGCCCGCTCCCACACTTGTCGAGCAGTGTTCAACATCATAAACTGACTTTGCAGTCTAACCTCCATCGAATTGACCAGCCATGACATAACTTGCCCATCGTCTGCCTCCCACTTCTGAAACTCAACTTTCTCCTCTATCTTGCCTTCTTTCTTCTCAGATTCAGAAAGTTCTGGTTTCTTTGCCGTACCGGTAACATACCCGGTTAGTCTCTGACCTTTCAAGTACATCAGCATTTGCCTTGACCACAGTAGATAGTTCTCAGCCCCATTCAGTCTCACTGAGATGACCTGAGATGGTTTAGAGAAGTTTCTATCTTCTGCCATTTTTTGTTCCTTTTTTTTTTTTTTTTTTTTTTTTTGGATTTAGATGGAGAAACGGTTAAATCGCTATCAATAAATCAGAAACGAGAAGGTGAAACAGAAACGAGCTATCAATAAATCACTCTCACTCACACCCGTGATACTCACGGAAGAAGGGTTACTCGGAAATCGCTCACGCGAAGGAGAAATCGCGAACGCCAGGAGAAGGAGAAGTCGCGACTTCGACTTCTCTGGAGCTGCGGAAGGCCGTGACTCGCGCTGGAGCTGCGGAAGGCCGTGACTCGCGCTGGAACTACGGACGGCGACTCGACTCGCTGGAACTAGCGGACGGCGACGCGACTCGCGCTGGAACTAGCGGACTGGAACTCGCGCTGGACGACAGCAGCGGCGGCGGCGGATGTTCACACGAAACACGCAGCGGAGAGAACCCTAAGCTCTGATACCATAAAGTTTACGGTATTTTGGGATTCTTCTTCATTCATTGATAGTCTGTCTACATATACAACTCATTCTTACACTTTAGTCCCTATAACTATTGTATTCACACTTTTACCTAAATACCCTTATATTACAATACAATATTCAACAATTCACCATTTAGCTATGCCTATGTTAAAAATTCTTCTTTTATTATATACTTAAATAAGGTCCTGAAATTTCCTTGATATTGATGTTTACTATAGCACTTGACCTCATTTTTGGCTTGTTTTGCTGTTCTTTTAGAGCAATATATGCCAGTGCATGCAAGGTGGACTACTGAAATGCGTGCCATCTGCCGGTGGATTGAAGACTGGGACTACAATAAAATTATAATATGCAACAGGTACTTTATATGCTTTTGCAAGAAGCTAAGGTTCTTCTCTCTTCCCAGTGCATCATTTTTGTCCATAGTACCACTGAGGTGTTTTTTTTTCAGTAGTAATGTTTGATCTCCTTATAAACTACTCACTGTGCCACAGGATGATGTCATTCATTCACAAATAGAAAAACTCTGTCCATTCTAAAACTGAGAAATAAATGTCTACTGTCCCAAGTGGTGAGGTGTTAGGTTGACAACCAGGAGGTCACACAGGAGGTCACAGTTTAACACATGCATTTGCTAATATATGGAGGCCACGTTACTAGAAAAGCCTGTGTGCAGATCCTGATTTGATTGAAGCCATGCTGATTTTTGTATCATGCTAAAACCTGGCCAAGCTGTGATTCTGGTATTGGAAGATAAGTTTAGGCCATATATTAGTTTAAGAGCAAATGCACATTTCTGAGGCTTTTGGTGCAGAACATGTTATTTTGAGGGAAATTAAAAAATAGTGTATTATCAAATAATTGCATACTTTTTGACAATTTTTTCTGTAATTTTCAGATGCCAAGTGGCTGTGCATCAGGAATGCTATGGTGCAAGAGATGTGAATGATCTTACATCTTGGGTTTGTAGAGCTTGTGAGGAACCTCAGGAGAAGAAAAACTGCTGTCTGTGCCCCATCAAAGGTACTAAAAAAAAATAATAATTTATGTTCTTGTTAGAAAAAAAGGCAGTTTGAGTGATTGAAGTCCATATTTTATCAACTTTTTGTATTAATAATCATTCATTTACAGGCTTAGGTATGAAATATGTGATTGCATAATAGTTTATAATAATATAACAGGAGGTGCGCTTAAGAGAACTGATGCGGGTGATTTTTGGGTGCACATAGTTTCAGCCCAAAATGACTTACCTTGATCCTGATGGCATGGAGCCTGCTGTTGGGGTACTAAGTGTGCCTTTAGACTCTTTCAAGAAGGTTACTAACTTTTTAATTAACTACTTCATTCTTTTCATTTTTGTTTAATTTTATATTTTGTGTTAATTTCCATTTTTGAGAGAGAGTGGTCATTATCCGGATATTGTGCTGGTTATACTGGTTATTGCTACATACAGCTTAGTACCAGATCTGGACCTCTCTGCCGTGAACATGAAGTTCCTTTTTAACAATTATATTGGAGCTTCTTAATCTTTGGGTTATTGAGCTGATATGGCGCACTGTGAGGGACACAAGAAAATAGAACCCAATAAAACCTATTGTGATCATATAATCTCTATTATTATAGTTTTGTTATATGACAAACTGAAATGTACTTGGGTTCTTGTATGTAGAAAAGTGTGATTATGTGAGCAAGTCCATGGTGCGTGCACAAAATGTTGCAAGTGTAAGGTTTACTATCTTAAGAGTTTTGTTTAATTTTTGAATTTTAAGTCACCAGTGTACAAGTAGTTGTTTGAGATTGGTATGGACTGTCAATGCTCTATGGTACATTTGATTGTCAAAATGTTTGGAATTTTCTTGAAAAAATGAACATGATTGATGTTCTCCTTTTTGCTTGCTTGTTTCAAATCACCTTTTCCCATGGCTTATATTTTGGTTGCAGTTACACACCTATGTGAGCCACGGCAAGCAGATATCACGCTTTGATTCTTACTGTCCTGATCATGGGTATTTTCTTTATATTTCTATTTATTTTTTCCCTTTTCATTGGTTTATTATCGCATTTTGCCAAGCACTTTTTGGGCTGATGTGTTTATTCGTCTGCAGAGATGTTAACAAGAGCAATGCATTGGTTCTGTGCACAGAAGAAATAGTTTTCTCAAGCATGAGATCCCAGAGAAATAATGCGAGGCTGAGCTGTTCGAGGCTTGTCAGGAGGGACACTGAGAACCAGAGCACAAGTTGCCCTGAGACGGATTTACCATTGACAAGTTCTGAGGAAGCTTGTGTGTTAGAATATTGAATTAGATTCTGTCTAGGTTCAGTCAAAGGCTTTCGGTTAGAGTCAAAGACTTGGATTTCAGTTAGAGTCAAAGACTTATGTTGTAGTCAAAGATTTCTGTTAGATTAGTTACTCTCTGTGCAGAATACATGTCGCCTATATATATGGCAGACTATCTTGTAATTGATTAAGATGAATACAATCAAAATTCAATCTCTCTATTCTCTATTCTCTATTCTCTAATATGGTATCAGACGACCATCTTCTCTCTAATTGCTGAGCAAGATCACTTCCAGCCATGGCTGACAGTGATACTTCTACTGCTCGCATTGATCCTCCTCCTTCCGCTCCACTTGATTCTGTTATTCAGATCACCATCCCTATCTCCACCAAGCTTGATCGCCAGAATTTCCTAACCTGGAAATCGCAAATCGAGCCGATTATTGATGGCTTCGGTCTCTCCCAATACCTTGCCCCTGATTTCTTACCTCCTGCCAAGACTCTTGCTGTCAATGGCGTCACTACACACAATCAAGCTTACCAGCTGTGGTACAAGCAAGATCGATTCTTGCTCGGCTGGTTACGATCCTCTATCTCTGAGAGTGTTCTTTCTCAGTACGTGGCGTGTCAATCGGCGCGTGAACTCTGGCTCTCACTCCATCAGATCTACTCGGCGATCTCGTCAGCTCGAGTTATGGAGTTGCGTCGCTCGCTTCAAACTGCGAAGCGAGGTACTCAGACATGTGGCGCTTATTTTGAGCAGATGCGATCCATTGCAGACCAGCTAGCCTCCGCCGGTGACCCCGTCTCTGACTCCGATCTCATTCGTTCTATTTTGAGTGGTCTTGGCTCGGAGTACAACTCCTTTGTAGTTGCGATCACCACTAGATCCGTGCCGGTCTCGCTGATTGATCTTCACTCTTTCCTCCTGTCTCATGAATCTCTTCTCTCATCTCAATCCTCTTCTTCCCTTTCTGATAGCTCCGAAGCTGTTGCACTTCACACATCCACTGGCCGCTATCGGGGTAGAGGGAGAAGAGGTCATGGCTCAACAGGCCGAGGATCTAATCAGGGCTCAGCAGGCCGTGGGAATCATTCTTTGGGCCCAACAGGCCGTGGCTCTTCTTATTCCAGTTCAGCAGGCCGTGGGGGTTCCATTCTAGGCCCAGGAGGTCAAGGCTTTATTGGTGCACCTCAAGGAGACCGAAATAATTCAACTTCTCAGTATTCTCATCCAGTACAGTGCCAAGTCTGCAAGAAGAAAGGTCATGAGGCGCTTGAATGTTGGTACAGATTTGATAATGAAGCTTATCCGTCTCCTCCTCAAGTTCAAGCCCTTTTTCACACCACCACTTCGACTCCAAATGAGGGGTGGTTTCTTGATTCGGGAGCGACTCATCATGTCACATCCGATATCAATAATCTCTCCACCTTCACTCCCTATGTTGGCAATGACCGTCTCCAAGTTGGTAATGGTTCTAACCTATCTATTCAAAATCTAGGATCTTGCTCTCTTTCTACTCCTTCTAGGTCCTTGAAATTGAATAGTGTTTTGCATGTGCCTCAAATTACCAAAAATCTTGTGAGCATCTCCAAATTTACTCAAGAAAATGGTGTATTTCTAGAATTTCACCCTTCTTTTTGTGTGATAAAGGACCTCCACACGAAGGTTCCTCTTCTTCGAGCTTCTCTCATTAATGAAATTGAATAGTGTTTTGCATGTGCCTCAAATTACCAAAAATCTTGTGAGCATCTCCAAATTTACTCAAGAAAACATCGTCACATTGTGGAACTAAGCCTAGCCATTATGTCTCATGCCTCTATACCTTTACACCTTTGGGATCATATTTTCCAAAGCGTAGTCTTTCTCATAAACCGACTTCCTCCCTCTAAACCACCTTACACCTCACCCTATACTCTTCTCTTTCACCAAAAACCCGATTACAAATTCTTTCGAATTATTGGTTGTCTTTGCTACCCTTTAATTCGGCCATATAACTCCCACAAACTACAATTTCGTGCACTACCTTGTGTATTTTTGGGTTATTGCCAAACTCAAAAGGGGTACAAATGCTTGCATCTTCCTACCAACAAAATTTAGGAACTCTTTTCTAATGCTTGTGGTGAGAATGCGTTATTCTGCCATAAAAAAAGTAGTTATGGGCACTTTAGAATCCAAAAATTGTTGTGCCATCTAAATCATGATTTATATGATCAGATTGGTGTTTTTTGGACATGATGTCTTTTTTTTATTTGCCTTGAGCCCACCAGATTTTTCTTCATCTTAGCTTTTAGCTAAAATTGGGTTTTGGATAGGGTGCCTTTATGAAAGTTAATTTGTTCCAAATTTTATAAACATTTTGTGTTTATTTATTCTAGATAATTGAGTATCGTGGTGAGCGAATTCGGTGCAGTGTTAGTGATGCTAGAGAGGCACGCTATGGGGCGGAGAATGAAGGTTGTTATGTGAGTTATACATTCTCTTGCTTCATTTTGGTTCTTTTGTTATTTTCAACTCCAATTTTGGTTGATATAGCATTTTTATTAAATTTGTCTGCAGTTCTTTAGAATCAGAGAGGAGTTTGTACTTGACGCTACCAGAAAAGGAAACATAGCGCGGCTCATCAATCACTTGGTATACTAATTAATGCTCGTACCTTCTTTTTTTTCATCTAATATGCTTTTGAACTTGATACCCAGTTCTCAATTATTTAAGTTCTTGACACTGACAAAATTTGTAATTACTGTTATTTTGTGCAGTGTCAACAATATCCCCTTCATCTTCTCCTCTTTTGCTTAAAGGGCCATTTTGGTTTCATTGTTGCTTTCTTTTTAAGCATTGAATCCATTCATGTGAATTATAATTGAATAATAAATTGTATAGATGGCATAGGGTATATACTTCATAGGTTGTTTGCGTAAGGTTTCATCCTAATTGTAAGCACTTCGTCTTAAAAGTGAAAATTGATAGAACCAAAATATCATTCTTTCATTTCTTCGACTGTGTTGCTATGTTGATGGAACATTGATTTGATTATTAATTTAGAATTGATGTACACAATCTGTCTCCAAAAAATTGGCTTGAAAAATATGTTTGAACTCAGTAATTATGTTGAGTGGGGTTAAAATGCCCAATTGGTTTTGTGCACCATCATGCTCCAACATCATTATCTCTATTTTAAAAGTTTAAACAGTCGATCGGAACCACTCAATATGATCTTCATATTAAATGTGCTTGGATACAAAATTTTATATTTATTTAAATTTTTTTTGCTATTTTTTAAAATAGATATAAAATCACTGTTTTTAGAAGATTCTGGACCATTAAAAAAATAATGATTTTGTACCTCTTTAAACAATTAGTAAAAAGATTCTAAAATTTGTTATCCAAGCACATTTTAGTATAAAGATTATGTTGAATGGTTCGGATCGATTATTTAGACTTTGAAAATAAAAATAATGATGTTGGGCATGACGGAGCACAAAACTAATGAGACATTTTAACCCTACTCAATTATGTTTGATTCTTTATTGTAAAACAATATTGATAATAAAATATTAATAAAAAAATCCCCATTCAGATAAATAAATATTAACTAATTTACTTTACTACTGAAAATGTATAACCAGGTAGCAGGTCTAGTATAGTCTTTACAAAACAAAATTCTAATCAGGTAAAAGAAAAAAAAATTCTAATCAGGTAAAAAATTTCTTAAAGAAACCAACAAAACTAATCAAAAAAACAATAAAGCAATTAACTACTCTATCACACACTGACTTCTTTATCACATTTTGAGTTCGGAGTGTAATAGAGATGTAAAAGAAAAAATAGAACAAGAAGTGAAGCGATCGACTTGTCTATCACACCAGTAATATCAATTGTTCCAGGCTTCCACTTCTGCTGGAGCATACAACGCCACTTTTTGAAACCTTTCATGCGAGTACTTGTTGTATATAAATGCACTGGGTATCCCAACCTGACAACAGATCATGATATATATGCTTACTTGATCAGATCTGATCACTTGTTGTTAGTACCAGATCGGTTCTGGTAAACTATGAGTTTGTTGTTATCTTAATTATCTGAAACTTGTGAAATTATTCGGGGAAGGCTAAGCAATTAACAGCAATGTACGTATATGACAATTATAGGGCTAATTAAGGCAATTCAGTAATTGGTCCTTTTACTGTACAACAGAAGCATATACAATAAATACCTTTGTGCTTTCAGTTTGCTTTAAATACAAACCAATGACTAATTGGTCCTTTTTATTAAATTAAAAAAATAATGGAAGTAATAATAGAAAATTAATGCATGCCATGCGCTAGTACAGGTATATAATATACTGTTGCTATTCCAGGCCGCGTGCCAGTAGTTCGGTAACGAGGGATTAAGCCTCCTTAAGGCTTAATTAGTTTCTTTTAGCTTCCTTAGTCATTTAATCCTGCTGAACATTGATTTTTTAGCGTGGATTAAGATCATCTTCTTTAGCCTTCTTTTGTCCAGACCTTAAGACACCTCTACCTCTTCCTTTAGCTTCCTTAGCTTTCACCCACGGATTAAAACAACCGAAATTAAATATATAGTATAGATAAGCAAAAGAAGATTATTTGTCACACATTGTGTAAATGTAAAATTCACTATTTTATTTTTCTCCTACATGCATTTTTTATTTCTTTGCACGCTTTTTGTTAATTCGTATAAAACTACATATTTCTTTCGTCTACGGTTCATGTAGAATAATTTTATATTATGTGTAATGAGCAAAAGAAGATCATCTGTCACATATTTACAATGTAAAAACATTCATTTACTCACCTCCTTCATACACTTTTTATTTTTTTGCATGCTTTTTGGTACTATCTCGGTAACTTGCTTAACTATTATATATATCAATTGAGAAAAACTAATGGCATGTGAGTTTAAAAGACATTCTAGCCTAAATTAATTTTAATAAAATTAAATCACTTGTGAGTTGAAAGACCTCATATAATATTTAGATATAAGATATTAGAGAAAATCATTATTACTCATAAATTTCATAAATTTGATATTATACAAATGAACATTTTAGACAGGGCTTAGAAATTAAGGTTATATCTGAGAGATGTACAATCTTCGCTTAGAAAATTCTATGACGAGTATGAGAGGATGAATGACAATATGGAATGGGCAACGACTAGTGAGTCCCCACAAGTGGAAAGTAGAATACTTGTCAAAAGGAAGTTAGATATTAGATTCTCTCAATTTAATAATAAAAACCGTACAGTGCAACGAAACAAAATCGAATTGGATGCTTATCTTGAAGAACCAGTCTTGGTGGTGCCCGATGAAGAAGATTTCGATGTTTTGCAATGGTGGAAAAGGAACTCGGAGAAGTGACCGAGTTTAGCAAGAATGGCAAGAGATTTTTTGGCCGTTCCGGTCTCAACCGTTGCATCAGAATCGGCCTTTAGTGCAGCCGGTCGGTTGACTGATAATCCGCGTAGTTCTATGGCTCCTGAGACAATTGAGGCTCTCATTTGCTCAAAGAATTGGTTTGCCTCCATTGATGGTAGTTTCAACGTAGACCAATTTCGCCCATTCATGCAGCGTCCATGATTTTAGAGGTAAACATTGTTGGCTAAAAAAGACTTAATTAAATAAACTTGTTAAAAAATCTCATTCATTTTAACTAATGGTGTAATTTATATTGGAGTTGTTATTTGGTCTAGTTGGACCGAATGCAAATTATATGAACTTGATATCATTTTAACTAATGCAATTTCAGGTGAGGTGGAAGCATTACAAACCCTCTCCTTTCTGTTGGTATGATTTTCTTTCAATTGGGATGTCAAATCATATGGAAAATAGAGCTTTCTTTTTACTAGTTTTTTTAGCTAATTACAATAATTTCTTTGGTAATTTGTTTCATATTTATGTTAAAGGAGTTGTTATTTGGTCTAGTTGAACCGAATGCAAATTTGTGAGATAGATACAAGAAATAGTAGAAATTATAGGGGTTTGATTGCATCTTAAATTTTGGTACTGTGGTGAGTTAATTTTACCTTTTATTATATTCAAGTATAAATTATATGAACTTGATATCATCTAGGAAGTTCCTGAGCTTTTCTATAATTTTGTGTGCAGCACGATTTTATACACATGTTACTGTTTTTTATGTTCAGGTATTAGAATTTTTTAGGATGCTGCTAATTCTAAGGTACATACTAATCTGACTTGATTGTTTACTAAAATGTCTCAATTGCTTGAAAGAAATTTCAATGATTGTTTACTGAAATGTCTATAATTCTAAATGCTATTTGCACAATATTAAACTTGATTCCATTTGGTCTCTCCTAGCAGCTCAAGGAGATGGTATATCTAAGAAGAAATTTGATGTGATTAGATTTCTAAATGAAGATAGACAATATTCACTTTGGAGTTGGTTGTGACTATTGTGGTTTATGTCTGATAATCTCATGAATTATTGTGGAGTTGGTTGTGATTAGCAGTTTTTGGATGACATACATGATTGTAAGTTGTCTGACACGTTATTTTGAAATCCTTGTTTGTTGCGTACATTTTATATCATTCTCAGATTATGGTTATCATATCACTTTCTATATATCTAAGGTTACTGTGAGATATATATACTTTTTATGGTGAATTTAATTTATATATATATCATGTATATGATTTCTGATGGAAGGTATATCTGATACAATCTATTAATATGCTAAACTAAATCACGATTAACATGTACCGACTTTTGAAGAATGAAGATTAATAACTAAATCATGCTTTTATTTCTCCGAGAAATATTGTTATTGTAATAGCGCTATTAAGAAGAATGAGCAGTATATATAGAGAAATGAGAGCCCAGTTCCAATCGGACATAAACAGACGGGCCCGTATGCAGCGCACAACTTATTAAACCAATTTTGTTCGGGCATAAACGGACAGGGCCCAGACTTTAATTGAAACGGATAGTGCCCGAGCTTTTCGAAATGAAATTGGTTTGGACAAGGCCCGGACATTTCCTATACCGATTCAGTTTGGACAAGATCCGGTTATGTTGTTCAAATTTATGAACCGGTTATGGTTTGGGTCAACGGTTGGCCCATTAGCACCCCTGGTACCAGATCGGTTCTGGTAAACTATGAGTTTGTTGTTATCTTAATTATCTGATACTTGTGAAATTATTCGGTGAAGGCTAAGCAATTAACAGCAATGTACGTATATGACAATTATAGGGCTAATTAAGGCAATTCAGTAATTGGTCCTTTTACTGTACAACAGAAGCATATACAATAAATACCTTTGTGCTTTCAGTTTGCTTTAAATACAAACCAATGACTAATTGGTCCTTTTTATTAAATTAAAAAAATAATGGAAGTAATAATAGAAAATTAATTCATGCCATGCGCTAGTACAGGTATATATAATATACTGTTGCTATTCCAGGCCGCGTGCCAGTAGTTCGGTAACGAGAGATTAAGCCTCCTTAAGGCTTAATTAGTTTCTTTTAGCTTCCTTAGTCATTTAATCATGCCGATCATCGATTTTTTAGCACGGGTTAAGATCATCCTCTTTAGCCTTCTTTTGTTTGAATCTTAATTTTCTGTCCGGACCTTAAGACACCTCTACCTCTTCCTTTAGCTTCCTTAGCTTTCACCCACGAATTAAAACAACCGAAATTAAATATATAGTATAGATAAGCAAAAGAAGATTATTTGTCACACATTGTGTAAATGTAAAATTCACTCATGCACTTTTTATTTCTTTGCACGCTTTTGTTAACTTCGTATAAAACTACATATTTCTTTCGTCTACGGTTCATGTAGAATAATTTTATATTAAGTGTAATAAGCAAAAGAAGATCATCTGTCACATATTTACAATGTAAAACATTCATTTACTCTCCTCCTTCATACACTTTTTTATTTTTTTGCACGCTTTTTGGTACTGTCTCGGTAACTTGCTTAACTATTATATATATCAATTGAGAAAAACTAGTGGCATGTGAGTTTAAAAGACATTCTAGCCTATCTATGGAGGTACGTTGGTTTTGTATTCCTAATTTAAATAACATTATTTAATATTACAGATAATCAGTCGTTTATATGAAATCACTGTAAAATGCAGGACGAGACGATGATGACAGTGAGGCATCGCACTCCCCGAGATACTATACGTCGCTCATCCGTTGATGGAGCAGTGCATCATGCATCTCGGCTTGTATCAGTTGGCCACCATGTCTCACTGTAATATTGATCAGGCTCTCGTTTGCGGTCTAGTGGAGAGATGGCGACCGGAGACGCATACATTTCACCTTCCGGTTGGGGAGATGACAGTCACACTAGGTGACGTCAGCGCCTTATGGGGTTTACGGATAGATGGCGACCCCATAGGTGGTGTCTCAGACCATCCGGACCTGACGGGGATGATACCAGAGCTGCTGGGGGCCGCTCCGACGGCGCTGCAGAAGAAGAAGAAGAGAGGAGAGGAGGAGGAGTACCGGTATTCTGGGTATTGCATTAGTCTTGCGGCGCTCCGCAGTTACTTCCACCGGCGTAGGATCACCCCCGATACAGCTGACGAGCAGGCCGTTTTGAGGTAATCACAAACAGTTGCAAATTAAAATATGTTATGGACTCAACAATAATTGTAGTTATTTATGTTGACTAATTTATATTGCAGGTATGTGAGGGCGTTTGTCATGGATTTATGTGGCAGCGTCATGTTTGTCAATTACAGCGGTGACGCAGTTTTGATTATGTTCCTTTCTCTGTTGAGGGACATTGAGCGGCCGTCGAGGTGGAACTAGGGTGGAGCTGTGCTCGCCCACTTATACCGGAGCTTGTGTCATGCTTGTCTGGTTAGTTTGTACACATATTTTAATTTTTTTATTACAAATATTAGGGTTCAATATTTACCAGAATTGCACCGCATGTCCAAAATTTAGGTGAAGAACAAGCAGATTGCACCGCATGTCCAAAATATTAGGGTACACGATGACATGCAGGAGGATGAGGTTCACCAGAGGCGTGTGCCGTCGCAGAGGGACCGCCGTCCACCTCATAGGTTGGAGCTCTCCGGACGTCGCCCTCGTCCTCATCGTTAGGGTTTTTATGTTTTTTTAGTTTGATAGATTTCTAGTACTTTATGTTTGGATTATTATATTTTATGTTTGGACTGTTATGTTTCATGGTGTAGACTTACCATTTAGATTACCTAGTTTTGTTGTTTATCCAGTCGGAAAAACCAATTTCTAACATTAAACAAATAAATATAAAACATTAAAAAGTGGCCCGATTAAAAACATTAAAACATTAACAACTAAATATAAAACATTACCCAATTATATAAAAAAAACAAATAAGTAATCGGTAATTACATAACATATAAAAATAATCGTCAATTATAAAATATAATCATCAACAAATAATAAATATATATCATATAAATCATTACAACAAATAAATATACCATATTATAAAACATTAAAACAAATTAAAAAAAAAAATGCGGACCGCCCAGCGAGGGGGCAGTCTGCTATGAAAACTGGACTGCCCAGGCACTGGGCGGTTAGAGCATTTTTAATTATAATTTTGGTGTGAGGGCAGATTTGATAATTTTTTTTTTAAGGGTATTAATAAAAATGCCGGGGGTTTCTGATAGATGACAGATGGCTTTTTTGTTCATTTTGTGCTGATTTTACACAGCTTCTGGTTTCAGTTCAAGTTTTTGCTTGTTTTGCAAGTACTAGGGTAGTAGATCACCAAATTTCACACAAAGGCCTTCAGTTGTAACATTTTTTAACAATCCTTTCAACTCAACGTGATTTACTATTTTCGACAATTGCCAGATTAGCGACATAAAATTAATAACGGGAACAACCGAAAAAGTATAGTAATTAGAAACGAAGCTGAATTTGAATCGCTAACCATGAACAGAAGTGATTTCGGATCTATACTTACTCATTTGCTGCTCAAGCCTATGAAGAGTTAAAGACGACAGAGCCGGGAAAATTTGATTGAAAGCTTTCTTATTTTGAAAGCGCTCTGCATCCTTGAAAGAGAAAATGAAATTGACAAATAGGAGAGAGACGGAGATAGGTCAGCCTTTGCAATTCAATTTGAAGGCGTTGGAGAGGATAATTTTTCCCAAAAATAAATTTCTAAATATTCATAATCTTTTAATAATAATGAAAAATACAAGGTACATTTACCTCTCTAATAATTATGATATATAATAATAAAACAATTAGTTAGAGGATTAGTTAGTTACAAGCTGTAGTTAGATGTTGACCAAAGTCAAACATCATTAGTTTGTCTAAGTGATTCGATTAGTGCGTGTATTACTGTTTATAAAAGCATCACCTTGTAAACAGAGTTTGATGAAGCTATACAATCATTTCATTCGTTCATACACTCTCTTTATAATTTACAGCAACTCTATTCAAAATTTCTAGATCCAACTTAATCTAATATAATTAACGTATCTGCTCTATTTAACGTATGAAATGATTATTTATATAATTATCTATTAAATTTTTTGTATATTTTTATGTTGTATTATATTTAATAATTATATCTTATTTAGAAAATTATTTTTTTCTTCAACACATTTATCTATTTCGAAACAAAGCTTCATTAAAGTTTCAATATGCTGGGAAATTTTAGGTAATGTGATTTCTTTAATTTGCAATAACAATAAGAATAAAAACATGATGACAACACTAATATTTCTGAAATCCTGATTAATTGTGACTATAAACTGTATATCTTTTCGAAATCTAGATAGAATTTGCACCAATCACAAAAAAAAATTAATTATCATAAATAAATACACATCTATCTAATGGAAGAATATATTTTAATAAAAGAGGAGCTTTACACCTACCATAAAAAAATGTAAAAATGTAAAATTATTACTGAAGGAAAGAAATAGGCTTACAAATAAAACAGTGGCCAATACCAACTGATTTGGACCTTGAATTTGAGAACGAGCTAGTGAGACTCATCTTTTATCATGGCGTGTGTGTTTGCTATATTTATTAGGATATGGATTCGATTTGGAGTGTTGTTTTATGGAGGGGGGTTGTGGGAGGGAACAAAAAGAGGGCTTGATTTGAGCTGTATTCTGATTTCAAAACACAAACTATATATATAGACCTTGCGTCGTCATTTTAGGGTTACAAAATGTATATTTAGGGTTTACAAAATGTTTATCAAACAAATGTAAGTATATTTTTATAAAAGCATAAATACACTACACGAGCGAAATAAAAAAAAAAAATCCTTTTTCCAGGTGCAAAGAGGGAGGGGAGGGGAAGAGACTTATATGGAAAGTTTTTGTATTGCAATTTAGTCTAGAGAAAAGTTTGTTTTTAACTCCTGAACTTTTAACTTTGATTTAAATAAAATCATAAAAAAAAATTCAAACAGCTCCTTTAACACTTTAAAACAATTCTATCAAGTCCTTTTGTTATCTAAAATGTTTACTTTATTTTCCTCCTTCACGTGCTTTATTTAGTTTTCCATTGTCACTCTTCATCTCTTGTTCATCCCATCGCTTGAAGAGTAGGGCTCCTATCCTCCCATGGCTCCTCTCCGGGCCAAAATAGCTCGACGCTCAAGCTTTCTTCCCTCTGATTGTAAAATTCTTTGCAATTTTTTCTCAATCTATTACTTGACTTATGGAATTAATGAAAATTAAGAATCATGACATTGTGACGGTTTCTTACAAAAAATAATTAGCACTAGTTATACTTTGTATTTATAAATAAATATTCTGATTATCAAAAATGGAAAAAAAAAAAAAAAACTGATAATATAAAGGGGGAATTTCATGTATACTCCTTCAAAATTTTGAAATTATTTATTTTCCCTCTAAAATTCATAATATCATATTTTCCCTTCTAAAAAAATCTATCAAGGAATATTACAAAAATATTACAAACAAAGAAATTTAATAAATACTTTATAACTTAAACTATTAAACTAAACATAGAAGATGTTTGATTCTAGATGTACAGAGTCAAGCACAATGGAAATTAACACTAGCTAATTTCTGATTTTAGTAATAAATCATTCTAACTATTCAATTAATAATTTCACTTCTAAATTTGATGTACGCGATTCTGTCAAGCTAGATAATTAAAAAAATATTGTGAAAATTTGTGCAAAAAAAAGGCATGAAAATATATCCTTACTAAACTTCTATTAGTTTTGCATCTGTACCTTAATTTAATTAACTATATCACATCTACATGCTGTCCCAACAAAACTATAGCATCCTTTACGACATTCTCAAAATTTGTTGTTTCTTGCATAGTAGTTTATTATGGAAAATTTAATTTATCAACTACCAACAATATGAATATATATACACAAACCAAAAACCAAAAGTATGATAGTCAATACTTCACACACAAAATATATATACTCAAAAGTGGAGGAGTCACATGAGACTAGGAAGAAGCACATACTTTGCTTACATCTGGTCCAATTTGTTTTTTGAAAATATATTTCTTGTATCATGTTTTTTCTTTAAAAAAAATACGAAAATATGCTTGTGTTTAAAATAATTATACATTTATGTCATACTTTGAAATTTTTGTCCCATCCTATTTTAATTTCTGACTATACTAGACTTGGAGCCATCTATCATTTATCTAATGATATAAAACTACAAGCAATGTAGCTTGCTTTTTTTTCAAAGGTTTTACCTGCGCTGGAGCCAGTATTATTTGAGCTTTGAGATTCGTGCAAAATTAAAACAACGATTTGGATCCACTAATTAATGGTAAAAGATTTCTTTTTACTGTACCTGGGAGGATACAGATTCCCAAGTTATCTCGGTCAAGTGAACCGGCCCATTGAATTTTTTAAAAACAGAAAATTACTTAAAATATATAAATTTTCAGTTTTATTTAAAAAAAAAGTTTTTTCCTAAATTATTCTTCTTATTCGACTCTCCTGTGCTCCGCATTTGACTTTAAGCTAAATTAGTTTTATGTGAAGAATTGATGAATTTGCTGTGGCGCGGCTGTGAAACTAAGTGTGCAGACCAGTTGCTGATAGGTTTGGCAACGAGCCGAGCTAGGGGTAGCTCGTGGCTCGCTCATTTTCAAAACAAGCGAGTTATGAACGAGCATTAGAGTTTAAACTAAAAAAGTGACTCATGATTCGCTCATTTTCAAACTGAACTTGACCAACTTACGTGCCGCGAGTCTTTTTGCCAGCCTTAGTTACTGACCAAAACATATTATCAAATAAACAATTAGTGAATAGGCTTCTTTGTCCAAAAAGGCAAAAACACAACAATGAAAAGGCTACATTTTCTAGGATATTTGAATTTCAATGATAGGAGTTTTGGTAAGCTTTCTAACCTGTTTGATTCATGTGCTGATTTGAATTGGGCTTTTCTCACCAAAAAGCCCTAATTATTGTAACCAATACAAATTGGAACAGAATTTGAGCAGCCACTGGATCCTTTTTTGGGCCTGGACTTTACCGGTATTGTGTGCGCCAAACATGCCACTATTCAAAATCTGTGTGATTCAGTTAAATTTGTAAAGATTTTAACATAGTAGTTTGACTTTGTACATCGTAGGGGTGGTAACGAGCTAGCTCATTGCGAGCTGGATCCAGCTCACGATCGACTTATCACAACAACTGACCGACCCGAGTGAACTGAGATTAAGAATTCGAGCTAGAATCTTAATTTATGATTGTCACGAGTTATAAATTGAGTAAATTTGAATTTTAGTTAGAGAAATACGTAATTTCGATGTTTTTGAGAAGTATACATGAATTTCCCACAGAAGTTATGAAACTAAACATTTTAGGAACTTCTCTTTTTATTTCAGAGCAATTTTATCCATAGCTTCTATTAAATCGCCAACTTGTGTGTGAACGATCTACAAAACATATGAATAAATATAAATTCTATAAAAGAAAATTGTATAAAATTTACTTATATTTGAACACTTTGTATAGAATTTACAATACCTATTATAATCACAAGATTGACGAATTATTCGTGAATAATTCGTTTTTTTGTGATGGCGAACCGAATGCCGAATTATTCGGTTAATCGAACTTTGACCGAATTTTTTCCGAATTTGTTCTCGTTTTTTATTTTTTTTTGCTCCCTTGTAGGACTGAGATCTACGATTCAAATAATTTCAAATAATTTCCGAATTATACCCGAATTATTCGCAAATCACAAATTTTTGACCCTGCCAAACTGAACCTGAATAATTCATTTGTCATTATGATACCTACTGTACCTGCTAATCTGCTATGCCGCTGTGACCCATCACACTCATCTCAACAGCAAAACGGGCACTCCAGATTGGAGGCCATCAAATTGAATGCACACGAGCGGGTGAAGTAATTAGGAGACTAGAAATCTAGAATTGACACAAAACAAAACAAAACAAAACAAAACAAAACAGAAGAAAACAAAATATAATAAATTAAAGCTGCACTTTCTTGATCGTACGAGGTTTGGTAACTACTGAGTACTACCATTCCATTCCATATTTTCGTACCATACTGGCCTGTCACAAACTTTGTACCAGCTTTTTTGCACTTTCTTTTCATTCTATCTTTTGCTTATATCATGGGGTCAAATGCAAATGCAAATGATGACTATTCATGAGGCTTCAACATTGCTTTGCTCTTTTCTCATTTGTCAAAACCACATCACATCTCTCCTCTCTCTGACATTGTTTCTATCTTTTTGTTTCTTTCGGGGCCTGTTCGGATGTCACGGGATTACACGGAATGGAATTTAACGGAGACGGGAATTCACTTTTGAAAAAGCAGGAACCCATGGGCGCTGGTACGCATAGGATTAACTATGGAAATATGTTGAAATGAGTGTTCGGTTATACCGTGTGATTAATTGTAGGAAATCCTATTTTTCTTTCTAAATGCTTGATATTATGCAATTATTTATTAATAAATTGATTAATAAAGTAAATTAAAAATAAAATATATTAAATAATAACATAATGTTGCTTATCAATTACTATTTTATAAAATATAAAGATTACTTATTACTTATTAATTATTATTTTATAAATATATATTTTATAAACATTTATATAAAAATAAAACAGAAGTGGCAACTAACTTTGAAAATATATTTTAGATGAATTTTGAAATGAATGTACGAGTATGTACGAGAATGTGTTGAAATGAATATTCGGTTGTACTGTGAGATTACATGCGGAGAATTTTATTTTATTTCTAAAATGCTTGATATTATATAATTATTCTTATTAATAAAATAAATATTATAATTTAATAACATTGATTAAAAGCAATATACAATAAAAATATTTATTTTCTTAAATACATACATAATTCAAAAATACTTCATCATTTTATATTTTTAATAAAAAAAATAGAGATTATTGGACAAAATTATTTTTGATATATATGCTCTAATAGCATTATAGCAATCATGTTTTTCCAAAAATAAAATAAAAATCAACGTGCTATTACATAATTAATTAGCTGGTAGTTTATTTTTATGAGTTAATTGCATTAATATTGAGAGAAGAAAGAGGAGAGAGTAGATTTGGGAAGAAAAAAATCGAGTCTGAGATGATAATTTTTTTCCCACAAAATTGCACTTATACAGGAACAATTGGGAAATATACTCGGGAACCCATCGGGAAGAAATAAGCCAGCCGAACGGTCTTCAAATCAAAATAGGAAATTAACCCCATTCCTATTCAATTCCCTGTGGGAACGGGGCTGCCGAACAGGCCCTCAGTGTATTCAAAAATCAGATTGTTTTTTTTTTCATTTGTTTCGGTTATTTAATTGAAAAACAGGACGGTTGCAATAATATTTTTCATGATGCTATTAACACACGTAATAAAGCATTTATATTGATTTTTTATTATAATTTTCAATTAAAAATGACATTTTTTTCATTTGTGAGGGTATCAGAACTTCATATTCGCAAACTTTTTTAAAAGATATCACTTTGTGCTTCTCACATTGATAAAATTATGAATTTTTAATTCACTGATTGTTAATTATATATTATTGGACTTTCAATTGTAAATGTGACAGTTTTAAATTAATTTTAGAAATAAATATGCTATAAATTAAATTTTATTATTTATATTTAATTTCCTTTTAAATTATTTTGCTTCTTTTTTTACAGATATAATATGGACTACGGAGAGGCGCAAGAAATGTACAGGTTGTTTTTAATATAATTATTAATGGTGTATGATTTTTAGGTTACTTTTAATTCTATATAATAGCTACAGACCTCCAGTATTCCATCTCAGTTCTCAAATTTTAAAAGATTTGTGTATGAAAAGTAAACCTCCATTTACAATTACATTAATTTGCAAAAAAAAAAATACAATTACATTTAATAGCGATAATAAAGGATAATTTTACTAAAAGAAGATATAAAGAAGGGTCAATGTATGGCAAGTTGAAATTTTTTTTTGAATCAATTAAATGTTTATTTTTTGTCAGGTTAAGCTTATTTTTTTAACATATAATTGTGCATATAACAAGGACTTAGAAGGGGCTTATTAACCCTTCATAAAATGTTCCAATAAAAAGGTTTTTTTTTCAAAAGGTCACTTCTTCAAAAGAACTTTAAATTACGTCATATTTGACCATCTTTTAACTGTCAGAACTCCCCACCCACCCACCCCCATAAAAAAAAATCCTCTAATCCATTCTTCTTTTTCTTCAGTTCTTTGATAAATTAGCAGAGGCTACTAAATTCCTTATATTAAAAACACATCACAGCAACAGCAAGAGAGAGATTTACAAGCAGGTAATCTCAAAGAGTAGTAAACAAACATAAATGATCAATGCTAAAAAAAAAGACTGAACGGTAAATTGACATTTAAAAATTACTTAAAAGATAACAACATTAATATTTTTGTGACCTAAGAAAAATTAGGCACTATATCATTTAATTTATCAAAAAAAAAGATGATTTATAACTAATAATGCACCTTGTTCAGAGATGGTTAATTTAAAAATTATTCTTTTTATTACTCTACTTCATCCCACTACAAAACAATACAATCAATATATATTTCTAAGGTCGCATCTCTGTAAGAGCTCACAAATCAATCACATTATGTATTACAGGAACCAAGAGAAAGTGATATTTCTCAATCACATTATAAAATTACATTACAAATCAATCACATTATGTATCACATTTCTAAGGTCGCATCTCTGCATTTCCTTTTGTCATTTCTCTCACAATTACTTCAATAAAGAACAAAAATAAATCAACAAATTGTTCCTGTGACAAAATAAACTATATATTGTGTCATAATTCAGGTTACATTTTTCTTAGAGATCAGCAAAACAAAATAAAAAGTGTGGTTTTTGTCTTAAAACAGTTCTTTTAGAGGAAACACCATGATGAGAGGAAAAAAAAAAAAAGTACCAACACATGCATCATCTAGCTACACAAAATGCCACATTCTCCTTTATAACAGCATGCACTAACTATGTCTTGTATAATTTTTCCATGTGGTTACATTTTTCTTCTAACCTCCAAGTCTATCGAGTTGCCCCGACGAGAGGGACCCGACGGAGGTCCTGGCTTTCTTCTCGGAAAAGAATCGAAATAGTCGATCAAGCTCCTCACCACACCCGGTTTTCGATCAAAGGAATTTATGTTTCTTAAGGCATGACAACTAGGAGCATACATTAAGAGGAGAAGTAAGAAAGATAATGAAATAGTTGGATGGCACATTTGCAGATTGAATTTGTGCATGTATGGAAACAAAACTATGAGATAGGGTTTAAGTTCAAGTTGGTGTGGAAACTTTGGAGACTGGGAATGGGGTCAAAGTGTCAAGATATATATAGGATAAGACTTAGGAGCAAGATTAATGTATAGAGAGAGAGAGATCCTTGGCAGTCCCTACAAAGATTTTTCAAAGAGAGAGAAAGAGAGAGGTTTGGAGTATAGTGATTTGATAGGAGAGAGATTAGACTTATAATGGAATTCAGAGTTGGAAGTACTCTTCCAAGTTGGAACATTCAGTGATTCAGAATCACAGCGGTGTACAAAACAATAGGTTTCTTTAATTATTTTTTTATTTTTTTTATAATCTCATTTTTTTAAATGAATAATATAATTATCTGATTTTTAAAATTTTGATAAGATTATATAGCTCTTGAACACTTGCATTCAGTAATTTTGATTAAACATAAGTATTCTGACATCAACAAAAAAAATTCTAATTATAAAAATGAAGTTCACTTTTTTAATTACATGAAGAGTGAGGCTACGGTGCTATGCATAGCACCAATTGGGTCCGTACTACGGCACAAAATTTGACTTTTCAAAATCCTAACGGTCGATCCGAACTGTTCAACATGATTATAAAATAAATATGTACTTGCAAACCAAATTTTACATTTTTTTCGAATTTTTTTACTATTTTTTCGAAAATCACTTGATCTGAACATTCTGGACCATCCAAAAACAGCCTATCTAAAAAAATAGTAAAAAAATTCGAAAAAATGTAAAATTTGGTTTGCAAGTACATATTCATTTTATAATCATGTTGAACGGTTCGGATCGACCGTTAGAATTTTAAAAAGTCAAATTTGAGCCGTAGCACGGACCCAATCCGTGCTATGCATAGCACCGTAGCCTCACTCTTACATGAGTGCACATCATGATCGATCAGTTCTTTGGATTCAAACCTAGTTCTTTCGTGTATATAAATTCAGACAAAAATATTAAAATATTTAATTTTATCGTATTATACATTTGAAGTTATGGGATTAAAAAAACAAACTTTTTTTAATATGAAAAAGGATGGGGGGGGGGGGGGGGGGGGGGGGGGGGTTGAGGGTTCGAACCAAATATAAGAAAATTGAAATAAGTACAATAAATGATGAACAAGAACAAGTGGCAAGGAGCCAATGCTATCAAGCTAATGAACAACATATTTTAAGACAAAAATATAGGTAGTTTTATTACAGAATAAAATTATCTCAAGAATTAAATAGCATGGAGTTAACAAAATCATTTTTTTTTTTTTTGTTAAAGTAGGAGATAAAATATCTATTACTGAATTCCCGAAATTTTTATTAATATCCAAAAAAAATATTAAATTTCAAAATCTACACCCCTTGCATAGGAATTTCGAAATCTGTCTAAACCGGAGATTAAATTTCCGGCTTCATACAAACTTTCCTCCGGTTCAAGACAGTCCGAAACCGGAGATTAAATTTCCGGTTCTAAGAACCGGAGAATTAATCCCCGATTCTAAGTTTTTTTAATTAAATAGAAATGTTTATAATTTATTTATTGTTTGTATTGAAATATTAGAAATATTTTATATATTTCTTTAAAAATAGATGAAATATTATATAATTTGATTTATTAGGAAGATTGCGACAAATAACCCGGATCAACATTTTCAGGCTGTATTTTTTGCGACTGTAAGAAAAATTAAAATATTTCTCTGTGTTATTGGAAAAAAAAATGTTTTGAATCTGAGTTATTGATCCCGGTTCAAAAGTCACTTCTAGGTAAATACAGAAAATATTTGGATTCTTCTATTTTTGAAAATACAAAAAAGACTACGACAATTTTGAGTTAAAAAAGCTTAGAACCGTTTTGAATTCTTCTATATTTGGATTCCTCTGTTTAGTTCAAATGCCTCTATTCTGTATAATTAAAAAAAAAAGCTTAGAACTAGAGATTTAATCTCCGGTTCTTAGAACAGGAAATTTAATCTCTGGTTTCGGACTGTCTAAAATCGGAAAAAAAATTTGCAGAAGTTTGTATGAAACCAGAAATTTAATCTTCAGTTTGGACAGATTTCGAAATCTAGCGCACCAAGGTGTAGATTTGTAAATTATTTATTAATTTTGGATATTAATAAAAATTTCGGACTGAATTTTACTAAACTAAGCAAATGTTTGTCCAAGTTTTTTTTTTTTCTTTACATAAGAAATTCCGTTTAAAAAATCTATTTATTTTTAGATCTCTTTTATGAAAATTGAACATATGATTCTTCGCAGAGAATTGAGACACATCTCCATCTTTGCTATGTATGAAGATCCAAATATGTATTTTTATTTTTAAGTTATCCAAAAAAATTCATGAAGGAGGGTTTGAAAGGCACATTTGCCTATATGCCCATATTTAGAATCCATATACATTTTTTGTGAAAGTTAGCTGAGAAAACATTCACTTTTAAGTTTCATTTAACTTACTTCTCATCAAATATTACAGAATGAAATATTGTAGCACTCTTGAGAGGATTACGTCTCCCAAACAGTCATTTCGGTTATTATTATAGAACAAGGCTATCCTCAAAATTTATTTGTATAAATATAAAACTGTCTTTTTAAAAAATGTTATCGGTAAAATAACTTAAGCTTGCCAGTTGCCAAGCAACAGAAACTCTGTTCTAAATTACCACAAGAAAATTGTACATCAACAGAACCTTGTTTTTGGGTAACGGAAAGACATAGCATAGTGGGGAAACGAACGAGAAGTCAGATCAAGACAAGACAATTACAAAAACTCATGAGTCACTGTGTGTGGCAGTTGTACCAGTACCAGTATTGGCTGAGACCAACAGTATATCTCTTGTGTTTGACATCCTTAGTACAGTCCCTTTGAATCATGCTCGGATTGTCTGAGGCCACAGTTCCACATATCAGAATATTGTGTTACATTTTAACAATAGGAAAAGATTTCTCATGATGAATTTTGTTGTGTTCTGAAATTTTTTTTGTTAAAAAAATCAAACACTAAAACACAAAAGTATAAATTAACCAAGAAGCGTTGATATTACTTCATACGCTTACTCCAATAAACGTGACAAAGAGTACTCGTATTAATGGAGATGATCCAGACAGTTAATTAGTTAATGGTATTTCACCAATATATAAGATAAAATAAGATAACAAGCGTTATAAAAAAAGGAAGCACAAATTTTAAAACATTTCAATACTTTGACTGTAATGGTAATACAAAAATTATGAATCCTAGTTAATTATATAATACAACAGTTATTCTATGCTAAAGAACATGTAAGGCATTTTTAACAGCAGTGC
Source organism: Carex littledalei (assembly GCA_011114355.1). Lineage (NCBI taxonomy): Eukaryota > Viridiplantae > Streptophyta > Magnoliopsida > Poales > Cyperaceae > Carex > Carex littledalei. The sequence goes on along the minus strand of CM022085.1, from coordinate 5,507,262 downwards.
AAACTGCAAAATAACAGCACCGCATAAATAGGAAGTCTAGCTCGGCCACAGTAGATCCGAGCCCTTTAATTCATGTGGCGTCCCCACAATTAGCTACTTTTACCGTATCGGACAGCGCCACTCTATATTATAGTTCTAGTCCCTCCCCAGTCCAGTCCCCACCCGCATGATTGTATATTTTTACTTGGATTTGTGGCAAACAAATCGGAACTGTCAGAGGAAATCTAGTAAAAAGGCCAAGATGTTACACGAAACGGGGAAGTTGTTACTTACATAGCTTCTAGTCTCAGGCATTATTCTCGTCCTTGTCCTGTTCTCTTGGTTAGTGTGTAGTTGCAAGCAAGGATGGATCTAACAAGTGAAGACGGCCACCTCATGATTTTGGAAATTTTAATCATGTATATTAAATTTATTGATATTTTTATTTTGACATATACTGATCTCTTGATTCTCTTCCACAATAAGTAGTTTTAAAAAAAAAAATATTATATTTATCTAGAATACTTAATTTGATTTAAACAATAAAAGAAAATAATATAACATAAATTAATTTTTAAGAATGATATTAGACTCTCATATTCAAATTCTATTTTCGTACATCATTACAAGTTTTTTTTCTGTTTCTCGCATCTGTGTTTAATTTCAGGTTGAGATATATTGAGAAAAATCCGGAAATGTAAATGGTTGCATACTTGCATTGCAAGAATTAATCTGGACATGAAATATCTTTTAATTATAGATACATTGGTTAAGCATAGGTCTGCAAATATTTCCCAGAAAGAATATCAAATGTAGTCTTTCAGAACTAGAAATGTATGCTAACAATTCCAATTTTCTGTTACTTCTAGGCACTGTACTGGTACAACTGGTACAAACAGTTGAAACAGAAAAGGGATGCAGGTATAGAGCAAGAGAAACAGTAACTAGGAACGAATTCATGTAATGTAACTCAATAATTCTGGCGAGCTTCAACAATCGCTGGTACAAAATCAGGACCATAGAGATGAAGCAGGGCACCGTTTGCACTTGCTGGTAAGAAGAGAGGAGCTGTCAGTAGCTTAGGGAGAAAATTTACATGGGGTCCCTCCACATTTTTACTTGCACAAAATTGGGAATCAGCTGCTATCCCTTTTTCTCTCTCTCTCTTTTCAAAGAGGAGAGAGAAACAGAGGAGAGAAAGAGGAAGACGAAGGAGGAGAAGACATGAGTGCACCGCAACACACAGGCTGGCAGGTCGTAAGGAGGAAGCGCCGTTACCCTGACCACTGGCGGCCGGGAGGTAGGCAGACGCCCGAAATTTACATACCCCGCACCCAACTTTACGTGCCGCATCAAACAAACCCCACTTATGCCCAAGTTGTTGCCGCCCCACCGCAACCTCATCTGAACCAAGCCGCCCCCAAACGCCTTCAACCTAACCCCACACCCGGCTCTAACACCTCCTCCCCGCCAACCTCCCCTCGTTCACCCACCTATTACCTTTCCCCACACAGCCCCACACCCCTCCGTTTCCCGCCGTCTCCCAAGTTCCCGGAATGGAAGGGCCGTTGTTTCAAGTGTTGTCGCACCGGCCACTCTATAGCTGTCTGTCGCAACCCGGCCAAGTGCGGTCGTTGCTGGAAGAGCGGGCACACGGGCAGAGACAAAGCAACCAAACAAGTACCTATGCCCACTAAGCTGCCCGTAGCCGGGAATCGGTTGGAGAAGCCGGACCCGACCTTTGATGAGCTTCTGACTGGAGACCGACCGCTGAATCCTCCTCCCCTACCGGCTGATAGACCCCTCAATGTTAGGTGCTATGTGGATTGTGATACGGCATACCGCCAGGAGGTCGCCAGACTCCAACAGGCGGTCCTGGTGAAAGCGACAGGCATACCCATCAACTTTGAACTGTCAACGGATAAGGTGGCTGAGTGGGTCGCAGAGTCAAACCTGATCACCGAGAAGGAGGTTACCATTGCTGCGTTATCAAGGAATAGATTCTTGATCATCATGCCGGACGGCCTTGCGCCGGAGACACTGATTGAGGCCATACCTTATGCAATATGGGACGAAGGGGTCTCCTTTCAAAAATGGAACCCTTTAGAAGATACGATGAAGGTTAACCCGGAGTTCAAGGTTATGATAGACCTGGTGGATATCCCACCACCCCTATACAGGGAAGGACACGTTATCAATGCAGTAAGCTCATTCGGTGTCTACCTTGGCACCATTGATCAGCCTAATCCGGTGAGCATTTCTACTTGGACGGTGGTGGTGGCCACGGCCAAATTAGAAGATGTACCGTACAGTGTCTCCATGGTAGCAGACGGGCTAGAACAGGAGATACAACTTCGGCCGGTCAACTGGTGTAAGACAAGGCTATACAAAGATGAAGATTTTCCCACCCCACCGCCGGTTTTCTGTAAACCGCCAAAATCGAAAGACAAACCTCGACTTATCACGATCAGTGACGATAATGACTCCTCGGAAGACGATGACATGATAGCCATGTCCAGAAGAGTACTACTGGACATCTGCAGGGATAGAGATCTTGAGACATTGCCCACACAACTCAGACGAGTCATTCAGGGAGACAAACCGACTACCGGCGGTTCTCCAACATTGGCGGTGACCCCACAAATGGCCACACAGGGTCCGCCTGCAACAAATCCATGTCAGTACAAGGACACATCAGTCACAGGCCAAGTTGACTTGGGGGGGCAACCCTGGCTAATCAGAGACAAGTACAACAAGTCCAGCAGGTTGCTTCTGCCGCGCAGAAAGCAGAACAATTACGGGGAAAGGCTGTTTTGGGGATCGGAGGGGACGAGGCCGATGCGGGTCATTCTGCAATGGAAACTCAGCCCGACACACGGAACGCTACACTGCACCCTCAAGAGATTGGAAGTCGAGAGTTGGCGCTCAGGGGTTTGTCATCCCCACGCGAAAAAAGTTGGTTCAATTCGGGTACGAGGTACGAGGCTCGAAAATCAAACCCTGCAAAGGATGGTCATTTCGGGAACTTGTCAGTTGTTGTGAATCCCCTGTCAGAGGACGTGTCGCGCGAGGAGGATATCGTTGTTTCCCAACCACTTACCGAATTGAGACGAGAAATAAAAAACAAACGGAGAGCACTCTCGGCTGGGCCATCCGGATCACATCAGACTGGGCCGTCCGTTCTAGCAGCCTCGCAAGCACAATATGGGCCGCGCCTTCAAGCAGTGCAGGCTGGGCCGTGTCTTCGGGCACTGCAGTCTGGACCATCCCCCTCTGCTGGGCTGTGCGCTCAAAGCAACACTGGCCCAAGACCCATTCCTGATACGCCACTCCAGCCTGGGCCGTCTGCTCCACCACTTCAGGCCGAAATACCAGAAGGTGACCAACAGAGGGACACGGGCCTGATTAAAAATTCGGAGGGGTATTACACGGTCCATGTTCAGTATCAGCATTGCCGAGACATTGCCTGCGGCTGTGGACTGAACCCGGAAGATGTTGTTCAAACAGTTGTAGAGGATAATGCTCAACGGGATCTCCAACCTCAATTTGCATTTTCAAACTCCGATGGAGAGGGAACCAACCAAGGGGACCCGGGCTTGAACCGCCCAAATTCTCACCTGCACTTCACTGATGACACCGAAGCCGAAACAGAAGAAGACACCGAGAATGAATCAGAAAATGAGGACGAGGCCGGGGGCACCTCGGAGAGTGATTGATTTCTGTACTAAAGTTGTTTTTTCTCGTTGTTGTTTGTTGAACAAAATTTCTTTAATGCATCTTACAAAATTAAAGCTTTTGTTGTGGAACGCGAGAGGATTGGGAGATGTTGGTAAATGTAATGTTGTAAAAAATGTAATAAGAAGGTCGAGGTGTGACATAGTATGTATTCAAGAGACAAAGTGACAACATGCAGACTTTTCTTCCATTGCGAGTGTCTTGCCAACTTTTTTTGACAGGGGGTGTGTTCTCATTGATGCGAGGGGCTCGGCGGGAGGGGTTCTGTTGGCTTGGAAGCATGCATATGTGCTGGTCAATTCCTTCACAACTCCGCACACTTGTACAGCGATTCTCAAACACCCGTCCACTGATGCTAACTTTGTTGTAACCTCTGTGTATGGCGCAAGTCGGGCTGACCGGCAACGCAAGCGGGCTTTTTTGCAAGAACTAAGGCAACTAGCTGAGCACATTACCGAACCCTAGATCATGTGTGGAGATTTCAATTTGGTTAGGTGGCTGGTGGATAGATCGGGTGCTATACGGGGTTTTGACTTGATGTTTGAGTTTAATGATTTAATTAGAGACCTCCAACTACTTGATGTTGCATTGGGCAATAGAGACTATACGTGGTCCAACAAATAGCCAACCCCGGTGTTCTCCAAATTAGACCGATGTTTCATCTCGCCTGAATGGACCCTCATGTATCCGGTTATCACATTATCGGCTTTGGAGACGATAGTCTCGGACCATGTACCGATACTATTGCATTGCAAGACACCGCAGAAAAGAAAGACCCCGTTTCGATTGGAAAGATTTTGGTTCCACTATAAACATGCGCAAGAGGTGGTGGCTTCTATATGGGGAACGCAAGCAAGAGGAGAACCGGCGGAGATGCTGCGAAAATTCAATAACAGAACCGAATCCCTACACCGCCAGCTAAGAGCATGGCACATGCTGCGGTTTGGAGCGATGGAAGACCAGATGCAATACTGTAAGATGGCCATTCTATTTTTTGACCGTATTGAGGAAAAGAGAAAGCTCAATATCAGGGAGTTTTTGCTTAGACAAAAAATCAGAGAGCGGGCATATCAATTATCAAATAACCTGGAAATCCGTTGGCATCAGAGATCCCGTTGCAATTGGTTGACAAATGGAGACCGTAACACGAGATTTTTTCATGCCTATGCTTCGGCACGGGCTCGAAAGAATGCGGTTCTTCAGATTGAGGTACAAGGCTGCATGGTTACAGAACCTAAGCTGATTCGCGAGGAATTCCAACGGCATATGAAGGAGCTTCTCGGAAGTCAAGTGCAATCCCTGCCTTTTGACCCCGGGTCTCTCTATCCAGAGGAGTAGCCGAATTTGGAAAGCTTACAAAGGCCATTCTCGACCTTGGAAATACAAAATGCGGTCATGCAGTTGGCAAATAATAAGGCATGTGGCCCAGATGGTTTACCGCATGAATTTTTCAAACAGTATTGGCAGTTTCTGCGAACAGACATTGTGGGGATTTTTGAAAATTTCTGGAGAGGCAACCTGGACTTGACAGAGGTGAATAAGGCCAATATAGTGATGATACCAAAGAAACCGAATGCATCTAAGATGGCTGACTACCGACCGATAAGCATCATAAACATGATTCCCAAACTCATAACTAAGGTACTATCGAATAGGCTTCGGTTGGTACTGCCGGACCTCGTCTCCTTACAGCAAACAGCATTTACTCGGGACAGACACATTGCAGAGAACTTCCTCGCGACGAGAGAAATTTTGCAGCACCTATCGGACTCGGGTAAGAGGGCGGTTTTCGCGAAAATCGACTTCGCAAAGGCGTTCGATTCTATTGATTGGAGTTTCTTGATCAAAGTGATGGCGACTCGGGGTTTCCCGGAGAAGTGGGTACAATGGATAAATCACATTCTGACTACCTCTAAGTCCCGAATCGTGCTCAATGGCGAGCACACGGATTACTTCACACATAGGCGGGGACTTAGGCAAGGGGACCCAATTTCCCCGATGCTCTTCGTTATTGCGGTCGATGTCTTTCAGCGAATGATGGCGGTGGCCAACAACCTGATATCAAACCCCTTATCACATAGGTGCCCCCAATCCATTTATGCTCTGCAGTATGCGGATGACACCGCAATCATCTCACAGGCGGACAATCGGACTCTAATCACCTTGAAATTGATCCTACGATTGTTTGCAAGCATCTCTGGGCTAAGAATAAACTATGATAAAAGTAGCTTTGTACCTATCAATCTCCACCAGAGGGGAATCTGGGAAGCAAGGCTGATTCTCCTTTTTGGCCAAGCTTCTCTGCCCATTGACTACTTGGGCATGCCTCTCTCCACCAAAAGACCCACCAGAGCCGATTATCTCCCTCTAATTGAAAAACTGGAAAAAAGAATGGACGGCTGGAAAGGAAAACTTATCTCAAGAGGAGGTCGTTTGCAATTGGTAAAATCGATACTATCGGCTATTCCGGTATACTTCATGATGTGCTTTAAGTTGCCGGTTTGGGTCATTGAAAGAATAGATGTCATTCGAAGGACATTTTTGTGGGGGCGCAACGACAAAGAAGGAAGAGCGCTATCGTTAATGAATTGGCCAACGGTGTGTTTACCGATCAAACAAGGCGGAATGGGAATTCAAGATTTGGCCACACACAATGTGGCACTGCTTTTACGGTGGTGGTGGCGCGCTTATACAAACCCAGCTTGTTTATGGACTGTCACGGTCACAGAGTTGAAATGGGCGGGAGTGTACGAGGCAGGGCCAAGTTTCTGGATACAAACCGGCTCATTTTTTTGGAAAGCCTTGCTGCGGCTACTGCCAACTTTCCGCTGGTCAACGACTTGGAAAATCGGCACGGGGGAAGGTATTTCTTTCTGGCTAGACTCGTGGATGGGCCAGTCACTCATTACCACCCTCGAGGAAGGGCAGAAACCGGCACACCCCAAAATCTCGCTGCGAGATGCACACCCGCTGTTCCATCAGTTGCTGCCAGGCAGGGACCTCCAGGTAAACTTCACAGGTGCGCAGGATGGAATACTCTGGCGATGGACGGCTGGAGGAATTTATATGGCCCGCTCAGTCTACAAAGTGTTATCAACAGGGGGAAAAGTTCGATTTGAGCATGCATATCTATGGAGACTGCCGATACCGCCCACGGTTCGTATCTTTGCCTATCTGATGTTACAGGACAGAATCCTTACAGGCGAGGTTATGATGAGGAGACATTTCAGCCATCGACAGACTTGTATGATGTGCCAAGACTGCCCATCAGAGTCGACCCTACACCTACTGTTCCTATGCCCGAATGCGGTTAGCATCTGGTTTGGCGTTTCGGCTCACTTTGGTTTTAGAGTCATGATCCCAAAGCTCACAATTGATGAAATCATTGCCACATCGCGACTTCAGGCTGAGATGAGTGGCGATGGTACACGTAGGGTCTGGAATGCACTGTTCATGTGTACCTGTTGGCAGATATGGAAGCAGCGTAACACCCGAGTGTTCTCAGGCACTCTTGCACCCCCGGCGATTGTCGTTAATCGAATTGTACAAGAGACTGTGTTGTGGATGAAATACTGTGCACCGAGACGATTCTTGACAGACCACACGCTAGAGGAGGAACCAGATTAGTGGAGACAGATGGATACTGGTAAATGGCATGAGATTTAGAAATAGGAAGTTAGAGACTTAAGAGTTTATGATTTCAAAGGCTGTGTATTAGGCTGTTTTTAGTATTACTGTTCTAACGTTTCATGCCAAATTGATGTAAAACAATCTTCTTGTTATTAATAAATTCAAGCCTAGGCAGCCTCTGCCAGGTTCCTTTTCAAAAAAAAAAGAAACAGAGGAGAGAGATAGAGAGAAGTGTAGGGAATAGCAGCCAGCAAGGATTTGAAGAGCACATCTCATTACCAAAATTGGGAGGATTTTTTTTAAAAACAGTAAATAAAATAATCAAAGTTAAAGAAACGACATGATTGCTTCGTTTGTTATAAAAACAGCAAAAACCGAATCCCGGATTCGGTTAAGTTATTTTTTTGCTTAACCGAATACGCTATTCGGTTAAACTGATGGTTTTAACGGCGGATACAGTGGGTTGCCACAGAAGATCGGAAGCCGTGCTTTTTGGCTTAACCGAATCCGGGATTCGGTGTGGGATTTTTTTGCTTTTTGGTTAACCGAATCCGGGATTCGGTGAAGAGTTTTTTTTTTTTTTTTTTTTTTGCTTTTTGGTTAACCGAATCCGGGATTTGGTGAAGAGTTTTTTTTTTTTTTGCTTTTTGGTTAACCGAATCCGGGATTCGGTGAAGAGTTTTTTTTTTTTTTTTTTTTTTTTTTTGCTTTTTGGTTAACCGAATCCGGGATTCGGTGAAGAGTTTTTTTTTTTTTTTTTTTTGCTTTTTGGTTAACCGAATCCGGGATTCACACCGAATCCCCTATTCAATAAAAAAAAAAAAAATGTTAACCGAATTGGGAATTCGGTTAACAATAAAAAATCAAAAAAAAATCTTAACCGAATTGGGAATTCGGTTAATGGTGGGTGTTACACGGAGTTTACATAGTTTCGGGATCTGTTTTGTGAAAATATGTTTTAACCGAATAGCGCATTCGGTGAAGCGGAAAAAAATAGCTTAACCGAATCCCGGATTCGGTTTTTGCTGTTTTTATAACAAACGAAGCAATCATGTCGTTTTTTTAACTTTGATTATTTTATTTACTGTTTTTAAAAAAAATCCAAATTGAGATGGGGCGGGTACTTCAGGACAAGTATCCTCTCCAATATCGTAAATGATTCCCTTCACTTTACGGTTTGAGATTAACTCTCAGCCGCTTTGAGATTCGGGCTAACGGAGGGGGTAGTATTATTGGGCTTTGAGATTCGTGCCAAGTTAAAAATAACGGTCCAGATCAAGTAATTGTAAAAGATTTCCTATTACGGTACCGGGGAGGATCTGAATTCAGGTACTTCAAGGGCCTGTTCGGATGTTTGGGTTTGAAATGGGAATTCATAGGTTTCACGGTAATTTGATTTATAAATTCCAAGCTTGTTCGGATGCTCAGTTTATTTCCAATTCGTTTATGTTATTTTTTCTATACTTTCCCCCAAACAACATAAACTGATGGAAAAAATTCAGTCCGATTAGATTTTTATTTTCTCAAATCGTGTTGTCTATTACGTTTAGAACCATAAATGCAAAACAGCTACTTTTCACTTCAATTTTATAAAGCTGTTGTACATTGAACTACAAAATTTTCTTAAATGTAACGGCTAAGAGTATTGAATGCACATCATGTTCATTTAATTAAATACTTCTTATTTAACTATAAAAAATGTTTATATTTTATAAAATAATAATTAAGAAGAAATATTATGTTATTATTTAATCTATTTATTTAATTGTATTATTGATAATATATTAATAAAGAAAATTGATAATATCAAATATTTTAGAAAGAAAAATAGAATTTCCCATAACTAATCCCACGGTACAACCGAACACTTAATTCAACACATTTTCATAATTAATCTTGTGCGTACCCGTACCTGTGGGTTCCCACTTTTTCAAAAGTGAGTTTCCATTCCCGTCAAATCACATCCCGTGTAATCCCGTGACATCCGAACAGGCCCTAATTGTCTCTACTGTTTAAAATGATGGGACTTTTAGTTTTTTAAGTAGTTAGCTGGTTCTTTTCGTTTTACAATTTTTCTTTTATGGCAATGTAATCCTTTTTAGGACATTTTAAATTTTAAATTAATATAATATACCTATGGGTTTCAATAAAAAAACAAAAAACTCTGAATCATATAAACTTTTGATCGACCAAACTATTTAATGCCTGGAGGAGTGGAGGTGCTGTATTTGGAGTTCAACCATTTTCATTCATAACTATAAAGGAGAATCACAGAAAAATAAGTTCCATGATAACAATATACATAAAAGTACAATGCTATTTATTTCCAACATTCATTGTTTTCCTTAATGATGTATTGTACTTTGCATATAAATGAATTTAGTAGAAATTTGAAGAGATTTCAAAAAGGGCAACTTTGCTATAAAAGAAGGCAAAATTCTCTCAGTGCAGTTAACACAAGCCAACACAACATCAAATCTTAGCAGAGAAGAAAATTTTGAAATATTTCCAATTTCTAATGTATAATGCAATTGAATTAGGAAAACAAAAGGTTAAAAAAAAATACTTTACTCAACAGGAACCCTACACAAATTGACTAACAAACAGCTTTCTTAATCGCCACCATCGAACTACCCACAAACCGCTGCAGGTGCATTTTTGCATTCCAACCTTATTTACACTAAATACAACAAAGATCGCATCCGCAAAAATGATATGAAAATACATGAAAGGCATAATACAAAAATGTAATACAAAATACAAAATGATAGATAGAAAACCCTAAATTTGAAAAAAGAAAAGAAAAAGAATATATAAAGGCTCTCGGGAATTTCAACTAGTAAATTCCCCCTCTACCTTCATTCTTTTACTAATAACAAAGTGTGGTGTTAAGATTAAAAAGAAGTAAAAGAAGAGGTACGATCTGTACCGCGCACATTATATTTTTCATAGACCTTGTCTCGGTTTTCAGCCCACCATGACTCCGCTTGGTGTTCTCCAAATCTTCTACGACTGAAAAATGGTAACAATATACATACAAATATTCACGTCAAATGAAAAATAAAAGTATCTAGGTGTCAATATTGATATCCGTGAGGTGTTTATTAATTTTTAGCCTTTCCCCTTCTCTTAATTAAATCAACCTTTAAACACTAACCCAAAAATTACACTTAGCTTTTGTTATATCTTTATCAACATATCTTACAAGGTAGTAGTTACATCTTGCAACCTTATCCGCTCTTTATTTATTTTTAAAGAGTGAGACTATGGTATATGCATATTACATATCGGCTGGTGCTATGGATCCGTATCTCTATTTTCAAATTTCAAACAGTCAATCTGAACCATTAAACATGATTTCCATATGAAATTATACTTGCAGACCAAATTTTACATTTTTTTTTAATTTTACTATTTTTTTTTAGATAAGTACAAAATCACTGCCTCTGGATGGTCTACCATTTTCAAATCAAGTAATTTTCTACCTATCTAAAAAATAGCAAAAAAGTTCTAAAAATGTGTACAATCCGGTCTGCAAGTACATTTTCATATAAAGGTCATGTTTAACGGTTCAGATCAACTATTTGGGCTCTAAAAACAGAGATATGGGTCCATAGCACTATATGCATGTTACCATAACCTCGCTCTTTTTTAAAAGAAATTAAATAATCGCAAATCTTGTGCTTGACATGGGAAATAATAGAAAACAAAAAGATGTTGCACCTGAATCGAACTCTTTTGAGCTCTCTTGTACCATCTACAAGTGCAACAAGTGTTAAATACACCCCCGGTTCGTACTGTTCAATCCACTCAGCCTCAACCTGGCCACTGTTTGAATTGACCGAGGGGGGTCCCGCTGTATTAGGGTTAGGAGTAGAGTTTTGGGAACCCCCGAGATTTAACTGGAACCGTTCAGTTTCCTTCGTATCCAAAATGTTATGTCTCATATCAGTACGGTACATCGGTGGGGCCCGCCCAGCAAATAGTTCATCAGTGCTGTTGTTTGGTTTCTCACTAGGAGTAGAAATTGAGTTGGAGTCTTGTGCCGAGATACTGGTTGATAAGTATACTGGTCGTACAGGTTTCGTATCGTATACGCCAGGTGGCAATCTTTCTGCCATTTCTTTTAACTGTGAAAAACATATCATCAAATATTATAAAGAAATAGTACCACACTATGTGATATAAACTTCTAAGAACCAGTACCCAATGTCTGATATTTTATGATTTTTATATCTTCTTTCACTTTTCTGATTGTAATCACTGCTATTTGATTATTTTTTCGGGTTGGGAGGACGGTGCAAGCATTACTGCCTTCCCAATACGACAAGCATGCACATTTATTCCTTACTTTTAAAACTCTGATCATAACAAGTAGGGGGGATTTTTCTTAAACATGCTACATATTTGATATTATTTTAATAGAAGGTAAAATGGGTATTTTAAATTTAAAATGAGTTTTAATAGAAAAGACAATAAAATGGGTAAATTGTGAGTTTTTTAAATTTAGAAGGGTAAATATGATATTATGAACTTTAGATGGGAATACGTAATTTTGAAGCTTTTGAGGGGTATACATGAAATTCACCGTTTTAAGTAACGTGTGTTGTTTGTGTGTGTGTGCCTACTTACTGTAACGGTAAGCATTAGACTGGTGCTAGTAAAAGCAAAGAAGAGGAAGGAGTACCTGAGCTGTCAGAGACTTGATAACCTCTTTAGCAGCCTTGGATTTAGATTGCTCCTCAGTGACAAGTTGCATGGCTTCTCGTGATTTCTCTTCTGACTTCTTCATCTCCGCCTCCTGCAACTGCATCTGCTGTTTCATCGTCTCCACCTAAAAAACCAATTCATCATTACTTTTCAAGTGTCCACAAACAATCGCATTACAACACTTATACCAGTAAATATACCAGTACACCCTGTCTCGTACAGTCATGAAAAGGAAACAGAAGTACCTCTGCACGCAATCTCTGAACCTCTCGAGTCAAAGCTTGGTTCGCCTCTTTAAAGCTCTCCACACTCTCTCCAGTGTAACCTGGTCTCGAAGGCAATGGAGATAAAGATCTTGTGTTATTATCTGATGTGGCATACCCTACGGACCACGTCATCTGTTGTAGTTCAAGCCCACCTATAAAAGGTATATCCTTCATTTGAAGAAACTGGTACGTATCCGGTTTTCTTCCTTGTTTGGCTGCCTTTGCATCAAGACTCTTTATCATGTCAGTACTAGCCATCGTACCGACTTTAGCTGTGCCATTTCCAGTGCCAACAGGGGTGACAGGATACCCCCTATTTGAACCTGATTTTTCAGTTACCTTGCTCAATTTAACATAGCACGAGTCACAAACCCTATGCGGCTTGCCAGGGTTAGGCGCAAGCGCAGCTTGTACTGCTTTTCTTGAGCTGCATGAGTGGCAGTGTACCAGCCCACAATTGTAGCAGTTATGTCTCTTTCTTGTGAAACCAAAAGCTTGCCTACACGCGGAGCACTGAGATTGCTCTGCCCCGGAGACCCACTTGTGCTGACAGATTGCAGCAGTGAAACCCGACCCACAAGCAATCCGCTTAACCACCCGATCCTTTAATGCTTCAACCATAGTTGGCGACTTGCGGTCTTCTGTGTCACCATGACCTAACCTGCCATTTGCGCCCTTGCCCCATGTGTAAACCTCACCACTGGCCGTCAAAACAGCCACATGGTAGGCCCCACAGGTAACCTCCCACACAGTTTCTGAGGAAAGCTTGTCTTCTACCATTTTCGGGTGCTTTCCGTCAGAACTAGGGACTCCAAGTTGACCATACACTGAACTGCCGAAGGAGAATAGCTGGCCTGATGTAGTCAAACCAATGGTGAAAGTATGACCACATGCCACCTTATGAAAATTATATTCAATCAAATGCGACACACAAGTTGGCTTCAGCCGTACCTGTTTATCACCATGACCTAGCCGGTATTTATCCCCATCACCCCACGTGAACAATTTTCCCGAAGAGGCACTTGACTGGGACATTATAACTTCCACCACAGCAGCAGTGTGCCACACTCCACATGAAACAGCAATAGTTCTTAGCCCCTTTAACGACTCAACCTCCTTAGGGAGAAGAGCAGTGCTTCGATTGCCGTGCCCGAGGGCCCCAAATGTGCCATCACCAAATGTGAACAGCTGTCCGGCCGTGGTTATCAGTGCAGTGTGCCAAGTGCCACAAGACACCATCTGCACCTGGAGCCCATCTAAGGGACCCGCAACTCGTTTAGGTATCCAATGACTTGTTTTGGTACCATGGCCAAGGAGGCCGGCATTGTGGGTCCCGTCACCCCATGTGTACAACTCGCCAGAGGTTGTTATGGCACAAGAATGAAACTCACCACAAGCAACTGTGTCTATATTTAAAGTGGACAAGGACTCAATAAGGCGTGGATGGATGATATCAGTCCCAACACCGTGACCTAGACGGCCACTACACTCCTCACCCCAAGTGAAAACCTCAGCCTGACGAGTCACCAGAGCTGCGTGGCGGACCCCACATGCCACATAACTCACATCTAGCATAACATTCGACTCCAAAGGTTTCGGAGTAAGAATGCCGGCTTTTGCTGCGAACATAGATGCAAGTGCTGGGTTGTTGGTTGGGTTAACAGTAGGGTTAGCATTAGTGCTTGGGTTAGGGTCACTAGGGTTAGGGTTTGCACGGTCGGTGAAAATCTCACCCCAGATGTAGATATCACCGAAGGATTCAGAGTCATCAGCGGCCCCACCAGAGCCATGGCTTGATGTGCTGGGGGCACTGGATATGCTGAGGCGCAGGTCTGCAGGGGCGTAATTGTAATTGTGCGAGGACTTTGTTTGCATAATAATGTCGCTCACCACATCTGTGGAGCGGGTGACAAAGGAGAAATCGTTGTCTGAGTATGACAGTGAGGAGGAGTTGCTCGTGCTGTATTTGTTGTTGTTTGATGAGTTGCTGCTCAGGCTGCTCTCTCTCCCATTCTATATCCCAAAAAAAAAAATTGCAAATGATAAGCATCTGATGTAGTGCTTTCATCTATAAATTCAAGGTACAGCATTTGAGTTATATGGTACCAGCTTCAGCTATGGGAATCTAACCCGAGGGCTTTATAGGAATGTTGACTTGACCAATAATAACTATAAAATGCAATCCAAATCAAGACAAACTATTTTCTCATTTATAATTTTATTTTCACTACAAACCTCAGAAGGGAGACCCTCACGAAAACAATCAAAATTGCTGATTGGATTGCTACGCTGATTTGAAGAGACAAGTGCACTGAGTCCTTTTAACCATGCCTCCACCTCAACCTTATCCTTGCATATCTTTTTATGTTGTAAATATGTAAGTTTAAGAAAAGAACAGAGAGGAGAACACAATTGCAATGTTAGAATGAAAGAAGCTAACCAGATCAAGGGACCTTTTGCCGTTGTTGTATATAAGAGAGAAGGATAAGTGATCCTTTTCAGGAAGTGGAAACCTTTGGAATACTGGCTGCATATCACAAAGAATTGGAAAATAACAATGTCAAAGATTTTTTTTTTAAATTGTAACCTTTTCGCCATAGGCATTTATCAGCCATCGATTAAAATTTTAAGTGAATTACTAATGAGTCTACTAGGTGCCAAACCTCTCTCTCTCTCACACACACACACACACCCACCAAACACACATATTAACTTCTTGTATGTAACTGCTACCAAATAAGAGTAGGGACACACATTTCTCAGTGCTTTATTTATTGTTTTTTTCACCTAAATGGTATCTAAAATGAAATTCAATTTCAGTAAGTAACAGTTTAAAAAAATAAAAAAAAATCTCACAGTTCTTTGTCCAGAGGTGATTTTAGAAACAAGAGCTAACTTAATGCCTTTTTCCTTCGAGCTTGAAATCCATATCAGTTTTGACTCATCCTATCAATTCATGTAACAGCAAAGCAAAAAAAAAAATGTCAGGTTTAACCAATAGACATCTTTTAAGTCGATACCAGTATGTACCAAACTGAGAATGGCATATGATTTTGAATTTGTCTGTACATACCAGTTTGGTATTGGGCCAATAGTGCAACAGTACATTTTATATTCCTTTCTTTTAAAATAATTGGACATAAACCCAGCTTAATTGTAAATAATATAGTAAAAAACACCAATATGAACAGTATAAATGTGGTACACAACATGTGGGTACTGGTATTGGACCTGATTAAAATTTGAGGTGCATCAAAATCATATGCAAATCTCATTGGGATATATGCCAGTGAACTTACATGGGACAGTCTAAAGGGGCAAAATTTGGGCTTTCCTTTGCGGCAATACTTAAGCAGTTGAGCTCCTTTTTTTAAAGCAATAATTGCCTACACATAAAAGGCAAAGAAAACAATAATTCAGAAAAACACAAAAAAAAAAAAAAAAAAATTGACAGCACAACGCAGTTTGCAAAACATCATCAAAACTAAATTGCATGCTTAAAATACTTTCCATAAACCATATTGGGTACCTCCCTAATTTAACAAATTAGACAAAAATAGAAAAAAAAAATTGAGTATATTTTAGACTAGTGGCAACTTCACAAGTCTAAATGCTAGAGAATATTGCAACAAATGCAAAGAAATTTGAGAAACGTTCCTCAAAAGACATCCTTGTTTTGGTAAAATTGACGCATTTTACCACAATCAATACAAATAATTGCACAAAAAAAAATAATCAGTGATCGTATAAACATACATATTTCGGGCATTCATGCAAAAACGACACCCGATTACATCGATCAGATAAAAACACTAAAATCACAAAATCTGAAAAAAAATTGACATACCTTGTCGGTGTCAACGGGATCTGCCATTCCATCGGACTAACCCCGATCGTCATCGATCTCTCATGAAATCTACTCTTTTTACCCCCTCCCAATCCTCCTTTAATCTGAAAATCGCAATTCTCCTACTCAAACCACCAAAACCAAAACTAAAACTACGTAAGAAGGAGAAAACGAAGAAAAAATAGAAGTGGACTTTGAAATATTCACGAGTTAATATTGACCAACTACGTTGAGACGCCGAGACTGGAACGAGAAATGGAGACAGGACTGGAGAATAGTACTGTCAATATTTCAGAGGTTAAATTTACTTTTTGACTGCGGCTTTCAGGAAGAAAAAAAAAAAATTGGTGCTTGGATGAAGTTACCGCGCGGTAAAGTTAACACCGGGAGAGGGTAGACTAAAGGCATCTTCTCTCCATTTTCTAATAACCGGAGGGTATTCGATCAATCGGAAGGAGATGAACAGAAAACGGCCGTTAAAAGAAACTGGAGACGATCTGAATAGAGAAAGGAGTTAATGTTACTCGCTCCGGTTTTACTATGCTTGTTTTTGTATGAGTATTACTCTCTCCGGTTTTTCTATGCTAGTTTCTTTTTTGAGGGAAGTAATATGCGGATCCATATTTCTATTTTCAAATAAAATAGATTTCAAACAGTCGATTAAATATTATCTTTATATTTAAATATATTTGGAGAATAAATTTTACATTTTTATAATTTTTTGCTATATTATTAATAGGTAAAAAAAATCACTTGATTTAAAAATTATGCATCATCTCAAAACCTTGATTTTCTACCTATTTAATATGTATATCATTTTTAAAACACAAAAAGTAGTATATTTTCATATGAATATCATTTTTAATGGTTCGATCGACTATTTAAGTATTGAAAATAGAGATATGGATATGTAGCATGGATCAATCTGTAATTTTGACATTTCATTGGAGATCAAAACACAAATTTCGTGGACGATATTACTTAATTAAATTTTTTAACTTATTTGTCTGTTACGAAATATTATATATTCAAATTCTTCATATATTATATGAATAAAATTTTAGAAGGGAATTCAAATGATTTTAATTTTAGTGCTTCTGTTGTGTCTTCATTTTTTTAAATTGCTAGTAATAGAAATTTTCAGTGTTCTAAATAGCGCGCTATAGCGGCGCTATAGCGTTTTTGGACCCTAAACGCTAAGCTATGACATGAAAATACGCTAATTGCGCTACGGCCGCTATAGCAGTAATAGCGGTCCGCTATAGCGCATAGCGTGTAGCGCGCTATTTGCGCGCTATGCATATTGGGCTTTTTTAGACAATTTATATGGGCTTAAATAAAGATCCATAAAATTTATTTTGTATAGAAGAAAAAAATAGAATGAATTATGATGCTTATGATATTTTGTATAGAAAAATATCGATAGTTTATTATATTATTATGGATATTTTGAACCATGGACTTTTGTACTAGTTCAATATGAATATTATAATTTCTTAATTAATTTCGTGTTATTTATTGTTCTATGAAATTTTAGATAATGTTAATATATAGTACAAATATATAATATAATTTTTGTAAAAAAAAAAAAACGCTATTTGGAATAGCTTCCGCTATAGCTACGATATTCGCTATAGCTTTTTTTGTAGCCTTCCCGCTATGACGCTATAAACGCTATTTAAAACATTGGAAATTTTAAAATTCAAATAATTACTGGTTTGTACAGTGGCGGAACCAGGAATGATCGGTAGGGGGGCCTAACTAGTTTCTCTGGGCCAAGTGGGGCTAAGGGGGGGCCTAACGAGTTTTAACTAGTTATCAGATTTGAAATTTTTTCGGTCCGATGCATTTTGACGATATTGTTATGTACAGATTGAATCTGATAACACTGTTGTAGTTGTTTTTAGATGATATATATATCTGTATTACTGTATATTTTCTGGGCCAAGGGGGGGCCAAGGCCTAGGCTGGCCCAGGCCTTGGTTCCGCCCCTGGGTTTGTATAATATGTCTACGCATACACAAAGAAGTTTTGATATACTGAGTTCTATTTTAATAGGAATCAGGAGCTTGAATATCAACCTCAACAAATTATTTACATAGTCAACTAAAATAAATTTGAAATGCAATAATTTTTCAAGTGTTTGAAAAAATAATATAAATCACATCCAATGAAATAATGTTGGTAATTAAGTATTAAATTTAGGTTATTAAAATTTAAAAAATATAGAAACTCTTCTCAAATTTGTATCGTATGTACCATATATTTTGAAAATTATAGTAAGTTCTGTCGACTATTATTTTTATATAAAGTTGGTATTTCATCCAAATTGGTGTGTATATAACAATAACATTTGTTTATAGGTTGAGACTGAAATACATTAAAAATTATATTCAAACAGGCTAGAAATTAATATTAAACAAATAGGAATTGATAATCGTTCATCCATGTGAGAAATAATCGAAATTTATACATTGAACCGATGCAGCAAAGTCTGATCCGAATAATTCGGTCGATTCAATTTCAAATTTTTGTTGTATGGATTCAATTTCAAATACATAAGAAAACGTTTTTATTGTATGGATTTAATTTCTCTTCTTTAATATTTTCTGTTAGTTTAATGACAAATTGTTCTTGCAAGTTGACAACCAATTGCGTCTCGATATGCATATACAAACAAATACACGCTTTTCCGGGGTTTTGAATATTTTTTTCAAAGGCTTTTTGTATGGTGATTTCATTTTACGACTAATAGGATAGCAGGATGTTCAGATTAAATTTAAGTTTTATTATATAGCATTTTCGTGATGAATTTTTTTATAATTTAAATCGAATTAACTGAATTTGAAAAGCAACATCTTATTTTCTTAAGACGTTCGTTGTTTTTAAGCATGAAATAAAGGTCAAAATATATAAACCATCTTTAATGGGTATTAGAACTTTCTAACCTACAACTTTCTACATAAAAATAATATCTTAATTATTAGACTAAATGTGGTTTTTATTTTTAAAAATGTGAATACCAATAGAAACATATTGTCACACCCCGGAACAATTCATATGAAAATTTGAAAATCCAATTATTAGAATATAATTTATACATTAAGCGCATCATATACATTAAAAATGATCACAATCTATCAAATAACTAAGAAATAAAAACAATTCATATGAAAATTGACACACAAACAATTTATAAGAAAAAAAAATAACATGTTTGTAAACTCTATTTTATTCTTAAATATCTTTATTTTATTTTAAAAAATATTGTCACAATTATAAGTTAAGTCGTTGGCGAAGAAAATAAAACTAGAGATCTTTTTTCTTAAAAATAAAGGAAACATACATCCCTTTAGTTGAGTCATGTTTATTTCTAATATAAAAAATAAATAAAATTGAGATCACTGGGGAATTAACTTGGCAGTTGAAACCCTAGTTTTTCTTTAGTTACGCAAATTTCAAACTTTTTTATTTTTAAATATTTCATATTTAATTTAAGAAAATATAATTAATTTTTTTGTTGTGTAAAAAAATGAATCTAGATTTTTTTTTCATAAAAATAAAAGAGAAATCAGTGTTCTAAATAGCGCGCTATAGCGTTTTTGGACCCTAAACGCTAAGCTATGGCATGAAAATACGCTAATTGCGCTACGGCCGCTATAACGGTATAGCGGTCCGCTATAGCGCATAGCGTGTAGCGCGCTATTTGCGCGCTATGCATATTGGGCTTTTTTAGACAATTTATATGGGCTTAAATAAAGATACATAAAATTTATTTTGTATAGAAAAAAAAAATATAATGAATCATGATGCTTAAGATATTTTGTATAGAAAAAGATCGATAGTTTATGATATTATTATGGATATTTTGAACCATGGACTTTTGTACTAGTTCAATATGAATATTATAATTTCTTAATTAATTTGGTGTTATTTATTGTTCTATGAAACTTTAGATAATGTTAATATATAGTACAAATATATAATATAATTTTTATAAAAAAAAAAACTTTATTTGGAATAGCTTCCGCTATAGCTACGCTATTCGCTATAGCTTTTTTTGTAGCGGGAATTTTTTTTGTAGCATTCCCGCTATGACGCTATAAACGCTATTTAAAACATTGAGAGAGATACATTCCTTTAGTTGACTCTTATTTATTTCTGAAACAGAAAAAAATATAAGATTTAGACCACCATGTGTTTGTACGGACACGGACACGGACACGGACACGGCGAGAATAAACATGTGTTTGTACGGACACAAGGCGACAAGATCCTTTGTCATTTTGGTGTCCCAAGAGAGAATAGCAATCTTGTCTTTTGAGTGCTTGCTATTCCCGGTTTTACCGCCGTGGATAACTTTATAACAGCTGGTTAACCAGATATATGAATTATTTAAGAAATTATTCTTGTGTTCTATGTTCTATGTTCTATATTTTATATGCATCCCAAAAGATCAGTTTATATTTATAAGAAAAAAATATATATCGGAATCTTAAAGTGTTATATCTAGTTCTAGTATAGAAAATATTGTTCAATAATTTGAATGATTGAAGAAATTTTAAGTAAAATTTTGTTTTAATAATGCAAGATATAATTATTTTGGTCATTAAATATAAATATTATTCGAAAGAAATATCAATATATATGGGTGCATGACGCTATTGGATCGTAGCGGTCAAGAATTTGGATCGCTGTAAATGTTGTTCTAGACGCTAAAAAAGGAGTTCAATCGTGCGGTCATTAAAGGCGTTTACACGAGTATAGTCAATGACACCGTTTGGATCACGTCACTAGACATGTTAGCGACATAGGCAATGTCATCATATTCAATTCAATTTAATTAGATGGCCTATCTAGAAGATGTTAAACCAGTTTTGCTTCATGTTTATTCAAAGCTCCAGTCTGAACAGAATTTGACTATAACACACGTTGATAATTTGACTATAACTTTTTCATAAAAGCTCCAGTTCAGTTAATAGTTATTATTACAAAAAAAAAAACTTTTTGAGATGAATTTATTTTATTTTATGTTTTTTACTCCTCTATGAACTGTATCATTGAATTTGTTAGATCCCGAACATCTATGTCATGTTCTAGTATTTTTAAATACAGTTTTCTTTATGTATGCGGAAGACGCATACTTCTACAGTTTTACTATCCGTTGTTAAATTTCTCTATATATAAAAAAAACTTAATTTATAACACAAGTATTTTAATCTAGTGGTTTGTGCTTTTGTCACTCTTATAGGTCATGAATTCAATTCTCATTCAACACATGTAATTTTTTTTTTTTCAGATTTTAGAGCAACTAATAAATATGAATGGACGACTGTATAAACTGCATATGCGACAGTATATTCAAATCCGCATGAAAAAAATTATATAACATTAAATATGCGGTCCCATTTAAAATCAACATACAAATATGTTATCCATGGACCATACAGTCTCATTTAAAAACACTGCCACACACAACGGCATTTGATACCGAGCCGGTATTAGTGCAGGTAATGAATTAATGTGAATAAAATTTACAGTTATTACTCCATAATTATTTTACCAATCTAATGACGATAACAAATCTATTGGACCACAACAGAACAGTTTTCGTTTGTTTCTATTAATTTTTTATTGGGCTACAAAGGTGTGTAGCTACAGGGGACTGTTAATTTTTTGTTTTGGGTAATTCAATGTTTTAGGATATGACAACAATGTAGTGTATTGATTATACCCGACCGGGTCGACCCGGACCGACCAAACCCGGGACCCGGACCCGACCTTGAATCCGACCCGAACCGTCCTAAAGGGTTGGGTCGGATTTGAAACGGGTCGGATGCGGTTTTCTGGACGAAACCCGACCATACCCCCACCGTTTCAACCCGCCTACCCGAACCCGACCGACCAAAATCTGACCCGCCCCGCCCGAACCCGACCCTAAACCCGAACCAAAACCGGCCTAACCCGGGTTAACCCGACCTAACCCGACCTAACCCGGGTTAACCCGATCCTAACCCGGGTTAACCCGACCTAACCCGACCTTAACCCGCCCAAAATCCGACCCTAACCCGACCTAACCCCCCCCCCAAACCCGGCGGGATCCGTCCCAACCCGGCCAACCCGACCTCCCCGAAAAAATTCAAATTTTTTTAAACAAAAATATATTGAGTTAAAAAAAAAAACTGAAAAAAAGAAAAAGAAAACGTCTCTGCCTCTGGAAACAGAAAAAAAAAACAGAAAAAGAAAAAAAGAAAAAAAAACTGAACCGGACCTACCCGGACCGGACCGACCCCCCGACCCGACCTAACCCGCCGGGTTTAGGCCGGGTAAGGGTCGGCCACTCATACCCCAATCCGACCCCCCCTACCCGACTCAACCCGTTGACCCGGGCTAACCCGTGCCCGAGTCAACCCGGGGACCGGTCGGGTTTGGACCGGACCGACCCGACCCGGACCCTTTTCAATACTCTACAACAATCGCATTTTTAGAACTTCTAATTTTGACAGTTATTCATTTAAACTTTTAGTTTGTGATGATTGGCGTCTCAGTTATTAAATTCGATTAACACCATTAACTTTTAATTAATACATGACGGCAATAACTTACAATTTAGCATTCATTGAAGTTATATTTCATTCATTAAAAGTATTCTTTAGTGTTACATTACAATACAATAAATTATACCAAAATATTTTTATTTTCAAAAATGATACTTCGTTAAAGAATAAAATTTATCAAACGAAACAAAACACAAAAACTATTAGGCATGTGTATTGCATAATTATTTCTCTATTTTTTTTTCTTCTTAAAATAGAGTATCTATTTTGCCATGTTATCTTCAAATATAAATTTGGGAGCCAATTATGAAAAGGGAGTTGATAAAAACTGTCAATATTAAATGGTGCCAAACGAATGACGTGGAGCAATTGATAGCTGTGAGGAATCCTATTTATACTAATGGAACTAATTTTTTATTTACACACAACGCCTCCTCAAACATGTTCATCAATCATCATCACTCTCAAGAACTATGTATAAGAGTTCTAAATAGCACGCTATATGACAATAGCGTCATTTTTTAGCCGTTCTGCTATGACACGATAAATGCTATTTAAACCTTTGATACTTACAAATAAGGGTGAAAACGGTATGGATAATATCCGCTCCGTATTCTAAAAATTAGATGTGGATATCTGATATCTGAATATCCGTGTGGATATGGATACTGATATGGTTTACGTTTCAATTATCCGTATCCGAATAATAGATATATATATCATATATTTTAATATATATTATGAGAAAATATTGTTATTCATCATTAAAATTAGATAAATATTATGAACTTTGATATTTTTTAATATTATTTTAATAAATATCCGATCTGATCCGTATTTGTATCTGTATCCGGCTGATATTCAATCTGTATCCGTATCCTGAAAATTAAAAAAGAATATGAATATGATTTTACCACTATCCGCTCCGTATTTGCTCCGTTTTCACCCCTACTTACAATTCGAAATATTTATATTTAAAATTACAACTTTTTTATCTTACCATTACAACAATTTACCAATGTAATGAATTTGACAACAAAATTATTTAGACTTACGGTAGAAACTAATTACTGTTACTTTTTAAACTATTTATCATAGACATTTATCTATCAGAAAAAAGGAATTTTCTTAGTCAAAAAAGGAATATATATACTACGCGTAGCATAGAGGGCCTCCGTGCTACGGCTCAATATTTGAGTTTTCAAAATTCTAACGGTCGATCCGAACCGTTCAACATGATCTCCATATGAATATGTACTTGCAAACCAAATTTTACATATTTTAGAATTTTTTTACTATTTTTTTAGATAGGTAGAAAATCACTTGATCTGAAAATTCTGTATCATTCAAATCAAGTGATTTTCTACCTATCTAAAAAAATAGTAAAAAAATTCTAAAAAATGTAAAATTTGGTTTGCAAGTACATATTCATATGGAGATCATGTTGAACAGTTCGGATCGACTGTTAGAATTTTGAAAACTCAAATATTGAGCCGTAGCACGGAGGCCTCTATGCTATGCATAGCACCGTAAACACTTCCTATATATATATGGATGTTGTCGAATAAAGCAATTAGATTTTGGGGACCGCGAGTGCTCAAGTGGTATAAATGTCTGAATAAATACATGTACATATCTGAAGACGTGCTATTCATTAAAGAACGGTCATAGTAGTCAATTTTTTAAATGTTCGGGGATTAAATTGAAATTCATTATTTTTCAAAAGATTCCGAACCATTAAAAATGATTTTTTTATCTATCTAAAAAATAGCTAAAAATTATAAAAATATAAATTTAGTTTTCAAACACGTTTTAATATGGAGATCATGCTATGCTGTTCGGATTGTCCGTTTGGATTTTAAAATTGAAGATAATGATGTGAGAGAAAACAATAGAGCATTTAACCCCAACAAAGCTAGAGTGTGATGTGCTCACCAATAAAGTTTGGTGAGCACAATTCTAAAATCTATTGGATTGGCTTCAAATGACGAATCTAAACGGTTGAAACCGATATACTTCACGAGTAATGCATGTACATGCAACATTTAGAAATTTAGAAATTCATTTAGTATAAAGTCAAACGGTAAAAAAAATGATGAAAAATGAGTGCATTGAAGTAACTTATAAAACTTCATTTTTTTTTACCGCTTGACTTTGTACTAAATGAATTTCAAAATTTTCAACACACGCATAACTCGTGTAGTAGATCTGTTTCAACCAGGTTGAATTTTTCGTTTGAAACCAATCCAATATTTTTGAAACTGTGCTCATCCTCTTACTCATTTAACCATCTCCTAGATATTATTTTAGCTACTAATTAAAGAATGGTAATATTAGTCATTTTTTTATTATTCCGGGCATTCAATTGTAAAATGCTCAGCGGTAGAACAGGTCAACAGGGGCAGTAAATGAGTTCATTTTTTGGACATGACAGTTGGTTCCTGGACTGTGCTATAACATATACCTAGACTCCTAGAGGCAGAGCTAGGGATCTAAATATTTTTTGTAAGTCCTTCTAAAATATTTTAATCGCATTCGCGAATTTTTTATTAAAAAAAGGACTTAATGCACGGACACGTCAATTCTGATGGGAGGTTGACATTTGATTCTATCTGGACCGTTGGATCAATTTCTCCTCGAGCACTGTTCTCCAGTATTTCCGGTACAGCACTTGTCTTTTTCCCATTTATTGGACGTGCCTATGAATCCACAGCAGTTTTTTTTTTTTTTTAGAAAAAAAGAAATATTTTGAAGAAGCAAAAAGATGGCGAAATATTTCAATGACAGGGAAGGAACAAAAAGAAAAGAGTGAGCCTATGGTGCTGTGCATAGCAAGGATAGCTAGTGTACTACGGCTCAATATTCTAACGGTCGATCCAACCGTTCAATGTGATAACCATATGAATATGTACTTGCAAACTAAATTTTATATTTTTTCGAATTTTTTTACTATTTTTTTGGATAGGTAGAATTTTGATGGTCCAGAATTTTCAGAAAACACTGATTTTTCTACCTATCTAAAAAAATAGTAAAAAAATTCGAAAAAATATAAAATTTAGTTTGCAAGTACATATTCATATGGTTATCACATTGAACGGTTGGATCGACCGTTAGGATTTTAAAAAGTACCATATTGAGCCATAGTACACTAGCCATCCATGCTATGCATAGCACTATAGGCTCACTCAAAAGAAAATATACATTCCTTCATTAGTAGCAAAGAAACTGCATATTTACGACAATTTCTTAGCATGCCAGAGAATCAACAGTTACAAAAAAAATCTCATTTATAAAAAGAAAATCACATATTTGATGCGGTTTCTTTATCCTTTGCCTTTTGTACCATATGACTTCCTCTGTTACTATGCAGGAAATAAATTTGATCTGCTATTGTTTAAACGAGCATGATGACCGTCCGATCTAATTTAAAATTTGTGCGCACGAATAAAACGTTCTGCACGAATCTTAAAGCAAATCGACGGTAATTAGACCCATCGAACCGCATCGGACCTACTCTCAAGTGTGTTTAAAGAGGGCAGCAAACTGCATGACCAATATTTGTTTGCTCCCTCGGCTCAATATTTGTGCAGTTCCTTTCATACCACCGAAAAAAATTGCACCATCTTTTTAATTTATAAACTAATATTTGTTTCTTTTCTAATAATAAAATGACTGCATCTATAGTGCTTGCGAATTTGTTGTTATATGATACGATGATGAGGATTAGCGAACATGCATGCATGCCTTTAATTTGGATAAGCATTATTGTAGGTGCAAATATCTAATTGGATACGATCGATATATAAAATATATTCGCCAATCTTAACAACGATAGACATGTCATGCAGTACTGTTTTATCTAAGAATTGAAGGTATTTTTATATATTTGATCTTTTGACATAATTAAAGATAATTTAGTTATATGTTTAGTTATTAGAACAATATATAGACGTGTCATGCCACGAGGCTATTCGATCTCTAATGCATGGTAGCTGCATAGTATGGCACCATATAGAGACTAAACATAAAATTATAATAAGAATTGAATTAGAGCTTAATTTAAGATGATTTACGCATATAAATTTGTAATAAAATAATTAAAGGTAAGTTATATATATATCATTATTCAGCTATCAATTTCCATGTTTTACTGAACGAATTGATCTTGCCTATAGATAACTTAAAACAACCCTTGCTTACAATTACTAATCAACCCTTCTTTGTACTTTTAGATTAAGTCAAAATTTTCTTCACAAATCACATTTACTAAACACCAATACTTACAAACTTAAAACAAAAGAAAAATGAGAATCATGAGTTTACTATAATTGCTTAATTTAAAGAGAAAATTTATCATCTAGATAATGAATTCATTTATTCTAGAAGGAACGTTTCTTTTCTTTTATTCTAGCATATTACAAGGCAAAATTCCAAAGATATGACAATAAAAACACCGGCAAATAAAACCAAAATCTAGTTGCTAAATTTTTTTTTTTTTGAGTAAAAATAAGGATCTATGTCCTTATTTGATTTTATTGACTTGAAGAATTTTATAGGTTACAAGAGGGAACCTATTCAAGATAAAAGACCTGATGCTCAAGTTTTGAGCTCTAAAAAAAGAGAAAAAGGAAAAGAAAATAAAGACTAAGGTACAAGAGACATGAGAAAAAAAGTTAAAGTGAAGAATGTTGAAAAAACCGAAAATATAAAACTCTTCTAAATCTGATTGGACGAATTGCCATTGGTCATGTACTTCTTCTTTCAATCTCTCCACTGTTTTACATTCATCTCTGAAGATACGAGAACACCTTTCCCTCCAGGCAATGAACATCGTTATCAGCAATATTTCTCTGGTTTTCAGTTCACCCTTTTTGCTAACAATCCACCTAGGTGCTTCCATCTGTTTCAGAACCTCCTTCCAATTTCTTGTTGTTAGTCTCATTGTCCTTGATACCTCTTCATACAGGAATATGGTCAGTGTGCATTTAGAAAACAAATGTTCTATGGTTTCCTCCGCTTGCCTACATAGTACACACATACTTGGTAAGTTCCACCCTCTTTTCATCAAATTTTCTGCTGTCAGTATCTTTTTGTGGAATAGTAGCCATGCAAAGATTTTCATTCTAGGTGGAACTTTCATCTTCCATATCCTGTGAGTGTGAACTGTGAAGGTTGGCTAGTTTTTAAGTCCCTCGTATGCAGATTTGACAGTAAATATTCCTCCACTGGTCAAATTCCAAACCACAGCATCTGGGATTCCATTTAATTGCGGATGATTCGACAGAAAACGGAGCAACTTTGCATACTGTTCTTGGCAGTCCTGAGAATTGAGATTGTGGAACATAGAAGGTCTATGTTGTATCTGCAACACTTGATTAAGTAGAATGTCTTGGTCCCTGGCTTGTGAGAATAGGGCAGGAAACTCATGACGCATTACTCCTAAGCCCCAGTTGTGATGCCAAAAGTTAATGGTTTCTCCATTGCCTAAAACTCTTTTACTAAAGCCTTGAAATGCTTTAGAAGCTTCTTTCAATGTTTGTTGAAAGAACTTACAATTTGGCATTATTCCTTTGTTGTTGAGATTGTGAGTTGCCATGAAAAAAGATTTCCATAATTTTATTTCTGGATGTGTCCATTGCCAACACCATTTTGACAGTAGGGCAACATTAAAGACCTGCAGATCAATTATTCCCAGACCGCCAAATCTCTTTGGTTTACAAATCATTTCCCAATTAGCAAGGGAAATGCCGTTTTGCTCCTCTGAGTTCTTCCTCCATAAGAACTTCCTTCTTGTTTTATCAATTTCCTGAATGACCCAAACTGGTACTTTGAAGACTGTCATAAAGTATGTCGGAATCGATGAGAGAACTGTATTCAAAAGGATCAACCTTCCAGCTATAGATAACTGCTTAGCTGCCCATCCTTGCAGCCTGTTATTGATTTTTTGGATTAATGGTAGGTATGCAGATTTTGGCAGGTTTCGGTCTAATAGTGGCAGTCCCAGGTATGTAAAGGGGAAAGTTCCTCTCTTGCAACCCAGAATATTGAGGAGTAACTGAGGGTTCGGAGTTTGATCACCCAATATCAATTCTGATTTGTCCATGCTCACTGCTAGACCTGATATTTGTTTGAATACCAATAACACAATCTTCAGCACCTGCAGCTGGCCACTGTCTGGTTTTATAAAAAATAATGAATCATCTGCATAAAGTAGACAAGGTCTCATGTTCTCAAAGGGCAATTGCCAAGTCCCCCTTTGTACCAATTTCTGTAACCAGCGTGGGATGAAGTCCATTGCTAGAATGAACAATAATGGCGATAATGGGTCCCCTTGCCTGACACCTCTCCTAAGTTGCAATTTCTTTCCCAATAATTCATTTATTATGATTTGTGATGAGCCCTTTAATACTGCTGTTGTTATCCACTGTATCCACTTGTCAGGGAAACCCAAACCTGTCATTATTTTGCACAGAAAATCCCAATTTAATGTGTCAAAGGCTTTGTGAATATCAGCTTTAAATAAAGCTAATGGGATATTATTTTCTCTGGTCATCTGAATCATTTGTTGTGCATACAGGAAGCCTTCTGTGATTTGTCGCCCTTTTATGAAACCTGACTGGCTGTCTTGCAACAGTTGGTGCATAAACGGTTGTAACCGATTTGCCAAGACTTTGGAGAGAACCCTTTGAACACTATGAATTAAACTGATTGGCCGGAAATCCTTTGGGGTCTTAGCATCCTCTTTTTTAGGAATCAAGACTATGTATGAAGAATTGAGATTCTCTAGACTTGAGCCTTCCGTCAAAGTGTTTGAAATTACCCTGTGAATATCATCAAGTAAGATGTCTTTGAATTCTTTGAAAAATTCACCAGTAAAACCATCAGGGCCTGGGCTCTTGTTGGATGGCCAATGTTGGATTACTTGTAGTACTTCTTCCTTTGTAATTGGATCTGCCAGTGATTGCAGGTTGCAATCATTGGTGTATAAATTGTTGCATTCGATGTGGGGCATTGGCTGTGAGTTGGCACCCATTAATTCTGCATAGAAATTCCAAAAAGCTTGTGCCTTCATTCTTGGAGAACTATGTAATTGACCCTCATATTCTATAGCTGGAATGGAGTTTTGTCTCTTGGCTGCAGAGGCTAAGGAATGGAAATAGTTGGTGTTTCTGTCTCCTTTGGTCTCCCATCTCACTTTTGCCCTTTGTCTCCATAGCTTTTCTTCTAAGATAGACAAGTCTACATATCTTCTTTTAATTACAATCCACACCCATTTTTCTAAGCGACTGATGCTTCTGTGCTCTTGTACTTTCCCAATCCAATCCATATAGTCTCTGCATACCGTAATTTGGAATTGAGCATTGCCCACCTTGTTCCCTGTCCATTCTTTGATATGTGCTTGTATCATTCCCAGTTTAATGTGCAATTGTGAGGGAGTGCTTACAGGTTCCATTTCAAGCCATTTCATCCTAACGTAATCTTTGAATCCTTGTGAATGGAGCCATGCATTTTCAAATCTGAAGAAGGTCGTCTGTTTGAATCTGGATCTTGCTTGATATAGCAAAGGACTGTGATCTGAAGAGGTGTTTGCAAGTGCTTCTTGTGTTGAGTTTGGAAAGTGGTCATTCCAAGATGGAGAGATTAGAAATCTATCCAATCGAGCCATTGTGGGTATACCCCTTGCATTTGACCATGTAAAGTTTTTCCCCCTTAGTGGTAGATTTATCAGGTCTAGATCTAGCAATAAATCTCCAAATCCTAGTGATTCCCTCCAGTTGCTATTAGTAAGATTTGTTCTGTCAGTTTGAAGTATAGTGACATTGAAA
Source organism: Carex littledalei (assembly GCA_011114355.1). Classification (NCBI taxonomy): domain Eukaryota; kingdom Viridiplantae; phylum Streptophyta; class Magnoliopsida; order Poales; family Cyperaceae; genus Carex; species Carex littledalei. The sequence goes on along the minus strand of CM022085.1, from coordinate 5,476,712 downwards.
TCACCACAGATCAACCAAGGAGTATCCTCTACAGGCTTCATTTCATGTAATTCTTGGAAAAAACTCCTTCTGAGTGTTGCATTGGTAGGGCCGTAGACTATTGTAATCCTAAGTGGAGTCTCCTTATATTTCAAACATACTGTGACTGTGTATGTCCCTTTTGTACTACTGACAAAAGAAAGTTTCTTTCCATTCCATGCAACTAGAATGCCACCTCTTGTGCCAAATGCTTCCAGAGTAGAATGCTCTTTAAGTCTCATCCCCACTGATTGTCTCAGCAGAGTGTCATTCATGGTGCTTAGTTTCGTTTCCTGAAAACTGACGATATCAGGCTTTTCCTGCAGGATTGTCTGTCTAACTGCTAACCTCTTTTCTTTCTCATTGAGACCTCTAACATTCCAAGACAGTATCTTGATTTTAGTCGTATAATCCATATAAAGAGTTGACTCGTCTATCACAAAAGCTCATTAGATAATAATAAGGGCTACATTTATAAGCTTGCCCCCCCTTCACCTTACTTCTTTCCCTAAACAAAATAGCCCATCCCCTTCTCCACCTCATAGCAACTAGTTTAACCCACAAAAACTGTCTTATAAGCATGACAGATATATAATCCCTTAAACAAAAACTAACAAGAAACATAGATAACATAATAAACTACTGGATACACATCTTCCTTTCATTAAAACTCTTCCCTTCCTTCCCAGCCTATCTTCAATTAGTTCATGGCCACCTTGGCCACCTCTTCTTCGATGTTGCCTTGTATTTCAACCCCTGCCAGCTTAACCACCAATTGAGCTTGATCCTTGTCTAGCGGATTCAGAGATTGCAGATATTCCAGTCTTGCTTGCTTAGCCTTGTTGCTTTTTTTCTTGTAATTGCGTTTACCAGAATCAAATCTGACACCATTAGGATACTTCCCCCTCAGCCTTGCGCTCCTCCTTACACTTCCAGTTGCAGGATTGGTAGTTTCTGGAGACAGGTCACCTCCATACAAGATAACCTGATTCTACCGGACTTTGCCATTGGGGGCCATCTTCAAAACCTGGTGGTGCATCCTGAAGCAGCTCCTGTTCCATCTCTTCTTTGTCAGCCTCTATAGTAGCCTCCATAACATCCTCATACTCCATCTCCTCTTGAATAATGCTCAAGCCACTACTCTGCCCTTTGTCAGTAGCCAACATTCCTTCCCAGACCTGTTCATTGGTTATCTGTTTTGCACCCTCAAAGGCTATTGCCAGCCCCTTCCCTTTGTCCAGGTTATTAACTGCCCCTGCACCCTTATCTTCCCCAGAATCTAATTCAACAATGGTCACATTATGATTTGTGCCATTTTCCTCTGCCTTACCAGAAAATATACCCTCTTTGACTAGGTAATGCATGAACTCACTGAAAAAGGCCGCCTCCTTGAAGCCTGCCATGTCTGGCACTTGTTTGGTGAGAATTGCATTTTCTTCCAATGCCCTCTCTTTGTCAAAATTATATTTTTTGCATGATTCCCCAATAGGAGCTCCTGCAGCCTCTAATTGGTAACGCAGTGTAGTAAGCCATTGGTCTTGCACAGTAGTTCGATTTGAACCAGAGCTAGAGTGCATTCGCTCTGCTCTTGGAGATCTTTGAGCACCCCTGTTTCTTCTGTCATAATTCACCGGTGACATACTACCCTGACTTTGCCTGTACCTTGCTCGACCCTCACGGTGGGGGGATCGGCCCCTGGGCCCCCCAGTGTTATTGCCTCCATTTGGTGGTGGTGGAGGGCCTTGGTTTGCCAGCCAGCCATCAATTTCAACCCTAACCTTCTTTTTGTGGGGCTTCACTCTCAGTTTGAGATTGAAGGGGATCTTAGAAGCCTTCTTACATGCCACCAACATAGTGAGGTATTCGTAGTTACCGTTGTTGAAATACGGGGCTATGCGGAGTGGGTACTCGAAACCAGAGACGAGAGTGCACATATCAAAACGATTCCAGTGTTGAAGAGGGAGGCCGTATAGTCTGATACGTGCCCGTCCACCAAGAGGACTGAAGGCCAACTGTAGGTCAGGCGAGTATGGATGCAGCGTGATCTCGATATTGTTGCCCACGTAGAAGGTTGCTCTATTGATGGCCGCCTGTGCCATCAGTTCATTAGGGAAGATGAGAAGACGATCCCCATAGTCTTCATCAACCAAGTGAATGTAGAAATCAGAGGGGTCACATCGAAAGTGTCTCCCCATCACGGTTGCGATGCGGCGATTGAGATAAGGATCAGAAGCCCCTGGGCCAGCAAAGATGAAAGCTGATCTCTCCAGAAAGAGATTTGCAGGGCTGAGTTCGGCTCTCGGTGCAATGTAGACATCTAGAGAGGCCGGCCGTTCTTGCCATAGTGGGACGGGTTCATTCATAGGCACAGTGAGCCAGTCTCTCGGTACTGCCATGTTTCTATGCTGAGGTTTAAGAACTGATTCCTTTTTGTTAAGATTGGAAGTACCAGAAGGGTTGGTGTTACCAGGGGGTGGATACTTAGGGAGAATTGGTGGTTTCCTTTTATAGGCATGATGAACTTGCCTAGAGGCGTTTGGAATTCCTTTGTGTCTTGATGGACAATCTCGGATGATGTGTCCGGATTCATTGCAGAAGAGGCAACGCCTTGGATTCTTACATACCGCTTGGATATGACCCGTCAATAAGCATTTGAAACATTTCCTTTGTTGTCTCAACTTATATGCATGAATATGTAATAAAGATTGCTTGCGCTGCGTAAATCGTGACTCTTTGGATTTCCGCCCTTTAACTTGAGTCCATCCTTCATTATTTTGATCCTTACGCGTCCCATTGAGGTTGAAGATAATCTCTCTCGTACCATTGAATGACTCATTGATATCATTAGAAGTTTGAACGTCTCTTTTCAGTTGTAGTGATGAACCTTCTGCCAGAGTATCTTGCGGCCTTTTTATATCCAGTGTACTTTTGTGAGAAGCTTCCTCCTGTAGAACCAAACGAAGAACAGGGATTTCGCCTATCAAAAGTTGGTCGCTGGAATCTAATATAGTTGCCAATCCCGCCTGGAAGGGCACAGGAATCTTCAGTGTAACGTCTTGTCCGTCCATCGTTGATGTCTTGTCGTTCGCCGTCAAAATCACCTTTAGATCGCCAAAATCGCCTTTAGGGTTGGCGCCGCCTCTTTGCTTCACCAATCGTCCGTAGTTGAATACTTATTTTTAGTTGCTAATTTTTTTTTTTTTTTTTTATGTCAAAACAACATATAACATATAATATTGTGCTTATTATAAATCTGACAGTTAGTTCATGTATTGTTACAAAATCATGGGTTTAGATTTGAGAGACAGATCGTGCCAGCAACGTAGATAATAAAATTAAACACAAATAAAAAAAGGGTTTGGTGCAATTGTGCAAATCAAGCATGGGTCCAACCTAAACCAAACTAAAAAAAAATGGTCAAAAGCCCAAGATTCATTATTAATTTTTTTACCATATAATAGAGTCTTCTTTTTTAATTGTTCTTCATGCACTTTTATGTTTTCAAATTTACCAACTTCCAAATTTGGTTCATTTTTTTGTTTTCAAAGGCACCTTAGCGTTTTTGGGCTTCGTACATATCCGGCCCAGAAGAGCCCATTTTATCTATTTGACCCACTTTTATATATACGGATCTTCACCTTCCAAGTTTCTGAAAGAGAAAATGTTATGATACCCAGCTCTCCATCCCCGGATTATCCCCACAACAGTTTTCATGTACTTTCAACAGGTTTTAACCGTCCACGCGGTCCCCACTTTCTAAAACCACCATCCCTCATCTCTCCGATCTCTTTCTCTCTTCAACTTTTACCCAAACTCTTTTCCGATCTCTTTCTTCTCCCGTTCCGATCTTTTGATTGCTCCCTCGGCAGCGACGGTGACGTGCGACGGTGACACGCGACGGCAGCGACGCGCGAGCGACGGTGAAGAAAAAGAAAGTTACCTGTCGACGGCAGCGACGGCAACGAAGTACTGGACCACTTGGACGACGAAGAAGACAGCGGTGGTGTCACGCTACAGCTTCGTCCCTCTCGGAGCCGATTTAATTTTGATTTCAGACCTCAATTTTCTTGAATATCGAAGTGGTTTTGATTTCAGACCACGGCTTCGATTTTCCTTCAATTTCAGCCCTCAAAATCATACAATCGCGATATTGCATCTCAAACTTTGGTCCAGTTATGATTGATTGATTTTCTCAGATTTTATTTGTCATTGATTCGATTTTTTCGAAGGATCTAGGGTTTTCAATTTTTTAATTAATTTTTCCTCAAATTTAGATCATGATTTTCCACTATTTTGACTTTTGACACCATGCAATTGTCGATTTGTTGATTTTGTTTTTTTCTTCAAATCGACAATCTGTATACTTTCTCGATTTCTCTGGCGATCGCCACTGTCTTGACCAAATCGCGCTTCTCTCGATCAATATTTGAAAATTTTAGTTTACAACATCTATTTACAGGATCTATCTAATAGATTTACATGATCTATACAATATTTTACAGGATTTATCTCTTAGGTTTACAGGATTTATCAATCAGGTTTAAAGGTTCTGTAGAGTATTTTTTAGTTTACAGGATCTATCTAATTGTTCAGTATTGAAGTTTTGCACTTTTGAAATGCTTTAACAGTTTTATAGGATATATAAGTTATTTCACAAGATTCATGCAATATTTTTATAGGATATATAAGTTATGTAGGATATATGTAACAATTTACAGTATGGATGCAATTTATAACATGATGCAATTTATAGGATACATATAACAATTTTACAGGATGTGTGCAACAGTTTACAGTATTCACTTTGGTTAATCATAGTTACACGATCTGTTTAACAATTGTACTGATAAACTGCATTAGACAGTATATAACAATTAATAAAATTCCAGTATTTATCTAGTAAGTTTACAGTATTGATGCAATTTATTACAGGATATATTAGTCAGGTGTAAAGGTTATGTATCAGACAGTTTTTACTATGATTCACTTTGGTTACAGTATTCACTTTAGTTTACAGGATATGTGCAATTTTACAGGATAACAATTTTACAGGATACATATAACAATTTTACAGGATACATATAACAATTTTACAGGATACATATAACAATTATTAATATTTATATATGGATCTATATCATGTAAAATAAGACTTAAATATTGTAAAATTAGCAGATGCTAATTTTATATGATACATATAACAATTTTACAGGATATGTGCAACAGTTTACAATATTCACTTTGGTTAATCATAGTTACAGGATCTGTTTAACAGTTGTACTGATAAACTGCATTAGACAGTGTATAACAGTTAATAAAATTTCAGTATTTATCTAGTAAGTTTACAGTATTGATGCAGTTTATAGTTTGCATCTGCTAATTTTACAGTATGTAAGTCTTATTTTTATAAAAAAAAATACGTAAAAAAAAAATTTTAAATTTTAATTTCGAAAAAAAAAATTTAATTTTGATGCAAAAAAATTAATTTTGCACAATTTTAGGTGTTATTTGTAAATAACTACAAGTTTGAGAAGTGGTTTGTTTTTGAAACCTTCTAGAAGCCGTCAGTTTTTCAAGTACAGCCGGAAGTACAGTATTTTTGCAAGTTGCTAACTGTTTGCAACTAACTTGGGGACCACTTCCAACTAACTTGGATTGTTAGATTTTAAACTACTTATTATACATGATTTGTTGTTGAAGTTACAGTATTGGTTATAGAGTTTTACAGTATTCGCGCAAGTTAAATGACAGTTTTTTTGGAGAAAAACTGGGGAAAGAAGCTTGAGGACAATTAGTCGCTTCCAATTATCCATTAAGCCTATTTAGTACTGAACACGCCTACTTGTTTATAAAACACCCAAAAACAAAAAAGTTTGTATTAATACAAGTCAAAAAGATGAAAACTAATGATAAATATACACAAAATATTACCATGAATGTATAAATAAACCATTATGTAGCTCACCTATCAAATTAGAGCATAATTTAGAGGGTTTACGAATATGAATTTGCAATAAAATAATTAAAGATAATTTTTATCATTATAAAGCTATTAATTTATCTGTTTTTACCGAAAAAAATGGTTTAGAACAAAAGAAAGAAAGAGAAAAATGCTCTCGTGGGATGATGTGGCGTGATCAGATTGGTAGACGAGCATGAAAAAATACCTCATTTTGTTTATTACTAATCAATCCTTCTTTGTACATTTAGATAATTAAGTCAAATTCTTCCTTGCAAATCATAATCACTAAACATCAATACCAACAAAGTTAAAACAAAAGAAAAATACGAATGACTTCACTTTAATTGCTTAATTTAAAGAGAAAATTTATCATCTAGATAATGAAGTCATTTATTCCAGAAGGAACTTTTTTTTTTTCTTTCATTAGCATATTACAAGGCAAAATTCCAAAAATATGCTCAATAAAACACCGGAAAATAAAACCAAATTATATTTGCTTAATTTTTATGTCAAAAAAATAACATATAACATTGTGCTTTATAGATCTGACAGTTGGGTCATGTATTGTATTTGAGAGACAGATCGTGCCCGCAACCTAGATTAATAAAATTAAACTCAAATAAAATAAAGGGTTAGATGCTAATCAAGGTTTTGGTGCAAATCATGCATGTTTAGACTTTACACAACGAACAAACAGTGGGTCCAACCTCAACTAAACTAAAATAAATTGTTCAAAAGCCCAAGATTCATTATTAGATTTTTCTCCCATAAAATAGAGTCTTCTTTATTAATTGTTAGGGGTGTAAACATAGCCGGATTATCTGCTTTAAATTCGCTCTGAATTCTCTTACGATCCGTTTTCGGATTAAACTGAGTGGATAGTTTGCGGATACGGATACATATAATTTATTACATAGGGAGAAAATATGCGGATACAGATATAGATATTTTTCACGGATCCGTAAACGGAGCGGATATCCAGATGTATTCGGAACCCATTATCAGATAGTTATGTCATAATTTTCATGTCATATCGAAATTTCTGATCTCATATTAAGCTAAATTTTATACATGTTTTATCTAAATTATGAAGACCATATCTAAAATTCAAAATTTTATTTTAACAACTATTGAGTTGGTTTTCATAGCTGGCAAATTTTGATCATTAAATAGATGAATTTTCCACCAACTCGTCCAATCGGTACTATCTCATATTAAGGGGGGTCGGCACCAACTCGTCCAATCGGTACTATCCACCTTACCAATTTACCACATGGCCTGTTTCAGGCTCCCAAAATGGGTTATCAGGAGAATTGATAAAATACGCCGTGCCTTTCTCTGGGGAAGTTTCCAAAAAACAGGCAGATCAATTTCTCTATGTAACTGGGCAACAGCATGCACCCCAAAGAAATGGGGAGGGCTCGGAATTGCTAACTTGGAGGTGCGCAACAACTCGCTACTACTACGCTGGTGGTGGAGGGCACATAAAGAACCCGATTCTATGTGGTCTTCAGTAATCACTCGAATCCGGGGGAGATCACATATTGATGGGGGTCCCCTGATTTTTGCTGCAAATGGTTCGTTTTTCTGGCACCAGCTCCAAGCTTTGAAAAAGAGGTTTCACTGGTCAACTCAATGGCACATAGGAGACGGTGCTTCCATCTCCTTCTGGTTTGATCATTGGCAAGGCGATCCACTATCAGCAACACGTCCCAGACCACCCCAGCCTTTACTCTCCCTGAAGAACGCTATTCCCATTTTCCAATCGTTCCAAATACCGGCACTTTGTGACCTCCGACTTGACCTCTCTGACCAGCGAGATACACTAGCCTGGCGATGGACTGCCTCCGGAATTTACTCTGCAAATTCATTCTACCAGACGTACATGGGAGGGGGGCTGATTCGATGGGAATTCGCCCACATCTGGAAACTGAAATTGCCTCCGACGGTTAAGCTTTTCGTTTTCCACCTGATCCAAGGCAAGCTGCTAACGAAAGAGACGCTGCGGAACAGACACATTCCTTGCAATCCGGACTGCATCATGTGTCAAACGCAACAGTCAGAAACTGATCACCACCTGTTCTTCCGTTGCTCATACGCCACACAGGTATGGTCCCGCTTGGCGCAACTACTGGGTACCCAGTTGGTGAGTCATAGCGATTCGGTACCGGACACCTGGGCAAGGTCGGAGGCGGCAGCTAGGAGGAAATCGAAACACTACCACGATCTCTGGTCTCTAATTTTTGTGAACGGTTGCTGGCAAATCTGGAAGCAGCGGAATGCGGTAATTTTCACAGCAAAATTTTTACCTCCGTTCCTACTGGCACCGCAGATTATACAGGAGGCGAGTTTATGGAAGAGATACTGTAAATAAACGCTCAATTCTGAGTGGGGAGGGATATAGCTGTTGATTTTGGGGCTTGGCTAGCATTGGCTACCAGCACTTTTGAATTTGTAATCGGGAGCTCCTTTTAATTTAATACTAGTTAAGTGCCCACGCGTTGCGGTGGGGATTGACAACATTAATTTTGTAAAAGATTTAACATGTGTTAGATTCATAAAAAAAAAAAAAATTAATAAGTAAATTATTTTTAATGCGTTTCTTTGAAGAGTGACAAAATTAATTTTAATGAATTTCACGTATCATTGATTTTGAAAGTAGACTAATTGCAGGGGAAAAAAATATATTTTCCGTTCTTTTAAATTTATATAAATGGATATAGAAGGAGAAATTCTTATCCATTTGAGCAATAAGGTTAAAGTTGTAAAAATAAGACTAAATTTGATAAATTTGAAAATTTCAATGTAATTCAAACAATTTGCCCAAGTCACAGTGAAAGAAATAATTATTATTTATTATCAAATTTTTAATGCATTTAACAAGCACTTATCTGTCTTTTAAATCCATGGCGTAAGTTAAAAGTAAATAATTAGAACTTGGGCCATAAATCAGCCCATAAATAAAATTCAGCCGTAAAGTTCATTGTGGACAAGGGAAGCCAGGTAGAAGATTTGAGATCAAACATGTGAAGGTCATTTAATTTCTTTCCCTTTGAATTCTCACCTCCAAATAAAAATAAAACCTGACCAGCTGTTGTGACTGTGTGGCCACTTCTAGCACTCTGAGCAATAAATTTAGAAATGAAAAAACAAAAAACCTATCAATATATAATTTTTGCAAATAACAATTAAAACAGCCTGCCTCAAACCTCCAGGATGTCTGGAGACGATGCACTGCATTATGAAAGTAGATTAAATGATGATATTTCAGTTTTGAAAGGTTTTTGTTCAAGATAGAGAAATACTTGGGCAACTAATTTTCATAAATGTAGAATTTTCTGGTGCAAGAAAATGATAATGTTTTTCATTATTTGTAAACCTTATGTGCCTTAATGAAGTATAGTTTTTTTTCCTAAATCAACCTGTTATTTAAATTATTTGCAAAACAGACCACTTGACAGATAACAAAATCTTAGGAAACTTAATTGGAGGTCATATTTCTAATAATTTACGAAGTGGGTTCAGTAGAAATTACCGGAAATTCACCTTTTGCTTCCAAGCGGGACCAGCATTCTGTCTCAATGTCAAATGACCACACTGCAAAAGAAGAAATTATAAGCAATTAGAAGAGCAGAGAAGCCATAGCAACTCTTTTATGATAAACATAATTGTGAAGGGATATATTGACAACCGTATTGACATAATTGTGAAGGGATATATTGACAACCGTAAACATGATGTTTTTTAGATTTACCCTTTGCATTTTGTTTTGTTTGATGTATGTTGGGCTCAGCTATGTGAATGAAATAAGGACTATTGGAGGCTATATGAATAAAATAAAGCTAAGAAATGGATAAGAAAATATGTTTTACTTTGAAACATAAAATAACAAAAAATGAAGATAATTACCCTAGCCTCTGCTTTTATTTAAAAAAAGAAAAAGATAATTACCCTAGTATCATCTAATAAACGATGCCCAGAATCACCGCCTACAACCACCATTTTACTCCCGATGACAGCTGCCGCATGCTACAATTATACAAAGGCCACATAAACCCCAAAAAATGTTCAACTATGCTTCAATTAGACTGAACGATACAGTTAATTTTGATTGTCATTAATTTGTTTAAAGTTAGCCCCAATTTACCTTCCATTGCATATGTGCTAATAAAATAATAAAAATGTAGGATAAATTTAAGTCAAACCACTGAACTATGTGATATGCCTAACTGAACCTCAGCAGTGCAACTAAGTCTGACCAACTCCTCCGTTGCCCTTGTTTAAGTCCATTTTTTTTTCAACTGTGGAACTAAAGGAATGATACTTAATTTTCATTTAGTTGTTACTTTTGGTTTATTTTGTGTTTAGATGGATGCAGCTGTGGTACTATACATGCCATTACCATAATCCCAGACTTCAGGCTCTTCTTGTAACTGTTAATAAGAAGCCAAAAACAAAGTTTTTAAAAAGGTTTAAAGAGCAATTGGAGAAATTTTCATCTCACACTGAAACGTGGGGCCGGCTTATCTCCCTCAGTGGATAGCACAGTCCAGTTGTCAGTGTGGTCAAATGCATGGCCATTAAAGTCAAACGTGCCTGATGAGTACTGGCATTCTAGCTCATCAGTCCTTCCACTCACTGAGGTAGTTATCAAATTCTCTCCCTAAATAGAAGAACATTGTACATCAATAAGACACCATCAATTTAAGCATCATTCTACTACATTGGCTCTACATGATGTTATGGAACAGATACCAGCTTGGGACTGGTTGAATTCTTATGTCCACAATATTTCTTTATTTTGAATCACTTCTTGTTTCTATAATTATAATTACAGGGGTCTGAGGGGTCAGGGGAGGCAGTATCAGATTAGCCTTCTCGGGACATTAAGACTAACAAGGTTGCTACTGTGCTGATCAGGTTCATCACTGACACAGAAGCTACTTATCACTACAAAAATAAATAAATAAATAAAGTACTTTATGATTCGACATCACTCCTTGTAAACTCTGGAAGATGGGGTAAATTTTTTAATTATGACACTTGAAAGGGGGTATTTAGAAAATCAAAATAAACTTCACATAATAACAAAAGAAAATTGTTACATTGGATTGGCTAAGCCTCTTAACAGGCCGAACCGGGCTGCGGGGCACATGTAATGAATCTCCTTGATGACTCTTCAACCTAAAATTTCCCCATAATTCCCCGTTATTACCATTTCTAGATTAAAAATATAATTAAAATACCAAATAAAAATCTTCTTGTCATTCAAAATGGTCCAGGTCAAAAACAAAGGAAATCCTAAGATCAAAGATTACCATAGTCTCAGGTGTCAGTATGTCCCCATACTAATCTACCTCAGACATTTTTCCGCATATTAAACGGAGTTCGGTGCGGTTATGTATAAAAAACGAATTATACGCGAATTATACGCGAATAATTCGCGTATTATGTCACTATGGTTGTATTTAGTAAGAAATTTAATGTTTTTAGCAGTGAAGTTGGTACTGACCTTCAATTACAAATAGAAGCGGAAGAATATTTTCTACTCGTAAAGGATGAATTGAGTATACATTAAAAGATAAAAAAAATCAGTCAATTTGTATGATGTTAATAGCCAATTGGAAGTCAAATGGATTGTCAAATGAGAAAGGCCATCATATTGTTTAGATTATGTCAATTACTATCCATGGGTTGCTATTATATAGTTGCTATCTTGACGTTCTCGTCTGCTTTTTTGTAGGTAGGTGACATTTCACTGGCTGACTACATTGGTGTGCAGCCGACAAAGCATGCAACATACCTGCCGCACACTGCTGGTCGGTACTCGGTGAAGAGGTTCAGAAAGGCACAGTGCCCAATCATTGAGCGCCTGACCAACTCACTGATGATGCACGGGCGCAACAACGGCAAGAAACTTTTGGCGGTGCGGATCGTCAAGCACGCCATGGAGATCATCCGCCTACTCACATATGCCAACCCGATCCAGACCATCGTCGATGCCATCATCAACAGGTTCTTAGGAAGATCAGCATTGCATGTAGTATATTTTGATTTAGTGTTTTTTTTTTGGGTGAAGAAAGTGGGGTATATACCCAATGATTTCATTAGAAATCAGAAAGTTGTTTCTGAACACAACTCCAAACAACTGGAACCTATTTAGTGAATTACAAACATGAGATTGGAACCTATTTAGTCAATTGGATTTGTAAGGTTTTTTTCTTTTCATCTGAGTGAGCTTAGTTTGATTTCATAAACTTAAGAGTGGTCCAAGGGAAGATGCTACAAGGATTGGGTCTGCTGGTGTGGTTACTGGTCAAGCAGTTGATATTTCTCCTCTCAGGAGGGTCAATAAGGCTTTATGGTTTCTGACAACTGGTGCCAGGGAAAGTGCTTTCAAGAACATCAAGACCATTGCAGAGTGCCTTGCTGATGAGCTCATCAACGCTGCCAAGGGTTCTTCCAACAGGTAATCTATTACCTTGTACTTGTTTATTGTGGAACTATTAAAGACCTGTGTTTTGCAATTAGAAGTTTATTATTTTAGTTGCTCTTTATGTTTTGCAATTAGTTGTTCTACCTATCTAAAAAAAAAGTTTAAAAATTGGTCTTATATCATGAACCATATGCAGCAGAAATGAAGAAACAGAAAAAAAAAAAAAGAATATCAGAAAAATTGAAAGGCTGAGATTCAAAAATCCATAGAAAATAGCAGAAAAATCCAATTGATACAAAATTTGAGTCTAAACTGCTTGCAAGAGAGTCCTCTACGTGTCTGTGTTATTGGATTTGACAGAATCAGGGTCTATTTCCCTGATTTGCCAGTTTTTGACAGAAGGGCATTTCTGGAATTTATTGGACAGTAGGGGTATCAAATGAATTTTCTGCTGGTTGCTAATGCCTGTCATACTTGTTTTGTGTTCAATCATTGTTTGAGCAAGGCCCTAGAGATGGTTTAGCATTAGAATCAGCATAAAACCCTTTTGATCACTGATTTTCTTGCCAGCAGGTCAGAAGCCCCATATCATGTGAATTAAAGCACAGTGCTATGCTTCATATCTAGGTTTTATAGGCAGGACTTAGAAGAGGTGTGTTATGCTGTTCTCCTAGTTGATTTGTTACTTTGTAGAGTTGTTAACTTTTATTTTCTTGTTGGTGCAAGATTTATCGTTATAAGTTTAGTTCATCGACTTAATTACTCAAATTAAATGCAGGAACTGTATTTTCATTTCAAAAAATGATGCATATTGCATATCCTTTTCAAGTCACTCACAAAATTCAAAAGTGGATAATTGAAGGTAATTATCTTATTAGATTTAATTTGAATTGTCTAATTAAAAATCATATCCTTTATGCTAATGGCTTTCTTTAATTGAATAGGCCATGAAAATGAAATGAAAATTACAAACAAGATGCATAGAGAGCATATGAAATCCTATCTTTCCATCTAATTGTCCTAATATCTAAAAAAATTTGATAAATATACACAACTGATAGAAATAGTAGCAACTATTTCATGCTAACACTATTTAGGTCAGCAACCTTTGATCTGTGTAATTGCTCTGAAAAATTCAAGAGAAGAAGCTATTGGTGTCTATCTGAAAATTGGTGTCGAAATCTAATACATTAAAAACAATATCCATTTCATCCATTGGTGAATTTGTTGTGGATGCGGTCATCGACAATGCTGAAACTACAGTCATGTATTAGGCATTACCTTGTGAACACTGAAGTAGTCAGAACCAAAGTCAAAACAGTCGATCCGCCGCTGAACATGATATCCATATGAAATTGTGCTTATATGCCAAATTTTACATTTTTTTCACTATTCTAATATTTTTTAAATAGGTAGAAAATCACTTGATCTAAAAACTCTGGACCATTCGAAAGATTTTGACCATGGCAGAAGGATTGGAAGAGGAGTAATGGATACCTCATACCTATCCAAAAGAAACCTTTTCTAGAATCAAATACACAGATGACAGATCTCAACTGGTAAAGAATTATGAAAATAAAAAAATAAAAAAATACATGCACAAGGATAAAATAGATATTTTGTAAATTTATAAGTCATACCGTTGTTTTTATTTTTTTAATAAAGGATAAAATAGATATTTTGTAAATTTAAAATGAGTTTTAATTAGGAAAAGGCAATAAATTGGGTAAATTAGTAAGTTTCTGAAATTTAGATGGGTAAATATAATATTATGAATTTAGAGGGGGGAATACATTTTTTCGAAGTTTTTGAGGGGTACATGTGAAATTCCCCCCCTAAATTCAATAACCCAACACAAACAAACAAAAATCACAATGAAATTTGTAGGGGTGAAATGAAAAGACAAAAATAGCCTTACTCTGAGAGCCCTCTTTTTGAATTTGTTCATGACAGAGAATTGCTGAAGCCTTGCTCTGACAGTCTCCCCTAAGTTAACATTCGGCGCCTTCTTGATGTTTTGCAACCAAGGATGATCTACAAGGGCATTTTCATCAGAATAGTCTTACTGTATAAGAAACTATAGTTTTCCTGATAAAAAACTTTCATACCAAGAACTTGCTGAGCTGTCAGCCGATTTTTCGGGTCAGGATTTAGCATCCCTCGTACCAAATCCTTGGCATTGTCAGAAACCCTAGGCCAGGGTTCTCTTTTAAAATCAATTACTGATCTGATAATAGCTTGCGCCACTCCTTGTTCAGTTTCTACATGACAAAAAAATTAACATAAATTCACGAAAAAATTTAAATTTTAGAAACGGAAAAAAAAAAATATTTTTTTTTTACCTGCCCAAAAAGGAGGTACACCACAGAGAAGTATATACAAAATTACACCGGCACTCCAGACATCTACTTCGGGTCCATAATTTCATTTACAATCATTCACATCTCAAGTGTATTTTTCCTGGTTTTTTAAGGCCAGCAAGACAAGAGGAGTTCAACTCCATGCATTCTCATATGTTGAGATATCTTGTCAATAAATCTGATTTTTGATAAAATGAAGAGAAAAAAATGAAACAATATTTATTAGTTTAAAATATACATTCTAAATGTAAATATGTCTATCAATTTTATTTACCTGCAAAATTAGAATGATACAAGCTGCTTTCTGAAATTTGAGAATATCTCCTTACCCCTTTTGTGTATCTTAGAAATTTTTTTTGGCCCTTGCTTCCTGGTATATCTATAGAGTAATAATGAGAAAAAAGAGGAGTATTTTAGACATCTTTTGAGTAAGAGAGGAAAGTATGTCAAAAATTGACGCTACTGTATGTGTCAGATAAGTGCTTTCTGTGATATCAAAAAGTTTCAGAAATTGAACAAAAAGCATCAAAATGGATGTCAATAATCCTCTCTGCCTGATGGCTTCCTCTCTGCCTCATCAGTAAATCAGTAAAAAATATCAAATAGTTGGACAAATTCAGAAATTAAAAATCAATTTCTATCATATTTACAATGAGAAATACAAAAAGAAAGATAATACCCATCAAATAAGATGTCAATCAAAAGAGAATATTGAGACGAAGCTATCTAATTTGTCACTCTTGAGAGCAGACAATGATACAATGAAGAAAATTTACTTTTTGGGCATTCATTAATGTTATTTTGTCTATCTGATTCACAACTAAAACATTTCGACAGCATTCAAGCAATTGGATATTCAGAAATAGCAAAACCCAAGAATTCTAATTAAATCGGGAACACAATTGGTTCAGGAAAATGGCATTTTCTATAATAGATAACTATCACGTCGTTATATCCAAACTGAACCTTATGCAATTTTCTATATTACCCTCCTACGGAATCAGAGATAAATACAAAGCCACTTAAGTAAATCATATACAAGGATTTTGCTGTAGTCAGGCAGCACGAGGCGAAATACTTTTGACGACATGATCCAGAAATGCAAGGTTGGTTTTTCAAATTTGTTGTTTCTTATTTATTCTCCTGATTGAGAGGCAGCGGAGGAAACAGATATCCTACGATGCATTTAAAAATTTGATTTTAATATGACCAGTTGGTCTCATTAAAGGAACTCTTGGATATCTCATATTTTGCATGTTATTTTAGAAAATACCAACGTCCAATTATGTTATGCATGAATCTCATAGTGAAATTAATACTGGCACCAACGCTAATCCGAGCAGAGGACAAGTCGGTCACGTAAAATAACTTAACTTTACGACTGAATTTTATTTATGGGCTGATTTATGGCCCAATTTCTAAATTATTTACTTTCAACTTACGCCATGGATTTAAAAGAAAGATAAGTACTTGTTAAACGCATTAAAAATTTGATAATAAATAATAATTATTTCTTTTCTCTTTGATTTTTGTAAACAAACCCTAGAGTTGAGTATGGGACAAAGGATAGGCTCTAGGTATGGCACATGACCCTTACACCAACCCTTCAATGTTGTACCAGCCATGGCAGGTACATAACACAGCAAGAGATGCAGAGCAATCCCTGCTGGTACAGGTCCCAAAAACAGTCAAAATGAAATAAAAACGGTGAACCTAGCTACAGGTCAAGGAATTCTTTGATATTTCATACACACTTAGAACATGACCTGACAAGTGATCCTATACCAAATTCTACCATGCCTAATACGGTAGTCTCATACTTAAATTACCAAAAGATGAAAATAGATAAACAAATAACTAAAAGACTTCTAAAATAGACAAAATTTACAGTCTTATAGATTTTTTCTCTTGACAATGGCAAGTATAACCAGCATGCAAATTAAAAAGAAATTAAGGATAACTAATCAAAATGTCAATTACCTTCCAGTCCTTCATATCAAAACGAAATATGAAATGATTGTAAGACACCTCTCCAGACGTTATGGAGGTGGCTGCTGGTGCATTTCTTGGGGCTACATAAATTGATACAACATGAAACAATATATTTTTAGTCTCATACTTAAATTACCAAAAGATGAAAATAGATAAACAAATAACTAAATTTCTTACAAACAAAATGGTGCCCATTCTTATCCACTGTGATCTCTACACGACCATCCTTCACTAAAAATGAAAGCGCAAATATATTCTCCACAGTTTGTGCAAAAGATTGCCGGTTTAACACTAAATATTCGAGCTTTGTCTGCTTTTGTTTTCTCAAGATAGTAAACATTGTCAACATCTTTTTGTCTGTATCAGTCTTTTTTGTAGGGTCACCCTCTGTCTCGCCAACCTAACAAAGATACTAATCATTAGATCAATATAGCAATTCCTCAACAGTCATAAATGATATCCCTTCCCTTCCCTTCCCTTCCCATTAATGATATAGAAGGAAGATAAAAGAATTTATAAGCTTTCCATACAGACCAGCTCAGAGCCAATTACTACAGTTAATGGTTTGATACCAAATGTGTGCCTAAATCTAGGTTCAAACAACTACTTATATTTGTTTAACAATCCATGTAATTAAAAACTACGAAACTGACAACATAAAACAAACACACACAAAAAATAAAAGGTTAAGGATTCTACTTACATCCTTAGGTTGAGAACATATAGTTGGTCTTGTTCGTTTTCCTCGTACCGCACTCCTTAGAGGCTTAACCTCAGCAACCATTGGTCCATTCCTACAACAAAGAATAAATATGGTTACAATAAACATGCATATATATTGAAATAAAATATAGGAGAAAAAAGAGATATTTACATGGTGCAGTATCCATGTCCCCTCATAAATATATGAGACACTGACATCCCAATACTTTGCCACGAAGCTACTCCTAAATAATTAGTATGGGTGCCATCCCTATCAGGCACGCCAAATTTTCTTGCAAGTGCATCCACAAAGTCTGACGGAGTAGGCCCGCTTCTTTGAGACCTAAGAGATCTGACTAAAGAGGTAGTAATGTCAAGCAGAGTCTCAGCATCAGCCACCTGTTCTCTCGGCCTTTGAACTGCATACAACATGGCAAATCAGATCATTTCAATTCAAGAGCTGTTGATTTCTTAAAAATTCTGATTCAAATCCACATAGTTCTTGTCCTTATTTTACTGTCTTAAGATAACATATGGAAAGCCTGTTTCTTAATCTTTGGTAAGCTAAAATGCAAATCAAGAAGAACTTTTTTTCTAAAGTAGGAAGATTGTAACCATCCTCTTTTTGGTTCGCAGTGGTAGTCTGTGATCCTTAACACTGCCGTGTTGTATTTGGAATCACAGACAATGGTCTTCATAATTTATAACTTTCTGATTTCAAGTAACATCCTGTTGATTTACGGGTCATATTACTTGATAAAAAAAACAGGCTATGCTTAATGGGCAGAATGAATTGGGATGGTGAGCAGAAATGTCATCAAGAAAAAGAGGGCAGAAACAGAAATGTTACCTATGGAGAACCCAATCTAGGGTTTAAAGGACCGAGGCGGAGCTGCTTCTCGGTCGTGAGGTCGGCTGTGCCGTTGGCATCAGGAGAGGAGGAGCGGCGAAGTCTCGATCTACCTCCGCTGAAGCACGAGAGAGAGAGAGACAGGCGGCGGAGGTAGAGAGAGCCATCTGGCGGAGGCCGAAGTGGTGGAAAGGCGACAAAGGGGGTGAAGTGCGCACTGGCGGGGATAAAGGAGAAAGAGAGAAAAGAGGGAGGGAGCGAGGAGCGAAAAGACGAAGGAGGAGAGGCGTATTCGCTGGGCGCTGGTGAGCAGAGGAGAAGATAAACTGTATGGTCTTGTATGTAGCAGGTTGATTTCTAACTAATTTTAGACTTGTACACAAATAGATATATAAAATATATGCATAATATCTTATATAAACAGAATGATTCTGAATCGTTGGATCTGCTGGATGGACGGCTGAGATTTCCTCTGGACAGATACACCATTCAGTCCCCTATATTTCAACGTCCTATTATAGGAGTTATGATATGATATGATATGATAATCCTCTTGGCAGCTTCTGCCAAGCCTTTTTCAAAAAAAAATAGATGAATTTTCATATTTAAATTTTGTTAATCTGTATTTCTATCTTAAAGTCCATATGACTCAATTATCCGCTCCGTATCTGTATTCGTGGATTATCCGCTCCGTCCGTATCCATTTAAGACCGATTTGGTTTTGAATTTTGATCTCCGTTTACTATCCATATCCGTATTCATATCCGCTTATTAAAAAACGGATACGAATTTGTAATAATTATTTCATAAAATTATTAGGCATGTTCCCAATGGATAACATGTTCCCTTTCCAATTTTGTAATTTTTTCTCAACTTTATCAATTAAGAATCTCCAATCAGCAACTGTAAGTTTTCTGTCATGTAAGGGTAAGCCTAGGTATTTGATAGGAAAATGAGCATACGACATCTAAAAGTATGAGCAAGAGTTTGATCAGTATTGTCTCCTATAAAATACATTTATGTTTTATCTAAGTTGAGTTTAATTTGTGAGGTAGCTTCAAAAGCTTGCATGGCCCACCATGCAGCCTCTATGATTTCATGTTTAGCTTCTAGGAATAAAATTGTATCATCTGCATAATGACAATTAGTGATATTTCTATTATTAAAACAATTAGGACCTAATCTCCTAAGTACATTAGCTTGTTTTCCTTTATTAAATATATGACTAAGGACATTTGCAGCTAAGATGAATAAGAAAGGAGACAAGAGATCTCCTTGTCTAACTCCTTTTTTACAGTAAAAGTATGAAGTTAATTCTCCATTAATATCGACACAAGATTGTGAGCTGATAAGCCATTTATGTATCCAATTGATCCATGTCAAATCAAATCCCCTAGTATGTAATGTTTGCATTCTCTTCCTCTCTCTTTCTCTTCTCTTCCCTTCTTTGTTGTTTATTTGACTTGATATCTTGTCCTGAAGCCTCTTTGATACCTCTCTGTATACTGGTACTCGTTGGAACCAGTGTATTCTGTATACATGCATTATCAGTTGCGATTCCAAGAACTAAGTTGTGAAATTTTTTAAGTCCGAAAGTCTGTTATGTGAAATTTGTAATATATTATTGTCAGAGGGTGTATATTGAAAAGTTAAATAAACTGTTGGGCCTACAGGCTCAATTAGGAAAATTTAATAGAAATTGTAATGGGCCATAATTTTCTAGTATTTCTTTTCCCTTTTGCTTCATTGAAGCAGAAGTTTAATTAGATTAATTAAAGAGAAAGTGAGAATGACTTGTTAATCTGAAATTAAATTTGGATTTTTCACCTATGTATGTTATTTTCTAAATTATTTGTTTCCACAGTTTTATTGTAATTTAATTGTAATACTATTTCTAAATTATGTACTGCTACTTCTAAACTTTTAATTTTCATCTCATTAGATTTTCTAACTGCGTAATATTTTTTAACTAAATCATCCTATTTTAAATTTAATTTTTAATTAAATACATGCAGAAGGTTAAAACCCTGACTTAAGTAAAAAATTTCAACCAAATAAAAATAGTTTAAACCATAACTTAAGGAACAAGTTCTAATCAAACAAATGTAATTTAAAATAACTAATCTAAACCTTCCTAACGTTAAGTCTCCATCAAACATATCCAATAAATACAAAAACTCTTTATTTTGTAAATCTCACCAAACTTGTCCAATAAGTACATTTTTTTTTTATAAATCTCCCTCTACAAAAATTGCAACTGCATACAGGAAACAGCTTGTAATCTCAAAAGCAAGTGTTTGAGTCCCATTTGTTCCTCCGTTTCTGAATAAATGGAGTCCTCTTTTTTCAAATAATTAAATGGAGAGGACACAGTAAGGCATCTTCTTTTTCAAATAGACACAACTTAGGTATATTAGACCAATTGACATTTTCCACATCATAAATTAGGTTAAAAGTAGTAAAACACACTAGTTACTAGAAAATATTCAGTAATTTGACTTTTTTTTTGTGAGAAAAAATTATCCCAGACCAGACATTTGTATATGTTGTATACCCTAAATACAATAGCTCACTGCACTCAGTCTATATAATAATTTCCCTTTAATTATGTTCTCTCATTTAGTAGTATAAATACACATTTGAGTGAATGAGAATGTCATCTATTTTAAAATACCATTTAGTTTTAATCCTAGAGAGATATTAAACTAGAAGATTCCGCCTATATTCTCCATTAATTTGCAAGGTAATTATACTATTTTCTTAATTTTTGCTTCTTCTTTGACTTAGTTTCAGAAGTTTTTTTTTGAGAAATTAGGTTCTACTTTCCGAATAAATCATTAAGTTAAGCTAAAATTTCCATTTCACTTATATTGTGTGATTTATTATTTGTTTAATCAGATTTAGGATACGATAAGAATTTAGTATTTGTTAATTTCGTGGAGAAATTTGTTGAATTTTGTGGATCATATATAATTTTAGATAAATAGAATTTGTAATTACTTTACTTCTATAACTAAGATAAATTTGTAATTGAAATAAAAGTGTCACACCACGAATTCTAGAGATGTAAAACGAAAATGAGTACAATATCTTGATTTAAATAAAAAATAATAAAAAATAGAAAGATACAATTGATATCAATTCCACCACAAGCTAATTTGGAGGCTAAGGCAAGAGAGGCGCATGGCATAGAAAGAATACCCTAGGTTTGGAATGGGCCTAGATTTTGTAATTGTTTGGGCCGGGCTTTAGGATTTAGGGTTTAGGGTTTAAGGTTTCGGATTTTAGATTAATTAATTACTAAATCAATAAATTTATTCATCTATTTTAGGCTTTCAGTTTCCTTGCAATTAATATTTGAAAAAAAAAATCAGCTTTTCCGCTTTACTATTAAGAAATAAATAGTACAACTTAACTAATTAGGAATTTTTCAAAACCTTTACCTTCGTTCAAGAAAAATCAATTCTAATATATTATCCGTTAATCTCATACATTGTTTCTGTACTACAAAAAATATCTTAAATTGTAAAAGTATTTTACTGTTGTTCTTCTCTATTTCAATATCTTTGATTAGTTTTAGAGATTTTGTAGGCTATATTGTATAAAATTCTGAAGAATTTAGGACTTTCTTTTTTAACCTCCAAGTAAATCTTGGAAGATATATAATTCTTTTTCCACATATTCTCATTGATTATTTTTAATCGGTTTTGTGTTACCTCAAATTCTTGTTGAATTTTTTTTCATTAGGTGTTTTGATTAATGATTTGTAAAGGATCAATATTTTATTGGATATAGTTTTTGAAATACAGTATAGCTCTGATTAGAAAAAGGCGTCAAAGCGTCAAATGCCAGATTGATTATTTAAAAAGTTATATAATAATCTATGAAGATTAATTGGTTCTTTGAAGAATAATTTGGAGATATATGGTTGCATTGCTTTCTTTGTTAGTATAATTTTAATTTAATCTAATCTTCACAATTTGTTATTTGAAACCCTAATTTTTTGGGTTTGATATGGCAATATTTGTAAAATCAATAAAGATTATGGACAATACCTCTGTTCATCTTTCTAATAAAACAAACTCATTTATGATTCTATATTATTCGATTAATTAGACCACAAATCAGGGAATTTTGAGGGAGAGATTTTTTATTTATTTGACTTAAGAACTGCATATATAGTGTTTGATTAGTTGTAGACTTTTCTTTTTTAACCTCCAACTAAATCTTGAAACTAGTGATTCTTTTTCCACATATTTTGATTGATTATTTTTAAATTGTTTAGTGTTATCTGAAATCCTTGTTGAAATATTTGTCATTAGGTGTTTTAATTAATTAACTGTAAAGGATCAATTTATTATTCTTTATACAGTATACAATATATCTCTGATTAGAAAGAGGCGTCAAAGCGTCAAATGTTAAAGAGAGTATTAAAAAATAACAATCTACGTACAATTAAAGATTAGTAGGACCTTAATTTGAAGAATAATTTGGAGACATATGGTTTCTTTGATTTCTTTGTTGGTATGATTACAATTAATTTAATTATTAGAAAGTAATGTCTAAATAATTTCGCACAAGATTTACTTAGTAATATGAGAGATTTAAATACATTGCATCTAAACATAGTCATAATCTATCTAAAAGAGAAAAATGCTCCAATATTGTAAGACATCTATATAAACATTCAAGTATTAGCAATACATTTTTTATTTAAGAGTTGAGTAACTTTCTTCTTATGGCTTTTGTTGTGTCTAATTCTTTTCTCTTAAATATTTGTCCTGCCTCACGGCGCACGATCATAGGAGGAGGAAGAAGAAGAAGAATACATTTTGAATTTATTCAACACAATCCTCAACACCTTCAAGATCAACAAGGTATTTTGATATACCTTAAATTTTAATTTAATCATCTTCTCCTTTTGTTATTTGAAACCCTATTTTTAAGTGTTTGATGGCAATATATATTTGTAAATTCAATATTAAATACCTGTTGATTTCTTTCTAATAAAATAAACTCATTTATGAATTATGATTCACAATCTTTTCGATTAGACCACAGCCAAGGAATTTTGAGGGAGATATTTTTATTTATTTGACTTAAGAACTGTATATATAGTGTTTATCGTGATTTTTTATTTTTACATAATATCATGGATTTCTTGTTTTTTACCTTGTTGTTGTAATATACAGGTTTTTATAAAATATAAAATAATATAATATATGATGATAATAACGGTTGTTATTGTTTACATAAAATGACAAAACGGCAATGACATAATAATTATTGGATAGACCTTAAAAAAATTATTGGATAAATAATGATTATATAAAAATAACTTTGATATAATTTAATAAAATAATTAATATTAAGTCCCAATATATAATATAAAATAGTAATAATTGCTATTCGGTTCACACTAATCTGCTATTCTATGTCTTATTTGCTCGAATAGTATATTTGTCTATTCTAATATTAAATCAGACTCATCAATTTGAGTTTGACAAACTTTTTTTTTTTTTTTCAGTTAAAATAGCGTGCTGTTTTGCTATTTCACTGTACCCACAGTTGCAAAAGCGAGATGAAAACTATGTTGGATTAAATTAAAATAAATATAAGAAAATTATATTTTTCAAGAATAGAATATATCTTGATCTTCTACATAGAGAATGCATCAATACGCTTCGAAAATAGACCAAATCGGACCTAAAACGAATAAGATATGAGTAAAATAAGAATTGCATAAGCAGAACAGGGGAGGACCTGGGAGCGTCCTTCCGAGTTGTACTGGATCCGAATAACCACCCTGTTTGATCGCTGACGGGTCAGAGAACGTGGGCGAAACGGGTCAGTTCTGGATCATGCGTTCATGGGGAGTGGAGTCATGGTCTTAACTGTTTTCTGTGCAGTTTTTTGTCTGTTTTGCCTATAAATAGATTCGTTGGACTCAAGAAAAGAAGCAGAATTCATATTTTATATTATTAGAGTAGAAATTTAATTTGTATTTTTTACAAATTAAATCTTAATTTTTCCGCTTCAGGAAATTAAGTCCACATATAGAGAAACTTGAGTGTTTTTTTTTTTTTTTTTTCAAGCACGCCCGTAGGCAGAGAAACTTGAGTTGTTTGGCATCGAGAAGGTGATCTAAGAGAGGCACGCTTGAAGAAAGCAACTGTTTCAATTCAAAAGACTTCCGCTGCAATTAAGGTATACTATAACTTCCTATTTATTGATTCCAATCAACCAACAAATTCTGAGGTAGATCTTCCTTAGATGGTATTTTTTTTAATTATTTGTTAATAAAATAATACCAAATCCGGAATTAAGGATTCTGATTCCCAACAGGGAAAGTTTGAAAATATTAAGTTTGCTGACTTCATTTGTCAAAATAATAGACCAGAAGTGTACATCTACTATAGAAATCACAAGAAATTATCTTATGCGTGCTACCAATTAGGAAAAATGGTTCATATCAAATTCATTATTCTATCGGGTTGTCCTTTTTAGTATACTATGTTATGTTTTCCAAGACTATAGATTTAATTCCATATTTGCTTTAAAAAATGAATTTTGTTTGACAAGATTCTATAATAGAACAAAAACTAAAATCTTAGTGATTTTGTTTTGAAAAATTGGTAATTTTTTTACTGTTTGTTATCATCACTATATATACCTGATAATTCAAAAGATCAAAACACCACCACCGATTGAAAATCTAATACATCTCACTTAAATTTGCTAATCTTCTCTCTTATATTTGATCAGCCATGTCGAGTTATCAAGGTGGTCGTGGTGCACAAGGCCATGGTTATCAAGGTGGACGTGGTGCACAAGGCCGTGGTGGCCGAGGCCGAGGTGGTGGTCCCCACCATGGTGGCAGTCAATATGACAATACGGTGAACCAAAACTGGAGGAGAACTCATGATGATCATCCCCAACACCCTGGTAGAGGTCGAGGTGGTGGGCCATACCCAGGCCAGAATCCACGGGCACAATACCCGGAACCAAGGGGTCGACCGGGCAATTACATGGGCCCCACCCCAAGAGGACCCAGTCATCAAGAAGTGTATCCTCCACAGAGAGTAAGGGCCCCACATGCAGAGTATCCTGCTCCAGCACAGCAACAGCAAGCACACGGGCTGTATTATGGGACTGTACCTGATCTGCACCAAGGAAATCAACCAAGGCAACCGGCAGTAATACCAGAAGTCACTCCAGAGGCAACTGGTGGTGGGGTAGCACAGGAACCGGCCGATGCAGCTCGGCTGGAGGAACAAATGTCAGAGATGGCAATACAGCCGGCAACACCGTCACCATTGAAGTTCCCACGCAAGCTGGGAAGGGGGACCCGCGGCCATAGGATACTCGTCAGAGCCAATCATTTTCTAGTGCAACTGCCTACAAAGGAGTTGCAATTGCACCACTATGATGTATTTTTTAAAAAAAATTGTTGTTCCTTTTGTTATTGAAATGTGTTAATTTTTTGATGAAAATATATTCTTTGTTATAAATCTTAATTAATTTTATCAGGTCAAAATAACACCTATTGTGACATCACGTGGGACGAACCGGAGCGTGATGCAAGCCCTAGTGAGAGAGTACCAACAGTCACACCTGAATGGACGGTTGCCGGTGTATGATGGCAGATCGAATCTCTACACTGCGGGCCCACTCCCCTTTGCGTCTCAAAGTTTTACAGTTACTCTCCCTGATGAAAACCGGCACCGGTAAATAATATGTGTATCTTTTGTACTTTTTTCTTTCTTTCTTTCTTTTTAGTAATTATACTGTGGGCCTGCTCACTTCATTGTTCATTCTTTTTACCAAATTGTTATATCATTTTAAGTAAAGAGAGTTGAACTTGAACCCCTGTTTTGTATTGACTTAACAAATCTCTCCATATATTGTACGTATGAAATTACAAATCAAAATGGGTTTAGGGAAACATAGTCTATTTTTTACTAGGCCTTTTCATCTCAATAATATAACAGTGATTTGTCAGTAAACAATTCTGATAATGTTGATGTTAGTATGGTAAATCAAACTATGAATTATGTACTTAAATTATATGCATCTGTTTTGATCCTGTACTACAGGGAGGGGAGGGATTTTAAAGTGGAGATATCTCTTGTCAGTTGCCCTAATATGAGAGATCTAGAGATGTTTCTGGCAGGATTGCAGCCTAATGCCCCCCTGGATACAATTCAAGCTCTTGATATTGTTCTTCGTGAGTGCCTATCAAACAGGTAAGAAACTTAACAATGTAGAAATATATATAATATCATGCCCTTGCAATTTGAGAACTACTCAGCGTTCTCGTACCCTTCTCTTAAAATTGAATAAATTGACATATATGACCTTCACTTTCCTAATCACTGAAAAAGGGTCTAATTAATGTCCATAATTTTCTTCTTTATTTATGTGAATAATAATAGTGGCAGAGAAAAGGTTTTTGCCTAAGATAGGTGTTTCATGTCATGTGTTGCAGAGTCAGACATTGACAGTTCTTGTTTTTCAGGATAAGTTATTTTACAGTCAGAAGTGAAGTAATCCCTGTCTTTTGTCCTGGCATGCATCGAACCTTCATAATATAAATATTTTACATTTTTTTTGTTTAATTCAGCAATGCAATTGTGCAAGTGGGGAGGTCATTCTTCTCTGACGATTTCGGGAGATTTAATCTGGAAGGTGGAGTAGACATCTGGCGAGGAATTTACCAGAGTCTTCGTCCGACTCAAATGGGCCTCTCTCTCAACCTCAGTAAGTATCTGTACCAGTTCTCAATTCAAAAAATTTAGCTTTATTTGTTGTCCCAGTTCATTTTTGCAGGGTCTTTATTATCTGTCGCTCTTTTAAGGCGTTAACTTAAATGAATTAGCTGACATTAGTTTATTATGGAACTTTTCAGATACTACAGCGACGAGTTTTATTGAACCTGTATTGGTAACACAATTTGCGTCACGGCTTATTGGAAAAGACCTTCAAACTAGCATATTGACCGCTGCCGACATAGCAAAGGTAATTACCTTCTTTCAGTTTTAAAATTCAAGGATGTGTTGGGTACTTATACTAAATTTTTTCACTAATGACATATTGCTACTCTGTTTTTTTTATTTGTATATCAGATTAAAAGAAACTTGAAGGGTGTAAAAGTTGAGGTTACTCATCTCGGCCAAATACGCAGAAAGTATCGCATATCCGGATTGACCGCACAAGCCACTAGAGATTTAACGTAAGCACCAAACTTTTTCTTACTTTTACATTCTGCTATTGGCTTCCGGTTATGTATATTGCTATTAGTAGAGATCAAGATGTATTTGGTTTTCTTCTTTCAGATTCTCATTTGGTAAGGAGGGCATCCGGAAGAAAGTTGTAGATTATTTCAGGGAAAGTCATGGTGTTCATATCAAACACCTCAATATACCATGTTTGGATGTCGGGAATAACCCGAAAAAGCCGACTTATCTCCCCATGGAGGTATGTACTCAATCTACTATTTAGTGAAGATCTTATTGTATTAAAAAAGCACATGAAAATAGCTTGAGCACAAGCTAGGTATTAATCTCATATTGTTACCAAATTTCCATATTATTCATGTCTACCTATCTAAAATAAGATAAGATCCTCATTTCTTGTCACATGAGAAATTTTTAGTAATGTCTTAATGAAAAATGTAGATCAGTAGATCTTAATCTCTTTGGTTCCCTTTTTCATGTCTTATTCTTTGTGCATATCTTGATTAAATCACGTCCTAATTGTTTGTCAAATGAGTAAATAAAGGTAAAAGCATTGTAATATACAAGCATCTACTCAGCATTACTAAGAAAATGTCACATTAGAAGATAACTTTTTGTTGGATATTCAGATTGTCGGAAAATTTGAGGTTTTGTTCCAAGCCTTACAATATATCTTTGGTGAATTCTATTGGAAATATTGAGATATTGTTTTCTAAGATTTGTTATACTCAAATATTTATCTTCATATGTGAAAACAAATTGTAGGTGTGCATGATCATTAGGGGGCAGAGGTATCGGAAAAAGTTGAATGAGGGCCAGACGACTGGTATGCTACGGGCCACTTGTCAAAATCCTGGCGAGCGTCAAAGCAGCATTATTAACGTATTAATCTTAATTAACCCCAGAAAAAATCTACAGTTTTTGCCAATTTTCATATTATAATTTTTCCTATTTCCTTTTTATACACAGGCAATATTGAGAGATAACAGATACAATGAAGATACTTATGCCATAGAGTTCGGTTTAACTGTCAGCGAGCAAACCACCACTGTTGAGGCTCGTGTTCTTCCTCCACCTCTGGTACCTCTAATTTTACATGTTCATTAAAATTTACCTACTATACCTTCTTATGTTCATCTTAATTAAACTAAGTACCTGATCTTATTAATTTCCTAGCCTTTTATTTGGTTGATCTGGTAGACTCTTAATTCACAAATTAAAAAAAGAGATAAAGATTGATTATCATTTTAAGATCTGTTTTCCTTTTTCTAATATTACCATTCAATTTGTTTTATTTTTATTATGCAGCTCAAGTACCATGACACGGGTGCAGAAAAGGAGTGCATGCCGACATCTGGTGCATGGAACATGAGAAATAAGGTACATGTTTTGGTCTTCTCCCCTCTCTCTCTCTCTCTCTCTCTCTCTCTCTCTCGCTCCTGAGGCCCTTTCTCTAACAAGGATTTGAATTAAATGGTATGGATGCAGAAATTGGTAAACGGTGCAAAATTAAACTTCTGGTACTGCATCTCTTTCTCACCTCAAGTTGGTGCAAACGATGCCGGATGGTTTTGCAAAAGACTAGGTGACATGTGCCGTACTTCTGGAATGGTACGTGCACATATTTTTCATTTTGCCATTTTTAAGTCAGAAGTTTGTTTCCGTTTGATCAGAAGAATTGTTTATTTTTATAAAACAGGAATTTGCTCGCGACCCAATCTTGCCCCCTGTAGTAGCTCATGGAAATAGATTGGAGCAAGTATTAAAAGGGCGTTACCAGGAGGCTGTTAATGCCCTTTCTCGTCAAGATAAGCTCCCCGAGTTGCTCATTGTCATTCTCCCTAACAACAATGGAAGTCTCTACAGTATGCTCTCTCTCTCTCCTTCTCACACACACACTATTCTCCCTCTACATCCATTCTCTTCTCCCTTTTCTCTCTTCCTATTCCTCTGCTCTATTGTGACCCAAAATTGAAACAACTATAATTTTTTTTCAATTCAATTATGTTTGAATCATTCACAGGTGATCTCAAGAGAATATGTGAGACAGATATTGGTCTGGTCACAC
Source organism: Carex littledalei (assembly GCA_011114355.1). Taxonomy (NCBI): domain Eukaryota; kingdom Viridiplantae; phylum Streptophyta; class Magnoliopsida; order Poales; family Cyperaceae; genus Carex; species Carex littledalei. The sequence goes on along the minus strand of CM022085.1, from coordinate 5,447,088 downwards.
AATGTTGTTTGACAAGAAATGTGACAAAAGCGGCGCCCCAATATCTTGCAAATCTTGCTCTCAAGATCAATGTGAAGGTTTGGTTTTTTATTTTGTTTTAGAACCTTTCTTCATTTTTTTTGATTATAAAGAGAAAAAATTTCATGAACATCCTAGAAAATAGGAAGACCATGGATTTCCTCAATTTTTTAGAAATTAAATGATATGTGCACCCTGAAATCAACTGCCTTTCATTCCCTCAATCTCTTTGAATTGAAGAAATGAGGAGTAATTCATTTTCTCTAAAGAAAGAATTAAAAGATTTAGACATGTAAAGGAACACATGAATTTTTCTGATGTTTTTGTAATGGTTAAATGAGATATTACATCCTTTCAGGGGTGTTGCTAATATTTTGAGACATGTAAAGGCATGAATGACATTTCTTTCTTAATGCCATAGTTTAATTAATTATCTGAACTCTTTCAAAATAATGCTGTACAAAACATATATATTGCTAAATTAGTATAATTTTCTATTGAATTGTGAAAAAACATAGGCTGGTGGAAGGAATACTGTGCTGGTAGACGCTATCGCAGGACAAGTACCAGTTGTTAGTCGGGTGCCAACTATTATTTTTGGTGCTGATGTGACTCATCCCTCTCCAGGAGAAGACACCAGCCCTTCAATTGCAGCAGTAAGTTGTTGTTTTTTTTTTTTTTTTGGTTCAATTCATTGTGCTCTTTGGAGGTAATAAATTGTTAACTTTTCTATTTTTATTCATACTTGAAGGTTGTGGCTTCGCAAGATTGGCCGGAAATCACTATTTATACTGGTAATGTCAAAGCACAGAACCATCGTCAGGAGATTATATCCTGTTTAGGCGAGATGGTCAAGTATGTACATCAGTATTATACTATTTCTAATTTTCATTATTTTATGCTATACTGGGATTCACTACTTATACTGGGATTCATTAAATTTGCAGGGAACATCTTAATTCTTTCAGAAGAAAAACTAATTTGGCGCCTCAGCAGATTATATTTTACCGGTACTATATTTTTCCTTTTTTCTGTACGTAATACATGATGATAGCACGATATAACTAATGATGTCTCCCTCTGTCTCTCTAGGGATGGAGTCAGTGAAGGTCAATTTCAACAAGTGCTGCACTACGAAATTAAAGCCATAAAAACTGTAGGATAATCTTTTCATATCTAAAAACAGAAAAAAAGATTATTTTTGAAAATTAATCCAATTTACATCATACTATAACACATTTCTTTCCTTTTTTTAATCAAGGCTTGTAAACAGCTGAATGAAAATTATAAGCCGGCTATAACATTCATAGTGGTGCAGAAGAGGCACCACACCCGTCTCTTCCCTATGGATCACAGAAATACCGATAGAAGCGGGAACATTCTGCCTGGTAAGACATAAACTGTCAGAAAGTTATTAAATGCACTCTACAGTTTGCCATTAGTTTCTTAATTTATTGTGATTTGTTGTGCAGGGACTGTAGTTGATACCCAAATTTGTCATCCTACAGAGTTTGATTTCTACTTGTGCAGCCATGCTGGTATTAAGGTATGACTTGTTACTTTGTTGGTTTTAGGTGATCTGTATTGGATTGCTATAGTTAACTTCCTGTTGCAAAATGGTAATTTCAGGGAACTAGCCGCCCGACACACTATCATGTTTTGTGGGACGATAATAGGTTCAGTGTTGATGAACTTCAGACTCTAACCTATAATCTGTGCTACACGTAATTCTCTAATATATTATTTTTCTTGTTATCAGTCATTTATTTTTCTTTTTTTGTTATTTTGGAAAGGCCCTATATTTTTCTTGTTGACAACTATTTAAGCTCCTCACTAACTGATCATACCTTTTGCCCTTAGTGATATTTTAATGTGACCTTATTTTCAAGAGATTTTGTCCAAACAAACTTAGCAAAGCTACCAATAGTTTGTTGTACGTAGCTGTGAATATCTTTTAAATTTATTGAGCATTTGCCCCAAACCAAGCAACCAATGAAATTTACCTATCAATATCTATTGTTTATGGTAACAATGATAATTAATTCCATCAACCTGCCAAAACTTCCTTTATTTAACTATAAAATCATTTCCTTGTTTATCATTTTTAACTATTTACTCTTTGATTTGCAGTTATGCAAGATGCACCCGCTCTGTATCTATTGGTAAGTGTGAATATGCTTTTATACCTCCCTCATGTTATTCGTTTTTCACCTTTCCAAAGAAATTTATATGTACACCCAACAATAATTATTACACCCATAAATAGGCAAAGAAATATAGAGTAGAACTAGGGTGAGCTGTGCTCACCAACGGATTTGGTGAGCACACCTCCAAAAAACGCATTTTCAAAGTTCAAATAGTCGATTCGAACCTTCCAACGTATTCTTCATATTAATATGTGCTTGGAGACCAAATTTTACATTTTTTGGAAATTTTTTACTATTTTTTTAGAATTTTTCAAAATCAGTGTTTTTTGAATTTTTTTTTTATTTAATGAAAAGCTGATGATTTTAAAAAATTCTAAAAAAATAGTAAAAAATTTCCAAAAAATGTAAAATTTGGTCTCCAAGCACATATTAATATGAAAAACACGTTGGAAGGTTCGAATCGACTATTTGAACTTTGAAAATGCGTTTTTTGGAGGTGTGCTCACCAAATCCGTTGGTGAGCACAGCTCACCCTAGTTCTACTCATAAATATAACCTATAATTCAAATGTCCTAAAAAAGTAAGGCAAGTTGTAGAGCACTAAGATATTTGTTAGACATACTATTAATTTTATTTTGCTTTCTCAATCTTGTTTTCTACAGTTCCTCCTGCATACTATGCACATCAGATCGCATTCCGTGCACGGTCATACCTGGACTATGGAGAGTTAGATTCAGTATCTTTTGTGGTTGGTTCTTCTTCTGCGGGTAGTCGTGATGAGGCTTCTTCTTCAACAATCAAGCAATTACCGGCATTAAAAGATAACGTCAAGAAAGTGATGTTCTTTTGTTAGCGGGTTTTCATTTGAACTCGGTCTTTCTGAACGAGTTGCCTTGTGTCTTAGTAGCATTCTGCTGGTTGTTTGATGTAATAAAAAAATTGGTGACTCCCAAAAGGGAGGGAAATTAAAATCTTGATTATGGGCTTAAAGTGGTAATGTGTTACTGTTAGGGATTCATGTAGAATTCCATCAGGATTTTGAATTATAATCAAGGAGAAAATTGAAAACTTAATTGTGTTGAGTTTTTAAGGATTTATCTTTGCTTATCTGAAAAGAAAAACATAATTAAGTAAAAACTGCGTTTATCTTTGAGGTAGAATTTTCTGTAGGTAGAATTGGCAGGTTACTGTGTTCATTTCTGACCAAAATCAGGATTTAATATATCTCCCCATTTTTCAATAACACTATCTGTAAAGAAAAGTGGGAAAAATACAATTGGAACAAATGAAGTGTTCATTTCATTTGCTTGCTAGAAGTTAAAAGGATCTGAATATAGGATGACAATCAGATATTTCTAGAGAAAAAAAAAGGAGACTAAGTGATGACATTAGGTGTAGCACATAACAAGTGCACGTGCCAGTGAGTCAATCTGTCTTTCCATTGCATGTTATAATGTCACCGAATCGTATAGCATCCATCAGTCTCAGAGTCAGAGACCCTCATTATTGGTTTCTGTATATTTGTTGTAACCAATTAGTTTTTGGTTTTATTTTCAACAAAACATTTTTCAATGTATGCAACACATGTAAATTTCATGTTTTCATAGGTTGTACTTGCAATATGTAATTTTTTTGCCAAAATTACACATTGGTAGACATTATTGACAATTAAGTACACCATAAAAACAAAAACTCAAATCAGATATTGGTATGAAGAAATAAGAAACTCAATTGCACCACATATTGTTGAATTTTTCTCTGAATTTCCTGTTACAAGAAGTACACATACTCTAAAATTTCAAACCAGATATAACTTAATTTTCTAGATATGTACAAGTTGTCGACTTTTTGCTCTTCCTATGAACTGTTGAGTTGTCATTGTTACTACTTACTAATAATACAACAAAGCTGGGTGTTATTTGAAATATAACACAAGACATGTAAATCAGCAGTATGCGGCTATGAGCTTATCAGTAAGTTTAAACTTCGTAGCGACTACAAAATCACAATACCTCATGAAGAACTGCATGCTTTATTTAGTGCATCAAAAACAGTTTGAAGAGTTGTCTCTTGCACCAATACAACTTTCTCCCTCGACTTGGAGCCAGAACCAATGGATACCTGTCTTTTCTTCACCCCTAATACCTGCATATGAATTCTGGATTAAATTTAGGCTCAATTGATTAGGTGAATTGCAAAATGATGTACCAATTGAAGTCAATATCCTTGCATTTGGTTTGAAGTCTAAACCCAAAACCCTATGGAGAAAAACAAATTTTTTGAACAGAGCTCTTTCCATTTTTCCCCCCTTCGGTTAAAAAATCTCACAAGAGTTCTGTCTAATTAATTTTATGGTGATGATTTCGCTTGGAAGTGCTTCTACATACAAAATTATTCGCACCTCATTTCAAATTCATAACCTTGAGTTTGCATTTTGAATTTCTATACAACTCCTTGTATTCAGAAAATTTTGCATGGTCAAGTAATTCAAGCTCTCTTTTCTAAATGTCAAATAATTATATGGAGAGAAACCCTGATTGTTCACAGTAATCTAAATTAATTACTTCTATTTCAGCAATTATCTCCCTATAAATTGTTATAGAAAGTGAAAACTGGTTGCGCCAGTTTAACCTTAATTAATTCAACAAAGTTTGGATCTTTCTTTACTTATTATTTCCTATTTTATCACAAATCAAGGCTAATTGAGGATTAAAATAAAGCAATTTTACCAGCTGGTAGGTACAGAACAAGTAAACAAGGTAATGAGAAAGCTAAACAACTAATTTGTACAATCAAACAAAGAAAAGATCTACTGACAGAGCTGATGAAGTCGACAAGCGCAGCATTAGCTTCTCCATCCCTCGCTGGTGCATCGATCTGAACTCCCACTGCATCCTCTCCTATATCTGATCCAATTTGAATCTGATCAGTCAATTCTTCAAAATCAAAAGGAAGAAGAAAAGTAAACAACAGGGAGATAGAGAGAAGGGAGAGTACCAGTGATGGAGGCGGATTTGGAGCCGGGCTTGGCGTGGATGGAGATGGAGACCGTCGACGGAGGCACCAGGCGGAGACAACCTGGCACTCCGGGGTCTGGGGCGGCGGGGGCGGGGGCGGCGGAGTTGGGTGTGCCTTTCGCCTTGCCTTTCTTAGGTGGCGCCATCGACTTGTCAGGTATGGCAATGGGAGAAGGTGTTATACGATCTGATCTTAGAGGAGTCGACCCGTTACAACTTGGAGCCTAGGCAAATATGACCCGCTTCAAGGAATGCCATAAGCAATTTTGTAATTTTGATGTTAATAACTCTTATGTCTTGATTCTGATATCTATTTTAGGTTCTAATCAGGTTCGTATGATTTCGAATGAAATCAGTAGAAATATCACTATTCCTCAAATAAAAAAAAAAATCCCGTGGGCCGCAAGTAGTACAAAAGATTAACATTCTGACACGGCCCCACTTGCAGTGTGCACTTCTTTATATTTTTGAAATTGTAAAATTGATTTCATATTTAGCATATGGTTGATCTTTTAATGTGTGTTTGTTTCCGTAGTTTGAAAATCTAACTAAGGTCTAAGAGTGGTACAGAGGGGATTCGGTTCAGAGTACATGAGACGAATCATGGATGCGGCTGAGACCTGAGATGCACTTCAAGCAGAGTTACTAAGAAGGTTGGGCAACATGGTTTCTAGCTACATCATGGTTCCTATGGTCGGGTATTGCCGGTATGTTGTCGGACAAGATAATTGAAGAGGTGAAGCTTTGGCTGAAGTATTGCAAAGAACGGAGTACAAGAGCTAACTGGGGAGAGAGAGAGAGAATTCTTGTAATATCTATGCATTAGGTTTTGCAATCTAAGTGCATAGTTCGTGCTTTTGGCACACTGGTAGCCACTACCAGTTTCATCCAAAAAAAAAAAAAAATCTAACTCTATTTCTAGACACAATGTTAGATGGAATTATGTATCTCCTCATGTACCGTATCTAATTGTAGGAAAAATTAAGAACAATATGGATTTGATAATTCTACGTATGGAATCGGGGTGGTCCATGTTGTATTTTTAGAGGTTTTTTCAGTGGCAAAGTCACATTGAATTAGAGTAGGTAACTATATATTTTTTGGATTTTGAAAACTACGTATAAGTTTATGTATAATCGGTTTGTTGTCTACTTTTAGAGATAATTTTGTCTTAATCCACAATCTAAATTAGTTAATTCACAACAATCTGCAATTTATTAAACATACCAATAAAATAATTTGTCTAGCTCTGAACAAAATTCTGACTACACAATTGAATGTTGTGTCCGACGATGGATACAATTAGTACGATTTAACACGATACGCCAATACATGTGTCAACATGATACAAATTAACGTGACTAACGACACATAATATACGGATTAATTAGCTCATTAAGTTTGCACCCAAAATTGCGTCATAAAATGTTGTGTACATCCACAAATCTTTTTAATTGCTGAAAAAATAATCAAAATAGAAAATGACTATTTTAATTTGGCTAATTTCTAATTTTAACACAATTTTATATATTTTTTAATTCAATTACTACATGGTAGCTACTACTAATTCAATTACTACATGTAATGAATTTTTTCGACAATATATCCTATATAACGCATAAAATTAGAGACCCAAAAATAATACAACACAGAAAAAATATTTGAGAAAAATATAAAATTGAAAATAGAAACTTGATTTTGTGTTCTATTTTTTAAACTTTTTCCATCTTTTTTAATATTATAAACTATTTTTAATCATTTGGAAATATTTAGCATAAATTCCGGGAAAAAAACATTTCTAGACACTTTTAGACACGTCTAAATACAGATGCCAAGCTATACCGTGTCGATACTCATGTTGTGTCCGGTCTCGATACGGCATAACCCCTTTTACTTTAAGGGGTGTCGACTCTGCACGATACGATTCGAGAACACGACACGTATGCAATACACTAGTGCCGGGGAGCGGATGGCTTGCGAAGAAAAAGCAAATTTGGTCAATGGCAGCTTTTATCAACTGCCGAAGGACCGGACATAGTATCAGGGGAATTTTTTATTCATGGAAATTAATAAAAATTAGAGAGGAATGTAGAAAGAGTACTGTAGATGTTAGATTGATAGAAAGATCTGATTCAAAGTTTCCGATTTAAAAATTTGGATCGGATTCAATGATACCGATCCAATATATTTTTTTTTTGTTTTAGTTTGTACAGAGTCGCATGAAAATAGCCATAGAAGATCTGAAATAGATCCAAAATTTGTACTTTCAATGCTCATCTTCTCTCTCCTCTTTCTTTCACGTGCCTCTTCTTTTGTATGCAACAAAGAAACTAAAGACGAATTTATATGGCGCTTTCTATACAATCTATGTGTTACTGAGGCAAAATGCAGAAAAAAATAAAAAGAGGATTGGATCGGTAGCATTGAATCCGATCCAAAATTTTGGATCGGAAACATTGACCCCGATTTTTCTATTGATGCAAGAAAATTTGTACTCTTTGTTATAAAATAAAGACAAACAAACATAAACAAGATGAAGGGAATGTAAAGAATGGCTATCTCTTTATTCATATATTTCTCATGTGTACAATACAAGATTAGAATGTCTCTATATATAGGCCACAAATTGTAAATGAAAAGTCATTACAATAATAAATAAGAGATTAAATTCCAAATACTAGTGGGATATAAATTCCAATCGTAGTGGGGTAGTGGGGAAGTAAATGAGGATTAATATTGGGAGTGTCAACATGAATGGACCATCCATTATATTCATAACACTCCCCTTTGGATGTCAATTACATAAGAATATGCCTCATTAAAACCTTACTAGAAAAAACCCTATGGGATAAAAATCTAGTGAAGGAAAAATAGTACATTATTCTTTTTATCATGCAACTACAACCTTATTAGCAAAATTCAATGAAAAACTATGTAGTGCATATTAACTCCCCCTCATGACAACATTAATCAATATCTTTAAGTTGGCGAACTCCAATATTACGGACTAGTTTTTCGAATATTGTAGTAAGGAGCGCCTTAGTGAATAAATCTGCTAGATTCTCACTTGAACGGATCTGCTGAACATTAATAGTATTATCCTTTTGGAGATCATGTGTGAAAAAGAATTTTGGTGAAATATGTTTTGTTTTATCTCCTTTAATATATCATTCCTTTAATTGAGTAATATATGCAATACTATCTTCATATGATCGTCAGGATCATTTCTCCAGAAGACAAACCACATGTCTGACGAATGTGTTGAATCATAGATCTTAACCAAACACATTCTCAACTTGCTTCGTATATTGCTAAAATTTCTCAGAGTTAGCGAAGTATATGTTTAATTTCATTCCAATGTCTTTGCGTGGGAGAAAAACTATATCTTGCTAATAAATTTAAAGCAAATGATATATCAATCTTGTATGTCCAGCAATATACATAAATGTTACCATTGTACTAAGATATGGTACTTCAGGACCAGTAGTTATTCATCACTTTCTCAAAGTCTAAAAAGATATTTATTCACATTTAATGATCTTACAACCATCAGAGTGCTCAATTGATGTGATTTTATCCATATAAAATTGTTTCAACACTCTTGCAATATAATTTTCTTGATGCATAAAAATATCATTTTTAAACGTTCAATTTGCAATCCAAGGCAAAATTTTGTCCTCCCAAGATCTTTCATCTCAAATTCTTCCTTTAAATAATTTATTGCTTTTGGAAGCTCTTCAGGAGTTTCAATGATACTTAGATCGTCAACATAAACTGCAATTATAACAAAATCATTTCCATATCTTTTCATGGACAGATCGTATCATTATTATATCCATGTTTCAATAAATATTAACTTAGACGATTATACCATATGCGTCCAAATTTCTTTAATCCATATAAAGATTTATTCAATTTAATTGAATAATGTTCTCGAGAACCTAAATTACATGTTTCAGGCATCTTGAATCCTTCAGTGATTTTCATATATATATCATTACTAAGCGAGCCATATAAATAGACTGTAAAAACATCCATTAGGCAAAAATCAAGTCATTCATGGACTGCCAGACTAATTATGTATTGAAAAGTTGTTGCATCCACCACAGATGAGTATATCTCAAAATTTCACCTTTCCTATTTTATTTTCGCATAAATACTCATTTATATTCTACTGGTTTTACACCTTCAGGTATTGGAACTACAGGCCAAAAAACTTTTCGTTTTTCAAGAGAGTTTAACTCTGCCTCAATTGCACATTTCCATTTTAGCCAATCATTTCTTTATCGACATTCTTTAATAGACTTCGAGTCATGATCCTCATTATTCATTATATTTAGCGCTATATTATATGAAAAATATCATTGATATCAATTTTATCTCGGTTCCATTTTATTCCATTCATAATATAATTTATCGAGATCTCTTTATTTTCATGAATTTCAGATACATGAGTTTCTGCTGGAACTCCAATATTACTTATAATTTGATTCTCTTCTAGAGTTTTATCTGAAATTATCATATCCTCGACTTGACCATTTTCATTCTTTGCTCATTTTCTTTTTCGAGGATTTGTATCTTTGGAACCGATTGGTCTTTCACGCTTCATGCGTGTTATAATTTCATTAGTCTGTCCAACAGGGACATCAACTTTAATTGGAGCATTAGCAGCTGGTACATGTGATTTGGTCACTTTCTTTGTAAATGCGTCTGGCGATTGATTAACTAATCTTTCCAAATGAATTATCTTTTAAACATCTAGTTCACATTATTTATGAGGATCTAAATTAGACAATGATAATTCATTCCAACTAATATATTTTCTCAGCTGATTGTTTTTCTCCCCCTAAGGTTGAGAATATTAATTCATCAAAATGATAATCGGCAAAACTAGCCGTGAATAAATCTACCATCAATGGTTCTAGATACTTTATTACATATGGAGATTCAAATTCAATATAAATTCTCAACTTTCTTTGATGTCCCATTTTAGTGCGTTGTGGTGGAGCAATTATAACATATATCGCACATTCAAAAATTCTTATATGGGAAATATTAGGTATGTGAACAAAAACCAATTATAAAGGGGAAGTTTTATAATAGTTTGTTGGCATGATGCGAATTAGTGTTGTTGCATGCAAAATAACAAGTTCTCATTTTTGTGTATGGACATAAGCTACATGATGTACAACATCAATTCTAATAGACATGCATTGTCTAAGAAATAAATTCATCAACATTGTCTAGACGTATTTTCTTAATTGAATAATCATAAAATTATGCTCTTAATCAAATCAATTGAGCAAATGATCTTGCAAACGTCAGGTTGCGAGTTGATAATGTGACCATACTATTGATGCATCAATTATAACCATAAAATATCTAAATAGTTCACATGGTGGATATATTGGTCTACAAATATCATCTTGTATACGTTCTAGAAATGAAATCAACAAATAAAAATTCATAAGATTAAAGAATCTTTTGGTTCTTTAATGAATGTCCACATTAATTATCTATTATTTTTCGCATCATTATTGATCCGGAATGGCCCAACTGGTCATGCCAAACTATGAACATATTTTTATTTGTAAACTTCAGGTTTTACAATCACATGTGCTTCAATTGTACTAATATATGTGTAGTACAATTTGGAGGAAAACATAAGTAATTTTTCTAATATGCATTTTTTTTTATGTGAGATTAAGCAAATTTTCTAATATAAATATTCAACAATTTCTGCATTGGTTGTCTCAACTTGATATCTATTTCAGCAAATATCTTTAAAACTTAACAAATTTCTTTGAGACTTAGAATAATATAATGCATCATCAATATAAACTTGTGTTCCTCCATATAACAATAAGATAGCCCTTCTGGAGCCTTCAATCAACAATTACAATAAATGCAAAAAAATAACACCACAATAACAAAAATAATAATAACAATTGTAATTACCTTTTTTTTTTCTTACCCGTAGATTCATAAAACTAATAATTGAATATAGATCAATGTAGCTTTTCATGTAAGCATATATAAGCGGTATCCTTTTAATAAAGAGAGATGGTTGGAAAGTTGCATGAATTCTGAAAGCAATTTGACTTAGATGAGATAAAAAGATCATCTGAAAGAAGATTAATTTTATTAAGATCGAGAACATTTTCATATACAAAGTTCGTCTCGATATTTTTATTTTCTTTTAATGATACTTGATAAAAATCAACATGATGTTTTGACGTACTATAAGTACGTTGACGTACGACAGGTATGTGATCAATGATAGTATGAATTCCCTTATTTGCTATTACGTCACTTTTCTCATTCTTTTTGTTCATTATTTTTCCACTTATGGTAGAATGATGCGTCTTTTCTTCATTGCCACATTCATATTTAAGAGTTTGTCTATAAATTATTATCATGTTATTTTCCACTTCTGATGGAATTATTATTTTGTTCAATCATAAGAAAAATTAAATTTCTTGAAACTTCTTCAAGAAGATTTAATTATTAGACTAAAAAGTAATATGAACATATAAATTTAGCGCATCCTATCATTTTTGTTTCTTGAAATCTTCTTCAGGAAAATCTTCTTAATATCTTTTAAAATCTTCTTCGAGAAGATTAAATTATTGAAAAAAAAAATAATGTGAACATCATATAAAATTTATACATCATATAAATCTTCTCAAACTAATTTGTGTACATCATATATATCTTCTTTAGAAAGATTTCTTTAAATCTTCTTCCAGAAAATTAAATTATAAAGTTGCATTTCATATAAAATTATATGAATCATACTAAATATCTTAAAATAAATATACATAAATTGATAACTTAATTACTAAGAAATATCATTTATTAAAATAAATTTATTGAACTTCGAGATGGTACCACAAATATTCAACTATCTTAACTTTATGAATAAAATATGTCACAAATTTATCTTTCGGTTTATGGCTTCGGGCCATATATTCAACTATCTCAATTTTATGAATAAAATATGCCACAAATTTTTCTTTATGTTTATGACTTCGGGTCAATTGACAAAACTTTATGATCACATTGGGCTTTAATAATTGAATCTTAAAATTGAGCTTCGGGCCAATTGATAAAATAGCTTCAGGCAAATTGATAAAATTGAGAATTTATTATTAAAAAATGGCTAAATGTCATTTGAAATTATAAAATAAAAATAACATTAACTTTGATACACGTTATTCATGTGGCTTCAGGCCATTATATTAACATAATTTATACTAAGATGACTTCGGATCATAATTTATGTTTAACACAAAATAATGTAAAAGAATAACATAATATAAAACAGAATATTATCATAATATATTATAAAATATAACATAATTAAAATATCAAAAATTTACCTTGAATCTTCAACTAGTAGAGCTCTCGTGCTGATAACGTGTTATAAAATAAAGACAAACAAACATAAACAAGATGAAGGGAATGTAAAGAATGGCTATCTCATTATTCATATATTTCTCATGTGTACAGTACAAGATTAGAATGCCTCTATATATAGGCCACAAATTGTAAATGAAAAGTCATTACAATAATAAATAAGAGATTAAATTTCAAATACTAGTGGGATATAAATTCCAATGGTAGTGGGGTAGTGGGGAAGTAAATGAGGATTAATATTGGGAGTTACAACATGAATGGACTATCCATTATATTCATAACACTCTTTTTATTTTCCTCTCTCATTCTTTATTAATTTCTATGAAAAAAAATTCTCTCGTATCAGGCCATGTTTGATCAATTGATCTGGACCATACATTTCATATCGGACGCTTTAGTGTGAACATTTTTCTTTCTTTTTTATTGGATGTCATGTCACCTCAGGTTCAATTTGTTCTTTTTTATTTTAACAAACTTTAAGGAGAATTTTTTGTCTATATAAAATATTAAAAAAGAAGGAAAACACAGAAGGAGTACCAATAAATTTTCATAAAGAGAAAGATCAGTAGGAGTTTTACCGATCAAAATGTTAGGACTCTATCTGTTATAATAGAAAGATCAGTGGGAGTTTTACCGATCAAAATGTTAGAAAGGTTCAATTTGTTCTTCTTTTTTTATTTTATCTGTTATAATATAAAAATGTTTACAAAAATAGATGAAGTATTTTAAAATTTAAATATATTAGAAGAACTCTATCTATTTTTTTTAAAAACATTTATGTTTTAATAGAGAAAAATACTAGTTTAGGATCTGTGGGAGCAATACCGATTCTAACATTGGGTTGTTTTGAATCGGTAAAATTAGTACCGATCTTTCTACCAATGAAAAATCACAGATACTTTTTCTATTTCTCTCTCTTCTTTTTTATTATTTTCTATATAATTAAAAAAAAGATGTGAAATTGCGTCTCCTTTTGGGCCTTTCTGCATATTGTAGTTCTATATTTAAGTCCATTTTAAGATAATCATTAAATTGAGCAGATCTTGAATCAGCAAATCAATTCTTTTTGTTAACTTGTGTTAAAAAATTTCAATCACAAAAGTGAAGGCCAGCAAGTAGTAATGCACCAAACCATTTTGTTATATATATATAAAGAGTAGAACTAGGATGTTCTTTTAAGTTCACTATGCCTCTTTTGTGAACTCAATTAACTTCAAATGATAAATCAGAACCGTTGAAATTCATCTTACGAGTGATGTATCTACATACAAAAATTTTAAACTTTTTAATAACTTAGTATAAAGTCAAACTATCAAAATTAAAAGGTAGTCTGGTCAAAATTAAGAACACCCTAGTTCTACTTTTAATATAAATATGTTTTGAAATCCTTATCAACAGTACAGTGGATACCAGTTGGGTTTCAACTGATTTAGCAATCCTTTTCAACAGTAGCAGTTATCTATCAATTATACCGACAAATGGTAGACCTTTTTACTTACCACATAAATAAATGAATTAATATATAATCAAAGAATTTAATATCTACTAGTCCTATTTAATTCAGATAGCTTACTTCTTTTTTTAAATATTCAAGGAAGATATTCTGTGTTTGTTTACTCAATTAGAAGAAGTCAAACGGTAGGTTTTTTTACTCATTAATTTTTTTTTTCTTCTTATTTTTTTTTTTCAGAAATACCTCTTTCATTAGATTCTGAATATGTTTACTGTGCTAAGAAAATGCCTAGCAACTTAAAACTTTATATTCTGCCCCCATGTGTTTTGAATATGGCAAACTATATACTATATAATATTATTTCCCCTAAATATGGAATAAGATCTCTTTGTTATACTCTTGTTTATTAATCTTGGCAGTATTTTTATAATCAAGGCGTAAATAGAAAATAAATATATGAATGGTTGTTGAACATATAGATTGTTTGAACAAACTTTAGTGCAATTTGGATTATTATTTAATATTTCATCAAAGATCGACCAGTACAAATTGTCTGATTAAAAATAGGCAATATATTTGGATAATATGCATATCTGAGAACTTTGGTCTTCCAGTATAAATATCTTTGTACCGATTATCAAGATTTATCAGACGAATATCTCCTGCGATATCTGATTGCATCAAGTTAGTCAAAACTAAGTCAAAAAAAATTTCAGACCAAATTGGAAATTGGAATATAGGAGACACGTTTTAAAATTCATACAAACTTAAATTAAACGATCGAGATTTAACTTGACATGTTAGGTAAGAACAAAAAAATTCATAAAAAGGAATTCTTGATTTTAGACAAACTTTGTGATTTTTTAGTCCCCAAAAATCCTTTATACAATTACGCGCGGTCTATAAGTTGGCCTTTTAAGTATCGGACTTTGTTTTTACTAATAATTAGATTTCATGGTATAGCAATCAATATATAAGTGTAACTTTCATAAATGGCATGTAAAAGTATGATTTGTTTCTGAACAATCTTGATCTCATAAAAAGTGAGGCTATGGAAATATGCATTACGAATCGACCTGTGATGTGCTGTGTTGTGCTATGAATTTAGATATCTATTTTTAAAATCCAAAGGGTCAATTAGAAATGTTAAACATGATCTTCATATATAAATGTACATGGAGACCAAATTTTATATATATTTTTCTAAATTTCTTTATCTTTACTATTTGTTAGATGGGTACAAAATCACTTGATAAAAAAATTCCTCAAAGTAGTGATTTTCTATCTATCTAAAAATATAATAAAAAGTTATAAAAAAATGTAAAATTTGATCTCCAAGTACATTTGCAAATGAAGATAATGTGTAATGGTTCAAATTAACTGTTTGCATTCTGAAAATAAAAATATGAATTCACAACACGAGTTGATTCATATTATGCACCTTAACATAGTCTCACTCTCTCACAATTATATAATATAACTATTTAAAATCAACGGCGAATTCAATCAACTGCAGGTCTATGCTTGACAAGTCAGTATCCAGTTCAATTAAAATAACATTTGTCAAATTAGTTGTATTGTCAAATAGATCCCATGCATTAAATGTCCATTTCTCAACCAAATTACAGTTGAAAATTTGAAGTATTGGAAGGACATACTGAAAATGTATAAACAATCATGCTAGTGGTACAGAGCTACATTAGTAGCATGGTTTGCAATCGCTTTCATCCATGTCTTTCTCATGATGGCATCAACAGTTTAACACCACCAAGATTTTTTTTTTTTTTCCCCCAAGGCATGACCTTGAATGTACCAATCAATAAATCCAGAGATTGCATGTACCAGTTGCTTTCAGATCTTTTGTTTCTACGTGGTGGTTGCTCCAATTATATCACCTTTGCAGGTACCACACTATTCTAAATTTCTAATCCTACATTTTATACATCATTCATCAAGTCACCCCTGCAAATTTGCAAAATGATCCCTGACAATTTTCAAAAACACCTGAAAACTTTGGTTTTGCTTTACATTGCAAAAATACATTCAAAGTAGAGAACCAAACATAAGGTTTACATTTATTAAACCTCACAGAAAAAAGCAAAAAAACTGACAAGTGGTTCAAATTCTCTTAACCATTATCTACAAACACTTTTTGACACAAAATATGCAAATTCACATTTGAAACCCTAAATTGTGACCCAAAACCTCAAACGATTCAACGACCATCGGCTGAGGTGAAAGATTCGGCAAAACCGATCGGCCGGCTCGGTATACTCCCCTTACTATCCAGACTGACAATGCTATACGTACCGCTCATGTCGGTACTTGCAGTGGTCCCGCTTACATCAGCATCCTGCCACCCTTTAACCATCTGTAAAAGCGGTAGGTGCAAATCAATACCTAAATACTCTTCACTCTCATCCTTAGCGGGTTTCCATTTCTCGACCAGTGGTACCAGTACCATTACTGCATGACTCATATCAGGCCGCTGATATGGCTCCCGGGCAGCACAATGACCCGCCAGCTCAGCGACTGTGCAAATGCTCGCAAATGTTTCCTCGTCAGATGTGTCGAGAGTTGAATCGATGGCTTCTCTGAGTTTTTGCTTATCGGTTCGGATCTGAGTGAACCATGAGGCGAGGTAGCGGGTCTCCTCGACCCGGCTTTCATCCAGAGCAGTTAGACCCGTTAGTAGCTCCATTAGCACAACTCCGTAGCTGAACACATCTGCCTTAGTTGTGATTTTTCCAGTCACTGATAACACAAAAAATAGCAATTTAGAAAGATTTATATTTATGTAAATTCCAATCATTATTTGACAAATTTGCAAAAAGAGTCGAACACTTTTCATTAATTAAAAAGGGGTATAGTTTGTTAAGGAACAAAAGACGGTTAATATTGGTCAGATCTTGACTCTTAAAGCGTGTACAACTGCAACAACAAAAACAAGATTAACTAGATAAAATAAATAGATGAGTTCTCACCAGCATATTCTGGAGCTAAGTACCCAAAGGTCCCAGCAAGGCGGGTCGCAACCGAATACTTGCCATCAGGTGCCAATTTTACCAAGCCGAAATCAGACACCTTAGCCCTGAAATCATCTCCTAACAAAATATTTGCCGATTTCAAATCCCTATGAATAAAAGATTGCTGTCCCAAATTATGCAAATATTCCATCCCTCTCGCCACATCAAGTGCTATATTCAACCTCCTCTTCAAGGATAACGGGTTCAACCCGGCCGGTTTCCAGTGAAACAGGTGCTTGCTCAACGCCCCTTGAGGCATGAATTCATACACCAACAATCTCTCTTGACCCTCCATAGAAAACCCTAGAATCGAGACCAGGTTGCGGTGCCGAACCTTGGTGAGCATAGCAATTTCAGCCTGGAATTCATCCAGCGCTTTGTTGGTGACAACTGATGCCTCCATCCGCTTGACTGCAATCATTGTACCGTCGTGTAATTCACCCTTGTAAACTGTGCCAAACCCGCCTCGGCCAAGAATGTTTTTTTGAGAGAAGTTTTTGGTGGCATTAAGCAGAACTTGAACAGAAATTATGAAGTTGCCCGCCTCGATGATGTGAATATTGCTGTGGCCACTGCTATGCGGCTCACTGCGTGGCGTGTGGGCATTGGACCCGTTTGCCACAGCGAGCTTAAGAGAGTTGCTACCCGGGTCGGACGAGTCATGCGGGTGTACAACAATAGAAGTCTCCGGCATAAGGGTACTAGCTTTTCTCCTTTTTCCCTTGTAGTAGAAAAGAAACCCGGCAAGAGAAATTGCAATCAAGCTGGCACAAACAGTTGGTACAATGATAGCTGAATTATTTGATTTCTTGGAAGTCCCTCGGTTTCCGTTCTCGTTTCCATTGTCATTGCTATTAGGGGTAATTTGGGTACCTGGCGTGTTTGGAGAGTCTGTGCTTGGGGAAGGAGAAGAGGCTTTATCTATCAACGGATTATTCGCTACAAGAAGAGTTACACCATTTGGAAACGAGGGAACCGGAGGAGCCAAGTTATTTGAAGAGAGATTTACAAGCTTTAATGATTTCAAATTTGACAAATTTGACGGAATTTGACCTGTTAGGTTGTTCCCTCCAAGCTTGATATCAACTAAACTGTCTAAATTTCCCAAACTGGGGCTAATTGTTCCGTTTAATCTCAAATTTGGGAGATTTATTGCGGCCACCTTACCGCTTGAACATATGATACCCATCCAATCACCTACACACGGGTCATTGCCGGACCAAGATGAGTCAAGATGGGTCGGGTAATTTAATCCATGTAAGAAACCCAATAAGGAGGTGACATCTGGCGCGCATTTTACCCCCGGGTCAGATGCACAAAATGAGTTGCCGCTGTAAGTAAAATTGTACTTTACTGACGGAATTGGACCCATCAAAAGATTATTATCCAATTGGAGGTCTTGCAAATTAGGTAGAGAAGTCAAATTTGAAGGTATTAACCCAACAAACTGGTTACTATTTAACCAGATGCGAGTTAATGCAGTCAAAGCACCAATCGAATCAGGTATGGGTCCCGTGAAGCTATTACCATGTAACCACACATCAGTAAGAAATGGCATTTGGGTGATCACATCTACTGGACCCGTTAACCCGGATGACCCCTGGTTGTTAAGCCAGAGAACTTTTATGTTTGACCCGGCAAAGCTTGACGGGATCATGCCGGTTAGGTTGTTGTAGGAGAGTTGAAGCACGTTTAGATTGGATAACGACCCGAGGAAATCGGGTATCGGGCCAACCAGCCCGCATTTGGAACAAGTCAGGTTGACCAACTCAGCTGAATCGGTTAGATCTGTTGGTAGGGTCCACCCACCAGTGGATTGGTTTAATGGATTCTCTGTTATAGAGAGAGACACAGATAGTTCTCAGTGTCAAATAAATTCTATTTATTTTTCTATAAAAAGATAATTACGGTACCGTTTACTACAAGATGTGGTACTGGTACTTCCTTTTTCTCTGTTTTTCTGTTTTTGGGTTTTCCTAATTGGATAAGAATGATTATTTTTTTTCTTTTTTTGCACTGTTTTATGCAGTATTTCAGGTACCAGGCTATCAGCTTAAGTTGCCACTTGACAATGTGGTACTAAATTTGGTAAAGCAACATAGAGTAAACAAAACTAACACTAACCAGTAACCAATAATAACTGTGAAAAAAAAATTGAAAAAAAAAAAATTAAAAAATTGCATTACCATCTAGAGAAAGATCAAGAAGGCTCGACAATCCACCGAAGAAATCCAAGGGAATCGTGTCAAACTGATTTCCGTTCAAAAATGCATATTTCAAGTTCGTAAGACCCCGAAAAGATGGCAACTTTCCCCTAAATTTGTTGTTCTGAAACCCCAAATTGGAGAGCATTGACAGTTGGGTGAAGTTAGCGGGTAGCGTACCCGCTACCCCAAGATTCTGTATCTGGATTTGCGAAACCCGATTTCCCTCGCAGAACACGTGGGGCCACTTGGGTGGCCCGCACGGGTCTTGGCTGTCAGAAGGCCATTTCAGGATCTCTGGGTTGTCTAAGCTGGATTGAAATGCTAGAAGAATCGCGTAGTCGCCTGGGTCCGTGGTGGATTTGGCGAGAATCGGAAGGAGCGAGAGCACGAGAGAGAAGAAGAGTAAAGGAGGCATCTTTTCGGGTAGAGCATGAAAAAAATCGAAATGAGGCGGCGGTGAAGGTTGTCAGGTTGATTTCTTCTAACGGAAGCGGTGGTAAGAACACACCGATTGGGAGACTTTGAGTTCTCGTTTTCTGGAAAGAAGAGCAAAGGAGGGAGAGAGAGAGAGATCTCGAGCTGTGTGTATGGAGTAAAAGAGAAGCTTCACTTGGGAAGCTCGCAGAAAGAAAGAGAAAGAGAGGACGGTCCAAAAAAGATAAAAAGAAGAGAGAGAGAGGAGATAAATTTTGTTTCGTGGAAGAATGTTATAAGGATGATTGTTTCCCTTCACAGAATTCATATCCTCTGAGGTAAAATAATATCTCTAATATTTCAGTTTAGATACGGACCGTATGATTGTCCCGAATTATGATCAGACGGTTTTAATTTGAAGATAAATATAGTGTTACCTGAGAGAATATGGACCCACACAGTACTGCACAAGGCGTGAGACAATCAATGCATCCATCTCCGTTCGTTTCTCCCCAAAAAGTTATGATAAATAATTAAAATAAAAGGTGTAATCAGTAAAATAAACAAACAGCCATCATCCCATGTTATAGTAGGATTTTCTGTGGTTAGAAAATTATAGACTATAGACAAATAAATTTGTGAATTACCCTTTAATTCTTGGTTGATTTAAACCATAACTCCTTAATTTAAGTATTTTAAGTAACTGAATTTTTAAAAAATTGCAATATTTGAATTTTGATACACTTACAAGTCAACATATATATTTAAAAAAAAATTCCAAATCAGTCACCATATCTTTGTTCTTATCTGATGTTCAATAGAAGATTTCAGAAAGAAAGAAAAAATTCATTATGTTGATTTTAAGTACTTTGAATATTTTGTAACGTCTTATTTAGTATGATTAAATTCTTTTTTATTTTAGATATTTTTCTCATACAGTCATATCCTTCGTTGCCATAGATTTGAGAGTAAACTTGGCCACAGAAGATCAGGTCAATTGATCCTGAATAAAACAAAAGCTGACAGTATATTATCCTCTCCATGAATTAATTAAAAATTAAGAACGTATAGCCGGTGTTGATGCTAATTAATTAAACTCCAAATAACTTCTCAAACCGGTGATTAAGGAAAGAAATCATAAAATAATCAACATTAATTAAATATATATATATTGGAGTCATGCACATGTCTCATTTGCTAATTTTCATTTTTTTTCAGTCTGTCAGAGTATATCTTGCATTTTATATAAATTTAAAAATTAGAATTTGGAAAATATTTAAATTTTTGCCAAAAATGAAAGATATACTTGAACTAATTTGATGTGATATTGTCCTTGACAAATTGTCTTAATTGATTTAAATCTTATGGTTCCCATAAATTAAAAGAAGTATTTATGGTCAAGGGAGATATCTGCCAAATTAAAAGTATACGGTTGAGATTCCACTGTTGCAGGATAGGATCAAATTTTAATTTTAATTTTTTAGTATTTTTTTTTAAATGTATGAAATTGGACCATTTAGATCTAACAGTTTGTGGCATTATAGTTTTGCATGTAGACCTGAACCCCTCCACCTGGCATGTTGGTTGTGGTGACAATGGTGGGCCCACATGTCAGAGACTAGTTACAGTAAAGAATACTAGAGGAAAAGGTGGAAATGTGGGACAGTTGAAAAAGCAATTTTGATTCTTGGTCTCCTAAATTGCACACAGAGGGCACATGTTTTGGGGGGTTACTTTGGAAATATATATTTTTTTTGTTGATGATTGTATATTTTTAGAAAAAAAGATGTTTAACAGCTTTTTGCAGGAGGGAATTTTTGGTTTTACAGATTAAATAAATGTCTTTTTGACAAATCTTAGCAAAAACTGGATAGGTTGTCTGATTTATTCAACTATAACGTGCACTGTAAATTTTATTTAAAATGAAATTTCTTATTAGTGCCTCATCATAATATCTCTATTAAAACATAAACCCATAATCACAAGATGTAAAACCAAATTTGTAATTTCTTTCCTTTTATTTTTATTTTACTCTCTTTCAAATTTCAAATTTCAGAACCAAATTTGGAGGCTTGACCTCTATTTTTCTTTCAAAAATAAATAAAACATAAACCAAAAACTTCACAAAAATCAACTATAAACATTATTTCCCAAGCATACATATTTTATTTTACTTCATTTATGCAATACAAAAGGTACATCTAGAAATATTCGGCGCTATAATTGCATGATTCAATCTTAAAATTTTAAATCAAAAGAAGACACCTCCTCATACATGATACATCTGGCTGTATATACACATAAACACATGTAATACATTTTGTCTCATTAAATAAGAGTTGGTATTATTGGTGGGGCAATGGATTGGCTATCTATGATGCTTTGTATTCATTATCCCTCACACATAGTGCATGATTGTGTTGTGCTTTTTCTGTATTTTTTGTATATATAGAGAGAGAGAGTGAGGCTACGGTGCTATGCATAGCACGGATTGGGTCCGTGCTACGGCTCAAAATTTGGTCGATCCGAACCGTTCAACATGATTATAAAATGAATATGTACTTGCAAACCAAATTTTACATTTTTTCGATTTTTTTTACTATTGTTTTAGATAGGCTGTTTTTGGATGGTCCAGAATGTTCAGATCAAGTGATTTTCGAAAAAATAGTAAAAAAATTTGAAAAAATGTAAAATTTGGTTTGCAAGTACATATTCATTTTATAATCATGTTGAACGGTTCGGATCGACCGTTAGGATTTTGAAAAGTCAAATTTTGAGCCGTAGCACGGACCCAAACAGTGCTATGCATAGCACCGTAGCCTCACTCATATATATATATATATAGAGGAGGGATCGGATGACACCTCTTTTTGGTGACATCGAATAACACCATGCATTTTCAAAGTTTTCAAAGTCCAAACAGTCCATCCAAACCGTTCAATATGATGGATATATTAAAATGTGCTTGCATATCAAATTTTACATTTTTTTGAATTTTTTTACTATTTATTAAGTATTTTACAAAATCGTTGTTTTCAGACCATTGAATTTTTGTACCCATCTTAATAAATAGTAAAAAAATTCAAAAAAATGTAAAATTTGATCTGCAAGCACATTTTAATATATCCATCATGTTTAACGGCTTGGATCGACTGTTTGGACTTTGAAAATGCATGGTGTTATCCGATGTCACCAAAAAAGAGGTGTCATCCGATCCCTCCTCTATATATATATAGAGGAGGGTTCCACTGCATCCTCTTTTGGTGCACCTAAATGCACCCAAAACTCATATGGTGCATTTTCAAAGTTCAAATAGTCGATGTTCTTCATATTAAAATGTGCTTGGAGACCAAATTTTACATTTTTTGGAAATTTTTTACTATTTTTTCAGAATTTTTGATTAAACTAAACAATAATTTGAAATTCAGCAAAGTGATGATTTTCAAAAATTCTGAAAAAATAGTAAAAAATTTCCAAAAAATGTAAAATTTGGTCTCCAATCACATTTTAATATGAAGAACACGTTGGAAAGTTCGAATCGACTATTTGAACTTTGAAAATGCACCATATGAGTTTTGGGTGCATTTAGGTGCACCAAAAGAGGGTGCAGTGGAACCCTCCTCATATATATATATATATATATATATGCTCTCTTACTAGCTACCCATATTTCACGCTTAAATCACTTTCCTTAACTTGCGGAGTAAATTATACATAATTGTTGGGTCGGATTCGAATCAGGGTCGGATCAGGAGGGATTTCGATAATTCTTGTCGAATTAGTTGTGTTTGGTGGGTTTTGATTTAGTCAAATAGAATTTCGGGTTGTCTTAGATTATCTTGAATTTTAAATAAGATTCATGCCAGTTTGACTTTTTAAAAAGAATCGGAAGATTAGAGCAATTTTTATAATACATAATTTCATTGAAATCAAACAATTTATTTTAATTCTTGAACGTTACAGAAATTATCTACTTGTAGCCAACAAAAATTGCATTAAAGTTTAAGCAATTTTGTAACCTAAAACAAAATATATATTATATGCATATTACAAGGGCATATGCGAATAAATAACTTTTACACGTGCAAAAAGAAAATAACTTTCTAGGCCTTAGTCTTTTCATTAGATTAATTAAAGTAACCTAATAAACACATAGACATAGGTTCCTAAACTGCATTAATATTAAATTTAGTTCTAACTGAAAGCAATTAGATATGTTAAAAGAAATGCTTCTCTTTTTGTATGTTAGTACAACAACTCGCTTTTATGGTCCCCAATTTTTTTATTTAATCAACTCTCCCAAAATATGGTCCCAATAATGTATACAAATTCCATGTCATAACCTGCGCCTGTACCGCCAAAGCCATCGATTTTTTTGGGGGAGAATTTCGTGTATACCCCTAAAAAACTTGGAAATTGCATATTCCCCCTCTAAAATTCATAATATCATATTTACCCTTCTAAACTTCAAAAACTCACAAATTTACTCATTTAATTGTCTTTTATATTAAAATTCATTTTAAATTTATGAAGTACCCATTTTACCCTTCATTAAAATAATAAAAACTAGTAGCATTTTTCAGAAAAAATGTCAGTCTTCTAATTGATCAGTTTTTGAGGATAAATGGGTCATTTCTCTACTTTTGACGCTTTCATTTTGACATTTAGGTATATGCTTGTGTAAGTGTTGGAAGTAGAGAAATGACCCATTTGTCCTCGAAAACCGACCAATTAGAAGACTAATATTTTTTTGAAACATGCTACTAGTTTTTATTTTTTAATGAAGGGTAAAATGGATACCTCATAAATTTAAAATGAATTTTAATATAAAAGACAATAAATGAGTAAATTTGTGAGTTTTTGAAGTATAGAAGTATAGAAGGGCAAATATGATATTATAAATTTTAGAGGGAAAAATACGTAATTTCTAAGTTTTTTTATTTAATCAACTGTTCCAAAATATGGTCCACAAATTCCATGTCATAACCTGCGCCTGTACCGCCAAAGCCATCGATTTTTTTGGGGGAGAATTTCGTGTATACCCCTAAAAAACTTGGAAATTGCATATTCCCCCTCTAAAATTCATAATATCATATTTACCCTTCTAAACTTCAAAAACTCACAAATTTACTCATTTTATTGTCGTTTATATTAAAATTCATTTTAAAGTTATGAAGTACCCATTTTACCCTTCATTAAAATAATAAAAACTAGTGCATTTTTCAGAAAAAATGTCAGTCTTCTAATTGGTCAGTTTTCGAGGGTAAATGGGTCATTTCTCTACTTTTGACGCTTTCATTGTGACATTTAGGTATATACTTGTGTAAGTATTAGAAGTAGAGAAATGACTCATTTGCCC
The DNA here is from genome assembly GCA_011114355.1 of Carex littledalei. NCBI lineage: Eukaryota > Viridiplantae > Streptophyta > Magnoliopsida > Poales > Cyperaceae > Carex > Carex littledalei. Next base: position 5,422,028 of record CM022085.1, on the reverse strand, counting down.
TCGAAAACCGACCAATTAGAAGACTAACATTTTTTTGAAACATGCTACTAGTTTTTATTTTTTAATGAAGGGTAAAATAGTACCTCATAAATTTAAAATGATTAATATAAAAACAATAAATGGTAAATTTGTGAGTTTTTGAAGTATAGAAGGGCAAATATGATATTATAAATTTTAGAGGGAAAAATACGTAATTTCTAAGTTTTTGAGAGATATATGTTACCACCAAAAAGGTATAGTACAAAGTTTCAGTACAGCGAGCTGTACCTTTTAACCTTAAATACACTTCTGGTTCAGACTGCAAGTATACAATCCTACCGCGTAGTATATCGTCGGGTATCGATCACAGGGACGGTTCAAATGTTATCCGGACTCTACTTAGGTTAATTAAAAACTAGAAGTTGGAAAAGGTTGATTTTGGTTGTTTATGTTTCCTACAGATTTAAGACAATAATAAAGTGCAAGAAAGGAGATTAAACTGGTTTTAATCGATAAATAAAAGCGTTCCCAGAGTTAAGACTTCATCTCAGTTTTGCCCTCTGGCTGTCCTGTCCGGGCCGTGTCATTTCCTACACGGGCCGTATCAGTTTACACGGGCCGTGTCATTTTGCTACACGGTCCGTGTCAGCCTCGGGTTAATGCAGCAGCTACTGTTTCTTTGTATCGTTCCTTTGTGTAGGGTTCTACTGACCGGACCTAATGTTTCTGGACCTCAACTGTCGTTTGTTGGTTCATCAACTTGGTACGGAAACTGCAATATATGCCCTCGTCGGGTTCTAGACCTCAACTTTCGTGTGTTGGTCCCTACTACCTAGTTGCTTGATTGGTATACTAAAGGTAACTCCTATCCGTCGATAGAGAGTAATTTTCGCCTTTCGGTTACTACTTGGTTTCACCTTTCGGGTCACAAATCCTACCTCATGTACTTAGTTTGGTTGAGAGACGTTAAAGGGTTATAGTGCCTTCTAGATGTGCGCATTCATCTAGTAGCAAACCAATATAAGTCAAACACTTCAATCTAAGCAATTAAAATACTACTCAATCAATCAAACACAAATTTCAATACAAAGATTCAATAACTAGCATGCAAGACAAAACATTCGATTACATCCAAACCCTAGAAACAAAGAAAACTACTCACTCATGGTTCTAAAACAGCAAATACAAATAAAGATAGAGTTGATCATGACAAAACCCAAAGTGCAAAGAAGATCAATCGAAAGTGCAAGAAATTCGCTTCTCCAATTCGCCTCCAAGCTTAGCCGCCAAAGACAAACCCTAGAACGTGCTCTCCTGTTCCAGAATGACCTTTCTTGGAGAGGAATCCCGATTATATGCTCATTTGGTCGACCTTCCATCAATAGCCTTCTTTCCAGATTTCTGGATCTGTTTCCGGATTTGCCTGACACGGGCCGTGTCAAATCTTGTCCGGCCCGTATCAACTTGTGTTTCTTAAGTGGTCGAGTCAGCAGTTGTATGTGGTCGGATCAGCGGTCGAGTCGAGGTTGACACGACCCGTGTGGAATGTGACACGGCCCGTGTAGAGACTTCTTGATTCCAGATTTTCTCCTCGATTTCGCCCGAATCCTGCAAAATAAGAATAAACTTGCAGCAGTACCACATTCTAAAGATATTCAATGAAATACAACTGAATTAATGAATTTAAACACAAGTTTGGTACAATTTGAAGGTCGAAATATAGATAAGTTTGCGAGATATCAAATTCCCCCAAGCTGAAATCTTGCTTGTCCTCAAGCAAAAATCCCAACTTAGGAATCGGGCCGGTCTTTGGATTACCTAAATGCAAATTAAACTCTAAGTACGAAAAGCTTACGTGAGCTTGCTATTGTTAAGAACCTTGAGAATCCTTTTGAATGACAATTTGGATTTACTTGATAAACTTTGATTCACCTCACAAATTGACTAATCAAATTTCATATTTTGAGATGCTTCGATATTTGCCAAAACTAATTACTCAAATCGATCAATCTTTCCTTTCTTATACTGAAACTATGCCCTCATTTGTGGTGATTTTTTTTCTTTTTTTTTTTACCCCCCCAAGCTTGGAACAAGCTTAGGTTAGAAAGTCGCGGACTTCGTGTGTTGATGTATACAAAAGTTCCTTTCTTTTCTAAGTTTGGGAGACGAGCTCAAAGGCGCCCAACAGGACTTATTGCCAGTACTCTTATATTCTCCATCTTTTCATTTTAATTCATCACTTTGTTATATTCGTTTTCGCATACATCATGAATACACACATCTCATGGTATTCTATCATACCAATGGATATCCCAATCTTTCTTTAATTTAAAATCCCATTTCCCTATTAAAAGGGGCACAGTTCAGTTTCAGAATGGTTTTTCGATACAATTTGGCTTTCATTCTTTCAAATGCTCAAAATATCTCATCCTATTCAATTTTCTCGTCAATTGTGGGGTTATTTCCAATTTCTCAAGGTCATCCTAATTACAACTCAAAATTTTTCGTAAGGGCTCCTAATTCTAGCAATTAACGCAAATTTTTCTCCTAAAATGCAAGAAAATGTAAACATGCACTAAAAGTGAAAAATAAAAATCCTAAGTGCAAAGTTCTCCCCCCCAAGCTAAGTCCGAGCATTGTCCTCAATGCTTCAAGACAGCGAGATAGAAAAAGTAAAGCAAGGGGAAAAGAAAACATACCTGATCAGTCCTGAGGAGAAGACGGCCCGGGATAGTAGCCGTGCTCATCATAGTATCGCCAGTCGCGTAGCTCATCCTCAATACCGCTGAGTCGGGTGTGGTGGTCTGCCAGCTGATACTGGATGTCATAGAGGGTGTCATCATGCTGGATCTGAGTCGTGCGCATGTCAAGCTGAGTGGCGCGCATATCAAGCTGGGTGGTCCTCATCTCAGACATGAGGCGGTATAAATCCTGGATGGATGTGTCTGTCTGCGGAGGTGGTGGTGCAGAAGAAGAAGAAGCATGCGCCCGCCGAGAGGGGGGTGTAGAAAGAGAAGCACGCGTCCTGTGAGGGTAGGACGGAGGAGGTGGTGGGACTGGGTCATCAGGTGGTCCGAGGTAAACCCAAGTAGACCTGTCCTCGAAGGAGAGAGGAGCGTGAATAGGCAGCATGTACCTAGTCGAGCCATCCGGCATTTTCCATTTGTAGCCAATGCGGCGGCCACAGTGTGTCTCGATCGTGATGAAACCCCCTAAGCGGAAAGCCTCTGGATCCATGAGGCGTGGGCCTCTGCAGAGCGTGTCACCTGTGACCTGGACCCCTAGGTGCTCGGCAATGTGAGTAACATATGAGCCGATGGTGATGGAGCCCCCAGGTCTCCTGGAGCGCTGAAGGTCAAGCCAATGTCGGATCATGATGAGCATCAGGTCTGGCCGCTCGAGCTCGCTATCTGGGCGGAGCATGTAATCCATAAGCTTGAAATCTTTAACATTGGCGCGGGCGACCGTCTCGCCGCGTGCGAAGAAGGTGACAGCCAGGATGCGCTGGGTAATGCGGAGAACAGGGTGAGAAATGTTGAGGCCCTTGTACTCCTTGTTGTGAACGGAGCCGACCGTCATGCCCGAGATGGCATACCAGAAGCGGTCCCTATCGAAGTCCTCACGAAACTCAAAAGAGGTAGTCTCTGGGTCTGGGTGGAAACCAAACCACTCGCGGAGCTGGATAAGTGGGACACGGTGGGGCTGACCTTGTAGGACGAACTTGATGTAGACGCGGGTGTGGCCGCCCTGGATGTCTTCCTTGAGCTGGAGCGAGGAGAGGAACTCAAGTGTGAGTCTCTCGTGGGCAAAGTGGTCGATACCCCAGAAAGTGGGTGTGAAACCGACCCTACCTGTCAGAAGGTGGAAATCTTCCTCAATGCCAAATGCACGGAGGGTGGAGAAGTCGACCTGGCGTGTGTTGTCAAAGTTCTTTCGGCTCAAGTACGCGTAGTTCTCGAACATTCGGCGGGTGGGAATGCGGAAGGTCTCGGTCTGGTACTCGTCTGCCCTGTCAGTGTAATCTCCAGAGAGGTGGTGGGAGAGATCGGAGTCATATCGCTCAGAGTGACGCGAGCTAGACTCGGAGTGATGAGAAGAGGTGGACATGCGAGTGGGAGAAGAAGTAGGGTCGGACTCGGGTGGTGATGGGGAGCGTGCGGGTGGTGGTGGTGGTGCGCGAGGACGCAGCACCCTACGGTCCTGGGCTTGCTTCGATCGGCGCTCGCGGTTCATTGTGTGGCTCAGGTTTTGACTGACACGGGTCGGACTTGAATATGATTCGGGTCTGACAAGATTGACACGGGCCGAGTGAGGTTGATACGGGCCGTGTCAGGTTAGGGTTTCGGCAGGGCTGAGAAGGCGGCGGGAATGGAGAGAGAACTAGAGGTGCGCCGTAGAGAGAGAGAGATGCCTGCCTGAAATGGAGAAGAGGAAAGGGTAGAGACACTTACCTGAGATGCGCCGTCGGTAGAGAAGACCCGAGGCGGTGGCTGTTCTACGAGACAGAGAGAGAGGCGCGACGGTTTCGAGAGAGGGAGATGGTGCTGCGAAGGCGGCCGAGAGAGAGAAAGTGGGGTAGCGGCGGCGACACGGGGGGTTTGGGCGGTCGGATCGACGGTCGGCTCGGATTCTTTTTGGAAGTAAGAGAGAGAGAGAGAAAGAGAGCCGCCCGAGTCAGATGAATCGGCCGATTTAAAGAGAAGGACAGAACTTGCGCGATTTTACATTGGCGTCGGTTCGGTTTGACACGGGCCGTGTCAGTTTTTGTACGGGCCGTGTGAAGTGTGGACTTTGGTGCTGCACTATAGGATCTCCTAAATTCTTCATGAACGAAAAACGAAAATATGCAGAGACAAGATATTAACTAAACCTAAAATGCAAGAAAATTAAAAAGGGGTTTGGGTTGCCTCCCAAAAAGCGCTTGTTTTAGGTCTCGAGCTTGACCTTCTTTCTTCAAGGCTCAACTGGAGCGGGGTCCGAGAGATCCTGATTGAAGTTCTCATTATGGGAATGGTCGGCTATGTAGCGCTTGAGACGCTGACCATTAACTTTAAAAGTTCCACTCTCGTTATCCCAAAGTTCAATCACACCAAAAGGATAAACTCTCTTCACTTGAAACGGGCCAGACCATCTAGATTTCAGCTTACCTGGAAAAAGTCTTAGTCTAGAATTAAACAAGAGCACGAGATCACCTACCTTGAATTCGCGAGGTGCAATGCGCTTGTCATGAGCTCGCTTGGTTCTCTCCTTGTAAATTCTTGCATTCTCGTAAGCATTGAGGCGCATTTCCTCCAACTCATGTAAGTCAAGGATGCGCTTTTCTCCAGCTGCAAGCATGTCCATGTTGATGGTTCGCGTGGCCCAAAATGCTTTGTGCTCAATCTCTACAGGCAAATGGCAAGGTTTTCCGTACACCAGCTTGAAAGGGCTCATCCCAATCGGTGTTTTGAAAGCAGTTCGGTACGCCCAGAGTGCATCATCGAGCTTGAGCGACCAATCCTTTCGCGTCCTCGCAACAGTTTTCTCCAAGATGGACTTTATTTCCCTGTTAGAAATTTCAGCTTGTCCATTAGATTGAGGGTGATAGGAAGTTGTTACCTTGTGTGTCACCCCATGACGGCTCAAAAGATTGTCAAACTGGCGGTTGATGAAGTGTTTGCCTCCGTCACTGATCACCGCTCTTGGCACTCCAAAGCGAGGAAAGATGATATGAGTGAAAAGCCTCTTCACTGCATTTGAGTCTGCCTTTCGACATGCCACCGCTTCTACCCATTTGGACACGTAGTCCACTGCAACCAGGATGTACTCATTTCCACATGATGATGGGAACGGTCCCATGAAGTCAATACCCCACACATCAAAGATCTCTACCTCAAGAATGGGGTTGAGAGGCATCTCATTGCGCTTGGTAATGTTCCCGGTCCGTTGACACTTGTCACAAGCCAAAACAAAAGTCCTTGCATCCCTGAAAATAGAAGGCCAATAGAAACCAGATTGCAATACCTTTGCTGCTGTCTTGTAGAATGATGCATGCCCTCCATAGACGGATGAGTGGCAGTGCTCGAGAATGGAGTGTGTCTCCTCGTGTGGTACACAACGCCGGAAGATGCCTTCAATACCTACTTTGAAAAGAAAAGGTTCATCCCAAAAGTAATACCTGGCGTCGGATCGAAGTTTCTTCCTCTGTTGGTAAGTCGCGGAGGCTGGGAAGACTCCAGAAGCAAGAAAGTTGGCGATATCTGCATACCAAGGCACTGACTGGGTGTTGATACGGGCCGTGTCAAAAGTGGTACGGGCCGTGTCAATGTTGGCTGAAACTGAAAGAAGTTGCTCATCGGGGAACGAATCATTGATCGGCAAGTTGGTAGACCCCTCATCTTCCCAGCGAAGCCGGGATAGATGGTCAGCCACAGTATTTTCAACCCCCTTCTTGTCCCTGATCTCAATATCAAATTCCTGCAAGAGAAGAATCCATCTAATCAAACGAGGTTTTGCATCTTGTTTAGTTAGCAAATACCTGAGTGCGGCGTGGTCCGTGTAGACAATGATCTTTGAGCCAACCAAGTATGATCTGAACTTATCAAGGGCGAACACAATGGCGAGAAGCTCTTTCTCAGTTGTTGTGTAGTTCATTTGGGCTGGGTCTAGCACCTTGCTAGCATAGTAGATAGCACATGGCTTCTTGTCTTTCCTTTGCCCAAGAACAGCCCCTACAGCATAATCGCTCGCATCACACATCAGCTCGAATGGCAAGGACCAATCAGGTGGTTGCAAGATGGGTGCAGAAATGAGAGCTTCTTTCAAACTGCAAAAAGATCTAACACAATCATCAGTGAAATCAAAGTCAGAATCCTTAACAAGTAAATTTGTTAGAGGCTTAGCAATTTTAGAGAAATCTTTAATGAATCGGCGATAAAATCCCGCGTGCCCCAAGAAACTTCGAACCCCTTTGACATTCGTTGGGATTTCGAGCTTCTCAATCACCTCAATTTTGGCCTTGTCAACCTCAATGCCTTTGGAAGTCACAACATGTCCTAGAACAACGCCTTCTTGGACCATGAAGTGACACTTCTCCCAATTCAAAATCAAATTCACTTCTTCACATCTCTGCAAAATCTTGCAAAGGTTAGATAGACAAGAATCAAAACAAACACCATATACAGAAAAGTCATCCATAAAAATCTCAACTTCATTCTCAATGAAGTCAGAAAAGATGGCCATCATAGCCCGTTGAAATGTTGCTGGTGCATTACAAAGACCAAAAGGCATCCTACGATATGCATATGTACCATAGGGACAAGTAAAGGTGGTCTTTTCTTGGTCTTGTGGGTGGATGGGTATTTGAAAGAATCCAGAATAACCATCAAGATAACAGAAATAAGAATGATTGGCAAGTCTTTCAAGGAGTTGGTCAACAAATGGCAATGGAAAATGATCTTTGCGAGTGGCGGCATTAAGCTTTCTATAGTCTATACACATCCTATAGCCACTCACAACACGTGTTTGGACCAATTCGTTCTTCTCATTCTTTACCACTGTTGTCCCCCCCTTCTTTGGGACCACATGGACAGGACTCACCCACTGACTGTCAGAAATAGGGTAGATAATACCTGCATCAAGAAGTTTTAAAATTTCTTTCTTTACTACCTCCCTCAAATTCGGGTTGAGTCGTCGCTGATGTTCAACAGAAGGTTTGTGGTCATCTTCCAGTAGGATTCTGTGCGAACAGACAGATGGGCTGATCCCCTTCAAGTCCTTGATTGAATACCCGATTGCGCCTTTGTGGACTTTCAGCTTCTCCAAGAGTTTGGCGGTTTGATCGGGGTTCAGACCTGCATTCACAATAACAGGACAAGACTCATCTGGGCCAAGGAATTCATACCTGAGATTAGCCGGTAGAGGTTTGAGCTCAAGTGCTTGCTGCTCTGTTGGGGCCTTGACACGGGCCGTGTCGATTTTGTCCGGCCCGTGTGGCTTTGTCTCCAGCTCCTTGGACTCCTCTGTACGGGCCGTGTCGATTTGATCCGGGCCGTGTCCAGATTTTTCTGGCAGGTCTGTTTCTGCCTCTGCTGCACATACCGATTCTAACTCACTTGTTTCGACCTGCAACTCAGATAAAAAGTCAGAATAATACCTTAGTGAGCTGTTGACTTGCTCAAGAAAGTAGTCCTCGCTCAAATCTGTCAAGCATTCTTCAATCACATCAATTCTGAAGCAAGATTCGTCTCTTGATGGGTACTTCATTGCACGGTCAATCTGGAATCGCACCTTCTCTTTCCCAATGTTCAAGGTCAGCGTTCCATCCTTCACATCAATTATGGCACCTGCAGTTCTTAGAAAAGGTCGTCCCAAAATAATGGGGACTTCCTTATCTTCCTCCATTTCCATCACAACAAAATCAGCAGGAACATAAAACTTACCAACCTGAACCGGTACATCTTCCACTATGCCAAGTGGCAGTCTTACCGATGAGTCTGCTAGCTGAAGAGTCATTCGCGTAGATTTGAGCTCACCTACCCCCATTCGCTCATAGATGGTGCGTGGCATGAGACTCACGCTAGCTCCCAAATCACATAGAGCTTTCTTGATTGTGGCTCTCCCTATAGTGCAAGGAATGGAGAACTTACCAGGGTCTTCCAGTTTGGGCGGTAGCTCACTTCTAACAATGGCACTGCACTGTTCGGTCAGCTTCACCGTCTCGTGCCCCCCCAAGCTTCGCTTGTTGGATAGAATGTCTTTTAAGAACTTAGCATAGGTGGGCATTTCGGTCAAGGCTTCGGTGAATGGGATAGTGATGTGCAATTGCTTGAGAACATCTATGAATTTAGCGAATTGCTCGTTCAATTTGGTCTCAGCTAGTCTCTGTGGGAATGGAACAGGTGGTCGGTATGGTGGCGGTTTGTAGGTCTCCTTCTTTTTCTGACCTTCAGTTTCCTTCTGCACGGCCCGTGTAGGATTGACACGGTCCGTTTCTACTGGGATTTCTGTGCTGGTTGCCGGTCGAGTCAATTCGACACGGCCAGGATTTCCTTCTTCAGGGGGTGACACGGGCCGTGTGAGATTTGTACGGGCCGCGTCAATTGTTGTCTCAGAGATTGTTGGTGGGTTTTCCTCAGTCTGTGGGGTCTGTACGGGCCGTGTAGGATTGACACGGTCCGTGTCAGCTTTGGCTGGTGGATCAGTAGGCATGGCTGGACCTTCGTAGTTGGTCCCACTTCGCAAGGTGATTGCTTTAGCCTCCGCTCTCGGGTTTACTTCCGGTTGGCTGGGAAGCTTACCTGGTTGAGGTTGGCTTGAGGTGACAATGTGACTTAACTGCTCCAACAACTTGTTTTGAGCGGCCATTTGAGTTTGTTGAGCAGCCATCTGAGTGGACATGCTCTGCATCTGTTCCCAAACCATCTGGTTCATCTTCCCCTGCTCGTGTGTGAAATCGGTCGCATAAGGGGGCACGTACGGTTTGGGTGGAACGGAATGAGGTGGCCGGTTGTTTGAGTTGTTGAAATTGGCATTGTTGTAAAAGTTGCGGTTGTTGTTGCTGCTCGAAGGGTTGTTGAAATTGTTGTTGAAAGAGGGGTTGGAAGCATTGTTGTATGGCGCGGAGTTGTTCTGTTTCCACCTCCAATTCTGTTGCTCAACCGGATCTTTGGAATAGGTTCGGTTGAAAGGAGGTTTTGGAAAGTAGGATGGCTCACTGTTGAGAGAGTTGACTTGCTCGGTTTCCTCATCATCCCTTTGCGCCAATGGACAGTGCTCATAGGAGTGCCCCTCACCACACATGGCACAAGATTCTGGCTGTGACTGATGGTTTCCAACAGACTTGACACTCATCTTGTCGATGGTTTTCTGCATGGCTTCCATCTTGGCTGTGAGAGCTGTGATATTATCAACTTCAAATCGGCCGCCTCCTCCAGGTCTGGAATTGTCGCGGCCGGACCACTGCTGGTTTTGGGCCATGCTGTCGATCAAGTTCATTGCTTCTCGAGGCTCTCTCTCATTTAAGGCTCCACCTGCAACAGCATCAACAGATGCGCGAGTACTCTCTGTCAAACCATCATAAAAAGTCTGAATCAATAACCAGTCTGGTAGACCATGATGTGGACAAGAATACTGTAACTCCCTAAACCTTTCCCATGCCTCGTTTAGGGGTTCATCAGACCTTTGCCTAAAGCTGGTTAGTTGGGTTCTTACCTTAGCAGTTCTTTTGTGGGGAAAAAATCTAGTCAAAAACATGTTGGACAGTTCTTTCCAAGTGTTTATGGAATCCCTTGGTAATGACCCTAACCATTTCTTTGCCTTGTCCCTAAGTGTGAAAGGAAACAATGCAAGTCTAATATAATCAGATGTTGCCCCATTGGTCTTAATGGTGGTGCAACATTCAAGAAAAGTTTGGAGATGGGCATGTGGATCCTCGTGATCCAAGCCATGAAAGGTGTTCTGTTGAACAATGTTGATAACTCCCGGATTGAAGTTCGGTTGTTGCCCCACTATTCTCGGGAGTCTGATCGCTCCTCTCACATCCCCAGATCTCGGTACATTGAACTCCTTCAGAGTTCTCGGGATGAAGTCGGCTGCATCATCATCAGAGTCGCCATGTGGCTCCTCATCTCTTTCCTCTCCATTCTGACTCATGTTTCTGCCTGGCTCAGAGTGCACGGACCGTGTCTCTTCTGTACGGGCCGTGTCAGGTGGTGGCTGTGCAGGAATAGTGGTTCCTGGGAGGGCTGTACGGGCCGTGTCAGAATCTGTCCGCCCCGTGTCAGGTGGTGGCCCTCTGCTCCTAAGCCGGTAATCACCTAAAGGAGGTGGTTTGTTAGCCAGCGTGAGTCTGAAAGAGAGATAAGAAAATAAAAGAAAAGAAAAGATTCAAGTTAAAATCTAGATTAATTAAAATAAATAAAAATCCAGAAAATAAATGATGCCGTCCCCGGCAACGGCGCCAAAAACTTGTTACACCAAAAAGGTATAGTACAAAGTTTCAGTACAGCAAGCTGTACCTTTTAACCTTAAATACACTTCTGGTTCAGACTGCAAGTATACAATCCTACCGCGTAGTATATCGTCGGGTATCGATCACAGGGACGGTTCAAATGTTATCCGGACTCTACTTAGGTTAATTAAAAACTAGAAGTTGGAAAAGGTTGATTTTGGTTATTTATGTTTCCTACAGATTCAAAGCAGTAATAAAGTGCAAGAAAGAAGATTAAACTGGTTTTAATCGATAAATAAAAGCGTTCCCAGGGTTAAGATTTCATCTCAGTTTTGCCCTCTGGCTGTCCTGTCCGGGCCGTGTCATTTCCTACACGGGCCGTATCAGTTTACACGGGCCGTGTCATTTTGCTACACGGTCCGTGTCAGCCTCGGGTTAATGCAGCAGCTACTGTTTCTTTGTATCGTTCCTTTGTGTAGGGTTCTACTGACCGGACCTAATGTTTCTGGACCTCAACTGTCGTTTGTTGGTTCATCAACTTGGTACGGAAACTGCAATATATGCCCTCGTCGGGTTCTAGACCTCAACTTTCGTGTGTTGGTCCCTACTACCTAGTTGCTTGATTGGTATACTAAAGGTAACTCCTATCCGTCGATAGAGAGTAATTTTCGCCTTTCGGTTACTACTTGGTTTCACCTTTCGGGTCACAAATCCTACCTCATGTACTTAGTTTGGTTGAGAGACGTTAAAGGGTTATAGTGCCTTCTAGATGTGCGCATTCATCTAGTAGCAAACCAATATAAGTCAAACACTACAATCTAAGCAATTAAAATACTACACAATCAATCAAACACAAATTTCAATACAAAGATTCAATAACTAGCATGCAAGACAAAACATTCGATTACATCAAAACCCTAGAAACAAAGTAAACTACTCACTCATGGTTCTAAAACAGCAAATACAAATAAAGATAGAGTTGATCATGACAAAACCCAAAGTGCAAAGAAGATCAATCGAAAGTGCAAGAAATTCGCTTCTCCAATTCGCCTCCAAGCTTAGCCGCCAAAGACAAACCCTAGAACGTGCTCTCCTGTTCCAGAATTACCCTTCCTTGGAGAGGAATCCCGATTATATGCTCATTTGGTCGACCTTCCATCAATAGCCTTCTTTCCAGATTTCTGGATCTGTTTCCGGATTTGCCTGACACGGGCCGTGTCAAATCTTGTCCGGCCCGTATCAACTTGTGTTTCTTAAGTGGTCGAGTCAGCAGTTGTATGTGGTCGGATCAGCGGTCGAGTCGAGGTTGACACGACCCGTGTGGAATGTGACACGGCCCGTGTAGAGACTTCTTGATTCCAGATTTTCTCCTCGATTTCGCCCGAATCCTGCAAAATAAGAATAAACTTGCAGCAGTACCACATTCTAAAGATATTCAATGAAATACAACTGAATTAATGAATTTAAACACAAGTTTGGTACAATTTGAAGGTCGAAATATAGATAAGTTTGCGAGATATCAATATACATGAAATTTCCCCCATTTTTTATACGTAGAATTTTAGAAAATTAAATTTAAACTTATGACATCAAATCAATTAAAATCTCGAAATATAACATAAATGGGACCATTGATAGTATTTTTATTTTTAATAAACATTTAAATTTTCTTTTTTTAAATGCTACAAAAAGTTGGCAATGCAAGGCCTACCAAAATCTAATGAAAAAATCTATTTTTATTTTGAGATTAAAAATGTATTCTAGATAATTCTTCTGGCTGGAATGCATGATAGCAACGTTTGCTTTTGTTATTTTTGGCATGTCAGTATTCCATAATATCTCTTGACATTAATAAACAAAATTTTAGTGTACATAAAATCAACAACGGACAGATAAGCAACCACTACAAGAATTTGAGTTCAATTTGGGTCTGAGTGGAGCTAGATTAGATTCCATATTTCCATTTGTTTCTCTCCAAGTAATCTAAGCAAAAAAGCTAAATATTAATCGTTTTATTATTGAGTAATCCACAGTAAATAGTAAATACTAAACACCACTGATTTTCATTTTAATTCTTAAAATTACAAAAATGTCATTCTGATCCTTAAAAGATTATCACCGGCCAAAAAGCTAAATAAAAGTAAATAGTAATAAAAGATTATTCACATCATATCATTTATGTTACTAGTAATATTAGTTAAAATGACATTGAGATGAATAAAATATAAAATTTAATGAATTTTAAAGACAAATAGAAAGTAAGTCATATAATCATTCGGATTTATCATGTGAGCTGCTGTAAATAAATAAATACTGAGTTGGCTGTACAGACTACACAGCATGTATAGTCTTTTTGTAACTACTACACAAGTAATACAGCGCATGATAATAAAAGAACAAAGGATGTGAATGGAATACAGTTCCAACCTCCAAACAGAATTCTTTTTGCTTTGTTAAACAAGTAACAATCAATAAAATAAATAATTACAGCCTCAACAAATTTGAAATTGGTTGCCAACCCAGAAGCCACGGCTTCTTACTCGAAGGCAGAGCAAAATTCAACTCAAACATCTCCTTGGCAACATTGCCATCTCTCTCACAGAATCCGACAAGGCGGGCCACGATGTCAGCACTCTCGTCAATGTGGGTCCGATCAGTGGGGTCAATCCAGAGTTTGTTCACCAGCTGAAGCTTCCTCTGCTTGCCGTCAAGTGGCACGTCCCACTTGAGGAAGAGGCGCTCTCTCTCCTCCTCTGTAAGTCGCGAGTTCATTCGCTTCGCAAGGAACTCTCTCTCGTTCTTCAGTTCTCTAATGCTGTATGTTTCACAAAGAAGTCAGATGTCAATTAAAAAAATACTGTTTTGTGATATAGTAATGAGGAAGGAAAGGTACTTTTCTGAAAAAAATTGTGACTTTTTTTAGGCTAACCGCTATTTATTATTTTAGTTCTGAACACATGAAATTGCCCCTAAAAAACTTCGAACTCGCATCCTCTCATATATCTCAAATTTTGAGTTGATATGTGGAAAATCCGGACCGTTCACATCCTTTCTGCATGAATCTCAAAGCACATACAAACTGCCCCTCTGCATTTCGAATAGGCACCGAAAAAAATTTGGTCCGGCTTTAGATAAAATGAAAATTTGAGATATCTCAGAGGATACGGACTAAAAACCTTGGTTTTCTACTGTTTTAGAGCTGCTAGTATAGATCAGGTAAAAAAAATGATTCAGTATTGAAATTTACAATAATAAATCCTTACAAAAAAGGAGTTATTTTTTTAAAAGAAATTACAAAATAGTACCTTGAGGAAATAGAAATCGCGGGGTCATCCCCACACATTTGTGCAGGGCTTGCATCTCCTCCCCCTTCACTGAAGTGCTGGTGCAACCACATGAGCCTCCTTAGCTCCACCTCTACATAGATTTGATCAGCTTGGTCACCCTGGAACAGCAAATAGAACTGCGTGCGATGTATGATTGACACGTAACACTCATGCCACAGCATGAATATCTGTTGCATCTGTTCCCTGAATGTGTTCCTCCATGAATTGGGGGAGCTTTGCACGGCTGAGATGTTCTCAGTTGATATGTCTTCACCGTTTGCTGCTTCATTTGATTCCAATTCCAAAACCTGTCAGAGAAAAGACGAAACAAATTAATTATGCTTCTTTTAATATGTCAACATTTCAAACTCTCTTCTCCATTTCTGCTTCATTGGTAGGGTTTTACTTACAAGTAGAGTAGGGTTAAAATGCCTCATTGTTTTCGTGTCCCAGCCATTCTCTCATGAAATGAGTCATGCCTCACATTTTTATACCCATTTTCATCGTCCAAACTGTCAATCTGAACAGCTCAACATGATCTCCATATTAAAATGTGTATGGACCCCAAATTTTATATTTTTTTGGAAAGTTTTTACTATTTTTTTTAGGTAGGTCCAAAATAACTGTTTTTCAGAAGATTCTGGACCATCCATAAACAGTGATTTTGTACCTATCTAAAAAAAATAGTAAAAACATTTGAACAAGAGAAGAGTTGACCAAAATTATGCTAAATCACACACCTGTCTGCCTAGTGTTAGATAAATTACCTTTTGAACAAGAGAGATAAAAAAAATGATCCAGAAGAAGTTTACAGTTCACTACACAATGAAATGATCTAACTGATCTAAAAGAAGTTTACAAACCTGGCAAACAAGCAACTGCTTTTGGTACTGGAGCTTGGCAACTCGTTCCTTCAGCTCGGTGACATAAGCCCTAATGCTCCTCACATTCTCCTCGGCCGCATTCTGAAACATCTTTTGCATTTTCCTCATGTTCACTGAGCTCGATCTTCTATAACCGCTGCCAGGTGTGCCCTCTCGCGAGGATGCATCGCCACCACTCATCGCCGGGGTTGTTGCATTTGATTCCGATTTGGTTGGTGTTGACTCAGACTTGGTAGGAGTGTTGCTGTTTGCTGTGTTGGTGTTAGTGTTTGACTCGGTCTCCAATTGTGGGGCCCGATTCTCGTCAGCCTCAACTACTGCATTTCTGGAGGAAGAAAGAGGGGAGCATGGAGCTCTTAGCAGATTTGGCCTGCTTTGTAGAAGAATTGAATTATTTTTGTCAGATTCTAATTAACTATTTGCTAGATAGTACTCAGACCAGCACCAGTCTAGATCGGTATTGGCTTAATGAGGGGGCTTAATGTGCAATAGCAAAAGCCTTACTTGTAAATACAACACAATTCTCAAAAATATATATGTAAATGGAAAAGAGTGAGGCTATGGACTCATATCTCCATTTTTGAAGTCCGAACAGTTGATCCGAACTGTTCAACATGATTTTAAAAAGCGGTGAGAATCCTGGACCATTCAAAAGCGGTGATTTTCTACCTATCTAAAAAAAATAGTAAACAAGTTTTAAAAAATGAAAATTTTGGTCTGCAAGTACATTTTCATATAGAGACCATGTTTATTGATTCGGATCGATTGTTTAAACTTTGAAAATAAAGATATGAATCCATAGTATACGTAGATCCGTAATATGCATATTACCATAGCCTCACTCCATGAGAAAATAACAGATAAGCAAACCCAATAATGAAAACTACCTGTTCGTAGTGCTGCTAAGTGCCAGAGGAAGCGTCTTCTTCTTCTTACCAGACTGGTTTTTGGTTGCCCCTGCCATCTTCTCCATATTTGGCCCGTTACATTGACCCATCTGACCCGCTATATTTGGTAGAGACATGACGAGCCTATCGATTGACAGCTGTACATTCTCTAGCTGCGCCTCCAGGTTCGCAATCGTGTTCCCTTGCTGAAGTCGTGTTATTTCCTCCTTGAGGTTGGTCTGACACCCCGGGCCCGTCTCTGATGAAGGCATTTCTTTGTTCTCTGCTGATGGTTTAACAGAGCGCATATCTCTGATTTCAGCCTGTAACTTTGCAATTGTCTCAGCTGCATCCTGGTTACCTAGCCGATGGCACGCTACCTGTGATTTGCAAGTAGGTCCTTATGATAATGTAGATATCGAGATTACACAACTTGCTACTACTGATAATAACATAAGAAGAACGGGCAAAAATAAGTCTCACGAAAATGAATAAAAGGCAATGCCATTAGATAATTTACAAAGAGTCCTCATGTACTTCATCCGAATTAACTTCCTTACTGCTTTTCTGATTAACAATTCGCCAATCCAAATGATGCCAGTACTTCATCCGAATTAAGTTCCTTACTACTTTTTTTATTAACAATTTGCCAATCCAAATGATGCCAGTATTGAGCTAGTAAAGCACATTGCTAACTAACCTACTATTTCTTCTAAGTGTCACCAAACAGACCCTGGAAAGCCTCATATTCACCAGCACAGTCCCTTAAATTTTATGAAACAGTCCCCAGTGACTTTCTAAAATCACAGATAAGCCCTTTTGACCTTAAAACTTATTGAAACCCCCTAAAAACTTCTGAAATTAATCCTGAAGCATGAGATTAAGACATTAAACAATCCCGGTGTCAGCACATACAATACAATAGGTACAGAATATAACTAATTACATTACCTCCTTTTGGAGAACCTCTAGAGCACGATTAGCCTCGTCACCGAGCTGCTGCTGTAGGTGCTCAAGCTTGCGGATCTCTTGCACTAGCATTACTGGTGCTGTTGAGGACTGCCTTAGCGGGTTCGCATTTTGTCGAGATGGCCCCGCAAAAGAGAAGGTTAGGCACTTGGCAGTCCGACGGGGTGACGAGTCAAATGTATTCCGACCCTAAAGATATCCAAAAGATATAAGATAAAAATGAGAAGCAGAGCGAGGTTATATACACTCATTATACATGCACTGACTAGTTTTGTTTCTAAGCTAAAGATCAGTCAACCAAGGTTTGATTTAGGTTACTTTAAATGGTTAATTGGCTCAATTTGTAATATTAATGGGGATTGAACTGAATACTAATTAAGTAAAGAAATAAAATATGGTAATTACCTGCTGATTTTCACAACCTATCTTCTTGCGTAGCTCATTCAACTGAAACTTTACAATGTCTCTTTCCTTCTTTAACTCTTCCATCTCATCTTCCATCTACCAATTTAAATAAATCATATAATTAGGATTGATCTTTCAGTGTTCAACCAAATATGAACTCAAATATAATAATTGGTATACCTGTTTAATCCTCCTGTCCTTCTCTATCAAAATTGCATCTGAGTTGGTAGCCTCAGGAGTCCGTAGCTCAGCTTCTAACCTGGCAACTTCCTTTTGTAGATGTTTCACCAGTTGCTTGTCCGAAATAACCTGATTAATTAATACAATAGACAATTAATTGAGGATACAAATTATTAAGATAAAAATGAGGTTTAAATACCTAGTTCAAACTCAATTTGAAGAACCAAGGTCTCACTGAAGCCAAACTAGGTTAAGTTGGGCCCATTTGCCGAGAGTAGTTTGGTCTAATTTAAGGAATTTACGGAGAAAAAAAAAGATAGAACAAAATAGGTCATTTGGAGCTTACTTGGAGAATTTAGGGGAATTTAATTGGGTTCTATTGCAGCTTAATTGCTTATGTTGAGAGTTATCTTAGACTAATATTACAGAGAACTTAAAACGGAGGCTCAGTTGCAAAAGGGAGGTGCAATTAGTTGCAAAACTTCACGAGGATTAATCGGGTACAAAAATTTACTAAATTTGCCACTATGTATACTCTACTAGGCAAAACTGAAACCTAATAAAAATATTAAAAAAAATGAGCGTACCATGTTGACTTGAGCAGTGTTGGTGACCTTCTTGGCACTCATGGCGAAGAACAGGGTATTTCTGGAAAGCTCCATATTGGATCTACTTGGACTCATGGTGCATATAATCGCTGTCCGGGCATTCCCGCCCAGAGACAGCTGTAGTATACGAGTCAATTTTGAGTCCCTGTACGGTATGTGCCCACTTTTGTTCTCACTGTCAATTACAAAAAAGAATTGATTGTAGTTGGCATGAAAGAGAAATAAAGAAGAAAAATTGTTATTGGAGAGAAGTTGTTATGCAAGACCAGATGATACCAACATCAGCATTTTAGTATTTATACAAGGTTTTAGAGTGAGGCTATGGTAGTATGCATAGCACATATTGGTCCGTACTATGGATCAATATCTTGGTTTTCAAAGTTCAAAGTAGTCGATCTGAACTGTTCAACATATTTCCATATGAAAATATACTTGCAGTCAAAATTTTACTTTTTTTTAGAATTTCTTACTATTTTTTTAGATAGGTAGAAAATCACTACTTTTAAAAGGTCTAGAAGTTTTAGATCAAGTGATTTTCTACCTATCTAAAAAAATGTAAAAAATGTAAACTGTGATCTACAAGTACATTTTCATGTGCAGATCATGTTGAACAGTTCAGATCGACTGTTTAAACTTTGAAAACGGAGATATTGATCCATAGTACGGATCAATATGCGCTATGCATAATACCATAGCCTCACTCCAAGGTTCAAGTAAATTAGGATTTAAGATTTCCTGGCCAAATAGTACTAGCAGGCAGGTCAGTATAGATATCTTGTGCTTAAAATGCAATATATTTGGAGCAAAATTATAAGGAAAATAACTGTGTACCTCAGCTTTCTAATAACTGTTGTGAGAGTGAGAAGGCTTTTGTTGATGTGGCAGCCTTCTTCAAGAGTCTTGCCCTTTGCATGTGTCTGTGCCACTCTCTCACTCCCGGCAAGATCTACAAAATTCTGTACCAGTCCAGAAGCACATAACAAACAAAAGTATCAAATACCATTATTTTTTTTCTAGCAGTCTATAATTAAAACAGTAAAGAGTGGCTAAAGAATATCTTATATTTTATTTTAGCATTACTCTTTAAGTGTGGAAAAGAAAGTAGTTACTTTTCAATGGTCAAAATATATTCAGTTCCATCTGGTGAAATGAAAAATAAAGAGGTAATGCGCTTACCAGTACAGCTACAAATGATTTGACACAGCCTGAGTGTTCACGCAAGCGGCTCTCTACAGTCTGCATATGTAAATAGTTTTTTATACAAGGGTCGGAAATTAGGAGAGAAAAGAGACTATTATACTTGGCTTGTTCCCACTATATATAATGTCAAATATTACAGGTCTGCATAATTTATACACCAGTACATTTTTCTTATCCAAGGGTCAGAAATTAGAAAAGAAAAGAGACTATTATACTTGGCTGGTTCCAGTACATATAATGTCAGCTATTACAGGTGCATAATAATACCTCAGGTACTTAACACCAAGTATGTAAAAACCGTAACTATTAAGAATAAAATGCACATGCACCAATCTGAATTTTGCATGCACCAAATTGTGCCAATAATATAGAACTTACAAGTCTAATTATTTGGTGTGACCTAGAGCTCCTTTTATTTGAACCCGTCTCCCCAACTTGTCTTTGAGCTGCCAAATAACACAAACCATAACAATTCAGCTGAATAAATAATAAAAATCCATAAAAAGAAAAATAGTAAAGGATTATAATTACGTTGCGCATTACTTATCTTGTAATTAAGGAATTAACTCATTTTGATTCTCATCATTCTAGCAAATCTCATGGAAAAAAACTCAAAATCAGCAAATTTATGTCTCCTAGTGCTACAAGCCCACGAGGAATATATTAGCTCTATAAGATTGCATAAACTTCTGCCACTCCATGAATAAGTGATACAGGATATAGGAGATACTTGTTGTATTTCAGAGCCAACAAAACAAATTTTGTGTGTTTTAGCATGGTATAATAAAAAATATTTGCGCATAAGAGAGTTTTGCAGGTCACACCAGACTAAATTTCAGAGAAATTATCATAGAAAAAGTAGAGAGAGAAACTACAAACAACCTTCGCACTTGCTAATAAGCTCACTTAAGTGATGGCTGTCCTTAGCAGTTTGCTCCTCAAGTTTCTCAACAATTGTTCCTTTCTGCTCAAAACATATTATAGAGGCAAACAAGAATTAAAACAAAAGTAAAATGCATTATTGCAAGAGAAAAAAAAATTGCATTGATGTTGTACCTCTGGGTCATCCAATAGGCGAAGTGGGCCTGAATCTGGCATTAAAAGATCCTTCACATTTTCATTGTATATTTCCATTGCAGACACCTTTATAGTAAATTCCCTCTCTGGGGTCTGTATTTAAGAGAAGGGGGAAGCACAGGATCTTAGTTCTATTAAATTGACATATGGATTAACTTGACAATCTTGACAAGCGTCAAAAATAGCTTATAACTTTAAATCTGTCACTTAAAATATGATCAATACATGCATATCACCACTCATAACCAAAGATAAATTTTCATGGTATATTAAAACAACGTATTTATCAGCATTAGATCATTAAATGGCATATTATATGAAAATTAACACACAACCAATCTTAAGGCTAACAACATGTCTATATATTTTTTTATCTGATTTCAGAAAGTATTGCCAAGGTTGCTAAGTTAAACCATTGTCAACAGATCCCAACCATAATTGTCAGTTTTTCTCTCTCTTTTTTTTTGAGAAAATGTAGGTTAAAAGATTTCATTTATATTTTTGGAGAGGGATAGATATATTTAGTGCTAGTTTAGAATGGAATAGTTTTTATGGACAGAAAAATAAATAAGGTACCATTAGATTCAATATTGTTAAGGCATTTATAAAATAGAATGAATGTTTTAGATGGCCTGTAAGTGAAACCAAATTATTATCTAGTGACATGTATGTAAAACAAGAAGGTTTGAAGTACCCTTATTTTGAGAACTTCTATTCATATTTGTTTCCTTAATCTAGTTAATTTTACATGAAAAGCACCTACTTCTTTATGGGTTTTGTCAGTGGTCACATACCCAGCACTATCCTGTGTTGTACTCTACTGGTCAACACTTTGTATAGTAATCAAAGTTTGACCCAACTCGACTTAGGCAAGTATTGAAGTCTGAAATCCGTTATCATTCATTTGTGGGCCCACTTACATTTTTTATATGATTGTAGATGTCTGATACTGCCCTCTCGGTCACTCCTCGCATAGTGAAGGTTTTTCCACTGCCCGTCTGACCATAGGCAAAAATAGTAGCTGCCATAAAATAATACTTGTTTATTTGAGCAAGTATATAATTGCATTGAATTATGTGCAGTCTTGTAAGAAACTGGTTTACCAAATCGTTCAATTAGGACCTAATCTAATTCAAATAAGCCCTCAACTAGCATCATGTACCCAATTACTCACTCAAATTTAAAATAAGCCTCATTTACCCTTGTCTTCGAGCATTTTTTCAAAAAAGAAAATTTTAATTTTTTAAACAACTCATGAAATTGCCAACCAAGAATTATGTATTAAAAAAATATGCATGAATATGGTACCAGTTCACCAGTTGTTCGTTTGAGCCAAAGATTGGCCCAATTAAACCTGAATTTGACCAGCTAGAGAAACTTGGAAACAAGGCCTCGATTGAACCAAATTAAGGCCTCGATTGGCCCAATCATGGATTTAATTCTCCCAATTGAGCAATTAAGCCTCCATTTGATTCAATTCTTAGATTAAGAATAATAGTCTCAGTAAACCTCCCCTAAATTCTTTTTTTGAGGGTTAACCTCGCCCAAATTCTTATGGTTAATTGTGTAATTAAGGATTAAATGGACCCAACCCCCTCCCCTCCCACACAGAAATTGCAATTGAGTTTCAATTATTTCAATTTTAATTGAACATAAAAAGGCAAAAAAAATAAAAATAAAAATGAAAATTGCAATTGGAAACCTCATATTCTTGCACTCAGTATCAAATAAATTCAGATGTTAAAGAGAAAAAGGTACAATTTTATACCATTTATTCCTGTAAGAGCTGATAAGGCTGTCACCTTGGCCCCTTCTTCGTACACAGTCTCAGTCAAGGTGGTGGGACCAAATACTCTGTCTGCAATTTACCAATAATCCATTAATTCAATTAAACCAATATATTTTCTACTCAAGAAAAAGAAGGATAAAAGGATTCTACCGAAAGTGTAGGAGGCAGTACTGTCATGCCTGTGTTGTATTGTCTGGCTATTGGTACACTCCCACACGGCCTCTTCTTTACTGTCATTTAGAGGCCGTACCCTAACTGTAACAAATATCTTCTCTTCTTTAACACGGGACCCACCAGGTGTATATACCGGCATTCTCTCTATTTTTGAAGAAGGCGTATATACCGGCATTCTCTCTATTTTTGAAGCAGGCGTCCCTGGTGTCCTTGCCATAGCCGTTTATCGAATTGACAAAACCAATTTGGAATCTAAGAGAAAACCTGTCAAAATTCCAAAGAAACAGATCATGGTTCGGGTGTGTATAAACGTAATGTATTACAGTAGATGTGGAGTAAAGCAAACCTAATATTCAAATCAGATTGGGGAAATCTTGAAAAAACTAAGTTTTATCCCTCTTCGATGGATGAAAAATCAAGTGTGCTAAGACACTTAGGTTTCCAAATCAGATGCAAGATTGAGGTACTCTTGGTGGGAATAAGGCCAAGTACGGGAGAGAGAGAGACTTACCAATTGCAACGGAGGTCTTGCTCGATCCAAGAAGAGGGGGTCGAAACCAGGTTCACGGACCTCTCTCAAGCGCGAAAGTGACAGCGAGAGGGGGGGAGAGCGATGGAGAGAGTAGAAGGCAGAGATGGAGTTCAGCAATGGCTAGAGTAGGAGAGAGAGAGTGTGTGTGTGTGTGCAATGTGAGGGGGAGTATGAAAGAGAGAGAGAGGAGTGAAAAGAATTTCAAAACAGTCCCATTACTCCACCTTGAGACGCAAACGAATTCATATCACCTAAAGTAACTCAAGTTTTGAGTTTAGATCAGGACCGTCAGATTTATTTTGGCACGAATATTAAGGGACCCGTTCATTCCACTCCGGTCCGGATTCTGATCGTACGATCCAGATGTAATCTCAAAATTCTGGTTACTTTAGGGAGCTCCGGAACAAACGCAAACGGACTGAAACTTTCATAAACTAGCCGTTTACTATGGGACCCACCATTAATTAACTCACAATGCACTCGGAACATTGACGGTGTACTGTTAAGTAACTCTGAAGTGTGGGGTCTATGATGTGGTATGGAAACCATTAGTCAAACTGAATTCCATTTAGCGAGAAGTAGATGTTATCTATTTTTTACTAATTTAATGTACTGAGTCTAGATCTCAGGTATTGTTGCTTCTTTCCCTCTTTGTAGTATCTTTTCTTTCCCTTTTATGTAAAAAATAACAAACCTCAAATTAAGAAATAATAATGATACAAATCTGTAAATTTATATCATAATTATAATATCGATTTATTATTTTTACAATTATGAAAATCATAGCGAGCTATTTTTATAATACATTGGAGATTAAATTTCGTTTTAAAAAAAAATATTATTAAAGTACAATAATATTTTTATTGCGAATAATTTATAGCGGTGAATTTGTACCAATTTAATGAGTTCAGATACTGACTTGTCTAGATCTGCTATCATTTATAGTTTTATACCCAATAATTGACTAAAAAATAGATAACCAAGAAACAACGAAAATATGTGGAGGAATGATTGGAAACTAAATCCCCTTTATATTTATACAAAGCAATTAGAGAGTGTCAAATGAGAAATTTCCACTTTACATAGAAATTTTGAGATTAATATAAATTAATTTCCAAATTCAATATTTGTAAAAAAAAACATTTTCATTCAAATCTCAACAGTGTGACATTTCACGCGGAGAACATTAAATTTTGTAACATCCAAATGCTAATTCTTCACTTTGCATTAAATTTAGTGAAAACTTAATTCTTAAAAAAAATAGATTAGCATTAAATCCTTCATTCTGCACTTTTCATTTTCATCTAGACTCAATTTCTTCATTATTTACTTTGCATTTCATCTAGACTTGAGTTGAATCATTCAACCTATTTAAGAGCTAAAAAATATTGTTATAAGAAATCAACATAGCAAAATGTTTTGCTGTAGATGATGAGTACGAAAATGATGTTATTCTTTTGGAATGACATGAATCTACTTTTCCTTATCCAACCAATCAATTTTTTTCATGCACAAATCTCGACAAAAATCAATATTTGACCAGAACAGTATATGGTTAATCTTGAATTAATCAATTAATTATTTAAATTAAGAAATATTTCTCCATGCTTATGTTGAATATGCTCTCTCATATATATATATATATATAGGAGTTGGCTACGGTGCTACATGTAGCATAGAGGGCCTCCGTGCAACGGCTCAATATTTAAGTTTTTAAAATCCTAACGGTCGATCCGAACCGTTCAACATGATCTCCATATGTACTTGCAAATCAAACTTTTTATATTTTTTAGAATTTTTTTACAATTTTTTTAGATAGGTAGAAAATCACTTGATCTGAATAAAAGAATTTTCAGATCAAGTGATTTTCTATATATCTAAAAAAATTATAAAAAATGTAAAATTTGGTTTGCATGTACATACTCATATGGAGATCATGTTGAACGGTTTGGATCGACCGTTAGGATTTTGAAAACTCAAATATTAAGCCGATGTAAGGAGGCCCTCTATGCTTCTATATATATATAGAGAGAGAGAGAGAGAGATGAGCTATGGTGAGACGTGGAGTAAAACAAGTTTGTACTCCACGTCATATTTTCATTTTGAAAATTCAAACAACCGATCCGAACCACTCAACATGTTCTCTATATTGAAATGTGCTTGGAGACTAAATTTATATTTTTTGGAATTTTTTTACTATTTATTAAGCCACTTTGAAAATCGCTGATCCACAGTGAACAGTAAAAACAGTAAAAATTTCTGGACCACCGGATCAGCGATTTTCATAGTGGCTTAATAAATAGTAAAAAATTCCAAAAAATGTAAAATTTGGTCTCCAAGCACATTTCAATATAGAGAACATGTTGAGCGGTTCAGATCAGTTGTTTGAGTTTTCAAAATGGAAATATAGTGTCATGGAGTAAAAACTTAGTTTTACTCCACGTCTCGCTCATCTCATATATATATATATATAGAGAGAGAGAGAGAGTGGCTAAGATCAAAGTGGTATGACCAAGGCCTTTGGTGCTACCAAGTCATTTTTGGATTTTCAAAGTTCAAACGGTCGATCTAAACCGTTAGATGTGATCTCTATATTAAAATCTGCTTGGAGACCAAATTTTACATTTTTTGGAATTTTTTACTATTTTTTAAGCCACTTTGAAAATTGCTGATCACATGATCCAGAATTTGGTTGCACTGTTTTTACTGTTCACCCGGATCTGCCATTTTCAAAGTGGCTTAAAAAATAGTAAAAAAATTCCAAAAAATATAAAATTTGGTCTCCAAGCATATTTTAATATAGATTGAACATCTAACGGTTTGAATCGACTATTTGAACTTTAAAATTGCAAAAACTAATTGGTAGCACCAAGGCCTTGGTCATACCACTTTGACCTTAGCCACTCTCTCTCTCTCTCTCTATATATATATATATATCAGGCGCTAATTAGCACCAAGATGTCTCTTCTCAGTGAATATTCCTAATTCAATAATATATTCCTTGCAGGTACATCTGTGTCCCCCATCTCAATAGAGAGCAAATAGGAGGTTTTTTTGTATTTATTTTGATTTTTGGAGTCCGATTTTTTTTATTAATAGGAAAAATAAAACAAAAATAACGATAAAAGGGAACACATTTGTGAATTCTCGAAATATAAGAAGATTGTTGTTCGCGCAGAAGCGCAACGCAAGTTTCGGTACGCTTGAGGGCGTACCTTTTAAAACCGCGTTTACACTTCACGAGTAAGGGTTGCAAGTGCACAACCCCTATCGAGTAGTATAATCGGGTATCGATCCACAGGGACGGGCAATTACTAGGTTAGAATCTACCAAACTCAATTAAAAACTAGAAGTGAGAAGGTTTTGGTTTGGTATTTAAGTTCCTAAAAAGATCAATTCAAGCAATTCAAACAATGTAATAAAATGCTAGAAGAAATGTAAATTGTGTTTTGATTATGGATAAAAGGCGTTTCCAGGGTTTCAGATTTCATCTGTGATCTGCCTCTAGTGGTACGGCCCGTACCAAGTTGGTACGGCTAGGCCGTACTCCACTTGGTAAGGCAAGGCCGCACCACTCTGGTAAGACCCGTACTGGCTTGCCAGAACAGAGCTTACCAGTTCGAGTTGATGCATTCCTTGCTGGTACCTCGTGCTAAACTCTTTAGAAAGGTTCAATTGACCATACCCAAGGTTCCTAAGCCTCAACCGTCGTGTGTTGGATCAAGATCTAGGTTGGAATGCAATTGATTGCCTTTTAGGGATTTCTACACCTCAATTCTCATGTGTTGGTACAGATCTACCCTAGCTGGTTGATTGGAGACCTAAGGCACCCTCTAATCTGTCGATTAGAGGAGAATTCAACCTCTCGGCTTCAATTCGAACAAGTCTACCCTAAACAATTGATTTGGTTGAGAGATTGAGATGATCACATGACCTTGATAGGTTCGATCTAAACCTAGAGATTCATCATACACAATCACAGCAATCAAAGCAAGAGATGGCAAAGAAAATCACAATCAATCAATCAAAAGAGTTCATACAAGATACAAGTCAAAGAAAGTCAAAGCAAATCAAGAATCCATCTCTAAACCCTAGAAACTAAAATAACTACTCACAGCACATGATCTGATCTAAAAATACAATAAGAGTGATAGAGAAAGCCATGGATCGAAGGGATCGAGAGGAGGAAGCTTGATCCGTCGAGTTTCGCCTCTTTCCTCTTCCTTCCTTCTTGCTCCTAGCTCCTTAGCTCCCTTTCTCTTTCTTACTGTGCTCTCAAATAGATCTGGAATGGAATTCATGTCGAAATTGGAGAGTTCCCCGCTTTAAATAGCCTCTGCCAAAATTTGAATCTGTCAGGCCGCCTTTAAGTACGACCCGTACCAAATTGGTACGGCCGGGCCGTACCAGGCGTGATGAGCTAAAAAAATGGCCAAGTCTGGTGAGACCCGTACCAAGCCTGGTAAGGGTCGTACCTCATCATCTGAATCGCCGTTTCTTCGTGTGTTTTGCTCCAAACCTGCAGAAAACAAACAAACACTCAGCAGTACCAAATTCTAAAG
This sequence comes from Carex littledalei, assembly GCA_011114355.1. NCBI lineage: Eukaryota > Viridiplantae > Streptophyta > Magnoliopsida > Poales > Cyperaceae > Carex > Carex littledalei. The sequence goes on along the minus strand of CM022085.1, from coordinate 5,394,526 downwards.
ATATATCGATAAAATGCACATGATTCTGGTGAATTAGGGCACGAATCTGGTACTAAAACAGGCCTAAAATAGACTAAATATGCGAGGTATCAATTGTTATGGTTTATAATGTCAATAGGACGTTATGGTCCATAGCGTCCAGATAGTCCAAAAACCTTAACCTAATCCAGTCCGCTAATTAACTGAACAGAAAAAAAAAATCTCTGGCCGTCAATCTCTATAACGTCCAGACCATTAGGGAAAATAAAACAAAAAATGACGTTGGATTGTTGGTACCGTAAAAAAAAACACTGTAGCTGGACGTTATAGACCATGACGTCCAGCTACAGTGTTTTTTGTTAATTAGAAATTATTAGCGATAAGATTAATTGGACGTTATGGTTTATAACGTCCAGCTACAGTGCCATGGACGTTTTAAACCATAACGTTCTTTCTATTTTTCAAAATCTAGCAAAACTGTTTCTCATTGTCGATATTTTTTTTTGTTTTTTCTATTAATAAAAAATCCGGCTTTGGAGTAGGTCCGATGTCAATTTTTTTTTAATAGAACTCATTTAAGTGATTTCAAGATAACAAGCACAATTAGTGAACAAGTTACAAAAATCACCTCTACCGAAGCACTGCCTTGGTGGAGGGAGGTCTCACCAAAATTTTAGTCTATGGTAGAGATGATTTCTTTTTGTAACTCCCCCCTCCATCGAGGTACTGTCTTGGTAAAGGTGATTTTTGTAACTTTCCAACCCATTGTGCTTGTTTTCTTAAAATCACTTAAATGAGTTCTATTTTAAAATAAAAATCTCCGATGTCTATTGGATCTGTTTTAAGTTTGATGGGCTCCGAAACTGTTCGATCTGCTTTAAAATATGTGCTCTCAGTTTTAATATTCGTGCGCTCTCACATCAATTATCGTGCACACAAATTTTGAAGCAAATCGGATAGTTGTGGAACCCATTAGACCCAAAAGTAGATCCAATGGGCATCAGACTTACTCCTTTCGCATTTATTTTTGCTTTGATTTATCCGTTTAACAACTTCATCATTTGGAATAACGACCTTTTTTACTTTCATATTATTTCAAATTTGATGAAAAAAATTTAAATTCATTATGGGTTTATCAAAGCACTCAATTTAATTCTGTTCTTATTACAAGTTTACATAAAATTGTTTAAAAATCATAACTATACAAGATCTTTACAAAATAATACATGAAATTCGTAGACGTAGTACCGACGGTGATGGAACTTATATCTTTATAGAAACTTCCGTAAGAAAAAATGGATGCCTAAAATAAAAGTCCTTATTACAAAAATAAATAAAGAAGTTACAAAAATGAAGTGTTCGTCAAGAAAATCAGTGAATTGCGACACTATTAGTTGATCAGTACTCGCCACAGAGGATCAGAACTTGTTTGAATGGTCAAGCGACATAACGTAACATGAAATGTGCCGTTAAATATTATTGTGTTACTTAGCTGTATCTTGGTTTTTTTGTTTTTTGGATTTTTTTTAGCCTTTGAAAGTGATGTGTTAATGAAGTAGTTACTTTTTGACCAAATACTTTTAAAATTTGCCATCACTTAAAGGTGCTTTTCATATAAATTTTTTTTGAAGTGGTGAACTGTTTAGGTAATTTCATGAACAGGGGAGAAATTAAAAAAAAAATACTATATGGAACTGAATTTAATTAAAACAATATTCAACAAAAATATTTTAAAATGAATTATATATGTTGATTTAATTAAACAAATACTTGATTAATAGAGGGCAAAGTTTAGAATTTTATTTCAAAGAGTAGAAATTACACATCAAAATTTATAATTTTTTTGAATTAGGGGGAGGTGCGGTTTAATGACCCCTGGGCCCCTTTAACACTCTGATTGGAATAGAAACCAACAAGAGTAGAATTCAATTCAATTGAAAAGAGTTCATTCAGAATTGATTTTTTTTTATCGAAACGAACAAAAGACTTAGGAGAATTCATTGTTTATTGGTTTCTAAAAGTCCTGCAATTTCATTCAATTTACAATGCACCACTGATATAGGGTTTTCAGTTTTGACTAAAAAATATAATTAAAATGCAGAAAATGTTGAAAAATAAGGAATTGTACCACTGATCTAGGGTTTTTATACATATTCATGACAGAAAATACAGACATAATAGATCTTCGATATTTAAAAAAAAAATGATGTAGCAAATTTACAAAATAATTCGGGTAGTGATAAAATTAAATAAATAAATAAACTAGAATTGTATTACTTAAATTGATATAGTACTATCATTAAATATATTCTATTTTATACATGTAAGACAAGTGAAACCGTTGTCGAAATAATTTGAATTGTCATTTCTTAAATTATAACTATATGAATGACTGACGATAATTTATTTAAAATCCAGTATAATATATCAGAAGAAAATATAAGAATACAATATTACAATTCATTTGGTCTCAGTTATGTGATGAATTTTATTTCTTGTATCTATATTATCCGTCTCAAATAAACATATAATATTTTGTTGAATTCTATTTCTTGGTCTACAACTCTGCATTGAGAGCAGGTTGGGTTCGATGCCCATCGGACTCAAATTTGGGTCCGATGGGTTTTCGGGACCATCCAATCTGCTTTAATATTCGTGCGCACGAATTTAAAGCGGGCGCGAATCTTAAAGCAGATCGGACGGTCATCGAACCCATCGAACTCACTTTGAGTCTGATGAGCATCGGACCCAAATTGACCTCCTCTGCATTACATAAATTTTATTTCTTGGTACTTGTATCTTGAAATCATCAATTATTTTAGGAAGAGGGATATTAGAATCTGCCGATATTTTTATTAAAACCCCCAAAAAAAACAAATTATCAAATCTGCTCCCACTCCAAAGTTATAATTATTTCTACCCTAACCGCCCGTGGACTGGGCGGTCCACTTTTCCCACCAGACCGCCCAGCCACTGGGCGGTCCACTTTTGAAACCTGACCGCCCAGAGGCTGGGCGGTCTTCTATTGTTTTTTTTTTTTTATAAGAGTTTTATGTTTTAATTTGTTTGAATGTTTTATATTAAATTGTTGTAATGATTTGTTTGAATGTTTCATATTAAATTGTATGATATATATTTATTATTTGTTGACGATTATATTTTTATAATTGACGATTATTTTTATATGTTATGTAATTGTCTAGCTTTAATATAATTGATTAGTTTTATATTAAGTTTTGTTAATGTTTAAATGTTTCTAATTAGTAATCGAAATGGTAAGTCTAAACAACAAAAGTAGTAATCGAAATGGTAAGTCTAAAAATGAAACATAACAGTCCAAACACGAAATATAATAATCCAAACTAAAATACTAGAAACCTATCAAACTAAAAAAAATATAAAACCCTAACGGCGACGACGAGGGCGAGGTCCGGAGAGGTCCAACCTCTCAGGTGCACGGTGCTCCCTCTGCGACGGCGGACGCCTCTGGTGAACCTCATCCACCTGCATGTCATCGTGTACGGCCTCACGCGCCCATGGGTCCGCCCCCAGGTGTAATGCATGCTCCCCATGGATCCCCGCCTGTGTACGCAACACCCACGGATCGGCCTCCCAAGTAGGAGGATACGTGGCCGGAGGCGGTGTGCCAAATATAGCAGCGGCAAAGCCATCTGCAGTCTGTGCCCCACTCCCACTGGCCTCGCCGTCGTGCTGTCTGGGCTCCATATACTGCGGTCGGTGGGAGCTAGCTGGCTCCCATCCGCCCTCATCTGGAGCTAGGTCATCCAAAGAGAAAACGGCGGCGGCAGCTTCATCCTGTATTTTAAAAAATGTTAAATTAGAGACATAGAAGTAACGAGTAAATTAATTAAATAATGAACTTTTGCTACCTCGGTATGCTGCACTGGAACTCCATGCTCGTTGTAGTACGCGTTCCACGCGTTGTTGTTCAACACCCATTGGTGGATCGCCCAACCCGAGTCATCTTCTGCAGAAATGAAGATAAATTAATAAGAATGATCTTTTAGAGATACACTTAATAATGATCATTTGTATGACATATTATTACCTGCAGGAGGTGGCGGCATCTCCGCAGCGTAGATAGGGTCTCCAGGCTGCTCCGGATCTGGTGGTGGGGCCTTTATCTCGCGCCAATTGATGTCCTCTCCAGCATCGTGCAACATACCAACGAGGCGCCCGTCCCAGCCAGAGTCCTCCACGATCGGTGCACTGTGTTGGAGCATTTGACATCCTATCGCTCTCCAACTTTTTCTCGCCATGCACACCAAGCTGTGTGCCACTCCTCTAATAGCGGTCAAAATCTGCACACAATGTATTTTTATTATTATTATTGGAAGATGAATAAATAACTACAATTTTTGGAGCATGTCAGTTTCATTTAAACATACCGAACGAGTATGGATCGGGCCGAAAGGCAAGTAAGTCCTAGATCCGTCACCCGTGAGTCTCCGTCGAAGAGCATCACCATAGTTCCCCTGTAGATAAACCGTCGGCATGCCCCATCTCTGGTACCAGACTAAATATCGCAATCTCCAAGGCCCGACCGGCATAGGGGCATCTGGAGCTGGAGGCGGTGTCCATAAGTGAAACTGGGGTGATGCAGCACGCTGGTAATGCTCCAAGAAACGCGTGCTCCAGTCGACTTTGGGCTTGTTGTGTTTAGTGCTGCAATATAAATTAATTAGTAACGTGTATGGTTGAACAAGTAATAAAATAGACAAAGGATAAGGCAGTGGGTACTTACCTGTGCAGCTGGGTGGTCTGCTGCTCGCCCAACTCTGGAAAATCCGGGACATAGGCATCCAAGCCAAACTGGCGGGGCACTCGATCAGGATAGTGATACTCAACTATCCAGAAGCAGACGCACGGCCCCCGATAAAACGAGAGGTATCTCTGCTCTAATGTCAGCGGGCACAGAAGGCCCCGATCGTAGAACAGACGATAGGGGTACCAGGTGATGCTTGCCTCGTGAAGCATCTGGAGCTGACCCCGGACATATGAAATCCCCACGGTCCTCCCCCTGCCCGTGTCCTCGTATGTGTGGGGAGGAGCCCATATGGCACCGTACCCCGGACGTCTCTCGGGGTCATCTCCCATCCATAACCCATGCTGAGCTGGAGGAACAGGCCGACACACCGGTATGTGCGACCAGGACCACTGCTGGAGTAGAAGAAGCGGTCCGGCAATCTGCTTGTTCGTCGCCTAAATTTTGGAAATGCGATGCATTTCTGGTAAATATGGAACCCTAGTATATATAATAAAAAAATTAAAATATTTGTACAAACTTACCAGACAAGCATGACACAAGCCTCGGTATAAGTGGGCGAGCACGGCTCCACCCCAATTCCACTTCGACGGCCGCTGAATGTCCCTCAGCAGAGAGAGGAACATAATCGGGACTGCGTCACCGCTGGAATCGACAAACATGACGCTGCCACATAAATCCATGACAAACGCCCTCACGTACCTGCAATATAAATTAGAGTCATAAATAACTACATTTTTTGTTGAATCCATAACATATTTTAATTTGCAACTGTTTGTGTTTACCTCAGAACGGTCTGCTCGTCACGTGTCTCGCGGGTGATCCTACGCCGGTGGAAGTAACTGCGGAGCGCCGCAAGACTGATGCAGTACTGTGAATACCGGTACTCCTCCTCCTCCTCTCCTTTCTTCTTCTTCTTCTTCTTCTTTTGCAAGTCCGACGGAGCGGCCCCCAGCAGATCCGGTATCATGTGCATCAGGTCTGGATGGTCTGAGATACCACCGATGGGGTCGCCGTCTATCCGTAAACCCCACAAGGCGCTGACGTCACCTAGTGTGACTGTCATCTCCCCAACCGGAAGGTGAAATGTATGCGTCTCCGGTCGCCATCTCTCTACCAGACCGTAAACGAGAGACTGGTCAATATCACAGTGAGGCATGGTGGCCAACTGATACAACCCGAGACGCATGATGCACTGCTCCATCAACGGGTGACGGACGTATGGTATCTCGGGGGTGCGATGCCTCACTGTCATCATCGTCGTGTCCTGCATTTTACAATTATTTCAATATAAACGTCTAATTAAATAATGCTATTTAAATTAGGAATACAAAACCAACGTACCTCCATAGATGCAAGTGAGACACGGTGCCTGACATGTGGGATCCACAGAAGAGGACTAAACGTGTCAGGATGGTGAGGGGGATAATCTCCAAAGGGAGCATCTGCACCGGACGACTCTGCACCGGATGCCTCTGCACTGGATGCCGGTGCACCGGATGCCGCTGCACCGGATGCCACTGCACCGGATGCCGCTGCACCGGATGCCTCAGCATCGTGATCGTGTGAACTCTCCCCCGTCTCCAGAGGGGCATCCCATGCACGTCCCCGTCTAGTTCTGACCATACTACATTTCAATAAACAGAAGATTTTATCTTACAAATCCTGATTTATAAATCCTAACTTATAAACTCTAATTATGTCAACCCTAAACCCTAATTTAGGAATTCAACCCTAATCTAACAATTCAACCCTAAACCCTAATTTGATCCATAAATCCTAATTTAACCCCTAAACCCTAAATTAACAATTCAACAAAATTTAAACAATTCAACCCTACATCCTAATTTAACAATTCAACCATAAACCCTAATTTGATCCCTAAACCCTAATTTAACCGCTAAATTCTAATTTAACCCCTAAACCCTAAATTAATAATTCAACACTAAACCCTAATTTAACAATTCAACCCTAAATTAACAATTCAACATAATTTAAACAATTCAACCCTAAACCCTAATTTAACAATTCAACCATAATTTAAACAATTCAATCATAAACCCTAATTTAACAATTCAACCCTAATTTAACAATTAAATCGCGACAGGAAAATCAACAACCCGCACACGATAATTAACAATTCAACCCTAATTTATAAACTTCAGTTTTGTCAACCCTAAATCCCTAAACTACAAACTCTAATACCGGAAACTCTAATTTTGAACAATTCAATCGTTTCGGGAAAATCAACAACCCGGACACGATAATTAACAATTCAATTCTACCAATCGTTCCAATGCCAATACAAGATACAAAATATAAATTAAAAAAATTATTTAGAAACTTACCCGAAAATAATCGGACTGTTGCCGAGATGGCCGAAATTAGGGTTCGGGTGAGAGAGAGAGAGAGAGAGGAAGAGGGAGAGAATGGCAGAATAGAGAGAGAGAATGGCAGAATAGAGAGAGAGAGGAAACCCTAGAGAGAGAGAGGAAGAGAGGGAGAGAGAGAGAGCTCTAGAGAGAGGAAGAGAGGGAGAGAGGGAGAGAGAGAAAAGCACTGCTGGGCTGGGGTGGGGTGTGGTTTCAGGCGGCGACGCGGGCGGCGGGAGGTGGGCTGGAGGCAGAGAGAAGAGAGAGAGAGAGCCGCTGGAGGGGGCGGACCGCTTTTAAAAAAAAAAAAAATTCATAGTGGACCGCCCAGGCTCTGGGCGGTCAGGTTTTAGAGTGGACCGCCCGAACGCTAGGCGGTCAGGTTTCAAAAGTGGACCGCCCAGTGGCTGGGCGGTCTGGTGGGAAAAGTGGACCGCCCAGTCCACGGGCGGTTAGGGTAGAAATAATTATAATTTCAAAGTGGGAGCAGATTTGATAATTTGTTTTTTTTGGGGGTTTTAATAAAAATATCGGTAGAATCTGCTACTCATGATACAATGGTATTGTAACTATTGATTTAATTGTGTTTATTTAATAGGTTCCAAATAGTAGACAAGGATTCAGGTCATAGCAAACTCTAAATCATGTACAATGCGTAAATCTGATCAAAGATATTCAATTAAAATCATCAAAGCACATATCCGACCAATACTCTAAATCATTGTGCATTTCTATTTCGTAGAGGCATATATCTTTGCTCACAAATTTTTGAATTGAGCCAAACATTAAGAATGTTGAAAAACAATTTTGGTGTTTGTGCTGATCGCACAATATTAAGCATTTTACTTTTGGAACTTCCGTATATCATATCATGTCGATCAAACCTGTTTCAAGAAAAAAAAAATGATTTGCGTATGTTTGTTGTGGATTCTAGAATAAACAAAAAAGTTTTAAAAAAGATTTATAAATACTTGATTGAAACCGATCAAGTGGTTAAAAAAAATATTGTCGTGTATGTTCTGAGTTTTATAATTCATATGGGATTCTTAACACAAAAAAATCATATTGCTCTTATTGCTCATATGGCATTCGAATACGGATTGGAATAAGAATATATAATCATTAAAGCATGCTTATTGATGGTTGGCCCAATTAGTGCTGAATTAAGCAGGCTTTGATGGGCGACAAAACTCTAATTGGGCCAACATCAATAAGCTTGCTTTGATGATAATTGGGCCAACCATCAATCAATAAAACTAAAGGTTGCCACAATGCCACATTTTTTCCGTGCGCTTTCTTTGGATTCTATTTTTCATTTGAACGAATCCTGTGATTTTCTTATGCAAAGCTGACTACTGTTTAATTTAAATTGAACGATTCAGATTTCTCTAAAAGCTCCTTTTTATTATTTTAATTACATATATTTACAATGAATAGTATTTTGTTCTTAAAACGGGTATACAAATTACATCTTTGAGGTATTTTTGTGCTGCCATCAAGAATATAATAAATTTATAATTGGACATATTTTATAGTGAACAAAGCTAGCGTGTGCTATGCTCATCAAGAGAGTTTAGTGAGCATAACTCTAAAAACTATCGGATTTGCTTCAAATGAGGATCTAAACCATTGAAACCGATCTACATCACGAGTGATGCTTGTACATGTAAAATTTTGAAAATTTTAATTTCATTTACTGTAAAGTCAAACAATAAAAAAATGATGCAAAATGAATGTATTAAAATAACATATAAAACTTCATTTTTTTTAATGACATGACTTTATACTAAATAAATTCCAAACTTTCATAATTTTTTATGTACATGCATCGCTAGTAAAGTAGATCAGTTTCAACTGTTTGAATTTGTCGATTGAAGTCACTTCGATATATTTTAGAGTTATACTCTCCATACCCTCTTGGTGAGGTTGGCACTTGGCACCCGCTAATTTTACTTTTTTTATAGTTGCTCAATGGTGCTATTATTGTTCTCTTTACGTGTTAAATGTTGAAAAAAGGTGGACAATTGTTTTTTTTGTTTTTCCTTTCAAGGAAGCATATTGTTCTCTTATCACAAATTTTGACTTGAAATCTAGTGTTGGGGGTGTTTAATAGCGAAATTGGTGTCATGTTCCTCTTGATACATTGAATGTTGAGATAATATTTTCATGTTAATTTGTGCTGATCACGTCGCATTAAGTATTTTATTTCTTTTAGTATGTTGATCTTCTCTAGACCATATATATAATGTCGATCAGACGATTTCAAGATAAAAAAAAACTATGATTTATGCACGGTTCTAAATTTTTGTTGTTTGTGAATTTTAGACTAGAAATTAAAGATTACTTGTTAGTTCGTTCTCTCTTTTTTTTCCGCGAATTACCGAAACAAAAAATGGATAAGAAAACAATGGATCTCACCTGCCAAAGTATTCTCTAATAAGAAAAGAAGGAATTAAAATAGAACTTGCAAAAATAAATAAATTAAGAGGCACTAAAAATCATCTTACAAATTTTTAGTGGTATACATCAAATTTTTGAGGGGTATACATCAAATTCCTCTTCTTTTTTTCCTTGAAAGTCTGCCTCCGATCGGCTGCTGATTTTCTATAACTATAATATTCATACGTAGGGGATGTCAATGAAACCCTTTTAACTGTTTATCAGATCCGTATCGTATCCTATATAAGGTGTGGGTAAATTTTTTTTTTCGTGAACTAACAAGGGTACAGGTATGGGCAAGCAAATATTTTTGTTAGCTTATCGGGTAATGATATGTAATTGATTGATATTAAATTTTATACGATAATTTTTAATTGAATTATACTTATAACTATATAATTGTATTTAATTCATTAGTCAAACTCAATGGCAGATCTCAAGGTTTAATCACTTCATTTGTTTAATTCAATTGATTATCTGGATCAAGCTAGCTATGGGTACTAATTAAACAAAAACAAAAATGACTAATTAATTAATTGATTAACAGAGTTGGTGGATCGATGGAAAGTAACCATTGACTTTGTCACATTAGGACCCACAAATGAGCTGCTCCTATTTGAAAAACTATAAAAATAATTCACACATGTCTATATCATAAATCATCCTTTTAGATGATATATCGTTTTCCCTTATTGATGACCATTTTTATTATTAATTTACTTAAGTTTAAACTACAGGTATATTTACTAAAAAAGTTAAAAAAAAAAATTTGTTACGGTAAATATAAAAACAAATAATTACTAAAGGCAATATTAAATTACTATGGTGTATTTTAAAGATAAGTTAGTTTATCTTTTTGGTTTTCTATAGTTAGCAATAAAGTTAATATATAGGAACAACTTGAAGAGAGTTTTGAGGAAAAACAGGAATCGAGTCCCTGTTTGCTTTATTAAAACTAAAGGTTACAATATGAAACCTGTTCCGATAAGATTAACATAAAAAAAACGGTTCAACAGGGTTGAACCAGAAATGAAAAAAGAAAACAAAATTTCAAAAAATAAAACTCCTCCTATATCAATGTGCAAACTTCCACTGTTCTTGAACTTCTTCGGCCAATTCTTGGACATTTTTAGATTGATCTCTAAAGATTCTATTGCATCTTTCTCTCCAACAAATAAACATAGCCAATAGCAAAATTTCCTTTGACTTCAAATCTCCGTTCCTTTGCACAATCCAACTGTGTGCACCTTCCGATTGTAGAACCCTCTGCCAGTTTCTTACTGGTAATCAAAATTTACCAGTAAGTGTTTCGTATACCTCCAAAGATATGAAACATTCAGAGAACAAATGCTTGATGGTTTCACCTTGTCGCCTACACAATACACACATACTTGATAAATTCCACCCTCTCTTCTGTAAGTTTTCAGCCGTCAAAATTTTTTCATAGAAAGTCAGCCACCCAAAAACCTTTATTCTTGGGGGGACTTTCATTTTCCATATTCTATGAACATTCACTTTGATATATGGCTCGTCTTTCATCCCCTAATACATTGACTTTACCATGAAGGACCCTGATGTTGTAAGCATCCATTGTACATCATCCTGTACAGAATCTAGCAAGACTTGGTTCGTTAGAATGCCTTGTAGCTGCTCGAATTGGTGGAGTGTTAAGAAGTAATTCTCTAAACTGATCCATGAAATTCTGAGTTTGAATTGCTTCCTGCAAAGCCATATTTTGATCCGCAGCCTCTTCATACAATAATGGAAACTCATGCTTTAAAAGACCATATCCCCAATTCTGTTGCCAAAATTTTATTCTTCTTCCATCTCCTACCATTTTTTTTCATGGCACATTCGCAGAAATTCTGTGTTGAACCCAGAAATTGTTTGAAAAACTTGCAGTTTGGTAAATCACTTAGTCTCTCCATGTCGAATATATAGGGAGTAAAATACAGTTTTTCACAGCCTCGATTCAGGTTTGTTCCAGTACCAGTACCACTTTGCCAACAATGCATCATTGAAAACGGTGATGTCGATGATTCCCACTTGAAGAGAGTTTTGTATTTTGACTATTTTGTCATTTTATTAAATCAATGATTAATTGATTGCTGATATAAGAAAACAATAACTTTGATGGTGGGGAACAATATAATTTTTTTTTAAAAACAAAACACCATGATATATAAGACTCTAAAAATGAAGTCAGACAAATGTGAGATCTTGCCTTTCGAAGAAGCCAAGAGGTAGATATACTCTGCTATGGATTCAAGTTTTTTTTTTTTGTCAATAATTAAAATCAAAATAGTTGCATCGGCAAAAAAGATCTTATTTGCATGAACAATTCGATTATTTCGAAGATTTAACTAAAAACTAAATATCTAGAAAATCATGTACAATAAATCAAAATTAAAATCAAGAGATATATTTCAATATGTGTTAACTAATTTCCATAATTTAGAGAATCACACTTGGGATAACTGCTCTTCGGTCAGTAATTTTTGTGTTTGGAAGTTGTAAAATTGAACAACTTTTTCAGTAATACACATAAACAATGACTATACACGGTTAAAAATTGAAGTTGTATACGATTTTGTAATTGTATCTGCGGGCGTCGTGTATAAAAGTGTCGACAAATTTTATATACATGTTGTTGTAGAACTGTGTACGTTTCTCTACGAACAATGTTAATTTTTTTTCACGAAAACATTCATACACGTTTTATGGAATCCTTTCTAATTTATATTAATATGTAACAAACAGATCGAGTCCATGTTCAGACCAGTACTATCAGTACGGGCGAACCAGCAGTTATCAAGGCTGGTACAGGCAAGAATAGTACTGGTACAAGAACATGGAAGATATCAACTGTTGGAGAAAGATGATGCAAAATGGAAAATGGACGTCAATGGACAATTCACAGTAAAAAGGGCAGAAATGTGATGGAGTACACACCGAAAATTGAATCGGATATCCACAAAGTCTGACGGATCCGGGTACCACTAAGAATGCTAGTTTTTGAATGGCTGTTACTACACAACAAGATACTGACTGCTGACAATCTCAGAGTAAAAGGGTTCTATATTGTGGGGATGTGCTATATGTATAGAGGAAATGACGAAACAATCAAACACCTATTCAGCGAATGCCCTATAAGTGAACAAGTGTACAGAAGAGTGTTACAAGACATTCTGGTACAGATACCGGGACAGGATAAAGTTCAACTTCTAATCGAAACAAATGTAAATGATAAGATAAAGGAGCTTATGTTGATCACACACTTTGTAATTTGGAGGGAGAGATGTAATCCCATCTTCAGGGAATTAAGCCAAGACACGGCCCAACTAGTACAAGAAGTAATTACACAGTTCAAGATCAGTACGCCTAATCAGTCAGAAGAATCAAACGTGGAGTGAGAAGTAAAACCTGAGCGACGTGGCTGAAGTTAGGCTATTTTATGTATTAAGCTTATATTTTTTTACTCTTTTTGTATTGATTTTCTTTGCTTTCTTTCTTTTCTATCTTTCTTTCATTTTTATTATAGTCTTCTTTTTGTAATCCGGGTTTCTTACTCAGAAACTAAAAAACTCTTGCCAATTATGGTTAATGAATTGTGGGCTAGACCCTCATTGATTACTCAAATTTTTTTTTTTTCTAATATGAAAACACAAAAAAAAAAAAAAATTGGCAGGTGAGAGATTGTGACCACATTTTTGTACAAAGTCCTCGTACCGTGGATTAATTCGTGCACCAAAATGTGGATGGTTAATCTTTTTCGTGGCTACAAAATTTGTGCTAATACGTTCAGCAGGTTTTGGATGATTCTTTTTTTTGACAATAAATTATATTTTTCGAAACTTCAAAATTAGAATAGCTAGCAGGTCTTTTTTTTTGGTAAATCTATAATAAAGTTTAATGTAAGACTTGTATGTGGACTGGTACCAACTGTAAACATTGTAAAATATGAGATATATCAATAAAATCAATTATTCAATTTAAGATCGCTGAAATTAATAAACTCAATCCCATTAACAGTGAAAAAATAGAAGCAAATAGTTCTCCCAGGGCTGTTCGGTTGCAACAGAATTATCCGGATGGAATTTCACGGGTTTGGAAACACACAAATCAATTTACAGAAATCCATACCACACGGATATGTATTAGAATGGTTATGGGACATGTTGAAATGATGTTCCGTTGAAGAAACGTTGGTGATGGTTATATCCATGGTTTGGAAACTCGGTCTGAGTCCGAGTTGACTCGGTTGAGTCAATTTGGTATCGGTCGGGTCCGATTCGAGTTTCACCCGAGTCTCGCGTCCATGCTATTTTTTCACCAAAACTCGGTTAAACAGTGTTGGACATGGCCGAGTTATCCGATTTTCAGGCCGAGTCAGTCCAAGTCAGATCGAGTCAAGCCCGAGTCAGACCGAGTTAAGCCCGAGTCAGACCGAGTCAAGGCCGAGTCCTTCAGATATTTTACGTTTTTTTCTGACAGTTGTTAATCTATGATTTGAAAGCACAAAAAAATCAAATTATGCAAATACAATTTGAACTAGAAAAAAAACTTAACACATACTTTGTCAAGATAATCCTGCACTAAATTTATGCTGCCAATGTAATTTTGTTTTTCTATGCATAAATTATAGCTAGCTTGCATAAAGGTGTGTTTTATTTATAATGCTTATATTATATTATATTATTAGTGAATTATTTGAGAATAATCTTTTGTCTACGTAGTTTTCTTACAAATTATTTTATTGACCAATTTTTTTCTTATATTTTGGCTACAAAACAAGCTTCTGCCAAAAACATCCGAGTTTCTGATTCAATTCTTTCGATTCTAGCCGATTCATCCGATTCCGATTCTACGGTCAAGTATCCGATTCCGATTCCGAGTTTCAGAACCATGATTATATCTTTACCAATGGGGACATCAAGTAATAACGGTTGGAAAATCGTTATTGATGACAAATTTAACTGTTGTTGATGTGTATATCTGTTGTAATGAAAAATAGGTTTGAACATGGGTACAGTGGAGTGATTTATTGAACAGAAAAAAAAAGTAAGTGAAAAAGAGTAGAGTCAAATCAATCGGTCAAGCTAGCGTTTATACACTTTACTGCTTAATTAGGTGACATTCTTCGCCCTTTTCTTCAAACTGGCTCAAAAATACACATGATTGAATATGTAAGACTTGAAAACACTTAGCAGCACCGGCTATATGCAATGTTACCAATAATATCTTCTAAGTTTGTATTATCAATCATGAATATGGGACCAAATATTAACCCTCGTATAATTAGGAAAGCCTACGTACAATGACTAGTATCAAATTATAGACAAACATATTAGCTAGATTGTCTATATAAACCCGTGTAAGCATCGTAAGCATTATCACAATCGATTCAATATAATAAGCATAGTTCAATACACTTCGTCTCACAAATTTAACATAGAACGTACAATCG
The DNA here is from genome assembly GCA_011114355.1 of Carex littledalei. Classification (NCBI taxonomy): domain Eukaryota; kingdom Viridiplantae; phylum Streptophyta; class Magnoliopsida; order Poales; family Cyperaceae; genus Carex; species Carex littledalei. The sequence goes on along the minus strand of CM022085.1, from coordinate 5,379,483 downwards.
GCACTGCTTGATTGTACTTACACAAATACTAAATGACGGAAAATTTAAGCGCACGCTACAAGAAAAGCATATCTATATAAATCAAAACAAATAATCATATGCAAAATAAGAAAACTCAGTGAAACTTGAGTTATTTTTTAGTGCTTTACAAGATTCAGGCAGAGTTCTTGTAATTTTTAACCATTCAATGACCTAAACTCTAAAGTAGTGCGAGCGCAAAAATGAAGATCAACGGGGCGAAAATGGGCACATACCTTTTATAAAGGAAATAGCGAATTTCTCTGTTCATTCCAAAGTACACGAGCTTTACACAACTAGCTCCATACGGAATGTGATTCAGTATACTGAACATGGTTTTGAAGCAGTGGCAGTTGACCGTGGAATTGGAATTGGGTGAAGGGGGAGTTGACCGATTGGAACCTTCAGCTAGAATGTGCTTCAGTATAGTTCTGACGCGGTACCTCCTATAATGTTCCCGGACACCGTTTGGATTCTCGAGGACAAGCAAAAACAAACAAAACACAAAAATTATCGTCACAGTAGTTTTGCTAACAGGAGCTAGCACCATATACAGAGCTAATGTCAGCGCCATGACCATGCACTTCGCAGCAATAGCAAATAAAGTCAAGGCTTTAGCAACGTACATTTCCATCTTATCAGAATTGTGATCACTCGAGCTGTATATAAGCTGCATAGTAGACAAGAAGGACAGAAAAAATGCAGAGAAGTCTGCTAAGACAAATGCCTTCATAAAATATTTCTTTCCTGGAATTGGTGTGCCAGTATCTTGATTTGTACCTCCTGGCAGAGTAAAAGCTGCAGCAAATGATACTGTTGCAATAAGTACAGCACCCAGGCCCACTAATTGGGCTTTGTCGATACTATCTAATCCCTTTCTAGCACCTCTTGCGTCCATTGTCAAAATGTTGTCCTGATTGGTCCCTCCAGTTGGCTCTACTTCTGGTAGTTGGTCCTTAATACTTGACTCAGTTTTTGGCATTTTTTCTTTAGTGTAGTGGTGAAACCAACCTGTACTGAAACAATCTCTTCTATCTCGAATGTGATATCCACACAGGAGGTCTGTGCTCTGCAATGTGCCAAAATGGTAACTTCTTAGAGAAGGAAAAGGAATATATAAGTTGAAGTTCAAAACATTTACAAAACAACACAATTAGCACCATGTTTTTAAGATGTGTATTTGCAGGTAAGCCCTACAAGAAACCACTTCTTTTAGAAATGGGCAATGCTGACCAAATTGGAAGTGATGGAAGCCTGCGCTTTCTTATAATGTTCAATTATTGCAAATGCATGTATTTTTCTGCTTTTGTTGTTTTTCTTTTCCTTTTGCTTTCAAAGACAAAATAGATAGGTCATTTGATCTTGCTAACAACTATCATCACCGACAAGTATTCTGACTTCTAATAAGTTTTCCTATTCCTTTTTATTTGTTACTGGTCTCCCACTCTTTTTCTCTCTCATACACATATGCTTGCATGCTGAGGCACAAGCTATCATATATACGGACAAAATAAACAACTGGATTTAGAAAAGGTAAAGAAGTACTGATTTATTTTTAGAAAAGGAAATTCGAACAAAATTGATGAGAAATAGTAAGCAGCTTAACCTTAATTTTCCGTTCAGATTCTATTAGTTGAATCATTGAAATGTCGAAAGCTGTTAGACCTTCCTTGTTTTCTAAAGTCAGGTCCAATTTATGGTACTCCCAAAGATAATACATAAACCCAACAGATCCATGTTCTGCCGCTAGATGTAATGGTGTATTTCCTTTATTGTCCATTGTGTGTACCATTTCATTGAACATTTTATGCCAGTGTGAGACGGGAAGATTGTTTTTTGAATCTTTTAGCAATTTCAAGATAACATTTGACTTCTTTGCTTCTATGGCAATGTGTAGGAAGTTCCTTCCATTACCATCAAGTAGCTCACCCGAATCAAGGCACCTTTGTAAGAGAAGGACAATGATTTTAGCATGGCCCATGCGTACTGCAGTATGCACAGGAAATGATCCGTCTGAAGCTTTGTTGTATGCCAATGATAGATCTTTATCCAATAGGAGTTTGGCCATGACATCGTCTCCAGTTCTAGTTGATGTTATGAAGTGGAAAGGAGTTCTTCCTGTGGCATCTGCAGCCTTACCAAGTGGCTCTGAGTACAATTTTAGTAGTTCCTCAGCGATTGCTGTCAATAATATAACACAGAGAAGTTCAATTAGGCTAGCCTAGTTTAGTTTTAGTAAGAATAATTCCTTGCTGGCTTATTTGAGAGGCAGCTACTTAATTGATTTTGCATTCATTTTTGATACAATTAACCAAACCATTTGTGCATAATGTACTACAAACTTTTTAAAACACTGGAAGAAGTTCATCTTACAGAGGATATTGTTATTACAGACTGAGACTTCAGTTAAATTGGATTTCAACATTTGAGTGAGCACGGATTTGAAGCAGGGTGACAGTATTGGAGTTTAACTGAAATATATTGTCATTTAAAATTCAAAAAACAGAGGTTGAACAGACCTGTTAATAACTACAAAAATTTCTTTAGTTTGTGCTTTTTCATGATGAATTGTCGATATATAATTTGTAAAATGTTTAATACTATATTCGATCTTTCCTCTTTATATGACAAAAAAGGCAGAAGTTGCAACAAGATGAACTTTATTTATTTATTTTTTCTTTATAAGTGGAGGAATTCTTATGTTCCACTTTATTAGTAGAAAACTAGGTTACACTATACTGTGTTCCGAGAAGTTCTGAGTTTATGATGTGAACCCAATAAACCAAAGGCTAGGGATGTTCATTGATCGATTTGGTTCAAACTGAACTGAAAAGTAATTTCAATCGACTAAATAAACCAATCAACCGAATTAGAATGTGAACCCAATAAACCAATGTTAATTTTGGTTTAACTAATTTATTATGAAAATTTTAATTTGTAACTGTTAATATGAATAATAAGTAGCTAACTTATGTATAATATCTGTAATATTACAATAATAACACAACATTAACTTATGTATAGTTTGGTTTGTTTGATTTCTTCAGCTAATTTGGTTTCAACCAACAAAACCCTAACAAACAAAATGAACAAACAACCGAACTGCTTTAACCAAATTAAAATTTTGACTGATAGAATTAAAGAAACTAGACCATCTGACCAACCACAGAAAGAACTGTGGTCTCAAGTTAAATAAAATAAAATCAATCGATATTGTTATATACCTTGGTCTTGGAGCACTGCAGCATGCAACGCTGTCTGTTTTCTTGGCCCTGAGTATAAAGTTGGTGTAATTTCGTGACCAGACAATTTTACCACCATACTCTTTACCATATCGAGCGATCCCCTTGCAGTAGCCAGGTACAAGGGAGATACAAAATCATCATTGATGAGGCCTGCCAATTCCAGATCTGCTTCCATTAGAGTAAAGACAACAGCTACATGACCATGTCTGGCAGCTTCATGCAAGGCTGTTTCCCCGAGGCAGTTCCTTTGTCTTAGCAGCTCTTTATACCCAGCCTCGCCGAAGTTCCTCTTGGCATGATCAGTCAAAATTCGAATGGTGTAATCATGCCCAAATCTTGCAGCATGGTGGAAGGGTGTCTCATTTTTTACGTTGCATGCCTTCACCAAAGAGCTATCATTCATACAGATTGTACCCACAAGATGTTGGTGGCCATTGGCAGAGAGTATGTGAAGAATGGTATTATCAGTACCTGCAAAAGGAATTGTCAATTTTTGGCCGGTTATCCATGATTTAATTCATTCCGTTAAAAACTAAATAAAAAAAATAGAAAATTGCACCACTACCGACTAATTACCGCATTAATCATTAGTTGTGATAAGGAAAAGCACGTGGCTTGGAAACACAGCACGGCTAGCATAGGCTTGGTCACCGCACAGATCCTTGTACGTGCCATGCCAACGTGTCATACTTGACTGGATGATGGGGTTGTGGGGCATGGCATGGCACAAAACCCGGGGCAAACATGACCAGACATGGGGTAGAAATGGGGTGGCACGAGCCTGATGGAAAATGGGTAGGTTCTAAGGTGTCAAATTAATTTTTTTTTGTTTCCTATTATCCAATCCAAGATCAAATTAAGAGTATATTAGATCTATGATAGAGTATGCCATTAGATGCAAAGAGATACAATGCACCATTAGACTAACGTTCTCCAAACAAAGGTTGCACTACCTCTGCTGTGCTAGTGCCTCAAAATCGGCGACCCCGTATGAATTTGGAATTCCTCTCTTATTCTCTCTCTCACAGTTTTAGTGATCGGTACGGATCCCATCCGCTCCGCCCCTAACAAAGGTCATAAGGCAGTTTCCTAGAAATTGCAGCTAATTGAAGACAAATATGTAGGCATTTATATGACTCGAGCCAAAATAAAGGTATGGATCTCTAGTATTCTTCTTAATTTATAATGAAATTTGAATTTGTCAATTTTTTATGAACAATATTTTGATTTTGCCTATGTTTGTAAACGTAGCTGGTCCAAACTCAGGAAAAAAGGAGGAAAAAATTAAAAATTTGCAAAATAATATTTTGATCAAGTTCAAAATTCATTTGTGCATAATTTTATTTGCCTTTTCTCTATTGTTTGGGAATTTTTTTAGATTTTTTTTGTTTCATTATTATTATTTAGTTTCTTCGGAATTTAAACAAAATAACATAAACCACTTATCGACTTGTGCTGTGTTCTTACAAGTGTCATGCCCAATTTCCGCACCATTTTGACATGGCACGTCACTTATAACCCATAACACATGTCTGCACAGTACAACGTGCCTAACAGGCACTCGATTCCCCAGTAGGTGCAGGCATGGTAAGGGGTTAATGGATGAGGTTATATAGGCTACATGTCTGCAATGACAAGCGCATGAAAACTCTGCTTCTCGTCAAGTATCAAGTGTATCTTTGACTACAACAGGCTATAGTTTGGGGTTTCTGATCAAGCATCAAGTGTATCTTTATTTTCTTAGCACGGAAAAAATAAACAAGAGTTCAAGACTAAGATGCCAAGCTTGGTACGTAGTCAGTATTATTCCTGTTTTGGCAAAAAAAAAAAAAAAAAATGTTACCTGTTGCGCTTCTGATCAGACATTCAGAGGGCTTCATTTGTGTGTCATCCTGATCAACAGGTATCTTCGTATGAGGGGGGTGGTCTTGTTCGTTATCGTTCAATCCCAGAAGCTGCTTCAAATCTGTCTCGTTTCCGTTAATAGCCGCCTCGAGGAGTTTGCCCGGCATTAGTGGGCGCTTAGGCTCATTGTCAGTTACGGGTTCTCCAGTCACATGAGAACTTGTTTTGCTAGCCATTAATTCTGGAACTTGATTGGCAAAGAAATGTACAGAGGATTGGTCCTATATAATGAGGAAATGCAAAATTTTCTCCAATAGCGCTGGAATGGTTTGCCAAGTCTTACATTATTAATAATTATTGTTGTTATTATTATTATTATTATTTTTATTGATATTATTATTATAATTACTATTATTTTGGCTGGTCCCGCAGCCATGGGACCGATCAGTACGTTGAAAGAGTTCTTTTAATTTGTTCCCATCTATTACTTATTTCAAATATTGAACTATATTGCATCAAAACAAATGATGGAAACCTCCCGTTAGGTAGTGGCTCAAAACATATGATGCAAATCTCTTAAACCATTTACTGTGCAAATCTCTTATATAATGAGTATGCGCGGCCTTTCGATCTAAACAGTTCATACTAGTAGGGACCGTAGGGTCCATACATTCACTTTTGAATTGAATGCTCGATTAATGAGGCCGTATCAAATCCAATATTAATCTAAATTAAATCTGATAATCGAAAGGCCGTTTTTGCACCACAGGTGTGAGAGCCCCTATTGTGCTTATGTTTACTGTCAACACAATTCACAGAAAACACAGTTATTAATTTATTAAATTAATTTTCATTTTTCCTGTATATATATACACAGCTTTCAATAATTGTGCCTGTTATATGTTTCCTTTTCCGGAAAGCATAAATAATGTATCGGTTCATAAGTTAATAAGCTAGCCCTGCGCAACATGAGAGCGTGTGTTGATTGCATCCTAATTCAGATGTCGAACTGTGTGATATAATGATGGCCCTGATTAATTTTTATTAAAAAATAACAGAAATTAAAGAAAGCCAATTTTTCAGAATAATAAAGGAGCAAAAGATGCGGGCTTCAGACACAAATCGTGCTCATTAATCAATTACCATTAAAAATTAATGCTCTGTTTTGATGTTTAATTACCTTTAGATCGAAATGGATATTAGATAACAAGTCAATTCAATTGAATAAAAATGAATAAACAAACTTTCAAATTAAATAACGTTTTTCTTTGTCAATGCCTCCTCGCTATATGGAAAAGTTTTTCAAAAAGTCAATTCAAATTGCAAAACCATAGACTAATGTACTTGAAAAATATGACGTGAGTACGTGGTTCCAACAAAGGTGTTATAGATATAGTCCTATCTATTTTCAAATCTAAATCTGAAGAAAATGAGGCACTAGTTAAAGACCCACTATTTTTCTAATCATTTGTACAGCAAAATTTTCGCTAATTACTGCCTGGCATCAGTGGCATGTAATATCATCAACATATATGTGAATTCAATATTTCCTGTATATAATTCTCTTGGGCATTCTCTTCCTTGCTTTTTCTCCAACTTTTTTTTTAATTTTAGAGAAATTTTGTTTAAGTATTCTGTAGCGTGTCAACAACAACATTCTGGATCCTCTAAAGTGATTAAAAAATTTGTTTTAAATCCGGACCCTGCGATCAGAATCCAGACCAATTTCAAGTTAAAAATTCACAAGATCCTTTTAATCTTCGTGCCAAAACTGATCGAACGTTTTGAATTCAAACTCAGAATTTGAGTTGCTTGATGATTCAATGAGAAAACACGGGTGAAAAAGGCTTGCAAGAAATCGATGGATACTAGAGGAAAAACCGTGTTGGACCCGCTTCCGAAGCCGAGATTTTTATTAATATCCAAAGTTTAATAGAAATTAATATTTATGCTCAGAATTCTGGGTTTTCGCCAAAAATGCTCAAGCCGGTCATAAAATGGCTGGTTTACTTTTTTTTTTTTTTTTCTTTTTTAAGACACTATGAAGACCAAAATAATGAAATCTAATACTGAAAATTTGAATTTTTTGTTTAAATTACGCTAATTATGCTGAAATACGGTAAATTATGCTAAAGTAGACTGATTTTGTGCCATCTTTCATGAATCATAAAAAATAGTAAAAAAATTTGAAAAATAGTAAAAATTGGTATCTACAAGTTCATTATGTAACTAATTTACTGAGCTACTTAGATTAATAATATAAATGAAAATCTTAATCGGAAACTTCACCTCAAGTTTTGAATCTCTTCCCTTTATTTTTTGGCAATTCTAAATTTCAAAAAACAATGTAGTGGTCACGGACGCATGCGTATTTTCGCAAGTTTCCGAAAAGTGGTCATTTGCTGAAATCGGACACTCGAGCGCTATTTTATGACCGTTTGAAGTTTCGTCGTCGTTTTTCGCCTTTTCAGTGAAGATATCGTCCCTATTCATATGTAATTTAGCGTAATTTACCGTATTTTAGCGTAATGTAATGTAATTTAGTGTAATTTAACTTAATATAGTGTAATTCAACATAATTTCAAGTAATTTAGCGTATTTTAGTATAAATATACTAATTATATATCAAAAGAAGTAATCTATCAAATAATTTAAACAAAAAAATTTAAATTTTCAGTGTTAGATTTCATTATCTTGCTCTTCATAGTGTCTAAAAAAAAAAAGAGTAAGCCGGCCATTTTATGGCCGGTTATGAGGAGAGTAAACCGGCCATAAAATGTCCGGCTTGGGCATTTTTGACGAAAATTCAGAATTCTAAGCATAAATATTAATTTCTATTAAACTTTGGATATTAATAAAAATCTCGGCGGAGTGCGCATAGTGGTCGCTACATGAGTGCAAATAAAAGTATCTCTATCTTTACTTTAAAATGGACAGTTGACAAGTGCATGAATCTACCATTTAGGGCGTACTTCAGAACTATATAAATGCCATCGATGGCAGGATCCGAGCAACAAGGGAAAAATAAACTAGAGTCAAAGCACACACAAGGACACACCTCCTTTTCTTTATAATTTCTAAAGAGGTGGTCACAACACGTGCAAAAAGACATGTACAGCATAACACACGATTGGGCCGCATCAAGACATAAAACGCACGAACACAGTAAACTATTATTTTTATATTTTTAATCTTCCTAATTTTTAAACTTTTTTCAAACAAAAATTATAATTCCGGATAATGAAAATTATTTTTTAGAACACAATTTTTTTTCATAACATTGCATTTTTTTTTAATGAGGAGGGATTTACTTACACTCTTTTTTTGTAACACCGGATTACATCCTATATTTTTAAAGTTTTCAAAGTCCAAACAGTCGATTCAAACCGTTGAACATGATGGATATATTAAAATGTACTTGCAGATCAAATTTTACATTTTTTGAATTTTTTTACTATTTATTAATTATTTTACAAAATCGTTGTTTTTAGACCATTGAATTTTTGTACCCATCTTAATAAATAGTAAAAAAATTCAAAAAAATGTAAAATTTGATCTGCAAGCACATTTTAATATATCCATCATGTTGAACGGTTTGGATCAACTGTTTTGACTTTGAAAATATATGATGTAATCCAGTGTTACAAAAGTATCCCTCCTCTTTTTAAATTTATAATTTTGGAAAAATTTCCAGTGTACCCATTCAAACTTTTAAAATAGCCAATATCTCCAGACAAACTTAACTTTCTTTCTTCTATTCCCATTTTTTTATTTACCCATATATTTAGTTATTCTAAAAATAAAATAGACAAATATACCCTCGTCTCTCATCTCCTCCTTTTTCTTTCACTGTATATGATCTCTCTCCTCTGGCATTTATCCCATAGTGCTTTATTTGTGGAGGCAAAATTACAAAGTTCAAGGCCTCTCAATCGATTTCATATCTCTATTTCTATTGAGCATATCACTATTTTTATTTTTAAATCTGTTTATACCTTCGAGGAAAATAAATTCTGATAAAAAAATGATAAAACAAAATTATCTAGAAAAGATAATGCCTTATATTGATGCTGCTGGCAAGGTTTTTCTGACAATGTATAAAACTGGATTAGGTGCTGTCCTGTGAGTGGGGCCCACGGTCTTTGGTTTTAAGTTATGCAAGTAATTCTTTGTTAGCTACAGGACTTTGGATGCGTGCCTTTGTTGTTGAACTAGTTTACTGTTGTGAGTCGCGTATAAAAATACGAATTTCTTCTCTATTGCTAGTTGAGAACTTTGTAACTTCGTTCTGCCACCACAAATAAAACACCATGGGATAAGTCAAGAGGAGAGAGATCATATACAGTGAAAGAGAGATGAGAGATGAAAGAGGAGAGTATATTTGTCTATTTTATTTTTGGAATAACTAAATAAATAGTTAAATAAAAAAATGGAGATAGAAGAAAGAAAGTTAAGTTTGTATGGGGATATTGGATATTATGGTGCTTTTATGGGGATATTGGCTATTTTGAAAGTTTATATTGGTACACTGGAAATTTTCTCTATAATTTTTGTTACAATTTTCCATATTTTCTGACATTTTTTGTTTTCTACTTGTTAAACAAACTTTGATTTAAAAAAAAAATAGTTAAATGTGACGAAATGTGAACGGCCATGTTTGGTCACGATACACGTGTAATCACGGTGTGACTAAAGGCCGTGATCATTCATGTGTGGTGATCATTTTCCGTGATTTTGGTCAAGACACAACATGATACGTGAAAATTTGATTTAATCACGACACGGCACGTAATTCAAATCACGATATAACTAGTCATGTCACGACACAACATAGTACAAATTTACATCCCTACATATATAAACATGATACGTGAGCCTGACGTACGGTCTTGTTGAAAGTTTAAAATTTACAAGACTTGACTAATTTTAATTATTTAAGTTTTTAAAGATTCAATGTCATAAAAGAATATTTATTAATTAATGAGGTTAAATTTTAGAACCATAAACCTATTACAAATGACGATGAGTCTCGTCTTTTACCGAGTTTTATTTGAGCTTTGAAGTTTTAATCCCTTGTCCTTATCTTTCACGGGCCCCAAAATTATAAATAACGGGTCTATTTTACACAGTCCAGTGTTAGCTTAGTTGTTTTATTATGTTATGCAAAGGAGCTGGGTTTCTTGCCAATTGCATTCTTTTTTTTTTTATTTGTTTTTCCAAATTCTCTTGTATATTGCGACTTGCCATATAAATATACATTTTGTTTCTTGTTTTAGAATCCCGGCCGAGTTCACTGGTTTGGCAAGAGGAAGGAAACGGAAACAATGGGTATCAAAGTTGCCGCGTTATGCGGATGGTAATTACTGCTGCTCTCATTTTAGAAATCTCCATTTGAGGGAGGATAGTAAAGAATTCATGAAGTTGTTGGGTAAGAAATGTACCTCTAAGAGGCAAGTTCGTAACTAGGGTTTGCATAGTCCAGCTAACTAAAGTCATTTGCATTGCTTTGCTTGTGTAAGATTATTTAATTATGTCTTAAGCATGTTGTCAAAACTCAAAAGCAATATTACAAATGCTTTGTTTAATTGTGGCTCACTGTTATGTAAAGTTGGACTCAAATTGGGCATGCATCTATGGTAATGTGAATTTTGAAATGTGAATATTCTTGCTTATTGTTATGTTGGTCTTTGGTGATATTTATTCATTTTAGAAAAAAAAAATATAAATATCAACCGAGTTGTATTTCCGCTGATTTAACTTAGTTGAAGTTATATTTCCATTGATCTAATTCTAATTCATGAGTGATGTGTTTACATATCAAGTTCATAATTTTTCATATTAATTTATAAATTAATTTTAGTACATTCATTACCGCTTGATTTTATAATAAATTAATTTCAAAAAAAATCATAAATTTGATATGTAAACGAATCACTCGTGATGTTGATCAATTTCAACTGTTTATATTCATTGATTAAAACCCATATGATAAATTTTTGAGTTAAGCTCATATGTTAATAGCAGGAGTGAAGCTACGGTACTATGAATTAATAGCGCATATCAGTCCGTACTATGGATTGATCGATATCTCTATTTTAAAAATCCAAACAATTAATCTGAACCGTTCAACATGATCTCCAAATAAAAATGTACTAGTAGATCAAATTTTTACATTTTTTAGAATTTTTAAACTATTTTTTGGATAAGTAGAAAATCACTTTTATCTAAAAAGATTAGACCATTCAAAGTAGTCATTTTCTACCTATCTGAAAAAATAGTAAAAAAATTCTAAAAAATGTAAAATTTAGTATGCAAGTACATTTTCATATGAAAATCATGTTGAACGGTTCAGATCGGCTATTTGGTCTTCGAAAATAAATATATTAATCCGTAGTATGGAACAATCCGCGCTATGCATAATACCATAGCCTCACTCTAATAGCAGAACATATTATTGGACTATTGAAAATCTACTTATTATGTTTCAGGTGGTTTCCATTTTGCATTTCTTGATCTTTTTTTATCATTATTGCAGACTAGACCCTTTCTGATTATACTATTAAATAACAAAATTATTTCTCATGAAATGGAAGATCTACAAAATACAACGATTTAATTTAGTAATTTCAAATAGAAAATAGAATAGAATCTTTTTGTAATCGATTATGTATTGGTTTTCATTATTATGGAATCTAAACTAGACAGTTAACTATCTCTAAACTATGGTTTCAAGCCTTGGTAGAGATTAAGTGATAGAGATACACAATGCTGGTAGAGATTAAGTGAAATGTTCTCCAGTGTTACAAATAATGGACATATCCAGTGATCATCTAACAATTCCCAATTCCATTTGTATAACTATGAGAGATGTACAGATTGTACAATTCTATAAGCAGAAACTCCAAATTAACACCTTTTCTCAAACTAAAAGTTGATACCTTCTTCTTCGACGCAACAAAGCAGCTTCACGCTGCTTGCGTTTCAACTTTTCTCTCTGGCATTCTCATAAAACCACCTTCTCCTCCATTCCCTAAACAACCCCATTCTCACAATTTGTCTATTAAACCGATCAAGCCCCTCATCCATGTCGTCTTCTTCATCTACCACCACCTCCACATTGAAGTTTCTCTTCTTGGCGCACAAGATTATGCTCCTCTCTCTCCTCCAGTGATGGCTGTTTGCTGGTTCCTGGCATGGGGATTTGGAGAAGAGGAAGGGGATTGCTGGTGGTTAGAGATCGGATCATCGATCGTAGTAGCACGCTCTTTGATTGAAGATTTCTTCTCGCATCGTTGGTTAATTGGCGCCGAGTTCTAACGATGTCGCGATTGATCGCGATCGTTGTAGGCAATTTGTTTCTTTCATTAACTCAAAAAAAAACAAAAAATTGTTTCTTTCCGGTTCACCTAAAATAACTCAAATTTTAAATTTAGATCTGAACCGTGAGATCTACGTAAGAACGAATATTAAAGGGACCCGGGCATTCTACCTCAGGAATGATTGGCTCGGATTCTGATCGGACGACCTGGATATATACTAAAACATTTGAGATACTTCAGAGGATATTCGTTTTTGTCGCACTTCAATTAAAATTTTATGTAGATTTTTCAAAAAAAATTAAAATTACGCTCCTAAAATTTATAATATTATAATTATTCTTTTAAATTGTAAAAACTCTTTTTATTTCGATTTATTGTCATTTATGTTAATACTAATTTTAAATAAAAATAAACGACATAAAAGAATTGGATTTCTTGGTGAAAAAATCTTTCCTTCATCAATTCAGATTGAATAGGCGCACCAAGAAAAAAATAATGAATACTATAAACGTGACCTATCGCCTGCTTAGACTGTGGAAAGTTTTAGTTTTTATTCTTCATTAAAAGAATATAAAATATATGCATGCCTAACAATTCAGTCTGTTAATTTATCTAAATTGTGAGAACAAATAGTTAATTTATTTTTAAATTTGATGAAAAAATATATAAAAGATAAAGAAAATAAATTAGAAGAATGAAATTGGGAATCCCCAATATCCAACTGAAATGATACTGGAACCAAAGAGGTACCAGTAAAGAACTACAAGCTTCTAATGACTAGAAAAAATTACAAAATAATAGAAGCCTAGCTAGTTAGTATCATCTGTTATCAAATTTACAGCTGCAAACTGATACACATAATTTCTGTCCCAAAAGAACAATAGTAAAGACAAGTGTTATAGCTGGTGTCTGATGTGAGGTATGCTAGATGGTTTTCCAGAGGTTTTCTCTGAAGGGAGTTTTATATATAGTCCTCCTGCATTTTAAAAACGTTACTGTAGGTTACTTCTGTTACTAATAAAATGGGCTGACAGTCTTTCAATAAAAAAACTTTATTATGTTGTGTAACTGGTATATCCTAAAAATTAAGCCTTCCAATTTATCATTTGTTGACACAAAATGCATATTTAATCTTATTTTGGTTTTAATATTTCTATTTATTATTATGTGGATGCAATATATTAATTTGTACAAATTAAGTTGACTGATTGTAATATAAGTTTGTGTAGATGCAATATACTAGTATGATTAAACCCTTGTTACTATGGGCTTCTAACCATGTTGTTATTAATGCTGATATTTATTGTTTAAGCGAAGCAGAGAAAGGGACTCCTATTTGGGCCTTTGACCGGCCCACCAATGGGGACAGCCGAGCCCATTAAGCAACAAAATGAAAAAGAGAAAGATCGACTTACGCGTGGTATTGGTTTCTTTCGAGAGTCCAAGGTTGTTTAAGGTATTCAAATAAGTTTATCCAGTCAAAATGTCAAAAACCCTCAAAATAAACTTAGCTCTCCAGCGACTCCACCTGTCGTAAAACCCGCGCCGCCTGTTGTGCTAAAAACGAAAGCAAAAGAGAAACAATCAATCGTCGCCTTTGTCTCTGGCAATCGGATTCTTATCACCTCCGCTTCGTAGACACCACGACTCAACAACCATGTGTTCCCATCTTGTTTTAAAGAGAGCAATCTACTCCTGTTTCTTCTCTCCTCCCCAATGCCATTACCACCATCTCCTCCGATCTCATCTTTCAACCCAAACCCAGCCCCAGGAGTTGCCTTTTATTGCCTACTATCTCATCTCCTCCTTCGGCTTCTCTGTCGATCGAGCGCTCAAGGCCTCCGCGAACAGTAATCTTACGGCTATCAAGTCCCCGGCACGGCCTGAAGCAGTGGTAAAGTTCCTAGTTGATACTGGCTTATCCCATTCTCAGATCAAATCTGTTGTTTCAATCCGGCCAGATCTTCTGGGATCCAATGCGGATAAGATCCTGAGACCAAAGGTGCGTGAAATGATGGAAGAGGGGATCCCTGGAGAAGTACTGGTTCAATTGATCCGATACAACCCGGCTGTACTTCAATTGAAAGACAATCTTGCCCGCCGCCTACTGTTTTGGAGAGATTTTGTCGGGAACAACGACAAGGCTTTGTTGAAGATTATTTCAAGGAATCCTTTGCTATTCTCATTGCACATTGACAAGCGTATTCTACCCAGATTAAATTTACTGAAAGAATATGGATTGTCGAATGGAGATATGGTTTCATTGTTAGGTGGAAGAAGCTGTTGTAGTCGTAACCTGGTTTCTATAAGACAGATACTCGATCTAATTGAGGAGCTGGGGATTCCGAGGGAATCTGGGATGTTTCTATGGGGTTTAAAAGAAATCAGTAATTTCAGCATAGGTAAGATTAAAAGCAATGCAGAGTTCTTCAAGAACACATATGGCTGGTCACACGAAGAGATGTGTGCTGCCTTTAGGAAGTCACCTGCGGTACTCAAATATTCAGAGGAGAAAGTGAAGTTGAGTATGAACTTTCTTATGAGAAAAGCTGGGATTGACGCGAGGAGCATAGCTTTGCAACCGCGGTTACTCGGGTGTAGCTTAGAGAAGGTATTGATCCCGAGGTATACTGTACTGAGTACACTGCAAAGCAAGGGACTGAAGAAAAAGTACAGTTTTTTCACTGCTTGTTTGGTTCCTGAAAGGCGCTTCCGCGAGATCTATGTCATGCCGTATGAGAAGGATGTGCCTGGGCTTGGTGAAGCTTATGCTGCTGCTTTTGGTGGGAAAGTTCAGGTCTGACTATTGTTCTTCTGGGGAAGAAATTATGTGTATCAGTTTGCAGTTGTAAATTTGGTAACAGCTGATACTAAACTAGCTAGGCTTCTATTATTTTGTAATTTTAGTTTTTGTTGAATTATTTTTCTAGTCATTAGAAGCTTGTAGTTCTTAACTGGCACCTCTTTGGTTCCAGTATGATTTCAGTTGGATATTGGGGATTCTCAATTTCCATTCTTCTAATTTATTTGCTGTATCTCTCTCTTTTTCATTTTATTTGCAAATGTCACTTTTTAATAAAGGAACATTTACTATTTTCTAACCTCTTTTTTTTTGTGAGAACTTGGGCTTGAGATTCTGATATGGGTAATATTTTATTTGGTAGCTGTGCATATATTAGCACAGAATAAGAATCATTATTAAAATAAAATCTAATTGATACTACATTGATTCACCTCATCTTAATTCCAACTACAGAGGAATTAAAGAAGAATGCCACTTACATTGGCACACCCGGGAAGGGAATCTTAGCAGCCGATGAATCAACCAGCACGATCGGCTCGGCATCAACGTGGAGAACAATGAGGAGAACCAACGTAACTTGCGCGAGTTGCTCTTCTTGAAACTTTCCGTTGATGTGCTCGATGAGAACGGCGTCTTGCCGGGAATTAAGGTTGACATGGGCACCATTGCGATCGCCGGCACAGACAGCGAGACCACCACTCAGGTTTGTTGTAGGCTGTACAAAACCAATTCTAAATAAAATTACACTGAAATTACAAGCTTTATTTTGATCATGATTTAAGGCCAAGTGGTGCATCAGAATATGAATTTAATATTTTGATCATGATTTCTATGTTTGATTTTTTGTTTGTTTTTAATAAGAGAAATGTGAAATGACTTTGTCTGATTGTTTTTTTTTCTTTTTGGAAGTAGAAATTGTAATTTTTTTTGAAGAAATTGTAATTTATACCTGGCAAACTGAGATTCTTTTGAGACTATTAAAATTTAACAAATAGGTGGAGATCTACAATGGTATTCACTCTTGTATAAAGTAGGGTACCAGCAAACATATTTTATGCAACAAAATCAGAACAGCTGATTAGAAAAAGGGAAACAGTTGTATAGTTACAAGTTTGACAACTGCTAAAATGCTGATATTTTGAAGTGTTTGGTAAATAGTCTTTTTGCGTTTTGAAAACGTTGCTGTAGTTTACTTCTGTTAGTAATAAAATAGGCTGACAGTCTTTCAATAAAAAAAACTTTAGTATGCTGTGTAACTGGTATATCCTAAAAAAACTTTAGTATGCTGATATTTATAATTTGTTGACACAGATTCTGTATATGTTTTCTTATTTTATTTTTAATTTTGATATTTATTATTGTGCGGATATAATATATTAATTTGTACAGATTAATTAAATTGACTGATTGTATTATAAGTTTGTGCGGATGCAATATACAAAGGGCAGTTTGATTTTTAACATATCATCTCATACGACAATATATATTTTATTCAATTTAAGCTTTCGGTCTTTATCTTTCATATGACGAACAGGTACTTTAATGTAATTGCAATAATGAGGATGGGAAGTAACAGTCGAATTGATAATTAGTGTTCTATATATTTGATTGTATGTTTAAATTTTATAAACTCAGAATCTGACATTTTCCTTTTTCTTTTAGTTGAACTTTGACAATAATAACAGGGATTGTTCCAGATATTAGTCTTAGGCTTTAAAATTTGTTTGATGATGCTTAGAGTTGTGTGTTGTTTAGACATCCAAATTTTTAGCTAATAAATTTTGATTTTCAGATATTATCTTTGCAACTTTTCTTTTCGAATTCACAATTTTTACAATTTTTTGCAAGAACAATTCTCTTTGGCATCCACTTTGATGTTTTTTTGTCCAATTTCTGAATTTTGTCCATTGGAAGCACAGTTTCTGACAGACTTTGATATCCACTTTGCACTTTTTTATGTAGATGGGAAGCACAATTTAAACAAATCAAGCAAGTATTACCGTACCAGTTTCTGATGTGCGTTGTACTAGTACGTATGGTTATGTTTTTTTTTTTTTTGTTGAAATTTACCAACTTAATTTTGGTCCAAGAGAGGAGGGTATTTAAGTATTTACATACTACAATGTGAGAGAAGGGGATGTTAAGTCTTAAAATTCTGCTATCTTACTGAATAAGTGCTTCTTAGAATTAAATTTTTAATCCTCCTCTCTCTCTTATACAGAGGGTTGCCGAAAATGAAGGAAACAGGGGCGGAACTAGAAAATTTTGATAGGGATGGTTGAAAATTAAAATGTACAATTGTGGTGAGTGGAATTTGAACTCAAGACTTTTTAACCATAAAATGAAGCTTTAACTACTAGGCTACAACTTAAACATATGTCATTTATTGAGGGTGACTAGACTATATAAAAAATTTAAAAAAGATAAAATTTAATTAAATTTCTGTATGTATAATTAAAATTTTAAAATTATAGGAGTGGTTTAACCACCTTTGGCTAAGACTTAGATTCGCTCCGGAAGGAAATACAACTTTCCAGCAATGAACCATAAAGGTAGACATGTGAAACATATGCACTATTTAGATTATGCAAAGTATACTATTACTACACCACAAAGGTGTTATTCTTTTGTACTAGTAACTGATATGAAATGCTCAACCAAGAATTCTTCAATCCAAAATCAAGCAGCTTTGACTACAAACCAGTTTGAAATGTCCAACACCAATAGATTCTCACATATCAGAATTTGACAAAAGGCACAAACCCAATGGTTTTCTGAAAGAAAAAAAAAAACAGACAAGGCACGAAACCAATATGAACATCGCATCAGTTGGTACTTGGTAGAATAATCAGTCAAAATCTAAAATGTGGATTGACGATGAACTTTAAAATACAATAAAATATATCCGACAAACTGAAGATTGATCCGACGGTCAACGGAGACGAATCTTGAATCTTGAATTTTTTTTTTTCTTTAAACAAGCCCGTAGGCAATCTTGAATCTTTTTTATTAATGAGAAGATAATGGGAGAGATCTTTTCACGGTCCCACCGCTCGCTCGCTTGCGAAGGAAGTAAACCAAGGACCAAAACGGTAATTAATCCTGCAAATCAAACCGCCTTCCATTTAGTGTTATGAAAAGGATCCGGGTCGGGTCGGTCCGGTCCAAACTCGACCGGTCCCCGGGTTGACTCGGGCACGGGTTAGCCCGGGTCAACGGGTTGAGTCGGGTTGGGGTCTGAGTTGGCCGACCCTAACCCGGCCTAAACCCGGCGGGTTAGGTCGGGGCGGGTTAGGTCGGGTCGGGGGTCGGTCCGGTCCGGGTAGGTCCGGTTCGGTTTTCTTTTTTCTTTTCTTTTCTGTTTCTGTTTTTTTTTTTCTGTTTCCAGAGATGTTTTCATCTGTTTTTTTTTCAGTTTTTTTTTATTTTTTTTTATTTGAACTCAATATCTTTTTGTTATAACAAAATCAAATTAAGTTAAAACCGAATTTTGTTAAAACCAAATTATTCTAAAACCGAGAGTCCGAGATATACCGAATTAGTTTAAAACCGAATTATTTAAAAACAAAAGTTACCCTCCTCCTTTATTCCGGGCTTGGGACCGGCTATGTAAAATAACATAGGCGGAGTTCTAACTTTTTTTTTGTTAGTAATTATTCTTTAAAATGAAACAATTGAAATATTTAGAAATTATAATTTAAAAAAATAACAATAAAGATTAAAAGAGGTTAGAATTTTATACCGACACTACCTATCTAGTAGTTGTTGTGCATATACCATAGGTCGTTCTCTTGCTCACCGTCCGAATCTTCGTTAGGCTCAGGTCCCTCGGTACCGCTTTCTTGAGTGTCGACACCGGATGATGACGCTTCCAATCCCATGGCATGTTGCGTGCGATTTTCAGCATCAATCCAGTCTTTCAAGCACACAAGTCTCTCGAAAACATGTGCACCCAGCTTACTTCGTTTATCGGTGAGGATCCTGTTCGCCGAGCTAAAACAGGATTCGGAAGGGACGGTTGACACGGGCACGGCAAATATGTCGCGGGCCATCATCGCCAATGTTGGATAGGCAGTTGCATTCCTCCTCCACCAATCCATGAAGTCAACTCCTTCATTTTCGTTGGTCCCCAAACAGTAGCTCATTAACTCGTTCGTGTTACCTTGGGATCCCGTCGGGTCGTCATCATCCTGGAAATCGCCTAACAATCCAGTACTGTTGTGTGTGGATAGACTATTAAAACAATAGAAAAAATTAGTGGACAAATAATGTAGATATTATAAATAATAAATATTAAAATCATATGTATATTTATATTCATACCTCACGCCACCGGTCGAAGGCGGTTGGTCGGCATTTCTTCTTTCGCTGTATATGGCAAACATGTCCTCCAATGCCTTTTGTACGCGGGGCTCCTCGTCCCTCCAGTTTAATTTTAGATTTCTCTTGTAGGCTTGAAGTATTTTTACCGTGAACTTCTTCTTGTATGCCGGATGAAGGCAGTTTGCAATAACGGTCAAGAGGGGTACCTCTTCCCAATATTTAAGAAATTTTACCTTCATGGCTGCTACGATCGGATGAAGAGGGGAATCCTCACTATCCCTATCTTCCATATCACGGTACACCTTGGAAATATAGTAGAGATGGTGCAGCAACTCATGTGCCGTCGGTGAGTACGAGCAAGATAATTTGACGGTTGCGGTGAAAAAGGTTCCAAGGAATTGTGCAAGCATTATTATTCGCTGCCATTCGGGGTCGGTGAGTTCCAAAGCTTGTCCTTCGTTCGTCGACCTCAACATCTCCCCTATAGCCGCCTTGTAAGGAATGCATCGGTGCAGCATCCTGTAGGTGGAATTCCAACGGGTGTCTATATCCCAAGGTACCCTCATTTTGCCCAAACCTATTCTTTCGCACAAAGCTGCGAAATTTTGTTTTCTTTCTTGGTTTGAATAAATATGGGCAAGACCTCCCTTGAATTTAATTATCAAGTCCTTTACGGCTTCTACTTTAAGGCCATCTTTTACGGTAAGGTTTAGTATATGGCAAGCACACTTTTGGTGAAACAGTGGACCATTCATGATTGAGTTTAGGGACCGGATGAAATGATCGATGGACGCTATATTGTTGCTAGCATTATCGAATGAGATAGAAAAAATCTTGTTCCGTAAATCTCTTTTGAGATTATATTCTTGTAAAACCTCAATAATTGAATGGTAAATAATTTGTGCAGTGTGCGGGGAATCTAACACCCAAAAACTTAAAACCTTTTTTTGTAAAACCCAATGCTCATCGATCCAATGACCGGTAATACAAGAGTACCCTAGGCCATGTTTACCGGCAGTCCATATATCGGAGGTAATGGAGACATTATAATTTGCATATCCAAATATAGCCCGTAGGTCGTTTTTCTTTTGGATAAACTGGTTTTTAATTTCACGTACCATTTTTCTATGATGGATTCTCTTATACAATGGTTGAGCACACCCCCGAATTACTAGCCGGGCAAAACTACTACAATTACCCATACTAATTGGTTGTTCCTTGTGGACAATATATCGGGCAAATTCTTCAAGCATTATTTTTTCATCATATCTTTGGTGGGTTCTACTACCATCTTTGGCCGAAATTCAAAAGTATAAAAAAAAAAAAAAAAAATTCCAACCCCTTTGCCGAATTTCACAAGAAAAAGAAAAAGAAAAAATAAGTCTAATTCAAATTTGAAAAATATATTAAAAAAATAAGTCTAATTCAAATTTAAAAAATAAGTCTAATTCAAATATTAAAATTAAAAAAAAATAAGTCTAATTCAAATTTAAAAAAAAATGTCTAGAAAAAATAAGTCTAATTCAAAGTTAAAAAAAAAGTCTAATCCAAATTTAAAAATTAAAAAAAAATAAATCTAATTCAAATTTAAAAAATATATTTAAGAAAAATAAGTCTAATTCAAATTTTAAAATTCTAAGTCTAATTCAAAATCTAAATCTAAATTCTAAGTCTAATATAACCTATTTAAATGTAAATCTAAATTCAATATAAATTAAATTAAATGTAAATTAAATCTAAATCTAAATTAAATCTAAATTGAATTCTAATCTAAATTAAATTTAAATTAAAGCAAATAAAAAAAAATTCAGAAAAAAAGCACCCAGTGAAGGCATTCAAGCCTCTGCTTCCTTGGCCGAATTTCAAAAGTAAAAAAAAATAAAAAAAATAAAAATACAACTGCCTTTGCCGAATTTCAAAAGAAAAAGAAAAAGAAAAAGAAAAAATAAGTCTAATTCAAATTTTAAAAAAAAGTCTAATTCAAATTTAAAAATTTAAAAAAAAATAAGTCTAATTCAAATTTTAAAATTCTAAGTCTAATTCAAAAAAAAAAAAAAAGTCTAATTCAAATTTAAAAATAATAAGTCTAATTCAAATTTAAAAAATATATTTAAGAAAAAATAAGTCTAATTCAAATTTTAAAATTCTAAGTCTAATTCAAATTTAAAAAAAAAAGTCTAATTCAAATTTTAAAATTCTAAGTCTAATTCAAAATAAATATAACTTGTTCTAACTTATTTTAAAAATCTATTTTACAACAACAACTTATAACTCTAACAAAATAAAATATTTTCAAACAAATAAGTCTACCAAATCCAACATATTCAAAAATAAAATATAAATCCAACATATTTATCTAACAAATCTAACTTATTTATCTAACTTACCTATCTAACATATTCAAATCTATTTATATAACCTATTTATAAATAAAATACCTATTTTAAAATGTAAAATCTAACCTATTTCAAAATAAATCCGAATTTCAAAATAAAATACAATAATCTAACATATTTCAAAATATTCAAATGTAACCTATTACAAACTAAATATAACATATTTAAAAATAAATATAACTATCCAACAAATTCAAAAATAAAATATAACTTATTTATCTAACCTGATAAATCCGAATTTTAAAAAATAAAATCTAATCTATTTCAAAATAAATCCGAATTTTAAAATAAAATACAATAATCTAACAAATCCAATAATCTAACATATCATATAATCTAACATATTCAAAAATAAAATCCAATAATCTAACATATTCAAAAATCTAACATATCCAATAATCTAATATATTCAAATCTTATTATCTAACATATTCAAAATTTAAAAAATAAAATATAACATTTTTAAATTAAAGGCAACACCTCTGGTCCTCTGCTAAGTGGCAAGTGCTAACCAAGCCAAACTGCCAAAGGCAGTTGACCATTTTCGTTGGTCCCCCAGCGCAAGCCAGAGGCAACACAAGGTCACAAGCCAGAGGCAAGTGCCAAGTAGGCAGCAAAAGCAGGAGGGAAAAAAAAAATTCCGAACTTTGAAAAATTCAATAAATCTAAAATAAATCCGAATTTAAAAATAAATCTAAAATCTAAAATCTAACCTATTAAAAATAAGGGAAAATTGATTATTTGCCACTCCAAAACCTTGAAATTGTAAAAATGCCATCCCGAAATTTGAAATTGTAAAAATGCCATTCCAAACTTCATTAATTTGTAATTTTGCCACTCCAAATAATTAATGACTAAAATACCCTCCCTTCTTCTCCCGAAAGTTTTGTGCTTTGAGATTCGTGCAGAAAGGATTTGACCAGTCCGAGAATGCAGGGGGTCAGTATTTTGTGCTTTGAGATTCGTGCAGATATTCGGTAGAGGCGACAGTTCTTGGTACCGGTCAAATATCGGTACCAGCTGAAATTGGGTTGTTTATTTCATCGTTTTGAATAATTTCTTCGTGGTTAAACTTGTTTTTGGGCAAGGGATACGACTATGAACTCAATTCGAGGCTTTGAAGTCAAATTGAAGGATTTGAGCTTGAAGGCCCTGAGGTGCAGTGAACTCCCCTTTGCAAGACGATCATTATGGTGCTATCCCCTGACCCAATCACGGCCAATGTCACGCTGAAGAAGGAGGGCCCACCTTATCGGATTTGGAGTTCATACTCCAATAGCCCCGCATGGAATATAAAGGAGACTGCACGAATTTTAAAGAAGATGCACAACTCTTGATGCACCGTTTAAATTCCCTTGAAAACAGAGCTTGGTACCGAATATCTGCACGAATCTCAAAGCACAAAATACTGACCCCTGCATTCTCGGACTGGTCAAATCCTTTCTGCACGAATCTCAAAGCACAAAAATTTCGGGAGAAGAAGAGGAGGAGAAGAAGGGAGGGTATTTTAGTCATTAATTATTTGGAGTGGCAAAATTACAAATTAATGAAGTTTGGAATGGCATTTTTACAATTTCAAATTTCGGGATGGCATTTTTACAATTTCAAAGTTTTGGAGTGGCAAATAATCAATTTTCCCTAAAAATAAATCTAAAAAATATTCAAAATTTAAAAAATCTAATCTAACATATTCAAAATTTAAAAAATAAAATATAACATATTCAAAAAATAAATGTATCCTATTTAGAAATAAATCTAAAATGTAACATATTTCAAAATATTCAATTTGAACAAACAAATAAACATAACTCTAATTTGAACAAACAAATACAACATTTATTTGAACAAACAAATGAATCTAACATATTTCAAAATATCTAACCTATTAAACTCTAATTTGAACAACAAATGTAACTTATTCAAAAATCTATTTAAAAAAAAATAAATATAACTTGTATAACTTATTTTAAAAAAATAAGTCTAACATATTTATCTAACAAATCTATTTATCTAACCTATTTATAAATAAAATCCGAATTTTAAATAGTAAAATGAATCTAACCTATTTCAAAATAAAATCCAATAATCTAACATATTTAAAAATAAATCTAAAATCTAACATATTTCAAAATATTCAAATGTAACCTATTAAAAATAAAGATAACATGTTTAAAAAAACAAATATAACATTTATTTGAACAAACAAATATAACATTTATTTGAACAAACAAATAAATCTAACATATTTCAAAATATGTAACCTATTAAACTCTAATTTGAACAAACAAATATAACTTCTAAAAAAATAAATCCGAATTTCAAAAAGAAAATTTAACCTATTAAATATAAATCCGAATTACTCAAAATTACTAACAATATCTAACAATTACTAAAAATTACTAACAATTACTAAAAATTATCTAACAATTACTAACAATATCTAAAAATTACTAACAATTACTCAAAATTACTCAAAATTACTAAACATTACTAACAAATAACAATTACTAAAAATTATCTAACAATTCCTAACAATTACTAAATTAACCTATTTAAACTAATTCTAATTATCTAACAATTACTAAAAATAAATCTAACCTTTTAATCTCGCGGAAAAATCTTGCGGGAGGTGCCGAACTTCATAATTCCTCTACTTTCGTAATTCCGTTTGCGTATTTGTAGAATGAAATAAATTGCAACTATTTTTTTTTAAACAATAAAAATAAAATTTGAGAATAATGAAAATATTGAGAGTATGAGAATATGAGATTGAGAGATTGAGAGATTGAGAATAATGAGTATGAGATGTGAAAATGTTGTAAGAATGGGGGTGTATTTATGGTTTTTTTTTTGGGAGGGAAATTTTACCGTTGTTTTTAAAAAAATTTCAAATTTTTCGGTGGGGGTCGGGTTGGCCGGGTTGGGACTGGTCCCGCCGGGTTTGGGGGGGGTTAGGGTCGGGTTTTGGGCGGGTTAGGGTCGGGTTCGGGCGGGGCGGGTCGGATTTTGGCCGGTCCGGGTCGGGTTCGGGTAGGCGGGTTGAAACGGTGGGGGTATGGTCGGGTTTCGCCCAGAGAACCGCATCCGACCCGTTTCAAACCCGACCCAACCCTTTAGGTCGGTTCGGGTCGAATTCAAGGTCGGATCCGGGTCCTGAATTTGGTCAGTCCGGGTCGACCCGCCCGGGTTTAATCAATACACTACTTCCATTAATTAAGAGGCGCTTATTAAGGTAAGGGATTCAAGTTAGAAATTTTTTTTGGTAAAATCCCCGAGACCCCCACTAAATTCCCGACATTTTTATTAATATCCAAAGTTTAATAGAAATTAATATTTATGCCCAGAATTCTGGGGTTTCGCCAAAAATGCCCAAACCGGCCATAAAATGGCCGGTTTACTCTCCCCATAAGCCGGCAATTTTATGACCGGCTTACTCTTTTTTTTTTTTTTTAATAGACATTATGAAGAGCAAGATAATGAAATCTAACACTGAAAATTTGAATTTTTTTGTTTAAATTATTTAATAGATTTTTTCTTTTGATATATAATTAGCATATTTATACTAAAATATGCTAAATTACTTAAAATTATGTTGAATTACACTATATTAAGTTAAATTACACTAAATTACATTACATTACGCTAAAATACGGTAAATTACGCTAAATTACATATGAATAGGGACGATATCTTCACTGAAAAGGCAAAAAACGATGACGAAACTTCAAACGGTCATAAAACGGCGCTCGAGTGTCCGATTTCAGCAAATGACCAATTTTCGGAAAACTTGCGAAAATACGCATGCGTTCGTGCTAGCTATGTCGGATTTCAAAATTCAAAATTGCCAAAAAACTAAGGGAAGAGCCTCAAAACTTGAGTTGAAGTTTCCGATTAAGATTTTTATTTCTATTATTCAATCTAAGTAGCTCAGTAAATTAGTTACATAATGAACTTGTAGAATACCAATTTTTACTGTTTTTCGAATTTTTTTACTATTTTTTATGATTCATGAAAAATGACACAAAATCGGTCTACTTTAGCGTAATTTTGCGTAGTTTAGCGTAATTTACCGTATTTCAGCATAATTAGCGAAGTTATTGTAATTTAGCGTAATTTAACGTAATTTAGTGTAATTCAACATAATTTATTGTAATATAGTGTAATTCAACGTAATTTCAAGTAATATAGTGTATTTTAGTATAAATATGCTAATTATAAATCAAAAGAAGTAATCTAACAAATAATTTAAATAAAAAATTCAAATTTTCAGTGTTAGATTTCATTATTTTGCTCTTCATAGTATTTCTAAAAAAAAAAAAAAAGTAAACCGGCCATAAAATGACCGGTTTGGGCATTTTTGGCGAAAGTCGGGAATTTTGAGCATAAATATTAATTTCTAATTAACTTTGGATATTAATAAAATGTCGGACTAAATTCAGAAACGCAAACTTTCTTTTTCTAGCCAATCTCTGTTTTCCTTCCTTACAAAAAAAGGAAAAAAAATATAAAGAAAAAGAAAATACTCTTGACCGGATAATTTTTTTATCTATAAAAAATATTATAAAATAATAAAAGAAAAGAAAAAGTATTTTGGAATTTCGATGCATTATATGGAACAAAAAAAATCGATTCAAAGTTTTTTTTTTGTTTGCCGGTTGTTTTGGAATATTTGTAGTTTTGAATAATTGTACAACATGTTGTACAGTAACAATACAAAAATTATGAAAAGTAATACACTTATCATAGCCACAAAGGATCCAAAAAAATTCGATTGGGAGAAATTTATCTGGTCCAACGTTTGAAGCTGAAAAAAATTCTTCGATCCATCTATACATGGAACTTCCAAAGTATTCTTTCTTTTTTTTGCTTTTTTTATAATATTTTCTATAAATAAAAAATGCTCATCTGATCTAGTGTTTTGAAAAAATTGGCCGGTCCTGGACCTGACCGGACCACCCGTGAAACTGACCCAGACCGTGGTCAAAACCCGGCCCGGCCCGGACCGAGGATAAAGAGGGTCTTAGCAAGGTTTTGGTGTGTTTTTTCGACTAGACCCGGACTAACTCGGGCAGTTCTAAACTCTTGGACTGGGCCGGACCATAACCGGACTAAATCCGGACCGGACCGTGCCTAAACCATGATAAACCGGACTAAATCCGTGATAACCCGTGGTCAAAACCGTGCTAAACCGTGCTAAACCGTGGTCAAAACCGTGATAAACTGGTTTTTTTTTTGTTTTTTTAACAATTTAACTTTAAAAAAAATAGACCCGTGGACCCGTACAGACTGGACCTTGGACCGAACCGGACCGTGGTCAACTGGAGCATGGTCCAAGCACGAGTTTGGACCAACCATTTCAAATCGGACCCGCCGGACCCATACCGTGTAGACCCGTGGACCCGTGAGAACTGTGGACCGTGCAGAACCGTGGCCCGGCCGGATCCGGACCGGACCAAATCGGACCGGCCCGTTTGCAATACACTAATCTGACCAGTCTGTTAACCCCACCGTCATTCCTCATGCATCTATTCGTAAAACTTCTTTACATGTTTATAAATATATTTATATAACAATTAAATAGATACATAAATATTACGTATTTTATTTTTTCTATAATGTATTCACATTACTCTGTTTGTATTTGTTAAATTATTTTATACAAATTTTCTATAATTATGATTTTATGATTACTAAAATTTGCAAATAATATTCATTCAAAATTTCAAATTAATTGATATACTGTGAAATTAATATAAATCAAATCTCAACAATCTTATGTAAACAAGATATGTGAATAATGAATATATGTCTTTAATGTTAAATTTTAAATTTGTTTTATTTTAAAGACCGTCAAAAAGTTCAAAGTAAACTATTATAAAAGGGCTCCCCCTTTTAATATTAAGCTCGATAAACTAAAATAATTCTGTAATATTTTTTTAGTGCGCATATTAGTCTGCCCTATGACTCAAATTTTTTGTTTGAAAGTTCAGTAAGATTACCATATGAATATATACTTGTAAATTAAATTTTACATTTATTTATTTATTTACTATTTTTGTATATAGGTAGAAAATCACTTGATATGAAAATTCTGGACTATCCAAAAACAGTGATTTTATACTCATCTAAAAAATAACAAATAATTTTTTAAAAATGTAAAATTTAGTTTTCAAGTATATATTCATATGAAAACTATGTTAAACGGTTTAAATCGGTCATTAAGATTTTAAAATAAAATATACATATCTATAGTATGGACCAATTCACACTATGCTAACAAAGCCTCACTCCCCCTTTTCTGGCTCCTATCATTTCAATCCACACTATGTTTGTGCGTTGTTTGTGTTTGTGCTGGTTTGTTATGTTGGTTCTTCATCTCCTCTCTCCCCCTCTTGTTCCTCCCTTTCCTCCTTTCTTTTTTTTGCTCTCCTATTCCAAGCTCTCTTTTTTTAGCTCCCACACTGACAGATTTCCTTTGAGGCCTTTGCTTGGTTACTGTTTCAGTCCGGTTGAATCAGCTTCTGGTCCAGTTTGATTTAGTTCATTCATTGAGACTTATGCGTGGTGATTGCCCCGGCTAGTTGATTCAATGCCTTCTCTGCTTCACAGGTCTGCCAAAAGAAATATGACACACTATGTGCACAGAGAAAACAATCAGTAGACTTCTATTATTCCAATTAATCAAGAATAATCACATTTGTGTCCACATGATTCACATATCTTGTGTGTTTTTATTTTATGTATAGCTGAATGTTTTTAAAAACACTTGTTATAATCTAATGATACATGTTGTATATGCTACAATGTAACTTTTGTGTTGTACTATATATATATATATATATATACTATACGTGCTTAATAAAATGCTTACGGGCGATCCGACCATAAAAAAAAAAAAAAAAACATAGCCTCACTCATATCTTTTTCGTACACATAAGTTTGCAATGACGAAAAACACCTGCCTTATCCGCAGGAATACTATTAATTAAATAGAACAAAATATCCTTCGAGTCATAATCCATTGGTTTGAACAAGACTTGTTGTTTAGTCAGCTACAGTAACACAGACTGAGACACATTCCGACCAGCATAAATGTAATAATTATTCAAGTGGAAGTCAAAACTCAAAATATGATGGTTAGTAAGGTCAAAACACGGCGCACAACAAAAAAAACTTTCACTTGTTGCACTGATTACTGGGACCCATAACCCAAACCAAAGGTACCTCGTCCAAACGGAATTCGCATCCTCTGTGATATCTCAACTTTTGCGTGTTTTTTGGAAAATATCAACTGTTCAAATACGTTCTGTACGAATCTCAAAGCACAAATAATGCTGGCCCTCTTCGCTATTTCCGAATAGGCACCGGACACGTCGGTCACGCAAAAGTTGAGATATCTCAGAGGATACGCACTCGTCCAAACGGTTCCAACAAAAGCAAGCAGAGGGGTTTTGTGGAATTTCCAGTGAGAATAGGCTGGAATCTAGATGGTGGTCGAAACTTGGATTGCAAGGAAGTTACACGACATTCTCGCCCCACCGCCTTTCCAAAACCCAAACTGCTCCAGAGCCCCATATCCTCTGAGGTACTAGAATATTTCTGTTTGGATCACAGCCGTCTGATCGGAATCCGGGCCAATCCGGCCCGAGGTGGAATGTATGGGACTGCTTTAATAGTCGTGCGGATTATGATTGGACCGTCCAGATCCAAAGAAAATATTATGTTACCTTAGGTATACTAATTCGTGGCCCCACCTCCTCTAACCCCTGCTCTTATATAACCTGAATTCCATTTCCTTCGATCCCAGTCAAAACCCTAATCAATGAATGAATGCCTCAAAATTCGGTTGATAATTGAAAGGGAAAATCTCTTTCGACCTCATCCATGGCGGAGCAGCTAGTACTTCCATCGCCACCAAAGAATGGTGCTCTGACTCTCCACCTTCCAGTGATCTTATCAGAAGGCAGCGAGAGGGTCCACTTTGGCAACTTGTCCGTACATCCATCCATCGGCTTTAAGAAACTCCAGCTGGATCTCTCTAAGATGATCGGCGTGCCTCCGTACCAGATGTCGTCATTTCTCGAACGATCCACATCAGACAGGATTCCAATCGACCAGAAAATGGATCTGGGCGTCTTGTCACGTGAGGAGGGCGAGTGGAAAATTCTCGCCGTCGTACGGCGGCCGGGAAACGGCCGGAGTCGCCGAGGTCGCCGCACCAAAGGCGGTTCCAGAGCGTTCACAGAGGATCGGAAGCCCCAGCCGGAGAAGATAATTCTCAGACGAAAGGACTCGAGCAACACCCCCGTGGTGTACGATTTAATGTATGGACCGGTGGCTATGATGCCCATGTGGGGCCACTTCTATCAGCCTCAGATCTGCGATGTTCAAATGGAGACTCAGAGTCAGAGGTTATGGCGAGACACGTGGCACGCACGTGAGCCTGCTCAGGCGGTGTGTGCTATTTGTGAGGCCGCCGCGTATTTGGGAGTGGATGCGGCGTTTCATTGTTGCGCCAGAGATGAGATTGTAGAGGTGGGGTCCTTTGTCAGATCTCCTGTGGGGCCCATCGAGAGGCCTTCGGTAAAGCGCGTGGAGAGCTGTGCTTAGTTTTCTTTTTACAAAAATACCTCATTAAATTTTTTAATTTAACATAGAGAAGTTTTTGAGCGAAGTGTGTGCAGTTTGGGTTGGAAATAGTATAAAAAGATTTCTTGGGATTGAAACGATATGATCCCTTTTTTTAGAGTAAAAATAATTCTTTGTTTTTTTAGAGAATCCAAAGCTGGTGGATTGGTATCTGGGTTAGGTTTTTTTAGAGGTGTGGATTGAGTTAGTTATTAGGCGTGTCAAGCAAGGATTGCTTTGAAATGGAAAGCAACTTTATGTAGTGTGAATATGAAAAATATGGATTGTTAAATGAATAGTTGACTTCCTTCTTGAACAATTCATAAAAGAAAAAATAAAGACGAATGAAAAAAACATTCCCAAAAGGGAGAAAAAATCTGGATGTTTGATTGTTTGTGCCCACCTGATTCGAGATATTTGTACATATCTGTGCAACGAAAACAAGTAATGTATATTATTCAGTTCAACCATTTTCAGATGTGAATTTGCATGGAAGAAGTATATTAATAATTGTTGAGAAAATAAAGAATTTAGGATCCGATAACCCTCAGACCCGTTAGGGATTAGTCTTCATTGGGTTTAATAGTAAATAAGAGAGTTATTAATTAGGGAATAAAAAAAGCAACTCAATCCTATTACTATTTTTAGTAAGTTACCGTTATGTATAGATAGACAACCGTTATAATTTATTTTCCTCCAAATTATATAAGGAGCTCACTGTACAAGATATAGAATAAGAATGAAAATATCAATTTTTCTCATTCATCCATTTCTCTGCTTCTATTCCGTAAAAATCAACATGGTATCAGAGCGACACATGTAATCCTGTCGCAAATTCCGCAAACAACAAGACTGTAGGTAACAAAGAACTACAGCACCATTCAATAGCTTACAATCCAAATCAAAGCAGACCTAAATTGCTCCAAATCAACAACCGCCAAATAGAGTCAACCCAATAAAAAAGGGAGAAATTAAGCTCAAGGTAGCACCTGTTCTTATCAAGAGCAAAATCCAACAAAATCAAGAACAAACATTTGTTCTTACAAACAAAAAAAAAACAGCGAATCCTCAAAACCAGCAAAAATCGCATCAATCACTGAAATCCATCTTTCAACTCTCAAATTAGCAAACCTCAAAGAGATGCAACTTACTTCCAACAGAAACCCTAGCTTGAGATCGGAAACGAGTAGAGCCGTCAGCACCGTTCGATGCACCCACTGCAAGAAGGAGGGACATGAGCAGACGTGGTGCTGGTTCCTCTACCCGTCGTTACGGCCAAGTAGGAAGGGAAGAGGTGGCGATCGAAAGGGGGAGCTTCGCCCAAATCACGAAGGAAGAAAGAGGGACTGGGAGAAAATGTCCCCTCTGGATCCAATGCCACAAGGGATCCGAATTCAGATCCGGTGCAACTACTTCTCTTACAACTTTTGGTGCAGCTACTTCAACAATACAATAGACATAATTCTGGTATGGCTACAAATTTAATTCATAATTGTCGAAAAACCAAATGGATTTTAGATTCCGGTGCAACAGACCATATGACCGGGAACATAAATTTGTTGCATAACTATAGAACCTGTAAAACCAAACAATTTGTGACCGTAGCTAATGGTGAACAAATGGAAATATTAGGAATTGGTACTATTAACCTTTTTTTTTAAAGAAATACCAAATGTCTTGTATATTCAAAATTGTTCAATTAGGAAAATCACGGATGAATGAAATTGTGAAATTAATTTTTCATCAAAAATGTGTTATTTAAATAAAGGATAACCAAGGAAATAATTGGTGAAGGTTTTGTAGAAAATGGACTTTATATTTTGAATTGTGAAAAGGTAAATCTAAATGTTAAAAAACAAGATAATTTAGACATTCTTTGGCATAAAAGAATTAGGCATCCTTCGGATAAAATTCTAAAACATATTATTGATTTTCCAAAATTAGATTGTAGTAATTGTGAAGTGTGTAAATTAGGAAAACATACTAGATTACCATTTCATTTATCAAATAGCAAAAGTAAGAAGCCTTTTGAATTAGTTCATTCGGATGTATGGGGTCCCGCCCCTATTGAATCATTTAATGGATACAAATATTTTGTCATTTTTATAGATGATTTTTCTAAAGCAACTTGGTTATATTTACTAAAAAATTAAAAGTGAAGTATTTTCTCACTTTCAAGATTTTTATAATTTTATAGAAAATCAATATGAAGCAAAAATTAAATTTTTAGATCCGATAATGGAACGGA
Source organism: Carex littledalei (assembly GCA_011114355.1). Lineage (NCBI taxonomy): Eukaryota > Viridiplantae > Streptophyta > Magnoliopsida > Poales > Cyperaceae > Carex > Carex littledalei. The sequence goes on along the minus strand of CM022085.1, from coordinate 5,346,658 downwards.
GTATATAAATAAAAAAATTTCAAACTTTTTTAAACAAAAATGAATTTTACATCAAACAACATGTGTCTATACGCCCGAACGGAAAAATAGACACTTGCTTGAAATGACCCGAGTCCTTTTATTTCAAAATAATGTACCAAAGATTTTTTGGTTGGATGCCGTTCTCACCGCCACATACTTAATAAATAGATTGCCAAGTGCAAATTTAGATTATAAAAGTCCATTGAAAATTATTTACCAACAAAAACTCAATATTGGACATTTACGTGTTTTTGGTTGTACATGTTATGTACACAAAAATAAACAAGACAAATTTGATTATACCTCGGTTAAGGCCATTTTTTTGGGATATTCATCACAAAAAAAGGGATACAAATGCTACGATCCAATCAATAAAATTTTTTACATTTCTAGAGATGTAACTTTTCTAGAAAATGAGCCATATTACAAAAATGTTGATAATAAAATCGACATCCAAGAACCACCAAACATATTCATACTACCTCAAATTGAGTTCCCGGAGGAAAATAGTACACCGGTACAAAATGAGGGGGAAATAGAGGAAATCCCTCAAATTGGTGGTGAAGAAGAAATCATAGAGGAAACACCTTTGCGAAGATCAATAAGAACAACACAACCTTCAACAAGGTTAAGAGATTTTATCACATATGAGGTATAATATCCTATTCAAAATTTTATTTCTTATGAAAATGTCTCCTCAAACCATAGAGCTTTTTTAACCTCAATTGCAAAAGAACAAGAACCATATAACTATGAGGAAGCCATTAAAAATCTTAAATGGAACAAAGCCATGAAAGAAGAATTAAGTGTCATTGAAAAAAATGACACTTGGGTAATAGTTCAATTACCAAAAAATAAAAAACCCGTAGGTTGTAAATGGGTATATAAAATTAAGTACAATAGTGATGGTACGGTAGAACGTTATAAGGCTCGCTTGGTTGTCAAAGGATACACTCAAACATACGGTATAAACTATTATGAAACATTTGCACCGGTTGCAAAAATAAATACCGTGATAATATTATTTTCCATTGCGGTTAACCAAAATTAGAAATTATACCAAATGGACGTAAAAAATACATTTCTTCAAGGAACACTTGAAGAAGAGGTATATATGTCATTACCACCCGGTTATGAAAAAAACCAAAATTGTGATCTAGCTTGCAAATTGAAGAAGTCAATTTATGGATTGAAGCAATCTCCAAGGGCATGGTATGAAAAATTAAGCTCTCATTTAATATCTTGCAATTTTAAAATTAGTAATGCCGATAATTCATTATTTGTCAAAATTGAAGGAGAAAACACCACCATTATTCTAGTATATGTAGACGACATTATCATTACCGGAAACAATCAAGAGCATATTAAAAATATAAAAATTCAATTAAAAGAAAAATTTGACATTAAGAACTTAGGCTATTCAAAATATTTTTTAGGCATAGAAATAGCATATTCAAATCAAGATTTATTTATCTCTCAAAGAAAATACACCTTAGATTTGTTAAAAGAAACCGGTAAACTAGGTTGTAAACCGGCCTCAACACCAATAGATGGTAAGAATAAATTAAATACCGAAGATGGTGAACCTTTAGAAGATATAAATCAATTTCAAAGACTTGTAGAAAAATTAATATACTTAACGGTAACACGTCCAGATATTTCTTTTTCGGTAAGTCAAATTAGCAAATTTATGCATGCCCCTAGAACACCACACTTAGAGGCAATAAATAAAATTCTAAGATATTTAAAAGGAACACCCAGAAAGGGAATTTGTATGAAAAATAACAATTCTAACAATATGTGTGGCTATTCCGATGCAGATTGGGCCAGGAGCTTCGATAGAAAATCGACAACCGGCTTTTGCACATTTGTAGGCGGAAATCTAGTCACATGGAAGAGCAAGAAACAAAACGTCGTGGCACGATCAAGCACCGAAGCGGAATATCGTGCCATGGCGTCTACCGCAAGTGAGTTGACATGGATCAAGCAACTCCTTTCGGATTTAGGAATTAAAATTCATGCGCCAATGCAAATGTTTTGTGATAATCAAGCGGCACGACATATAGCATCCAATCCGGTGTTTCACGAAAGAACAAAACACATCGAGGTGGATTGTCATTTTGTTCGAGAAAAAATTCAAGCAAAAGAAATTGAAACTCCCTATGTTCGAAGCGAAGACCAATTGGCAGACATATTCACCAAGGGACTTGAGCCGAGGCCATTTGAAAACAACGTGAGCAAGCTAGGATTAATTGACATCTACAATCCTAGCTTGACGGGGAGTGTTGAGAAAATAAAGAATTTAGGATCCGATAACCCTAAGACCCGTTAGGAATTAGTCTTCATTGGGTTTAATAGTAAATAAGAGAGTTACTAATTAGGGAATAAAAAAAGCAACTCAATCCTATTACTATTTTTAGTAAGTTACCGTTATGTATAGATATGCAACCGTTATAATTTCTTTTCCTCCAAATTATATAAGGAGCTCACTGTATAAATATCAATTTTTCTCGTTCATCCATTTCTTTGCTTCTATTCCGTAAAAATCAACAATAATTTTGTAAATAATGGTTAAATTTCATGACAAACGTACATTCAATGTATAATGGTGTACTATTGCTGACAGCAAAATACATAATAGGGGTTTAGGAAAACAAACACGGAGATTTTAAAGTTTGAGCAGAATTTTAGTTATTAACAGCGCGTCAATGTGATTTATTAGATACTGGCAATTGGAAGGAGCGCTCATATTGAATTTGCCAACATCTTTTGCATTCTTGCTTTAGATATAATCAAATAAACGATAAGAACTTACTCGGATCTCTAATTATGTTTCTTTCGACATTTGCATAAAAACCCGCATGGAAGAAAATTTCATTATGATGAATATTTTTTTTTTCTCTTGGCGTTTTTTGATTCATATATAGTCAGAGGCGGGTTAAAAAGGGTGAATAAAAATAATAAATAAATGATATTTCATCCATCCAAATATAAGTAAAAAAATATTAGAGTATATAAAATTATGAAAACTAAAAGACGATAATGTAAGTTTTCAAATGATATGTTAAAGAGTATATAAATCTAAACAGTCTATTTAATTTGAAATATTTTTTTATATATAATTGCTAGAATTTTTTCTCAAAGTCAAAATATGTTTTGACTAATTTATGTATTTGTTTATGTTATATTGATGATAAATTTAATTAATAATTCTGACAACTAATATAATATTTATTAGAACTAAAAAAGTTAGTTGTAGATATTTATTCTATAGAATTAGATAGATTTTATGAGTGGAACTAAATCGTTCTTAAGCTGACCATGTTATTTCGTGAGCTTTGTAGTTTCTAACGGCACTTAGAGGGGCTAGATAAGAGAGTCTCAAAGACTCTTAGATGTTTTTCTGTTAAACCATCTAAACTAACAAGTCAAATAAGCGTGTACAAGTAAAGTAAATAGAGTAGAGAGAAAGTTGACACGCAAGATGATAACGGAGTTCGGCGTAAAATGCCTACGTCTCCGGGGTAGAGCAACCTGGTCGGCGCTCCTTTCCTATTACCCAAAAAGAAAGGATACAACTCGTGACACGTGAGCCCAACAGTGGTGGGAAGTCACGGCCTAACTCGTGTAAAAGGTGAGCCTAGAAGCTCGAGCTGGAGAGTCCCTCGGGATCGTCACATCTATGGATATATGTGAGCGGAAACGCTCGAGCTAGTGTACCCCTTCGTGCCCTACAAGCATGATGCACTACTTAGGATGGAAAAACTGTAGAACTAAATCCTAGATACTAAACTATATATCCTAAAAGATAAGTTGAGTGGATTTGAGTATGTTAAGAAAATATTCAAGTTTAAACTCACTCAACAATGGAAGCTTTCAAGAGTTGCACAATAAATGCTTTTTGAATGTGGGAGGCGGCTAGCTTGACAAATCTGAAGTGAAATAACTCTTTTTATAGTGGAGAATTCAGATTTGCCAAATACATTTTAACGGAAGAAATCCGTTACAATGGAGTGTACGAATATTGAAGTTAGGATTTTCGCAATTTAATTTAAATTGATATTAACTGTTCTGAACGTTTATGTCCGTTCAGGACGGTTAGTACAATTTATCCCACAAAACTTGATAAGCGTTCCATACGGATGTCATCCGTTCTGGACGAAACCAAACTGAAACTCTTTGTCTTGTTTCGGTTAAATCTGTTCCATATTATTTGGTCCGTTCAAACCGGATGCTCCATAAATCAACAAGGCTCAAATATACTTTACTTAACTACTATATTATTACAAAATCTATAGCTTCGTAAAGTCTTGTTAATTTCTTAGGTTCTTCAAAAGAATATTGTAATTCAACACTTTATGAACTTTGGTTCTTCATTATAAATTTTGTAATTAAAGCTCTGAACCTATGTTTGGTTCTTCATTATAGATCTTGTAATTAAAACTTTGAACATGCAAACTCACTCAATCATGTAAATGGTTAAATTCAATTAATGTATGTTTTGCAAATTTAGTCAAACAAAATATTAGAAGATTGCATACGGCCAACAAGCTTAACTCAAAAAAATTATCGGATCGACTTCAAACGACGAATTCAAGCCATTAAAATCGATTTACTTCATCAGTGATGTGTTTATATGTCAAATTTATAAATTTATGAATTAATTTAATATAAAGTCAAGTGGTCCAAAAACAATAAAAATATGAACGTATTAAAATTAACTTATAAATCTTTTTTTTATTGCTTGACTTTATACTTAACTAATTTGAAAATTTATAAATTTTAACGTATAAATACATCATTCGTAGTAGATCAGTTTCAATGATATAAATTCGTTATTCAAAGTCATTCCAATAGATTTTGGACTTAAGCTCACCAAAAATTGAGGTTAAGAACACCCTAGTTCTACTTAGATTTTTTATCAGACTTTTTTCTGGACAAATTTTTCGTCATTAAGTGATTTAAAATTAATGTTTCCATTTTATTGGCACATTATTTATTACTAAAAAATTAAATTACATAAAGTTAATATAAATATTTATCTAATAATAAAAGGCATTTATAATTTTAGTTTTAAATTTTCAACGAATTTTGACATCGGTTATTTTATATAAGACCCCGGGACATGTACCATTCATGCTCAATTCCTGAGGGACCCGATAAACTCGTTCAATATTGCAATGAAAGTTTAATTTAATGATAAATAGACATTTCAGAGCGCGACTATTTCTTTTCACGCTAGTTTTGAAAGGGATGCAAACAAATTGGTCCGAAGCTTCCAGTTTTATCTTACTGGAGACATCCATTAAACACAGAAACAGTAGTTCTCTTCTCTGTTGTTTCTTTAACAATGGACAGGTGACGAATTTGATAGCCTTATTCAAAATTAGATCAATTAATTCTGAGGTAACAGAATATTTCATTTTATATTTAAACCGTCCGATCAAGATCTGGGCTAAAGTGGACCTTTAATATTCGTGCGGCTTCTGATCGGACGGTCAGGATCTAAATATAAATATTCTGTTACCTTAGGTGAATAGAATTCATTTTTCAGAGGGAAAAATAAAATATAAAAAGAAAAAGCTTCCAATCGAAAACCCGCAGAAGCTATAGACCTAGTAGTAGTATAAGACGAAGAATGTTCCTTCTTCTTTCTTCGTTTCTTTCTTCTTTGTTTTGTTTGTGAAAAAAAATGGAGGCGTTAAAAGAGAAAGCGAACCTATTGAGACAATCACTGGAGAAGAGCCAGGTTACAACCGAGAAAATGATGGCGGCATTCAATACCTTCGATCGCCGCCGTTCAACCCTTGATGCTGCCATTCGTCCCATCCAGGTAAAAGAACAACCGAGAGCAAAAGATGATTTCTTCTTTTCTTTTTCCTTTTTTATTCAATTTTTGAAGTATTTCACTGTTTCTTGCTGGAATAAGAAGCTTCAATTTTGGAAGTATTTCACTGTTTCTGGCTGATTATGTTCACAAGAAATAAGCTTCAAATGGCTTATGAAATGTTACAATACAGGTTTTATGGTTATAGTTATGGACCAGTAAAGATCAATTTATTCTGTCCTTGTTTCAAATTGATTGAATTTTATCTAAATTTGTCAAAAATTGTTAAATCACAGAAAATAATGCCTGATATGATGAGATGCCATGACAATGTAAGCAAGTCTTTGAAGAGGACAGAAGGCATAATCAACCAGTTTGATCATATTCGAGAGGTACTTAATATATCTCTTGATTAATTATTAAGTGGACCAACCGAATCATATTACATTATAAAATATGTGAATAATAAAAAAAGTAGGAAATATCACTATGATATACTGTTCTAGAACATAGAAATTGTCACCTAAACCATATTGTCCCTCAATTTCATCAGAATATACTCAAATTGTCCCTCTTTTCTCCCAAATTGTGCAAAATAGTGATGGAAAATGGCAGTTTCTCTATCTTTTATGTTATTAAATAAGATAAGGTGTAATATATGCAGGGAATGGCATTTTTATATATTTATTTTTAGGTGTGGATGGCATTTTTCATTTTGAAGGCATATTTACATGATATTTTAAAATTCCACTTGCATGAGCTACTAAAAGTATCTTTGTCGTCTATTTTGTCATTAATTCATGTTAAATCAGGTAGAGGTAGTAATATTTAAGGGGCCAAGTGAGGATTTGGATGGATTTATAGAAGCAATGGATCAATTGCTACAAATTTCACAGTTCTTCAATTCCCTCAAGAGTTATATAATAAGTGAAAGCACACTTTTGCATGTAAATCGTTTGCTTGATGATGCAACAAAACTGGCTGAAACTGAATTCAAGAAGATGTTGACTGCTCTCAGGTTTATTTATTTATTTTTATTTTTTCCAAATCACCAGAAACTTTGCATAAGATATTCATATGAGAAATTATATTCACCAAAAAAAAAACAAGAGCTTTTGCCTTTTTTATTTGGATGGAGTACTAGGACTGTTATTAAGTATCACTAGCCAAAAATGGAAACCATTTATATGATACTTTTTTTCAATCACTTTATGCATAGCGCGGATTGGCCCGTACTATGGATCTATATCTTCGTTTTCAAAGTTTAAATAGTTGATATGAACCGCTCAACATGATCTTCATATGAAAATGTACCTGCATACTAAATTTTACATTATTTAGAATTTATTTACTATTTTTGTTAGATAGGTAGAAAATTACTACTTTTGAATGGTCTAGAATATTTTGATCAAGTGATTTTCTACCTAAACTAAAAAAATGTAAAATTTTCACTCTAGATATTACACCTGCTGTAAAATATTGCTTGAATTTTCTAATTTCTTCTGTCAGCAAACCAGTGGATCCAATGAGTCTGTCTAATTGTCTACCAAGCAAAGCAAACGCACATGCGGTGCTTACAGCAGATCTTGACGACTCAAGTAACTCATCTAGAAAAGATGAATTGGAGACCAATAACAGTCAAGAGGCGCCCGCGTACAAATTGCCGACACTTATCAGCCCCCGATATATACCTCAACTGCACAATCTGGCCATCAGATTGGTTCTTCTCGGGCACCATATGCAGTGCTTAAATATATATAGGTTATCTTTTCAACCGAGCCAATTAGTTTTCATAGGGACATAGTTTCTATCAAGGTTATTTTGTTTTGTTTGCAGAGGATATCAAACCTTTTCAATTGTATGATTTTGATTTTATTCTTGGTTTTGTTGTTTGAACAGAGATGCACGCGCTAATGCTCTACAGCAGACTTTACATGTTTTAGGAGTGCCAAGGAAGGATGAGTTGCACAAGATGCAATGGGACATTATAGAGGCCAAATGTCCCCATTGGATTGAGGTGATGCAAAAAAGTGTAAGTTTGCTGACTTTAATTTTGTATAAATAAGTGTAAGTTGCATAGATAAGTGATTGATAGATTGACTGTTAAAAGAGCAATACCGAATACCATGTGTGCAAAAATGCTCTTGACATAAGTATGTATGCTTTTTTTGTTTTGTTTTGGTTTGTAACATATGATAACTTTATATCCGGAAAAAAAGGTTAAGTTGCTATTTGCTGGAGAGCGCAAATTATGCGATGAGGTCCTTGAAGGAATCGAGAAACCTTTCTTGGATCGATGTTTTGTGGAAGCAACCTCAAGTAGTCTGGCAACGCTTCTTAACTTTGGGGAGGCTGTTGTAAAAATAAAAAAGATGCCTGATAAATTATTTATGCTACTTGATGTGTATGAGCCGATGTGTGAACTCCAACCAGAGGTTAGTTACTGGTACAAAGCATTCCTTAATTAACTTAGAAGCTTTTTATAAACGTGGGTTTATCATAAACATGCTTATGATGGACTAATTAATAAACAATTACAAGAAAATTTTGATGGTCCAAACAACGAGACAATTTGATAAAAAGAATCTACTGAGATAACGAGATAACAGAAAATTGGAGCCAGAATCGAGAAAGTAAAATAAAAAAAACTGATCCTAATTCTACACATATGTTACGTCTATATATTTGAAAGTGTAATTAATGAAAAAAAATATGACATTTCAGATGGAGGCAATGTTTGTGAGTAATGAACGCAATGAACTGATGCAGTGGTTTTTAGTGAGGACGCGACTAGTTACAGTGTCAGCCGAGATACTTTTAGGGTTTCGGGAATTGGTACTGAAGGACTCCACTAGCGTTTTTCCGGAGGGAAGCGTCCATCCTCTCTCTAGCTACACCATGAATTACCTCAAGTTTTTGCTCGAGTAAGTGAAAATTACTCAAAAGGGAAAAGATAGTTTTGGAAATTTTCACTTAGTCAAACTTTTTGTTTGTCATAGATCGCATTTATTATCTAATTTTGGGAGATATAAAGTCCAGTTTACTTTATTTCAGTTTTTTTCCTTCCCCAGTTGCCATTTAACAATACAGAGCTAACTGTTTTATATTTTTGTATGCTTATAACACAAATTTTAAATCACAATTTGTAAGGTCATTCTAATATAATTCTACCAAAATAGGAATGCCAGTTAATGGATTGTCATTATCACCCCTAAAGAAAATTTCACAAGGACAATTACAAAATTATGAAGTTGTAACTTGTAACTGACATTGATTTGTATAAAAACATTGGCAGTTATCAGGATGTATTGACGCAGCTCCTTCTAGAATACAAGACAGGAGATCAGGAGGAAGGTTTGCAGTTTGGACCCTTAATTTTGAGGATATTGCAGGTTCTTCAAAGTAACGTGGAAGCAAAATCAAAACACTATAAAGATCAGGGTCAATCCCATCTTTTCTTGATGAACAATATCCACTACATGGTCACTTCAGTGCGCAAGTAAATAAAAAATCTTTTTTATGAAATTCGAAAAAGCAATTAGGTACCTAAAACAAAGATTCTTCTTTTAGTAAATGAGTGCAAAAAAAAAAAGCACTCGAGTATATTAAAAAGAAAACATTCTAATCCTGTTGCATAAGCATTTTATATATTTATTTCCTTCCTTTTCTTGTTTTATTATATTTTTTTACAGAACTGAGGTAGCAAAGAAATTGCTGGGAGATGATTGGATACAGAGGCAAAGAAGAGTTGTACAACTGAATGCAAACCAATACAAAAGGGTTTCATGGGCTAAGGTCTTGCTCTTCTTCTATTTTACAAGCATCTCTTTTTAGAAAAAATTTATGTATCCCTCCAATAAAAAATCAATTTTTATGCTTTTACAGAGAAACTAAATTTACCTCATAAAATATAGTGAAACTATGAAAGAATGAACTACAACAATTTCTCTTAGTACCACAACATTAATCTTGTATCGACATGTTTGAAAGATATAAAAAAGGGTGGTATGAAAAATGTAATGTATTTTACACAGTTTAAAAAGGCCTTTAGAGGGACACAAAAGTAAGGACTAGCTGTTTGTCGGTAAAGTACGTAAAAAGTTCCCTAAATTATAACATGTCTATGATCTGATCCATGATTTTAAAAGATTGCACTGCTGAACATCTACAATCCAATCTTGACAAGCAAAATGAACAAAAAATTGAAAAAATATTGGTGAAAGCAGTAGATGATAATTACAAACTAGGCCAGGATAATGCAAATTACAATTTCTAGGACTAAAGTAGTTTTGACTTTTCATGAACCAAAATGAGAAAGACATGACTGCGGACCATTCTGAAGTTTTTTTCTCTATAGTCCCTGATAAAAAAATATGTTTTGATGATTAAAAACCACATACAATAATACATGTAGGTGTTGGAGAGTGTATCAAGTCAAGGCCTGTTATTGTCCTCTGGAGGGTCAAGTAATACGATGGAAAATGCTGTAAGCACTGCTTCAAAGGATGTTATTAAAGAAAGGTAAGTCTTTTTTCTTTTCTTTTCTTTCTTTGTTTTTTTTTTAGAGAAAAGTGGTACAATTCATGCCACCTGATTTCAATATATACTTACTTTTGAATAGTATATCTTGTATATGCAACTTTTTTTTTTCCATTGGATGGCAATGAATTATATTTTGAAACAGAAACTACTTCAATTTTTTTTTAATAGAAGCGAGTTAAATTTGTTTTTTTTTGGGCAGGTTCAAATCCTTTAACACACAATTTGAGGAGCTGTATCATAGGCAGTGCCTATGGAAAGTGCATGAGCCTGAGTTACGCGAATCTGTTCGCCTTTCTGTTGCCGAACTTCTTATTCCTGCTTACAGATCATTCATACAACGATTCGGGTATTGAAACTAAAGTTTTGCATAACTTATCTTATACTGTCGGCTTGGAATTTTGCAAATACTAATGGATTATTTTAAGATTGAGGCTATGGTACTATGTATAGCGCAGATTGGTCCGTACTATGGATCAATATCTTCATTTTCAGAGTTCAAATAGTCGATTTGAACCGTTCAACATGATCTCCATGTGAAATATACTTGGAGACTAAATTTTACATTTTTTAGAATTTGTTTACTAACTTTTTAGATAGGTAGAAAATCACTACTTTTGAATGGTCTAGAATTTTTAGATCAAGTGATTTTCCACCTATCTAAAAAAATTGTAAAATTTGATCTACAAGTACGGACTATATGGAGATCATGTTGAACGGTTCAGATTGTATGTTTGGACATTGAAAATGAAGATATTGATCCATAGTACGGACCAATCTGCGCTATGCATAGTACCATAGCCTCACTCTTTTAATCATAATCTATTGCCTCATTATTTTTTCCCTTAGCAAAGGGAAGAAAAAAAGAAAGAGAAACCAAAGAAAGGCACATACATCATTAAACCAAAATGGGAAAATTATGTTAGTAGAAGATCATCTAAAAGTATATCTGAAAAGAAGTATATTCCTTGGTCTCTATCCTATAAAATTTCATACATCACACCCCTGCTAATGCTTTATTGGTTATAATTTATAACATATGCAGGCCTATGGTAGAGAATTCCAAGAGCAAGTACATAAAGTATAGCCCAGAAGACATTGAAAGAATGCTTGGAGAACTCTTTGAAGGAAAAGCCCCTGGTCAAGATTATTGCTTCATAGTTAACAGGCCATTAATTGGTTATTGATTTTTGCTCAGAAATTGCTCAGAAATGGATCAAATCCAATGTTTTAAATAGCGTTTATAGCGTCATAGCGGGAATGCTACAAAAAAAGCTATAGCGAATAGCGTAGCTATAGCGGAAGCTATTCCAAATAGCGTTTTTTTTTTTTACAAAAATTATATTATATATTTGTACTATATATTAACATTATCTAAACTTTCATAGAACAATAAATAACACCAAATTAATTAAGAAATTATAATATTCATATTGAACTAATACAAAAGTCCATGGTTCAAAATATCCATAATAATATCATAAACTATCGATCTTTTTCTATACAAAATATCTTAAGCATCATGATTCATTCTATTTTTTTTTTCTATATAAAATAAATTTTATGGATCTTTATTTAAGCCCATATAAATTGTCTAAAAATATCCAATATGCATAGCGCGCAAATAGCGTGCTACACGCTATGCGCTATAGCGGACCGCTATTACCGCTATAGCGGCCGTAGCGCAATTAGCGTATTTTTATGCCATAGCTTAGCGTTTAGGGTCCAAAAACGCTATAGCGCGCTATTTAGAACACTGATCAAATCAGTAACAAACACCGGTCCTAAGACCAATAAATCTTTTAGTTAGTATCACTGAAACTTATATTAACCAGTCAATAATGAATAAAAAATCTAAATAATTAATAAAGTTTAAACAGTGATAATTAGTTGAATTTTCGGCATTGCCCCATGGTATTGTATTATTCACCTATTACAATTTTGATATTTTTGATATTCATATGTGAATTTATTTACGTAGATTCGGATCAAATTATCATATTATAAATATTCATTAATAGTCTTATCCGTAATAATATTTTTGATATATGTTATTATAATTCAATACTCATCAATAAATCATACTAATAAGTTACTGAGCAATTATTATTTTTTAAATAAAAACTAAGTATAAAAATGTTTGTTTACCTTTTATCAAACAGTTAAAAAAATTCATTTAGATCGCAAAAATTATTCAGGATCACCTTTGATCGTAAGATTTGAATTTCAATTAAAAATACCAATCAAATTATCATATGAACATATATTTGAATTTCAATTAAATATACCAATTAAATTATCAATCGGTATTTAAATTCGAAATCTTTCCACATGGAACCACCTTTTGTTCATACTAGCACAATATTTGGAAATTTAATTAGTATCCCACATTATCCATTTGGCACTGGCCCACAACATTTCCCTTCTTTTTTCTTTTTGCCCCAGATAGCATCAGACAGTCAGACCTAAATAATTATGTTATGTAGCCAACGTGGAATTCCGTTTCTCCGATTAGTTTACTGCTGAGTATGGTAAACGTCATATCAGATTACTAATAAGCAAACATTCCTTCTTAAGTGTGCACAAAATTAAAACGGACATACACGAATATTAAAACATAGCACATTGATCAAACCTAATCGGACCTGCTCCGCTATCTGATCAGAATTGTCTGATTCGGGTTGAGATTTGTATAAAAATTAAAAGTAGCAATCGTTTTTAAATTTAAACTGATAGTGCAAATCTCAATGTGAATCCAACAGTCCAGATTTAGTGCCGGACATAATTCGGCGTCATGCCCATCTTACCCCTTCGCTCCCTAAATAAATTTTGTTTAGCAATGGATAGGTGTGGAATTTGATAGCGTTATTCAAAATCCGATCAAATTTCTCTGGAGTAACAGAATATTTCTGTTTAGATTCTGGCCGTCCGATCAAAATCCTGGCTAATACAGCCCAAGGTGGGATGCAAAGGACCCTTTTAATTTTCATGCAGAATCTGATCGGACGGTCCAGATCTAAACTGAAATATTCTGTTAAGAAGAAGAACAAGGAGGGAAAAACAAAGAGAAATGTTCTTTTTCTTGGGCTATAGACCAAGTAGTAGTATAAGAAGAAGAAATGTTCTTTTTCTTTCTCCGTTTCTTTCTTTCTTTCATTCTTTCTTTTTGTTTTGTTTGTGAAAAAAAATGGATGCGTTAAAAGAGAAAGCGAACCTATTAAGAAAATCACTGGTTACAACTGAGAAAATGGTGGCAGCATTCAATACCTTCGATCGCCGCCGTTCAACCCTTGATGCTGCTATTCGTCCCATCCAGGTAAAAGAAAATTCAAGAGCAAAATATCTCTTCTTGTTTTCATTTTCCTTTTTATTCAATTTTGGAAGTAATTCACTATTTCTTGCTGGAATGAGAAGCTTCAATTCGCTGAAAAATGTACAATTTAAAACAACAAACTCTTATGTTCACAGGAAAGAAGCTTCAATTCGTTCATGAAATTTTACAATACCGGCTTTCTGGTTATAGCTATGGACCTGTAAAGATCAATCTATTTAGTCCTTGTTTCAAATTGATTGAATTTTATCTAAATTTGTCAAAAAATTGTTAAATCACAGGTGCCTGCGATTGCAAGAGGTCATGAGAATGTAAGCAAGTCTTTGAAGAAGACGAAAATCATAATCAGTCAGTTTGATCGTCTTCGAGAGGTACTTCATATATTTCTATGATAATATATTAATTGTTATGTGGACCAACCGAATAATATTACATTATAAAATATGAGAATGTATTCCAGAGGTACTTACAATTTTTTTTATAATTGTCATCTTTGAGTTTTGCGTGTCTTTGGCATTTTATAGCAAAAGAGAGAAGTTGACAATGCTACTTTTTTAACACTTCTAGTGTTTATAAGTCGATACATATTCAGTTAAAGTCCAACCATCATCACCACAATAAAATTCTCTTTAAGGCATTTTGTCAAACAGTTGATACCTGTCCAGGCTTGCAATGCATTCAAAAACCATTTTGGATACATGGTTTAGGTTGTTTTAGACTGTGAAAAGGAAAACAAATTGTAAGTATTAACGGGCTTCTCTCAGGTATTCTATCAAACAGGTGTTGTGCAAGATGGTGAGAAACAATCCCTTGTGTTTATAATTTATAAACAGGGATGAGCATGGTTTATAATAATTGGATTGTACTCTACATAAAAAACAAACGATTTCAGCCCAGTTTGTATTCATGGCCCAAGTTTGTTATTAAATAAGATAAGGTGGAATGCAGAGAATGACATTTTTATTTGGTTATTTTTAGGTGCGGATGGCATTTTTCATTTTGAAGGCATATATACATGATATTTTAACAATCTACTTGCACAAGCTCCTCAAAGAATCTTTGTCATCTATTTTGTCATTATTAATTCATGTTAAATCAGACAGAGGTAGTAATATTTAAGGGGCCAAGTGAGAATTTGGATGGATTCATAGAGGCAATGGATCAATTGCTACGAATTTTACAGTTCTTCAATTCCCGCAAGAGTTATAAAACAAGTGAAAGCACACTTTTGCATGTAAACAGTTTGCTTGATGATGCAGCAAAAATGGCTGAAACTGAATTCAACAAGATGTTGATTGCTCTTAGGTTTATTTTATTTTTTTTCAAATTACCAGAAACTTTGTATAAGATAAAATGGTATTTATATGAGAAATTATATTCACAAAAAAAAAAAATTTATTTTTTATTTGGATGGAGTACTAGAACTGTGGTTAAGTATTACTAGCCGAAAATGGAAACAATTTATATGATATTTTATTTCAATCACTTTATATGAGTAGATCTGATATAAATTGTTTAAGTTTGCTATTAGGAGTGAGGCTATGGTACTAGCATAACGCTGATTGGCCTGTACTATGGATCTAAATTTTCGTTTTCAAAGTTTAAATAGTTGTTCTGAACCGTTGAACATAATCTTCATATGAAAATGTATCTGCATACTATTTTTTAGATAGGTAGAAAATCACTACTTTTGAATGGTCTAGAATTTTAGATCAAGTGATTTTCTACCTAAACTAAAAAAATAGTAAAAAAATTTGTTAAAAAAAATGCAAAATTTGATCTACAAGTACATTTTCATATGAAGATCATGTTGAACGGTTCAGATTGACTTTTCGGTCTTTGAAAATAAAGATATTGATTCATAGTATGGACCAATCTACGCTATGCATAGTACCTGTACCACAACGTCACTCTAGATTTTACACCTACTCTAATATATTGCTTGAATTTTCTAATTTCTTCCGTCAGCAAACCAGTGGATCCAATGAGTTCGTTTAAATGTCTACCAAGCAAAGCAAACGCACATGCGGTGCTTACAACAGATATTGACAACTCCAGTAACTCATCTAGAAGAGATGAATTGGAGACCAATATCAGCCAAGAGGCGCCCGCGTACATATTGCTGACACTTATCAGCTCCCGATATATACCTCAACTGCACAATCTGGCTGTCAGATTGGTTCTTGCCGGGCACCATATGTAGTGCTTAACTATATATAGGTTATATTTCAACCGAGCCAATTAGTTTTCATAGGGACAATTTATGTCCAAGTTATTTTGTTTTGTTTGCACTTTGCAGAGTGAGGCTATGGTACATGCACAGCGCGGATTGGTCCATTATGGATCAATATCTTCGTTTTTAAAGTTTAAATAATTAATCTGAACCATTCAGCATAATCTCCATATGAAAATGTACTTGCAGACTAAATTTTAAATTTTAAATTTTTTTTTTTACTACTGTTTAGATAGAAAATCACTACTTTTGAATGATCTAGGATTTTTAGATAAAGAGATTTTCTACCTATATAAAAAAATAGTAAATAAATTTTAAAAAATGTATAATTTGATCTACGAACACATTCATATGGAGATCATGTTGAATGGTTCAGATCGACTGTGTGAAATTTAAAAATTGAGATATTGATTCATAGTACAGACTAATTCGCGCTATGTATAATACCATAGCCTCACTCTCGCACAGGATATCAAACCTTTTCAATTTTATGATTTTGAATTTTATTCTTGGATTTGTTGTTTGAACAGAGATGCACGCGCTAATGCTCTGCAGCAGAGTTTATATGGCTTAGGTGTGCAAAAAATAGGGACGGATGAGTTGCAAAAAATGCAATGGGAGAGTATACAGGCCAAATTTCCCACTTGGATTGACTTGATGCGAATTATAAATTATTGTAAGTTTGCTAACTTTATTTTTGTATAAATTACTAATTGCAAAAGATGCATATGTTTATTTTTCTTTTTCTTTTCTGTTGTCGTCTTTTTGGTCTATAACACATACATTGTTATATCTGTAAAAAAAAAAAAGAAGGTTAAGTTGCTATTTGCTGGGCGGAAATTATGCGATGAGGTCCTCCAAAGAATCGAGAAACCTTTCTTGGATCGATGTTTTGTGGAAGCAACCTCAAGTAGTCTGGCAACACTTCTAAGCTTTGGGGAGGCTGTTGTAAAGATCAAAAAGACCCCTGATAAATTATATATGCTACTTGATGTGTATGAAACGATGTGCGAACTCCAACCAGAGGTTAGTTACTGATACAAAGCATTCTTGCATTAATTTAGAAGCTTTTTATAAACTTGGGTTTATCATAAACATGCTTATGATCAAAAAAAAATTTGAGGACCAATTTTGACTTTCTATTTTTGTTGATGGATTAATTAATAAATAATGTTGGTCCAAATAACAACAACAGCAACCAAGAATTTAATCCCAAACAAATTGGAGTAGGCTAGAAATGAAATCCAACCTGAGTCACAAAACCAAGATAGATAGAAATAAAATAATAATAATAATGATAACAACAATAGTAGTAATACTAATAGTAATAATGGTATCAATAATGGTCCAAACAAAGATACAATTTGATAAAAAGAATCTACTGACATAGTGAGATAACACCAAATTGGAGCCAGAATTGAGAAAGACGCATATAAATTGCAACAATAAACCAAAGAGGAAAATGAAAACCAAATCCTAATCCTACACATATGTTGCGTCTATATACTTGAAAAGTGTAATTAATTAAAAAAATATATCACATTTCAAATGGAGGCAATGTTTGTGAGTAACGAACACAACAAAATAATGCAGTGGTTTTTTGTGAGGACGCGGCTCGTTACAGTGTCAGCCGAGATACTTTTAGGGTTTCGGGAATTGATAGTGAAGGACCCCACTACTAACCTCTTTCCGGATGGAGGCGTCCATCCTCTCTCTAGATACACCATGAATTACCTCAAGTTTTTGCTCGAGTAAGCAAAAATTACTCAAAAGGGCAAGCATAGTTTTGGAAATTTTCACTTTATTATCTAATTTTGGGACATATAAAGTCGAGTTTACTTTATTTCAGTTTTTTCCTTCCCCAGTTGTCATTTAACAATACAGAGCTAACTTATTAATTTTCATATGCTTATAAAACAAATTTTAAGTCACAATTTGTAAGGTGATTCATATATAGTTCTACCAAAATATGAATGCCAATTAATGGATTGTCATTATCACCCTTAAAGAAAATTTCACATGGACAATTACAAAATTATGAAGTTGTAACTCACATTGATTTGTATAAAAACATTTTTTTTGGCAGTCATCAGGCAGCATTGACGCAGATCCTTCTAGAATACAAGACAGGAGATCAGGAGGAAGGTTTGCAGTTTGGACCCATAATTTTGAGGATATTGCAGGCTCTTCAAAGTAGCGTGGAAGCAAAATCAAAACACTATAAAGATCAGGGTCAATCCCATCTTTTCTTGGTGAACAATATCCACTACATGGTCACTTCAGTGCACAAGTAAAAATTATTTTATGAATTCATATAAGCTATTTAAGTACCTGAAATAAAATTTCTTCTTTTAGTAAATGAGTGCAAAAAAAAAAACACTCAAGTATATTAAAAAAAACATTCTAATCTTGTCACATAAGCATTTTATATATTGAATTCCTTCCTTTTCTTGTTTTTATTATGCTGTCTACTTTTATAGAACGGAGGCAGCAAAGGAATTGCTAGGAGATGATTGGACACAGAGACAAAGAAGAGTTGTACAATTGAATGCAAACCAATATAGAAGGCTTTCATGGGCTAAGGTCTTGCTCTTCTTTTACAAGCACCTCTTTTTAGAAAAAGTTCATGAATTTCTCCAATAAAAACTCAATTTTATGCTTTTACAAAGAAACTAAACATAGCTCATAAAATATAGTGAAACTAGCTAGGAAGAATGAACTACAAATATTTCTCTTAGTACCACAACAATATTCAGGTTAATGAGCAAATCTTGTATCGACATATTTCGAAGAAATAGAAAAGAGTGGTATACGGAAAATGTATTTACACAATTTTTAGGGATACATACGGAACATGATATTTTCAGGCCTTTAGAGGGACTTGAAAATATTAAGACTAGCTGTTTGTCAGTAAAGTACGTAAAAGTTCCCTAAATTATAACATGTTTATGCTCTGCGATTTTAAAAGATTGCATTGTTGTTCTTGAACATTTACAATCAAATTTTGATTTTACTTTTTATGAACCAAAATGAGAAAGACATGATTGCAAACCATTATTGAATCTTTTTTTTTTTCTATAGTTCCTGATAAAAAACTATGCTGTGATGATTAAAAACCACATACAATAATACATGTAGGTGTTGGAGAGTATATCAAGTCAAGGCCTGTTATCTTCGGGGGCGGATCTTAGTGTAAGTGAAAGGGTGCTCAGCCACCCAAATAGTTCTAAATTTTGATTTACTTTTTATGAAGCAAAATGAGAAAGACATGATTGCAGACCATTACTGAATGTTTTTTTTTTCTTCTTATAGTTCCTGATAAAAACTATGTTGTGATGATTAAAAACCACATACAATAATACATGTAGGTGTTGGAGAGTATATCAAGTCAAGGCATGTTATATTCAGGGGCGGATCTTAGTGTAAGTGAAAGGGTGCTCAGCCACCCAAATAGTTCTAAATTTTGATTTACTCTTTTTGAATCAAAATGAGAAAGACATGATTGCAGACCATTACTGAATGTTTTTTTTTTTCTTATAGTTCCTGATAAAAACTATGTTGTGATGATTAAAAACCACATACAATAATACATGTAGGTGTTGGATAGTATATCAAGTCAAGGCATGTTATCTTCAGGGGCGGATCTTAGTGTAAGTGAAAGGGTGCTCAGCGACCCACATAGTTCTAAATTTTGATTTTACTTTTTATGAACCAAAATGATAAAGACATGATTGCAGACCATTACTGAATGTTTTTTTTTTCCTATAGTTCCTGATAAAAACTATGTTGTGATGATTAAAAATCACATACAATAATACATGTAGGTGTTGGATATTATATCAAGTCAAGGCCAGTTATCTTCAGTAGCGGATCTTAGTGTAAGTGAAAGGGTGCTCAAAAACCCCTATAGTTCTAAATTTTTTAATTATGTATATTGAAATTTAATTGAATTTTATTTTTATTTAAGTTTTTATATAGTCTAGCTTTCCTTATGAAATGACAAATGTGAGCTTGTAGCTTAGTGGTTAGAGTCCTTATTGTTATTGTAGAGAACTTAGAGTTTAGATCCCACCAATCACATTATATTTTTTTAGATTTTATTTTCAGCCACCTCTATTTAAATTTTCAGTTCCGGTCGCCTCTGGTTATCTTCCTCCGAAGGATCAAATAATACGATGGAAAATACTGTAAGCACTGCTTCAAAGGATGTTATTAGAGAAAGGTACGTCTTTTTTTTTCATTTTTGTTTTTTGAGGAAAGTGGTACAATTCATACCACCTGTTTTCATCATATACTTACTTTTTTGTTTTCTTTTTCTTTTTCTTTTTTGGAAGCTTGACAAAGGCTGCCAGTGTTTTCTTGCTACTTGCCAATTTTCTCTCCCTCCCTCCAAATAATTCTAAAAGCTTTGTATTTTTTTTCCCTTTTTATGGTGTTATGATATTTATATGATTAAATTGGGTTGCTTTTGTTTAGATCTAATTGCAACTCAACTTGGGTTGGTTATTTTGGTACAGATTCAATTCAGCTTTGCTTAAAGAGTTGTGTCTATTTTTACTAATTGTTTCCAAATATTGTAGTCATGAAGATAAATTTACTTAATTGTTATGATATGTAAGCTATGAAATTTCTTGCATATATCGCAAATCAAATAGCGAACTGTTTGATTATTCGTCATATATTCGATTTCCTCACATTTCACTTGAGAACCATTAGCAAGAATGTCAAGAGATATTTGAAGATTTACTGCCACATTTATTCTATGTGTTTGCTCACACTTACATATTACAAAATTCTGATTTCGATTTCGATTCAACCTAAATACGCATTTATGTGTAACAGTTCCTCAACTCAATATATCTTCCTTTTCTAATTTGAATTTGTGCATCACAGAGGGAAGAGACAAAAATAAACGGTGCATCTCAAGCGCCTCTTACAAAATTAATTCCGTGTTGTACTTACATATTTACATTATGTACATTTAGAGAAATATTGTTTCAGTAAATCTGATGACTCTCATATAGAGATCAAACCTGAAAATGCTCTTTCTTTTTATATATATAAATAGAACTCATAGCTTTCACATGGAAAATTTCACTACTCTATGTAATTCTAATCTGTGCCATTACTGCAAAACACAATTTCTTCTGTAATTTCCCATTGAATAACTGCTAGATGCAAGTTTTTCCACCACTTCTAATCTACATATATGTCCTCCTACATTAACAACAACAACATCAAGCTGACATCCACGCACAGCAGCACCATAACGGAAGCACCTAGTTTATTGTTTAAGCGAAGCAGAGAAAGGGACTCCTATTTGGGCCTTTGACCGGCCCACCAATGGGGACAGCCGAGCCCATTAAGCAACAAAATGAAAAAGAGAAAGATCGACTTACGTGTGGTATTGGTTTCTTTCGAGAGTCCAAGGTTGTTTAAGGTATTCAAATAAGTTTATCCAGTCAAAATGTCAAAAACCCTCAAAATCAACTTAGCTCTCCAGCGACTCCACCTGTCGTAAAACCCGCGCCGCCTGTTGTGCTAAAAACGAAAGCAAAGGAGAAACAATCAATCGTCGCCTTTGTCTCTGGCAATCGGATTCTTATCACCTCCGCTTCGTAGACACCACGGCTCAACAACCATGTGTTCCCATCTTGTTTTAAAGAGAGCAATCTACTCCTGTTTCTTCTCTCCTCCCCAATGCCATTACCACCATCTCCTCCGATCTCATCTTTCAACCCAAACCCAGCCCCAGGAGTTGCCTTTTATTGCCTACTATCTCATCTCCTCCTTCGGCTTCTCTGTCGATCGAGCGCTCAAGGCCTCCGCGAACAGTAATCTTACGGCTATCAAGTCCCCGGCACGGCCTGAAGCAGTGGTAAAGTTCCTAATTGATACTGGCTTATCCCATTCTCAGATCAAATCTGTTGTTTCAATCCGGCCAGATCTTCTGGGATCCAATGCGGATAAGACCCTGAGACCAAAGGTGCGTGAAATGATGGAAGTGGGGATCCCTGGAGAACTACTGGTTCAATTGATCCGATACAACCCGATTGTACTTCAATTGAAAGACAATTTTGCCCGCCTACTGTTTTGGAGAGATTTTGTCGGGAACAACGACAAGGCTTTGTTGAAGATTATTTCAAGGAATCCTTTCCTATTCTCATTGCACATTGACAAGCATATTCTACCCATATTAAATTTACTGAAAGAATATGGATTGTCGAATGGAGATATGGTTTCATTGTTCGGTGGAAGAAGCTATTATTGCCGTAACCTGGTTTCTTTAAGACAGATACTCGATCTAATTGAGGAGCTGGGGATTCCGAGGGGATCTGGGATGTTTCTATGGGGTTTAAAAGAAATCAGTAATTTTAGCATAGGTAAGATTAAAAGCAATGCAGAGTTCTTCAAGAACACATATGGCTGGTCACAGGAAGAGCTCTGTGCTGCCTTTAGGAAGTTCCCTGCGGTACTCAAATATTCAGAGGAGAAAGTGAAGTTGAGTATGAACTTTCTTATGAGAAAAGCTGGGATTGAGGCGAGGAGCATAGCTTTGAAACCGCGGTTACTCGGGTGTAGCTTGGAGAAGGTATTGATCCCGAGGTATACTGTACTGAGTACACTGCAAAGCAAGGGACTGAAGAAAAAGTGCAGTTTTTTCACTGCTTGTTTGGTTCCTCAAAGGCGCTTCCGCGAGATCTATGTCGTGCCATATGAGAAGGATGTGCCTGGGCTTGGTGAAGCTTATGCTGCTGCTTTTGGTGGGAAAGTTCAGGTCTGACTATTGTTCTTCTGGGGAAGAAATTATGTGTATCAGTTTGCAGTTGTAAATTTGGTAACAGCTGATACTAAACTAGCTAGGCTTCTATTATTTTGTAATTTTAGTTTTTGTTGAATTATTTTTCTAGTCATTAGAAGCTTGTAGTTCTTAACTGGCACCTCTTTGGTTCCAGTATGATTTCAGTTGGATATTGGGGATTCTCAATTTCCATTCTTCTAATTTATTTGCTGTATCTTTCTCTTTTTCATTTTATTTGCAAATGTCACTTTTTAATAAAGGAACATTTACTGTTTTCTAACCTCTTTTTTTTGTGAGAACTTGGGCTTGAGATTCTGATATGGGTAATATTTTATTTGCTAGCTGTGCATATATTAGCACAGAATAAGAATCATTATTAAAATAAAATCTAATTGATATACCTATGGGTCCTATACTGGTAAAATCTAATTGATACTACATTGATTCACCTCATCTTAATTCCAACTACAGAGGAATTAAAGAAGAATGCCACTTACATTGGCACACCCGGGAAGGGAATCTTACCGGCTGATGAATCAACCAGCATGATCGGCTCGGCATCAATGTGGAGAACAATGAGGAGAACCAACGTAACTTGCGCGAGTTGCTCTTCTTGAAACTTTTCGTTGATGTGCTCGATGAGAACGGCGTCTTGCTGGGAATTAAGGTTGACATGGGCACCATTGCGATCGCCGGCACAGACAGTGAGACCACCACTCAGGTTTGTTGTAGGCTGTACAAAACCAATTCTAAATAAAATTTACACTGAAATTACAAGCTTTATTTTTATCATGATTTAAGGCCAAGTGGTGCATCAGAATATCAATTTAATATTTTCATTAGAGTGAGGCTATGGTATTATGTATAGCGCATATCAGTCTGTATAAAGTCTAAACAATCTATCTGAACAGTCCAATATCATCTTCATATGAAAATGTACTTGTAGTTTTAATGTGTTTTTAAGTAATGAGTTGTAATTTTCTTTTCTCCGTCATAGATATCATTATTTCTATGTTTGATTTTTTGTTTGTTTTTAATAAGAGAAATGTGAAATGACTTTGTCTGATTGTTTTTTTTTTCTTTTTGGAAGTAGAAATTGTAATTTATACCTGGCAAACTGAGATTCTTTTGAGACTATTAAAATTTAGAATAAAGATTTTGGTACCCGCAGTTGAGTACCCGCATTATACCCGCACTTGATTCCTTTCCCAACTAACTTTGTCAATCATTAAATCACCTTGAAAAACGTGTAAAAGATGAGTCCAGTTTTTTTCGGTAAATACTTGATATCTTAAGTATAAATACTTGATATATTAGATATAAATACTTGATATATTAGGTATGAATACTTTCTATTTTGTATGAATACTTTTCATATTTGAATATTTGATACTTTGAAAAACGTGTAAAAGTATGTCATCATGGATCTCATTTGAAAGAGAAAAAAAAAATAGAACACGTTCGTGGTTTTAGATTTGCAAAATTCCTCATAGATCGTCCCAAAAATTGGTTATATTGAACGAAGAAAAAAAAAACCACCTTGAAAAACGTGTAAAAGATGAGTAGGTATTGTGTCCAGTTTTTTTTTAAATACTTGATATCTTAGGTATGAATACTTGATGAATTATATATGAATACTTGATAATTTAGGTATAAATACTTTCCATTTTGTATGTGAATACTTGAAAAACGTGTAAAAGATGAGTCCAGTTTTTTTTCTTTAAATACTTGATATCTTAAGTATAAATACTTGATGAATTATATATGAATACTTGATAATTTAGGTATAAATACTTTCCATTTTGTATGTGAATACTTGAAAACCGTGTAAAAGATGAGTCCAGTTTTTTTCTTTAAATACTTGATATCTTAAGTATAAATACTTGATATATTAGGTATAAATACTTGATATATTAGGTATGAATACTTTCTATTTTGTATGAATATTTTTCATATTTGATACTTTGAAAAACGTGTAAAAGTATGTCATCATGGATCTCATTTGAAAGAGAAAAAAAAATAGAACACGTTCGTGGTTTTAGATTTGCAAAATTTCTCATAGATCGTCCCAAAAATTGGTTAGATTGAACGGAGAAAAAAAAAACCACCTTGAAAAACGTGTAAAAGTAATGGTCCCCAGTTTTGACAGTGTAATGGTCCCCAATTCATATATCATATATGTAGTTCATTGTATAGATATAAATACTTGTCTTGTATAGGTATAAATACTTCACAATGTTACTATTAATACTTGTAAAATAAAATTACAGTTTTGACAGTTTAGGTCCCCAAAACAGTTATGACAGTTTAGGTGCGGTTCCCAAAAACAGTTATAATAGTTTATGTGCGGGTATAATGCGGGTACTCAACTGCGGGTACTCAAATCAGCTTCCTAAAATTTAACAAATAGGTGGAGATCTACAATGGTATTCACTCTTGTTCAAAGTAGGGTACCAGCAAACATATTTTATGCAACAAAATCAGAACAGCTGATTAGAAAAAGGGAAACAGTTGTATAGTTACAAGTTTGAGAACTGCTAAAATGCTGATATTTTGAAGTGTTTGGTAAATAGTCTTTTTGCGTTTTGAAAACGTTGCTGTAGTTTACTTCTGTTAGTAATAAAATAGGCTGACAGTCTTTCAATAAAAAAAAAACTTTAGTATGCTGTGTAACT
Source organism: Carex littledalei (assembly GCA_011114355.1). NCBI lineage: Eukaryota > Viridiplantae > Streptophyta > Magnoliopsida > Poales > Cyperaceae > Carex > Carex littledalei. The sequence continues at coordinate 5,321,230 of CM022085.1, read as the reverse complement.
AGTATATCCTAAAAATTAAGCTCTTCCCATTTATAATTTGTTGACACAGATTCTGTATATGTTTTCTTATTTTATTTTTAATTTTGATATTTATTATTGTGCGGATATAATATATTAATTTGTACAGATCAAGTAAATTGACTGATTGTATTATAAGTTTGTGCGGATGCAATATACAAAGGGCAGTTTGAGTTTTAACATATCATCTCATACGACAATATATATTTTATTCAATTTAAGCTTTCGGTCTTTATCTTTCATATGACGAACAGGTACTTTAATGTAATTGCAATAATGAGGATGGGAAGTAACAGTCAAATTGATAATTAGTGTTCTATATATTTGATTGTATGTTTAAATTTTATAAACTCAGAATCTGACATTTTCCTTTTTCTTTTTTTTCTTTTAGTTGAACTTTGACAATAATAACAGGGATTGTTCCAGATATTAGTCTTAGGCTTTAAAATTTGTTTGATGATGCTTAGAGTTGTGTTGTTTAGACATCCAAATTTTTAGCTAATAAATTTTGATTTTCAGATATTCTCATTGCAACTTTTCTTTTCGAACTCACAATTTTTACAATTTTTTGCAAGAACAATTCTCTTTGGCATCCACTTTGATGTTTTTTTGTCCAATTTCTGAATTTTGTCCATTGGAAGCACAGTTTCTGACAGACTCTTTGATATCCACTTTGCACTTTTTTATGTAGATGGGAAGCACAATTTAAACAAATCAAGCAAGTATTACCGTACCAGTTTCTGATGTGCGTTGTACTAGTACGTATGGTTATTTTTTTTTGTTTGTTGAAATTTACCAACTTAATTTTGGTCCAAGAGAGGAGGGTATTTAAGTATTTACATACTACAATGTGAGAGAAGGGGATGTTAAGTCTTAAAATTCTGCTATCTTACTGAATAAGTGCTTCTTAGAATTAAATTTTTAATCATCCTCCTCTCTCTCTTATATAGAGGGTTGCTGAAAATGAAGGAAAGAGGGGCGGAACTAGAAAATTTTGATAGGATGGTTGAAAATTAAAATGTACAATTGTGGCGAGTGAAATTTGAAATCAAGACCTCTTAACCATAAAATAAAGCTTTAACTACTAGGTTACAACTAAACATATGTTATTTATTGAGGGTGACTAGACTATATGAAAAATTTTAAAAAGATAAAATTTAAGTAAATTTTTATATGTATAATTAAAATTTTAAAATCATACGAGTGACTTAATCATCTTTGGCTAAGCTTTAAATTTGCCCCCGGAAGAAAATACAACTTTCTAGCAATGAACCATAAAGGTAGACATGTGAAACACATGCACTATTTAGATTATGCGAAGTATACTATTACTATACCACAAAGGTGTTATTCTTTTGTACTAGTAACTGATATGAAATGCTCAACCAAGAATTCTTCAATCCAAAATCAATCAGCTTTGACTACAAACCAGTTCGAAATGACCAACACTAATAGATTCTCACATATCAGCATTTGACAAAAGGCACAAACCCAATGGACAAGGCACGAAACCAATATGAACATCGTATCAGTTGGTAGAATAATCAGTCAAAATCTAAAATGTGGATTGACGATGAACTTTAAAATACAATAAAATATATCCGACAAACTGAAGATTGATCCGACGGTCAACGGCGACGAATCTTGAATCTTGAAATTTTTTTTTTTTTAAACAAGCCCGTAGGCAATCTTGAATCTTTTTTATTAATGAGAAGATAATGGGAGAGATCTTTTCACGGTCCCACCGCTCGCTCGCTCGCTTGCGAGGATTGAGATCTGCTGCGATCCGAATATTGAGCACATTAACCCTGCAATCTCTGCTTTTCCAAATCCAGCCGTCCAATTTTTTAGTGCACGCATCTCAAAACAGCTGGTTTTTCTGTACACGCATCTCGAAACAATTCGACAGCTGGATTTGGAAAAACAGGAATTGCAGGGTACTGTTCACAGTACCCGGATCGCAGCAGATTCTCACCCCGCTTGCGAAGGATGTAAACCAAGGACCAAAACGGTAATTAATCCTGCAAACCAAACCGCCTTCCATTCATTAAGAGGCGCTTATTAAGGTAAGGGTTTCAAGTTAGATATTTTTTTTGGTAAAATCCCCGAGACCCCCACTAAAATCCAGAAACGCAAACTTTCTTTTCTAGCCAATCTCTGTTTTCCTTCCTTAAAAAAAAAGGAAAAAAAATATAAAGAAAAATAAAATACTCTTGACCGGAGAATTTTTTTATCTATAAAAAATATTATAAATTAATAAAAGAAAAGAAAAAGTATTTTGGAATTTCGATGCATTAGATGGAATAAAAAAAATCGATTCAAAGTTTTTTTTTTGTTTGCCGGTTGTTTTGGAATATTTGTAGTTTTGAATAATTGTACAACATGCTGTACAGTAACAATACAAAAATTATGAAAAGTAATACACTTATCATAGCCACAAAGGATCCAAAAAAATTGGGAGAAATTTTTCTGGTCCAACGTTTTGAAGCTGAAAAAATTTCTTCGATCCATCTATACATGGAACTTCCAAAGTATTCTTTCTTTTTTTTTATAATATTTTCTATAAATATAAAATGCTCATCTGACCTAGTGTTTGAAAAAAACTGGCCGGTCCAGGGGACCGGACCACCCATGAAACCGTCTGTACTGATCCGGACCGTGGTCAAAACCCGGACCGAGGATAAAGAGGGTCTTAGCACGGTTTTTGGTGTGTTTTTTCCACTAGATCCGGACTAATCCGGGCGGTTCTAAACCCGTGGACCGGACCGGACCATAACCGGACTAAATCCGGACCGGACCGTGCCTAAACCGTGATAACCCGTGGTCAAAACTGTGCTAAACCGTGCAAAACCGTGCTAACCCGTGGTCAAAACCGTGATAAACTGGTTTTTCTTTATTTTTTTAACAATTTAACTTAAAAAAAATAGACCCGTGGACCCATACGGACCGGACCTTGGACCGGACCGGACCGTGGTCAACTGAACCATGGTCCTAGCACGGGTTTGGGCCAACCATTTCAAGTCGAACCCGCCAGATCCAGACCGTGTAGACCCGTGGACCCATGAGAACCGTGGACCGTGGCCCAGAACAGAACCGGATCGGACTGGCCCGTTTGCAATACACTAATCTGACCAGTCTGTTAACCCCACCGTCATTCCTCATGCATCTATTCGTAAAACTTCTTTACATGTTTATAAATATATTTATATAACAATTAAATAGATACATAAATATTACGTATTTTATTTTTTCTATAATGTTTTTACATTACTCTGTGTGTATTTGTTAAATTATTTTATAAAATTTTCTATAATTATGATTTTATGATTACTAAATTTTGCAAATAATATTCATTCAAAATTTCAAATTAATTGATATACTGTGAAATTAATATAAATCAAATCTCAACAATCTTATGTAAACAAGATATGTGAATAATGAATATATGTCTTTAATGTTAAATTTTAAATTTGTTTTATTTTAAAGACCGTCAAAAAGTTCAAAGTAAACTATTGTAAAAGGGCTCCCCCTTTTAATATTAAGCTCGATAAACTAAAATAATTCTGTAATATTTTTTGAGTGCGCATATTAGTCTGACCTATGACTCAAATTTTTTGTTTGAAAGTTCAATAAGATCACCATATGAATATATACTTGTAAACTAAATTTTACATTTATTTATTTACTAATTTTATACTCATCTAAAAAATAACAAACAATTTTTTAAAAATGTAAAATTTAGTTTACAAGTATATATTTATATGGAAACTATGTTGAACGGTTTAAATCGACCGTTAAGATTTTAAAATAAAATATACTGATCTATAGTATGGACCAATTCACACTATGCATAGTAACATAGCCTCACTCCTCCTTTTCTGGCTCCTATTATTTCAATCCACACTATGTTTGTACGTTGTTGGTGTTTGTGCTGGTTTGTTATGTTAGTTCTTCATCTCCTCTCTCCCCCTCTTTTTCCTCCCTTTCCTCCTTTCTTTTTTCTGCTCTCTTATTCCAAGCTCTTTTTTTAGCTCCCACACTGGCAGATTTTCTTTGGGGCCTCTGCTTGGTTACTGTTCCAGTCCGGTTGATTCAGTTTCTGGTCCGGTTTGATTTAGTTCCTTCATTGAGACTTATGCGTGGCGATTGTCCCGGTCTGGTTGATTCAGTTCCCGATCCGGTTTGATTCAGTGCCTTCTCTGCTTCACAGGTCTGCCAGAAGGAATAGGACACACTATGTGCACATGGAAAACAATCACTAGGCTCCTATTATTCCAATCAAGCAAGGATAATAACATTTGTGTCCACATGATTCACATATCTTATGTGTTTTTAGTTTGTGTATAGCTGAATGTTTTTAAAAACACTTGTTATAGTTTGATGGTACATGTTGTATATGCTACGATGTAACTTTTGTGTTGTACTACTATATACTATATGTGCTTATTAAAATACCTACAGGCGATCCGACCAGAAAAAAAAAAATACATAGCCTCACTCATATTTTTTTCATACACTATTGCACATAAGTTTGCAATAACGAAAAACACCTACCTTATCCGCAGGAATACTATTAATTAAATAGAACAAAATATCCTTGGTTTCATAATCCATTAGTTTGAACAAGACTTGTTGTTTAGTCAGGGTCAATCCCATCTTTTCTTGGTGAACAATATCCACCACATGGTCACTTCAGTGCACAAGTAAAAATTATTTTATGAATTCATATAAGCTGGTCACTTCAGTGCACGAGTAAAAATTATTTTATGAATTCATATAAGCTATTTAAGTACCTGAAATAAAATTTCTTCTTTTAGTAAATGAGTGCAAAAAAAATAAACACTCAAGTATATTAAAAAAAAAACATTCTAATCCTGTCACATAAGCATTTTATATATTGAATTCCTTCCTTTTTCTTGTTTTTATTATGTTGTCTACTTTTATAGAACGGAGGCAGCAAAGGAATTGCTAGGAGATGATTGGATACAGAGACAAAGAAGAGTTGTACAATTGAATGCAAACCAATATAGTAGGGTTTCATGGGCTAATGTCAATGTCTTGCTCTTCTTTTACAAGCACCTCTTTTTAGAAAAAGTTCATGAATTTCTCCAATAAAAACTCAACTTTTATGCTTTTACAAAGAAACTGAACATAGCTCATAAAATATAGTGAAACTAGCTAGGAAGAATGAACTACAAAAATTTCTCTTAGTACCACAACAATATTCAGATTAATGAGCAAATCTTGTACCGACATGTTTCGAAGAAATAGAAAAGAGTGGTACGGAAAATGTATTTACACAATTTTTAGGGATACATCCGGAACATGATATTTTCACACTACTACAAAAAAAGAGATTATACACGGACAATAAAGGAGGAGCTACACGGATTTCCTACCGTGTTTAAATCGAGGGTGTACGATTAGTTCAATAACTACACACGGACTTTTGGCCGTGTGCAATTTTAAAGATTCTACACGTATAACTTCACAAACAGCCGTGTACAAAGACCAGAATGTGTCGCTCTCCATTTTACCGAGCTACACGGATATTACCTAAAAAACCGTGTACGATTCTTTTTGTACACGGACTTTTAACTAAAAAACCGTGTAGCTTGACTCTTTCTACACGGACATTTAGTTAAATGTCCGTGTAGCTCTCCTCTTTCTACACGGACATTTAACTAAATGTCCGTGTAGCTCTTTTTTTTCTACACGGACTTTAGTTAAATGTCCGTGTAGAAAGAACATTTTTTTTTTTTTGTATTTTTTTTTTTCGGCTAGCCTCCAGTTTTGCTAGCCATTTTTGTTACAGAACTATTCCAGATTTTTCATATTTTCCAGATTTCATATAACAAGAAATCCATATTTTCCAGATTAGCAATAAATCCATATTTTCCAGATTAGCAAGAAATTCATATTTTTCAGATTAGCCAGAAATCCATATGCAATAAATTATACAATATTCATATACACCAAATTATACAAAATTATGCAAATCCATATCGAGGATTACAAAATTCCATGGCAAACCACCTTGCCCACATGCACCGCACATCGTCGATCTGATCCCAAGTGTAATGATCTTGCTTTGTCACATTCTACAAAATTATAATTTGATAATAGTTAGTATTTCAGAAAAGGTAGATATCAATTGCTTATTATATAGGAAATTCATATGAAGTACATACCGCTTTTGGGAATTCGAATTGTATTCTTTCGACAAAGTCAAGCATGAATATCATCGTGTAATAAGCGCATTCCCAACTCTCCTTCTGTTGCGGGCTCTGAAATTTACATTTAGCGGTATTTGTTAGAATGACAATAATTTTTTTAACAAGATATGAAATTTCTAACTCATAAAGTGTGCTCACCAACATGTACTTCCAATTCAACTTGCTTTTCTTGCCCGGGCCCGTGCTATCTGATCCTTCCTCTTTAATATATTTCACAAAAGCCCTTACAAAAGTGAGTGAATGTAATTAGCAATTTTATAATTTGATATGATTGAAAGAAATGCAAACCTATAGAATTATTATTGCTTACTTATTCACAAAAGGCAAGATAACTTTGCACTTGGCAGCCGCGGTCCTTCCTTTTGGCTTACAAGAATCAATAATTATGCCCACACTTAAGTACGGCACAATGAGAATCGTGCACCAATGTTTGCTGTTGGATCGAGGAGAAGAATTATAGTACTTTAGCATATAAAAGTCACACGAGTATTTGCTATGATTGATGGTGTGATTTCATTTTTTTATGTTTAACTTTTAATTCCTTTATACAATTCTTTAATTAAAATATAAACAACACATAAGTTAAGATTAGAACTAACCCCTCGTGGTATGGCATGAGAATGAATTTCTTCTCCTCCGCCTTAGCACGATGCATCGCAGAACACATGTACTCGATAGCCATATCCGGATAATATGTCGCTGCCGTACCACTCACTTTCTCGGGGTCCAGAAACACGCACAAGTTCTTCCTTTCAACCATCTCATCACAGTTTCGGACTAGCTTCCTGAAAACTCATCATATTGTAATTAGAATATATATTTGAGTTCTATACAATAATGAAAATATTTTAATATCACTAACATGAGGAAAATGGTGATGTGTGAAACATCGAGCCATTTGTCGGATGACGAGTGGTGGAAGAGGTCCTTGAAGTCTCTGAACGACAGCAGGAGCTCCCTGCCTTCGTGTAGAAACATCCCAGGTGGGACAGGGATGACGATAGCCTCCATGCCGTCGGGCGCCGTCATCAAGTAGTCGTGGAGAAGGCGCAAATCATTGGGCAAACGGCTGTATTCTTCTTCTGTGACCATAGGACGGGGCGGTGATTGTGGCGCGTCAGGCGCGACGTCGCAAGCCACCTCCTGACGTACCGGTGAGAGAGCCGTACCGGTAACATCATCTCCTCGTGTCTGTATCAAGTTATAGATGTATTATTCTAGTATTTCAAAAAGAATGAGTTGAATGTAACAAAATAAATGAATTTTTTTATGGATTACCTGATCCAAAACAATCTGACTCTTGGGCCATTGGACAAATGACATCCGTGCGTCATCAAGCACAACCGCGTCGTCGGTAGGGACAGGAAGGGGTACGCGCTGCCATCCATCCACGACTAACTCAACCTGCACGCATGCATGGTCGGGTCTTAGCTGAGTATTGTGTACACTTTTGGCGAGTGGATGTACAACGCCCTTAGCAACGATCAGAGAAACACTGCCATTCCGCAGGACGAGGTCGCATGCTCTGGGGTCCTGCAAATTTATAGGAAAGTTGTTTATTTTAGTGATGCGATATTGTCCAACAAGGTTGCAAACAGGTTTTAAATACCTTTAGATTATGAAGAAGTATTGATTACCTTGAGATTATCCAAATCGTCTAAGGCGCCCCACGTGCTGGATGCTTGACTACTTCGCCGAATTCCCGGCGAAATGGGAGGTGGTTGCTCGGATGGCTGCGTAGTTGCTGATCTAATTTGTGTCAACATTGCTTCCATCTCAGCAAACCTTGCGTCGTACTCTTTGCTCACCTCCGCGCGTATCTGCGCAACTATCTCGTCTTTGTTTACCTTGGCACGAGATTTTCTTCGAGGTTTCTCTCCCTCCACTCGGAACACCTCCTTCCAGCCCCTGTAGACCCCTACACCCCTTACTCGACCCGGGTGTTCTGGATTCTCGAGCGCTGCGGACAAGAAATCATTTTGTCGTTCGACACTCCGGGCACCCGAGTTGACCTCCTCCTCCACTTCCAACTGTTCAAGTAGAAGAATTAGTTAAAGTAAAAGAACAATTGACGTACTTTCGGAGTTATAAATGACTCTTACCATTCTTTGAGCCACGCTTTGCAAATCCGTTGGGAGTACTATCCTCCCGTCAGCGGTTACCTCGGCTCTACCCATGACCCAATCTTTGCCCCTAGGATTTTGGATCCTAACCACGGGTGAGTCAGAATCCTTGTTCGCGTCCAGGACTTTCCTCCATTCTGCCGTCTTACCCTCGTAACCACCTGACCCTAGATGGTGTGGATACTTGTTAAAGGCAACGGTCCTCCTGCCGGTATCACTCTTTGCCTTCACAGAAACAAGACAATAACGATCAGTTAGTTTTAGAAAGATAAGTACATATCGAGAAAGAATAAGCATAAATTTGGCACGAGTTAGATACCTGGAACTCTTCGGTAGACTTCAAAGCTTGAAACGCATCCCAGTCCTCTTGTTTTAGCCATTTGTAGTAGCCGACCGGATTTTTCCCTTTCTCCATGAAATCCGTCTTCAACGTGCTCTTGTATTGCTTCCAACCATTGTTCATAATCTTCAAAGTCTTATCCTTTGGAACATCATTCTTGATGTTCCACTGAGCCTGATTGACACAAAAATTTAGTGTATTTAAGTATAGATCATACATAAGTGAAAATTCAAGAGAAGAGTTGTTAGGCACTTTACCTTCACCGTGTTCCACCACGCGTCCTTCACCTTATCCTCGAAATGATCCCATCTCTCAACAAGGATACTCGCATTTTGCCTCACGAAGCTCGTACACCAATTTGAGTATTTCTGCCGTTTTGGTCCCTGCGCACGCCCGTCTTCTGTGAACCAGATTTCTTGATGGGTCTGCTCAGAATGGCTCGTGCACATTGTCGGCCCTCTTCTCCTTCTTTCTGACGAGGCAGTAGCTTGCTGCTCCTCTTCTTCCATCATATCGAAGTACTCATCCTCATTCGACATGGTTCTGCATGAAATTAAAGATCAAATCATAAGTGACCAATAATTGAAGAGATAAATTAAAGAGATAAAGTAACAAAATAGAGATAAATGAACTACATATTTTGTCTACTACATTCGACATGGTCTATTACATATTTTGTCTTTTGTAGGGATAAATGAACAAAATAGAGATAACCTAAAATACCCTAACATGCAAGTACCATAATTATTTGAATAACCTAAAATTAACAAGTACCCTAAATTAACATAAAATACCCTAAAATTAACAAGTACCATAAAATAACCTAAAATACCCTATATACAAATTATGAAAAACCACAATGTATTCAATAACCTAAAATTAAAGGCCGGCCATTTATTTAAACTCAAATTTCCCAATTTCTTCTCAATAGCGCAATTTCAACAGAGAACAAGCACAGGGGTTGCTGGTACACCATACCAGTAGCCAAAATTGGTACACAAACCAGCAGAACAAAGGAAAGAGGCCGGTACCAGTGCTTGTCATTGTGCTGTACCAACTGGTACAGCAACACAACAGTATCAGATAGTCAAAAAGGGGCAGCACGATAACAACAGCCAAGCCGCAAATAGCAATACTTTTATTAAATTGGCTAACGGGTTCAAACCCAATAAGAAAAAGAACGAGATAGAGAGACGCTAACCTAGGTGAGAGAGACCACGGGTGAGAGAGACCGAGGTGGTGAGGCGGCGAGGCGGTGAGGCGCGCGGTGAGCGGTGAAGATCGAGCTCGTGTCTTTGGGAGGTTTTTGGCAGAGAAGGGTTTTCGGAACTTATGAAAATTTTGGCAGAGAAGGATTTCGAAATAACCAATGTTTCCTCATTATACACGGCTGTTAAGTTAATGTCCGTGTGCAAATCACCTTTCTACACGGTTGTACATAAAAATCCGTGTGCAAATCACCTTTCTACACGGACATCTAGCTAATAGTCCGTGTAGCTCTCTTCCATTTCTACACGGACTATTAGCTAAAAGTCCGTGTATAAATCGTTCCGACAGGCGGGTCCCAGGTTCAGTAAAATGCTTTGAACATAAACTAATATTTATTTTATTTATTAACTAATATTTATTTTAACTAATATTAAATGTTTGATAAAGTTGAACATAATATTTTAAACATAATATTTTCATTAAACATAATCCTTCCTTAAATATTTTAACTAATATTAAATATTTTAACTAATATTAAATATTTTAACTAATATTTAGTGAAAACTAATATTTGATAATATTATAAGCATTAAACATAATCCTTCATTATAAGCATTAAACTAATTTTTGATAATATTTGATAATATTTGATAATACTATTACTACATTATGCTTTTTTCTTTTTTTCCCTTTTTTTTTTTCCTTTTTTATTTGATATATTACAAGCTAAAGTTGCAATATTAAAAGCTACACGGTCTTAAACAAAATAAATATTACACATTATGCTTTTTTTTTTCCTTTTTCTCCTTTTTTCCACTATTTGAACAGTACCCTCGGCCCATAATCCTTCATTGTGGTCGGACCGCATGTAGTCAGCTTCGTCTACCCCTTCAAGTGTTGCTACCTCAGTTTGCACATCGGTACAAAATGGAGGTACTTCGTCGAACTGGTCGTACTCTTCTTCATCGACGACATTTTCTACCCCGACAATCCTTCTTTTTCTGGATAGGACGACGCTCAACCTGGCATCACTCGGGTCAGTGGCATAAAAGACTTGGGTGGCTTGCTTGGCGAGTATAAACGGATCATCAACATGCCCAACCCTGTTTAAATCAACGAGTGTGAACCCGTCGTTATCAACTTTAACACCTCGGTCTTCGACCCATTGACACCGAAACACGGGAATGCTCAGGCGAGGACTGTAAATGAGCTCCCAAATTTCTTGAATAACGCCATAATATGACTTTGATGCTATTACAGCCCGGCCATCTCCGGATCTACTGAATTCTTGAGAGGTCGCCACCAACGTCACCCCACTGTTTTGCATTGTGCTCTTATCACTCTGGGATTTAGTATAAAATGTATATCTGTTAATCTCGTATCCTTAGAATGTTCTAACAACAATTTGGGGTCCTTCGCCAAGCAGTTTAACAATTTCAAGTACGGGGTGTGACTGCACTCTTTCTTTCAGCCATCCTATAAAAGAACGATTATGCTCGTTAGTAAGCCACTTCTGACTCCTGGTGTAGTTTTGTTGTTGAAGGATTGTCATGTGCTCATCTATATAGGGAGCAACATCTGTCATGTGTTGTAGTACAATAAAATGTGCCTTTTGTAGTTCATTTAGATCAGCAACTACGGCTCTCAACCCAATTGTCCCGACTCCTTGGAGCCTTCCCTCGTATCGAGATTTTGGAACGCCAATAGGATCCACACCGGTCAAGTAGTTGGTGCAAAAATCAATCACCTCCTCCGTAGAATATCCTTCTATAATGCTGCCTTCGGGTCGATGTCGGTTCCTTACGTATTTTTTCAAGATGCCCATGTATCTCTCGAATGGATACATATACCGAAGGAACACGGGACCACAAATCTTAATTTCTCTCACAAGATGAACAACAAGGTGAACCATGACATCGAAAAAAGATGGCGGAAAATACATCTCAAGTTGGCAAAGAGTAACGACGACCTCCTTTTGCAAAGAGTCCAATTTTAGAGGGTCTATCACTTTGGAATTTATTGCATTGAAGAAAGAACAAAGCTTCGTAATGGTTTGACGAACGTGCTTTGGTAAAATTCCCCGAATTGCAACTGGAATTATATGTGTCAGTAAAACATGACAGTCGTGAGATTTCAGACCGACCAGTTTCAAGTCCTTCATCGACACCAACTTCTTAATATTCGAAGAATATCCTGATGGGACTTTTATACCATTGAGGCATTCACAGAAGCTTGTTTTCTCTTTCTTTGACATTGTGCACAGTGCGGGGGGTAGGTATGTGCGCTTCCCTTTCTCCTGCAGTGCGAGCTCGGGTCGTATTCCCATCTCTACCATGTCTTTTCTCACTTTAATACCATCTTTCGTCTTCCCCGGAATGTTCAATAATAAACCAATTAAACTGTCACAGACATTTTTTTCGACATGCATGACATCTAGGCAATGCCTCACTTCTAAATATTTCCAGTACGGTAGCTCCCAAAATATGGACCTCTTTTTCCAAATATTCTTCGGTAGTGCTTTGGCGCATTTTCCAAAAACAACATCAATGTTTTTTACCCGTTCGAAGACACTCTCCCCGTCTAATGGATGACGAGCCACTCCAAGCTCAATTTTCCCGTTGAATGTCATCTTCTTCTTACGATATGGGTGATTAATAGGAAGAAACCTACGATGCCCCATGAATACATTCTTTTGACAATTTTTCAACCTCAGCACCTGCGTGTCATCTTCACAGATCGGGCATGCTTTTGCTCCTTTACAAGTGTAACCCGACAAATTCCCGTACGCGGGGAAATCATTTACGGTGCAAAACACCATGGCCCGCAAGTTAAAGGTCTCTTTCATATACGCATCCCACACCGGGACGCCATCACGCCACAATTTTTGGAGGTCCTCGATTAATGGTGCGAGATATACATCTATGTCATTTCCGGGTTGTCTGGGTCCTTGGATTAGTAATGACATCATTATATATCTGCGTTTCATGCACAACCAAGGAGGAAGATTGTAGATGCATAAAAGAACTGGCCAAGTACTGTGCCGACTGCTCATACTTCCAAACGGACTCATTCCATCTGAGCTCACCACAATCCTAAGGTTCCTCGTTTCAGAACCAAATTCTTTGAAATGTCTGTCAATGTTTCTCCATTGAGGAGAATCAGCCGGGCGCCTTAGTTTACCGTCATTTTTGCGCTCTTCTTCGTGCCAGCGCAATAATTTTGCATCTTTGGGATTCGCAAACAACCGTTTGAATCTCGGTATTATCGGCAAATACCACAACACCTTAGCCGGAGGTCGGCCACTTGTGTCCTCGTTACAATCATCAGTGTCCTGGTCCTTACGACGTTTATATCGTGAAACACCGCATTTAGGACAGACATGCATGGCCTCGTACTCGTTACGATACAATACACAGTCATTCGGACATGCATGTATTCTTTCGATCTTCAACCCCATTGGACATATCAACTTCTTTGCCTGATATGTTGTACCGGGTAACTCGTTGTTATCTGGGAGCATTTCTCCTAAAAGCTGTAATAAGGACGTGAAACTCTTATCGCTCCAACCATTGTCTGCTTTTAAGTTTAATAATTTCAACACAGCTGACAGTTTTGTAAATTTGGTACACCCGGGATACAACGGCTTCTTGGATTCATTAGACAAATTTTGAAATTTATCATAATTTTTATCACTAATTTCATCTTCCACATCACGTAACATATCCTCCAAATTTTCAGTAAACTCGTGTTCTATATTTTCATCAAAATTCCTCTCCATCTCATCATCGTCATTTTCGGGTTCGACGTTAATATCAGAATATTCGGCACTCTCATAATCCTCGTTCCAATCAAGTTCAAAATTATCAGAAATTCCAACATTCTCATCATTCAATTCACGATTACAATCTTTATTGGCACTACTACTTTCCCCAAATTTCTCACCATGCATGAACCAACATGTATATCTCTTCTTAAATCCCCGACAAATCAAATGAGCTCTAATTTCTTCGATGTCCAAAAATCTTAATCAATTTTTACAATCTTTACAAGGACATAAAATGTCTTCTTCTTTTTTCTTCACTCTATAACTCTCAGCAAATTTTATAAACTCATCAACGCGAACCAAATATTCTTCACTGTCACGTCGCATTTCATACATCCAGCTTCGATCCATCTGTAAATTAAATTAAAAAAATGATTTGATCAATTAATCATGCATGGTCAACATTCTCCTTCGTGTACAAAATTTTGGGCTTACAAAGGGCCGGTTTACAATCCTAACCCACTCTTTGAATATTATGTCTCATATGTGAACACATATTAGCGAGATTTAATTAGTATTTGAGAAAAATTCGGCAGCATTTCTCCTTAACTCCCCAAGTATGCGTACGAACCACATACTCGTAGGAGCAATAAGGGAAAATACTGTCGAACTTTCCTCAAATACTAATTAAATCCCGCTAATATGTGTTCACATCCTAAATTTGGTATTGTATGTCAAAATAGATTCTTTTGTTCTCATCTGTCTTTCCCTAGCAAATTTCAATTTTGATATTGTTTTGTGGTTTTCTTCCTACATGCATGGTAAAATTGTTCCTAAATAATTTGTCATTTTAGAGTGTCCGCTGGATTCAATTCCTCTAATTTCTTGGCACGGGCAAAAACAGACTAACAAATTTAGTAGACTCACTTGCTAAATAACAATTTAGCTATTTTCTCTGCTAAACAAAATCATGCAAGCAAACCTGTTGATTATTGAGCTAAAATAAGAAAAAAAAATAGAATCTGATTTTGCTGGTAAAAGCAGATGTATTTGTACTCAGCACTCAGCAGCTTCTCCTGGTTCACTTGAAAGAGATAGAAACTGATTCTGCTGCTAGCAGTATGCTATGAAACTGAACTTATCTCAGTCCATATGTAGCGATTTATGCCTCCTAAGAACTAATTAAAACTACACATGTTCTTAAGAAAAGTCATACAAGTTACAAAAATGCCATTTGTTCTAGGAAGAATATTCAAATTTCAAAATTGAAACTATGACATGCTTGGTAGGATCCATGTCACAGCAGAACTCAACTCTTTGATAGGTGGTTCATGGCACACAGTCCTAATGGTTCCATCTTCCATGGAAAACTCTGACCAGATTATACTTTTATTCTTTCTAATTTCAGGGTAGTAACTGGGTGGAAAATAATAGATGCAATTTGCTTGTACTCCGAAGCATGTGGGAGGAACTGATGCCATGAAACTGTCAGTTAAGAAAAGAGCCCTTCCACCAAGGTTAGAAACTTCTGTCCAAGCGCCGGCACCAAAGTCCCAGCGATGAATACTAAACCTATCAGTGTATTTGAGATTATAATATTGATAATTATAAGATCTCCATTTCCGAACCAGCAGTAGCTCAGAACAAGATTGAGCGAGATGCAATTTTGACAGCTTCGAATGCTCGTCATATGTCATGTTAGCAAGCACCTCCTCTTTTTCTACCAGAATCTGCTCAAGGCAACGGCCAAAACGAATAGAAATAAGTTGCTTTTGAGAAGTTAGTGCATAAAGTTTCCCATAAAAAAATATCATATCATTTTTTTTTTTTTTTTTTTGAAAAAAGGCAGCAAATGCCCGTTTCATATATTGAAACTTGGTTAACTTACAGATATACTAGTAAGTAGGGTCAACAACCCCAAGCTAAAATCAACCCAAAACAAAACCAGCGATATGTAGCTACACATAACAATGTGCACACAGGCACTAACCACAAACAAGAAGTTAACATAGTGTAAACATGCACCATCCAAAAGCAAGGCACAGTAAGATTATTAAAGTCTAGGGATAGTAGTGAGTATATAAACGCTAGAGCAGCGAAGGAGAAAAACTTGTTAAAAATATCCTATCATCGATCGATTGTAATCTGGTATGGTAAAAGCAATGGCACTTCCACTCAACATCGCCAATACAGCAGAAGTGGAAGGAGCACGAACCACGGCTGAACATCACGACCAAGCAACCAGGAGAGGCAGGGGATGAGGAAAAGATAAATCGAAGATCACCTCCTGTTTGTTTGACAGCCGGTAACATTATGTGGTTACCAGTAAATATATTATAAAGCATAATCTCTGTGAATCCTGGCATATTAGCAATGACAAGGAAGCCATGTGAATAGGAAAGACACGTGGAATAGTCGATGCTATATGGCTCTTTTAGATCTTGTTGGGTCCGTATGGAGAGACGCATGTTGTAGAGACCCTTACGGGTAAAATCATACAACCCAAATATGTCTTTCTTTGGAGATGCAAGTAAGAGTAGGGGTGATTGGTAAGCCAAATTTTCAGGGCAAAGAGAGGCTAGAGAGCGCCATGTCGGACAGACAGCACGAAAGGTCGAGAAGTCGGCCATGGAACTGAGACGTGTCATGATTAAGTTGAGCAAATCAGTTGGCAGGAAAGGCCATCCATTTTCCTGATCTTTGTTAACCTCCTCCTCATTGTTCTTGGAAACTGCTTTGTTAGATGATGAAATTACGGCCGGAGAGATAAGCAATACATGATAATCTTGAAAGTTTGGATAAGCATTTATTTTCATGAATGTTTGCTCATCCATTTTGATAGAAAGAACAAGTAAAAGGAACAAACTTACTGTTTGGACTTTGGAGTTCTCAGATTGGTTTCAATCCTCTTAAATTATATAATTAGGTCAGGGTAAAGAAATTAGATTATGCTTGCGTAACAAAATTTTCGTAAACAAATTTATGAAAACGCATTTTTAGGAGTAAAGTAAAAATAAAAATAAAGTTCGCCAAATCTATGATTTAGGGAATAAAACAAAAATGGTAATTTTTATTGATCGGATTTTTCAAATTTCCTATGAATTCTTATTAGTGCTAAGGAAAAAACCATTTTCTTATCATTTCTTTTTTTATTTAAAATTATATTGTTCAAGATTTTTTTTTCGAGAGACATACTAGTCTTGTCAATATTCACTATACTACATGCAACTATACACGGTTAAAAAGTTAATGTCACACGGTTCCGCAACTGTGTCCGCGCGTATTGTGTATGAGAAGGTCAATATATTATACACAATTGTGGAACATTGTCTATATAAATTAACATACACGGTTCCTACAAGTCAATTGTGCCAGATCTAAAAAAAATACTCAAAAAAATGATTTATACACTGTCATAATAACCGTGTATAATAAATAATTAATAAGGGTTATATATACGATTCCTATAAAGGAACTGTGTATGATTTTTGGAAACCATAGACAACTGTAAATACAAATCGTGTATGTTACTTTTTGTACATTATTTGTTTTTAAGAACAGTGTATGATTATCTAGCATGTATACGGTTTCTATTCTTTTTTTTTCTTTTTTTCATGTATAATTATCTAGCATTTATATTTACTAGTCATTAAACATACAATATTACACATTCACAATTCAAAATAATAACAAAAAGTTAAAAAATTTAATTTAGATCGCAAAGATTATTCATGATCACCTGTAAACCAATCAAATTATTATATAAACGTAAGATTTGAATTCCAATTAAAAATGCCAATCAAATTTATTATATAAACGTAAGATTTGAATTCCAATTAAAAATACCAATCAAATTATTAATCAAATGGAAATCTTTCCACATGGGACAACTTTTTGTTCATGCTAGCACAATATTTGGAAGTTTAGCATTAACATCCCACATTATCCACTTGGCACTGGCCCACAGCATTTCCCTATTTTATTATTTGAGGGATGCTTCTATGCATTACTGCTACAGTGGAATTTCAGACGGAATCAACTACAAGCGTTGATTGTTTAAAGGGTAAAATCGGAATAATAACTTCAATATGTTAATATCTCCAGTTCGCTTCCAATTTCTCTTTGTCGCCTCCAGTTCCCTCTTTCTTCGTTACTCTCTATTCCGTGAACCTCATCGCCACCACCCTTCGCCCCTCCGCGCCCCCTGACCCCACTTCGCCGCCCCCTCTCTCTCACACACACAGCCTCTCCTCGACCCCCTCTCGCTCACCACCTGACGAAACCCTAGATTCCGAAGAGGAGAGATGCTCATCGTCAGATCGTTCGAAGAAGATGCGATATGTCCCCCCTACGGACATAAAACAGGAAGATTCTTCGAGTGATGAGCCTAACAGACATAAAATAGGAAGATTATTTTCTTCAATTGGAGTACCTTCATTAATGGTGATAGCTGTTTTTTCAGTTAAATTTGGAAATTGAGTAGATTCTTAAGTACGAAGATGTAAAATTTGCTTTTATATTTGGAATTTATTTGTTGAAAATAATTGCCTTTGGTAATTGTCAGTATTAGTGTTGATTCAAGGTTTTGAACCATATACGTTAACAAATTAAGGCTTTCAATTAGTGAATAAGTGAATTTTAGGACATATTAGCAACTGGTACCAGTTTGGTACAGTTGAGGTTGAATGGAAAACTGTGAATTTTATTGTACTATGATATTGATATACCTTTGCATTCTATTTTCATACAGAGGAAATGAGAAAGCTTACAAATACCCTTACGAGCAATACTCATGCATGTATATATGACCCTCCAAATTTTGCTTTCATAGGTAAACTTCAATTTTGCTTCTTTTTAAATCTAACTTTAGGATAGTGAAGAAACATCCACTATAATTATTTGCCCATGATTTTTTGTATTTGGCAAAATGTACCATGGACTATTTAGGGGGGGGGGGGGGGGGGGGGGGGGGTGCATCAAGCAGTCAAGAGAAAAAAAATGCAGAATACAATATTTGTCCTGTTTGTTTAAAAATGGCTTTGTTTTAGCTGGATATTCTTACAAATATTACGATTATGCATTTTCTGCAAAAATATTACGATTACGATTATGCTTTCCTAGCTTCGCCACTGGTTTCATTCAAAATGAACTGTAACAGTGTACCAGCACCTAGGCCTTTGGTTATGTCATTAGATGACTAGAGGGTTTGCTTATTTGTGCAGTGGCAGCACCTAGGCCTTCGGTATTGACATCTTTTTTCATTTTTGGTTCATCTCTTAGGGATTAAACTGCTGTTCATTGTCCCTATTTGTAGACTTTTAGCAACGAACTGTAGCCGCTGCTGCTGCTCATCGCGTTCTACTTGATAGTCTACTGCTGAAGATCTTATGGTTTGTTTTTGACCGAATTTTCATACTTCATATTTCAGTAATGCACGTGGCAGTAGCAACAATTATGCATATGACAGCAAGAGAATGAGACATAAAAATTATGCACATGGCAGTAGCAACAATTTTATTTACCAATTTAGTTAGTTCAATTTTGATCTTAGCCTAGCTTCTTTGTGGATGGAACAGTACATAGCATATTTTGAAAGATCCACGAGATGTAGAAAACTATTCCTACTTAATATGATTTCATTCCATCAATTTTTGTAGGCTAATGAAGTCGACGTAGCATCATTGAGAGAGTATGAAAGGGTTGTTACTATGACTTTTTCAAGTCAAGAAGAAGCTTACGAGTTTTACAACGAATATGCTAAAAAAAATGGGTTTAGCATAAGGAAGAGCATTATTACGAAGGATCGAAAGAATGGCACCATTACAAAACGTCAGTTTTACTGCAGCAAATCTGGTTTCCGTGAGAATAAGTATTTGGATAAACTGGATCAGAAAAGAGCAGCCCCAGCGCTCTCTCGTTGTGGCTGTCCCGTCATGCTCTGTATCAAACTTGAGCCGAAAATTGGTAGATGGTGGGTGTCAAACTACGTAGATGTTCACAACCACAGTTTAGCGGCTAGTGATACTACTCCTTTCCTCCGATCTCACTGTTCTATTAATGAAGCTCAGAAGGCCGAGATAGTCACTTTTGGAAGCTCAGGTATCCGCAAATGCCAAATATTAGATTACACGGAACGGAGGAGTGGTGGTTACGAACACCGTGGTTATCAGCGGAAGAATTTGTATAACTTCACCGCTAGGCATGAGCGGTCTGCGATGCTTGCAAATGATGCGAATTCAGTGATAGAGTACTTCAAGGAGAGGCAGAAAGCAGATGCAGATTTCTTTTTCAAATGCGACACAGATGACGGTCATTTGACAAGTATATTTTGGGCCGATGCTCAGTCGGTGCTTGATTATTCTAGCTTCGGAGATGTAGTTGTCTTTGACAGCACATACCAGTTGAATCGGTATAAAATGATAGTCGTTCCTTTTCTAGGAGTCAATCATCATCGGAGCACAATTATTTTTGCATGCGGCATTGTTTCTTGCGAGAATAAGAAATCATACGAATGGCTTCTTGAAGCATTAATGGAGGCCATGTATCAGGCACGACCAGAGGCTGTAATTACGGATGGTGACCTTGCTATGCGCGAGGCCATTAAATCGGTATTACCAGGCACCGCACACCGGATATGCACATGGCATATGGGGGAAAACGCGAAAAAGTATATTCGTAATTCGGAGGTCATGCAAATGTTCCACAAGCTGATGAGCAAGGCGTACAGTACTGAAGAGTTTGAGAACCGGTGGCAGGAGTTTGGTGATAAAGTGAGTAAAAGGTCACAAAGCAGACAGTGGTTGCAGAAGATTTACGAGTCCAAAAAATTATGGGCGGGGTCCTTTGTAAAGAAGAAGATGTTCTTAGGAATGTTTACTAATCAGATAAGCGAGAGCCTCAATTTCAAGATCCGGAGATACTTGAATAGTAGGTTGTCTTTGTGTATGAGTGTACAGCAACTAGAGCGGTGTCTTACGGACATGCGCACAAAAGAGACTGAGTTAGATTGCAAATCATCTCAGACCGAACCTGTTTTAACAACTCCATTCTACAATATCGAGAAATCTACCGCAACAAGCTTCACACAAGAAGTTTTTCTAATTGTTCGTGAGGAAATTGAAAGGTCAAATGAATTGGTTGTTATTGAAAAACACGAGAGCAAAGCGTGTTCATCGTACACCGTTGCTCAAAGAGGTAAACTGGAGAGTCGGGTAGATGTGGACTGCTTTGTATCTGAGGGCAATATTGAGAAAATCACATGTACGTGTTATAAAATGGAATGTGAGAAAATACCATGCCGTCACGTGTTAGCTGTATTGATAGACTTGGAGATCCCGTTAATTCAGCAGTGTTGCATTGCTGAAAGGTGGACCAAAACTGCTAAGTCTTTATTTTCTTCAGATAGGAAGGGTGGGGATTTTGAGGTTTCTGAACAGGTCCAAATGTGCCATGAGCTGACAAAGCTAAGTACACAAATAAGCTACCAAGCATCTAAGTCGAGCTACGAATATGTGAAAACAAGAGAGTTGTTAAAAGAAGAGCAATGTCGCCTTAATGAAGTTGAGAAAGGAAAGAAGAAGCCTAAGGTGGAAAATGATGACGTCTCAAGTGAAAGGAAATCACCCCAGAAGATTGAGAACCCAAAACCTGTTGTGACGAAAGGCGCACCAAAAAAGAATAAGTACGAGCGGTTGAAGTCTTCACTTGAAGGAAAGAGGAAGAACAAACGTGGGCATTGCGGTATGAAGGGCCATAATCGACAAAGATGTCAACTTCTCCAAGCGGTACGTGAAGAACGACTCTTTTTTTTTATGACAGTTTCAACCTCTTTAATGGGTTATTTGGTTTAGTGGTGCCCCTAGTGTGAAAATTATAGATAAGACAGCCATCAATAGTACTGCTTGCATCAAATTATAGGGGCTGTCTTGCATAATCACACTAGTAATTTTCAGATACTATCTTGCATCAAATTTGGATCTTGCATAATTTTACTGTTGCATTTTATGTTTAGAGGCTGTCTTGTATTTTATTTTCGGGTAATATACTGTCCTGCATCAAATTATAGGGGTTGTCTTGCATAATCACACTAGTAGGTTTCTGGTATTGTGTCTTGCATAATTTTACTCTCACAACTATGGAGATTAGGGGCTGTCTTGCTTTTGTAACATCTTATATGTGCATAAGGTGCATAATTTTCTAGTGCTGCTTTTGTAACATCTCATATGTTTAGGGGCTGTCTTGCTTTTGTTAATTCAATTTTTTTTTTTTTTTGCCAGCAAATTATAATTGAAAGAAATTAAATTTGAATATTTTTTTTTTGCATGCAGGTGCAAGGCCAAAACTACATGGATACGAAGTTGAATCTGAACTAAATTTGAATATTTGGGGTAGTAAGAGTTTAATTGTAATGTTATTATGTTTTGAAGTGAATCTGAACTTAATATGGCCATGTTATTACTAGCTTGCTGCGTTATTGATTGTGTTAGAATTTTTTGGCTCTGTTAGATTGTGTTAGAATTTTGAATATTAAAAGGAATTGTATTATATGGAATTGGATTTACATTATATGGAATTGTATTTACATGATATTAAAAGGTATTGCAAAGGCAACTCGAAATTGGATTGCTGCTTCAATTTGGTAATACATGATATTACTGCTGCTCGAAATGGATTTATTTGTAATTGATATTACTGCTTCAATTTGGTGCTTGAATTGTATTATATGGAATTGTTGCTTGAATTGGTTGCTTGAATAGAAATTGAAAGCAAAATTAGAAAACCAATTAAAGAACATACATTACTAGTTTCCTACACATTCATACGAATTGGGAGTTAAACTTACATGCTACTTAAAGAACAACAAAATTAGAAAACCAATTAAAAATGCAATTACTAGTTTCCTATACATCGCATTCATTTTTTCCTCAAACCGGCGAAGCATGAATTGGGTTTGCATCTGGTGAAAAATAGCATCGTCGCACCACCCCACAATCCATGATTAGTAGTGGTACAATTATAGTATCTTCGGCCGTTGTTGTTTGCGGTGTGTGCCATTGTCACAATAGTTACTCGTAAACATCTCCGGCAAATAGGGTTTGACATCCTTTGCAAAAAGTAGCACATCAACATTAGCAAAAATTTAGTCACTAGTAATTCTTATCATTTTCATTTTTTATTTTTTGGATTTTTATGCTATTTATTAAGCATTTATTATGCATTTTTTAATCATGCATTCACATAAAAAGAAAAAAAAATTGAGCAATAGACAGATGCTCACTCAAAGTCAAATAACTTAAATGCCTTAAAGGTGGGAAAAAAACATCACATTTAATCATGTACACAAATTACTAATTTATCTAGGGAAATTACGGGCCGCAATGAGTAGGTTTGCACTAATGGGTTGGTTCAGAGTTGCGGGCCGCAGTAATGAATTACGGGCCGCAATGGTTCAGAGTTCAGAGTTGGTTCTCTGACTTTTTTTGTTTCGGGCCGCAATGGGCTTGTTTCGGGCCGCAATGGTTCAGAGTTCAGAGTTGGTTCTCTGACTTTTTTTGTTTCGGGCCGCAATAGGCTTGTTTCGAGCCGCAATGGATTGAGTTCAGACTTGTTTTGTTTTGTTTTGTTTCCCATTTATCTAATAGACTCTAGCTGTAGCTACACAAACATCACTTTCTGGTACATACACAAATATCAATTTATCTAATATATTCTTTCTATAAATAAATAACAGTTTCATATTACCATTGTAATCCAGAAAAATAAGAAATCAGTACCAGAAAAAAAGTACCAGAAAATGAGAAATCAGTACGAGAAATTAGTACCAGAAAAAAACATACGAATTAAACAACATGCCTTCAAAGAAGTTTTCAAATTAAAAACACTTCTCCTAAGTGCTAGTTAGACAACAACATACCTTCAAAGTAACTTACATGCTACTTAAAGAACAACAAAATTAGAAAACCAATTAGAAATGCAATTACTAGTTTTCTATACATCATATTCATTTTTTCTTCAAACCGGCGAAGCATGAATTAGGTTTGCATTTGGTGAAAAACAGGGTCGTCGCACCACCCCACAAATCCATGATTAGTAGTGGTACAATTATAGTATCTTCAACCGTTGTTGTTTGCAGTGTGTGCCGTTGTCACAATAGTAACTCGTAGTTCTTCAACATAAAATCATTTGTTTCAACAGATCTGTGACTTATTATTTGGATTGCTAATTTCTAACACTCAAAAGTTCTTCATCCAATGATTGAATTGTATATAGATGGATAAAAAGTTTTGGCAGCATGCTAACCAAGCTTTATATCTATTTACCTTAATGTTTTATCAGCATACCAGGATAGAAATAGGGGTGAAACAGTAACATTGTCATCCAAAACCAGTATGGACTGTAAAACATTCAAAATACAGCCGAATACTACACCTTATAAGTAATAAAGGGTTTAAGTGTGCTATATATTGAAATAGGTACCTGACAGACCTAAATTGACAGTAATACACCTTAATGGATTCATATTACCGTTATTGAAATAGGTGATTGAGTGTGCTATTTTCATTCTTGAAGGTTAGGAGACAACTACTTACAAACGAGACATATATTAGATAAATAACAGTTTCATATTACCATTGTAATCCAAATATATAACAGATTCGAGAGAAGTACAATAAAAGGTTGAAAAATGACCTGAGTGCCCTTGCCTTCTTTTTCTCTTCTTCTGATTTGTCACCTTTCAATCCTGGTGAAACAGTACTAGAAAATCAGTCCAATAGTACCAGAAAAATCTACAAAGATGAGATCTTAAAGCTAGAAAAATCAGTACCAGATGAGAAAAATGAGAAATCAGTACCAGAAAAATGAGAAAAACCGTACCAGATGAGAAAAATGAGAAATTGAAATCTTACAGCTAGAAATTCTCTGAAATTCAGCGTCTTAAAGCTAGAAATTCTCTGAAATTGAGATCTTACAGCTAGAAATTCTCTGAAATTCAGCGTCTATGAAATCTTCAGAGTCTAAAGGGGAAATTCTTATAAATAGAAAGAAATTGATAGGTGAATAGAAAGAAATTGAAATCTTACAGCTAGAAATTCTCTGAAATTCTCTGAAATTCGCTGGGAGCCAATGAGAAATTGAAATCCACCTAGGTGAACGGAAAGAAATCTTACACTAACTGATTTCGCTTGCTGGGCCGCCCTTCATCCAATGATAGAAAGAAAGAATCCACCTAGGTGAATAGATAGAGAGCTAGGAATCTGTCTCAATGCCCAGCGGGATTGGTAACAGATAAGTAGGCGGGATTGGTAACAAATAAGTGAGAGGCGGGATTGGTAAAAAAATCGGACAAGAAGGCGGGATTGGTAAATAAGTGAGAGTTATGCAGATTTCTATTCGAATGGAAAATCGGACAAGAAGGCGGGATCGGTAAAAATCAGTACCAGCCACGTCAGCGATCCGTGTGATCGTATCCCATTGGCTCCCAGCGGGGTCTAATTAATTTCTGCGCAGTGGGGTCCGCGGGTCAGAGAGTGTTTTTTTTTTATTTCTTATAAGGCAGAGTGTTTAACTCTAAATATATATGAAAAAAATACTAAATGAATGTTTTTATTTTTGTAAAATCTTATTTTGGAAAAATAATACTTACCAACATCATTTTTAGAGGGTTTGATCATTTTTTTCCTATTCATACGCATGAAACAGTTTCGGACCGTTCGTTTTCACGTGGGAATTCAACGGTCGATCTGCAACAAAAGACGTCGAAATATTATTAAAAATGATCAAGGTACCATATTGAACGCAACGGTCGATCTGCAGCAGAATTTTTATTAAATTTGAGCTTCAATCGAACACGAAATGTTTACGGCCATACGATTCTTCAATTTTGTATCAACTAGATGGATGGGTAAACGACAAAAAAAATGATCAAAAATTTCATGAAATACATTAAATGCAGTGCTCTTTGATTTCAATGGTCCGATCAGTCAACGGACGACGTCATTACGTGCGCCTTCACTAACTTACAAAGCAAGGGTATATGTTTCATGAAACTTAAACTCTTGCTTTGTGCGACTGTGAAGAACCAGAAAAATAGTTCGACCGTGGTTCGATCGGGACCGTTCAAATCAAAGATTACAACCTTTAATCAAGTGCAGCAAATTTTGACGGAGTTTTAACTTTATTTACCCATCCATCAAGCGGATGGAAAACCGGAACATCAAAGGGTTACGAAGACTTCACGTTGGATCGAGGCTCCGACACAAACATAGGTCGGAACTATTATGTTGGATACGCATAACACTTTCTCTTGATCATTTCAAAATAAATTTGAAACCATTTCATGGCAGATCGACCGTCGATCGCTCGTCCGGAATTGAACGGTCCACAAATTTTATTACATGATGAAGGAACTAACAATGAAGAAATTATATAAATTAACATTTATAATTATGATTTTGTCGTAAAAAATTGCAAAAGATTTGAAAATGTATTTTTCAATTTATTTGCTGCATCTCTTTAAAAAAATAGATAATAAAAAATTAAAAAACATTAAAATAAAAAAATCTAAAAAAAACTAAAAAAATCTAAAAAAAATATTAGATAATTATAAAAATAAAAAATAATTTTTTTTAGATAAAGTGATTATTAATTTGATAAATTTGTTTTGATAAAGTGATTTGCTGCATTTCTTTGTTTTGATAAAGTGATTACTAATTTGATAAATTTGTTAAATTAATTTCAGCTTAAAGAAACTATTAAATAATAAAAAATAAAAATAAAAAATAAATAAAAAATAAATAAAAGAAAATTGGAAAGTCTATAAAATGATATGTATAAGTATTATTTGTCCATATAAATTGTAAAAAAAATAAAAATATTTTTTTAGATTTTTTTCATATTTTTTTTTGGAATATGTTCAAATGAGGGAAACTAGTAATCATGGCAAGTCGTTCTCGAATTAGGAGCGAAGAAATGAGAAATTAGGAGGGAATCTGTGCATGTACGTTTGAATATTTTAATGAAATTCTTATTTCTATTTAAAGTCAATTTTAATTTATTTAATGAAAGACTGACATTCATAACGAACCGTTTAATTCAAATTTGATAATTAATGGCGACATGTATACAAGTCTATTTCCAAAATTTTACAATTTTATTCAAACTGAGTCGAGACTGATATTCAAATTTGGATGGTCAGAGAAATCCAGATCCCTTTGTACTTGTTGGCATACATATCAGCACTATTGGGAAGGGTTAAAATCCTAAGAGCCATGCATAAGCCACAATCACTTTGCTGACCTCTCTAAATAGAAGGATTTATTTGGAGAAGAGCAATCAAATGTCGGCCTTTGAGCCTTGTTCTGAGGACACTCTACCATGAACTTCGACAGAGGTGTTGTAACCTGGACAATTTCCCTTGAAAAATTAGTTAAATAAAATCACCTTACAAAATTACAATATATAATTTATAAGAATACAAATACTAATAACGATCTGAGGTACATCAGCCCAAATAGAGATGGCTTTCAAAAGCAATGGCATATGAGACGGATATAACCAGTCAAAAAGGAGCAATTGCTTAAATGAATAACTCAGAAAATAAATACAAAGAAAAGGTGGAACAAAACCTTCATTTCTGGATGAGAGCAAGTCTTGACTAGCCTTCGCCACCAGAGCGGCCGCAGAGGCGGCGGCTTTGGCAGCCTCGGCCGCCTCCTCTGCAACTTTTGAGCTTTGCTTCTCTTCTTTCTCAACTTCTTCTTCTTCTCTTTCCGATACTACATTTTTTATCCAGGCTTTTATTCTTGGCACAACAACTCTCTGCAACACAATTCAAAATACAGAATTGTAAAATTAATTTGATTCTATAGTAAAATTGGGTAGTGAAAACAATGAAATTTTACCTTAAAAAAGACGACGGTACCAGTTCCACCAGCAGCAGGGATACCAGTAGCCAGAACTATGTGGTACCAATTAATCATTCTCTTTACAACAGCTGGTGTCATCGCAGCGGTTGGTTGTGCTGCTGGAGTTAGCACAGCTGTTGATGGATTCGGCTGGGCCACCACTAAAATTAACAGCCAATCAATTTTTAATTTCTTATGACAAAAGAAACAGCTGTTTACTCTCCTTGCATTTTTTACATTGATAAACATTTATCAATACCTTGAGTTGAGACAGGAGATTCAGCACTGGTACCACTTGTTGGTGATGAGTCCTGTACAGATTTAATTAGTTATCATAATCCAATGCATTAAAAAAGAAGTTACTTTATTAATTGATGAATGCATAGACAGATACCCTGCTATTATGAATTTTTTTTTATAAAAGGCTGAAAGCCCATTTCATTAAAGAAACCAAAGTTCAACAACAATAACAAAACAAAGTAGAACAACACCAAAAGCATTTATCAAATTTAATTATTAATCAAACAAGACATGCATAATTAATAATTTATCAAATTTAAATATTAAAAATTTATATTCAGACATGCCAATAATGTACTAGATTATATAACCATTCAAGCCGAGGAGCTGAGCCATGTTGAAATTTCTGTGGTACTTAACAATACCAGTATTCTGAAAAATAGAGTCCCCTCAGTATAACTACAATGAACCATACTAAACCCCAATCTGCAATTAGGCTTCAATTACACTGGTCATATTGAGATAATTGTAACTAAAAGATAATTTACACAGCACACTTAATTTACTCACAAGTTATATAACTATGCATCAATCAGTAAGGCAATGATCTGCCCAAAATTCACAACTAGTAGGCAACCCAATAAAAGCACGCCTAACAAGAATAAATTGACCGAAGTCTGCATTTATTAAACCAAGTGAATTTTCATTTGCAACTTATAGCCCATTTGCATTAGCCTACCCTATTAAAAACTCTCAATTGTACAAACAAGAACAATAAAGATGACAAAATGGATGCATGCAATTGACTGCTTTTGCCACAATAAGATTAGAAAGATACAAAGAGGTGTACCAGATAATTGCGAAGTTAGGCCGGAAATGAAGGACTTGACACCTTCTTGTGTCAACAGCATTGGGTGTCCATATTTCTTCACCTTAGAACAGCTTTCCTCAGGATATACCCCACGGTTGTACAAAATACTGCAGGTCTCCAAATTTAGCAAAGAAATACAAAACAAAAAGTTTGAATAGTGTAAACCTTCTGATAATCAGAAATAGGGATGTATTCTTCTCACCTGTTTGCTGCATAACCTGTAAAGAGGCATTAAAACAAATAGTTGTCAGGCAGTGAACTTAGAAATTTTTGCTAAGAGCAAAAAGATCACGTAAGTTTGTTATATAGTCATTGAAATAAACGCCAATTAAGTTGTCAGAATTTGAGAAATAATAATAAGAGGGAAGCAAAAAGAGGGAATTTATTTATCTTGTGAGACGCATTTTAACAAACACTAGTTGACGTAAGAAACTGAAAAAAAAATGAGAATTTTGAGGACTTTTTTTTGCATCAACCACACATAATTCTACGTATACATGTCTAAAGCTGATGTATATCATAATATAAGTCATCATTTGTAATTTTAAAGCCGTAAATGTGCCAATCTTATGAACATCATCCCAAACGTTAAAGAATTTGTGGTTTGTGAGATTCAAAGTTCTAATTTAACTAATACTACTAGTCTTTTCAGAGTATTTGCTGGACCGAATTTGAAAGAAAACGATGAAATACGTTGGAAACCTAATAATTGTTAGTAATTCAATAGATCACACGTTACAGCCTTTCAAATTTGCGATTTAAACAAAGATCTTGCTAGATAGCACCAAAACCTTCTACTCTTAAGAATCCCCTAGTAAGCAGTATCTACAGATCTTAGTTCTAAGGATGGTACAGATTGGGAGTGAAAGAGGAAAAGCAAAATTGGATTCAATAACTCACCGAAGAACTCGCTGACAATAGCAGCAGATCCACCGAAGAACTCGCTGAAAATGAGAGAGAGGGAGCGTCGATGAGTATCGTGAGAGAGATCGCATCGCGCGTAGCGAGAGATAGGGTTAGGTCTCGCGATTTTTTTTGTTTTTGAAATGGGGAGGAGGAGATCGCGGGAGAGAAAGGAGGGTGTGTGAAATTATATTTCTACCCTTCCGACAAAAAATGGGGTCAAAATTTATGAACGTAACAAATGAATAAGAACCGTTTGATTAACCACAAATGAACAGTGCTGCGGTAGTATTAATCCATAGAAGAATTTGCCTTATTATTTTGGTCCAGAATAGCATCAGACGGTGATCAGACCTAACTAATTATGTTGGGTTGCCAACGTGGAATAGTACCCTTCTCCTATTAGTTTATTAGTTTATTATTTTAGTTTGCTTCAAATAAAAATTGGTTTAGTCCATACCAAATTTAACATAAGCGCACATTCCTTCTCTCGGGATTCGCGTTAGTAGTTTTGTTTTTCGTTTTTATTAATTGAAAATTCTCACATGGGTTTTGAGTGGGAAAATAAATCGGCTGTTATTCCAACCGTTTAAAGTTTTTATGCGGAATTTATAGTTGGGATCAAGGTTCTTGTTATTCCTTTTAGAATAACAACAGATTTATTACCTTTGAATGGATATCATATCAAATTCAATTCGATTTCGATCGAATCGTTTAATTCATTGTTATATATGTATGAAAATTTAAAATATAAACTGTATCATCTGAACGTAAATTGATCGCACAAATTCCAATATGGATCAGAAGGTTCAGATTGGATATCGAACGGAATTTGATCAATGCTCATCGAACCACATTTGCTTCCCATTCACAGTACATACTAATAAATTTGTTTGAAGATTTTTATCTAAATTTAAATAGGATTAAATTTCATCTATGTTTCAAAAAAAAAAAATCATACTAACAAGTACAAACACAGCAGATCCTACAGGTGGTGTTTGGTTGTGGACTAAAGTTATTCCTTATTTGATAAAAATTTGATGGCTTAAGGCTTGATTTGATATTACAAATTATTTTGTCTTACAAAATTTGTAATATCAAAAGAAAATGAGTTATGTACAAAATAGTTTTATATCTTAAAGATGCACATAGCATTAAGTGAATCTTGTTTAATTAAATTTATATGTATACCAATTTTATTTTGTTAAAAATATGTTGAGTTGCTGAACAAAAAATTTATTTATTTGTAGTACAATTTTAAAATATTTAATTATTTTTTAGATTGCATATTTTGTTAGTTTAGAAAGTTGTGCCATTTTAAAAAAATTGTTGATTCTATAATTGATAAAGTTATAAGTTCCTTTATGCTTAAATTAATGGAAACAAAATTAACTGCTTATTTTACATTCCTTAATTAGTGATTGAAAATAATAAAAACAATGAAAAGTTAGAAAAAAATTGACCTAATAAAAGAAATGATTATAGAATTTTCTATTATGGATCCCCTTAGAATAAAACCTGATTTATTACTCTTAGAAATGAAGTCAATAATGTAGTCAAACCCTCTACCTCTCTACAAGTAAAATTGATTAGCATATTATTATATTATCTATTTTTTTAATATAGAGAAGAAAAAAAAGGTGAGGCTATGTTACTATGCATAGCGCATATTGATTGGTACTATGAATTTATATCTCAATTTTTAAAGTTTAAATAGTCAATCTGAACTGTTTAATATGATATTTATATAAAAAAAAAAAGTACTTAGATGTCAGATTTTATATTTTTTAAGAACATTTTAACTATTTTTTTAAATAAGTCGAAAATCACAACTTCCTATAGTCCCAAAACTTTAGATCAATTGATTTTCCATCTATTTAAAAATTTAGTAAAAAAGTTTAATAAAATAAAATTTGGCATCCATGTACATTCTCATATAAAAATTGATGGTGAGTAGTTTACATGATCAGAATCAACGATTTCGCCTTTGAAAATGAAATATAAATTCTTAGCACGGATGTACAGACGAATCCGTATCGTTTACATTAACTTATAATTTGAGTTAATGCAGAATAAATTCGGATCATCCGATCCATATTAGCACGATATTAAAGGATCTCGTACATTCCACTTTGAGTTGAATTGGTCTGGATTTTAATCGGACGGATAATACTGTGAATTTGTACCCTCTGCATTAACGGAACATGTGTTAATAGATCTGAACCGTCCAATTGAGATCCGCACTAAAATTAAAGGGCCTCATGCATCATAGGCGTGGACCGGCTCCGGTCCTGATCAGACGGCCGAGATGCATTAAACTCAAAATTTGAGATTTTCTTTTGAGTTAACTCAGACCGAAATTTTTAAATATACTATTTTCTGAAAAAAAAATAAACTAAAACATTTTGAAATTCGGATTTTTCTGATTCTACCCAAGCGTGTGACCTCATTTAATGGAGGCCGCACAATACCGATGCGTCCCAGTCAGGGGTCCGCACAATACCTCTGCGGCCTCAATTTTTCCTTTTTTTTTTGTCTAACAGAAACATGGGGTCCGCCGAAATTGTTGACCAAGATTTAAACTTTGAGATATCTCATATAGGATGCAAATTCCAAGAAAAAACAAAGAAAGTTTTGTTAGACAAAAAAAAGGAAAAAGTTGGGGCCGCTCTGATACCTACGGACCTCTAACCGGAGTCGCAGGAGTATTGTGCGGATTCTAGTTTTTGGGCCGCACAATGCTTTTGCGGCCTGAGTATTTGTTGAATTATCTAGATTTAATGTGGGGGTAATTT
Organism: Carex littledalei; assembly: GCA_011114355.1. Lineage (NCBI taxonomy): Eukaryota > Viridiplantae > Streptophyta > Magnoliopsida > Poales > Cyperaceae > Carex > Carex littledalei. Next base: position 5,288,828 of record CM022085.1, on the reverse strand, counting down.
GATTTTTTTTTTATGCTATAAATAAAAATTTCGGTAATGCAGAAGATGTGAGTAGGGCTGCAAACGAACCGAACCGAATCGAACTTATCTCCAGTTTGAGTTTGGTTTGAATTAATTTCGAACGAACTCAATTTCGAATCGAATTTTTTACGAACTCAATTTTGAACTTTTACGAACTTTGTTATGACTTACGAGTTATGACTTATGGCTGGGTCATAGTTCGAAATTACAGCACTTCAATAAAAACTCAGGCATTCTGAATTCTAATTACACAGTACACTAAAGTTTATATCAAAGTTCATTACAAATACCAAAATTTATATCAAACAACAAAGTTTAGTACAATCAATCAAAATTCAGGAGTAGAACTAGGGTGCTCTCGAGTTCACCAAGCCCTTGGTGAACTCAAGTCCAAAACTCATCGGATCGGCTTCAAACGGCGAATCTGACCGTTGAAACCCGTCTACCTTACGAGTGATGCGTCTACATGCAAAAAATTTAAATTTTGAAATTAATTTTACATAGAGTCAAGTGGTCAAAATTAGAAGGATAATAAATTAATTTTAATGCATTCATTTTTTTGACGTTTTTTGACCACTTGACTCTATGCAAAATTAATTTCAAAATTTAAAATTTTTGCATGTAGACGCATCACTCGTAAGGTAGACGGGTTTCAACGGTCGGATTCGTCGTTTGAAGCCGATCCGATGAGTTTTGGACTTGAGTTCACCAAGGGCTTGGTGAACTCGAGAGCACCCTAGTTCTACTCCAAAATTCAGTACAATCGTAGAATCCAAAGTTTTCCAAATAGCCAACAGGAGCAACATCACCAAAGTTTTCAAATATCCAAAGTATTCAAAGTACAATTTAAATATCAATAGAAGTACAGAACAATCACCAAAGTCTTAGAATTATTACAAACCAAAATATTATCCTAAAAAAAAATTAAAGTTCATTATCAGCGGAAATTAACGGTTCACGTTTGAGTTAATTTCGAACTAAATTTGGTTTGCGAACCTATTTCGAAAGACCTAGGTCCAGTTTGAGTTTGGTTTGAATTAATTTCGAACGAACTCAATTTCGAATCAAATTTTTTATGAACTTTTTCGAATCAAACTCGAATCGAATTACGAAATACGAATTTTTACGAATTTTTTGTGCAGCCCTAGATGTGACCGAGTCCAATCCTCACTCTAATAAAAAAAGAGTACAAATGACAACTGAGTCCAATAAAATATATTATTTTTCCTCTCCAGTACTGTTTCACCACTGACTGGGGTCCAGTGTATGTTACTTGTCCTCTGTAATAACTAATAACCCTCTTTCCCCTCTCTCTCTCTCTGTCGCTCCATCTCTTTCTGGATATAGATCCAATATACGAGCGAGAATTCACTGAAAAGGTTGCTACTTTCCTACTCTACAGTTCAAAAATTGGAGAATTTGTGCTCAGCGATGGAGGTTCTGACGCAGAGAGCGGCACTCTTGAGAGAAGCGTTAGAGAAGAGCAAGACTAATACGGAGAGCATGGTGACTATACTTGGTTCGTTTGATAGTCGTCTCTCCACTCTCGATTCGGCCATGCGCCCCATTCAGGTAAAATTTAACCATTTTAGCTTTTATTTATTTATTTTAATTTTGAAGGTTTTGTTTGATATTTTGGCAAAATCTTATTTCCTGTCTCAAGAAATTTCTAGGTTAGCACCTAACTAAAAAATTCAAAATTCAACCTGATTTTGTGCATGACTAAATTCATCATTGGAGGAATTCAGATTACTTCTTTGGGTAATTGTCAATTTTGGTAGATGCTTAATTAGCACATCTGTACTTCTCAGAAATTGAACAACTACCAGAGATGAAAATAGATGTTCATGATTTATCTGAGATATACTTTTGTTGGGATCCTTTTGGATATAGTTGTGTTGATAACCAACACATGTCTGTCATAATATTTATTTTGATTTGTAGGCGAGAACACATGCCGTACGAACAGCACATGAGAACATTGACAAGACTCTTAGGTCAGCTGATGTTATTCTGAGCCAATTTGATATAACTTATGAGGTATTATTCTCTCAACAGCCTTTTGCATTTTTGCAATTTGCCACCTTGTCACCAGCAACTACATATAAGGGCAGTGCTATTTTGAGAGCAACAATGATATTAAAAAAATTTCTCCTTTCATATCCAATTTACCCTTGTGTAGATTTTTCTAATTATGGTAGAAACTCAATAAAATCTTGTATCAAATATGTAAAAGCCTATGAAATGCTATTGAAAGAGAATGAAAGAATGGCTTGACTTGTTGGCTTTTTTTTTTTTATGGTGGCATTGTGTTATGTCCTTAACGGGAAACATGGCAATTGGAGTGATTTTTTTGAAATTTGATAGTTTGTGAGTAATTTGATGCGAGAGATAGTATAGAGAGAAGAGGGACGGTAGGGACTAGGGACAAGGGAAGAAGAGAGGCAGGAGAGAGAAGAGGAAGAGGGTAGAGAGAGAGTAAAGAAGAAGAGAATTAAGACTCAAATATCATTTCACATGTTGATTCCGAAGATTACATGTCAATTTATAGCTAATTGCTCCCATTTGACATTCTAATTTTCCTAAATACCACCCATTAACTACTCCCTATTTTATCTCCTATTTATTCTAATTATTGTTATTTTCTAGAACATTACACATTGCTATTTTGAGAGATAAATGCACAACTCAAAGAAATTATATACCTGCACATTCTTAATGTTTATTTTTCATATTAAATTAGAAAAAAAATTACAAATTATCTCCATTAATGTCAAAAAGAAAATACTTTATTTCATATACCATATTTTGCCTTCTTTTTATTTTAACAATGCATTGAGGGTCAATAAAGGTATTTAAGGTAAAAGATATCAATAAAATTCATTATGTGATGATAGAATTTGTCATCTAAATTTCATAGATAAAGTCACATTTTTCACATAGACAATTTTTTTACTATTTGCAGCAAATTTCATTCAATATATTTTTTCTCTAAAGTTACTTATTAATTTTTGTTAAATTCATTCAATATACAAGAATGACTTTATTCAATTCAACTCTCAAAATAGCAATGTCATCATAAAAAAAATAATAATAAGACAATAAGCTAAGTCATTCTTGTATTCTAGTTGTTGCTCTCAAAATGTCCGTGCATAATAAACAAAAAAGAGCTCTGTTTTACATGAATTATGGCAAATTTTGTACATTTCAGGCGGAGAAAATAATAATGAGGGGACCAAATGAGGATTTGAGAGGGTACTTAGAAGCGGTTGACCGATTGCGTAGTGTGGCAAGGTTTTTCAGCTCCAATAAAAGTTACAAAAGTAGTGATGGTGTGCTTAGTCATGTGAATTCTCTACTTGCCAAGGCCATCTCAAAAATGGAGAGTGAATTCCAGAAACAGATCACCTCTCGAAGGTTTAGTTTTTCTTTTCTTTTCTTTTTCAGTATTTATGGGGATCTATTGGTATATAGTCTATGATTACAAAATTTCTATGATGGCTAAATTTGAGCAGCTTGTTTACTCTATCAAGAGCTTGATTCTCTATTTTTCTTCTGTTCAATTTATCAAACCTATAGCAAGCCAGTGGAGCCAGACAGACTCTTCGACTGTTTGCCGAGCTCTCTCAGGCCGTCATCAGAATCACCGAGTCACTCATCTGAAATGGGTAAGAACTCGGCCAATGGGAACCTGTCAGAGAAACAGGAAGTAGCAGTTTACACTCCTCCAACCCTAATTGATTCTAGGTTTGTGCCTCTCCTCTCCAAGCTGGCTCAACAGTTGGTTCAAGCTGGTCACCATGCTCAGTGTTTGAAGCTTTACAGGTATATATATCTCTCTCTAAAAGGAAATAAAGATATGAACAAAATGAAAGTTTGTTATTGTTTATGTTTTATATTTCTGCAAACTTTAAAAATTAATGCAGGATGTTTTAATATGTAAAATTTCTACAACATGTGTTTCCTCTAAACCTCCCTTGTTATCTATCAAATGGAAGTGAAATAAGGATTAATTTTGGAATCTTCAGGGTTGAAAATGGAAAAAATAGGGGCAAAGGGTTTTTTTAATTTTCTGAACCTCCCTTGTTATCTACACAATTTTTGCTAACTTCTATGTTTTTTTAATTTTCTAATGGTGAGTAGAGATGCACGTGCATCAGCATTGGAGATGAGCCTGAAAAATCTAGGAGTAGAGAAATTAAGCAAAGAGGAGGTTCAAAAGATGCAATGGGAGAGTCTTGAGGCCAAAATAGGAAACTGGATTCACTTTATGCGCATTGCTGTAAATTTTCTCTCCCGCTAGAAACTACCCTTTCTTTCAACTGAACTGAAAACACATGCACACTCTAGTAGCAATGCTTTAAAAGGTTATATATATGTGTACCTTTGAGAGCCTCAATGTTTTGTTCCTGAACATGTAGGAACATCATGCGTAGTATATAATATACTACCAGGAATTGTTACATATACTTATCCTTTACTTGCTTTATCCACAAATTTCCAAAGTACAGTCCATCATTCTTTTTGCATGAATGTTGAAGGATGGGTAGTTATACTGCTTTTTGAAGAAATTGTTAGACATAAGGGATACAATTGACATAACTACACTTTTTTTGGCAACATAGGGTACTTTTTTTATATGTATTTTTGAGATTTCAAGGGAAGCATATGGTATCTTGTTATAAGTTGGAGCATAATAAAATTATCATGTCTATTAAATAACTGGGCCATCTGAAAGGGCCCTGCTTTGGTTAGAAAATTTAGAATAACTAAAGAAAAGAAAACTAAATTTCTATTAATGTAAACAGGTTAAGCTGCTTTTTGCGGCGGAGCGACAGTTATGTAATAAAATATTTGAAGGGGTTGATTCGTTAAAAGATGAGTGCTTTGCTGAGGTGACCTCGAATAGTCTCTCAGTACTTATGAGTTTTGGCGAGGCCGTTGCTAAGAGCAAGAGATCACCTGAGAAGCTATTTGTATTACTTGATATGTATGAGATCATGCGTGAGCTTCAACCAGATGTATGTGTATTTTTGTGCTATAATATCTCTATAGAGTGAGGCTATGATACTATGCATAGCGTGGGTTGGTCCGTACTATTGATTAATAGTTTTGTTTAAAGTTCAAATAGCCGATCTGAACTGTTCGGCATGATTTCCATATGAAAATGTACTTGTAGATCAAACTTAACATTTTTTACAATTTTTTTACAATTTTTTTACAAGTAGAAAACCACTAGATTAAAAATTCTAGACCATTCAAGAGTAGTGATTTTCTACCTAATCTAAAAAAATAGTAATAAAATTGTAAAAATATAAAATTTAGTCTTCAATTACATTTTCATATGGAGATCATGTTGAACGGTTCAGATCGACTATTTCAACTATAAATGAATATATTGATCCATAGTACGGACCAATCTGTGCTATTCATAGTTCCATAGCCTCCCCCTAATTAGAAAATTTTGTAAAACCTCAAAATGTGAGAATGACATGTATTATACAATCCTGTATTAAAAAATTTGGTTGCTCAGATTGAGATGATATTTGAGGGGAAGGCATGCGCAGAAATGCGGGAGTCAGCACTAACCCTAGCAAAGCGGCTTGCTGAAACAGCCCAAGAAACCTTCGCTGATTTTGTTGATGCTGTAGAGAAAGATGCCACCAAGACCACTGTCACTGATGGCACTGTGCATCCCTTGACTAGCTACGTCATAAACTATGTCAAGTTTCTCTTTGAGTAAGTGCACTTTCATGTGAAATTTTTTAAAGGGGAATTTGCAATTTGTTTCTCGAAATAGTATAGGTGTATGATAAATCAAGTTACCTTATAATGCATGAGAAATATTTGCCAATTCCTTTCTGTCTTTTTTGTGGAACATGCACCCACCCTCCACCTGATTCGGATCCCCTAAAGTAACTCAAATTTTGAGTTTAATTCCGGACAGTGTCCCTGTTCATTCCACCTCGCCCCCCCCCCCCCCCCCCCCCCCCCCCCAAAAAAAAAAAATCTTACCCAAAAAATCAGTTTCAGGAGAAAGAGGGGATGATATGGTGTAATGTTTACATTGGTTACTATTGTTTCAATTCACCATTAATATGGTTGGAACAACGTGCAGCTACCAATCTACACTAAAGCAACTATTCCAAGAATTTGGAACCAGTGGAGATGAGTCGCATTCTCAATTGGCTACAGTGACCATGCGAATAATGCAAGCCCTTCAAACCAATCTAGATGCAAAATCAAAACAATACAAGGATCAGGCTCTGACATCTCTTTTCCTCATGAACAATATTCACTACATGGTCAGATCTGTTCGAAGGTATATATCCCATTTCTTCCCTTTATTTTTATTGATCTAAATAAGGAGATGAGTTTTAAAATGACCTCTCAACTTTTTTGATGCTTAGATCAGGGGTTTGATTGAGTTAAATGTGAAATGTTATTAAGGTTGTTCTTTGATTTTTTAAAACAACTTATGATTTTATTTATTTATTTTTGTTGTTTGAAAACTTTTCTAGATCAGAAGCAAAGGACTTGCTAGGAGACGATTGGATACAGAGACACCGAAGAATAGTGCAACAAAATGCTAATCAATACCGAAGGGTTGCTTGGTCCAAGGTAAGCATCTTATTTCAAAAATTGGGAAAATTCAGGTTTTGGTCAACTTTTTCAAAACAATCAATTTAGTCCCTGACCCTGAACTTCCATTTGCAGTGAATTGGCACTTGAACTTTTGAGGTTAAAAAAAAAATTCCCCTTAAAACTTTGTTAGAGGAAAACAAACCTGGTCAAACTTCTATTGGCACCAAATCAGTCCTTTAACTTTCCAAAAGGGAACTAAATTGATCCTTTTAAGACTAATATGGTTAATTTGGAAAAGTTTGAAGGATTAATTTGTTTCAATGGAAGTGCAGCGGCCATTTTTTTTTTTTTTTGCCAAAGTTCAAGGACGAAAACCTGAATTTTTATTTTTATTAGACTGAATATATTCTATTATAATTAATATGGTTTATTGATGGCATTTGAAAACAATTATGCAGATATTGCAAAGCATAGCAGCACAGGGACTGACATCGTCAGGAGGTGGTACTGGTGCTGGTGACAGTGGGAGTGGCGGTGCCTCTCGAGCTCTCATCAAAGACAGGTCCCTATATTATTTCTACTTTAGCAGTTTTGAATTTTTTTCTAAAGACCATATATTCCTATGAAACAACAGAAACATAATATATGCCAATTTTGTCCCTGTGATTGTAGTAGGATTCAAAACAACCTGCAACCCCCTCCAAAAAAAAAAATCATGATTTAACAGGCAACTGAGAATGGAGTGGTAGTTCTTGCATTTTTGCAAGAGAGAGGGAATGTTCAAGTATTAGGATATTATTATGCATATTTTGGTTCAGTTACACATTTTTTTTTTTGCTTTTTGATAGTTTTATGTTGTTGTTGTTATTCTACAAAGATGATACTGCCTTCGACAAACATTCTTCTATCTTTATTTAACTTAATTTTACCGAATTAAAAAAATGTGCAGGTTTAGATCATTTAACATCCAAATAGAGGAGCTGTACCAGAGACAGTGCCAATGGACGGTACCTGATCCAGAGTTGCGGGAATCTTTGCGGCTTGCTGTAGCAGAAGTTCTTCTCCCCGCATACCGATCTTTCATAAAGCGTTTCGGGTACTTATTTATCTTTATATATTATTAAGGTGCATTTTCATGTTATGTACGGATTGTCGTGGATTCCTCAAAGGTTGCTTGCAAGATGATTGTGAAACAAATAAAAGAGGGGAAAAAAAAAAAAACATTGTTACTTTTATGCATTTTTGAAGAGTTTTTTAAATGATTGGTGTCTGTGATATTCCCTATAGGCAACATATGAGACATGGCATTTTGATTACGATATTTTTTTTCTTCTTTTGAAATGACATTTCCAAGGGAGTATTTTGTTTAATTTTTGCAACGATTCAGTTGTTTTTGGAAGGGAACTTGATAAGATTTGAAATGTAAATGTAGGCCTCTGGTAGAAAACAGCAAGAACCCTCAGAAGTACATAAAATACACGCCAGAGGATCTCGAAAAAATGCTTGGTGAGTTTTTTGAAGGGAAGGCTGCTGTTGAAGTAAGGCGTTGAAATTCGGGCTATATCGCAAAATCACTCTTTTGTAGTTATCTATGTTCCAGTGTTGATTCCTTTTTTCCCTGTAATATTTTAGTTTGATGATTTTTAACTTAGTTATTATAGTATTATTGTGTGTATAAGTAAATTATTTGTTCAGTTCTAGATTGCAAAATTAATTGATGCCTGTTGATTTTTTTAAATTAGTGAATAGTGCTGATGAGTCTCAAGTTTATATATTTTGCTTAAATGGGTGGTTGATTATTGGAAAATTCAGATCAATGCAAGATTTTATGTGCCTTAGATAAGCTATCTTGAAGCAATTAAAGATTATGTGTTTCATTAAATTATTTATACATTGAACTTCATGTTATTTGTAACGTGTTACATGTCATTTTTATATTAGTAATATCTTAATATTTTTTTCTTGTGCCGTATGGACGATATTAATTTTCCTAATAACGAAGGACTTGTAATATGAGCATGAGAGGAAATTGAAAGTGAAAGATGAGCACAGTATAAAGAAAATAATTTAGAAATAGTACTATTTTAACAGGCTTAGAAAGAAAGTATACATTCTTGGGGGTAAAGATTTTAACAGAGCAGTTATGGCTTCATGCAATGCACGAACCATATGCAGCGCTGTTTTAATTCTAATTAGTATGTGCGCTGCATGAAGCCAAAAGTGCTCTGTAAAATCTTTACCCCATTCTTGGCCATCAATAATTGTTGCTAAATCAAGTCAAACACAGTGGCTAAGATATAAGTATCAAAATAATAATTGAAAGGATCATTTGTAAATTCATTTTTATTATTTTCATCCATTGAAAGTGTCAACACTAGACAATTAATAAAATAAAATTATTTGGAAATTATTGCGATAGCACAAGTTTTCACGATTTTTCATGCTGTAGATTAAAAATAATTTATACGTTCAATCTTGTGTTCTTTCAAAACAAGCCATTTTTTTTTCAATGTTCTCTACATCCTGTTGCTTAGAATATATATTTTATATTTTTTATAGCGATGTAATTGCCGACTATTTAAAATCATAAATGTAATTATGTAAAAGATGGGCATTAAGCTAAGGGAAACAGATAAATTGAAATTGCACAATGTAAACATGCTAATAAGAAAGAACACATGCCAGGTCACAACCAATCATTTGCCAGATCAAGTCAAACACGTTGTCAAAGTAAACCTTTTCTCATTGTTATAAAAAAAAAAAAAAAAAAACCTTTTTTGTGACCTTTTTGTTAAAACCTTAATTAAGGAGGCTAATTGCAAATTACTGAAACAAAACTAGAAGTAAAAAAAATAGTGGGGGGGGGGGGGGGGGGGGGGGGGGGTTGTTCTAACAGTAAGCTAAATACAAAAAAATATAGTTGATTTACTAAAATATTTCTTTAATTAATAATGTAATTCTGAATCTCAATGTTGAGATTTATATATCCATAAGAGATAATTCATTTAAAAGTTTAGTTGGTACATAATTAAAAGGGCAGAACTACAATTTATTTAATTGATTCAATGAGATTTTCACAAGATCGATTTTGGTGAATTCAGTTCTTTGCCACTTAAACCAAAATAAATAAACTTTAGACCTCAAGAACTTTGTGGAAATAAATCAACATCAGCAGTTTAAATTTTCATTTTCATTTTGATCTCATTTTAATTTAAATCAACCTCAAGTAACTGGTTATGCTGCACTCTTGTGGCATCAATTAGATCTCATAAAATTGAATATTCAAATATGCTTTAGTAGTAAAAACATTTCTGATAAAGTTCTTGGAGGTAAATGGCTAATCTATATTGGACACACACAAAACATAATTTGGTTTTTGAATTTTGAATTTTTTTTAGAAAAATATCAATCTGGTCCTCAACTTTTATTTGTGCTAATTAATTTAAAATACAAAAAGCAAATTACTCCCTGAAATTTCAAAAAAACAGGGGCAGCTTTTGGGGAGTGCACGATAAGATAACGTAAAGATTTTTTTTTATATATATATATACAAATCCCGGAGACTTTTAGAGTTTTTGCGTGAGATATCAAAAAAAGTGGGTCAACGGTTGGGCTGCCATTTTGTCATTTCCTGAGCCGGTACCAGAAGATAGCTCCCTTATTCATAACGTCAAAGAAAAATTAAAAAAACACACACAAACACAGGACCACAAAGAAAAAAAACTAAAGTTAGTACAAGCTTAAGTTCACTAAAATATTTGAGAATTTTAATCAACAATTTGACGAATCGATTTTAAACAATAAATTTAATTTGTTGAGCCTGATATATTTCATGATGATATGTTTACATTTTAAATTTTATTAATGTTCAATTTTATTTAGTATAAAATCAACAGGTAATAAAATAATAATAAAAAATGAATACATCAAAATACATTATTCATGAATTAAATTAGATGAATTTGAAAATTAATAAATCTATAAATAAAATGTGAATACATTACTCGTAAAGTAAATTGGTCTCTACAATTTGAATTTCTCGTTTGAAATCAATCTAATATAAGTTTCATCAATTAAACTCATCAATCATCTTTATAAGTTCATACTAACTATTCTCATAAAAAGTATTTATTGCCAACTGCTGCAAATGTAACTTTTTATCCAGTGTACAACATTTTGGTTATGCACATTCAACATAATTTTTTTGTTTAATCCGCCATCCTGTATTTTATAATCCATCAACATTTTTTTAATTTGCCGTGGTTTCATACATTGCAGTGTTTGCAATTTTTTATACAATCATTTGGCAAAATTTGGAAAGTCAAATTAGGTTAAATTAACTTATATTTATACAAGAATGCTATTGAAATTCATAAAAGTTTGAAGTTGAAAACTTTTCTTTATTTGGTAGGTAGTCAATATTTTTTTCCTGTGCTAATCATGTACATAGACGTGCATGTTTATAGAACGGAAGAATTAGTTGTACCTTCTTCAATTATTTAAGAATATAGAAGCATTGAATAATGCAAGAGTAATAATTCCGTACATGTTGTTCAAAGGGAGAAGGTGCTAGTCAAATTGAAGTGATAATTAAATATTGTATTATATGCTAATTGTATCATTAAATCCCATAATTTCCATTTCATGGTGTATTAGTGAAACTTGTAAGTTGTGGAGAGGGAAATGATCCTTTCTTTTTCTTTTCTTTTTTAAAGAATGGGAAGTTATATATCTTTGATTGTGTGTAATTAGCATATGTATAGATATAATTTTATTAGAGAAAAATACAAAATGCAAGAGCACAACAAAAGTCAGACCCAATTTATCTAGAGTAGTAAATATATATAATTCCTCCGTTGAAACAGAACTAAAATGCTGCAAAATTGAGGTTGTATATAGAAAAAATTATATAAATTACGTTGTGAACTTATTATTGAGCATAACTAGAGTGTTCTTATGTTCACCAAGTTTTTTTGTGAACTCAACTCTAAAACTTATTGGATTGACTTCAAATGATGAATCCAAATTGTTGAGACCCATCTACCTTACGAGTTACGAGTGATGTGAAAATTTTAAATTTTCGAATTAATTTTGTACAGAGTCAAGTGGTCAAAAAACATTAAAAAAAATGAATGCATTAGAATTAATTTATAAACCTTCTAATTTTGACCGCTTGACTTTATACTAAATTAATTTGAAACTTTAAAATTTTCACATGTAGACGCATCACTCGTAAGATAGATGGGTTTCAACGGTTCGGATTCGTCATTTGAAGCCGCTCCGATAAGTTTTAGATTTTAGTTCACAAAGGGACTTGGTGAACTTAAGAATACCCTAGTTTTATTCCTTATTATTAATTTTATATTAAAAATCTATAGACATTGGAAATTTTCTCATATGTAATTATTGCTGATATATTGATAGAATTCAAAATCAAATTAAATCTATAGACATTGGAAATTTTCTCATATGTAATTATTGCTGATATATTGATAGAATTCAAAATCAAATTAAATCTATACACATTGGAAATTTTCTCATATGTAATTATTGCTGATATATTGATAGAATTCAAAATCAAATTAAATTTATGGGCCTTTAATTTTAGTTACCCTTCGCCAAAAAGAACATTGAAGTTGGATGGTTCTATTAAGTAACATTAATTTCAACGCCCATTATATTTTGTTAGCATAACTGTAAATTAAAATAAATCATGACATGCAATCCCACTCCTTATCTCTTGTTAACCTAATACTTCACCAAAGCTAACAACCCCTAAATATATGCAAAACAACTAACCTCACCTAAATTCCTAACTGAGGATTTCAGAATCCTTTCCGGTTTAAATTCATGATCCTGATCTTCTGTGGCACTCAGTGAGTAGCATTCCATGCAGTTCAGCAACTAATATTTAGGACTCAAATTTTACGTGTTGTGTCGTGATCACAATCACAGAGACTAGTCACAACACGTAAATGATCATGGCACGTAAGTCACATAATGACCACGCATGACTTGAGCACGTTAGTCACATTTAGCCTTTTTTTTTTTCAATTTTAAGTTTGTTCAAGAAAGAAAATAATAGAAAAATGTGAAAAATTGTAAAAAAAAAAAAAAGTTAATAATATTAAACACGGTCACTCACGATGTTGTGTTTTGTGCCATTCTTTTCATGACCAAGTCGATTTACATGTCATATTGTACTATGTTATTTTTTTGAAAAATAGTCATGACAAAGATGATAGTCACGTACTAATTATAACGTGTCTGATCACGATCACAATGTGATTTTTGTTACATACCTAAGTGGAAATTTATTTGAACTGTATCAAGTAAACTATTTAATAATGTAAAAAGCATAGCGACGCGACGCGGGCCGCTCTCCCTCAGCGCAGAGCCTGATGGGCTCTCCCTTAGGGTCTCAGCTAACCCTGGGGCCCAATTTGGGCATTCAAGTGGAAACGGATTGCGACGCGGGCCTCCATGCAGAGCCCACTGACACGGACTGTGTAGCCGACTTGGTCCAAAGTAACTTCCAAGACCTCTCTCTCTCAGACGGTCCAGCGCAGGAGTCCATTCGCGTTACGGGGAGACCGCGGGAGAACGATATTGCCAAAGACGCAGGGGAAGCACCGCCGGGTTTCGAAGGTCCGCCGAGGTACACCAGGGTGACGCGGCGGAGCACCAGACTAGAAAACAAACACACCGGCCGATACATATCGGTGATCGATCGGGCACGCGCCACAAGGGGGTTTATTGACGTCACTGACCTGACGCAGAGAGCCAAGCCGAAACCGAAAAGCGCGCCTAAACCAGCGCCGGACTACATAAAGTCATACCATCCACTCACGTTAAGTCACGCGGAGGCAGTCGTGTCCACTGCGAGGATTGAGCTTACCGAGGATTTATTGACACAACTTTGGGCCGAAGTGATTAGTACGAGGGAGGAGCCGTCGGCCTTGGCCAACAACTAAACTCAAATCGGGAGATGCTGCTATCATTGGATACACCTTGTTTATGTTAATTTACATTCAATGTATCAGTCAGGGTGGGTTTATCGTACCCATGTTTAGTTATCTCTTTTCTTTCATTTGGGAAGTGGACAGGAGCAAGTGGGTTAGCAGTAGGGTGGGGAATGCACTTGTTATTCTGTTCTGGTGTACCAAGCATGCTCATCAAATAATTATGGAGATTGCAATGTGTCAAAATGAGTCAGAAAATTAAAATTAAATTTTTGTCTTGCAATGTTCGCGGCTTGAAATGAGAGACCTAAGCGGTTGGCGGTGAGGCAAGCTGTGCTTGTCGAGAAACCGGACATCGTGACTCTTCAAGAAACTAAATTGTCGGTGATTGACCAATCGATGATGAAGGAGATATGTGGCAAAAGATTGGAGACCTTTGCAATGTTGCCGGCTCAAGGGACAAGAGGAGGTACCATAATTACTTGGAACCAAAGGCTGTATGACACAATACTACAGCAGCTCAACCGGTTTTCAATAACGATTCACTTTAAGCATTGTCTCGACGGGTCGATATTTGTCTTCACGGCAGTCTATGGCCCGACATCGCATCGAGAAAGGCAAAATTTTTTCCAAGAACTGAGACAGTCCAGGCCACCGAATGATATTCCGGCTCCTTGGAGGTGACTTTAATGCCACAATAACACTCGACGATAGAAACAACAATACAAACACCTGGAGATCAACCCTTGCATTTGCCGATTTGATATCAGAATTGGAACTACTAAACATGACTTTAGGCGGCCAGCAATACACATGGAATAACGGCCAATCGCGGCTACACATGGCTCGGCTCGACCGGTTCTTAATTTTGGCTCACTGGAATGTCGCATATCCGAACTCAATGCAAAAAGTGGTAACCAACACGAGTTCGGACCACTGTCCGATCCTGCTAACAGCTATGACAACTTTTAGACGGTCCAGATTCTTCTGTTTTGAGAACGTCTGGCTCCGCTTTGACGATTTCCACGTGATGGTTACAACTGAATGGACCTCACAGGAAGTAGCAGCTACGCCACAGCAACTACATACCAAACTAGCACACTTGCAACAAAGAATAAAGGATTGGGCAAGTTCTAAGGCCGGCAACATTAAAACTCAAATCACAGTCTGCAAGGATTATCTTGCATGGGTCGGCAAGGCAAGGGAAGTGAGGCCACTCACGGGCCTTGAAAAACTCATCACGGCACTCATAAAGCAACGACAAATGGCATTGGCAGTTTTAGAAGAGGATATCTGGCCTCAACGGGCGCGCACCAAATAGGAGCTTCAAGGAGACCGAGGAACCATATTTTTCCATGCGGTTGCTTCGGGCTCAAAGAGGGCAAACTTGGTAACTCAGGTTCAGCATGACTCGACACTGTATTCAGACCAGGGCACCAAAGCCGGAGTCTTTTTTGAGTTTTTCAGCAAGCTGATGGGCTCGGAGGCGCCGCCAACCCCTAGTATCCATTGGCCAAATTTATACCCGAATATGGTGGATTTAACCGATCTAGCTGCTCCAATAACAAAGGAAGAAATAGTGGCGGCTATGCAACAATGGACGAACAATAAGAGTCCCGGGCCAGACGGCTTCTCGGGCGAGTTCTACAAAAAATTTGCAGATATGCTATCGGTTGACCTCGTCGCCACTTTTCGCCACATCATGGTGACGGAAACGAATCTTTATCCGCTAAACAGCTCATACATTGTCCTCCTTCCGAAAAAAGAGAGCCCGCAGTTGCCAGGGGATTTTAGACCTATTAGTCTACTGCATGGAATACAAAAAATCTTTTCCAAGTTGTTGGCGAATAGGCTGCAATTGCACATGCACATGGTCATTGGGGATGCACAAACAGGGTTCCAAAAACATAGGCATATTACTGAGAGCTATGTATATGCGCAGCATGTACTGCACATGACCAAGAGTGGGAAGACACCTCTGGGATTGTTGAAGCTGGACATCAGAAAAGCCTTCGATACGGTCAGCTGGACCTTCCTCCTGCAAGTAATGGCCAGTTTGGGGTTTCCGCCTAAATGGCTTGTGTGGATAAAAACTTCGGTCTTACAAGGCAGCTCTCAAGTCATTATTAACGGACTGCTGGGAAATAAAATACTTTTGAAGAGAGGGGTGCGTCAGGGAGACCCACTATCCCCGTCGCTGTTCATTATCGCCATAGATTTTTTGGCTAGATATTTCCAGAAGCTCACGAGCACGGGAGCAATCCAGTTGCCATACCCGCAGATGCAACCATGTCTCTTGTACGCGGACGATGCATTGTTGTTTCTCCAACCGGATGTCAATCAAGCCAAGGCAATTAAGGTGGCATTACTGGTATTTCAGGAGGTATCCGGCCTTGCAGTAAATTTACAAAAGTCTGAAATAATTGCCCTGCACGTCCCACAGCAGCGAGTGGACCAACTAGTCACCGTCTTCAGTTGTAAGCATGCCACCCTTCCATTCACCTACTTAGGTATCCCGCTGTCAGATAGCCGGCTACCCAAAACGGCTTTCCTCCCTCTCATTCAGAAACTTCGCACTAGGTTAGACGGATGGGCAGCAAGATTCCTATCTATTGCGGGCCGCTTAGTGCTACTCAACTCGGTTCTTTCCGCCTTGTCGGTTTACATCATGTCTGTTTTAAAGCTCCCACAGTGGGTCATTCAACAAATAGATAAGATTAGGCGTCATTTTCTTTGGCATGGAGCCTCGGACCACCAAAAAGGGTATAACCTCATCAGCTGGGAGGCAGTTTGCGAGCCCAAATCCATCGGAGGATTGGGGGTCTTAGACATGCATACTTTCAACTACGCATTGCTGTTAAAGTGGCGTGGTCTTAGTACACTCCTCAATGCCGATTATAGAAGTCAATTCTTGCACGGCGGCATCAACTTCAAATGGTTTGCTAATGGCACAGATCTTTTCAGCCATTCCTTGCCACATTTCAGCTTTTTTTGAGGCCTCATCGCGGTGGGTCCTGGGGGATGGATCATCGGCTACCCTCTGGCACCATGACTGGGGCAAGGGAACACTTTGGCATACGCTACCCAATTTATTCTCCTATGCACTGGATACAGACATCACGGTAAGGAAGGTGGTCAGGACACACAATATTTTCACTCTATTCAGACCCAATTTATCCTTAGAGGCACAACAGGAACTGATCACCCTCCAACAACACTTGGCCTCGATCGCCCTCACCCACCAAGCAGGTGACACAATTGAATGGAAGTGGAACTCCTTGGGGGTTTTTACGGTCAAATCAGCGTACACCTATCTCAAAACCAAGCCAAGAATTGTTAGACAGGTCTCGCAGATATGGAAGGTCAAGGCACCACCTAGAATATTGGTTTTCGCATGGTTGGCGATTCAAAACAGGATCCTAACACATGACAACTTACAGAAAAGAGGTTGGGAACTGGTGAGCAGGTGTTTATTTTGCAAGGCGCATACGGAGACAGTCAAACACTTGTTCGAAGAATGTCCCTACACACGGAAAATATATGCCAGAATCCAAACACTCCTGCGGTCAGAGACTTGGCTGCCAGGGCCAACAATTGAGGTAACCAGCAAGACAAAGGTGGGCACATTAACTGGGAAACAACAAACACTCATTCTGATAATGCACTTCGTACTATGGAGAGAGAGATGTGCTCGGTGCTTCACAGAAACGCGTAAGGACATGGACCAATTAATGGAAGAAATAGTCAGGCAAGTGAAGTACTACGATGGCTCAGTCAACTGTGCGAATACACAGCGGCAGTGGATGAAAAATGCTTGCACTGTCGTTCGTCCCCGTCACAGCAACACCACTGGTACGGTACCAACGGGGCCAGCGCAGCTGCCGGTAGGTGGACCAATTAGCGGGGCACATACGGACAGACAACCCCAGGGCCTTCGGATGTCTAATGCCATGGACCGGGATCGTATACCGGCCGGTACAGCAGCTGGTACAGCGGGAAGGGTGATACCGGCACAGGAGGGCAGAACGGGTATCGGTTAAGACACTCAGGAGATCAATTGGGCAGCCCACACCCACTTTGTTCATAAATTTTAGTCATTTCACTTTCCTTCTTTTTTCCAAAACTATCTAAATTTTCTGGCTCTCCACTGGTACATGCTCAGCTGTTTGAGCAGTTCTTATTTTCTTTTGTTTTTGTTTTTAACCGGTTATAAATCTCTTGTAACTTTACCATTTTCAATGGAATCAAATATGGGCATTGACCCATATTTTTTCTCAAAAAATAGTGTAAAAAGCATAACCCAAATATTTAGTATAACATTTGAATAAATTAATTTAATGCAACCTCAGTAGCTTTATTAGATCTTGGATAATGCTATTTATCCTTTCAGCCCCCGTGTTTTTAGATATTGAATGAAATTTTATAACATGCAACGCAATCGAGCAATTGAATTCCCATTTTGGCAAAACTATAGAGAATCTCATATACACCTCCATATGCAACCAAATGTACAATACAATGTATAGAAACTAACCCCAACTATAGAAAGTATATATCATGATTAACAAAGCCAGACTTGAGGGAAAAACAAACTTTACAATAAAAAAGCTTAGCTTATAATAAAAAAAAGACATAATTAATTAATTGAATGCAAAAGGTGCTTTGTCAAAAAAAAAGCAACAACAATACTAGAAAGAGTTGGAAAAATCTGACAAAATATCCGAATAATAATGAAAAAAAGCAACAAAAATATTAAAATATTTTCTAAATATCATTTTGAATCTTTTAAAATTCCCTCAGCTCTCTGTTGTATCCCTTCCATTAATTCCGGATCCGGACGACACCAATAGACATTTTGCATTAAAAAATTAAACCCAATATTATTTTAAAAATTTGAATTCAACCCATCACCTATGTTTGATTTTAAAAGCAACACAGTAGGTAGAACCGTGTGACTACAACGCGCATGCCCAATAAGGTTGCAGTTTCGTAAAAAAATATAGTAATTAATAATGTCGTTCAAAAATATGCGCTCAAATTTGCATTTAATTTATGATCCAATAATATGTTAAATTGAGTGATACTATATATAGTCAACATGTTCCCATCCAATTTGTTTCTTAGTTTCTGATGTTGACGCCGTAACAGTTTATTGTCTACTTTTTAGCCCCTGTTTTCTTCGAATTCACATCACCTCCGGTACCGTAATAGGAAATCTTTTACCATTACTTGATCTGGACCGTTCTTTTTAACTTGGCACGAATCTCAAAGCCCAATAATACTGCCCCTCTGTCCGCCCGAATCCCAAACCAGCTGGGAGTTAATCTCAAACCGTAAAGTGAAGGGAATCTTTTACGGTACCGGAGAGAATATGGATCCCTTTTCTTCCCCCAAATTAAATTGTTTTTAAAAATCAATCTAAATAACATTTTTGTTTTTTGTAATCAATCTAAATGGTTCCTATATAGTAATTAACCAATCTATATAACATTAAAAAGGTGAAAATAATAGTGGCTTTCTTGATTAAAATGCCCTTGCTGGTACGGTATAATTATCAGGAATAAGAAGACAACTTTTGAAATGCAGATTATGTTTTTATTAATGAAATATATTTTTAATATCAAATAAGACCACATGAAATAAAATAGAAGGAAAAACAAATTAAGGGATTCTCGACTTCTTGAACTAAGTTTTAAAGTTATTTTCTTATTTTCGATTTTGATTTGTTGCCACAAAAAACATAATTTTGATTTGTTGCCGTAAACTATAGTGTCATTATTGAACCTTTCAATCAAGATCCAAATTATATTGGGATCTTTAATGAGGTTATGTTCTAAATATTTGGATTTTCATCTCACGATCCACATACATGTGAAATCATATAAATTTTACGACAGCATATGCAAAATCTAACCTATTTTTTTTCAAGGCAAAATCGGTTATGTACCCATCAAAAGTTAAGAATTTGGATATTTGCCCATCAAATCTTCAAATTGGGATATATGCCCATCAAATTTATAAAATCTTGGAAATTTACCCATATTAATTTTAAAACTGATAATTTAAAAAAAAAATATGTATTAAAAAATGTATTCCAGTTTTACCCTCTTCACGCCTCCAGTCGCTCCAGTGTAGCGTTAGCGGTTTCTTTTCCATTAGCGGGTTCATCCCTATCAGGGTGCATTGAGTGTGCGGGTTCTTTTCCGTTAGCGGGTTCGTTAGCGGGTTCATCCCCGTTAGCAGGTTCGGAGTGTCAGGGTGCATTGAGTGTGCCCGACATAGTCTGAACAAGAGAGAGAGAGCGACTGGAGGCGGAGAATAGTCTGAACGAGAGAGAGAGAGAGAGCGATTGTGCTTTGAGCGCCTGTGTGCGCGAGATTTGAACGAGAGAGAGACTGTGCGCGATGGAGAAGAGGGTCTGGAGCGTCTGGCGGGAAAAGAACTGGAGCGTGAAGAGGGTAAAATTGGAACAAATTTTTTTAATACAGATTTTTGTTTTAAATTATTAGTTTTAATATCAATATGGGTAAATTTCCAATATTTTATAAA
The DNA here is from genome assembly GCA_011114355.1 of Carex littledalei. Lineage (NCBI taxonomy): Eukaryota > Viridiplantae > Streptophyta > Magnoliopsida > Poales > Cyperaceae > Carex > Carex littledalei. Next base: position 5,268,711 of record CM022085.1, on the reverse strand, counting down.
TTTGATGGGCAAATACCCCAATTTGAAGATTTGATGGGCAAATATCCAAATTCTTGACTTTTGATGGGTACATAACCCATTTTGCCTTTTTTCAAATATTTAACAATAATATTTTTAATTTATTATGTACGCATGTGTCGCTTTCAATGTCATGTATCCGGTATGATTTTTTTTTGTACTAATAAAATTTTCTTAAGTTTTTAACTATCAAAATACATGAATTCAGTCATAATTTAATAACCATATAATTGTTATTAAAGACTTTAAAAAATTGATAGGCAAAAGAAAAAATCATTTGTAATCCCCGTTCTTCCCACTAATAATCATGATCCAATCATCAATAATTACTATAAAATCAATAACACAATCATGCGGATCCCCTCAATTAGCGCTGCAAACAAACCAAACCAAATCAAACTTACCTCCAGTTTGAGTTTGGTTTGGATTAATTTCAAACTAAGTTTGGTTTGAATTAGTTTCGAAAGAACTCAATTTCAAATCAAATTTTTTACGAACTCAATTTCAAATTTTTACGAACTTTGTTACGACTTACGAGTTATGACTTATGGCTGAGCCATAGTTCGAAATTACAGCACTTCAATAAAAACTCAGGCATTTTGAATTCTAATTACACAGTACACCAAAGTTTATATCAAAGTTCATTACAAATATCAAAATTTATATCAAACACCAATGATTAGTACAATCAATCAAAGTTCAGCACAATTACAGTATCCAAAGTTTTCCAAATAGCCAACAGGAGTAACATCACCAAAGTTTTCAAATATCCAAAGTACAATTTAAATATCAATAAAAGTACAAAACAATCACCGAAGTCTTAAAATTATTACAAACCCAAATATTATCCTAAATAAAACATTAATTTCGAACTAAAATAATTTGCGAACCTATTTCGAACGAACCAGGTCCATTTTGAGTTTGGTTTGAATTAATTTCGAACTAACTCAATTTTGAATCGAAATTTTTACGAACTTTTTCAAATCAAACTCGAATCGAATCACGAACTACGAATTTTTTGTGCAGCCCTACCCTCAATACAACTTACCATATTTTTTAAATAAAAAAAAAACTTACCATATTTTCAAATTTAATTTGTCCCACCTTCTCACCCAATGGACCTTCTACACGTGTCCACCAGTGTTAATTATAAATTTATAATCCCGCCTTACATTGTTGATCCCCTTCCTCTCTGGTAAAGATATTGACAGAGCATTTTTTGCTTCATACAACGTAAAAATTCATATACATTACTCTTTTACTCTATTGTCCGTGTGCTGCACAAAGCAAAAATTACGCTGTTAATATATTCACCCTCCTCTCTCTCTTCCCCTTAATTTCCTCTACAAGTAGTAACCGCGAAGCATCATCACAATTCACAACCAAACCTCCCCCCTCTACTTTATAACACTCTTCCTTTCCTTTTAGTCGAAGTCCCCTTCTCTCTCTCTCTCTCTCCCCCTCTTCTCTTTCACACATACATAAACACCATGTCAAAGAAGGATTGCGGCAACCACGACAGGTGCGGGTGTGGGTGGTCATGCAAAATAAAAAAGAAGTACCGCAAAATCCTCATCGGTCTCGGCTTCTTCATCCTCCTCATTGCCCTCCTAATCCTCATCATATGGCTAGTGTTACGCCCAACCAAACCCAGATACTACCTCCAAGATCTCATCGTCTACAACCTCAACCTGACGGGTCCCGCTTTCCTCTCCACCACCCTCCAAGCAACCCTCAAATCCCACAACCCCAACGACCGCATCGGGATCTACTACGACAAACTTGATGTGTATGCAATCTACAAGGGCCAGCAGATCACCATCCCTACTGAGTTGCCTATACAGTACCAGGGACATGATGACGTCAGCATATGGTCCCCGTACCTGACTGGTACCGATGTGCCCCTTGCGCCGTACCTCACAGTGGCGCTGACGCAGGATGAAGCTGCCGGTTACGTGTTGATTGATGTAAGGGTACATGGACGGCTCAGATGGAAAGTCGGTACGTGGATTTCCGGTAACTATCATATTGACGTGAACTGCCCGGCTTTTCTGACGGTCGGTGGGGTCGGGATGGATGGCCATGGATTCCAATTCAAACCGGTTACCCAATGCAATGTGGATGTTTGAGTTTTAGGATGTGATTGTGTTGATTGTGTTTTGTTTATTTTGTTTAATTTATTGGGAATTTAGAGGATGCATGCATAATTGCATATGAATTGGTGGTTCTAATTTGGGGGTGCAATGGTATATAGAAGTAATTTGGTATAGTTGAGGGGGTTTTGTGGAAATTTTCATGGATATTAATATAATTATGATGCATGTATTAAGTTACTTGCACCTTTACTTGTTAGAGTTTATAATTTAAATAATGATGATAAAAATAACAGTACAGTGTGAAATCAAGCTGTAAATGGGCTGTTTGTTTCCTGGTTTTGAGGCTTCATCAGTTTTCTCTGCATTAAATGCAGATAACATTTTTTTTTTTTTTTTGAAAAGAACCGGGCAGAGGCTGCCAGGCTAAATGCAGATAACATTTTAAGTTGGCAAGTTTTCTTTTCTCTTGGACCTTTATAAAATCTGATTTATACTTTTGTCGGCATATAAGTATGATAAATATTGTTATCTATTTATCTTGTATGACAAAATTGCATGAAGTGATAAGCGTTTTTTTTATGTGGTCATTGAAATGTATATATCATTCACACGTGTACACAAATTTCTAAAACTAAAAATTCATCAACAGAAACTATAATAGATTTGAAGTTAGAAATTACACATATGACATGATATTTCTAATTAGAAATTATGTTTGGTGTGGAACCAAATATTCTCATCTCTAAGTTGTCAAGTTTGCTTTTATTGACCTTTATTAAGTCTGTTATATTTTCGTCAGCATCCATATATGAAAAGTTGTGTACTAATACATACCCCTTAAAGAGGTAAACAAATTAATCTGGTTTTCTGCTTTTGCAGATATGAAAAAAAAAAATTTGGTTTCATTTGCAAACTGTGCAACTGTTGTGTGTCAATTGAAATTGCCAAATAAAATTTGGTTTTATTTGGTAGCTCATCAGTAATGAGTGACCCTGAAATTATTAATTTGATAAAAACATTAAGGTCATTAATTATTTTGCTAAGAGGGATCATGTATTTCAATTTCACTAATCACATCTATAAAATTGATCTACAAAAGCAAATTGCATGCAAAATGACAAATTTTGGGTGTGTTTATCAGTAAATTTGCTTCAAAGATAAGAGGTAATATTTTATTTTATATTTTTTATGTGGAAAATAAAATAAATTGAACTTATTGTTTTCTTCGATAACTTTGTACCTTTGAATGGAGAAGGCAGACATATAACTATTTTGGTTGCTCTTATGAGTTAAAAGGAAATAATCTGATGTGAAGGATATTTCTGGAAAGGTACTGATTTAATTCTAAATTGGAGAGCAGTGAATGGAACCAATATGGTACCACATCTCCCTTACAGCATGTGAATTTTATGAGAAGTTGAACAAGGAAAGTTAATATTTTAGACATTTTCTTAAAATCAAAGTTGTTATGGAAGGATGTTACAGTCCATATTCCTTTATTTGTTTGTTTGAAACACTGATTTTTTTTTTTTTGGATACTGGCAAAGTGGAGATTATAGAAACTTAATTACATTTTTTGGAAATTATAGAAACTTGATAAAAATAATAATTGGGTGGTACTAGGCCTTGTTCATGATTTTTTGGGAGGAAGTGTTGCAGCAGCAGAAGAGAAAAGTTTGTCAATATAACAAAGTTTTAATGTTATTAATTTGTAAAATGAAAGGGTGTTAGTTGTAATTTTATAAGATGCGGATGTTTGGTTAATGGATTCGGGTCTGTAGAATAAGTTAGGATAAGATAGCAACAGTTAACAGTAGCATACTAGCATGTCAACGTTATTGATTAGGTGTTGGTTGATGTTTATGTTGCATTATGTTTGTTGTAAGTATAACAAACCAAGTTTTAATTAATGAACTGCCATTTTTTTACAAACACAAAATCACCCCAATGTTTTGTAAATAGTATTATTTATGAACATGTGTATGAGCATGAATGTATTGAATGTGTTCATCTTCGCTTATAATTTTCCATTTCTCTGGAAAAAAGGAAATAAAAATGTATTTTGGTCGACATTAATATACGCTAAAAAAAAATCGCCGCACAGAGTGGGTTGTAGTTGTAGTTATTAATAAATATTAGGGATTGAAAACTGTAGACGGAAACACTTTTTTTTTTTAAGATTTTGTTTATTTGATAATATATTTGTTATCTTTACTCGTATTCTGCCTCTTTCTTACGATTAGCAGCAAGAATTTCAATTTCAAACTTCAAATAATTAGTTAGTTGATCAAGAAACCTTGACATCCTCGCCATCGTGGAAGATTCCACTTTTTAAGATAACAAATTGAGAATTTATTGTGACCTAGAAATGTTGATTGATTTAATATTTCTAAAGAAATCATAAGGTAAAATACTCTATCAGTTTAATTGTTTATGCAAATTTATGATAATTGAATTTATTAAGGTTGGTGTTAACGAGAACCTTTTTTTTTAAGAATTAAGAAATATTTTTTAGTCACGTATACTGGCTAATTTACATGTTTTAAACTAAGATGCTGAATTAAATTTCAGCGTGTGTGGTTTTGGAAGGAAATAATTTGGGAGATCCTTTTGAGATTTAATTCAGACATGGTTCCTAATTATTTGAAGAGATAATTTGGGAGATTCTATTGAGAGAAAATCTTAAGTGTCATTAAGAGGAGGCACTTCCATGTAGGGGTGAGTAAATTGCTCATAATTCGTAACTCGCCCGCTAAATGCTCATTAACAACTCGCTCATTATCAACTCGCTATAACTCGTTCATTAACAACTTGCTCATTAACTTAATGAGCTGAACATGAGCATACCTCAACTCGCTCATTAAGAACTGAGTTACATAAATCCTGCCACATCTAATCCACTTCTCTAATAACTGTTAGTATATCCAGAAAAATAATATTAAGAATTTGCAAATCTTCCTAAAACAACCAGAATTACAATTCTCATTCAATGCACGATTCCTTAATTTTCTCATTCAATGCACGATTCCTAAAACAAGCTATTACCTAAAGGCTACATATTTAACCACCGTTGACATCCATCATCCGTATAAAAAATATAATTGGAAACAAAAAAAAGAAGAAGGAATCTCTCATATGAGTAGTATTCAAACGGTTTGGTTTGTTCGGTTTTTAATCTAATCGGAAAATTTCGATTTAAATGGATCAGTTCGGTTTATACTTCTCAAAACTGATTAAACCGAACCGACCAATGTATATTAGTTCGACTCTAATTTTATTGGTGTTATAATGATTTCATTAAACCGAACTAAATCGAACCAAACTGAATTTCAATTGTTGTGTATGACAATGTATTATTTTCATTAATAATGGTATCAATAGGTTTACTTCAGTTTGTTTGGTTCGGTTCTTAATCAGTTGATAGGTTTAATCGGTTCGGTTTGATTCTATTTTTGAAAATTGAAGAAAAAATTGGTTTGGTCATTTTACTTCAGTTTCAACCGAACCGACTGTTTGAACACCCCTACTGGTGAGCAAAAGAGGTGAATTGAATGAATTTACTTTTAAGACCCTTTTAAGTTTTATGAAAGTCTTTAGATTTGGTATGACTTTCTCTGGTTGGTGAACAAAACGGATGAAACCGAACTTTTAATATAAATACTCTAAGAGGGGAAAAGAGTAAAGTTTCCTTTTTCTGAAGATGACAATGATTTTTGCTGACCATTGTATGATTATTGTCTACTTTAATTTTCGTATAGGTTGTTAATGGACAAACAAAGAAAGGAGACATTTGTTGACTGATTATATTTGGTGCATTATTAAGTTCTTACCTATTAATTAAAATGAATTAGCTAATAAGCATTTAGTTCTAACCTGTAATTTTCACTTTCATCAATTAGACAAGTTCTTGTATGGATTTGATCAGGCTATCCAGCATATTTTTCTATTTGAACATCCAAAAGGAATATATAATTATGTCAAATCATAGATTTTGTTTTTCATAGGATTGATATTGATTTAACTTACTGATTGGATTGGCATGAGACCCAACAAAAGAAAAGTGAGGGGATTATTATTATTATTATTATTATTATTATTATTATTATTATTATTATTATTATTATTATTATTATTATTATTATTATTATTATTATTACTACTACTACACAAGAGCAACAAAAGAGAGCACTTTTTAAGTAATTAGATGTCATTTTCAGGCCTTCAGCTATTATATTAAAAATGAGTCATTGTCAATGTGTTTTAGTCAGTTTGTTTATGTTTAATTCAAGTAGTTTGAGAGGAGACAAAACCCCATTTTTAGCTATTATAAAAACTCTGCAAGACGGTGGTAGTAAATTGTAGAAAGAGAATAATATTGATGATGATATGAAATTGACATCCAGTCAGATGTTTGTTATTGTCATTTTCAGGCTATGTCATTGGTGGAGGTTCAGAGTGAGTGTACCTAAATAAGCAATTAGATGAATAATTCAAATGGTATTTGGTGTTAAACCATTAATAAACAAAAACAAAATTATTTTGGAAAAGATGCTCAACCTAGAATAACTATTGTTTGTGATTAAGGAATGTGGAACTTTTTAAAGATTAAAGTTTGGGTTAAGGAAAGCTAAAAATGAAATTTCATGAAATATATTTTTTGATCAATTTAGATCTTATTTGTAATCATACAGTCATCTAAATTGAATTATATACTCTAAGAGCATATACATTCCAGCAATTCAAATGAGTTTCTAAATAACTGTTAACATTTTTTTAGAAATTAAGATCTTTAAAAGTTCTAATTCTCACATCTCTGAAATTAATTTTAGAGTTTTTATTAAGTCACATCAGCAACAAATTAAAAAGCAGAAATAATTTGAGCCAATCATTTGGTCAGCATGGAGTTTATAAACAGTTTCTTAATAAGAAACTTGACTGCATATTTTCTAAATAAGAAACTCTTCGACATTCTTGAAACTGAATTAAAAACTACCACATCATATTAGAAACTCTAATAGTACCAGGATGTAGATGCTCTAACATATGCCTAATGTATGTTGACTGACATCTTTAATCAATTTAGATCACGTTTATTTTGCCAAAATTATCAAAATTATCAAAACGATCAGATAATCTTTAATGAGTGAGGCTACGGTGCTATGCATAGCACGGATTGGGTCCGTGCTACGGCTCAAAATTTGACTTTTCAAAATCCTAACGGTCGATCCGAACCGTTCAACATGATTATAAAATGAATATGTACATGCAAATCAAATTTTACATTTTTTCGAATTTTTTTACTATTTTTTTAGATAGGCTGTTTTTGGATGGTCCAGAATGTTCAGTGATTTTCGAAAAAATAATTTATGTTGGGTCTTTCGGATCCGTCTGCCATTTTTGTCATCTCATTCTTATTTTCCATTTCGAAAATGAAAGTCTAAACCCAAAGAAAAACAAAAATGGGCCGAACAATACAATACAGCCGGCCCATTACCATATGTCTCTGGTCCTTTCTCCTTTCTTCGAACCCTATGCATTCATTCCTCTTTCTTCTCCTTAATCGCTAAGCCATCTAGATTATAGTCTAGGGCTTTCTCTTTCCATTACACATTTCCACCTCCATCCCATCTCTACTTCTCTAGTCTACCCAAAAGAGAGAAGGTGCTTTGATCGCGGCGGTGAAACGGAGTCAGATGTGGAGACGCTCGGAGAACCAAATCTCATTCTGTAGAGTCACTTACTCCTCCGTTCAACCTCATTGTGCTGCACACCCGTCACTGTAAGCAAATCTACATCTCATATTGTCTCTCTCTTGCATCAAAATCAACCTCATTATGTCACCTGTCTTTTGCTGTCTTCTATCCCCTTTTCTCTCTTACTAAAGGCAGGCTTTGTCTGGATGCATGACATTTAACATTAATCTGAGAACCGGAACTAGGTCACCATTGTTCCTTTCTTTCTTTACCTAATGTTTAATAATCTCTACCTGTTGCAACAGTCAAATTGATTGATTTTGTACTAATAATTCAGTAGTAGTACATATAAAGTCCATATCGATCTTATAAATTTTTCATGCTGTGTATGAGGGTCAATTTTACGGTACCCCATAGCATTTTATTCTAAACTATGTAGCAAAATCATGTCTAAGCACAATTTTTTTGAAAATGAACATCCACCCGTCTCAGCTTCCTGACTATTACTTGGCAAATCCAACCTGTTTGTTTGCGTTGGAGTGTGTGCTTGTTTAGATCTCAAAACAGATGTACAATTGGAATTTGTTAGGGAGTGGTAGGTGTCGGAGATGGCTTGGACCATCTAAATAAAATTCTTACAATTAGAGAGGAGCTTAATCAGGCTCACTGGCAGCTCTATTGTAGGTTAATTCTAAAATATTGGATTGCAAACTATGTTGTGAACTTATATGGCCTATTAGATTTGTTGTCAGTTGACACCATGGGTAAATAGTACTAATGATGGTAATGATGAACTAACTGGTCATGATTGATTCTTTTGAAATTGTAACAAATAATATTGATGACCGTGATGATAGTAAAAATAATAAAGTGAGGCTATGGTACTATGAATAGCACAGATTGGTTCGTACAATTGATCAATAATATTGATGATGGTGATGATAGTAATAATAATAATAACAATGTTAGTAATGATGATGATGATGATGATGATGATGATTTTAATGATGATTATGATGCATACTTTGGCAGCAGAAATCTATTTTTCTGGTCCTGGTAAACTAGGAAGAGCATGAAATGAAAGAATCGTAATTTATGCTTGATGGGGCAATAATTAATGAGCTAAGAGAAACAATTCTATCTTCTTCTTTTTTGTTCTTTTTTTCTCTTGCAATGATTAAAATGGGGGCAATGATTAAAAAGAGAGGACTGGAGTGGATATGAAACTTGTTGCCTCGACATGGATGCAGATTCAGTTGTTATTTGAATTTGGAGGTGTTAATTCTAATGGGACTTTGTCATATAGCATGAATCTGCTTTTGTGTTAGATGGTGCGGTTTTTGCCCCACAGTGATGGTTTCTATAATAATCTACACTTGATATGAGCCCCCGCACCCAACTACCAGTTTTTAATTCTTATTTATATTTGAGCAATGATCAGTACACCACATTTTATGAGAAAAATCTAAGAAATAGTTCTAATCTCATCATAGGATCAGTACACCACATTTGAGCAATGATCTGTTTTGGCACGAATATTAAAGAGGCCCCATGCAATCCACCTCAGGACGGATTGGCACGGATTCTAGTCAGACGGCCAGATCGTGATTGGGGGTGTTCATTGGGTCTGGTTTAGTTGGTTTTCAACTGAATGGAAAAAGTTTGGATTAAATGGTTCAGTTTTTTGGTTTAAATGGATCGGTTCAGTTGAATTTTTGAATTCGGTTTTCATACTAAGAGCATGTTGAGCGGTTCAGATCGACGGTTTGGACTTTAACATAAAAATATAAGTCCATAGTGTGGGCCGTTATGTAATATGCATATTACCATAACCTCAACAACAACAACCAAGCCTTTAGTCCCAAACAAGCATACATCTTGTTTTGTTAATGATTATGATGCCTAATTTGGCAGTAGAAATCAATTTTCTGGTTCTGGTAAACTAGGAAGAGCATGAAATGAAATAAATTAAATAATCCTACTTATGCTTGAATGGAGCAATAATTAATGTGCCGAGACAAGCAATTCTATCTTTTTTTGGGTTCTTTTTCTTTCTTGCTAGTCTTTATAGTATAAATGGGGGCGATGATTAAAAAGAGAGAGGACTGGAGTGGATATGAAACTGGTTACCTCGCATGGATGCAGATTTAGTTGATATTTTAATTTGGGGGAGTTAGTTCTAATGGAATTGACTTTCTCGCATTACATGAATCTGCTTCTGTGTTAGATGGTTCAGTTTTTGCCCCACAGTGATGGTTTCTGTAATAATCTACACTTGATATGAGCCCCCCTAACGGTCGGTTTATACTAAATTAATTCAAAAATTTATAAATTTTGCATGTAAACACATCACTCGTGAAGTATACCGGTTTCAATGGTTTGAATTTATCGTTTGAAGTCAATCTGATAGGTTTTGGATTAAGCTCTACAAATAATATTTATACTTGATGATGATAGAAATATAATCATGACAATAATGATATTAATTATTAGGGGTGCCAATAATGATATTAATTAGTAGGGGGTGTTGTTGGTATAAGCCTCCTTTTCTGACTCAAAACAAGCTTAGTCTTGCCTTTAATGGGGCAAGAATTTATGAGCAGAGGAGCAATTTGATTTTTTCTCTGAGTTCTTTTCTTCTCTCTCCTGTTATTCTTTTTATGCTATTAATAGGGGCAATGATTAAAAAGATAAAGACTGTAGTGGGTATGAAACTTGTTGCCTCAACATGATTCGGATTGTGTTGTTGTGTGAATTTGGAGTCTGTTCTATTAGAATCCAACTTAATATCTCACACAACATGAATCTGATTGTGTTAGATGGTGTGGTTTTCATCCACAGTGATAGTTTCTCCATTAGTCTACACTTGATATGAGCCCCCCAACCCCCTTCACACACAAACACATTTTCTCTGTTTTGAAGTATTACAACAATTGGTTGTGTTGAAGTTCAATTTTCTCAAAGGTGAGGCTATAGTACTATTCATAGCGCAGATTGGTTCATACTGTGGATCAATTTCTCCATTTTCAAAGTCCAAACAATTGATGTGAACCGTTCAACATGACCCATACTTAGCATGAAAATTTCTGCCCCTCGTGCTAGTGGTATTGATATCTTTGCTGACACAAACAAGCATAGGTCTTGTTTTGTTGATGACTATGATGCCTAGTTTATGCTTGAGATGAAAGAATCCTAATTTATGCTTGAATGGGGCAATAATTAATGTGCCGAGACAAGCAATTCTATCTTCTTCTTTTTTTTTTTGGGGGGGGGGGGGGGGGGGTGGTTCTTTTTCTCTCCTGCTAGTCTTTTATAGTATAAATGGGGGCGATGATTAAAAAGAGAGGACTGGAGTGGATATGAAACTTGTTACCTCGGCATGGATGCAGATTCAGTTGATATTTGAATTTGGAGTAGTTAGTTCTAATGGAATTGACTTTCTCGCATTACATGTCCGAAGGTGGTCTCTGCTTCGCCTCGGCCTTCGTGCAGTCCATGGATTTCTCAGAGGTCATGCAATTAATTGAGGCCACTGGAGAAGAGTCTTCTCATGTAGTGGCGTACGCGCAACAGAAGGATGACTGCCTTCGTGGAGAGTATGAGGTCGTGGCTGGGGATGTGGATGCACATATCCCCTGGGCAACTGAGGCGCTTGGTTGCCTACTTGAGGCTGTCAATCTGTGGATCGGAAATGCCAGGTCCCACACTTCATACCACATGGATCACTATGAGAACCTCTATGCTATCATAACTGGGGAGAAGCATTTCCTGCTTCTCCCTCCTACCGAGGTTCACCGCCTCTATGTTCGGAATTACCCAGCCACTCACTACATTTCCTCGTCGAAGGATAATGGAGGGGAGGTGAAGCTCGAGCTTGAATTGGAAGAGCCTGAGAAAATGGTGCCCTGGTGCTGTGTGGACCCATTTCCAGCATCAGATGAAATCATCGCTGAGCAGAGTTCATCTTTCCCTCTCTATTTCAATGGCCCTAAGCCATTTCAATGCACCGTGAGAGCTAGTGAAATCCTTTATTTGCCAAGCATGTGGTTTCATCATGTGACACAATCGCCAGATGATAACGGGCGCACCATTGCTGTGAACTACTGGTATGACATGCAGTTTTATATGAAGTATGCATACTACAGCTTTTTGCAATCCGTCAACCTTAATCCCCTTTCTTCAGTTGCTTCTACGCAGGGAGAAGATAAGCATGATACTAAACAAAACTGTAGCAGTTCTAATCCTGACTAATTACAGCGTCCTTATGCTTGTTTTGAGTATGCTTAGAGTGTGATGTAAAACAACTTGGCAGCATCTGCCAAGCCATTTCAAAAAAAAAAAAATTGCAGAATTATGCAATTTTGACATTATCATGTTTATTTAAAAATTGTAAACAATGGAAGAAATGATGCCAGTTATGGCATTGTCGTGTTGCACTGGTATGGGAGAGACATTGATGGGACATCGTACATTGCAATTTTGTAAGGTATCCATGTATCAAAAAGTGTACTGATACATACACCTAAAAGAGGGAAGCAAATCTGGTTTGCTGTGTTTGCAGATATAAAAAAAATTTGTTTTATTTGCAAAATGTGAACAGTTGTGTCACTTGAAATTGTCAAAATGTTGTACTTTGTAAAGAAACCCAATTTGCAGGCATGTGAGCCTGAAATTATTAATTTGATAAGAACATAAGGTCATTAACTCTTTTGCTAGGAGGGATCATTAATTTTCGGCATTTTCTTAAACAAATTTGTTATGGAATGATTATGCAAATAATATGTTATTTTCCATTCTCTGAGGGGAGATTTTCTTTTTCTTTTGAAGATATTAGTGACATAGATTTGATTCGTTTGTTTGAAACACTAATTTTTTTTTTTCGGATACGGGCAAAGAGGAGATTATAGAAATTTAATTACATTTTTGGGAGATTATAGAAACTTGATAAAAAAAATAACTGGGTGCATAAGGGAAAAGCAAGGGTGTTAGATGCAATTTTAAAGGATGCAGGATGTTTGGTTGATGGATTTTCGGGCCTGTAGAATAAGTTAGGAATAGATAGCAACAGTAGGATGTCGTTTTATTGATTAGGTGTTGGTTGATTTTTATGTTGCATTGTGTTTGTTGTAAGTATAACAAACCAAGTTTTAATTAGGGTGCGTTTGGATGCAACCCCAGAAATAGTAAGAACAACACTAATTTGGAGAATAGCTCTATTCTTTAGCAATCCAAACGTACAATAGAGGAGAAAAATAGTACATTAACTCAAGAATAGTGCTAACTCAAGTGATCCAAACGCACCGTTAATGAAGTGCCATTTTTTTACAAAAAAAAAAAAAAAAAAAAATCATCCCATGCTTTGTGAATTATATTATCCATGAACATGTGCATCATCAACTCATCATGTATGTATTAGATATGCTCATCTTGGCTTATAATTTTCTATTTCTCTGAAAAAAAAATGTATTTTTATCGACAATATACGCTAGAAAAAGCTCTCCGCACAACACGGGTTGTAGTTCTAGTTATTAATAAATATCAGGGATTGAAAATTGTAGACCGAAATACATATTTTTTTTAAGATATATGATTGTTTATTTGATAATATATTTGTTATCTTTACTCGTATTAAGATGATAGAAATAAGTTCATCTTACAAATTTGGAATTTATTGTGACCTAGAAATGCTGATTGATTTAATGTCTAACCAAAGTATAGGGTAAAGTTTTCTACCAATATAATTGTATTTTGCAAATTTATGATATTTGAATTTATCAAGGTTGGTGTTTAGGAGGGTTTTTTGTTGTTGAAGAATTAAGAAACATTTTTCAATCAATTATACTGATTTATTCCCATGTTTAGAACTAAGATACTGATTAAAATTTATCAATTATACTGATTTATTTATAGTTTATTTGGATTTTGAATGATAAAATAATGTGATCAATAATCATTTAAGGGTAGGCGATTATCCTATACTGCAGCATCTTTACTTCTACTTTTTTACCTATTTACGTGACCATAAATTTTCACGATGGGTGTTTCCGCGGACCATGGTTCTGGCCAATAACATAACGCTGCGTAACGAAAATGTAAAATAAAGTAGAATTTAGTTCGTGCTCTATGACATAACGCTGCGTAACGAAAATGTAAAATTATAATTTTAGTCATGGAATAAATTGAGACTAATTAAGCAATTATCCATTGTGCTTCAAGTGTAAATCTTGATTCTTGATATAACAATTTCCAACAGATTGAGTAATTTTTTTATGCAGTGATTATAACGAATCTTTAACTACCGTTGACATATTTATTTGAGAAAAGTAATGTCGTCATTATCATCCGTATAAAAATTATAATTGTAAAAAAGAAGAAGAATCACTCTGTTAGTAGAGAATACAAAACTACCACATACATTCCTTCTCTACCCAGTTAAAACTACAATAATATCACTCTGTGAACACTATTTCTAAATAAATCAATGTCCCACGTTCATACTGTCAACAAAACCAAAATAATTGCCAAAAACATGCTGTTCTAACAATCTATAAATGCACTTGTTTATACAAAAGGTAACATTTTTAAAAAGACTAAATGACAAAAGAGGTTTACAATTGGTGACAAATGAGGAAACATTTTTAATTTATGTTATTGTCCTGGACAAGTTGCTTTGGGATTTATTTCCAGTCAGCAGAAAGAGCACTACAAAAAAAAAAGGATGAAACAAAATTCCCCTTTTCTACTAAACAATGTCATTTGAGCTCTGCCTTGAAACTAAACACATGGCATGAGATGCACCGATCGCACAAGAGATCACTCGATGTGGGCCAAGCCCATCATCTTCAGTTAAAAACTTAACTTCGACTGGAAGTGGCTGTATGTCTTGCAATCCGGGTACACCAAGTTGGGAGTCTCTAGCATTTCCCCACATGTACAATTTGCCTGTATCTGATTTTGCAGCCAAATCAAAGCATCAAAATATGATTCTTTTGATAAAGACTTGCTCAAGATGCATGCAAGTAGAAATTTTGTTGTTCTTTTTAAGGTGAATTTCATGTATAGCCCTCAAAAACTTCGAAATTATGTATTTTCCCCCCTCTAAAAATCATAATATCATTTTTACCCTTCTAAATTTCATAAATAGAGAAATGAACCATTTGTCCTTGAAAACCGACCAATCAGAACTCTGAAATTTCTTAAACATGCTATAATTTTTTATTATTTTAATAAAGGGTAAAATGGGAACTTTTCAAATTTAATATGATTCCAATTAAAAAGGCAATAAAATGGGTAAATTTGTGAGTTTTTGAAATGTAGAAAGGTAAATATAATATTATTAATTTTAGAGGGGGAAATATGTAATTTCAAAGTTTTTGAGGGGTGTACATGAAATTCCCCCTTCTTTATATTGTTCCTCTAATCTTGTCTTGTTTCAAGTTCAATAGGAGAACATGAAGATAAATAAGGCTAGAAACAATCAAATTACAAAAATTGAGTATCAATTGTCACAATTGGCTTCGATTATGGCACCAAATCGTGTCTATGTAAATAAATAATTCGGTACATACCTGAAACAGCAGCAGAAGAGGAGCCACCACACGCTATAAATACAATTTTGTCATCAGACAAAGCCTTTATTACTACTGGTACCCTTTGATTTTGTATAGTGGGTTGACCGAGTTGACCTTGACCACCATGGCCCCATGCGTAAACCTCACCTTCATCTAAAAATATAGTAATACACAAACCATCCAAAATGAGTTGGGAATTCACAAGAGCTTGTAAATACAAATGGGTCCACACAGCCTTTTGGTGAAATAATAATTACAATTAATTTTAAGATTATTAGAACCAGTCACTAAGATTTCTTACTTGGCATTTATCAGATTCCCTTTTCCTATAAAACTTTACAATGATTTTTTTTATAAATAAAGGAACTTATTGAAAAGGTGCAAAATCAGATTACCTGACAGAGCCAATGAGTGGTAGCCACCACATGCAACCTGAATTATCCGAGTATCTTTTAAACTCGAAACAGGTTCCGGTCTCCAGTCACTGGAATTATTTCCTCTTCCCAGCTCAAAATTCGAATTAGCTGAAGTTTTTTTTTAAATAAGTATCAGAGATCGGCTTAAAACCATATCAGCAAGGAAATATGCTGACGAAACATATTGCAAATATGTAGAAAAAAACAAAAAGGATCACTTGTAATTTAAAGACAAAAGGAATTCGAGTTTCGCTTGTTACCTCCCCAGCTCCATAAATCACCGCAAGGAGTAAGTGCCAACGTAAAGAAACCACCACAGGCAACAGCTGAGACAGGTACTGGCAAAGCTTTGACTTTTGTTGGTACACTCATAGAACCGGCTTCACCAGGGCCACCTCCACTACCTAACCCTAGCCTCCCATCCCCTTCATCACGGCCCCACGTGTAAACTTCCCCTGAAATACATCACATATCACATCCATGAAGAAAGAAAAATTGATGTTTGCTACTAATTAATTGGAATTAAAGAATCAATTCGACAAGAGACCTTCTATAACTGACATTGATCAAAACATACTTTTTGGAAAGTGCATTTCGTTGAGTTTGATGTATGAGTTTTTTCAGTATCATGGTTTTGGTGCTTTTCTGGGAAATAAGGGCATGCAATTTTTTAGCATAACGCCTACTTTTTCTACCAAAAGATAAAATCAATAATATGGGGCTAATATTTTACATCAGTGACCTGAGTCCGTAACAGCAGCAGTGTGAGCTCCACTAGTGGCCAGGTGGGTAATTTTGCCATTCCAAGAACCATCTACACGTTTTGGCAATAACTCTCTGTGATACACTGTATGGCCAAGAGCACCAAATCCACCGTAACCCCTGAAAACTTCAGCAAATTTGGAATTTATCATTACTTGAACAGCCAGGAAGCCTCAAAAGTCAAAAAGTAAAAAATTTGTAGTTTAATATAAGGGAAGCACTCCACAATAGTTGCAGGAAAGTATATACATCTCTTCTGGTTTTTTATATAACCAAGAGAAATAGCCAAATTATCTGCATCTAAATTTGGAACAGTCAGAAATGCAGAATGTATTGGCATCTTTTGAATACGGTTACAAATGAAGGGGCACAGAGGATGTTTCTGATGTTTTGTAGTGAATTATAATGATGTTTTGCAGGGGCCTATTGATAACTTTAGCATTGTAAGGAATGTAGATATAGGTACCATCCTTTTTTAACAGAGCTTAGATAAATGCTGATAGAATTTAACTTTAATGCCAGTAACTCAGTTTAATTTGAGCCAATAATCTTATTGGTACATGCAGTCTGTACCATGTACCCACCAAACATAACCCCGTTGAATTTGAACCAATAATTTCAATGCCATAGATTCCGAGATGATATCTATATTCTATACAAACCACTTGAAAACAGATGCATATAGTGTGAAACTAAATCGACTTACCAAGTGAATACCTCGCCAGAATGTGACAATGCGGCCGAGTGTAAACCCCCAAGCACAACACTGGCAATCCCCTCCAAATTAGGATTTAACCTCGGCACGAATTGCGAAACCTCATCCCCAAACCCTAATCTCCCTCCATCTCCCTTCCCCCAAATCCAGACCTTCCCATCCACAACAATGGCAGAGTGAAACAAGCCACACGAGATCCCCAGCTGAACAGACGATTGCGCTTGCGCTTCTCCAGTTGGAAGGGCAGCTGGAGGGGATGGGAGGCGACCAGCGGTCGGAGAGAGGAGGAAAGAGTTGAGAGGAAGGGAGAGAGAGGCGACGGCGGAGGGGTAAGGACGGAGGTCTCTCTCCAGGGGATCGCCTAACTGACCAGATGCACCGCGGCCCCATGAGAGGAGCTGGAGAATGGCGGTGGGAGAAGAACTGGAGGGGTCGAGGGGGTAGAGGGTTGGAATGGTAACGCGCGTTTTGGTGGCGAAATGGCGCCGGAGTAAGAAGGGGAGAGCCATCAACTGGAGAGCACCAGTTAAGAAGACCAGGGTTTTATATGAGTTTATGGGCTTTGGATTCTTTCCAGTAATACAAGCGGTGTTTCGACTTTGGGTTGGAAATCTAATTATATGATGATTTGTTCCGGTTTACAAGATTTTAATTAGTCCCACTACTGGAAAGAAAATAACTATATATCATTTACATTGTCTATGCGAGACGACGCTTCAACGGATGACTAAAGCAGGCATGATCTTGACCGCACGGGCTGTGTGTTCATTTGTAACTGGTTCGTGCAACCTAGATCTAGGTCGCTGTTCTTTAGTAACAGGGCCGGGTAACTAAGATACTCAAGGCTTAGATTAACCACAGGTCCGGTCATCCAATTATTTTTGACTTAAATCGAATAGCACAGCAGAATGTTTAAATTAATGGTTTGAGTAGAAATACCTAGATCTAGTTTGCTGTTCTTTAGTACCGAGTCCAGTATGACATCAGTGATTTCAGCCTATATAACACCAACTCCAAAACCTACCGAATTGACTTCAAACAGTGAATCCAAACCGTACAAACGGATCTATTCTAGTAGTTGTGTGTTTACATGCAAAATTTATAATTTTTCGAATTTATTTAGTATCAAGTCAAGCGGTCAAATGTGTAAGTTTTAAGTTAATTTTAATGCATTCATTTTTCAACATTTTTGACCGCTTGATTTGATACTAAAATAACTAGAAAATATAAAAATTTTACATGTAACCGCATCACTCATAAAGTAAATCGGTTTGAATGATTTAGATTAGTCGTTTGAAATCTATCCAATCAATTTTATAGTTGGTGTCATATAACACTGATGTCATACTAGCCAGACTCTTTAGTAACAGACCGGGTAACTAAGATACTCTAGAATTAGATTACCCACAGGTCCGGTCTAAAATATAAGGAATTTGGTGCAGTTTTAGAGGTAAAACCCTAATCGAAAGCATATACATCCAATTACTTTGTTCAATGCTTATTGATACGCCTCAATTATATATGCTTTCGATTAGGGTTTTACCTCTAAAACTGCACCAAATTCCTTATATTTTAGCTTAGTTTAGTATAAAATACATCCAAGAACCAAGTTACTGCATTTGCCTTGTTTATGCAGAAATCGAGCAAGAGGAGCAAAACTGTGAGTTGGCACGGGCTGCAGGAATTCTGTGCGGGCCGCACAAAACAAATTCAGCCGAAAAATAAATTTCAGAATTTTCAAGTTTGCTTCAACCGAGTCAGAGAATATTACGGGTGCTCGTGCAGGCTGCACAAACCCTTTTTCCTTGATAATTTTGAGCCGACTTCTCATTTTGTGCGGGCTGCAAAGAATTTGTGAAGGCCGCACCAATGCCAATCTTATCTTATTTCGCGATATCTTCTCAGATTTGCTGTCATATTCTAGTGGATTGCTTTCCAAGGCACGAAAAATGCTATATATTGGCAGGGAGGCATAAGGAGAAGACATCTTTGAACCTAGTTTTAATTCTACACATCTCTATACATCTTTTCTATCTTCTTGAAGTGAATCAAGGCAACTGAAGCGAAGGATTGAAGGTTTCTCGAGTGAGCAAAGTGAAGACAAGAGGCAGCGAGCAAGGAGATTGATGTACTATATTCTCTTTCTTGTTATTCTCAGTTTTTATCATGTTTACTCTTGTATTTTTTTTTGGATGTTAGCACACCCGTGAGAGGCTAGATTTCCTCTCTAGGGGCTTAGGCTTTAAGCATGAACTTGTATTAAAATCTATCTTACTTGGATAGTTTTCTTTATGATGATTGTTTGCTTGCATGTTTGTTCTTGTTGATTTTATAATTTATGTGATTGTGTAATTTGCGTGCTTGTTAATTAGCGTCCCGCTTAGATTTAACCAACTTAAGATTATTAGGATCAAGAATTGATGGTACCAAATTATGTACATGAATAACTCTAGGATTGAGATTAGAAATGACCAAATCTATTTCTTAGTCCGAAACCACAAGGAACAAAGGTTGGATTGAGGTGAATGACTTAATCGTGAAGCCTCATATTTGAACCGAATATTTGTGTGAAGGACTTAATCGTGAAGTAGAGGTGCTATCGGGTCGGGTCGGGTCCGGATACTATTATATTTGGATCCGTACCCTAAAAGTGTTCGGGTCCAAATTTCGATCCATATACTTATTTGTTTCAAATCGGGTCGGGTCCGGATCTGGATACCTATCTACCCGTAGATATTTTGGGTCCAGTCTTTCGGTTCCGGATAGATAGATACCCATAACTTGTTTGTGGATTATCGGGTCCGGTCCGGATATGGGGCGGTTCCGGATCCGAAGCGGGTATATGTCACAACTCCCAAGAATTTGAGAAATTATTTACATTTAAATATAATTATAATTTCTTAAACATCTCACATAATAAATCATTATAATATAAATTAAAAGTTGCTGCAAAATAAAAATTATACTATTGCTCTTGTTCATAAATAATACAATATATCATGCTACATAGAAAAATAAAAATAATCACCCTAAATTAATTAGTTATCTATCTAAATTAAAAAATACTATCCTATTGATTCAACACTTGCAAGTACATTATCCCAATTACTATTTTGCCAATCGCTGTAACAAATGAGAGCTTCAATTGTTGATGCTTCCAAACTTGCTCGTTTGTCATCAATTACTCTATTACCTGTGCTAAAAGCGGATTCTGAAGCTACTGTTGTGATTGGAACAGCTAGCAAGTCCCTCGCAATACAAGAGATGATTGGGTACTTTTGTTCATTGCTCTTCCAATACTTTAGAACATCAAAATTATCTTCTTTTGGACGGACCTGTAAGAAAATAAAAAAAATGAGTTTCATTGCTCAAAATAATATACATTTTGGTATTTAATAACTGAATTGTCGGTGTGTTACTGATCTGGGCAAAACCTGTACTGTACTGAATTTCGATACTTCGATTATTTCGATATGAATTTCTAAAGCTTTTATCTTGCCATAAATTAATGGCTTTGTCCCTCTTCCATTCAGTAAAACTAAAAAAGTAGATTAATAAAATGAACTGATTTTCTTTCATACAAAAATTGTATGGAAATCATAATGGAATAAAGTAAAGAATTTGGACTGAGCAAATTTCTATCCTCAAGTACAACTAACCAATCTATTATCACATATTTTCATAACGTACCTGTACTGGTACTAACCAAACTGGTATTTATCAAAATCCAGAACTTTAACTTTAATGCTTGCTTGATTTCTTAATATAAATCTAGAAAATGAAGGAAAAAGAAGATAATGCAAAAGAACTATTTTCTGACCCTATCAAAGGGACTAATAATTTGTATATATATTTTTTTAAATGTTGTACTTACTTGCTCTTCTAAATATTCTTCTAGCTCCGATTTGAGCGGTAGATCGTCTGTGTTATGAATAGTTTCATCTCGGTAGTACTCTTGCATGAAATCATCATCAGAACCTTCAGAATTATGCCTCTGTGATAACTCTCTAACAGATGCAACATGAGATGCCTCGACTGATTGTACGACTTCTTTCTCTGCTAAATTCTTGTACCATTCAAACAAGCATTGTAGAGCACTGTGAACACGACTAACATGAGGCATGTATGCATCATATTCGCTGCCATAAATTTTCTTATAGCAAAATTCGACCAAACGCATCTTGTGGCGAGGGTCGAGGACAGCTGCAATAGATAGCACTTGAGAGTAATCTTTCCAATATTGATTGAACTTTTGCCTCATACCCTCTTGCATTTCTCTTATTATGTGCTCATTTCTTTCTTTTCTCAGATGTAAGTGGATCAAGCAGACATTATGGAAGTACAAATTTGCCGTTGGAGTTTTTGATGCCGAAAAAATGTTAGTGACATCATCAAATATTTTCAGAAATTTGCAAAGTTCCGTAGCAAGGTGCCAATCAATCTCTGTGGGTGGTTCTGCAAAATTTTCAACGGAATGAAAATCTTTAAAAACAGCTTTGAACTGTAATGCTCTCTCTAGCATTAGAAAAGTTGAATTCCATCTGGTGACAACATCAAGTAAAAGTTTCTTCTTTACGTCTAGCTTGAGTTGTTTTGCAAGATCACCAAATATCTTCAAACGCTGTGGAGAATATTTAATGAACTTGACAGCATCTCTAATTCGAGAAACACTTTTATCCAACCTTTTAATTCCTTCTCTAACAATCAAGTTGAGGATATGAGCAGAGCATCGAACACGAAAAAATTCACCATTTAAAGGAAGTGAATCCTCAATCCGCTCATGTAACAGATCCACCGCTCGTCCATTAGTTGAATGGTTATCCATTGTAATGGTAAAAAGCTTATTTTCTATGTCCCATTCCGATAAGCATTTAACTAGGACAGAAGTTAAGTAATTACCGGTATGCCTCTCATCAAGCTTTATGAAGTTTATTATCTTTTTTTGCATCCTCCAGTTTTCATCCACTAAATGTGCTGTCAAGCTCATATAACCAATAGTCTGGTTGCTAGTCTAGGTGTCGGTGGTCAAGCATATTCGACCAATTGATTTGGAGAATGAATTCTTCACTAATTCTTTCTCCCTCTGAAATCGAGAAATCAAGCGATTGTGCAAAGCTTGTCTCTTAATTAACTTCAACTCTGGACGAATTACATTCATCATTCGAATAAAAGCATGATGATTGGCAACATTAAGAGGCACTTCGCACACAGCAAAGAAATCAATAATTGCTTCTAAAGATTCTTCTTGGTTAAATGTATATATCTTCATTTCCTTAGAAATGTCACCCCCGCCATTCTGAATTATACAATCACCAATTTGTCTCTGTCCCCTTTCTCTAATTTTTTTTATGGTACAAGTGCCTAAATGCTTCAACAGAGAACTAGTACCTGAAGCAGAAGTGTAAACTAGTTTTTTGTTACAATAGTTGCAAGCAGCCTTGTTGACAGCAGGGTCAGGATCTTCAGTAAAATCCTTCCAAACTACAGATGTTTTTCTTTTTTTCTCATTAGAGCCTTCAATAATATTTTGTGGAACTTGGGTAGTATTTTCAGGATTTGATTGTTGATTGTTTGGAGTACTCATGGTGTAACAAAAAATATTCGAAAGTTTTTTGGTTTTTGTTAATAGCTTTTGAATTCAGGAGGTTGGAGATAAGTAACTTTTGAAAATCAAAATATTGAAGAAGAGATATAATTTTTAGAAAGTAAAATATTGGAGATGGTGATTTCCTTTTCTATGATTCAAAAAATTCATGAATGGAATATTAATACTAATTTTTGAAAGAGAATTAAATTTATGGCAGATATTTGATTTCGATGAGATTTATTGCAAATCACATATTAATGAGAGCAATAAATTTTCATGATTATGCAGAGAATATATAAGGCAGATATTGAAAGATATATTTGAAGCAATAAATTTTATTCAAAAAATTAATATGCAAAATGTGATTACTGGTGTGACATTTGTTAGTTTGATTATATGTAAAATTATATTTTCATAGTTATTAATATATGTTTTATCGGGTATTTATATGGGTATCGGGTCGGGTTCGGTTATGGGTCGGATAACTAAATCAAACCCATATCCTATCCATTACAATATCGGTTCCGGTTCGGATCTGGATCGGATATTAAATTATTAATTTTGTAACCGTACCCTTAATTTAACCGGTTATATTTTTTAAACCATACCCTACCCAAATTAACCGGATCCGGGTCGGATCCGGTTCGGTTCCGGGTAATCGGATAAAAGTAGCACCTCTATCGTGAAGTATCGGTATTTGGGAATAACTAGGCTAACTTATGCTTATGGTCTAAATAGCTAGGGTGAATGACTTAATCGTGAAATCCAAATTATTTAGGCACGTCATTAATTCACGAAAGGACCCTTTTTGACATATGAGGATTAGAAACTCCATAATTGCAAACATGAATTTTAAAATAGTGGCCGTACTTGCATTCCTTGGTTGTGTATTTATGCACTAAGGTCCCTGACTCCTATTCATTCCTTTAGGTAGCAGGCAGACCCCTCCCCTTTTATGTTTTTGTATAGAAAGCATGTGTTTTATAGGTTTCTTAGGCTTCTTAGGTTGTTCGTTTTAATTTTTATATGTGCATTGTTGGTACCAGTACCGAATTTTTTTCCAATATTAACATTAGCACTGTATCAAGGAGTACACTACCGGGGTGGACGCCTATAATTTCCAAATTGTGAAGAAATTCAAACTGAAATTAAGATTTGAGCTTCTGACCCATAATTGTAATATTAATTGTCCCAAATGTCAAATGTTGATTGCTAATTTATATGTCTTTATACACAGTGGGACGGGAAGGAAGTACCTCAGTAGGAGTTACCAGTGAGGCCTGCTTCGGTGAGAAACTGGAAGAAAGAGGAGGGAAGAGATGTCATACAAGCTGGCTTGCCAAAACTTATGCTATTTTGTTCTTCTGACCTTGTAAGGGAGAGAAATTCAAAAGTTTGTTGACGAAAAATAGAAAATTAACTCATTATTTATGACAAGTGAAAGTCATCGCCTACCTCCAGAGCAGCGTGAGGGTTTAATGAGCAACAGTCAGCAACGGACGGTTGAGCAGAAGTGAGAAAGGGGGGGAGATAAGTTGGTAATCCGGAAGGAAGATATACGAAGGGAGAATGAAAATGGGAAGGCGCTGAGAGCAGGGAGAGCAACACGTTGCGGGGAGATCACAACGTGGCACTCGTCAGAGTGCGGTGGCGAATAGGTGGGGCATAGCGCGCTATCGCAGAAGGCAGAGAGGTATATTTGGGCGTCTTTTGACATGTCGCGTAATACGCTAAAATGGAGAGCGGCAGCACTTAATAGATGATGAGAGATGAGATCAGCTAAAATAAATCTTGTTCATCCGGAGACGATCGGACGGCAGATCAGTGGGATGACAATGTTCATCGCTGACGTCACATGCCATCCAAAATTAAGGATTTATAATTAGTCCCGCTACTGGAAATAAAATAACTATATATCATTTATATTGCCTATGCGAGACGGAGCTTCAACTGATGACTAAAGCAGGCATGATCTTAACCGCACGGGCTGCATGTTCATTTGTAACAGGTTCGTGTAACCTAGATCTAGGTTACTGTTCATCAGTAACAGGTCCGGGTAACTAAGATAATCTAGGCTTTAGATTAAAACAGGTCCGGTCATCCAAATTTTTTTGACTAAAATCGAATAGCACAACAGAATGTTTAAATTAGGAGATCGGAGTAGGTCCGATGCCCATCAGACCTACTTTTAGGTTCAACGAGCATGATGACCGTCCGATCTAATTTAAGATTTGTGCGCACGAATATAGAAACAAAAATGCACGGATTTTAAAGCATTCCACACGAATCTTAAAGCAAATCAACGGTGAGTAAACCCATCGAACCAGAGTAGGTCCGATGCCCATCGGACCTACTCTCAAGTGTTAAATTAGAGCATCTCCAACCTCTTACAAATACAATTGCAATGCTGACTTGGCGTTTTCTCTCTCCGACATGACAATTGCATATTTCCTTTCACCGATTGAGAACCCTTTCAAAATTTGAAAGCTTTCATATGACTTTCATTTCGCTTCCCGCTTCCACGCTGACAGAGAAAATCGGTCAATCGAGCTAAACAATCTTTCTTCTCAAAATCGCCTTCGTCACTGCTGAGCTTGTTTCCTAAACACATCTGCCTTCGCTGCTGAGTAGAAATTTGACATGCCGGTAAAGATCAAGAGAAATTTTTATATATGCTGATCGTAATTTTATGATTTAGATATTTATTCATCAAAATAAATCAAATTAGCTATTTTTAAGATGAAAATTCAATGCATTTTTTTTTGTCTTCATCATGACTCTATTTTTTAAAGGTTAATAAATTAAATTTAATCTAAAATATCAAAATAAAATTGTTAGATTTGATTTATATTATTTTCTCTATGCACGTATAAAAGATTTTGACATTTTAACTTTATTTTAATCGGAGAGAAACCGCAGACAACATGGCATGACTTAAAGGCTTTGAATGCGGATTGAGTTTCGTCATACCATTGGATTTTTAAGCTATTTTATATTTTTAATATTTTAATAAATTTTTCTAATATCATTTCTAGAAAAATAGATAGAGTACCTTAGAACTTGAATTTATTAGAAGGATCACGATATTTTTTTTTATCTACTCAGAAGTGATTTTTGAACTGGGATCAATAACTCAGATTCAAAACATTTTTATTTTTTTCCAATAACACACCAAGAAATATTTTAATTTTTTTACTGCCGCAAAAAATCCTGCCTGAAAAATGTTAATTCGAATTATTTGTCGTAGTCTTTCTAGTAAATTCAATTCTATTATTAGTCGATTTGGTCGAATATATAAAAATCTTTTTCATTTTTATAGTGGATCTTCTAAAAAGAGAATTTTGTATCGAATGAAGTATATACTTCGACTTTCGTGTGCTAAAACTTTGGCTCGTAAACATAAAAGTACAGTACGTACTTTTTTGCAAAGGTTAGGTTCAATATTTTTAGAAGAGTTTTTTACAGAAGAAGAACAAGTTCTTTCTTTAGTATTCAAAAAAACAATTCATTTTTCTTTATATAGATCAAATAAAGAGCGTATTTGGTATTTTGATATTACCCATATTCATGATCTAATAAATAATGAGATCTAGAATTTCATTAGATTAGAAATAAGAAAAAGAAAGATTTTGATAAATTAGGATTCTGAAATGCTCAAATTGATTAAATTGAAGTTGATATAAATTGAAGTTGATAGTTTAGTCAACTAAATATTTCAAATTTAGTAGTACTCCATCTATTTTTCAAAAAATATAAAATTATTTCTAATATTTCAGTAGAAAAAAATATAAAAAATCAGAAATAATTCAGCAGAAATGGGAAATTCATTTCTGCTGGATAATCCAGTGAATTGGTTATTCCTGGAAATTTCCAGAAAACGGGTATATTCTGTGAAATTTGAATTTTTGTTATAAATAAAAATTTCGGTATCATATGCATGAAAAATAATAAAACTTCACATAAGTTTTATCATTCATAAAATGACATAAAGAGCAAATATATTCAATATTTAATTATAATTGAGAGAATATCAATAAATATATAACTGCACAAAAATTGATATAAAACATGTCTGTAATTTTTTTTATATTTGAATATTTATTTGAGATATTTAAGAAATAGTGTTAAATTGTAAAAATAAGTAAATTTGGAGGGAGGAGGGGTAAACTTCTTTTAGTAACAATTTCGCTAACTAGAAGTACCCAATAGAAGTTAGATAAATTAAGTCTCCGAGGACAAGCACCGACTAATAGTACGAATGCCATTATGCGAAAGCCAAGATTAATTCACACTTTTGGGTTGTGGCATTTTATAATCAAGATTATAGCAGTTCTATACAATGTTAAAACCAGGAAGGAGCACATTCCATCGAGAGAGACATTTTAGCAAACACCTAAGCGGCAACACCAGTCGGCAATCTGCTTCAGTACACAGAGCCCCACGACAAGGGAGACGAACATGATAATATTAACTCCAGAAAGTTCCTTCTCAAATTCATTTCAAACGCTAGCTATATGAAAGGTTTCAGGAAGCAATTTCACATATAATCTACAGGTATGGTGATTTATTCCGGTTTTGAAACAACTTAATCCCACTATGGGAAACGATAAAACCAGTATTGCATTCATATTGTCTGCGCGAAGTACTTCGATCGCCGAGCTCAGTAGCGTGGGCTTGTAATCCAAGCGGAGGCACTGGATGATTTGAACGGTTGGTTCAACTCCGTGGATCGGATCTCATCTGCTCTCAGTCGGCCCGCCCGTTCCAAGTTGGGCAGTTGATCCTAGCGGCTTAGGCGAAGGCCCAAGTCGACTGGATCGTAGAGAGGAGGGGAATGCGTGAGGCTGGTTTCACAGAGCAGCGAATACCTTCCGCTCTCAACGGTGGAAGGATAACGGGCCCGTGCGGCTGAGATCCACTATGGTCCCAGGAGAGTTCCAATCGGACGGTCATCCTTTTTGCCTGCCCTGCTGGTACGTTTTAATAAAACCTCAATAGGCTTACAAAACAGATGAAATTTGAGATTGAATGTACAAGAGAAGAAGACAAAGATGAGCAAGAATATGCTTTCTTATAATGCGTTGGTAAGTGTTTTGCGGGGTATTTGGTATAATCTGAAAACTGGTACCTATAAGTACCAGTTTAATTTGGTTACTGGTATACCTATACAAACTTTCAGGGACTTGATTGTAAAAGAAATAGGACAGGGTAGGTTTGTAAAATACCCACAAATTGGTGGACACCTGCAATAGAATTGGTTATAGATTTTAGTTACTTTTTATGTTCTGAAATAATTGAAATTGGTGGTTCATTACGGTACCGGTCAAAACTACCGGAACCAAGAACTTCCAGTTAGGCACCAGATGACTTGTTTTGACTATTGCAATTTGATCTTATGTAATGCTAAGGTCTGTTAATTTAACTTCCGGTTAGGCACCAGCCTATTTTATGTTATGCAAATTTGTCAGTTTTTGGGAAGTCTTAAAGAACAGCTTAGTTTTAAGTAGCAATTTAGTGTCAAGTACAAGTCTGAGTTTGAAAGAGGCTGTTTTGCCTCTTTCAGAAGCAATTTAGTGTCAATTTAGTATCAGAAGCAGCAGTTTTATTAGAAAGAGAGATTGGATAGTTTCATATTTTCTTTGCTTCTTTTCAGTTTTTCAGCAATGAATTTAACATTTCATGAATTAAATAGGCTGTTTTGCCTTTGTTCAAGAAAAAAAAAGAGTAACAAAATTATCAACTAGCAATCACCAGTAGCAGCCCATCCAGCTAAATGAGGAATAATTTGACATCCTACAATAGTCATTAAATGTTCAAAGAAACCATTATAGGAAAAACTTAACCACTAATAAGAAACCCAAGTACCACAACTTAATAAGCTCCAACATTACTTCAACAAAAAATTATCTCACAGTAAAACTTAACGCAGAAAGCAGACATTATTAGTCTCACTACAGCGCTCATGCTGCTCCTTAAAGGCGCTGAGCTGGAAGTTTCTGGTACTCAGCTGCCTCGAGTTTTGCCTTGGCTATTCTTCTTGTCAGCAATTCTCGCACGCTTCCTCTGGAGGGTAAGAGGAGTCACCGGCCTCTGTATCTTGGGCGCCTTGCTGCACTCCTTTCCTGCATTTTTTCCATTAAACTTGACCATTGATATTAAAGCCTACTGAAATCTAAGTAACCATTACCTAAGCCAACTAAAAATCTAAATTCAAATGAAAAGCACAAGCTTAATATTTATGTCATTCTGGTAAAGATAAGGTATAGTTACAGTACTGTGGAATATTTTCCAATGTTTTATTTGAACTCAATTTTTAGTAAATCTTCTCTTCAATATATTCAATTTTCTACCTATTCAATCGGGCAGTGGTCAGATATTTAGAACGTGTGTCATATGTTTGAAAGTGCACAACACATTTGACTGACATGGGGCTCAATTTTGGTAATAAATATCATGTGGGACCCGGTTGCCATCCACTGCAAATTGACGGACATGGGGCTCAATGTACAGAGAGTACTGGACCATACATTGCTTTTGGTTGACTGGTGGACTATATCATCGAATATTTCTCGATATGTCGAAATCAATATATTAACCTTTTCTTTTCCTTTCTCTCTCTCTAGGTCGTAATCATTTGGAGGAGCTCTAAGGAGCCGCAAAGAGGATGCGTTCAGCGGGTACTTGAACTTCAAGAAGACTATTCTGGTATACCTACAATTTCTACTGTCTTACTGTGCTGTGTTTTTGAACTGTTTAAACTATATGTACCTTATCGATGTATGAAACTTACCAATGTAGTTCACTGTTACTTACTAATGAAGAGTCCACGGGCAATTGCTTGTCTCGAATCTAGTAAATTCATACTATGATCTCTAATGATACCGGTAATATTATTTTGTGCTCATTTGCTATGAAATTTTCTTCAAATTGCAGTTTCACAAATATCATCACTAAATATGGTAAGCTAACCTATTCGACAACTCCGACTAAAGTCTGACTCTCTCCTTGGCAAGAATGAATTCTATTTTTTCTTATAGCAAGGAAGGAAACGTTTGTCGTATGTATACAATGGCAAACTGGATTAATTCATTTTCATTCCACTACTTACTTATTTGCAGTTAAGCTGGTGCTACCAATGAAAATCATGCGTGGAATTTGTTAATGTGTCTGACAATTTTTCTTTTTTGGTTTGCTTCTATGTTGTAATCTTCTGTTTGTTAGGCCAGGCGAGGATTTTTGGCTGCCCAGTTGTCAACCTTGGGGCTGGCTTTTTGTCTACCTCGCATCGTTCTTCACCTCTTTTCACCGGTATGTAATTTCTGTAGTTTTAATTTAAATGGTATGTAATTTCTGTAGTTTTCATTTACTTTTAAACTGTGGAATTGGGAAAACTGATTAGTATTTAATTGCGAAATATTGTTAGTGTACTTTTTGTTTGCATGCACTGTTTTTCTGACTAAACTGGAAAAACTGGTCTTACTCAGATTAATCTCTATAATTAAAATTGAAAGCACTAAAAACTGATATTTTAATTTGGAATACAAATTGCAGTTTAATATATTCACTGAATTTGTACCTTACAATCAATATTTCTTTTCGCTGTGGCAATCATGCAGCAAATCCACTGCTTTCTCAATTTAACTTTTTAGAAATAGATTAGGAAATCATGTCATCTACAAAATCCAGTGCCTTGTCAATTCTTATTTCTTGCATAGTTTTTATATAGTAGTGCTGTAGGTTATGCCTTTTTTACATATTTGGCAGTTCTCAAGTGGCTTAACAATTCAATGTCTTTTTTGTTAATGGCAGCAAGTCAACATGTGTAGATAGAGTCAGCCATTTATAGATGAGCTTTAACTCGACCTCAATTTCTCACTTTGAGTTCACTTATCATCTTTAGGCACAATACCATCATTAATTTTTTGGATCAAATTTACCGTTTTGGGGTGATTCTTTGTGCTAAATATGAATTAGGTATATTTGACCTGGAAAAATTCTAATTGTCAAATTCTCGCTGGAATCTGAGATTTTGCTGTAGTTCTTTTTAGTATTAAGAACTTCTGATGAATCGCTGAATCTTTGTTTATTCCTGCTGATGAATCTGAGATTTTGTTGTAGTTCTTTCCATTTGATTATCTCTGGAATGGGTTTCACCTTCACTGCTGGATTATTAATAATTGGAACTAAATTTTTATAGTTTTTCAATGAAAAATAATAATAGTTAATACTTTCATTCGGTGATTCTATTGTTTGCTTCTTCGTTGGTGTGGTTGCCTGATTCTCTAGTTTTTCAATGAAAAATAATAATTGGAACCAAAGTTTCTGCACATCAAATTGGTTCAAAGCATCAAAGCTACATTTGAGTCCTTTCTACATATGGGAAATGAGCGGCAGTACCCAAATCTGGTATGACATGGTAGCAGAGTTCGGATCCAACAATAACTATGTTGGAACTCAATCTCGGTAATTTATGAATATAACCATCACTGATATAATTTTCCTTCAATTATTTTCATTTATTTCTTAAATCTAAATAAGAGTTCTACATGAATTTGAATCAAGCACCGGAGACTGGTATTATTAGCTATGCCCCTGACAGTAACAAATACTTTATATAGACAGATTTGATTGGTTTGTTTTCTTTGAATTTTAATTAATTTGCAACTACTACTGATTTTGTATTATTGTTCTTATTGTATAGATGGCTACTAAATCCCCGGCAGTTGATACTATTGCTCTTACTGAGAAAAGAAAATGGAAATGACTCTTGGTACACTTTTTTTTACTAATCTTTTCTAAATACTCCGCCTGACTGTATTTTCTACTTCCTCTATTTAGGTTTTATTTCTCTTTTTTTAAGAATTCTGACTGATTTGGATTTCATTGACACAATTAGTTTGAGCTTATTTGTTTAGGTGAAAACTTCTATACCAAGACAGAAGATTAATTGTAGGTACGTGTACAATGCCACTGTGGGAGGATTAAGGAGATTGCCAAGATTTAGACTTTTTGATTGATTTCAGTTTGTATATACATATTTTTCACTTTCTTTTGTATTTTTCAGATGAGATTATAAGCATGTCGAAGAAGAGAAAATTCTGCCAAAGGGGGAGTGCCGCACAGAGCTCTAGTAAGCTTACATTTCAATAGTGTTATTTGTGAATCATTTCTTATTTTTTAACATCATCTAATTGGTATGAAATATATTATGATTTCAGATGAAAATTAGTCTTCCAAAGTGGTGGGCCACCTCCAAAGGGCTCTAAAGCAAGGCAATTTACAAACTCTAAGTCTAAGTCTGCATTGAGACGAGTAAGGTCTATTGTTTAGTTTTCGGTACCCAGTTGGTCAGGTCCAACAGCGATACTGGTCGTTTATCTTTATTCCCTTATTTGCATTTATAGGCCTTACTTGTATGTACCACTGGGCCTGAGACATACATTTGTGATGTTACAAATCTGACAGTATGTCCAATTAATTCAAATTATTTTACCGGATTTTTTGTTTTTTTGAAAATGATTGCAATAGTTATATCTTGATTAACTTGTACCAGCAGTACTTCTTCCGAATTCTGGTTCCGAATGTAATAAGTAAACAGAAAAGGGGGAAAAAATGTCGCATCTGGTGAAAATTTGTAGCCGCAACGACGCATCTGGTGAAAATTTATATGTTTTTGGAAATGTGATATCTAACCTTTCATACAATTTATTTATTATAATTGTTCTTCAAACTTTGCTTTAAAACATATATGTTTAAAATAAATTAATAATATTATTTTATGAAAGAATCTTACAATTAAATAAATTTTGAATGTGTATAAATATTTTTTTAGAACTTTAAATAAGAAAATGTCATTATAAAGGATACTTGTTACTGTATAGATTATTTTTAGTACATCAAAACTGGCACTATTAGCAAATCCCTTTCCTTTTTCTTTCTGCAGAGGGATCTTTTCTTTCTTTTTGCCTTTGATTATAATTTGTGCACGTTTAAGATTCTGTACTAATCAGAAAAAACCAAAATACAATGCATTAGTACTCAATATTATAAAAAAAAAAATGGCGTCCCCAGTCTTTTCTCAATATGGGCCCACTTGTTAGTGGCCCCTTAATCTTACGCTACAGACCCCATTACAGATATGTCCTGGTCAAAGTTTGAGTGTTGTAGGCCTGTAGCCCTGCCTGCTGCGGTGCTGCCTGTAGGTCCTGTAGGATAAGATATTAAGAGCAATGTTCAACACTTCAACTGTTCCAAGTCAAACATATAGATGCGGCGTTTATACTGCGAAGTGCGAACTATTTCTTACATGTTTCCCCCGCCAATTTATATAATTTATAAATTAGTGCCGCTGAAATTTTGCTTCATATTTATTTTCTTACCTGATTGGTGATAACTAGGTTTTATAATTAGTTCTTTCAACAAGCATAGCTGCATAGGTCTTTTGTTTATTCTGAAAATGTGTTGTCAGTAATTTAGTACATCAAAACTGGGCACTATTAGCAAATCCCTTTCCTTTTTCTTTCTGCAGAGAAATCTTTTCTTTATTTTTGCCTTTGTTTATAATTTGTGCACGTGTAAGTGTCTTTACTAATCAGAAAATATGACTCTGTAAGCCATGGCTCTATCAAGTATCAACGCTATAAAATGGCTTCCCAGTCTCTTCCTCCATTGCTGTGCCGCAACTCTCATCGCTTCCCATGGATTCTTCTCCGCTTCTTCTCTTCTCCATTATGTTCCTCTCTTTTCCTCTTATCTCTTTCTGTCAGAAACCCCATGCCTTAGTCTCTCCAGTTACCAAAGATCCATCCACCCTCCAATACATTACCAAAGTGTACCAAAGGACCCCTTTAGTCTCTCTCAACCTCGTAATGGACCTCGGTGGCCGGTACCTCTGGGTCGATTGTGAAAAAGGCTATGTCTCCTCCACGTACCGACATGTTCGATGCGGATCAGCTGAGTGTTCTCTTGCCAATTCCTATGGTTGCGACAACAGCTGTTTCTCGAAACCTGGACCAGGTTAGAGTGTGAAATTGAAAGAACATATATATTTTATACTAATTGTCAACTTCTAAATTTGTGTTACCTAAAAGCTTGTCAGGTAAAGTTTGGGGGCAGTTCCTGATTCTGATGATCTTCCTTGCTATTGAATCATGATCTGGAAAATTTGCTCAACCCATTATATTTTGATAGTACACAATTTTAAAACAATCAAGAATCAACACATTTTGTTCATTATCAAGGTGCATGTAACATTCATTGCCTCCATTCCCCACTTCAAGAGCAATTACATACATATATATATATATGGTGTTTTTTATTGACAATAGCCTTTAATTTGATATCAATCAATCTGATATTCTGATTAGATTTAATGACAAGGTACCTTCTCTCCTAAATTAACTTTATTAGGTTGCAATAACAACACTTGTGGAGTCTTTCCAGAGAATTCATTCGACCATAACAGCTATGGCCGAGAACTCGCCACTGATGTCTTCTCCTTGCCATCCACTGACGGATACAAACCGGGACCTGCTGCCACCGATCCCCATTTTACTTTTTCATGCGGGCCCACAGCCCTTCTCCAAGGCCTCGCACATGGAACCGTCGGCATAATTGGTCTTGGCCGTATCAAAATCTCTCCACTAGAGCAGCTAGCGGCAACTTTTAGCTTTCAGCGTACATTTGCGATCTGCCTCTCTAATTCAATCGGATTTATGTTCTTCGGCGGTGGGCCCTATGTGTTTCTCCCTGGCATTGATGTGTCCAAATCTCTCGTTTACACTCCACTACTTGTCAACCCTGTGAGCCCAGCGACAGTCTCTTTAAAAGGCGAGAAGTCGACCGAGTATTTCATCAGTGTGAGAACCATCAAAATAAATGAAAAGCCCGTCAAATTGAATCCATCTTTATTAACCATCAACAAAAAAGGTTTCGGTGGTACAAAAATCAGCACTGTAAATCCTTACACATTGCTCGAAAGTTCAATCTACAAAGCGGTGCTCAGCGCATTTGCAACCGCGCTGAGCAAAGTCAAGCGAGTGGCACCTGTGGCGCCATTTGGGCTGTGTTTCGACACGAAATCAATTGGAAGCACCAGAGTGGGGCCCGGGGTGCCTGCCATAGACCTGGTGCTGCAGAGCGAGAGCGTCTACTGGCGCATTTTTGGAGCAAACTCGATGGTTGCGGTGAGTGACAAAGTGTTATGTCTTGGGTTTGTCAATGCTGGGACGTTCACGAATCCGATGATACCAATCGCTGGGTCGGATCAGATGGCATCAATCATAATAGGGGGGCACCAGTTGGAGGATAATTTTCTGGTATTTGATCAGGCTAAATCTAGACTTGGGTTTAGTTCCTCTCTGTTGTTTCGACAGACCACTTGTTCCAACTTTAATTACACCACGTAAATTTGTCATGTAATTATATGCAATATGTATCAGTTTTATCTTTGTGGGGACATGGGAATTTGTTTATTAAAATTTAGTGCTGAATTTTTACAAAATAAAAATTATTGCTTTGCATTTTACCTGTGTCTATTTAATAAGCGAGATTACATATATAAGCTTAGTAATAAATATTCCGTGTTTTCTGTATCTCCAAATTAAATTATCATAATGTTTTTAATTATTACTTTAGTTAGTATTGTCTTCGTCTACTGTTTCTAAAAAAAATTAAACGAATATTTGTCTAATTATATACAAGAGGAAACTGGGACATTACCACCCAACTATACTCTTCACAAATTATCAATCTTGGTTTAATTAGTTTTTTAGATATGTTCTTTAGCAACATTATTTTTTTAACTGGAAACTATTAATTAACTGGATCCGTTCTCTCGAAGAAAGCAAGTTTGTCCTGTGATAGCCCAGCCCAATAGATCAATATTATCAACATTTAAAAATTAGAGAAAAATTTTAGTGTGCCCATACAAATTTATAAAATAGTCAATTTCTAAATAAAATATCATAATATCCAATTTCACCATAAAAATTTAACATTATTTCTTTTATCACTTTTATTTATTTAAATTTTTATTTAATTGTTTTAAAATTTCAATAGACAAAAAAACCTTCATTTTAAATGGAGTAAATGGAGAGGTTCCTCACTATCAGGGGTTGCTTCTGGAAATTTAGTGCAGAACACACTAGTGGTGATAGTTGCATAGAGTTGAATCATGGCGAGTAATGGTGGTAAGAGCACTAGAAATTTGTAGGAAATGCTCACTAATTAGAGTGTGCCATTAAATTTGTGATGTGATGATTATTATTTCTCTTTTGATAGAGAAGTCTAGGGTCTCAACCAAAATTTGGTGTATGTGTTGGTACCAAAGTTAATTCTATGCATGATTACTTTGTTGCTGACAAAAGGGTTTCTTACAAGCAGGGGCGGATCTACGTAACCATGCTCAGTTGCGAAGGGAGAGAGCTGAGTTGTTCATGACAATTAGGCGTTAGTTAAGACACCTTAGCATCAGTGCTTACATGTCATCTGACGTGTCGAGCGTAGATTAATTAGAAGTAATTAGTTAGTCCATTTAGTTAATTCTTTTTAGATTGTAATCGCCTATAAGGCCAATGCAACCATGGAACCAATTACGTACGGAACCAATTACGTATGCAACCATAGGAATATCATCAGATAATCCTTCTATTAGACTGTTCCATTTTCTTACTGTTGTTCATGCTTCTTCCTGCAGCACGTGAAATGGAAGCTTATATATGTTTTTGAATATTGACGTATTGTACCAAGCAAATTAAGCTAGTATATTTTCTTCTGTGTCATGATATTCCCTGCAAAATTTATCTGATTTGGTATTATTAATAACATGCTAGAAATCAATATTGTGAAGGCTGCATTTGGAATATTGTGAATTAATATGCAATGTTACATGCTAGAAAGCAATATTGTGAATAATGGTTGCTTGAATACTTCTTCTGCAGAAAGGTTTTAAATTGTAGTGGTACCTAGTATTCCGATATTTTTATTAATAAAAAATAAAATATAAAAGTTATCACGAAAGGAGATTGTTTTGGTGAAAAATCAAAATATATAAAACGGGATGGTTTATCCCGTCCAGACAAAAAAATGGACGGAATAGACCATCCTGTCCATCACTGTAACATTTTTTTTGTTTTTTTTTTCATTTTATTATATGAAATCAAACCTCCAAAATATATATATATATATATATATATATATAGGACATGGCTAGCGTGCTACGCGTAGCATAGAGCACTCCGTGCTACGGCTCACTTTTTGATTTTTCAAAATCCTAACGGTCGATCCGAACCGTTCAACATGATCTCCATATTAATATGTACTTGCAAACCAAATTTTACATTTTTTAGAATTTTTTTACTATTTATTAAGCCACTTTGAAAAAACACTAATTTGTACACAACAGTAAAATCTGCTGGACCATTGGATCAGCGATTTTCAAAGCGGCTTAATAAATAGTAAAAAAATTCTAAAAAATATAAAATTTGGTTTGCAAGTACATATTAATATGGAGATCATGTTGAACGGTTCGGATCGACCGTTAGGATTTTGAAAACTCAAAAATGAGCCGTAGCACGGAGAGGCTCTATGCTACGCGTAGCATATTAGCCAAATCCTATATATATATATATATATATATATATATATATATTGCTACAGTGCTGGACGGGATAATCTATCCCGTCCAAGATTTTTTGTTTTTTTCTACTTAGCGGGGTTAAGGATTTGAATTAGCGAGACATTAATTTGGACGAAAAATTTTGTACCGTCCGGGGGACGGAATAATCAATCCCGTTTTTTCTATATTTCGATTTTCCAGCAAAATGATCTCCTTTCACGATATTTTTTTATTTTATTTTCGATTAATAAAAAAATTGGCCTAGTATTGAATGTTGTTTATGTGGTTTGGTAAAACATTATTCAAAAAAGTAAATTACTGGCCGAAGGGACAATAATATATATATATATATATAGAGAGTGGCTAATATCAAAACATTTGTTCCTAGCCCCCGGTGCAACCAAGTTGTTTTCGGGTTTCCAAAGTCCAAACGGTCGATCCGAACCGTTCAACGTGATCTCTATATTGAAATGTGGTTGGAGACTAAATTTTATAATTTTTGGAATTTTTTTGCTATTTTTTAAGCCACTTTGAAAATTGCTGATCACATGGTCCAGAATTTAGTTGCACTGTTTTTACTGTTCACCCGGATCAGCAAATTTCAAAGTGGCTTAATAAATAGCAAAAAAATTCCAAAAAATGTAAAATTTGGTCTCCAAGCATATTTTAATATAGATTAAACATCTAACGGTTCGCATCGACCGTTTGAACTTTGAAAACCCGAAAACAACTTGGTTGCACCGGGGGCTAGGAACAAACGTTTTGATATTAGCCACTCTCTCTATATATATATATATAGAGAGATTGGCTAATGTAATAACGTTAGAACTTCGGCCGAAGTTCTAACGGGTCGTTTTTGCAATTTCAAAATCCAAACAACCCATCCGAACCGTTCAACATGTTCTCTATATTGAAATGTGCTTGGAGACCAAATTTTACATTTTTTGGAATTTTTTTGCTATTTATTAAGCCACTTTGAAAATTCTGATCCGGTGGTCCAGAAAATTTTGCTGTTTTTTACTGTTCACCGTTGGATCAGAAACTTTCAAAGTGGCTTAATAAATAGCAAAAAAATTCCAAAAAATGTAAAATTTGGTCTCCAAGCACATTTCAATATAGAGAACATGTTGAACGGTTCGGATGGGTTGTTTGGATTTTGAAATTGCAAAAACGACCCGTTAGAACTTCGGCCGAAGTTCTAACGTTAGCACGGTAGCCAGTCTCTATATATATATATATATATATATATATATATATATATATATATATATATATATATATATATAGAGCTTGGCTACTATGCTTATATAAGCAAAAGCCCACATATGCTTATAACTCATTTTTGCGTTTCCAATGTTCAAATGGTCGATCCGACCGTTCATCTTGTTCTCCATATTAATATGTGCTTGGAGACTAAATTTTACATTTTTCTGAATTTGTTTACTATTTATTAAGCCACTTTGAAAATTGCTGATCTGGGTGAACAGTAAAAACAGTGTTTCCAAAATTCTGGACCACCAGATCAGAAACTTTCAAAGTGGCTTAATAAATAGTAAAAAAATTCAGAAAAATGTAAAATTTAGTCTCCAAGCACATATTAATATGGAGAACAAGATGAACGGTCGGATCGACCATTTGAACATTGGAAACGCAAAAATGCTCATTTAAGCATATGTGGGCTTTTGCTTATATAAGCATAGTAGCCAAGCACTATATATATATATATATAGAGATTGGCTAATGTGCTAACGTTATAACTTCGGCCGAAGTTATAACGAGTCGTTTTTGCAATTTCAAAATCCAAACAACCGATCCGAACCGTTCAACATGTTCTCTATATTGAAATGTGCTTGGAGACCAAATTTTACATTTTTTGGAATTTTTTTACTATTTATTAAGCCACTTTGAAAATACTGATCCGGTGGTCCAGAAAATTTTGCTGTTTTTTACTATTCACAGCAGATCTGCGATTTTCAAAGTGGCTTAATAAATAGTAAAAAAATTCCAAAAAATGTAAAATTTGGTCTCCAAGCACATTTCAATATTTAGAAAAAGTTGAACGGTTCGGATCGGTTGTTTGGATTTTAAAAACTAATAAACGACTCGTTATAACTTCGGCCGAAGTTATAACGTTAGCACATTAGCCAATCTCTATATATATATATATATATATATATATATATATATATATTTTGCTTTCAAAAGCCCGTAGCCAGGAGGGACAAGAATTTCTTGTCGTGTTGTCAGGTTAGCCGGATGACAGGAGATTACTCTAGTCGTTATATCATTACATTTTTTATACACTATAAAATGGATAAGAATGCAGGCCTCCCCTCTCTCCCATAATAAATAATAGCTATAAGATCTCTGTCATCACAAAAATTATTGGACTAAGATCTGTCAAATTTTTCATAACTTTTTTATGATAGGAGTTTATTAGCAATATAGTTTGACAATTTCGACAACGGTAAAAAAATATGAAAAATTGACAAGTAAATTAAAATTATACTTTATTCACCAATTAATATTTTATGGTCTTGGATGGAATATCAAATAATTTTAGAATTATGTTAAAATTGATACACAATTAATTTATAAAAAAAATTGTCTGTCATTTTTTATTTTTTTAAATAAATCGAAAACTTATTGTTGAGATTATCAACATGAAAATATTTAATTTGACATGAAAATCCTAATCTTTTATTTATTACTCAACGTCCATTGAACAGCGTGTAAAAAAAAATAAAAAGGAACGTAAACGGGTTGAAGGTTTCAATTGCGACACCTAGTATTGAATAAATGATCCCAGAAACTTTTGTTGGCTGTGACGTGCACTACGTAATGGATCCACCACCACGCAAATTGGGATTTGACCTTGGTAGTTGGTCAAGACTTCATTCTTTCACCGAGTCCACTGCCTGATTTTATGTCTTTATGTTGCCTGTCGATCTTTGAATTATGTAATATTTAGACAACATTGCGATTGCTTTTCAGACAAGCACTAAAAGATCCTTCACAGAATCGCAGGCTCTACTCTAGATTTTTTTTTTCTGTATTAAGAAAATAAAATTTTAAATCATCACATCAATATATTAATATTCACTAAATGTATTTGGATGGAGGAGTGGGTTAGTCAGAATAGTGAGTTAATCTTAAATTAAAAATAGTACCTATTTTGTTGAATTAATAAAATAGTGAGTTAATCCTCAAAAGATAAACAAAGAATGGTAGTTCTTGATTGAAATGTGAGTTACCACAAAAAAATAGTGTTATTCTTGAATTAGCTCTATTTTTGCTCCAATCAAATGCACCCTTATAATTAGTAGCAGTAGCCTGCAGAGACTCCGACTCCAGAATCGCAGTAGCCTGCAGCGACCACATAGTCGGTTCATACTACGGATCTGTATCCTCTCAGGTACATGAAGTTACAATCAAAAGAACAAAAAGGTCGATTTAGTTCCAATCGGATCAAATGAATTTGATGTCTATTGTATTGTAGTTATAGGAAGTTTGTTTTGAAATTTGTGCGAGAGATAAAAACAGGCTGGATTTTCTAATTGTACCCTAAGATAATCTGAGGGGATACGAATTCTCATACTACATCGGCTCCCATTGTAATCCACATAATGAACATTGATAATTATGTTATGATATTGATTAAGATCATAACAAGAATCAGTGTAATTTGAGAAGGAATTTTTCAATTTTTTGATTTGAGCGATGCTCCGAAATAAATTTGTGAAGTAGTAATGTTGGAAGAAAGAAATGAATTTGTTATTTTCATCTTTAATAACTGTCTTTACAATATTTTCTGAGTCTATTAATTTATAAGCTCTTCAATCTTATTATCTTTTTTTTAAACCCTTAAAATCTTATTACTCACTTTCGGATTTCCCTATATTTTATAAGAAGAAAAAAAAATATTTGAAATTAGTTTCAACTGACAACTGCCTAATTGGCTAAATCTCCTCTCCATTTGGTTCTGTGCCTTTCCTCCATTTGTCTGTTGTGAGCCTTAATCGTCAGTTTCCATTCCCTTTGCATAACAATGGAGAGAGAGAGATCCGTCAAACGGGATCCATTCGTCAGTTCGATCTCTTCTATCACAGCACAGTCGCGCTCAAATTTCCTATTAGAGAGCTTCTGACATGATACGGTGTGATCTGGTTGTCCAAACCTTGCTCTGTGTCTTTTTTTATGAGATATCCTCCTATGTGCTTCTCGGTACCAATCCAGAATTATAGTGATGCCAATTAGTGCGCCGGTCTTTTCTTGAGTGTGAAGGCAAGAGGCACAGTGAAACCTTCAGTGAGGTAAACAATAATTTTGTGTTGCTGCATTTCTTTTAATCCGTAAGTTTGTATATTTTACTTTGTGCGCATCAGCTGTTTGATGTAATGCTTATGCGACAAATTAAAAATTATCAAATGAACTATGGATATCAACTAAAAGTAGACCAACACAGAAACTTTGTAAAAATTAAAGTAGGTTTATACAATAACTTAAGCTCCATTCTTCAAATTACTAGTGCAAAATATAGAAAATGCTTAAAATGATACCTCAAAAGCATTCACAAAATATAGCTATGTTTATCTTGTATATATGCCTTTTACTATTTAGTATTGCGATCAGCACTCTAATGCTCATTTGGTTTCCACGTTGACAACCCAAATAAGATTGTTCCTTTCCATCCCAATAGAAGCCATTTGTTATCTTCATCAACAACAAACTCCTTGTGATAAAGCTCTCTCATTGTACTTTTGATATATTTCTGGATCAGTGAATCCACCGGTAACTGAACAAAACCAGCCCGAAGATTCCTTGCCTGCCACTGCCTATAGGTCTCAGGCCAATCCACTCTCTCAGAACCCTCAAAAGCTATTGCATTAATTGCAACTGGACTTAGAAAATTCTTTTCCATATATCGCCTCGCCTCACTCTCTCGAGGCATAGTTGACTCGAAAATATCAAAAAATGAAGATAACTTGGATAAAACTTCCTTAAATCGGGTTGTATAGAATGGCGTACTGTACAAGCCATTAATGATTCCTTGAATAAAGACACGTGGTTTGATCTCCCTTATCATGCTTAGAACTTTATCCCGAGCGCAACTCATGGAAATTGTCTCATCCGCAAGCTTTTCAAGTCGATACAAGCAATTTACTACTAAAATCTCATCTTTTTCAATTTTAAGATCTTCTATTCTAATGTTCTCCCATTTTGATGCTATACCTTGATATTTGAGACGGATATTAAATCTCTGAGCATATTCTAACAACCGCCTTCCTGTCTCTTCAACTTGTTTGCGTGGGCGGAAACCCTTTTGTGGAAAATCTATGCCAGTTATACGAATTTTGGGAGGTGAACTTCTTAAGCTCGAGAGGCGCTCAAAGAAAGATGGCCACAGGAATCCCATGCTGATTCCGAAGTCAATTATATGAACCTTCGTGGCATTTTTTGAGATATTAAGGATTGTTTGGTTAGAAAAGTAATATGATGCCCTCATAAATGGGCAAAT
Organism: Carex littledalei; assembly: GCA_011114355.1. Taxonomy (NCBI): domain Eukaryota; kingdom Viridiplantae; phylum Streptophyta; class Magnoliopsida; order Poales; family Cyperaceae; genus Carex; species Carex littledalei. The sequence goes on along the minus strand of CM022085.1, from coordinate 5,225,718 downwards.
TGTATGATAAAGTCGTTTAACCTTCAAAAATTCAGTCAGAGAGAGTTGACTTGATAATAGTTCATCATGGTATATGTCACTTCCGGTACCAGCCAAGCGTGCCTTCAGTGCATCCACCAAATAATATGCCAAACGTTGGTCGCGGTCTCCCTCGGGAGATGAGTGTTTCTTTATTTGCTTGATGAGTTCAGAAGCCCTGCTATAGTCATTAGCAGAAACTGCTTCAGAACAATGAATTAGGAGAGAACGAAGATTTACCAAGCCATCTCCAGCTTTTTTCTTTCCTAATGCCTTCTTACTCCTTATGTCCACCTGATGCTCTGGTGACTCATTTTTCATTTCTTGTTTCACAATTTCACGTGCAGAGATAACCTCTTTCTCATAATCGCTACCACAGGAAAAGAGAAATTGATCCAAGTTCTCATTTCTTACTGGCTCATCTGAGGAAACTGCTTGTTGCTTGCTGGCTTGCCCCTCTGATAGATCTGGTTCTCTATCAATACGAGTACTCTTTTTAGTACAGGTCTCGTAGCATACGTCTTTGTTCTCGCAGATGTAGTTTGTTTGGGGTTCTTCATTACAGTCAATTGTATTTGGCTCTAAACCAACAAACAACTTTTCAATGGCTGGAAGAAACTTCCTTGCTTCTTCTGCACCCTTTTGGACTTGTGTGGCTGGAAAGTTCTCCATAAATAAAGCAGATATACTTTCATCACAGATCGAGAGGGGTCTCAAATTACTGCGTGTTGTTACATCATTTTCTGAAACACTTTCAATAGTATTAGTGGAACCAGTACTTGTAGTATTATCATTTTGAGGCGGATGGAATTCGATCCAGGTAGGTGAAAAAGGGTACTCTTTTCCAAGGAGATCATAGAATGGTTTCTCAGTTTCTTGAATTGCTGCCTCTTCTTGATATATGTTTATATCATCATTTATCTCTTCTTCTAACAGAATTTGGCCTATGTAGTTGATTACTGCATTGGATGTGAAATCACAAACCTCTTGACATTCTGGTGTGGCATTCTGGTTTTGGTTGTCACTCCAAAAAGTTGGTGGTATTGTCTGGTAACATTCAAAAACAGCTTGTGGTGCATTCGGGGTCTCTAGGACATTATTCCCTTCTTCTTGGGACTCTCCATGGCAAACGCCTTTTGAAGCCATATGAAACTATGTAGTAGAATTTGTGCTTTCCGAGTTGCAAACTGCCAAGTAACTGCAATTTGCACCAAATTAATTGTTCAATTTCTTATTGCAGAAAAGACAGTTACAAAGGAAATATTAGAATAAAAAATATATAAATTCAAAGTTTAAAGGTAAAAATAGGAGACGAGTGAATTTGCTATAAAAGAATTAACTTGCAAATTACTTGTTTTTTTTTTCTCTTTTACTTGTAACAAAAAATGGATGAGAATAACAACCTTCCTAAGAATTTTACTAATTTACCCTAACCCTGAGCTGCTTGACAAGTAGTTTTAAAGGAAACAGAAATGTTAAATTGTGCAGTCACTTATATTTAGTATTATCTATATGACTTGGAATTGCAAACTGGCACGACAGCCTCCAATAAATTATGAATCAGGATTACATTCATTTCAGGTCAGTAAAAGTTCATTGAGATTTGTACCAGTTGGGTTTGGGTTGGAATCTTAGGTTGTTTGCATGATTTTTCACATCAATTCATGTCGTAGTGTACCAAAGAAACTGAACTGAAACATTAAAATGAAAAACAAAGAGGAAGAAGAAAATTCTTTTAGGGCTTTCTTCTAGATTCCGTGGATAAGTCGGGGTATAAATCATTCAGGTCTGGGTCAGATCTCAATTTGAAGTTTCGGTCAGGACTGGTATTAGTGTAATTAAAGAATGTGGCTGTTACGTCTTCATTCAGTATTGAGAAAACTGGTTCTGATTTAAATGAAGAGAGGTCATGAGGATATTTCGACTCACATCAAGTTTTATCACCCCGGAGCAGAAAAATCTTACTAGAAATTAGGGCATGTAATTCTGGCATTACATGTCACATATGATTAAATTTGGAAGGCTCCGTTCTAATTTTGAGGTTTAAGGGGGTCCGAATTGTAACAAACTTGTTAGTTGTTGTGCTGGTTCGGTTTAGTGTTTTTTGGTGTTAAAGCTGACTATTTTGTAGTCATTAGTACCGGTTTTGGATGGTAAGCAGCTCTTTCTTTTGGAGACAATTATGTAACATTAAGCATATATTTCTTTGGTCGTTTTCTTGGGTAGTTGGAGATGGGGCACGTATATCCTTTTGGTTTGATGCATGGATGGGCACACCTTTAGCAGAACAACTGAATCAGACCGTGGCACTTAAATTCCAGAAAATCTCCTTGCGAGATGCTTGGCACTTGAGAGACGACCTGTGGCCGGTAAGTCAGCACCAACCTGACTTGGAATTCAGTTCTGAAAGGACGAACTGGTTTGGAGATGGGAGAGCAGTGGGGGCTATACAACAAAATCAATTTATGGTGTGATGCTGGGAGGAGGGAAAATAGACTGGAGGTTCAAATACAATTGGAAATGCAAAATGCCCCCCACAGTTCAAGTACAGGGTAATAAGTAGTTCAGATGGTTAGTTTATGAATCTTCAATTCAATTGTAGTTGAGTAGTGTAAGTTAGTGATATGATGTGTATGAAGCTGCTGTTGTACTTTGTGTTTAATAACTGTCAAGCTTTTCAAAAAAAAAAAAGGTACCTCTTTGCTGTTTCAAAAAGAGAAAGAAAGCATCTTACATATCCTTTGTGATGATAATTAATATGTTAGAAGAATAAATTTCATGACAAATTTACCTTAAAATAATAATGTCCAGGGAAATTCATTAGCAGAAAACTGTAAAGATGAGGTCCATATATAAGGCCGTACCTCTATCCGTAGTCCCTCTGCAGCTCTGCTTTCTCTCTTCTTCTTCTACCTACCTCTCTGCTTTCTCTCGTGGGAATGAGTTGTTGGAAAAATCAACCAAGACGGAAGGAGCTTCATACAGGTGGTCATCATTTATTTACAATGACAATTCAGAGAAAAGGAAATATGAAAGCAACATATTCTTTGTTGCCTGCTTGATATCACATATTATCCTCAAGAGTCAAAGACCTTGTCCAATAAAGAGCACCCACGCGTCCAAAACATATTCAAATTTTGTATTCCATTGCTCTCATTATGATGATTGGTGTGGCGGGTTTAACAGAATATCTTAAGCCCGTTATGGAGTGGAAGAAGATCACGTGACTACATATAATTAATTATCTAATATTCATTTTAAAGAGTAAGGCTACGGTGCTTTGCAAAGTAAACAACTCTGTTTACTTCGGGCTACTTTTCGGATTTTGAAAATCCAAACAACCGATCCGAACCGTTCAACATGTTCTAAACATTGAAATGTACTTGGAGACCAAATTTTACATTTTTTGGAATTTGTTTACTACTTATTAAGTCACTTTGAAAGTTTCTGATCCGGTGGTCCAGAAAATTTTACTGTTTTTTACTGTTTGCCGTCGGATCAGCGATTTTCAAAGTGGCTTAATAAATAGTAAAAAAATTCCAAAAAATGTAAAATTTGGTCTCCAACCACATTTCAATGTTTAGAACATGTTGAACGGTTCGGATCGGTTGTTTGAATTTTCAAAATCTAAAAAGTAGCCCAAAGTAAACGGGGTGGTTTACTTTGCAAAGCACCGTAGCCTTACTCCATTTTAAATTACTTTGGATTTGTAAATGAATATGCCTTCCCGATTCAATTTTTTTTATTAGTTAATTAGCTAACATAATTATAATCATATAAATTAGTTACATTCTGTTTCATTACTTATCAGGGGAATTTCACATTTTATACTAAAACATTGTTGACGCCTATTCTATTTCTTCAATTAGTATTTTACAATTTTTAAAATTCTAATCTTGTGATATTTTTGTTAAATAAAAATATTCGGCTAATTGTGTGTGTGTGTATATCTACAAGAATTTGTGAGTATTCGCGAGGGTAAAAGTATTTAGCAGTGTAGTTATTCTCGCGGATATTCTCGTCGGTAATAACGATACTCTCAGAAATAATATTTTTTCTCGACTTATTCTCAGCAACAGTTATTAATTTATCCTCGTAGATACTCAAAGATTCTCGTAGTACATCTCTGTAGGTCGATTTTTTTTTATTGATTCGAACTTAATTTTGTTATTGTAAATTCCCTAATTTTTTTTCATTTACAAATGGTAAATAGAATTGTCCCATAAAATTCAAAATACAAAGTAACCGAACCAATGCAACTCATCTTTTTTTTTTTTTTTTAGTTAAATTTTATAAATAAAAATTATACCTTCTCCTGTTCTCCATCCCCAGAAAGGTTATCAGAGTAAGTCATTTTTTTTACTCTGAAATTTTATGTGCCGTTTGGAAAATAATTTATGTGCCGTTTAGAACACAAGAATTTATATCCGAAGTTTTTTTAAAATAATATATATAATTTAGAAATAAAATTAAATTGCAACGGTATCTAATTTAGAAAGTCAAATGACAAATAAATTGTCCATCACATACAATTATAATTTTATGCTAATACAAATAAGTTGTCCATCACATATTACGTAATTTGAAAAAAGAAGAGACGCGGCATAAGTTATGGTGGGTTAATTTATGACGACATAAGTAGTTTCTTATGTCATACTACTTCATCACACTTTTTTCATGTTCGACATAATAAGATACTTATTTCATGACTTATGGCCAAGGTTCTAAATAGCGTTTATAGCGTCGTAGCGGGAAGGCTAAAAAAAAAGCTATAGCGAATAGCGTCGCTATAGCGGAAGCTATTCCAAATAGCGTTTTTTTTTTTACATTTCGTATATTCAATATTTGTACTAAATATCAACATTATCTAAGGTCTCATAGAACAATAAATAACACCAAAGTAATTAAGAAATTATAATATTCATATTGAACCCGTACAAAGTCCAAATTGCGGTTCAAAATATCCATAGTAATATCATAAACTATCGATTTTTCCTATTAAAAATATCTTAAGTATCATGATTCATGACATAATCTATTTTTTTTTTCTATTCAAATTTTAATTCCGGTTTGGACTTTTTTTCTATTCAAATTTCAATTTCTATTCCCAATTTCAAATTGATTTATTTGTAGCAAGTAGCAACAAATTCAATTTCGGTTTGAGATTTTTTTTATCTTTATTTAAAACCCATATAAATTGCTTAAAAATAAAAAATAAAAATAAACCCATATTGTATAGCGCAAATAGCGCTGTAGCGGACCGCTATAGCTCTGTAGCGGCCGCTATAGCGGCCGTAGCGCAAATAGCGCATTTTGATGTCGTAGTGTAGCGTTTGGGGTCAAAAAACGCTATAGCGGCGCTATAGCGCGCTATTTAAAACACTGCTTATGGCACAATCAAACATGAGGTTAGACTATTATTGTGAAAATTGAGTGTTCTAAGCTAGAATTGGCTTTAGTGTCGTTGAATTCCTTTTCATAGAATTTCAATAAAGTTGTTTAATAAAATTGTTTAATCTCTGTCGCTTCGTCATGTCCATGACGTAACATAATCAGAAAGAGCAAGGATTTTGATTTTACAGTTTCGACACTGAATTCTACCAATATAATCAGCGATGCAAGTTTACATTTCAATTTATTAGATTTTGATTTTTGACAACTACATTTTCAATTTTCTTTGGGGAAAAAGATAAATAATTTGGCACTAAATATGACAGCTGAGATATCGAACTATGCATTTTCCTGCATTATTATGTTTTTTTTAATGTATAGTTTTGTTTTAAAAATATATTATTGACGCTGAGCTTATTAGATTTGTATATTTGTAATGCATACAATGAATGACTTCACATCAATTTTCATAGTTTGCATGTGACTGTCTGATCAAAATAAGATCCAGAAAATTAAGGTACAATTTGGATTGTAATTTGATTTTGATCAGACTTCACATCAATTTTTACTATGGATCTATCTTTTATTATTTCTTTTATGGACCCTTGATAGCTCCTATCAAGTTTATCAAAAAATTATTTCTTTTATGGAGTAACTAGAAACTAGTAGTTCCCTAAGAACATTTTTTGGGAAAAATATTAGCAAGGTAAATTATATTCAAGCTTAATTATTGTTCTGGGTGAATTCGGCTAATATTATAATGTTATAATTTCAGCTTAAGTTATAACGAGTTAGTTTTTGCAATTTCAAAGTCCGAACAATTGATCCGAACCATTTAACATGATCGTCATATTAAAATGTGCTTGGGACCAAATTTTATATTTTTAGGAATTTTTTACTATTTTTTTAGATATGTGCGAAATCTTCCGTTAGGATGGTCCAAAATTATCTAAAAACAGATTTTGTACCTATCTAAAAAATGTTAAAAAAAAATCTAAATATATAATTTAGTCCCAAACACATTTTAATATGGAAAATTATGTTAAGCAGTTCGAATCGACTGTTCGAACTTTGAAATCACAAAAACTGACTCGTTATAATTTAGATTGAAATTATAATGTTATAACAATAATCGGGCTCGTTCTATATAATGTTGAGACGGTGAATATTGATAGCAGTAGGTTTGTTACAACATGATGACCAAGCACTAATTACCACGCGTTGTCTTTATTATGCATTTTTATTTTTTTGTGTTCAGTTTACAATTGAGAATTTAGAAATCAAAATAAGACCATTAGATATGAACTACTTTTTTTAAATATGTATAAAAAATTACTACATTTTCAGTTTACTTTGATAGGTGTTCATTAAGAATTTATACATATCTAATACTGTTGGCGATTTCCAGATTTTTAATTTTTAGGCTCTTAATCCTGTCTTAAGAAAGTAAAAATACCATATATTGTATGCATATGGAGGAAGTAATAAAGATCATATGCATACATAATTGTTTACTTTATTATTTGAGTTCTCTAAATTTTCTATTATTTAGAATTGAAAATGACAAGGTGTAGCATAAAAAAATAGAGGCACGGGCACTTGAACCCTTCTTATTTTTACTTGATCTAATTTCTATTATTTGTAAACTAGGATGAGGAATTTAAATTATTGTCTGAAAAAGTTAAAAGCAACAGAACTTGATGAGTTTCATCAAATGGACAGAAGAATTTTGTGATTTTAAAAAAAATGATGACCTTTTTGCAGAAATTTATCCAGGAATTGCAAGAATTCATCGACTTGTGAAATTAATTACAATTCCATCTAGGGGTGTTCATCGGTTCGGTTCGGTTGAAACCGAACCAAACTAGGCAAACCAAAGTTATAATTCGGTTTCAAAAATAAAACCGAACCGAACCGATTTAGCATTGCAACCGAACCGAACCGAACCAAAGTTTTATTTCGGTTTGTTCGGTTTGTTCGGTTCAAACCGAAATATATTAATTTTTTTATTTAAAGCAATTGATTTATAATAAACCGAAGTATATTAAGAAATAAACCGAGGTATTAAGAAATAAATCGGGATATTAAGAAATAAACCGAAGTATTTAAAGCAATTGATTAAGAAATAAACCGGGTATTAAGAAATAAACCGGGGCGGTCCGGACCAAATTCATAATATATAAAATTTCGGTCGGTTCGGTTATTTCGGTTTTCAAATTTTTCAAACCGAACCGAACCGAAATTATAATTCGGTTTTAAAAAGCAAACCGAACCGAACCATTAAACCGAAAAAACCGAACCGTTTAGTCCAAACTAATTCGGTTCGGTTCAAAACCGACTAAACCGGACCCAATGAACACCCCTAATTCCATCATATACAAATTTAATTAATGCTACTTGATGCAAACTAGACCTATATTTTTATGCGAAATGATTAGAAATTACTATTAGATCTTTTATCCATTATTGATAGCATGTCGATAATAACAAAGTTCAAAGGTTTCTTTCCAAATGTCATAAATGTTGTCTCTAACGGCATCTAGAGGGGGTGAATAGGTAGTCTTAAAGACTTTTAGTCGTTTTTCGGTTTAATCATCTAAATCAACAAGTCAATAAATTCAACAAGCAAATGTGTGCAAATAAAGTAAATAGAGTAAAGTTAGAGAAATTTCACACGCGAGATGATAACGGAGTTCGGCGTAAAATGCCTACGTCTCCGAGGTAAAGCAACCTCGTCGGCGCCCTTTTCTATTACCCAAAAAGAAAAAATACAACTCGTGACACGTGAGCCCAACGACAATGGGAAGTCACGGCCTAACTCGTGTACAAAGTTGAGCCTAGAAGCTCGAGCTGGAGAGTCCTACACATGATTGTCACACAACTATGTTTATATGTGAGCGGAAACGCTCGAGCCGGTGAGCCCCTTAATGCCCTACAAGCGGGAAAGTCACTCGACTATGACAAGGGAGTACTAAAGTAGATCTCCACACTATCGAACAAAAACCAACACTCTAACTAAATCTAGAGAAGATTTTGTCAAGTTGATTTGAGATTGTCAATGGAGTTTTAAAATTTAAGCTCTCTCAAAGAAGGAAGCTTTCAAGAACACATAATTTGTGTTTTTTGAAATTAGGGGCAGCTTGCTTGAAAACTGGAGTGAGAGAGTATTTACTCTATTTATAAAGGAGGCTCCAGATCTAGGTATTTGAACTGTTCCGTTAAGAACGGTAAACTTCAGTACTGAACGGATAGTTCAAATGTATTGCAGTTTAGAGTTTTTCGCCTTTATGAAATTTACCCTTCCCGTTCAGTACATTTAGGTCCGTACAGAACGGATAGTGTATTTTCCCTCAAATTCTGTGTTTCTCAAGTAGAGTATAGTACTTCAGAACAGAACACCAAGGAGAGTCCTCTGACTTGAAACAGAATGTTCCGTTCCGAACAATAGTCAGATGAAATAATTCTTCCGTACCGCTTCACATACGTATCCATCTGGTACCGTATCAATACATTCCGTTATGATGCCCGTTGTTCTTCCTAATAAAATACGGGTCTATTTGATACAATGCAACAAAGATCTTTAACTTCAAAATCTGAAATGTTCGTACCTTAAATGATAGAAATATGCAATGGATTTCTATTATTTAATCATCATACATAAAATAACATAGGGACAATAATAAAGTTGAATTAAAAATTTAATTTAGTAATATTTTTCTTTTATTGCATTGTTTTTATATTTTAGAAATTCTGGCTTTGATCTTGGGTTTGGGCCGGCGGCCCATGTAATGGAACCGGAGCTTGTGAAAATTGAGAGGAACTCGAATGAATCCTAATCCTCCCAAGTACCTGACACAATAAATTATAAACGGACAGTCCAGATTAATCTCAGCCGGACCAAAGTGAATCCGGTGCCTATAGAAACTACAGGGTATCAGTTTTGAAGTTCGTGCCAAGTGATAATAACTAATCTGGGCCGTCCGTCTGTAATTTGATTGAGTCTTATCGGTCCTAATTCGTATGGGCTACAGAATATTCCTCAAAGTATCCAGATCGTCCATTCCAAGTCCGCACGAATCTTAATGCTACCTAATGAATTTTCAAATTAACCCGGATTAGTCCGGATTCTAATCAAACGGTCCAGATTCTAAACTCAAATTTATCTTTACTGTAGGACTCGGTTCCTATTTCGCCTTCTCTTCTGGACTTTTCTCAGACTCGCCGATTCAAAATTTCGTCAAGCCGCGTTCCTTCCACGCACAACTGAAACTAATCTAGACCTAAAACACACTTTGGCCTCCGATTCCAATTCCAATCTTCGCGCCCATTGCTACTCTCTCTCTCTCTCTCTCTCTCTCTCTCTCTCCAGCTCAAACTCAAACCCTAACCCTAAAACCCTAGCAATGGCGAAGCGGGGGAGGAAGCCAGCTGCTCCTAAGGAGAAGGAGGAGGAAGCCGCCGCAAGCAAATCTGAGGCTGGACCCAGCAAGAGAAGTAGAGGGAGGCCGCCTCGACAGGCTGCACCTAGCAAGAAAGTTGCTAAAGGGAGGAAGCCTCGACAGACTGTACCTAAACCCAAACCAGAGCCCGAGTATTTCAAAGATCAGACGAATCTGGTGCGCTGATTTATTTTTTGTTTATTCCTTGTATTTTCATTAAACATTCTTCCAAACTCTAGTATTTTCTATGCTTGGTTCAAATCTATTAAGAAGCTGTGTTTTGCTATTAGCTGGATTTGGGGGATTTCCTCTTTTAGTATATCTCGCTGGGCTTAAGTAGCTGCGTTCTTTTGAGAAGGTTGATTTGCTACCAGCTGGATTTAGGAGGTTTCCTCTTTTAGTATTTCTTGCCGGGCTTAGTAGCAGTCAAACTATTGTATTTTGCTAAAAAGAAGAATTATTGATATAGGTTTTTAGCTATTTGATTATTTAATTATGAATTGAAGTTTGTATTATTGATTCTTGTAAATCAGAAAATCTTTTTATCTATTGTTTATTTTTGTCATCTGTTATTGGAATTTGGTTTCTTGGTGTTTACATTACTTCTTTTCTTGTTTTGTAGGAAGATCTATGGCAAGCAGCCTTTCCAGTTGGAACAGAGGTATGTTATTTCTTGTTATATTCTTGAACCTTATTCTGGCATTTCTGTCAAAGTTAATAGTTTATTATGTCCAAAGCATATTTTGCACTATAAATGATATTAATAATTGGATCTGCAATACTACCTTAAAAGTGTTAAGTGAGCATTATTATCAATTCCACGTCTGATATACATATATACAACTGGGTATTTGCTACTTATTTTAATTTGTTTGTATCTGGCAGTGGGACAATATGGACAAACTCCGCGAGATAAATTGGAAATTCTCAAACTTAGAGGTGAATTTTACAATTTGTTACTACTTGTGTTCGTCACATTTTCTGCTTTTATTGTATTTCATACTGATATAAAATTAATGTAATACGTGTCAGGAAGCATTCGAGGAAGGTGGTGTACTACATGGGAAGAAGGTCTACTTATTTGGAAGCACTGAACGTATGTTTATAACTTCTTTTCTTTTCTTCTAGACTTTGTTTTTTTCTTCTCTTGTTTTATCTTGAGTCAATCTGTATATCTTTCCCGCGTAAAAACACATTTAGTGCTCTTTAGTCGGTCAGTACTTCTATATTGGGGAACCCTATCCCAGTGATGTTACTTCTTAAGATGTTGAAAAGCGAATTATATATATGTGTATAATCAATGTCATCTTTCCAAATCAAGTGAGGCTTTCAATAATGGAAATATCTTTTCCGATGAAGTATACACCTTTCAATTATGTCACAAATAGAAGGAATTAAAAATACGCAATAACAAAATATTTATGATATTTCATTAATTAACTTGTAACCAAACTTGGACTATCATGTTTATTTAAATCTAAACCCTAATCCAACTCAACAACAAAAACCGGCAATAAGTTATACTATTGAACAAGAAGCTGATTTTCTTATTTTCTATTGTTCTTCAGCCCAGCTATTAAATGTAAACGGAGAAAACAAGGTCACGCTTATTCCTGTTGTTGTAGCTGTAAGTAACAACTTTTATCATAATTTTGTCATTTAAACTTCTAATAAGTGCAAAGTCCAAATCTTTTTTATTAGTAATTATTTTTCTTTTGTTTCGACTGTAGGTGGATTGTCCATTCCCACCTTCTGACAAGATTGGGATAAAATCTGTTCAAAGAGTTGAGGAAGATATTGTGCCAATGAAGAAAATGAAAATGGATTGGATACCATATGTGCCCATAGAGGACCGGTATTTACATTTTAGTAGTTTAAGTTTCTCATTTTTTATGTGCCTTCTGTTGAGAGAATGTTTCTGGTTTATGTAGTTCTAAATTAATTACTCTTTTTTTTCCATTGTAGGCTACGTCGACTTGAAGGAAATAAGTATCAAATATTTACTCTTGGTTGCAACCAAAGAAGGTAAGCTTTAATTGGCTGTGATTATGATTTTCATTTTCCTCGGGCACAAAAGGGGTTTGGGATCGTGATCCTTTCATTGAAGCATGTAAATATGCATTCTACTTTGCTCAGTGGTGCTAAAATATATAAACAACAGGTCCCAGAAAGATAAAATTGGGGACACCCATCGATATAAATCTGAATTGTGTTGGTGTTGATGGCAAATGTGAATGTTTAAAATTTCAATGCAAACCTCAATTCTTTGTTTTTTTTTCGCTATTTTTTTTTCTTACTTGTTCTGCAGGTCTACGCTGAAACTTTTGAAAACTGAGCGTGTGAAACAATATGATTACTGCATTCCCTGTAAGTGAATATGTTATTGGTAGCCTAGGTCATGTTTTTTCTTCTGGGAATTTGTATTTCTTTGGGTAATTGCTGAAACTGGAGGGCCTCTATATTCTTTAATTTTGTTGCTCCAAGATAATTAAAACCATATTGCATTTGCACTTTGATGTTGATCATCCTCTTTTACTCGATAATGTACGATCTTACACTTGTATACTTGTTTAATGATATTTAAATTATTAAATCTGAAATGTCAAGCTTGTGATTTGTGTTGACAGATTTTCAGCCGCTGGAACCTCCAGAGGATGAAGAAGACACTGTTGTTAATATATTGTTTCCCATTGAACCCCCTGTAAGCTCTCTTTTTACTTTAGTTTGTGTGTGTGTGTGTTTTTCTGGGATCTTCTCTTTTTTTTTTTGGTGGGGAGTGATGGATGTGCCTGGGGATGTTGAGTATGCTTTGTAAAGCTGCTCTAAGGTGTTTACTGCTTGTTTTGTTTAAATATGTTTATGAGGAGGTTGGTTCAGGCTAATTATTCCTTCTCTTTTCTTTTATTTGTTGCAGATTGTTTGTGATTTCGACTGGGATCTGGATGACCTTGAGGTATTACTGTTTTAAAAAGACATAATAAGTATTGTCTTTGTATGATATGAAACTTCAATTTTCTTTTGTTTTAACCTTGACATTTCGATTTCTTAGGATTTTACCAAGGAGCTTATTGATAGCGAATCACTTCCCGAAGATAAGAAAGATGAGTTCCAGGTGAAACTTCATTTCTTTGAACTGTGTTGCTTTGTAGAGTATATTTATATATTGTTGGTGAATTCTAAATTTGTATTTTCCTTAGAGCTATGTGAAGGAGCAAGTCCGAGAAAGAAAAGCTGCTCAACGGCAGGTATGCTGTAAATGCTGAAATTTTTAATCCATCTTTATATTTGATTTTAGGCAATTGTGAAAAGGCAAGAAAATAATAGTTCATTAAAAAGAGCAACCTGGCAGAGTTTTAAAGTTTGTCATGGTACTGTGTTGGTCACCTAAAAAGGGCATGAGTTGGCTGAGTTTTTATAACCTGTTATTTCTGAAGATGATTTGCTATTCTGAAATTTTATTTGTTTTGCTGTGCTTGTTCGGTTTTTGCTTAATGAGATGTCACCTAAAAAGGCAAGAAAAAGTAGTTCATGAGAAAGAGCATGAGTTGACTGAGTTACAAAGTCTTTTAAGGTTTCTTACCATGTGTTATTTTTGAAAATGGTTTGCTCATATTTTGTTCCCATTTGGTTAGTTGTGCTTGTGGGGTTTATGCTTAAATACATATCACATTCTCTGCCAAAATGTACTTTGTTTCAAAATGACGACAGGCCAGAGAAGCTAGAAAGAAAATGATAGAAGATATGGATCCGGAGGTGAAAGCTGCATATGAGAAAATGCGATTCTACAAGTTTTACCCGGTATCGACCCCCGACACACCTGACATTGACAGTTGCAAGGTATCTTTTACATTTTACGGCATCCAGTAGGCAGTTAACTGGGTTTTATTAATTGCTGTCTTACGGTTGAGACCGTGTTTTTGACATAAGTTGACCTAACCTTAGATTTGACCATACCTGATCTGCTTAGTTCAGTTTAGGCTGGTGAAATTGTATGAATATGTCAGTAATTCTTTACACAGCTGGTTTGTCAGGTCGCACTTATTTGATTTTTAAAATAAAACATTTCTCTCTTGATCAATTATCGCCGCTTGTTATTTGACTTAGTGCATATTTTATGATATGCAGGTGCCTTTCATCAATAGATACTATGGGAAAGCACATCAGGTTTTGTGAAAGGTGCTTTGCTGAGAAATTTTTGCTAAACTAAAAAATGTAGGTGAAAGTTCTGAGAAAGGTAGTTATCATCTGTGTAACTCCAAGAGTCCGGATTTGTATTGTTGCTTCTCCATCAATTCTTTGGTTTTATTGTAATGTATTCACTGGTATTCAAGTAGCATGGAATTTTAGGTGCTGTATAATGCAGTAGATTTGTAGTGTTTATTGAATTAATGGCAAGTATTTGATGAGAGAAAAGGAAAAAAAATGATGATAAATCTGGCGATGTCGATATTTTGGGAATCAATCCAAGGTATTTGATGTGTTCATCAGCCTGAGCTGTTGCCAGACCCTTATATTGAGTATATTCAGAGATCTCTTCTCAGATATGATTTTGCGTGAATCAAGTTGTAGATCAACATCAAGACTGCTTGAATTTAGTAATTGGTTACCATAAAAATAAATGTTGATAGATGGTTATTAGATTTAAATATACATTTTTGACTTGATTTATTGAGTCGTTATGTAGTTTGGTATTATCAGTAATTATTTTGGGTGCACCCCAGGTGCTTTGAGCTCAGTTGCAAAAGACTTTGCTAAGCAAAATCAAACTTTTTACAAGTTTAGTAATCAAAATTTTTAGCACTATATATTTTGGGTGCGAGATTTGCTCCAATATCTGACGGATAGTTAGTTCTTGTGTTTCTAGTACCAAATCGTCTGATCCATCTATAACGGCCATGATTTTCATCAGCATATAATCCGAACTGCAGAGTATCCCGAAAGCATGTTTTTTCTGTCCTTTTGCGTTTTGCCCCTTCTACTTTATTGTAATTGTGAAAATGTTCTTGCTCTGATGCAATTGAATGTTGAGGGATGCTTCTATGGGCATAAGGACCTATTTGTAAAATGAACATATTTTCATTTTCAAAGTTCAAACAGTCGATCCGACCGTTCAACATTATCTCCATATTACAATGTACTTGCAGGTCAAATTTTACATTTTTTTTGAATTTTTTTACTATTTATTAAGATGGGTACAAAATTTAATGGTCTGAATTTGACTAGTTTTGTAAAATACTTAATAAATAGTAAAACAATTCAAAAAAATGTAAAGTTTGACCTCCAAGTACATTTTAATATGGAGATAATGTTGAACGGTCGGATCGACTGTTTGAACTTTGAAAATGAAAATATGCTCATTTTACAAATAGGTCCTTATGCCCATAGAAGAATTTGCCTTGAATGTTTACATGTATATATTCCTTGGTTATAAATATTGCTGCCATAATGCTCTTTCATTTTCCATTCATCAGAACCAATATTAAATACTTATACAACCATTTTGATAATTTTTTAATTAAACCTCTTATATCAACAAATAAATCTGAACATATTAGTGAATAGGACCTTTACATTATGATTTTCAGGCATCAATATAATTAAAGCACTGATAATATGATTGGTGAATCAGATCTTTACATTTATGATTTGTAAATGTTGTGTTTGGATCAGATTAGTAATCTCTTATAGTCAAATTCCTACTAGGAAATACTTAACGGCTCTTTAAATTGTGTCGATCTCTGCATTTCTTTTACTGACAATCAGAATAAATATTGTTCTATAAATATAATTCCGATTTGATTTTCTCTCAAGCAATTTGCACAAATCAGAATTTGATACGACAAAATATTACAAATTATTTTTTGAAAAAAAAAGTTATCACATTTCTT
Source organism: Carex littledalei (assembly GCA_011114355.1). Taxonomy (NCBI): domain Eukaryota; kingdom Viridiplantae; phylum Streptophyta; class Magnoliopsida; order Poales; family Cyperaceae; genus Carex; species Carex littledalei. Next base: position 5,209,982 of record CM022085.1, on the reverse strand, counting down.
ACCGTTCAACTATTTTTAAACTTTTATTAGCCAACTACAAGAGATAAAATTTTCAGACTAGACACGTGGCATATAAATCTAGTTCAGCAGATATGAGCGTTTGACTCGGATCGAACTCGAGTTGATTTGAACTCTCACAGGAGAAGTGTAGTTGATAGTTTTTAACTTTTTCTCAAAAAAAAGAAAAAGCTACTTAATCGGCTTGGTACACACAGCAGGCGTGCGCTTCTTCCCCTGGTCCGACCAAGCAGCGCAGGCCAAAAAGATGACCGTCCGATTGGAACTCTCCTGGGACCATAGTGGATCTCAGCCGCACAGGCCCGTTATCCTTCCACCGTTGAGAGCGGGAGGTATTCGCTGCTCTGTGAAAACCAGCCTCACGCATTCCCCTCCTCTCTAAGATCCAGTCAACCCAGGCCTTCGCCTAAGCCGCTTAGATCAACTGCCCAACTTGGAATGGGCGGGCCGACTACCAGCGGGATGAGAGGAGGGGAATGCCATCCAGTGCCTCCGCTTAGATTACAAGCCCACGCTACTGAGCTCGGCGAACCAGGTCCTCGCGAAGGCTATGTACATGCGGTACTTGTTTTCTTATTTTCCATAGTGGGACTAAGAAATCTCAAACCGTAACAAATCTCCATACCTGTAGATTAGATGTGGAATTGCTTCATGCAACCTTTCGTATAGCATTTCAAAATGAGTTCAATTTTGGATTTGTGGAGTCGATCATGTCCGGCTCCCTTATCATGGGGATCTGTACGCACTGAAGCACATTGCCATTGATGTTGCTGCTTAATTGTTTGCTGAAATGCCTCTGATGGAATGTGATCCAGGCTTACAACATTTACAAAATTGCTTTAATCATGAAGTGGCACGGCCCAAAAACATGAGTCTTTGCCGGGCTTTCGTATTCCTCCTACTGTGCTTGTCCTTGGGGACTTGTTTTGTCTACTGCTACGAGTCATTTATTCCATGGCATTCTCACCGGTCAAGTATATATCCTTTTTGTCTAACTTAACTGAACCGAGACAAGATGGTTACCAGAGTTGTTAATGTTCTCAGGAGAGGTTATCGTCGGTCAAATTGATGCATAAGATATTTCTGTTGGAAATAGAAGAATTGTTGTGTGTGCTGCATCTCAAAGCTCACAGAGTAATTATGTGTACAGGTAAACTTTATTAATATCATGTGTGCATCTCTGTGTCTTTAGTAGCAAACGCCAGCTATTTAGTGAACTCTAATGAAGACAACAGGACTGTACTTAATTGTGGTTATTTTACTTTTTTTTTCTTCTTCTTATGTATATGGTTGAATAAATAAATTCCTTATTGCTTCTTTTCACATCAGATTTTGTTTGTTAATATTTTTCTTCAACTGAATTGTATACACTGATTAGTCCATTGTATCTGTGTGTTCCATTAATAAGTCTGTAAGTAATGTTTACAGGAGACGGCAGTGCCATCACCAATTTTGCTCAAAATCAGGTGCATAAAATCAATAATCAGACATGGTTGTACCGAAGTCCCTGCACCATGAACTGTACCTACTGAGACAGGAGTATACCACCCTATCCAGTATCCATAGAAAAATAACGAAAATGAGGATCATACCAATATTTGTACATGGTTGGTAAAAATTGTGAAATCTGGTCATTAGGTCATTTAATGCAATCTTCTCAAGACTGGTACTGTTGCTCGTTAATTCATACCAGTAAATCCGACAATGTATGGGGACATGAGAATTTGTTCATAATGTAGCATCATCATAATTTACGCATGACCAATGTAATATATATCACCAAAACTAAACATAGTCAATCATGATACAGTAATGGGTGTTGCGAAAATTGTGGTAAGATCTATGAAGAGGAGGTAACTAGGAGAGAAAATTACGGTAATAGATGTTGTGAAAATTTAGTGAAATTTCCTGAGATTATTACATAGTAGACAGACTATGGGTAAAGGACTAAATAACCATAGCTTGGTTTAATGCTCTGGTATTTCTTTGTAAATGTTAGCTTGCTTTATTGTTGGACTTCTGTACATAGTTCATCAGTCTGGTCATCTAATGAGATCTGGTCATAACAATTCTTTAGTTGGTAGATTATATGTTTTCTTCAGATATAGCAAGCGCTTTATTTTTGCTAACCTGCTTGTCATTGACCTAGCTGGAGAGGCATATCAAAAGCTGCTATCCCCAATGATAAACGAAGGGATATAAAAAAATATAATTTGTTTTACCAATCAAAATTACAATTGTCATCTGTCTAATATTACAAATTTACTTTCATCAAATATTTGATAAAATGTGCTTCACAATTTATTCTATTAAAATGATATCAAAAGTAATCAGTATATGGGGTCGCTCAAAACTCTGATAAATAGAAATTGAATAAAATAGTAAATTGTTAGAAGAGGAATTTATTTTTAAATTTGAATCTAGTTCAATGACTTGTATTTCTTTGTACAAGTTGATTACAAAAGGATGAGCAAAAAGGGATCATGCATCGTGGGCAGGTCTAATGCTAAGCTGCAAATACGGTTGATTAGTTGATTAATTCGTGATTTAAATTTTTTTAATTATGTATATTGATTTTTTTTTAAGTTTTTATATAATTCAACGCACATTATATATTTTATGTTTCAGCCGCTATTAATGAAGGATGTTTTTGTCTGAGAAACTACAATATTATATTGACCTAAATATTACCAACTTGTGATAGAAACTAACACAACAAAAGTTTTACTCTTTAATCAATTCAGACAACATCAATGCCTTTTGCTTTAGAATGCAATCACTTGGCCGAATAAAAAAAAATTGGTCCCAAATAAATAGCGAGAAAAAATGATGAGAACACATTAAAATCATATAAAATAATTTTTGAACTTCTATGTTTCCGTCAGATTAGAATCAAAACGCATGGCACGAAGTATAAATAATCACAATGTTGTATTTAGCTAATATAAAAAGAGGAGGGTTCAAATGCCTCCATTTTTCATGCCTCCACCCTGCCTCCATTTTTAAAAACTTTAATAACTCAAAATTTAAAACTTAAAAATCAAAATAAAACCGTTGGATATAATTTAAATCATTTTATCTATACAAGTGTAAAAAATTATGACATTTCAATTTTGTTTTGGTTGTCATCAAGAGCTTGTAAAAAACGCACTAATGTGGATAATTTTTAGATGTTGATTTTTCAACTTATTGATTCACATAAAAACAAAATCAAAATGTGATAATTTTTTATGAGCACATAGATAAAATAATGTAAATCATATCCAACGATTTTATTTTGACTTTTAAGTTTTAAATTTTGAGTTATTAAAGTTTTAAAAATGGAGACAGATCCCTCCTCGTATAAAAAACATGAATTTGAAATGACACAAATACTATTTTGTAATTATTACTGAATTTTAATTCAAATTGTGTAACATTTTATGTGCGCGTTTAGGAAAACAGAAGATAAGTCACCCTAACTTTTATTTATTGAATTAAGATATGGCAGGGGCCGCGCGAACGCGTACCCCCTCAGAAACAAATTACGACGTCCACTCTGCCACTTGGGCAGATGGTAAGCCAGCGCTCCCACAAAGTGCAATGTGGGCCACTAGCCTAGGCCATGAGTCTTCGTGATCACTCATTGACCCCGTCCAGGTAAGTACTTCCAAACGTTGCACCCCCAGCTCTTTTTATAGACCCCTTGAGCATCCAGCGCTTCTGTACCTTGCTTGTGGGACTAAGCAAATGGAAGTACTAGAAACCGGATTGAGCGTCTCTGGCTCTCTTCTTAACTTTTGAGTAGCGAGTGGGAACTATTATGGACCTGATTTCATTGGGCCTGATTTCTTAGAAGGAAGTTCGAAATAAGTCGATCTGAAAATCAGGACTACTAATACCACGTTGAAATTTTTAGGATCCAAGCATCTATTCGTTCAGAGAGGATCTCAGCCATCCATTCAAAAGATCTCAGCCACTCATCAAAACAGATCTCAATCTCAGCCTTTAATTAAAATAGTTTGATTTTATACATCTGTTTCATGTTGTCAAACGTGTAGAAATCTAAATTTAGTGATTTATATGCATGCTACATACAGTGACACACAGAAATTGTATCACTGAATCTCCTTTTCTCTCTTAAAGCTCCACGCGTTTTCTCTTCCCCACGCGTTTTCTCCGAATTCATAGCACCGACGGTACCGTAAAAGGGAATCTTTTGCAATTACTTGATCTGGACCGTTCTTTTTAACTTGGCACGACTCTCAAAGTCAAATAATAATGCCCCCTTCCCCACGCGTCCCTCTCCTTTCTTTCTTTTTTTTGAAAGAGTCCAGCAGCAGAGGCTGCTGGATTGCAGCGTCCAGAGCATTTCTTCGATCTCTCCTCTCAACTGAACAAAATATCAGTTCTTCGATCTCTCCCCTGAAAAGAAGTTCCTCTCCGCCGTGCAAATTCAAATTGAAAAGAAGAAAGATTCCGCGCAAATTCAAATTGGGAGGACATCGGTTCTTCGATCTCTCAATGGATTTGACAGGTAATTGTCCCGCCATTGCAATTTCAAATTCAACCGACTCTTTTATCTATATATATCATTCAAATTCGTTAATCTCAAATTGCAGACCTGATTTTACCCTTTCCTCAACTTGTATTCTGAAATCTCAAATTACACACAAACCTGATTTTACCACTGTACCGGTAAGTGAATTTGTATTCTGAAATCAGAGAGCGATGCATAGAGAGAGATAAAGAGAGGAAGAAGAAGATAGTTTGTAAATGAATTTGTTAGTTTTAGGGTTTGTGTTTAGGGTACATATCTATGTTTAGGGTTTGCTTCAGCGGGTCACAAATGAGAATTTATTTTTACCTCTACAACTAGAATACCATTTTATAAACAAGAACAAAAGGCATAAACAATGCTTTACTTTTCAGTACGCTGCTGTTGTCGCAGCATTTTTTTTAAAAATATTTTTGTGATTTTTACTGGCGTTTTGAATACTGTTGTAGATTGTAATTTTTTAATCTTTGAGGTGTTTGATTAAGACCAGTAGCAGATAACAGATTGTAATTTTGTTGTAAGGATGTGCTATAACCTGATTTGGTTTAAACTTGATGCTGGTACTGATTGGAACAGTATACAAACAAAAAAATTGGGGGAACTTAGATGTACAAGTTTGATGTAAGAGAACATTTCTTTCTTTGGCAAATGCATATAAAAAAAAATTAATGTAGTTGTGAAACTTTTTTGTTTTGCAGTGTATGATTTTTTCAATCCTTGTTAGTGATGTAAGAAAATAAAACAAAAGGAATGTGCAAGGAAATTTCTTAAGATTAATGCTAAATACATATGTCGCCATGTGAAAATGTTAATATAGGAAATTTCTCATTTTACAAGAGTATAAGAGTTTATTAACAATTTCTGATACTTTTTTGTTGTTCGTGATAGAGGCACGTGGTGGATTTCAATTTGTCAGATTTCCAGTCGGGGCGACTGGCTGCCAGTGGGCTGTTGCTTCTCATCAGTTTTTAGGTATCGAATCTCCATCTTCGATTTAGAAATTCACCATCTCCATGTTTGGTTATTGCATCATTGCATGCTATTTTTGTTTACTGAGTTTTTCGTAAATATTTTATCTGTTAATGGCGTATTATAATTTGTTTTATCTGTTAATGGTGTTTGATTAAGACCAGTAGCAGCCAATTTCTTTTCATTTAGTAAGTCTGATATATGTTGTACTTATTGGAACAGTATACAAACATTTCTTTCTTTGGCAAATGCATATAAAAAAATAATTAATGTAGTTGTGAAACTTTTTTTTTTTGCAGTGTATGATTGTTTTTTCAATCCTTGTTAGTGATGTTTTGTCCAATACATTATATTGTAGCTTAGTATACAGAAAAGAAAACAAAAGGAATGTGCAAGGAAATTTCTTAAGATTAATGCTAAATACATATGTCGCCCTGTGAAAATGTAAATACATATGTCGCAAGGAAATTTCTTAAGATTAATTTGAATCGAGTACACGAGCAGTAATTAGTTAATTTGAATTGAGTACACAAGCAGTATACTTAATTTCAATTTCTGTATAGAGTAATTAGTTAATTTGAATAACTAGATGTACTGGCAATTTAAAGTAAATGCACATACAAAGTTCACATTTTTAATTTAGTACATATCATTTTTACTTGTATTTTGACTACCAATTGAACTTATATCTTGCTTGATTAAGTACTTGTATTAAGTGTATAATGTTGCATCCACATCACGTTCCTGTGCTATAGCTTTTGCCCTTCACTATTTGATCTTTATTTCTAATTTCTTCATATAAGGGTATGGTTCAAGCATGTAGCAGTGTTCCTGGGGTCTTTATAAGCACAACAGAATTTTTTATAGGATTTTTGGTGTATTTTAAGTATTTTATTTTGAGCTTTGAATTTACTGTTGTTCCAGTTTAGGTTATTATGACAGCCAAACTTCACAAATTATTTCTGAGCAACCTACTAAACTAAAATTTTTGTTCTTTATATTTGTCCTAAATGCTAAAAAAAGTTTCAGAAATTTTGGGCCTTGGGTGCTATTTTTAACATGAAGTTCAGTAAAGGTGCTATTTTTAACATGACTATTTTTGACAGTTTTTAAGTTTTTGAAAAGACGTACTCTTCAAAAAAAAATTTTTTAATTATTTTGCGAAGCCAAAAATGGAAAAATTTATATATAAATGTTTAGGAGAGTGCGTTTTATCTGCCTGTGAAGTGGCATGGTCAGAATCTAAGTTTATAGCTATTTTTGCAATTTTAATTCATTTTTTACTGTTTTTAGGTCTTTTCTTGTACCAGCAAGCATGCTATTGCTTCTCTTTTGTCAATTGTTTCTTATATTGTGCTATGGCCACAAGTGACACTCTCTTTTTTCTTTATATTATTTATATTTGTTTGATGCCTTTCTTGAAAAGTGCATCTTAGCTTTCAGGGAAATGAAAAAAAAATTGAAGTCAATTTTGAAAATACGGGGCTGCTTGCATCTTGTTTTGGCAGTGCATTATTATTATTCCTCTAATTAGTTGATTGGTCAAGATGTGTAATCAGATGCTAATTTACTAGCTGAGCATATTATCAGCTTGGATTGATGAGTTCTCACATATATATAGTTTTCTTTGTTGTTTATTTTTATGTAGTCGATCACATCAACATTATTATTGGATAATCTTTTTAACCTTACAAATTTCTCAAATTTTCCAAATTTTATTTATTGAAGCTTATTGTTGACCTTCGGTTTTTTTTTCTAACTCAATATTTTCCAATTGATGCTTTACTGGTAGTATATATCCCAAAATAATTTTTTTGCTAAAGGAAATATGTATTGAAATGGTTGAAACTAAATTAAATTTTATTGTTTTATTCTTTGTTTTCATCCCTTCTAAGGGAAACATAATCTAGAAATGAGCATCGACATAATTTATGTAATGATTAATGTAGAAGAAATATCAGCTTCTTTGCTTGGTTTAATATGCATTAAAGAAAATTTTAAAGTTTATTTGTAAGAAAAAAAAGTTGCATAAATGCTGTTTTGTCATTTAACTTTTGTCAGATATCCATTGCTTTTTCAGACGATGGTGCTTGGAAGCGGTTTCACAAGCAACTTCAACCTGTGGTATTTTTTTATTCTCTTTTCACTTATCTTTAGTTCTTCTGAATTGCTTAGCTATTTGGAATGCTTATAAATGATAAAAATATCAAGCTTGCTGTCTTAGTTGGAAAGCATAAAGCAAGCTTGCTGTCTTAGTTGGAATGCTTATAAATGATAAAAATATCAAGCTTGCTTAGCTATTTCGAATGCTTATTTTCTGAGTTTCAATTTATCAAGCTTGCTGTCTTAGTTGGGCTTTTGCTATACTTTCAGTACCAGGTGGTGGTAAATGTACCAGGGGCATTCCTATACTTTCAGTACCAGGTACTGCTACATTTGTTGACAATAGCATTTCCATCTCCATTCACACAAAAACTAATAAAATCATAGAAAACTCAAATTCTAGCCATTGATTCAAGGTCAGACAGGCGGGCCCACCTCTTCCTTTTTTAGTAGACAAGGTAAGTGGTCAGGAGATTTCCCTTTGTTTGAAATCCTTCTCCTAGCATAATGATCACTCCCTGTTTATGGTGCTATTCCAAGTTAGTATTTGAGAATCTCTGACCCTCCAAACACTGGTACCGGTCGGTACCAGCTTGTTGTGTTTACTGGTACATAGTTTTAGGGACTTATTTACAAGGAATACAAAGGGTAAAAGTTGGAAAATTCTCTAAGTTGGTAATTGATTATGGAAGAACGGTACAAAACAATCAACTTCTTTTATTGCTCCATTTTTTCAGTACCATAAATTTGTTTTATTAACTATTAATTTTAAATAATTTGAATTATTTACGCCAAAATGCAAGTATCTCTTGAAGATATAATAATAAAGAATGCATTTGTTTTTAGTTTGCTTATAATTGCTAATTTGTTTCCTCACTTCTCTCAAACCAGGTATAAGCAAGCCACCTTTTGTAGAGGAGTTAATTCTGGTCCAACCCGTCACTATACCAGATATCCTACGCTGATGTAAGTGAATTATACCCCATGCAATTAGCTCTTATCATTGATCTAAGTCATAGCTAAGATACCAGTAATAATATTCTAATGTTTTCTACATAGTATTATTAGGTTAGGTTTGTATTTACCGATGAGGCATTTTTGTCCATAGCAGGACAAATATTTTATTTTTAATTTAGATGCATTCTGAAAATTCTCTTCCTCTGATTCGAGGGTTTCTGTTAAGGCACTTGGTTTTTTTTAGGTACTGAGGAGTTTTTCTATTGTTTTGCCCCTTTTATGCTGATTTTTCTGGTATCGATCGAACAAATACTGGTAAGAACAGACATAGTTTGATTTTTAGATACACTGGTATATGGTTCATGGTTTTTTCTGGTATAGCCCCCTTTTTCTGGTACAAGGGTTTCTTTTTCTGATTTTGATAAGAACAGATATACTGGTTTATGCACGGCTTTCTCTTGTGGTCTCACTTTGTCGCAACTGACGTGGGTTATGCACGGCTTTCTCTTGTGGCCAAAAGTGATTGTGAGGGGTTTTGTTGATCTAATCTACTAATTTTTATTTTGTTTGAAGTAGTTTGATTTGTGTTCAATCAATATGATAATTTGTTTCTCATTTTTTAAAAAGAGAGAGTACGTTGTCATTCTTTGGTTTAAATTAATACATGTGTCATTTTGTTGATTTCCCTGTGTACCAATCCTGAACCAAAATCATATCTTTGAACATTTTGCTTGTGTTGTATTATTGCGAACTTTAGACTTTGGAATCAAATAATGTATGTTTAAAAAAACAGCATAATATGATATTAAATATCTTAAAACAAGATAGCATTTTGTTTCCTTTTTTGTTTTCATATCTTGCATAGTGGACCAAGTAAGCATCATCAATTGCACAGTGGTCCAAGTAAGCATCATCAATTGTTTTCTTAGACATTTATTCATTTTATGAAAGAATGTGAAGTGGCTTTCCCTGCCAGATTAAATGTATAGCAATGTTCTTTAATACGAAAATATAATGTTTGTAAATGAAAAAAAGAGCTTTATTGATTTATATATGCAAAATGTAACTCTTTAATTGGGTACCATATATATGCAAAATGTAACTCTTTAATTGGGTTAAGTTCAATCTTCAGTTATGTTCATTTTTTGTTGGTTTAACTGCACAATTGAGGTTACTGTTATAGTCTATATTGGACATTGTATGGTCATTGACTCATTGTTAGTCTTTAGAAGCACCTCTCTGACAAGGGCATTTTTGTTGGTTTGACTGCTTTGTGTTCTTAGATTGTCAGTAGTTCTGGTTTTGTATAAATTAACCAGCATCGATCTTTTATTTTTCCTTTATGCAATTAGGCAAAGGTTATTTTGGTAAAGCTTAGGGGCTGATTTGCTTAGTGTCAGGTATGTTTGGTTTCTAATTTTGTGTAGCCTCTCAGAGAGGGAGGGAGAGAGCAGGTGAAGCTAAAAATCTTTTACTGAGATATGTTCCTTTATATATTTTGTCTCGGTCCGATTTCGATAGATTCTCCTACTTTCTCCGCTCAAAATCTTTTCCTTCTCCCAAGAGTTCAAATAGGAAAATGATGACGATTTGACACTTCGCCGTTGAATCTACTGATCAATCTTGGAATTTAGATCTTCTTTTTGACATTTCTTTCAAATCGACCTCAAAAAAGAAAGAGAGCAGCCCCCACCCAAAAAGCGCTAGCTCATATTTCCCTTTAGAACTAGAAGTAATATACTAATATTTGGAACCACCACTGAATTTCAAGAAATAATTTTTATTTTTATTTTTTCGCTGAACATGATCGTCTCCATTTCCAACACCTTCATTGCCAAACATTTATCCTGTTAGAGCGTGTTAAATGGAGAAAACATATGGGAAGTGATTCCTTAAAGTTAAGCATCAGGAACTGCAGAAAATATTTATTTTTTTAAGAGAGCTTGGGAGCTTGACTGAATTCACATCCCCTCAGGTTACAGTACTGAGTACAATTGAATCGGATGGCTCAAAATTGGGTTTATTAACTTGGCACGAATCTCAAAGCATAAGGACCCCTCAACAGTATCGATTTCATATTTTTGTTTTGTTTTTTGAAGTAGGCCTTTAAACATAAGGACCGCCTCTATCACAAGTCTGGTCATGACCAGACGTTTAAAGTTTGCTTGAAAAGTGTAACATTCATCCACCCATTTATTATTCTTTTGAACCATTACTAAGACAGTGGCAATCAGAAAAGTTTACTTAAGATCGTCATTCCTTTATTGGTTAACATTACATTTAATTAATTTATTTTCTTTTCAGAGTTGCAATCAGAAATATTCGCACGGGACAGGATAAAACTTTATCCCTAAATTGAGGAGATTGGGGTTGCTACTGCTGTACAGGAGGCGGCATTTTCTAATTTTGGTAACCTTGTTCACCTTTGTATTCTTTTAGCACTTCTGTATAGTTCATTTTTACCGTGAGTTGATAGCTCTCGGATTGGTTTTACTGTTTTCCCACAGAGAAGAGATCTATTTTTCTCATCATTTTTTGAATATTTCTATGCATATTGATCTCTTCTCTGTTGATCTTACCATTGTTACTGACAGAAGCTTTGGATCACACATTCTCAAAAAAGACAGAAGGTGATTTTTTACCAGGACAATTTGTGTGTGAAACTGAGAAGTTCCGATTGTGTCATTTAATAAAAAAAAGAAAAATAAATTTAGACTGAATAGGTTAGTCGAATATTTAGATATTCCGAATATTCAGAATTTAGACTGTGGTGCAGCTCTCAGCTCCTCTCGCTCGGTCTCTCAGCGAGACTCTGGCTCAGGTGCGCTCTTGAAAGTCGGCGATTAATTATAGATTGCTTTAAGTTATTTACTTAATTGTGATAATTGGTTTTAAGTAATTTACTTGAATTGTGCTAATTACCACGCTTTTCTTTGTTTTATACCTGTAATTTATTTTTTTGATATAACCATTATGGTCTGGTTTTTGTATTATTGGTAGCAATACTGATACCAGCACTATTACTGGTACTGCTGCGGGAGAAGGGTTGGATTTTATGAAGTAGGGTTTAATTATTGACATTGGGGTTTAATTTTTAGATATAATCATTCTGGTCTGTTTTTTTTTATTTCTACATTTTCTCTAAAAAAATAATGAAGTAGAGTTTAAAAAATGAGTGGTTTCGTAGGTACAAGCAGTTGGATTTGCGCATGTTTGATAAACATGGTACAGTACCATTTGGAATCCTGACAACACATCTTAACTTATGCTTTCTTAGCTTATTTGCAATTTTTCAAATTTAGGTACCAGTTGCAATTTTGACTAATAGTTGGTTCTATCTGAAAATATCACAAAATTTTAGGTATGATTAGCAAATATTTTTTTTCTATAGAAGTGGGTTCCCTTTCTATATTTGAAGTTCACACCATTCTATAATATTATGATGACAGGAAGGTGCATACTCAAGAAAATGTTAGCATATTATCCATGAATGTTGGACCTTATCTTTGTTGCAAGTACAACTAAGATGGAGTTTGGTTTGAAGAACAGTGGTATATTTAATAACTCAGGGGGGTTTTTGGTAAATTTAACTTTCAGTGGTAGTTAAATTTCTGGTAAGCCTTGTCAAAAGTAGTGCATTTTCATTCTAAATAATGATATCGATCACCTGTGTGAATCATCTTAAATACTGCTTACCTAGAAAATTCAAACCATTGTTTATATAAATATACCATTTTTGCATAGGAGATATCATTATCTACATTATCCACCAACAACAATGTAGTTTTCACATATGAATATAAATAAACATAAACTGTATGCACATGGTGCTGCGTACAAATTTTGTATAGAACATGACTAGGTGATAGTTGAGTGCTTCTGCTTGGGTGATCTTTAATTTGGTACCATTTATATTATTTAGCTTGGAGAGCCCTTATCAAAATGCGTAACAATCATATATATTTATGCAGAAGCAAAAGTGGCAATGGATGGGAGTTGGAAGGTGAGTCTTTTTAAAAAAAAATTGCATCTAATGATGCTTATAGATGTTCAATTTCAAAAATAAAATTGAATAAACAAAGACTTATGACAAAAAAAAGTCTAATGTGCTTTTGTCTGATTTCAATTGACAGTAGGCTGGACCAAGAAATGCCTTCTTTGATGCCTTATTACAAGTTGTTGCTAAAATAGAAATTATAGCGAAGGTTCAGTGATCAGTGAAGCCATCGGTTAAGAAAGAACTGAACCAATTGATCTCATTTTGCATAGTGACGTTCGGTGGCTGAACATGGAGAATATGACAATTTTGAATCATGTGCAGATTACTTATCCATGTAGGTATTGTGAGATGTATTTAATTTTGTGTTCCTGTATTGAACTTCAACTTTTTGTTTTTAGCTAACTCCAGTTATCATCAAAAATCATTTTATTTATCTCATTCTCCGTTGCAAAGCACGGGCACTTGACTAGTTTCAAATAATATATATTTGCTAATTGTTAAATAAAATGTATAATCTAAGCCCGGCCGGGTTATTCGTACTTATATTGTGATGTGAGCATCCAAACAAATGTCTTTAAACGTCTTATATATTAGAAATGAGGAACATTTTGTTATTACCATTTACCAGTATAGAAAATATTTTTGACAGCACTTGCTCTTCATTCTTTTAATCTGAATCACAACTTCAGCATTTCTCCATATGAAAATGTGGGACTAAACAAGGAATTAAAATCCCTATTTTTCCATTTTCTCAGATTTGCAGCTTTCCAACTGATGTTTTGTGTCAGATTAATTTCCAGCTAAACATTATTCATATTAAGAAAATATTTTAGTTGCTTTTTAGTTTTTATTTTTAGAGTCACTTTTGTTTTAAAAATTGTATGAATTAAGTTCGTTTTCTAAACTGCTTCATATATTTTCTACAATTTCTTAAAACAAATTAGTGAATTAATTCAATTAACTAAAAATTCATAGTTTTGTTTATATTCCAGTCGTTCAATTTTGTATTGCTGTATGCTGGAAATGTAATTGTACCTGACCTATCCTGGGAGAAAGAGACCACAAAGCGCAAGTAGAGGAAATATTTTTCACCAAAATTCATACAAAAGAAAGAACCGTTGCTGCATTTAGGCTCCGTAGATATATTACAGTAAGGGGCTTCCAAAATTATATACATAACAATATAGATAATAATAACAATAATAATAATAATTTGGTGGCCCAGATAGGCAGATACGTTGTCTTACAACCATATTTTAAATATGTACTGCCATAAACAAGAAAAAGAGAAAGGAAAAATGAAGAACAGATGAGATGTACTCCGCCACTAGCTCCTTATTAGAGTTAAATTTACCAAACTAGACACCGAAATATTTCACCGCAGTTCTTCTTCCTTCACACGTGGATAAATAATTCACACTATGTACCAACATTGCCCTTGATTCTCAAACAATTTCATATTTCTTTCTCCCACCATTCATCCAAGATGTCCTCACGAGAACGTAGTATAGATACGCACTTGAACTGTTTCAATGAATTTTAGTACACCGTTAATGTTATACAACCAAAACAAAATATAAACAGTATATAAAAAGTGTTGCCCATTTACTGATGCAAAAATCTGAAAATGAAACATTACATTACCTTATCTTGTTCGTATTTGTCCCTAATAGCTCCCAAGGAAGAACACCTCTTGTTCGATTGCAGTTCTTGTAATGCATATACACATTCCTTTAACTCATGTGCCTTGTAGCCAGTACTCCTCCATAGCTCTTCATTCTGCAAATAATTAATTTCACATAAAACCCTCTAAAATTAATTTTATGATGCAAAGAAAGTAAGTTCTCATCAGCTATGTAAGAAAGAAGAGAAATAAATACCCAAGGATGGATCGAGGAATCAACAGTGAATCTTGCCAAGTAAACAGCAGAGGCGGCAACAACTGAAGGTAAAAACTTGATACATCCATAATCCATAAGACTCAGCTCTGCTATGTAATACGCCAAGCATTTCCGTACCGGACTTTTTCTCTACAAAGAAATGAAAATGAAAATGAAAACAAATCAATTAAACTTCTTCTAGATGCAATGCAAGCAGATATTATTGTCATAAAATTTATGAAGAACAAACAAAACTAAGCTACCTTTCCAAATTTCTGACCAGCCTTTATGAACCTCTGAAGGAAAGTAATAATTGTCGGGCCTCCCATTTCAAACTTCAAAATTTTCAACACATCACTCTCCATTTCCATAACCTGGAAAGGATTCAAAGAAAACATCTATAAATGCCTAGCTATTTAAGTTTCAAAAATAACATAGACAAAAAATTAAGAGGAATTAAGAAAACCAGGCCAACCTCTTGCTTGTCACAGATGTTATCAGTGACATAACAGATATCCTCAACATGGCAAGGGGTTGTCTCATTGTATTTCCTGAAATCAAAATAAACCCCCATCAATAAGACACAGATCACCAAGAGATACAAAAATTATTCCAAATAACACCCAATTTTTCTTACATTTCCGTGAATGCGGATAATTTATGTGTCCTTTGAACAACATGTAACTCTTAGACCGAGATAAAGTCAACCAATATATAACTAAATCACCACAACTTACAAACCATACCTACCTATCAAATGTTTCAATAAATTAAGAACATGAATTGCTAATAAAAATGACACCATTTTTTAGAAACAAACCTAACCAGCTTCATACTTACGTTGCAATAAGCATTGAAGCAGCGCCAAGGAGTAGAAGCCTTTCACTACCAATAGCATTGCAAGAGAGGTAGCGATCGATGTATGACACTGTTAGGTACAAGGTATTCGATTTAAGCCGGTAACTTTTCGCTGCTCTGACCAAAAAATCGACCACGGTCCCTCTCAGATCAGCCGTTACATCTGATTGAATTGTTTTGATGTAGTCTGATAAAGGTCTCATCATTGGCTCCACCTTTAAGGGTTTTAACCAGATCAGACCGGGGTTTATTGGAACAATAATTGCAATAAAATGTATTCAAAGTCACGAGTTTTCATTAGAAAACCGTCATTTAACATTTTAATTACAGCTTAATCAGAAAAATAAAATGGAGACCCAAAGAAATTGTATTTGGAGGGAGGTGCTTATATAGATTCCAAAATTGCACAAAAATGCCCTGATATTCTACTAGAACCCTATTCCAGTTAATTCAAACAAGAAAGAAACTTTCAGGAAAACGAAGGGCAGAAAAGAACAAATCTGATCTGACCAATAAATAAAAACCATCTAATCCAGTAGCAAGAAACCAAATAGATATAAAACCTAAGAACCAACCTCCTTGGATCGTAGAAACTGGTATAAGCCTGAAGCATACGGCGCAGCCACCTGTAGATCTTCAACCTCGTATTCTTCATCACCAGGTAAAGTCACAGCGTTGGGTGGATTAGGCAACCCGCTAACCGCAACTCGATTCTTCTTCGATGGAGGTTGAGAATTCGAGGCATCCATGGCTGAGGCGCGTTTGACTGCCCCGGCAGTGAGGCGAGGAGGAGGAATGTTCTCTTTTTCCACCATGGCTGCTTCCTTCGATGGTGGAGTCTAGGGTTTGGGTTAGGGCTTGAGGAAATAAAGAAAGAAACCGAGATAAATTGGGGAAAGCGGGATGAGTTTTGCTAAGAATAGCGTCAATTTTTGGGGGAAATTAGCGGGAGAGAGGGAAACCATTTTTTGAAAATTGAAAGAAAAACCGAAATTGGAAAAAAGAATAAAGCAGGGAGTGAATCTTATCGCCAATTCGCCATTCTTAGGACTCGGCGTGAATTCATATCACCCGACTCCTGAGGCCGCACAAATTTTTTGTTTAGATCCGAACTGTTCGATCGGAATCCGCACGAATATTAAAAGAACCCATGCATTGCACCTCCGTCGGGATTGGCCCGGATGATGATTTCACGGTCTGTATATAAATAGAAATATTATGTTACCTCAGAGAATATCGACTCGGTGTTCTTATCGGCATGGCCATCTACCGAAATTTAATTGTCACGTGCCGTTAGGAACCTCACATGCTGCTTATTTTTTCAGGGAAATGACGTCCGAAACCCGTTAGCCATTTTTTTTAATATCCATCAAAAAAATAAAAAATTACACAAATATCCAGTAATTTTGGGTATTTCTAAAATTACCCAAAACCGCCCAGACTTTGAATTGTTTCTGACCACTCAGAGTCTGAGCAGTTGAAAGTATTTCTTTTACAAACAAGTTATATAAGACTGTTTTCTCTCCTCAAATCTGCTGCCATAAAAGGCTGTACAAGCTTACTTCTTGGTTGCTGAGGTTGTTAATTTATTGGGTCCAGTTTATTTGGTTTTCAACCAAACTGAAAAGGTTTGGATGAAGTGGTTCTCTGTGCCGATTTTAGTAAACAACTGAGGTAGATTGTCTAATCGTAGCGTAGCGAGAAGAGGATCAAATTACCTCTTTTGCCCCTGCCTTTGGATAAGCATTTGGCTTAGTTAAAAAAAATCAATAAATCACGAAACTTGACATGCATTTAGACTTGTCGATTCTCTACAATTTTATATTAAGAACTAAATTTATTGTTATTAAAAATTTCACAATTAATTTTTGAAAATGACAAAAAACAGTAAATTTATAAAAAAACTACTGCATTTTAATTTTCTTCAAGAGATGAAAGAGAGGAAATATGCTGAATATATATTGTCATATACAATTTTGTTGTCGGGATTTGTGTTGTTGATAATCAGAACGGTGCTTGGAGACCAAATCTGAAATTTCTACTATTTTCAGCATGATCTCCGTATTAAAATGTGTTTGGAGACTAAATCTAAAACTTTTTACTATTGGTTAGATAGATACAAAATCATTATTTTTCACAAGATTATGAACCATCTAAAAACAGTAATATTACAAGAATTTATTTTATCCGCGAGGTTAAAAAAATAACTATTGTTGATAGTAGGTTGATAGAAATGGTTATTTTTGAAGATATCGTTATTATTGACAAAAATATCCGCGAGAATTCTAACATTGTTTAGTATTTTTAACCTCACCGATAAAACAGATTCTCGTTGTACATATCTAAGAAAATTAAAAAAATTCAAAAAAATATATAAAACTAGCTAATTATGCAAGTAACTAACATATTCATCAAATATAGCGATTCAAAATTTGCAATTTCAAATAGTTTAAACCACAAGCTATGTATTTTTAATAATTTACATATGGTGTGTACTCTTTGGTTGCGTTTGGATTGGGGTAAGAATAAAGCTAACTTTGGGTTAGCTCCACTATTCTTAACCTTGGGTGATCCAAACAACAATTAGAAAATTGGATTAGCTGAAGAATAGCTCTATTCTACTAATCCATAGAAATGGTGAGTTAGCAAGAATAGAGCTAGTGGGGTTAGTGATAGTAATAAAAAAATAGTTTTCATTCCTCTCAATTAAAGTTAGTTTAAATATTAAATTAGTATTAAATAAAATATTTGATTAGTATTAAATAAATATAATATTAGATTAGATTAGTGTTAAATAAAATATTAGTTTAAATATTAAATTAATATAATATTAATTAAAATATTAGATTAGTATTAAATAAATATAATATCAAATTAGATTAATATTAAATAAAATGTTAGATTAAATATAATAAATATTAATTTAAAATTTTAATATAATAAATATTAATTTAAAATTTTAATATAATATAATATTAATTTAAATGTTAAGTGTTAAATGTAATATAATATTAGTTTAAATATTAAATGTAATATAATATTACTTTAAATATTAGATTAGTATTAAATAAACTATTACATTAAATATAATATAATATAATATTAGCTTAAATATTAAATATAATATAATATTAATTTAATTAAATGTAATGTAATATAATTTAAATTTAAATATTATATGTATTAAATAAAATATTACTTTAAATATTAAATGTAATATAATATTAGTTTAAATTTTAAATGTAATATAATATTTTAGTTAAATATTATATTGGTATTAAATAAACTAGTAGATTAGTATTAAATAAATATAATATTATATTAGATTTGATTAGTATTGAAAATATTAGTTTAAATGTAATATAATATTACTTTAAATATATATGTATTAAATAAAATATTAGTTAAATATAATATAATATTAGTTTAAATGTTAAATGTAATATAATATTTTAGTTTAAATATTATATTAGTATTAAATAAAATATTAGATTAGTATTAAATAAATATAATATTAGATTAGATTCTATTAGTATTAAATAAAATATTAGATTAGTAATGAAATTTTTAGTTTAAATGTAATATAATATTATTTTAAATATTAAATGTAAAAATATTAGATTAGTTTAATCAATATTTTATTCATTCCCTCCCTCGCTATTCCAAATATACAATCCAAATGACATTTTTACTAACCGGATAGTCCAAAGTTAGCACTATTTTCAAAAGACTCGGGTTAGCACTATTCTCAACCACTAACCCAAAAATCGCTATTCTTGCACTAATCTTTGCACGATCCAAACGTACTCTTTATTACAATTAATTGAATTTGAGAATATGTAATATCAATCTAGGTCAATGAAGCGGATGTGTTAATTTTTCAAATGTCTCAAAAACTGCTCAATGATATTCAAATTGTGACAAATTTAATACACGATCTAAGTATAACATAGAGAAAATATCTATTATTTTACTTATTTGCGAATAATTATTTTATTAATTGTTACCATTGTTAATATAATAAAAGAGAAGTGGCCACTTAACAATCTTCATAATTATTTTTTAAATCAATTAGAATAAGATTGAAAATGAAATAAATTCATAATTATATAATTGGATTATAGATAATGTAATAATCAAATTCTATATCAAAAGGGAAACAACGTTGTACTATTCATGTGTCAAATTTGTTTACGTAATGTAAAATTTTTTCTCAACTTTTATCACATTCGTTTTTAACTATTTTTGATATTACTCAATGTTCTAAATAGCGCTGCTATAGTGTTTTCGGACCAAAAAAACTATGACGCTATGGCCATATAGCCCCGCTATATGGCCATAGCACTGTTTTTTCAATAGAAACGTTATGACGCGATAAACGCTATTTAAACCTTTGATATTACTTCAACAAAAAACAAAGGGATATGCGAACACTGCGTGCGGTAGCGGATATGCGAGTATTGTGTGCGGTTTCACTTTCTCATTTTCGAAATTCGGGTTTGAATGTCATGGTAAGATCTATGGTTTCATCAGACCATGATAGATTAAACAATTTATATTAATTATAAATAATTTTTAATCAATTTTGGACATTTTCTAACAATGTCTAACTATTTCTAATAAAATAAATAAAAAAAATACCTAAAACCCTTGCTGCTGGAGGAAGAGAGAGAGGAGAGAGAAAAATTGAAATGTTGGAATGAATGGAGTGAAAAATGAAAGTGGTACCCTCATTATATAGTCAATAGTAAACCGTCCCATTATGAAACTATAAGTAGCTGATCGCCCACTGTGAGGCGGTGTTGTATAAACAGTGGACCGTCTAGTTATAGAGCGATCGGGGCATTTTAAAAAATATATATATATCGAGAGCAAATTTAATATTTTTTATTTGTAGAAGGGCATTAATAAAAGTCACCGCTTTCAATGCTCTTTGATGGAAAAACTGCGTGAAAACAGTAAAATTAAATCACATTCTCACATATTAAATGCTTCAATTGAAATGACATAGTAATGCTTCAATTAAGAAATGGCAGGGGCCGCGCGAACGCGTACCCCCTCAGAAACAAATTACGACGTCCACTCTGCCACTTGGGCAGATGGTAAGCCAGCGCTCCCACAAAGTGCAATGTGGGCCACTAGCCTAAGCCATGAGCCTTTTTGATCACTCATCGACTCCGTCCAGGTAAGTACCTATTCCAGTGCACTCCAACCTCCTTTTATAAATGCCTTGGCGCTTCCAGCGCTTTTGTTCCTTTCACGTGGGACTAAACAGGCGGAAGGAGTTTTAGAAACCGGAAAAGCGGATCCTAGTGCGGACTTTTAATTTTTTAAGGCTTGTGTATTTAATTGGGCCTGATTTCATAGAAGTAAGTCCAAAAATGGGAAACTTCTCTGCCCAAATAAGTCACGGTTAAATTCCAAATAAAACGATTTGTTAATTGATTCTTCAGACAATTTGATTTGCAATGGGAAATAAAAACAATATCGGATGGCACTGCAATTATAAAAAAAAAATTATAATCAAATTTTTTTTCCTCCAAAATGTTGGCAAATTACAATTAAGAAGGAGAAAAGAGAACGGAGGGGAAGAAAGTTAATTATTTGGAGGGAGGAGGGAGGAGGGAGGAGGATGGGATGAAATATTGGGGTCCCAAGGTCATTTTGTTAATAATTTTAGAGGAGAGAATTTTATTTGATAGATTTTGAAAGAAGAGTATATTGCAAAATTTCCCAATAGAAAACACAATGCTAGAATCAACAAATAGCCGTACTATTCGATTAACGAATCGCCAGTACTATATTGGAATGTCAATCAACTCTAAATTAATTTAAGATGAACGATTTTTATGTTTGCTCATAAGTTAGATATGAATTCTCATTAGTTGTTGGTACAATTGTGTCCAAAATGCAAAAAAGAAATGAGATAACAACCGTGCAGCATGTATTTGTGGTCGAAGTAAACATGTAAATTATGTTTGCACCAAGATTTGTTAGGAATAACAAAGAAAATGCACGGTACAACGGAATTAAGCCTATGCGTTGTTCGATGATTTGGGTGGAGTTGTACACGGGACCCATGCATGCATAGTGTGTGTGGAGTGGAGAACCCACTATTCTAATCCTTATTAGTCTCTTAAGTTCAAAAAATATTTTAATGGGGAAGAAAGAGAGCAGCAAAGGAAATGAGAAATGAAAAACAAAATTCATAAATAAGAGAAATAATACTCATAAAAAATAAATTCTCTAAAATCGTCTCCAAGCCTTATATTGCAAGTATAAGATATTGGTGGAAATCAACGACAACCTTATGCATGAGATAAATAAGTTTAAATCAAAATTAAACTTTAAGCATGAGAAATTAAAACTTGATGAAGTAGCTAGAATAACTGAAATTTTGTTGAAAACCTTTTAAATCTTTTAAAAACAACAAAAATCTTTTAAAGCATCTGAGTCGGCTTTCAGTGTAGCGGGTTGGTTGACGGATCATTTGCGAAGTTCTATGACCCCTAAAACAATCGAGACTCTCATTTGCTCAAAGAATTAGTTTGCTTCCATTGATGGTAGCTTCAACTTGGAGCTAGAATTAGAGAAAGTTTCGTCGATAGACGAAAGTTCCGTAGGGACATGTGAATGTGGTCTTTTCTTGATCTTGAGGATGAATTAGAATTTGAAAGAAGCCGGAGTATCCATCGAGGTAGCAGAAGTATGAATGATTTGCTAGTCGCTCCAACAATTGATCAATGAACGGAATATAGTGGTCCTTCCTTGTTGCCACATTTAGCCGCCGATAGTCAATGCACATTCGCCACCCTGTAACGATTCTTGTTTGAAGTATTTCATCGTTATCTCCTTTCACAACTGTGGTGCCTCCCTTCTTCGGAACGACCTGGACGGGACTAACCCAATTGCTATCAGAGATGGGGTAAATGATGCCTGCATCTAGCAGCTTCAGGACTTCTTTCTTGACCACTTCCTTCAGGTTCGGATTAAGTCTTCTTTGCGGTTCTCGTGAAAGTTTGTGATCTTCCTCGAGCAGAATTCGGTGCATGCAGATGGTAGGACTGAGGCCTTTGATGTCATCAATCGTGTAGCCAATGGCTTTCTTGTGTTTCCTGAGTGTGTTGACGAGTTTGCTGATTTGAGTCTTGTCAAGCTGAGAGCCGACAATTACCGGATAGGTTTGGTTGGGACCTAGAAATTCATACTGTATGTTGGGTGGAAGAGGTTTAAGTTCGAGCTATGGAGGAGAGGTTGTCTTTTCCCTTTTTTCTTCTTTGCTACTGACCGTATTGGGTAATACGGGTTGTAGGATTTTGGACACGGGAAATTCTTCTCCTTTTTCTGTGACAGTAGAGCAACTTGCGCATGTTTCATTGTAAACCTTATCGGGTTTAGTGGTGATGTTCTTCTTGGATTGCACTTCATCATCTTCTCTTCCAAGAAGGCTATCCAGCTCCTCTATACCCATGAATTCTCCCAATTCATCAAATGGATATTCTTCCTCTTCAAATTCGTCAGTGATGTCCAAATTGAAGACACGATCAATGTCAGGAGGGTATTTTAATGCTCTGTTTATGTCGTAAGTGACCTTGTCCTTTCCGACATTCAGTGAAATTTTCTCATTCTTGACATCAATCATTGCTCCACATGTAGCGAGGAATGGCCTTCCAAGGATGATTGGAATGTGTTCATCTTCTTCCATGTCAACTACAACAAAATCTCCAGGTATCCAAAAGTCTCCAACTTTGATCGGTACATCCAGCAGCACTCCTTCAGCATATCGAATTGACCGATCAGCCAGTTGTAATGCCATTCGCGTTGGCGATAGATCTCCACAATCCAATTTATCAAACACCGCCTTTGGCATTAAACTCACACTTGCTCCCAGATCACATAAAGCTCTCTTAAAATTTGTTGTGCCAATAGTGCATGGTATCGAGAAGCTTCCCGGATCTTTCAACTTTGTCGGTAGTTTGCTTTGCACGAGCACACTACATTTCAGATTGAGCGGAATTGTTAAGAGTTCTTGGAGTCTACTGCCATTTGAAAGAATCTCCTTCAAAAATTTAGCATATGAGGGTATGCTTGCAATTGCCTCAGTGAAGGGGATTGTGACTTGTAGTTGCTTGAGTGTCTCCATGAATCTCGTAAATTGTGGCTCCATCTTATGCTTGGCTGGCCTTGGAGGGAATGACAGATGTGGCTTGTAGGGTGGTGGTGCAATATATTCAGGTTCGGTTTGTCGTTCGTCTCCACCTACGGTGTCATTCTGCTCCTCAATAGGGTTTGTCTGCATTTCCAATACGGGCGGCTCCGGTGGTTGCAGCTCGTATTCTTCAGAATGCGATGACTCTGCATGCATCTCATCGGAAGTTGGATCAGGCATGTGAGGTCCCTGATAAGCTGTACTGCTCCTTAATGTTATGCTTTTGCAAGTCTCTCTCGGATTTTCTTCCAGTTGGCCCGGAAATTTGCCTTTTCCACGTGCAATACTCGAGAGTTCTTTTGCCATCTTAGAGACATGGTCTTCTAAGTCTTTGTTGCGGTTTGTTAAGGATTCGATCTTTTACGTGATTTCGGCGTTAGCCTTGTCTTGCTTCTCTAGGAATCTCTCCATTAGTGATGTGATGTCAGGTTGCTGTGGTTGGTTGTACTGCCTTGGTTGGTAATTTGGTTGAGGATTGTTGTATCTTGGTTGATAATTAGGTTGTGGTTGATAGTTCTGTTGAGCTGCAGCAGGCCTTTGATTGTTTGCGTATGAGAGATTTGGATAGTTTTGGTTGTTCGGATGGTATAAAGTGTAGGCGGGCTGAGGTCGAAAGCTGTTGTCGATGGCGTATACTTGCTCTATTTCTTCCTCAGTTTTCGTCACATTCATGCATTCGGTCATCTCATGCGCTTCTCCACAATAGCCACATGCTATTGTGATTAGAGTCAAAATAATGATGATTTACGTAGGGTTTTGGCTTAGGTTTTGCATATTTTCTCACACTTATGTTTAATTAATTAGAGAAAAATGCTACTGTCACCCTTCTTTATGTTTTATTGCAGAAAACAGGTTTTGGGACTATTTTACACCAAATGGAGCTAGAATCGGGTCAATCGGATCAGCGACGCTTATCGACGAAGTCTCTGTTACGGTCCGTATTGCCTGATACGGACCAGGCCTAGCACAGACCAGAAGATAGCGCTGGAAGCATTAAACCCTAACCGTCAAGGTCCTAATACGGACCGTATCACCTGATACGGTCCGTATCTGAAGGCGTCTCTTGGGGAATAACTGCCGACAGCTGTTTCCAGATCAGTTTCTTAGCCCCAACTCAACCTCCAGACGTCTCTCCACTCCTATATAAGGCCCCTGGGCAGAAGGAATAGTTATCTTTGTAATTAGGGTTAGATTTGATTAAAGAGAGAAGAGAGGAGTGCTTGTAACAATGCCGTTCCGCGGCTAAGTTCCTTTTCTTAGGGCTAGGCAGTAAACCTTGTTACTCTTGATGTTTTGATATATATATTTCTGTTGATTATGGTTTCTTGTTGTTGTATCAAAATGCTTTTGTGATTTATTATCTCTTCATCTAATTTCAATGATCTAGTTTGAGTCCGTTAGAGTAGTGACAGTACTTTAATGGTAAGAGAAACTATTTGTATGAATTAGCCTCGTTGAGATCTATTAGGTTTATGTGAAGAAAACCTTAGCGGGGAAACCATAAACCAGACCAACAAAACGCGTACCAAATTCCATCATATGCGTAAGGAAAATCGCAGTGATCTGTGTAGTAATTTGGGGTTTTTAGAGATCAGTCATTTGCGTAAGGAAAATCGCAGTGTCCTATGTAGAATCTCGGTGAAAGATCTGTCATTCTTGCGTAACATAAATCGCAATGACCTATGTGGTGTCTTTCATTAAAACAACAACAGGAAATCAGACGCAACATGAATGTATTGTCAAGGCGGATTGAGTGGCAATGGTGTGCCGAAACCCTAGGAATTCTCATCTCTATCTTTATTTTAATTACTTTTAATTGCTTCCTAATTTACATTGATCACAACTAGTGTATTGATTTTATCCGACCGGTCCAACCCGACCCGCGCAAACCCGGGACCCGGACCCGGACCGACCCGGATCCGAGCATGAACCCGACCCGAACCGTCCTAAAGGGATGGGTCGGGTTTAAAACGGGTCGGATGCGGTTTTCTGGGCGAAACCCGACCTCCCCCCCACCGTTTCAACCCGTCTACCCGAACCCGACCCGGACCGGCCTAAACCCGATCCGAACCGACCTAACCCGACCCAAAACCCGACTAAACCCCCTCAAACCCGGCCGAACCCGGGTGAACCGACCCTAACCCGACCTAACCCGGGTCAAACCCGACCTAACCCCCCCGAAACCCGGGTCAAACCCGGCGGGACCCGACCCGACCCGAGCCAACCCGACCCCCCCCCCCCACCGAAATTTGAAATTTTTTTGAGTTTCAACGGCAGATTCCCCCCCCCCCCCCCCAAAAACACCCTTAAATATACCCCCATTCTTCATAAATTTTCACATCTCATACTCATTATTCTCAATCTCTCATTCTCTCAATCTCATATTCTCATACTCTCAATATTTTTATTATTCTCAAATTTTATTTTTATTGTTTAAAAAAAAAGAGTTGCAATTTATTTCATTCTACAAATACGCAAAGGAATACGAAAGACGAAAGTAGAGGAATTACGAAGGATTTTTTTCATTCTACCTCCCGCAAGATTTTTCCGCAAGATTAAAAGGTTAGATTTATTTTTAGTAATTGTTAAATAATTAGAATTAGTTTAAATAGGTTAATTTAGTAATTGTTAGGAATTGTTAGATAATTTTAAGTAATTGTTAGTAATGTTTAGAAATTTGTAGTAATTTTGAGTAATTGTTACTTTGTTAGTAATTGTTAGTAATTTTAAGTAGTTGTTAGTAATTTTTAGTAATTGTTAGATATTGTTAGTAATTTTTAATATTGTTAGTTTTTCTTTGTTAAATTCGGATTTATTTTTAAATTTGTTAGATAAATAAGCTACATTTATTTGTTTGTTCAAATAAATGTTATATTTGTTAGATTTTTGAATATGTTAGATTATTGGATTTTATTTTTGAATATGTTAGATTATTGGATAATGGATATGTTAGATTATTGGATTTGTTAGATTATTATATTTTATTTTGAAAATCGGATTTATTTTGAAATATGTTAGATTTTATTTTTTTAAATTCGGATTTATCTTAAATAGGTTAGATTTTTTAGTTATTTTTTATTTTTGAATTTGTTGGATAGTTAGATTTATTTTTAAATATGTAATCTTTATTTTTAATAGGTTACATTTGAATAATTTCAAATATATTAGATTTTAGATTTATTTTTAAATATGTTAGATTATTGTATTTAATTTTGAAATATGTTAGATTTTACTTGTTAAAATAAGTTATTTTATTTATAAATAGGTTAGATAAATAGATTTGTTAGATAAATATGTTATATTTTCTTTTTTAAATTTTGAATATGTTAGATTATTGGATTTTATTTTGAAATTCGGATTTATTTTGAAATAGACTAGATTTTATTTTTTTAAATTCGGATTTATCTTAAATAGGTTAGATTTTTTAGTTATTTTTATTTTTGAATTTGTTGGATAAATAGATTTATTTTTAAATATGTTATCTTTATTTTTAATAGGTTACATTTGAATATTTTCAAATATGTTAGATTTTAGATTTATTTTTAAATATGTTAGATTATTGTATTTAATTTTGAAATAGGTTAGATTTTACTTTTTAAAATAAGTTATTTTATTTATAAATAGGTTAGATAAATAGATTTGTTAGATTTTGAATATGTTAGATTTTAGATTTGTTAGATTTTGTTAGATTTTGAAATTTTGAATATGTTAGATTTGTTAGATTTTAGATTTGTTACTTCAATATACAATAGATTTGTTAGATTTTGTTAGAGTTATAATTTAAATTTTGAATATGTTAGATTATTGGATTTTATTTTGAAATTCGGATTTATTTTGAAATAGACTAGATTTTATTTTTTTAAATTCGAATTTATCTTAAATAGGTTAGATTTTTTAGTTATTTTTTATTTTTGAATTTGTTGGATAGTTAGATTTATTTTTAAATATGTTATCTTTATTTTTAATAGGTTACATTTGAATATGTTAGAAATATGTTAGATTTTAGATTTATTTTTGAATATGTTAGAAATATGTTAGATTTATTTTTAATAGGTTACATTTTTAATAGGTTACATTTGAATATGTTAGATTATTGTATTTTATTTTGAAATAGGTTAGATTTTACTTTTTAAAATAAGTTATTTTATTTATAAATAGGTTAGATAAATAGGTTAGACATTTTAAAATAAGTTATTTTATTTTGAAATAGACTAGATTTTATTTTTTTAAATTCGGATTTATCTTAAATAGGTTAGATTTTTTAGTTATTTTTTTAAATTTTATTTTTTTATATTTGAATTAGACTTTATTTTTTAAATTTGAATTAAATTTTTTTTTTAAATTTTAATTACACTTATTTTTTTTTTCTTTTTCTTTTAGATTTTATTTTTTTAAATTCGGATTTATCTTAAATAGGTTAGATAAATAAGTTATATTTTATTTTTGAATTTGTTGGATAGTTATATTTATTTTTAAATAGACTTACAATTTTAAAATTTGAATTAGACTTATTTTTTAAATTTGAATTAGACTTATTTTTTTTAAATTTTTAAATTTTAATTAGACCTTTTTTTTAAATTTGAATTAGACTTTTTTTTTAAATTTGAATTAGACTTATTTTTTTTTAAATTTGAATTAGACTTATTTTTTTAAATTTTAAATTTGAATTAGACTTATTTTTTTAAATTTTAAATTTGAATTAGACTTATTTTTTTAAATTTTAAATTTGAATTAGACTTATTTTTTTAAATATATTTTTTAAATTTGAATTAGACTTATTTTTTTTTAATTTTAAAATTTGAATTAGACTTGTTTTTTTAAATTTTAAAATTTGAATTAGACTTGTTTTTTTAAATTTGAATTAGACTTTATTTTTTAAATTTGAATTAGACTTAGTTGTTTTTTTTTTTTTTAATTTGAAGTTCGGTCAAGCCTTCAAGGAGGCAGAGGCAGAGCCGCATAGGCTTCACTTATTTTTTTTTTTTCGTTTTTCTTTTTTCTTTTGAATTTCGGCCAAGCAAATTTGAGGCAGAGGCCAGAGGCTCTTCATGAGCCCTTTTTTTTTTTTTTTTTTCTTCTACTTACTTTAATTTAAATTAGTTTAATTAGTTTTTTTTTTCTTCTACTTACTTGAATTGTTTTTTTTTTCTTTTAATTAGTTTAATTTATATTTAATTTATATTTATGTTAGATTTAATTTGGATTTATTTTAGACGTAATTTAGATTTATTTTGAATGGATTTAATTTTAATATGTAGAACAAATGGCGGACGAACCTTGGATGCATAGAGTTTCCGCCGATTTTTTCGACCCTACGCCCGATGGTCAACATCAAAATATGGACGCAATAGAAAGTAGGATTCAACAACAAGAACCACAACTTTTTCCACAAAATTCCTCCCAAGTGCAACCGCCGTATCCACAAAATCCCTCCCAAGTGCCACCACCTATTTATCATCAACAATATCCTAACTATTATCCACAAAATCCATCCCAAATGGCACCACCTAATTACTATTATTCTAACCCTTCATATGGAGCAGGTACGGCTTCTACAGGATCGACTCAATACACCGCCCCTATAGGAAGCGGTCCCTCGACAAGTGTCCCGGAAATTGAAGTTGTCCCCGCAACCCAAGCCGAAGTTGTTGCTCTCATTCCCATCGAACCACCGAAGAAGAGGAAAACCAAGACACCCGAATACAAGGCGGATTGGTGGCGGTATTACGAGAGGACATTGAATGCGAGTGGAGTTGTCCGTACTCTAAAATGTAAGGTACGCGGTTGCAAGGTTATTTACGAGTATAAACTTGCAAATGGTATGTCCACTTTTAAGAAACATGCCGATGGTCATGCGAAAAAGGGTGAGTTACCGCAAGAAAATGCAGACCCGCGGTTAGTCCAAACCCTTATGAACCCGGATGGTAGTAGAACCCACCAAAGATATGATGAAAAAATAATGCTTAGAGAAGTTGCCCGATATATAGTCCACAAAGAACAACCAATTAGTATGGGTAATTGTAGTAGTTTTGCCCGGCTATGCATTCGGGGGTTAGCTCAACCATTGTATAAGAAAATCCATCATAGAAAAATGGTACGTGAAATGAAAAACCAGTTTATCCAAAAGAAAAACGAGCTACTAGCTACATTTGGATATGCCAATTATAATGTCTCCATTACCTCGGATATTTGGACGGCCGGTAAACACGGTCTAGGGTACTCTTGTATTACCGGTCATTGGATCGATGAGAATTGGGTTTTACAAAAACGGGTTTTAAGTTTTCGGGTGTTAGAGTCCCCGCACACTGCACAAGTTATTTACCATTCAATTATTGAGGTTTTACAAGAATATAATCTAAAAAGGGATTTACGGAACAAGATTTTTTCTATCTCGTTCGATAATGCTAGCAACAATGTAGCGTCTATCGATCATTTCATCCGGTCCCTAAACCCAATCATGAATGGTGCACTGTTTCACCAAAAATGTGCTTGCCATATACTAAACCTTACCGTAAAAGATGGCCTTAAAGTAGAAGCCGTAAAGGACTTGATAATTAAATTCAAGGGAGGTCTTGCCCATATTTATTCAAACCAAGAAAGAAAACAAAATTTCGCAGCTTTGTGCGAAAGAATAGGTTTGGGAAAAATGATGGTACTTTGGGATATAGACACCCGTTGGAATTCCACCTATAGGATGCTGCACTGATGCATTCCTTACAAGGCGGCTATAGGGGAGATGTTGAGATCGACGAACGAAGGACAAGCTTTGGAACTCACCGACCCCCAATGGCAGCGAATAATAATGCTTGCACAATTCCTTGGAACCTTTTTCACCGCAACCGTGAAATTATCTTGCTCGTACACACCGACGGCACATGAGTTGCTGCACCATCTCTACTATATTTCCAAGGTGTACCGTGATATGGAAGATAGGGATAGTGAGGATTCCCCTCTCCATCCGATCGTAGCAGCCATGAAGGCAAAATTTCTTAAATATTGGGAAGAGGTACCCCTCTTGACCGTTCTCGCAAACTGCCTCCATCCGACATACAAGAAGAAGTTCACGGTAAAATACTTCAAGCCTACAAGAGAAATCTAAAATTAAACTGGAGGGATGAGGAGCCCCGCGTACAAAAGGCATTGGAGGACATGTTTGCCATATACAGCGAAAGAAGAAATGCCGACCAACCGCCTCCGACCAGTGGCGTGAGGTATGAATATAAATATACATATGCTTTTAATATTTATTATTTATAATATCTACATTATTTGTCCACTAATTTTTTTCTATTGTTTTAATAGTCTATCCACACACAGCAGTACTGGATTGTTAGGCAATTTTCAGGATGATGACGACCCGACGGGATCCCAAGGTAACACGAACGAGTTAATGAGCTACTGTTTGGGGACCACCGAAGCCGAAGGAGTTGACTTCATGGATTGGTGGAGGAGGAATGCAACTGCCTATCCAACACTGGCGATGATGGCCCGCGACATATTTGCCGTGCCCGTGTCAACCGTCCCTTCTGAATCCTGTTTTAGCTCGACGAACAGGATCCTTACCGATAAACGAAGTAAGCTGGGTGCACATGTTTTCGAGAGACTTGTGTGCTTGAAAGACTGGATTGATGCTGAAAATCACACGCAACATGCCATGAGATTGGAAGTGTCATCATCCGGTGTCGACACTCAAGAAAGCGGTACCGAGGGACCTGAGCCTAACGAGGATTCGGACGGTGAGCAAGAGAACGACCTATGGTATATGAACAACGACTACTAAATAAGTACTGTCGGTATAAAATTCTAACATCTTTTAATCTTTATTGTTATTTTTTTAAATTATAATTTCTAAATATTTCAATTGTTTCATTTTAAAGAATAATTACTAACAAAAAAAAAAGTTAGAACTCCGCCTATGTTATTTTACATAGCCGGTCCCAAGCCCGGAATAAAGGAGGAGGGTAACTTTTGTTTTTAAATCTATTGTTTTAAAATAATTCGGTTTTAAAGATAAAAAATAATTCGGTTTTAAACTAATTCGGTATATCTCGGTTTTAGAATAATTTGGTTTTAGACTAATTTGGTTTTAACAAAATTCGGTTTTAACTTAATTTGATTTTGTTATAACAAAAATATATTGAGTTCAAATAAAAAAAAAAAAAAAAAAATGCCAAAAAAAAACGTCTCTGCCTCTGTCTGGCCCTCTCTGCCTCTCTGGAAACAGAAAAAAAAAACAGAAACCGAAAAAAAAAAAAACCGGACCGGACCTACCCGGACCGGACCGACCCCCGACCCGACCTAACCCGCCCCGACCTAACCCGTCGGGTTTAGACCGGGTTAGGATCGGCCGAGTTAGACCCCAACCCGACCCCCCCCCCCCCGACTCAACCCGTTGACCCGGGCTAACCCGTGCCCGAGTCAACCCGGGGACCGGGCGGGTTTGGACCGGACCGACCCGACCCGGCCCTTTTTCAAACCACTAATCACAACAACATCTCTCAATTTTTAGATTTTGTCTAGCCTTTCGAAAGATTGTGATTCGATCGCTCGAAGCACTGAACCAATATTCCCTGTGGATCGACCTCGATTATACTACTCGATAGGATTGTGCGCTTGCAGTCCGAACCGATAGCATTTTCGAGTTTATAAATATTAAAAGAAACATTGCTCTCTTTTGAGTGATCATGTTGCGGCATTGACTGCTGCTACCATTCGCTGCTTGGTCTGCTTGTTGAGTGCCATTTGCAAAGCATCGATCTTTGCGCTCAGCATGGATATGTCATCTACTCGGTGTATGCCAGGTGTTGGAGTTGGCTTCTTTCGCTCAGGGATCCAGTAGTGTTGGTTGATTGCAATCTCTTCAATTAGGTTGTAAGCCTCGTAAGGTTCCTTGTTCATGATTGCTCCCTCTGCGGAAGCATCAATAGATAACCTATCGGTAGGGTTTAGACCATTATAAAAAGTTTGGACAATCAGCCATCTTTCTAGACCATGATATGGACAACACCTTAACATATCCTTGTATCTATCCCATGCCTCACATAATGTTTCACCATCATTTGTTCAAAATTAGTAATTGCATTTCTGAATCTTGAAGTTTTGGATGGTGGGAAATATTTTGCAGTAAACACATTAAACAGTTGGTCCCAAGTTTGAATGGAATTGGCCGGTAAGGAAAACAACCATGCTCTTGCTTTATCTTTTAATGAGAATTTAAATAGCCTTAGCCTGATTGCTTCATCGGTAACTCCGTTGATCTTTATCACCTCGATATCCCAAGGAAGATTGACAAGTGAAGATGTGGATCTTCATTTGGAAATCCTCCAAATTGATGTTGCGAAACAATATTTATGAAAGCAAGTTTGATCTCAAAATTACGGTTCGTGACAGTTGGCGGGTTTATACTTGAATTAGGATCGTTCGCGCGTGGTACGCAATAGTCTCGTAGAAGTTTGGGTCTTGCTGCATTGTGAACTTCATTATCACCATTGCCTTCTTGTCTTCCATTGTTGAAAGGTGGAATCGGTTCGTTCGGTGGGATGTTCATGTTGATCGAATCTGAGTCTTCTTCGCTTTCAGAGTTACTTGAGGAATGACTATGATTGGTCCTTATCGGTGATGTGGAAGCGAATTGTCCTCTCCTACTTGTAATCCTTAGGGATCTCTGTACGGATGATTTGGCCAGCGTGCAGTGTCCTAAAAAGAAAAGAAAATTTGAAAATTAAACTAAAAATCGAAAATAAATCGAAAATAAAAAAAATAAAAAAAACGAAACTGAAAATAAAAGAAAAGAAAAATGCAGAAAATAAAAAGTCTAGGCGTCTCGAATTAATTGGATTCAATGGTCAAAGCAAGGGCGTCTCGCGAGGCCTTGCACAATGAACCGTTATTCCCCGGCAACGGCGCCAAAAAGCTTGATCACTCAAAAGAGAGCGATGTTTCTTTTAATATTTATAAACTCGGAAATGCTATCGGTTCGGACTACAAGCGCACAATCCTATCCAGTAGTATATTCGAGGTCGATCCACAGGGAATATTAGTTCAGAGTTTTGAGTGATCGAATTACAATCTTTCGAAAGGCTAGACAAAATCTGAAAATTGAGAGTTGTTGTTGTGATCAATGTAAATTAGGAAGCAATTAAAAGTAATTAAAATAAAGATAGAGATGAGAATTCCTAGGGTTTCGGCACACCATTGCCACTCAATCTGCTTTGATAATATATTCCCGTCGGGTCTGATTTCCTGTTGTTGTTTTATGAAAGACACCACATAGGTCACTGCGAGTTATGTTACGCAAGAATGACAGATCTTTCATCGAGATTCTACATAGGACACTGCGAGTTTTCTTACGCAAATGACTGATATCTTAAATACACAAGTTACTACACAGATCACTGCGATTTTCCTTACGCAAGTGATGGAACTTGGTTCGCGTTTTGTTGTTCTGGTTTACGGTTTCTCCGCTAAAGTTTTCTTCACATAAACCTAATAGATCTCAACGAGGCTAATTCGTACAAATAGTTTCTCTTACCATTAAAGTACTGTCACTACCCTAACGGATTAAACTAGATCATCGAAGTTAGATGAAGAGATAATAAATCACAAAAGCATTTCGATTAAACAACAAGAAATCATAATCAACAGAAAATATATATATCAAAACATCAAGAGTAACAAAGTTTACTGCCTAGCCCTAAGAAAAGAAACTTAGCCGCAGAACGGCATGGTTACAATCACTCCTCTCTTCTTTCTTTAATCAAATATAATCCTAATTACAAAGATCACTTCTTCTTCTGCTCAGGGGCCTTATATAGGAGTGGAGGGACGTCTGGTGGTTGAGTAGGGGCTAAGGAACTGATCTATATACAGCTGTCGGCAGTTAATCCCCAAGAGGCGCCTTCGGTTACGGTCCGTATTGAGACCTTGTCGCTGAGGGTTTTAATGCGTATCACTCTATCTCCTGGTCCGTATTAGGCAATACGGGCCGTAATAGAGACTTCGTCGATGAGCGTCGCTGATCCGATTGACCCGATTCTTGCTCCATTTGGTGTAAAATAGTCCCAAAATCTGTTTTCTGTAATAAAACACAAAGAAGGGTGACAGTAGCATTTTTCTCTAATAAATTAAACATAAGTGTGAGAAAATATGCAAAATCTAAGTCAAAATTCTACGTAATTTATCATTATTTTGACTCTGATCAATGTACATATGTACTTTTTTCCACGTTCTTTTACGAATCTGACACGTAATTATTATATGAAATGTACATTATTTGACACCTGTTTCTATGATTAGGGTCTACCATATGAGATAGAAGAAAAGTCAAGCCAGAAGGAAGCAACTGGTGCTTTATTTCAGCGGGAGCACCTTCAGATTGTGAAAATCGTTCAATTGAAGAGTGAAGATAAATGTATTTCTCGGCTAGTCAACAAATTGCATGCCCATATGAAGACCATTGGAAAAATTATAATAACAACACATGGTTGATGAAGATATACCCAGCAGAGTTTTTGTATAGACTTAGCTGCCTTAAACCTAGTATTTACCTTAGCCCAATATATAGCATGTGGCTTAGTTCTTTTAATTAGGTTAAGTGTCAGTATTTTGTTCCAGATATGGAAGATCTTTCACTACTAGAATCTCTGTTTTTACCAACGGTAGTAAAACGCATTTCCAAGTGTGTGAAGGGCTCATGGAAATAAATCGACTTTTCTGACACCATAAACTATTTCCAAGGGGCCGCCCATGGAAAAAGTTACGCATGGAAATATTTCCTGCTTGCCCATGGAAATGTACCATTTTCGTCCTTGGAAAAAGTTTTGCATGACCCGCGACCCGCCAAACAGACCAAAAAAAATATTTTATTGAAGGCGCATGGAAATACTTAACCACTTGCGCATGGAAATAAGTCTGAACAAACTGGACATAGTTTTTCCATGGGCTGGCCGTTGGAAATGTTTTTTTCATTCTGATTATAATATTTTATAGTGAAAGCTCATGGAAATACTGGGACAAATGCGCATGGAAATGTTTTACAACTCCAGTTTATATTATTTTATGCCTGGACAGAGTTTTTTCATGGGCTGACCGTTGGAAATATTTTGTTCATTCTGATAATAATATTTTATAGTGAAGGCTCATGGAAATACTGTGACAAATGCGCATGGAAATGTTTTACTAATCCAGTTTATATTATTTTATGGTTGAACATACTATTTCCATGAGCTAGCCCTTGAAAATGTTTTGTTTATTTTGTTTATATTATTTTATAATGAAGGTTCATGAAAATATTGGACCAAATGCGCATAGAAATTTTTTATTCATACAGTTTATATTATTTTATGGTTGGACATACTATTTCCATGAACTGGGCCCTTAGAAATATTTTGTTTATTTTGTTTATAGTTGACCAAATTATTTCCAATAGAACAACCGTTAGAAATATTTAATTCCTGGAGATAGGAACGTTTTTGTATATTTTAGATCTCCCTTTAAATTGTCTAAATAAATAAATCACAGCAACAAACAAGCAATATTGTGATAAAGTGAAACATTAGATTGATAACTTATATTTTGGTATTTGGAATAAGCTAATATATTTAATTTTGATACAAAACATTGTGACAGCAATCAATATTAAATTGAGAAGAACCGAAACATTAGAATGAAAACAAAAATTTTGACACTTTGAATAAGCCAATATATTTAATTTTGGTACAAAACATTGTGACAAATAATAGCAGGACATAAGATCTCCATTTGAATGCCCCTTGTGTATTCATGCAATTTATGTTTTGAAACATATGAGTGTGAGTAAATGAGTAAAATTAGTATAAAATCTAAGCAAATAATCATATTCAACCCTACCAACTCAATCTTAGTGTCTCAATTCAGTGCCCAACAGTACCATTGCCGGTACAATTGTAAAACTATTACAGAGCTTAGTAACTTGCAATTTCATAAACGACATCACAGAATCACAGTCAACGATTATAGATATCAATTTTCACCTGGTACAGGAGGAATATATTAATTAACCTGAGACCTATTAATTAAACTCAATCGAGTAACATAAACAAGTAAATCTGTACGTGTAATTAATATATACACAGTAACACAGTTGAACAAGCCTATCAAATTAATTAACACCAACTTCTTTAATAATCTGAAACTAATGGTAACTCAAATCCCAACAGACATTAACGATATTTAATTGAATATGATTGAAACCAAAATCCAATTTAATCCAAACCAGATTGACCGGTTAAAATCAGATATGAACCCAAACAAGAATGTGTCAGCACCCGATTTATTCGACCTAAAACATTCAATGTGATAATTTTATAAACCAAAAGCATACCTTATGCTATTTAACTGGACACCAAACTTGGTTACACCAAGTTTCGTGCTATGCAACACAACCATCCAATCTGAGTCACGTTTAGTGAAATAATGCAATATAAGTTTAATATGTCATATTTATAGCAGGTATTCACAAAAACGAGAATGGAAATTATAAAGGAAAAAGAGGGAAATATTTTACAAACATACCCTCCATAATATGATCTCATATCATAATTTGCCTCAAAGTCTTTTTTCGCTGGCTTTCCATAGACACCTACCTGAGATTCTAGCCAGTATGGTGCCTTCTCCAATCTTAAAGGCCACTGGTATGGACAATGGGACCCACGCATAGTTGACTCAACTGGTAACTTGTGCATGCACGCCTGCAAGGATATATTCCAGCATACAATTGTTATAATACGGAGATCAACATAAGGATTAGATTTCAGAAGAAAAAATTAATTAACCTGTTATTTGTTCAAATATTTTCTATGCTTAAAAGGACTTCATCTTCCTAATCTTTTGTTAGAAATATAAATCTATGCATAGTACCTTAGCAGAAAAGAAACATTAAAGGGACTAGTAGATTTTTTACCAAATGAACTAATACAAGGTTTTCACAGCATATAATTAAAGTCGACATAGTTAAATAATAATTAAAGGTGATTAGTAAAGTAATATTGCAAGGTAAATAAAAATTAAAGGTGTTTTGCAAATTGCAACCAACATTATTCATCTGTAAGCCTCGAACAACAAGTCAAAGTGATCCCCAGGCCGCAAAAGCAGCTTCTCCATGCAACTTTCTTAAGACAAACATAAAGAAAAAGACATAGTACCATGAAGTGCATGATGGCTTTAGGCACAAAATCTTCAACATTCTTCCTCACAATAACATAATATGATTTCAACAACAATTTTGTTATTGCAATTTCTAGTGCCTCTTGCTCCGTCTGGTGCTCTGATGGCTTCAATACTTGTATAATTTCATTTAACCATATAGGCATGAACCGAGAGAGCTGGATATCATATGATCCCGTTCAATACTATCTAGGTAAAACTGCACCAGGCACATACCTCTCTCAACTGGATGATGGATAGAGCCTGATCAAAAGCATTGATAGATTGGGCTGGGCTGGGATACTATTATAGGCCGATTTATTCATTGAGAAGTTCTCTTTTGGAGCTGGTGGGGCCCGATCTTCTCCTCCCCAAAAAATTGAAGAGATACCCCAGCTTGAGGTGCTCTTCTCACCTGAAATTAAAAAAAAAAAAAGCATTCCTATATCAGATTTGCTCTAGGTCTCTTTTCTGAGGCCTTCTCAAGATCAATCCCATCCTGTATATAACCATACTCCCCATTAAGTAAAGAAAAATAAGAAATCAACAACAATTGCACAAATTTCTTCACAGGTCACACAAACTTTGATTTGTTACCCACCAGTAGTTGCAATCTCAATTTGTTCCAATTTAGTCATTTCATCAAACACCTTGTGTGCACATAATCAAACACCGGTATACAACTAAAAAAACTACAAAAATAAACCTTGGCACTGTCAGACTTGATTGTTAGTTTGATCCGCCCAAAAATCAACCTTGGGAGCAGTGGTTTCTTCAATCGCAGCGGCCGATCAGAATCTGAAGTGGCGGAGGGAAAGGGGGGAGGAGTCGAGGAGAGAGAGAGAGACAGTGAAAGTGAGATAGTGAATAAAAAATCCAGCTAAGAGGAAGGCGGTAAGAATTGGTTTTAGAGGGAAACGAATTGGTTTTAGAGGGAAACGAAGAGGAAGGCGGTAAGAAAGAAAAATTCAGCTAAGGAGAAAAGATGAATTTTTCAGAGAGGATTCCTCTCTGGATGCAATAGGGGAACAAAAAAAATTGGGAAGTACAGATTTTAACAGAGCAGTTTTAGCTTCAAGAAGTTTGTTAAATATTTTGGATGCTCTTTAAATTATATATCAGTGTGCTGCATAAAATAAAAAGTGCTCTGCTAACAAAATCGCCCAAATGAAGACATCAGGACCCTTCATTGCTTATCAAACGACTCGGAACTTGATATTTACTAATTATGTGATGCATGTACAACAAATATTATGAAAAAAATTGAAAAAAAAGAATTAATTTTTTTTTACATCTTTTATGGCCAAATCATACTTGTAATTGTCAATTTTGTAGACTTTCATCATTATTTGCCCCTTCAAATTTAGCAAATATTCGTGGACCGTTCATTTTTACACCAACGATCGACGGTCGATCTGTAATGAAATGATTTCAATTTTTTTTTTAAGTGATCTAAGAAAAATATTGAAGGTAACCAACACATAAGTTATGAAGTTTAATTATATCTGAGCTTCGATCCGACGTGAAGTGTGTATAGCCCTTCGATGTTTCAATATTCTGTCGACTCGATGGAGAGGTAAATAAAATTATTTTTTTGTCAAACTTTGATACATGAAAATAAATACAGTGCTCTTTAATTTCAACGGTTCCGATCGACAAGCGGATGACATATTTCCGTGCACCTTCATTAACTCACAAACTAGAGTTTATGTTTCATAAGACATATACTCTTGCTTTAGGAGTTAATGAAGGCGCATGAAAATATGTCGTCCGCTGGTCGATCGGAACCGTTGAAATTAAAGAGCACTGCATTTATTTTCTTGTATCAAAGTTTGACAAAAAAATAATTTTATTTACCTCTCCATCGAGTCGACAGAATATTGAAACATCGAAGGGCTATACACACTTCACGTCGGATCGAAGCTCAGATATAATTGAACTTCATAACTTCTGTGTTGGTTACCTTCAATATTTTTCTAAGATCACTTAAAAAAAAATTTGAAATCATTTCATTACAGATCGACCGTCGATCGTTCATGTAAAAATGAACGGTCCACAAATTTTTGCTAAATTTGAAGGGGCAAATAATGATGGATTTCTATAAAACCTACAACTATAAATATGGTTTGGCCATAGAAAATGTAAATAATTTAAAAACATTTGTATTGACTTTTTTTCATATTATTTGGTGTACATACATAACTAATTTGTAAATATCAAGCTCAAGTCGTCTGATAGGTAATGAATGGTCCTGATGGCTTCATTTAAGAGGATGTGGATAAGTAGTCTCTATTCTATGAGGTAACATAATATTGTTGTTTAGATCTGATCCTAGATGCACATGTTCTTTTAATATGCGTGCATAATAATGATCAAACGGTTCTGATCTAAACACAAATATTATTTTACCTCAAAGTTTATGAATTATCTCCAGTAAATACGATACAAATTCTTTTATTTTTCCTCTCTGGACTTAGCGAGATCTCTCCTCTCCTCTGTGTACTTTCTTAATAAACCAAGCACGATTGTACCAAAACCCAAAATTTTCACTTTCCCTCCTTTGGTTCCCTCCAAGCTCTCCCAAAATTCTTTTCATATCCCGTTTTCCTTCGCCGCTCTCTCTTCCTCACTAAACCCTAGCTTGCTAGCCATCACCATCGCCACTCTCCCTCTTCCTCACAGATCGCCTGTCTCCCTCACCATGCCTCCGTCGCCCCTACTCCCTACCTCCTCCGTCGCACCCGCACCCTAAAGTAACCCTAGCCACTACCTCGTCACACCCTAAACCCTAGCCACCACCTCCGCTGCTCACTCTCTAGCCGTGGATGCCTCAAACTCTTAGCCTCCAGCGAAAAAGAAGCGAGTTGAGCATAGCTAGTTGCCCAGTCCATTAGATGCAGTGAATCCCCAAATTGGCGACGTTGAGAAGTCAAAAGGTTCAGCCATATCTCCTTCGCTCTCTTTTGTGAGATTAGTTCCTTAGAGAAGTGTAAATTTGAAGGAGAAGGAGAATGGTGCTCTGTCAATACTAGCTCCGACTCTCCCGTCAAATGTTGAGCAACTTTATTTATCAGCGATTTCCAAGCAAAATTCTTTGATCTTGCTCAGGTACCAGTCCTTATGCCAAATCAATTTATCTCTCCAATTTGATTTGCTCATTTATTGTCTTTTTGTCATGCAATTAGGCACTACACGTGTTTGATGAAATTATCACAAACTATGGATGTCAATGGAAAGCAAAAATCTTTTATGATATATCTTGATCCGCAACTTTCGGAAGTGCAGGTAGAAGAATTAAGGAGCAAAAATCTTTTATGATGAAATTATCACAAACTATGTGGTCGATGTGGTACTGGCACACACTGGCCAGTATATTTCGTCTCATATTAAGTAGCACATTACTAAATTCAGGCATCATACCTGGTTTATTTGCAAAAATAAAGAATGAACAATTTCCTGCACACCACTGATTTTTTTTTAAATATATGTACAATTTCCTGTGCACCACTGGACAATGAGAAATTTCTAACACAGTGCTCTAAATTAAATGATAGTTTACATTGCAATCTATGTTCTC
Source organism: Carex littledalei (assembly GCA_011114355.1). Taxonomy (NCBI): domain Eukaryota; kingdom Viridiplantae; phylum Streptophyta; class Magnoliopsida; order Poales; family Cyperaceae; genus Carex; species Carex littledalei. Next base: position 5,168,693 of record CM022085.1, on the reverse strand, counting down.
TCTCTCAGGTGCGTTCTCTCTCTCTGAGTTGCAATGCTTATTGTATTTTGGTTAAATCAAAACCCTTCTATCTGAGTTGTGGTAATTGGTACTGGTAAAATTTAAGTGAATTTCAGATAAACCAGAAATTGCTAGTGACTTGTTACCTTCAAAACAAACCTTATGCAGCGTACAATATATTAAAAGGTACTAGTATTACTTGCTGCTTATGTATTATGCCTTTTTCATTTGTTAAGTTATTTAATGGTAGAATTAGTAGGTATGTTGTAAAGAAAAACCAATGCTGCACTTATTAGTTGGTTCAATTAGTTTAGTTTCAACTTAAGGAAAGAAATGGACTCAGGAAAGTAGGGGCACAATTGGTAATATTACGGATTTTGCATTTTGTGTTGACCAATAAATGCCATGATAATATTGGATAATTTTTTTCTTTGAGATAAATATTGGATGAAATTCTAGTCAGACTTGAGTTTAAATTGTCGAATTTACAATTTATTGGAAACTTTATCTTTTCTTTTGTTGATTTTAGATGACTGTAATTCTTTGTAAATGATTAAGGTTTAAAATGCCGCAGTCGAGGTACCTATTTGCATTATCGTGTTATAGAATGGATCTAGTTAAAGAAGCAAAAGCAGCTTTGTGCCCTCCTAATGAACCCAATTCAGAGGTACTAACTTACGTTTCTATATTATATTTGCTACTACCATACTGGTATCTCCCACAGTTAATTGCGTGTTTTATGCGAAAAGTAATTAGATTAAATGTATGTTCTGTTAAATATCACTGGTTTGTTGTGTTTGCCTAAAATGAGAAACCAAGGCAAGAACAGATTGTGAAATGATAGAAACTAGACAAGTGTGTAAGGGTAATCTAATTACTTTTTGTTGGGTTCAATATACTGCCACCACTCACCAAACCAAATTATGTAGTATGCTTCCCTCTACATTCTTCTTGTCATATAACTAGATAAGAACATATTAATTAGTTTATGTTTTGATTATTATGATATTTAACTATAATGCAGCATTGCGGTGAGAGAAATGCAGCATTGGACTTGATTAAGGAGGTAAATAAAAAACTTCTGAATTAATTAATTTTTGTTGAGGGATTGGCCTGGTTTCAAGAAGCAAGTAAATAAAGTAAATGGACTGTCAAATTTAGGAGGCTAATCTTTGAAATTGATGTTTATACTTTTTCATTATTATTTGTATTTAACATCATTTTACCCAGAGCAACAGATGAGACATTTGCTTCTAACTTGTACAACAAATTTGAAGTACACAAAAAGGTTTTCGAAACCAAAGCTTTCACGCACTGTCTTTACAATTGAATTTGTAAAATAGGTTTGCAAGCTTTGGCATCACTTATTTAAAATGGAAAAGGAATGTCATGACACTTACTAACTTCTATTTTTGATACATTGAATTTCAGGATAATAAAATAGAGGTGTGATCTAGCTTCAAATTTGAAATATAAGGTTGACTGATGGAGTATCAACCTGCTCTTCTAGTGGGGGGCAAAATCTACATTTTAGGCATAAATACGTATTTAGAAGTTATATCATATGAACATTTTTGGGGATAAAATAGTTTGTAAATTTTTGTTAATGGTTGGTGGGTATATTTAGAAGTTTATTTTAGTAAATGTTGTTTTAATGTTTTTTTGGTCTTTGGCACAATGGGTGCTTGATTAAACTTTGTTGATCGATGCTTATTACGTTATTTCTCTTTATATTTTAATGTGTTAATGTTAATCTGGTTTAATAGGAGTGGGAAATATAAAAGTATCGGGTTGGTACAAGATTGATATAGGAGGATATTGTAGAAATAGGGATGCTGATATGATGTCATTTATGGTTATTATTTCCATGGGTGTATATCTATGCAAATATTAACCCTTGGAAATACTCAGTGGGTTCCAAGTTTGTTATCCCTTGGAAAAAACTTGGTGGGCCCCACCTTAACCATCCTTGGAAATACTTGGTGGGTCCTAGGTTCGCCAACCCTTGGAAATACTCAGTGGGGCCCACCTCAGTCATCCTTGGAAATACTTAGTGGGGCCCACCTCAGTCATCCTTGGAAATACTCAAGTGGGCCCCGTTCACAATCCCTTGGAAATAATCCTGACAGGGGCCAGGTGTGAAACTATTTCCATGCGTGTCTTTTCCAAGGGGCATCTCATGGAAAAAGTAAAAAAAACTATTTTCAACGGGTAGCGCTTGGAAATGATAGTTTTTTTGAGTTTTTCCATGGAGGCTTCTTGCGACGGTAGTATTTTCAAGGGCGGCCGTTGGAAATGACGTTTTTTGGGCTTATTCCAATGGGTAGCCGTTGGAACAAGCCATTTTTCTCCCCTTGGTAAAAACGGAGATTCTAGTAGTGTTTTGTCTGGCTACTATGTTAGTGCCAGGTTATTTTGGCTATATGTGAACATCAGGCATGGAGTGGTATTAATGATGCTGAGAGGAGATAAAACAGTTTGAACTTGGTTGTAATTTAACTTATATTTCTGTAATGAAATAGGCTTATAGCTTTTTAACTCAAATTTAAAAAAACCAACATATGGTTGATCTTCCATTTTGATGAGAGTTTTTGAAGTTTATATATGTTGATTTAATCTGTGTTTTTTGTTTTTGTTTTTAACTCTTAACGATGGAGATGCTATCTCTTGGTACTTTTAGTGACATGATCTATGTTTTGTGTTTCCAGTGCTTCTCTGCATGTATTAACGAATTAGATGTTACAAATCATTATTTGAATGTTACAAATTTAACTTTTAAATCGTTTGTTGAATGATAATTAAATTTACAAAATGCACCAAATTAAATAATATTCTTCCAAGTTCCTCTGAAAAATATTCTAAAAGTCACTATGGCAACGGATAAATATAAAAATATAAAAAATATAACAAATTCTGTTGTCTTCCTCTGAATATATATATATATATATATAAATATAATGTTTCCTCTCTTTCCTCTACAATTCTGTTGTCTTTCTCTTTCCTCATCGTTACTCCTATAAATTTGGTACAACAGTAAAATAGTAATAAAGTAGTATTGTTTAGACTTGTTTTATTGTTTGAGATCAATGGCATGTCCAAATCCAATTAACTAATAAAATTGTATTTAATTATGATTAGATCGAAGAGAGGAAACCGATGTGAATGAAGACAACTTACAAAGGATCATAATAACGAAACAAATGGATTTAGAAAGCGCATACCTCAGATTTAGGCCCAATCGGCCCATATTTCGAATTTATTAGCTTATGCGATCTTTTTGCTTCTATATGCACAACAGTCAACAGCACAAGGTGTGTGAGAATTAGTTGAAGTGAATATTTTTACGCATACCAAATCAACACTGATCGCCATACAATACATAATTTTCCTTTAGGCACATTTTAGTCTTTCTAAAATCCAAGGATAAAGGAAAATAAAGTTTTTTTGTTTTATCTTACTATCAAACTGATGAGCCTACTGTAGGGAATTTAAGTACAACTTGAGAGAAATGCTTGCTGTATAATCAACTAATGAGAGAGATGAGTAATATTAGCACCGTACCAGTTGGTACCAAAAGAGTTCAAGGTCAAAATGTACAAGCCAAATTAAGATAATATGAGATCAAGCATAAGCACAAATGACACCAAATTTACGTGGAAAACCCTTTCAACTTAGAGGGTTAAAAACCACGGGGCACACCGGCAAATATCCACTATACCAACAAAACGGGTACAATTGTTTTTCTCAAGTTTAAGCCCTAAACTGAGGTATACACACAGTAATAAAGAGAAAATTCAAGAGATAACATATTACGGAGAAATATCTGTTTCAAACCCCAATTTCATTCAAACCCAAGCCAACTCTAGATTTGAGAAAACAAGAAATTCCTTTCTTACAGACAAGGAAAAAGTTGATCAAAATAGTAAAATCGGAGAGACTAACTAGCTCTTCGTTTTCTTCTTCTTCACCACCTTCTCTTCTCTTCTCCTTCTACTTCTCTCTTTTTCTCTTTCCGCCTTCTCTCTGTGTCACTCACGAAGCAACAGCAGCCACCCTTTTTTTTTTTTTTTTTTTTCTTTTGTTTCTTTCTTTTGCCTAAATGGGCTGGACCCAACGGCCCAACACCTACTCAGAAATGAAAGAAGGCCGACTCCAATTTTGGTGGGATGTCTTTTGCTCATGAACCTAATGGATGCTAAATCGAACAATTCTCCTTTTTGCTCTGTGATTTCTGAATGGGGGCAGAGAAAAAGCGTATCCAAAACAGGCAAACAAAAGGATGACCGTCCGATTAGAACTCTCCAAGGACCGTTGTGGATCTCAGCCGCACGGGCCCGTTATCCTTCCACCGTTGAGAGCGAGAGGTGTTCGCTGCTCTGTGAAACCAGCCTCACGCATTCCCCTCTTCTCTACGATCCACTCAACTCAGGCCTTCGCCTAAGCAGCTTGGATCAACTGCCCAACTTGGAACGGGCGGGCCAACACAGAGCAGATGAGATCCGGTCTACAGAGGTGAACCAATCGTTCAAATCATCCAGTGCCTCCGCTTGGATTACAAGCCCACGCTACTGAGCTCGGCGATAGATGGCCTACGCATAGGTAATATAAAGGCTATGCTATTTTTATTATTTGCCATAGTGGGATTAAGAAGTTCAAACCGGAACAAATCTTCATATCTGTAGATTAGATGTGGAATTGCTTCATGCTACCTTTCATATAGCGTTCTACATTGAATTTGATTTTGGGTGAATTGATCATGTTCGGCTCTCTTATCACGGGACTAAGAAGTGTCAAACCGGAAAAATTCTTCATGTCTGTTGATTAGATGTGGAATTGCTTCCTGCAACCTTCATATTGCGTTTGAACTTAGAAAATGAGTTTGATTTCAGATTTGTTGAGTGGATCTGGAATTCTTCGTGCTTCGGCTCCCTTATCATGGAAGAGGATTGCCAATTGGTGTTGGAGCTTACATGTTTGCTGAAATGCCTCTGATGGGCATCGCCCAAAAGCATGGATCTTTGCGTGGCGTTCGCCGGTGCTTGTGACTTGTCCTTGGGGACTTATTTTGTCTACTGCTATGGTGTACATGTAATTGGATGGATCTTTGTGTGGCGTTCACCGGTGCTTGTGACTTGTCCTTGGGAACTTATTTTGTCTACTGCTATGGTGTACATGTAAAAAATTCTAAACCCTTGATTGCTAGAGCTGGTGTTGTTCTATTTGCTCTTGGATTTATTGATGCTGTGTAAGGTTTCTTGTTCTCCTGATAAGACTTGTTATTTATTTTATTAGCATTTATAAGAAAATTACCTGAAACTGATCTGGGGCATTGAAATTTCCAAGACTTTACAAAAAGAAACAAACATTAGGTGCTTGTCTGATGAGGTTTCGGTTGGGAATAACTAGTGATTAACAAAATTTTGAAGTTCTATGTTAATTTGAAACCACCTGTGAATCTTGTGTTTGAAGTGCTAATAATTGGCAATAATGCATATATTAAAACTTTGAAATTAAGAGAGGCAAACTTTATTTTGCCAATGAATGAACTGTGCTGATAAGAGGCACGAAATAGTTGTTTCTATTGGTGTAACTAAATTTCTTGAAAAGATTTTCTAGATGTGTATATTGCTCCTGACTTTTGTTTGGTGTTAATAAAAAAAAATTCTACGAGTATAAAAGTTAAATGTCATTTGATTTTCCTATTTGCTTTTGTTGATGTACAAAATAAAATCAGGGTTACAAAAACGTTACATTTTATCATAAAAGTTTGATGGATTAAACTTTGCTGCCGATTTGTTCCCAAAAATCGTTTATCTTGCATAGAGGCAGCAATTTGGACAGGTCAGGTCAGGTCAGGTAATTTCTGGCTGTATAAGGGTATTCAGGCTGTCTCATGTCTCAATTTGTTTCAGGTTTCACCTTTTCAGGTCTCAAGTCTGATTTCCGGTCGCAGGTATGGGTAAAGGTCTTTTAGACTCAAATGGGTTTAAACAGGGGCACAAGTCAGGTTGAATGGGTTTAGGCGGTGTCAAGTAGGTTTGGTTTGGTTCTGGTTTAATATGGTATCTGTTAAGTTCTTTTGTACCAATACCAAGTTCTGTAAATTTATGATGGCTACTTAGCTACAATGTAATTACAGCTTAAAGTAATCACATTGTAAACAAAAAGCTAGTTCATTAGAAAGCCAGATGATAAGGCAAATCACAGTATGTGGTTGAGTAATCTGGAACTGGTACGCATTCAGGATTCAGCCATTACACATTAGTATTTGCTAGGCTCCTTATAGCAACAACTGGATGTAAATTATTTTTTATTAAAAAAAAAAAAAACTGGTTGTAAAGGTGTCATTACCAGAGAGAATGAGGAGCTGCTAAAATTGAATCCTATCATCCCAGATATCTGAGGTGTAAGTGATAAATCTGACCGTTCTTTTAACTTGGCACAAATTTCAAAGTAGACCCTACAGTCTCAATTGTCACCGGATTGAGTAGAATCAAGATAATACATAATATAAGACCTATGATTGTAACAGATACAATCAAGATAATACATTCCGCTCTCTTATCTTTGTATCTAATTACAAATCTTACAGTAGAACTAGAATGCACTTTAACCTCGTCAAGTTCTTGGTAAGCTTAACTTCAATGTTCAATATCTATTGAATTAGCTTCAAACGACAAATTCAAATTGTTGAAATTAATCTAATTCACAAGTGATGTGTTTACATATTAAAATTTTAAATTAATTTAGTATAACAAACAGTAAAAAAAAATTTATAGTTAATTTGAATTCATCTATTTTTCAAACATTAATTGACAATTTGACTTTAAACAAAATTAATTCAAAAATTTAAAAACTTTGCATGTAAATGTATAACTCATGAAGTAGTTCATTTTCAACAGTTTAGATTCATTGTTTAAAGTCAATCCGATAAGTTGAGACTTAAGTTCACCAAAAGACTTGATAAGCTTAAGAATAACCTAGTTCTACTTTTATTTTATAGACGTTTAATATAACTTTATGCAAAACTTAATTTTTTCCTCAACATTTATTTCCGATTCAAATATAAACAATATATTGAACAATTCTGAACTGAACTCGTCCCTTGAATAATAAGCTTACTTAGATTAAAATAAATAAATGAGAACCAACCTTCTAGTCTGAATTGAACTTGTCCCTCGAATAATAAGCTACTAAGATTAAAAAAAAAAAACAAATGTGAACTAACACTTAATTTAGGGACAAAGACACACGTCTTTTATGTAAGAGGTCATATAAGTTGAAATTTAGATAGAAAAAATTCTTTATAACAAGGTTGAAATAAAAAATGTATTGAGTGGCTTGACTCCGTTACTCATTTTAAAAAAAAGAATAAAAAGAAAAATGGAGATACAATACGGTGACAAATTTGTTTGCCTTTTCCATCATGAGAAAAAAAAGCATTGGACGTTTCCTTTGTTTACAAAGTTAAAGTGTATGTCTTATAAAACCAAGTACCAACTCTTGAAAAACAAACATTCAAGCGCATCCTGCAAATTGACTAATACAATATTATCTCTCATGGCTCCCGGGCATCTCCTTTTCTCTCTTCACATCCCTACAATCACAATCCTTCTACTTCTATCAACAAGTGCAAATTGTTGCTTCACCCACATTTTCTGCTTCGGCGACTCGATCAGCGACACTGGGAACTACCTGAAGTCTATTGGCGACGGCTACGACCCCATTCGTAACCTGCCATATGGGGAGACTTATTTCGGCCGTCCCACTGGCCGGTTCTGTGATGGACGGATAATACTTGATTTCATTGGTTAGTGCACTTTACTACTCATAGGTTCCTTCCTTCTATATATACTGAGTTGTTTCTTATGAATTTAGGGATAGAATTAGTAAAGTAACAAACAAGTACCTCACACATTTCGGGAATAATCCCAAGAATGTTTCACAAAAATTAATTAGTTAAATCAATAAAATTTGTAAAATTTTACCCACATATTTTAAAAGTTTAGTAGTTATGTTTTAACAAGGAGATTGAGTGGCTTATATTTCATTGATTAGCGGAAGCATACGGGTTGCCATTTATCCTGCCATATCTCCCCGGAGAGAGCACAAAAGTAAACTTCCTGCATGGTGTGAATTTTGCTGTTGGTGGCGCCACAGCACTGAACAATTCCTTCTTTGAATCCATGGGAATCGAGGTGTTATGGACAGATTACTCGCTTAGCACTCAGCTTCAGTGGTTCAAGAAATTACTACCTTCAATCTTGGAAGAACCAGGTATTATCCGAATGAATCCTCTTGTTTATGTTTATTTGGGATTCATGGGTGCACAGCATGTATTTCTCTTAGTACCAATACAACAAAAATTGATTAAATTAAAGCACTAGCTAGCTAGGTACTTTTTTGTGTGATGAGTCTCTAGTTTTTATTTTTATTTTTTATTAACAGTCTCTAATTCTTTTATGATTCTGTTCGTATAGTTCTGTTCTATTTCTTAAATTATTATCTTTTGTGTGAAAGAGAGATCAGAAGAGAGAGAGACTGTTCAGGTTTTGTTTGATAGCTTTTTGTTTCTCCTTTTTTTTGTTGGTTGTAATCGGCCTCAAAAGTCATAAGGAGAGGGAGAAAATCAATAGACCTCTTTATTAAGCCAACAATAAATATTAGCCAATAATTCATATGTTCCAATTCAACTTAAACGGATGTGACAGTTTATCTAATTTTTCTTTTTAAAAAGAAGAAGAAGAGATTTCTTTCTCTAAATGCGTTGATGGCAGGTATGGTGATGTGCTATCCCTTTGTATTTTATTCATGCAAGACGACATCATGGCCCATGATTTCCTGAATACAATATTTTTCTATTTTAAAGAGTAAATTTTAAATTTTCTCCATGCTTCATTATAATAATGACAGCTATTAGTTCTTTCTCATCAACTATTTATAATATTGAATAAACAGAAAGCAACGTGCTTTTGTTTATTCATACTTTATGTACAGAATTGCAAATATTATTCACAAATTAATAAATTGAACCGTGCAGGATACGGCAGATCTATCATGAGCAGTGCTCTGTTTGTGGTGGGTGAGATAGGAGGAAACGACTACAATTATCCATTATTGTTTCAGAGGAGAACACTTGATGAAGTCCGAACCTTTGTCCCTGATGTAATCAGAACCATCAGTTTAACAATCCATGTACACATTCTTTTTCTCTTCTCTTAGCCATTGTTTCTGATGCAAAATATCATGGTATTGAAAGTGATAATTATTTGAAAAATAGAGTTGGGGTAATGTATGACTGGGATCTTAATTAAAATACAATTATACAGGAATTGATCAGTCGTGGAGCAAAAACATTATTGGTTCCAAATAATTTCCCGATAGGATGCGTCCCGGTGTATCTTACGTTGTTCCAAAGCCAGAAAAAGGAAGACTATGACCCAGAAACAGGATGCATCAAGCGCTTAAATGAGTTTGCAAAGTACCACAATGCAATGCTTTTGAAGGAGCTTGAAATGCTTCGGCTTCTTTATACTGATGTTACTATTATCTATGCAGATTACTATGAAGCTTCCATGAACATCTTTCGCAATCCAAAGAAGTTAGGTAAGATTTTGCAATCAAAGTCAGCAAGACATACACTCAAGAAGCCACCAAAATCTTATGTGGCTTATATCAATAATGATTATTAATTGTATGTCACTATATATGGTCCCAAAACTTTGATTTGACTTTTTCGAATTCGAATAAGATATATAATTGCAAAATAGAACTAAGAAAATACTCATTTGTAAAAGAACTTATTAATCTATTATGCAAAAGAAAATAATATACTCATTACTTAGTGATTCATTTTGCTGAGCTATAAATTCTCTTGTATTTGGTTTTGCATAAGCATCACTTTCTTTTTTTTGATGGTTGCATAAGCATCACTTTCAAGCAGATAAGAAATATTTTAGAGTGTTCTTCTATTTATGGTGTGCACTAATTAGATTCACTAAAGTAACTATATATGCAGGGTAATATAGTTTAATTTATTCCATTATTATATCGATATACTAAAACGTAACATCCTTCTCATGTTTATTTATAAGCTAGTAATTTTAGCCACTTTTTTTGTGTAGGTTTCAGTTATCCTTTAATGGCATGTTGCGGGGCCGAAGGACCTTACAATTACTCATCATTTTCATCCTGCGGAAACCAAGGTTCTACAGTTTGTTCGGACCCATCAAAGTACGCATCATGGGATGGACTCCACTTGACAGAGGCTGCTTACAAGGCGATTGCACATGGAGTGCTACGAGGGTCGTACTCTTACCCTCCCATCAGTAACACTTGCTACGATATCATGCATGATTCGGGGAACCTTCTTCTCATTCCCTCTAACGCAATGTAAATGGATGAAATAGACAACATATACGCAAACCATTCTTGAATCTTGATTGTTATTTTTGTTTTAGATTAAAAGAACAGCAAGACAGTCCATTGAAATTTCAAAGACTTATTAAAAAAAAAAAAAAAAAAAACTGATTTGGCCAATTTATATTACAGTTGCCTTTGGATGATGCTTCAGCCCAAAATAGTCTTTAATTAAGATTGGAACTGTTGTACTGGAGTAAGGCCAAGTTCAGGTCTATAAAAGATATTCTCAAATTTCGGGCCATATCTTTTCGTTTTTCTTAAAAAAGAAAAAGAAGATGGAGGTCAACTGGTCAAGCCTTCAAAATTTATTGCTGGCTATGTTCATTAATATTGAAGGCAATGACTTTATTCTGCCGTTACAAGTTGGAATTTCAAAATTTTCCCTTCCGCGTTTCCACCTGAATAGCAAAATGTAAGGAATATGATTTGGCTAATCCAAGGTTTCTCCTCAGCTCAAAATGCATATCCCATATATATGATCATTAAAGTTTGTTTGACCATTCCAATTGTTAGTTCTAATTAGGAAAAGAAGAATAATTAAGCTTAATTAATATATAGCTTTCTGAACACTCTTGTATTAATTAATTAAGCTAAAAAAAAGAAAAAAAGGTTAACTTCATAAAATTAGTCCTACCAGAACCTCATGTATTCGCATGTCTTATTCTTATTCTAATCATGCAACCTGAAGTTCTTGGTATCAAGGGCAGGTTAGCAGCAGCCCAAGAAAAACTGATCAGCGAAACTGAGGAGAAATTTGCAGAACAAGGAGGAGAAGTTGGCGTCTCTGGAGTCTGGAGTCAGAGAATAAGATGCTCACGACAGTACCGCTAAACAATGACAATTACCAGTCGTGGGTGTGATCAGTAAGACCAACCACGAATTTATGCATATATGATGCAGTAAATTGAATAAAATCAATCCAAATATCAATGTGCAAAATTGACAGATACGATATAATAAAGCGACACCGTGTTGCGGATGCGTCAGACGGTCTTTGTTTGATCCCGTTGTTCTGACTCTAGTCTCTGGGCCGACATCGAATGAAGTAATGGAAATTGGAGACAGTCCGATGGATATCAGATCAAATTTCGGTAGGAACCATTTGATTCGCATGATGATTAATTTGCGCAGACAGTCTTAAGATTCACATGAATCAAAACTACACGAATTTTGATGCAGATCGGTTGAAATTCGTCCAATACTCCAAAGTAATGTGAATTGAAGTCAGTAATTTGTCGTGAAATTATTATTTAGACGCGCTGGAATACGTAACCCATAAATCTAAGTCCCGCTTTATTTTATTCGTCTCTGATTATTAATTAACTTAAGCTACGGCTTCATTTTATGTTTTCGCAAGTGTGTTGGAATTCAGCTTAGTTATGCGTAGATTGGCTTTAGATTTAATTGATGTTTGTATTCATTTTTTTTTAAAGTTTGTTTGGAGTTGGATATATTTTAAAGGGATCGACTAACAGTCTCCCCATTCAGTCCCCTAAACGTCCCCCTAACTGTCAAAGTACAACTGTCAGTCCCCCATTCAACATACATTAATTCAGTTCCAAAATGAAAAGTATGAATACCTAAGATATGAAGTATGCATATATAATTCATCAAGTATTCATACCTAAAATATCAAGTATTAATTCACATACGGACTGGGGACCATTACTTTTCGGGGACAGTAACTGTCAGACTGCATTGGGAACCACAACCAAAAAGTCACGTGGATCACACCACCAGTCCCCCATTCATTGATTAAATTAATTCACATACAAAATGGAAAGTATGAATACCTAAGATATGAAGTATGCATATATAATTCATCAAGTATTCATACCTAAGATATCAAGTTCATACTCTAAAAACTGGACACAATACTACTCATTTTTTACACGTTTTTCAAGGTAGTTTTTTTTTCTCCATTCATTCTAACCAATTTTTGGGACGATCTATGAGGAATTTTGCAAATCTAAAAACACGAACGTTTTCTATTTTTTTTTCTCTTTCAAATGAGATCCATGATGACATACTTTTACACGTTTTTCAAGGTATCAAATATTCAAATATGGAAAGTATTCATACAAAATGGAAAGTATTCATACCTAACATATCAAATATTTATATATAATTCATCAAGTATTCATACTTAAGATATCAAGTATTTAAATCCAAAAAACTGGACTCAAATATGGAAAGTATTCATCCAAAATGGAAAGTATGAATACCTAAGATATGAAGTATTCATACTTATGATAAGTATTTTTCCCAAAAAAACTGGACTCAACTTTTACACGTTTTACACGTTTTTCAAGGTGGTTCAATGATTGAAAAAGTTAGTTATAATGGGGGGACGTTTAGGGGACTGAAGTGGGGGGACTACATCTTTACTCTATTTTAAATTCTTTCTCATTTGTTTTGAGATTATAAGGATGAACAAGAATATGAAGGAAATTCTCATTTTATTGTTGAGCCTGTGTATAATCATCACTGGATCCCGCATTTACTTGGAATTTCCAATAAATTATAACCTGTCATATCAATTTATTTTCAGGGTCGACCTCAACCCACATATCCAAATTAGAATAGCATTTTAATTTTGGGCCGAGCAGTAGACGCAAGGCCCTTTTATTTTATTTTTTTATTTCTGTCCTATGGGAGCCGAAATTTTTCTTAGTTACCATTCAAAATTAATTAACCACCACTCAAATTCATGGAATTCAAAAGTTACCATCCACACGCTCTCAGTCCGAACATCAAACTTTAGCTGGTGCGCACTCTGGGGAAGGCACCAGTTTGGTGCGCGCACCAGCTTTTTTTTTTTTTTTTTGTACATGGTAAAAATGGTGAAATTAATCTGGTAATCTGATGCAATCTCCTCCAAACTAAAGCGCAAATCAAACAGTTTAGATCGGATATATATCGAACCGAATTTGAACTTATGTCCATTGGATACAATAATTTCACAACTAAAAAATATATATGTAACAATTATAAAACACAACTTAAAAAAATAATATTAAAAAATATATATGTAACAATTATAGCGACAATAACACCGAATAATAAATAGCTAAGAAAATGTCATTGCATGAATATGGCCAATGACACCGAATTAGTCCATTTTCATTGAGAATGGAGACCTTCATCCCTCTATATTCGTCTATTAATTATATGCGTAACATTTAAATTCTTGCTAGAATATTGTATTAACTAAATATCCGAGGGGTAGTTGTCATTTTTAATATTATCATATTACAAAACGAAATGAAAGAACAATTAAACTCTTGATATATATCTTTGACCAAGTAAATGTTACTATGTTAGCAAAAGCACAGGAGAAGCGTAGGAACATAGTATTTGGAATTTCAACCAAAAAAACAGAAACCAAACTACCAAATTGAACAAAAAGAAAGAAAGAAAGAAAAAAAAAAAGCGTTCGAACGGAGAACTGAGTACGTACAGAGCATCAGAAACCAAATTCGTTGAACCGGATAATATAAGCGAGGCGCATGTTTTGGGCCAAATTGGGCTCGTACTTATATTATATAAAATGTCAGTCTAGGCGTTTATCCAAGATCTGATTTGTTTACCCTAACCTTAATTGGTATATTAATTTTGACAGCCACTGTTAAAACTACGGGTGTCAATGGGTACGATACGGGTAGGGTGGAAGCATTTTCATACCCATACCCATAAAGAATTGACCTTACTCTACTCTACCCATACCCGTAAAATTATCGGGTAACGAAACGGTAGCGAGTGGATAACGAATAATAATAGTAATATAATAATTAATTTTATTATGTTTTACAAATAGAACATCAAAACTCATCATTTCACACATAAACAATCACATTACTAATAAAATGTCACACCCCCGGACAACCCGCCGCGCATTTACGCGCAAGGCGATTAGCACATCACATACATTATCAATAATAAATCCAAACAAGCCACTTTATTGTAAATAAATGAGTTCCACACACAAATAGAAAGGGAAAAACACGTCAGACATGGCAATTCAAACAGTCACTGCCACGTCTGTACAGTATTTTGTTCATACAACAGAAAACTAAATAAATAGTGGCTAAGTAAATAACTCCCGCTAGTTTTCTCACTCGCGTCCTTCCTCTAGGTCCTCAGCTTCAGTTCCTGGAACCCACATAAAAGTGGAAACAAAACGGGTGAGAGAATCGAACTATCTCTCAGTGCGGGATTTAGTTCCAGCCCGGTGCTTTTACAAATGAATGCATTAAATACCCTAATAACATAAAAGTAAAGGTTTTGAAATAACCCCCAATTTTCCTATCAATTCGGACATGCAATCCTTTCAAGACATTCTCAGTTCTGTTCCTGTTTCTCTTTAAAATTCTCACACTCCGGGTTCGCCACACACGGACAATCCGGCCTTTCTCCCTTGGGAATCCATGCCCGTACATGAAAACTTAGAGAGTCGTCACACGAGGACGAGCTGTTCTGTTCTGTTCTTACTCCGGATCACCACACACGGATAATCCGGCCTTTCTCTCTGAGAACCCATGCCCATGCAGGATAGCCCAAAGAGTCGCCACACGAGGACGAATCTGGAAGGGTCGTTGCGGGGACCCAACCGGCGGATCGCCACACACGGACGATCCGATTTTCGAAAACACATGCAGAACCGCCACACAGGGACGGCCCCAATTTAAAACAGTTCATTAAAAGCTTTCCTTGTTCACATTCACACTATCCTGTCAGTTCAAATCAATGCATCCAAAAAGTTCCTAACATGCAATTCTACACAAAACAAAAGAGAATTCGACATTCTCAACATGCAATTCATCTACCAGATTGGGAAAAAGGATTACCTACCTTAATCCACGCATTTCTTATTATTTGTAAAAAGACCAGGAAACCCGCACCTGTATTCTCAGTGACTTCGTTTGAGCGTGTATCAGGACCTCGCGTATTCTCAGCGTTTCCTAGAGTCTCGCGGTTTTGCTCCTTAATTCTTGTACTAAGCGAATTGATTTTAAGAGAGAAGGGAGTTCGGTTAGGATATTGGGTTATTGGGTCTAGGGTTTTTCGGGTTTGGGTTCAACCTCAGGGGTTTCGGGTCTAGGGTATTGGGTTTCGGCCTAGGGTTTGTGGTGGCCGGCGGCATCAAGGGGAAGGGAATTGGGGGTTTCGGGTATGGGGGCAGCGGCGGCCAAGGGGAGAAGGGAGGCGGCAAGGAAGTGGTGGGGCTGGGCTTATGGCCGGCGGCAGCCAAGGAGAGAGGGTAAGGGCTGTGGGGGGGTTCGGCTGGGGGTTTTGTGGCCGGCGGCAGCAGTCACTGTTTTTGACCGTTCTTGGCGGTCGAGACTCCGATCGAGATGAATCCAGCGCTCACGGTTTCATATTAACGAGCACTACAACTCCTATGTTGAACGCTTCTTCAGAATCCGGACGTACGGGCAGCAATTCTCCGCAGAAGTAAGCTGGCTGGTTTGGGGCCAGTAGGGGTTTGGATCCGAATTGGGGAAAATGGGGCTGTGGCGGCTAGGGTTTTGAGGGGGGTTTATATAGAGGTGAGGCTAGGGTCTGCCTCCAACTTCTGGTAGGGTTCAACTAGGCTTTTATGGGCCATGATCAAATTGAATATGTTAATTTGGACTAAGAACAGAGATCTGTTTATGCTGTTTTAATTTTCATCTTCAAAGATTGACAACACTGGAATTATGGGTTCGGAATATGAAATTATTTTCCACATAAAAGTTGTAGAATTCTCTGTTACGGTTCTAACGCAACTGGTTTCACCTTAATCGGGATTCCCAGTGAGGAGAAAAGATAAAAATGGTTGACGAAGGTCTGCAGTCTCCGAACAGCAACGTTTATTGACTTTATAATTTTATGGAGAATTCTACGTCCTGAATTTAGGGTAGTCTTATACACGAAAATTGTAGATCATTAAGTTATATTTTCAGGTATTAAATTTCATTCGAATCCGAATTAATATGAATGATCTGTGATTAGAATACCAACATTTATCTTGTCTGAAATTTCAAGGTCTCCTAAATTTTATTTTAGAGTGCGCTTATGAAATTTTAAATTTGGCTATAAAATCTTATTACCTAAATTCCGTGGCGTTACATAAAAAAAACAAAAACAAATGTACAATCAATTTCAACTAAATTGTTTTTTTTTATAAAACAAGATAATTTGAAAATACAAATATCTATTCGGACAAATTCAATTATTTAACTAAATAACAAATATGCAAATAAAAGTAACATGTTTAACATTTTTCTTATAGCAAAAAACATACACTAAATAACAAATGTACATCACTAATTATTGCAAACATATTATGAGTAGAACTAGGGTGTTCTTTAAGCTCACCAAGTCCCTTGGTAAGCTTAATTCAAAAACCTATTGAATTGGCCTCAAACGATGCACCCAAACCGTTGAAACCGATCTACTTCGCGAGTGATGCGTTTACATGTCAAATTTATAAATTTTTGAACTAATTTAGTATAAAGTCAAACGGTAAAAAAAAGATGGTTTATAAGTTAATTTTAATGTGTTCATTTTTCATCATTTTTTGACCGCTTGAGTTTATATTAAATTAATTTGAAAATTTATAAATTTGACATGTAAACTCATCACTCGTGAAGTAGATCGATTTCAATGGTTTGGATGCATCGTTTGAAATCAATCTGATGAGTTTTTTTGTTAAGCTCACAAAGAGGCTAGTTGAGCTTAAGAACACCCTAGTTCTACTCAAATATTATTATATGAAATATCACAAAAATAAATTTTACCATCATTAATTAATACTCAAACATTATCATATCATATTATTTTATATAATTACCTTATAGGATAATGGTACGAAATAGCCTTTACCCATACCCATACCCGTTTAGCTAACAAAAAAAAATCCTTACCCATATCCATACCTGATAAGCTAACGAAAAAAAACCTTACTCATACACGCCTTAACGAATACGGTACGGATAGAGTAAACGGTTAAAAAGGGTATCATTGACACCCCTAGTTAAAACCCTTTCAAAAACAAAAACAAAAAAACCTTGATTCGTATTCCAAGCACACCTGTCAAGTCCGACAAGTCAAAGATATGTGATTATATAAGTAATCTTAGATGTGATGTTTTACTTGAACAACCAAGGTTTCCATGAACCCACTTTGGCATATTTGATTCCTAATTCCTTAGGTGGAACTAATCTTCAAAGCATAAAAGTCGATAATTAGAAATTAGTAAATGGTACTTAATTATAAATTTGGGCCAATTGGGCTCAAATCCATAGGTAGTCTCTTTCCTACAAGAATACTGGGTTGGTGCTATGGTGTTTTTTTAATTCATTTGTTTCGGAATTACGATATGAAGTTGTTAGGCATCTTGTATTGCATATCAGTTGTTAGGCGGAATGCTTTTTTTAAATGCTGGTAGTATTTTATACAAGGCAGATGCACATTAACTTCGTTATTATGAGCTCATCATCTGATCTTCCTTTTGCTTGTATATGTACAAGGTGCGAAAATTAGTTGAACTGAATATATATTCACACATAGCAAAATCTACACTTATCGTCATACAATATATAATTTTTATTGGGTACACTTTAATCTCTGCAACAACAACAACAACCAAGGTTTTAGTCCCAAAACACTTTAGTCTTTGCAAATAATTATTTTATAATTTAGTACTTTCTTAAGAACTATTCACTAGAAGTGTTGCCAAACAAAATCTAAGGATAAAGGAAAATAAAGTACTTTAAAAAAAAAAAAAGAGAGAGAGAAGTTTTTTTTTATTATCTCACTCCCAAACTGGGCCTAAAGGAAAAAGGCTGGCTTCTTCAATTTTGGTGGGGATATTGCTTAATTTCTATTGCTCGTGAACATCATGGATGCTAAATCGGACGGTTCTCCTCTACTGCTCTGTGATTTCTGAATGGGGGCAGATCTCGTCTGGAGGGAGGAGGGTGGATCGAAATTAGGCACCCGGTCGCCATATATAGGTAAAAAGGTTGACCGTCTGATTGGAACTCTCCGCGTAGACAATATAAATGCTGTACTTATTTTCTTGTTTTCCATAGTTGGACTAAGAAGTCACAAACCGGAACAAATCTACGTTTGGATGCACTCTAGAATAGCTAGAATAGCTACTATTTGAGAATAGTAAATAAGAATAGCACTAATCTTGATGGTAAGAGAATAGTGCTAACTCAAAGCTATTTGGAATAGTAAAAAAGTTGTTTGGAATGCAAATTTGGAATAGAGTTTGGAGGGAAGAGGGATGAAGAGGGGTCCAATCGCTATTCCGACTTTTTGTTGGGATAGCGGAACAACGTTGTTCTGCTTGTTCCGAATAGCAAGTGAGATTGTTTGGTTGCCCTTGATTTAGAATAGCACTATTCTCAGATGACCCAAACATAGTTCTAGATTAGATGTGGAATTGCTTCATGCAACCTTTCATATAGCATTTGAGAATAAGTTCGATTATGGATTTGTTGAGTGGATCATATTTGGCTCCCTTATCATGGGACTCTGTGCACTGAAGCAGATTGTGGATTGGTGTTGCAGCTTAGGTTTTTGCTGAATGCTGAATGCCTCTGATGGAAAGTGCTCCCAGTTTGAACATTGACACAACTGATTTAATCATAAAGTGGCACGACCCAAAAGCATGAGTCTTTGCCAGGTGTTGGTACTCCTCCTAGCCAACTTAATTGCTTACAAATTACAATGATTAGTCTATTGTATCTGCGTGTGCCATCAAGTCTACTGTACTACTGTGCGATGCTATATATGGGTTGTTCATACCAATACTACTGTACTAGACCTGATATGTACCAAAGTTTAGTCCTTGGTTTCTTGTTCTCCTTGCAAGTTGTTAATTTATTGTATGTTTTCTAATATGACTATGATAGAAATATGAAGAAGGGGATACATCTGCAAATGCAGTGGATCTTCTATGTTACCCAAAGTGCCTGGTTAATAAATATCATGATGACGAAGATTCATGATACGGGGAAGGTTTACCACTTGCGGGCTAAGCATCAGATGGCACAGAGCGTGGACCCGATTTCCAACTTTAGCCGCCGGTATGGCCTAGAACAGGATGAAGAGGCAAAGCCAAAATAATTTTCTTTTGTAAGAGTTTTCCTCTTGTTGGTGGGATCCTTTATAAATAATGAGTTAGTCCTTTTAAGGGTTAAGCACTTGGTATTTTTTTTGTTCCAGTATATGTTGGGTTGGATATTATAAGATAAGTTGATGGATTCGAGCTTGATATTACATTTTTGATATGGGATTACTGTCTAGCTTGCTCGAATCTAGTTAGTTATCTTACTTGGTTAGACGTGGTTCCCACAAGTAAAAAATCAAAAAAAAAAAATCAGAAATGCTAAGTGAAATTATGTTCCTACACTCTTTTTTTGAAGGTCAGTGAGTAACCAGCTCACCAACAATTGTATTAAAAGAAAATGGAAAGTTTTTAAATATTTACAGTAACATATGCATATTAACATAGCCTCACTTCTCTGTCAATTGTTATTTTTGTCGATTTTATGAGGTCCATGTGGTTGCCATCATATCAGCCGAAACATAGTGCTACCAGATATGACCAAAGCAAAACAGTAATGCAAGCTGTAAGCCCTGTTGTTATATGTTACTATAAAACTTACTGCAGATAGATCCAAGGAGAGACTTTATAATGGAACTTTTAATTGAATGACAGATTGCAATTATGAAATATTGAATCTCTAGCGGTACCAGCTCAGTACCTACCTTACCTATATATAAAATAGTAGCTTCTCTCAAACATGGATTGTCACATTATTAATGCCACACAAAATTTGTATAAACAAATTTTTGGCATTGAAACTATCCTAATAGACTTGATTAATTGATAAAGTTATCTCAGATGGATTAGTATATTTGGAGTAGGTGTGAAAGGAACAACAAGAGAAAACAAGTTAATTTATATTGCAGATCATCCTTCAGAAAACCTAACAGCTCAATTAAAAACTTTATTTTGAAACACCAAATTGTCTCAAGTTCTAACTTTTCAATTACGCAATTTTTTGTGGTAGTTTTCTTTATGGTGCCTTAAAAATTGTTTTTATGCCACTCCAAAACATAAAAATTAGAAAATTGCCACCCAAAATATGAAATTAGTTATTTGCCACTCTAAAATCATTAAATTTATGAAATTGCCACAATTATACATCTAATATACATATTTGATTAAAATTATTCTGAAAAATATTATATAAAAAAACGTATTTTGATATTTCCAAAATTACCCCTTACCCCTTCCCCCTTCCAAATTCTCGTCTCTTGGGGCCCAGCAAAGAATAGCTTTGTAGTTTGGGATCCGCACCGCTTCTCGGCCATGCTTCTTCCAAGATATTTCAAGCATTCTAACTTCTCTTCCTTTATCCGCCAGCTCAACACCTATGTATGTGTGTGCATATGAATTTATCAGCTCTTTTCTATTTACTAAGTTTTGTGTAGTAATGTTGATATAGAAATTGCAAACTGTAGGGTTTCAAGAAGGTAGATCCTGACAGATGGGAATTTGCAAATGAGGATTTCTTATGGGGACAGCGCCACCTGTTAAAAAACATCAGGCGCCGACGAGGTACATCTGGAAGTGGATCTGGCAGCAGTAGCAGTACGACTAATGCCTCTGCCACATGCGTTGAGTTGGGAGACTTTGGTGTCGAGACCGAAATTGAGAAGCTGAAGAGAGACCGTAATCTGCTGATGATAGAGATATTAAACTAAGGCAGCAGCAACAAAGCTCCCGCAAAGCGATGATTGAGATGGAGCAGCGTGTGCAGGTATGTACCCGATTGAAATTCGACAAATTCTATGGTTTAATTGGTTTAATTGGTCTTTCATCTTCCTCAGCCAATCCAATGCCGAATGAATATCGCCCTTCCTAGAAAGGAAGATTCGGAGGTGAGACAAGCGGGAAGAGAAGGATAGGGACTGAGACATGTAGAGGTAAGAATGGTGGTCATGGCGAAAGGAAGGTAGAGAAGAGGGGGCCCACATGAAGAGATGGAAGTCATAGGGAGAGAACTTGGGGTGGTAGCGGATGTGGCGGCGAAGGAAGTGGGTGAATTTGGAAGGGGGAAGGGGTAAGGGGTAATTTTGGAAATATCAAAATACGTTTTTTTATACAATATTTTTCAGTATAATTTTAATCAAATATGTATATTAGATGTATAATTGTGGCAATTTCATAAATTTAATGATTTTAGAGTGGCAAATAACTAATTTCATATTTTGGAGTGGCAATTTCCTAATTTTCATGTTTTGGAGTGGCATAAAAATAATTTTCCCTTAATTATATAGATCGATCGGCAATTAAACCACAAGTAAACATTCAAAAGGAGTTTTTTCATCAACAAAGCTATTCAGGGATGATGCAACTTGTGTTTCATATTTGTAAAAATCAATGGAGGAGAGTTAGAATCTCGTCTTTCTTATAAAAGAAATTCAAAGAAATCATTTAGCAAGCAAACTACTATAGTAATTTCCAACTTATTCAAGGTTCCTCACTACTATTTTTGACAAACATAATCAATCTTCAACATGCATTAATTGCTAATTTAATGAACGATAATATGACAAGATCGAATATAGAGTTTGCACAGTAGATAGAAACAAAAACATAATTGCAGCGAGAAATGATATGATCGACCACGGGTTGCTGAAGTAATCGCGGTATAAATGCGCCCTGTACTTGTGCAACCTAGAACCACAATACTTTTTCACTTTTTTGAAGAGCATAGCCAGGTGGTGCTCCTCGTAATCGAGATAAGAGCAATACCTGAGCTGGTTAAAAAACTCGACTGCCGCCTTCTCATCTGCCAACTTATTCTCTATAATTTCATGCCGCTGCAATATCAGGACATCTCTTGTCGTGTTCACGATGCAATCCATGAACACAGCATAGCTTGTCAGTGGCTTTTCTTTCTGGCCACTGCACTGCTCGAATGCTATAAGGTTCATTAATTGCGGCCTTGTTGCTTCGTCAATCGAGGTGTAAGGTATCCTGAGCACACCATTGGAAAAGTTTACATTGAAAATGCTCTTTGATTCGGCCTTCTTGAATGTTATCCCCGCATCTTTAAGC
The DNA here is from genome assembly GCA_011114355.1 of Carex littledalei. Taxonomy (NCBI): domain Eukaryota; kingdom Viridiplantae; phylum Streptophyta; class Magnoliopsida; order Poales; family Cyperaceae; genus Carex; species Carex littledalei. The sequence continues at coordinate 5,146,141 of CM022085.1, read as the reverse complement.
TCGGTAGCACAGGGGACCATTCGCGGTTTACGCTTATTAGCAATCATCTGGAGACGCCTGCGCATTGTTATGATCCTTTTGATACTAGCGGATATAAGAGGAAATACCTTTCTCGGCCTCAAAAATTTGAACGCAAGCAAATTCTGAGAGGACATGTAGCTGTGGTAGTAGAAATCAAGCAAATGGTCGAAGTTTTGATCTGCCTCTGGTAACGGCAAGGTCTCATTGTCGTGCTGGAGAAAAGTAGCCAAGAGATGAGACAAAGAGGCTTTTGGAATCTCACTCTCTTGACTACTGGAGTCAAAGTTGGACGGGGTTTGCGAGCTATAGGTGTCGTCTATGCCCGAATAAAGATCGAACACACGCTGCAGCACAAAGAAAGGGATCTGGTTCTCAAGCATCAAAAGGTCGCTCTTTATGAGAGGAATATTCCAGCCGATCTCATAAATGATATCAGTTTCCTCCTGAAATTCGGCCAATTGAATGATAAAACAGGCATCAAATAATAGCATCTCAACAAACTGATCAGAATCCATGTCGATTTTCTCATAGTAGCATCTCCGTGCCGCCGGCTCCAACCCTCTTAAAACCTCAAGGTACTTATTCAAGGAGACATCAGTGTTTTGAGAGAGAAATTTTTTCACGTACCACAATTTTTGTTCTTCCATACATTTGAGGTGCTCACGATCTCGTCTATGGTACGGGCCGATTGAGACAATCCGTGGCTCGTAGAAGTTCTTGTTGCACTCTCTGATGTAAGAAGGCACACGGAAAATGGTGTGTGGTCTATTTGTGTTCACCACTTGAAAAGGTAGTTTATCAAGTTTGTTCTTGATATTTAGCGCCAAAGGATCATCGGTTCTTATTTCGATAGCTACATGCTCAATCTGTGCCATCTCTGGCGCCGTATCTTTCTTAATTTCACACCTGTGTGTTATTCTCTCTAATGTATGGTGTAATATTCATATCTAATCGCCCACTAGTTCGAAACTCATGGTAACCCCCATCGAAACCAAATCGATCCTTCCTAAAAAAAAATAGCACAGCAATAAATTATCTACTCTGGTTTCAACTTTTGTTTCCAATAAGATTTCAATATATAGATGACATTGAATGGCTGGGATTCACTATTCAAATTTTGAAAATCAACCTTTGTGATGCAAAGTGAAGGCATCATTTTTTTTTCTTTGTAAAGTACCATAGTTGAACTCCAATTTTCGCCTTTAATAATTACTATACAAAATTTTGCATAAATCAACATTACTATTAAAAATGATTATTATTAGATGATTGAATTAAATGAACGAATAACATTAATATATATAATTTTATATTTAACAATTACGTTACTAGATAACATATATAAAAATATCTTTTAACTCATACCTTTAGCCAATAAACTAATGCAATAAAAAATACACCCTTTTTATTGAACATGGCACAAATTAGTTCATGGGCTAAATGATTTTCAATGACACCTCCATGACCAACAAACCAAATGTAAACCTCAACCTTGAATTCATAAGGATTCCAACAAACCAACAAAAGGGAAGTAATTTCACTTATAATGTAAACTAATTAAAACAACAAAATTGTACCTCTTCTTGGGAATCTAGGGTTGGGATTCTCTAGGAAAGAATTGGAACAATGGATTTTTGCTTCTCTTCCGCTCGCTCTATGTATCTGTCTCTACCTGGCTATATATGTGAATATTCTAGGATATGTACAACTTGTAGTCTTGTACTATGATGAAGTGAACTTATGCTAGTGGATTCTTAAAAGGAAAAAAATAAGCCTTGTGCTAATTAATGTAATGGACTAATGGGCCTTCAACACGAAGTAACTAGATTTATAGGCGATAGATATTGTTGAGAATTAAGGATCTTCTGAGGCGAAGCTCATGCAACGGACTATGCGTTCAGTAATACGTGGGTGATTGATGGCACAGTGACAACTTAATATTTGGGAAAGGTTCGGCGAGATCAAAAATTCGTGATTCAGATATAATTCGGAAATAATTCGGAATTATACATTGAATCCGAATCGGAAAACTTAGTCTGGTCTGAATTCTAATCAGACGTTCCAGATCCAAACTCAAAATTTGAGTTACTTTAGAGATCAAAATTAGGTAAAGCATTAAATGACAAATATTTTGGGTAACAAGAAATAATAGATTGACGGTCATGTTCTTGGTCAAAACAAGCAACAATAATTGATGGTCGTGTTCTTAGTCGAAATAAGCAACATTAATTCTTGTATTGAAACACAATGAGCGCTTTTAACAGGGAATTACCGTATTATATGCTGATTGATGCGCCATAGGTTCAGATCCGAATAATTTGCGAATAGTTCGCGATTCTTGTTACTGTGATTGATGGACCTAACTCCTTAGAGGGGAATTCGGCTTTTTTTTTTTTTAATTAAAGAGGTTTGAGTAAATTTCAGTATAATTTTTTAGATGTTTTTTTTAAGAGTTGAATATGCGCTCTCTAGAAAAACGGAGCTCGTGCTAAGCCTATATGGTTAAGGTGAATTCAACTTAATCGTCATTTAATAGGAATGACATTTTTAGCCAATGTCCGAGTTTGGTAGCTGATTTTACTCCAATACTCTATGATTGAATATTTTTTTTAAAGTTAATGGTCAAGTTATCAAACTAATTTAATATTTATAAGAAATCTCTATTTAGATTTCGAATCTCCAACCTCTTATACAGAAGGCATCGTCGTTGCTAATAAATCAAATACTGATTCTGTCCGTAATTAAATATTTAAATCGGTCGAAGTTAAACATGGGTCAGATTGGGTGATGCTGGCTTAGGTTCTAGCCCGTGTGATACATCCAATTAATATTGTTTTATTTGGGTAAATATTACTACGTACATATATCATGAGATGATTAGAATTAGGATGTTTCATTAAAAAAATTTGGGAGTTTAATTTTAAAATCTATCGGATTGATTGCAAACGATGAATTGAGATAGGTGAAACCAATCTATATTTTACGAGTGATGTATTTTATATCAAATTTATAAATTTTTGAATTAATTTAGTGTAAAGTCAAGAGGTCAAAAACGTTGACCGTATTAAAATTTACTTACAAACCTTTTTTTTACCATATGACTTTATATATACTAAATTAATTCCAAAAATAATAAATTTGACATGTACACTTATCACTTGTAAAGTAAATTGGTTTAAACAATTTTAATTTATCATTTCAAATCATTCCGATCGATTTTGAAGTTAAGCTTACCAAATAATTAGTAAGTTTAAGAACACCCTAGTTCTACACTTCTATATACTCCAAGGGCGGAGCCAGACTTCCAAAGTATGGGGGTTAAATTTGAATGGGGTCAATCATATAACATTTTTGAGCTCCGAATGGAATCAATTTACAGTTTTTGTAACATTTTATTCTAAATTACATAAAAAAACCATGTATAAATAAAAAAAAATGGGGTCAATTTCTGTTGGTGGGTCGGCCCCTGATATACTCTCGTAAAAAAGATATATTTCGTACGACTATATAACAAATAAAAACATATATTTCGTCAGAACTTTATTTTTTATATATTTCCTAGCATTTATGGACTGCTCAAATTGGATTCTTCGTGAAATACATTATTTCATAAATATACTTTCTTGAATGTTTATAATTTTCAAAGTGGTAATAATAACTGTAGACATTAAATATTTACAAAGTTAATTATGAAATATGGAGCTTGGTGAGCTTTAATTCCAAAAAATATCGAATTAGTTTCAAATGACAAATTTAAATCGTTAGAACTAATCTACTACACAAGTAATGCATTGCACGTAAAATTTATAAATTTTGAATTCATTTAGTGTAAAATCAAGTAGAAAAAAATAATAATAAATAAATGCATTAAAATTAACTTGTGAATTTTCTTCTTTTTTACCGCTTGATTTTTTACTAAATTAATTTATAAATTTTGTATGTAAACACATAACTTGTGTAATTTATTGGTTTCAATGGTTTAGATTTATGAGCAAAACTAGGGTGTGATGTGCTCACCAAGGGGGATTGGTGAGCACAACTTCAAAAGGCTATCGGATTGACTTCGAACTACGAATCCAAACCGTTGAAATTCATGTACTTCGTGAGTGATGCATGTACATGCAAAAATTTTAAAGTTTCGAATTCATTTAGTACATGGTCAGCGGTCAAAACAATGAACATTTTATAAGTTATTTTTTAAATTGTTTTATGTATTCATTTTTCATCATTGTTTTGACCGCTTGACATGTATTAAATGAATTCGAAACTTTAAAATTTTTGCATGTACATGCATCACTCACGAAGTACATGAATTTCAACGGTTTGAATTCGTAGTTCGAAGTCAATCCAATAGTCTTTTGGAGGTGTGCTCACCAATCCCTCTTAGTGAGCACATCACACCCTAGTTTTGTTCTAGATTCATCGTCTGAAATTAATATTACAGATTTTGGAGTTAACTCAAGAAATATGATATGTCAGCAACAAGCTTGTTAAAATCAAAATATAAAAATTGGGGATATAGTCAATTTGTTATAACCCGCTGACCGCTGTTGAGACTTGAGAGCAAGTGCCATCCATGGGTTCATTGTTCATATGACTCTGCTCCGAAAAGGAACATAAAATAATAAAATAATAAAAATATAGCGTCAGATGATAATTTTTAGGTGGTAGCGCCACATAAAATTAAGCTTGTGGGGTTGTAAATATATATTTTATTAATGAAATTGTTAATTGATATTTAAAACCACTCATTTATAAAAAATAAAAATAAAAAGCTTTGGTGGTGGTGGTTAGAAGTTGATGGTGTCTGCAAAGAAAGGGCACATATATGTGATATTTTCTTTTTGAAGGTCAGTGGTTTTAAATGTATACTAATAATTTTATTGATAAAAAACGAACTTATAACGGGTCAAATGACCCTCCTTCTTAAATCCAGACTCATTTATTCTCATAAAATCACGTAAACTACTATAATCAACTAATCATACTTATCTACTCTAAAAAGCACCATATTACCTCTTTTTCTATCTCTATCTACGACCGGATCCGCTTTCGTCCGATATCCGCCGCACTCCAAAGGCCGGATTGCTCACTGCCGCGTTCCAATCAAGATGGGAATAAAGACTCTACATTTTGAGCTCCAACAATACCGCGCTCTCAATTCTGATTAGCTCCACTCGGCTCGACTCCCTCTCCTCTCTCTCATTTTCTTCTCCGTTCGAAGAGATAGAGACGAGAGAAAGGAAATAATATCACTATACCAGAGAAAAAAACTAGAAAGAATGAGAGGAGTGGAATGAAAAGAGGTAAAAAAGAAAAAATAGAGCGGCGACGGCTAGGGTTATTTTTCGATATATGTGATATATTAATTGAACACAAACATTTATTCCGACATTTTATCTTTGCGCCACTAAGGGCCTGTTCGGCGCCCCCTAGGGAATGGGTGTGGGTGTGGGATCAAAAAAAAATTGAACTGAAAATATTGTTCACATGGGAAAAAAAAATTCACTCAGAATGAATTTTTTTTTCTCACGTGAACAGTAATTTTTGGGGAGCAGCCGAATAGGCTAAAAGTCTAAAGGGGGGGGGGGGGGGGGGCGGCTAAGTGACTGCACAAAACCAAGTGTACATTCAATGGACAGCAGGACAGGTGACTTGTGAAGTCAAGGTCAATTGTCGTCATTAATAAATTAATTTTCAATAAGAAACGGGATCTTAGCTTTTTCTAATTGATAGATACTCTTTGTCTGATTGATGCTCAGATTTTCCTGCTAACCATCAAAATAGAAGTCCAAAGTAACTAGCGTCCCAATCTCCAAGTTGCAATATAATGTACATATGGTGTATGGGTTACAACTTATATATATGTTGTTGTACATGTCACTTGTCTAGTTGTAGACTAGGAGTGTTGCAGCAGGTAATGAATAATAACAAGCTTTGTGGATTGGGATTGGGAATCTTGTATTCTTAATTTCTTTAGATAAAGTTAACTTTCTACTTTTGACAATTGGGGCAAAAATTGATTTGATTGACAGAGCTTCCCACAAAAGCTCGCTTGTATGGACCGAGCTGTACAGCCGTACAAACTACTATTGTCAGTTTGTCACGGATAGAACAAGAGTATTTCTTTTTCCAGGAAACTAAGAAAATTTAATTAAAAAAAATTGCATCGTATTTTGTATGAATAGGATACTGACGAGAGAGGAAGATCTATTTTGTATGGTGCCAGCTAGGGGTTGTTCATCGGGTTCGGTTTAATCGGTTTTTAAACTCTATTGTCAACAGAACTGAGACGTACAGTTAGGTTTAAACGGTTCGATTTTTCCAGTTTAATGGATTTTTCGGTTCATTTTGTTAAACCGGTTTAATAATTTTGTTCAGTTCGATTTAGAAATTTTAAAACCAGTTAGACCGAACCAATTAGAATTTTTAAACTCATTCCCCGTCCAAACCAAGCATTTAAATTTGGAAAGTGCCATCAATTAAACCCTAAACCTATCATTTATAACAAACACTAAAAAAATTTATTTTGACAAACACTAAAAAAAAATTATTTTGACAAACAGCAATGAACAATCCGGGGTTGTAATTATAATAGAGTAAACTCAAGTGGTTTACAAAACAACCAAAAACAACCAAGTAAACTCAAGTGGTTTACATCTGTCAGGCAAGAACCAGTATCATCCAATGAAGTGAAACTGAACTCAAATGCTTCACACCGAAAGAGAAATATGTATGTATCTATAAAATGTGTTATCATTTCACTCAACAAGTGATATATAGACGGATGGTCTATATATTATATATTAGTGGGTAAATAAAATAATGAATTGAGGAAGACTTGGCTTGACTTTGAATAAACCGAGAAAACTTCAATTCAAATTATATATAGACGGATGGTCTATATTAGGGGGTGAGTAAATTGCTCATAACTCGTAACTCGCTCATAACTCGCTCGCTAAATGCTCATTAACAACTCACTCATTATCAACTCGCTATAACTCGCTCATTAACAACTCGCTCATTAACTTAATGAGCCGAGCATGAGCATACTCCAACTCGCTCATAACTCGCTCATTAAGAACTGAGTTACATAAATCCTGCCACATCTAATCTCTTGAATATTATTGGTTTTGTAGCTGCAAATTTTGGAAATATTTGGGAGCAACAGCAAAATCTAAAGTCACAAACCAAAACCTAGTCTCAAAATATAACCCAAAATTTGATCACAAAAAATTTGATCATTAATACACCGTTATGGATTTGTACAGTTCTGAATTTGTATATTTCTAAATTCTATATTTTTATTATTGTTTTGATAATGCAAATTTGTAGGTATGTGACAAGGTGATAGCTTTGAGTATGTGACATGTAGAGCCGTGAGAACGACAAGAAGATAGTTATTTGATTTTGTTAAATTTGCTTATGGACAATTTTTTGTTAAACTATGTACTGTTTAATTAGGTTGAATTATGACAATTTGTTAAATTCTATAAATTAAAATTAGTTTTTGAATGATGTATTTTAAACAACTCGGCAACTCGCTCATTATCAACATGCTCATTAACAATGAGCTGAGCATGAGCATACCTCAACTCGCTCATTAACAACTCACTCATTAAGCTAATGAGCTGAGCATGAGCATACCTCAACTCGCTCATGCTCGCTCATTAATCACCCCATTGTTAGTGGGTAAATAAAATAATGAATTGAGGAAGACTTGGCTTGACTTTGAATAAACCAAGAAAACTTCAATCCAATTTGACGTCATTGCACATGCATTCACGCCTTTGATATTTCTCTTGTACCTAAACAATTATTGAGGTATCTTGAGCCGACAATTATTGGAAAAGAGAGGTACAGTTAAAATAGTTATTGCACATGCATTACCACTTCGAAGGTTCACTTTTCAGTAGGAATGCTTTATTGGGCTCAACATTTTAACTTTCCCCATATCTCTGTTTTTATTCTTATCTTTTTTACAAGGAACTGCTATTTGAGCCTGTAAAGGCCCAGTCTACGTGGGCTCTCCTTCAAGGCCCATATCAGATTGAATTAGAGATAAATTCTAATTGTATCACACAATCCGGACGCAAACAACTAATTGAATCATTTGGAGTTTACAATGTTATAGTGTTCATTGTCATAAATCACTATTAACGGTTCACTACGGTTGCTCTATAATTCTGGTGTTTTGGTGGATAAATAGTGTACGAAACGGAAACGAAGTAACTGTAACTCTGTAAGCAAGTGTAAAAAAATTCATGTAATATTCTTTCTGTTGATTAATAAAAATAATTATATTTCTGAAAAGAGCACAACTTGTGTTAATACTAGGCTTGAGTTGTCTTTGATGAACTTCATTAACTCGTTGGTCAATATGAGGAGAACAGTATCATATGAAACAATACGAGACAAATAAGAATGCTTAATTAGTTACAGTTGTAAGAGTTTCCTTAAACTGGTTTCTGACATTTTTTTTCAAACTTCAATTTCTACCCTTGAACTGGTTGTGAACTCTTTTCATGATTTTGGTTTCTAATTAGTTCGATGAAGTAATCCAATTTAAGATGTTATCCTAGAAGCAGAGGTACTTAGAGTGGAAAAAACGTGCCGTGCCATGATTAACACGCCGTGATTTTGGTCCCGTGCCGTGCCGTACCGTGACCAAGTTAATTTTTCAAGTGCCGTGACCAAAATGTCAAGGGGTGGTCACGGCACGCGAATAGTCACGCCTCATGAGTCACGCTGTGCCTAAACGTGCCGTGACCATACGTGACTCGCGTGACCATTTAATCATAATTTAGGTTAGTTTATTCAAGATTCACCATTAAATCAATATCTAATGGTCCTAATTACACGTAACTCGCGTGACTACGTGTCGTGCCGTGCCGTGACTAAATCTTTCACGTGCCGTGTCGTGTCGTGCCAAAGTTTCAAAAGATGAGCACGACAGGCGAATGGTCACGGCACGTAACCGACACGCGTGCTGTGCCGTTCCGTTCCGTGCCATAATCGTGCCGTTCCGTGACGGAGCCAGCTCCGCCGTGCTATTTTTCCCACTCTAGAGGTACTAATAACAGGGTGTCGTGGTGTCGGCAGCGCCTTAATTTTGTCTTAAAAATAATGCATAGTTTTGGGTAAAAGAGTAAATAACCTTAATTAGCTTGGTTTATGGTTCTTGTACATATTTCTTTGTAAATATTAGTTTGGATAATAGTTTGATCTAGCTTGAATTAAAGACATTTTTAATTGCAGCTCTCTTTAATAGATGTTATTCTAAGCGCTTTGAAAGAAGAAATTTTTAATTGCCATCAACCGCTTTTTAAATTTTACTGTATCACTACTTCTGCTGATCTGAATATTTTAACAATGTTGGTTCCTACTTCCTACTAGTCTTTTTATTAACTTTTTATAAATAAATTAAGAAAATAATAGTTTTATTAAAATATAAAATCTAGTTTATTAGAAAAATAATGTGCAATTAGAAATCCAATAATACAATTTTTTTTAATTAAAAATTTGTATTGACCGTTATTAATAGATGTTAATGAAATCGATGAAGAGAGCAATTAAAAAACACAAGTGTTGAGAAAAACATTTTAAAAATATAAGTAGCAATTATAATGACAATCTTGTAAAATTTATTGATTTCTAATTTAATACATATCCCTTTATTTATTAATTTAAAACAGAATCCTTTCGTACCGCCGAGAATCAGATATTTATAGGATCTTTTTTTATTGCAAAGCATGATTTAATATACTTATCTATGTGTTAATAATGTCAATAGTACGCATATAAAATATAAGATGAAGTATCTGGGTATATATTTTGACAGAGCAGATTTTAATTCAGGCAGGCATAAATCATATACGCAGTTATTTTCACTCTACTGTTCATGCTCTGTATGAATTGAAAGCAGCTCTGTCAAAATATGTAAGTATCTTTCAAAATATTAAGCACAGGGTAGGGCAAGTGTCCTACCTTGGAAATCCAAAATTAATTCTCAAGAACTGAGTTTTAGACTTTTGCCCTATCCTGAAAAATATGATTGCCCTACCTTGAACCTGTAATAAGCCCAACAATCTAATTTACAAGAAGTGAGTCTCTCTCCGCCATTTTCCTTCTTCCTCTATTGGAGCCGATATTTTTTTTTTTTTGTCAAATTGTAGTGGAGCCTGTTGGAGAAGAAAGCTCTCATTTGTTCATTTAGACTTGGTGTATGTGCACTATTAAAGACTTGTAGATGTGATAGATGAGTTTTTATGGCTTGGGTCCAAATAATAAAATATGAGATAAATGGGACCGCGGATCTCACTTGTAAAATTGAGGTATCTAACTTTTTTATCTCCTCTCAATTTCTTCACTCATTGGACCATCCATTTTCACATTTCTTTTTTTTGTATATTTGTATTTGTTTTTGAATTGTTATTCATGATTTCTAAATCTTTTTGTTTTTTTTCAACAATATATTTCTTTAAAGATCAACAGTATTGTAACTATTGTTTCAAGTTTTACCTTATTGATGTGAAGCAATTTTTTTTTATTTCAATTAGTATTTTTAATTAATTTTTGGATATGGATTTTGAAAATTAAAAACTAATGACTAATTTAGCTAATAACAAAAGTATAGATGCATATGGAATAAATTTTTTTGAAAAATAAATTTTGTCCAACTTTCTATTACAAAACAAGTTTTTTATCTAGTACCCGATTAGTTAATAGGTTTGAACCCGATTGACTATTTGAATCCGATTAGTGTCCTATCCTGACCGAAATCCTGAATCCGCCCCTGAAAATATGTATCCGATGAAGTATCTGCACAAATAAGCCGAGTTTAACATTTGGTGCGTATCGTGCATGTTAACATGCCAATCCGTATTCGTAATAAAATCGAATACGTTGTAGCCATATTTGAATAAAGAAATATAAATTTTTTTGATTATACGAAAGTCAGTCTTTGATTTAACAACTTGACGATATTGTTTACATAAAAACCAACTTGCAGATTCAACCTTTAACTTAATTTCTTTTTATGAAGACTGAAAGTTAGAAAACTTTTCATTTTATTTAAACAAATTATTTGAACATACAATAATCAATTTACCCTAACATCTTGGATTTTTTTTTTTTAGAAAAATCTTGGATATATCTTTTGTCCTTCCTCATAATCAAACCAAAGAACATTTTCCTACACATTATTTTATCCTAATTTCTTTAATAAAAAACTAATAAAATCTAATCTACTTTGTATCTTTTATAAAAATGACTCATAAATTTGTTGAATCTGCATTTATTGGCGAGACTCAGAAATAGAAATTATAAAACTAACTAAAAGTTTTACTGAAAAGTTCTCATATTGTACCTTCTCTCTTACCAAGTAAAAGTTGTTCTAATTTTTATCCTTCATTTCAAGATCTTTGAATCTTTTTGTTTAGTCTAGTGCGATTGTTTGTTGCGAACATACATTTAGCACAAGATACTCTACTTAATCAGGATATACAACACTATATATCCATGAAATAATCTTAATTGCTAAATACTTTAAACTTGAATAAAATAAAAGCTGGTAACTAGGCTAATATCCCCAATTTTTATATTTTCTTTATCTTTTCTAATATCATAAAAAATTGCTAGCAAGTAGCTATAATAACCGGAATTTTGTTGAAAACCTTTTAAATATTTTAAAGAGACATATTTTTAACAAAAATTATATTTCAAATAGTTTTGAATTTAAGAAAGGGAGATATTATGGTTACATCATTAATAGAAATGTTAACCGGTTACTAAACTCATAATAACATTAGCTGATTTACAAGAGCTAGAGATGAGCGGGATACAATTTGGCATGGACAAGTTTAGTCAAATGGCCTAAACTATACACTTTTAACATTCTTTTTAGAGTTTTAATTGATTGTAAATTATGTGATCAGTTTCAACAAAATGATTATGTGAAAAGTGAGATCCATCTTAACACTATGATTTTCAATTCATAATTGATTTCCTCCAATACTTTATTACGCTAAATTCAAATAGAATTTTATTTATAAAATTAGATCTCTAAATTATTTTTTATTGCTCTATTTATTAAAAAAATATTTAGTTTGAAGTGTATGATGAAATGCTATGGAATAACTAATAAAAACATCGCGTGTGTATATATACAAAATTAAATGAGTGTATCTTTAAATTATCTAAAATATGCTAGGAATGCATATCACATGTAGGAAATGCATTTCATATGAATTTGGAGGAATTCATGTGTTTATTGTGCAAATATGTATTTAATAAATGTGAATGAAAGATACGCGCTCAGTACTGGCTTGCAAAAAAAAAATAAGAAAGAGAACACGATATTAGCATCTTGGCCCATCAATATCATCTTTCATTGTCGGTATTTAGAAAATGGGTTCTAGGCTCGCAGCTCGCTTGAATCTAGTAATTGCCTAATTGGTAACCATTGGAAAAAAAAAAAAGTTTATCGATTGGTTATTAGATTTAAATATTCATTTTTGACTTGATTATTGCGTCATTATGTAGGTCGCTATTATCAATAATTATTATGGGCAAACACCAGGTGCTTTGAGTTCAGTTGCAAAAAGCCTTTGCTAAGCGGATATAAATATGCTGTTATTCTATAGGGATCACAGGAACCTGTTATTTCTATGACAACCGTTCAAAAAATTTCATGCACGAATTCCAAGAAAAAAAAATTCGTGCCCGAGTCTCGATAAAAGTCAACGGTTGAAATCAGAATAACAGGATGTGTGATCTCTTTGGATTTATTTACATGCTAAGCAAAATCAAACTTTTGAGGTCAGTTCCAAAGAGTCTTTTGGGTGCGATATTTGCTCCAATATCTGACGGATATATTTGCTCGTCTTTCAACTTACTATATCGTCTGATCCATATATAACGGTAAGGATATTCATCCGTATATAACCCTAACTGTAGAGTATCCCGGAAAGCATGTTTTTTCTATCTTTTGGCGTTTTGCCCAGGGTGGAAAAAACGTGCCGTGCCGTGCTGTGACTAATACGCTGTGATTTTGGTCTCGTGTCGTGCCGTGACCAAAATATCAAGGAGTGGTCACGGCACGCGAATGGTCACGCCACGTGAGTCACGCCGTGCTAAACGTGCTATGACCATACGTGACTCGCGTGACCATTTAATCATAATTTAGGTTAGTTTATTCAAGATTCACCATTAAATCAATATCTAATGGTCATAATTACACGTGGCTTGCGTGAATACGTGTCGTACCGTGCCGTGACTAAATCTTTCACGTGCCGTGTCATGCCGTGCCAAAGTTTCAAAAGGTAAATACGGCACGGGACACGCGAGTCACGGCACGTAACTGACACGCGTGCCGTGCCATTCCATGCCTTAACCGTGCCGTTCCGTGACGAAGCCGGCTCCGCCGTGCCATTTTTCCCACTCTAGTTTTGCCCCTTCTACTTTATTGCAGTTGTGAAAGAGTTTTTGATTTGAAATTCAGAGATCGGACCTACTTTGATTCGATGGGTTTAATCACCATTCAATGAACATTAAGATGCGTTGCGCTCTGTATTAAAATCCGTGTGCGTCTGTTTTAATTTCTGTATGTACAGATTCTAATACTGATCGGACGGTGCTGGAACTAATTGAATCTAAAAGTAGATCTGATGCCCATTAGATGTACTCCTATCTCTTTATTTGTCGTTCATCAGAACCAATATTAAATACATTATACACCCATTTTGATAACTTTTTGATTTTTTAATTAATTCTCGTATATCAACAAATAAATCTCAACACATTGGTGAACCAGACATTTAGATTTATAATTTGTAAATGTTGTTTTGCAAATTGTTTGCATCAAATCAATAATTTCTTATATAGTCAGATTCCCACTACATGGAAATATTTAATGGTTCTTGAAATTGTGTTGATATCTGTAATTATTCCGTTGACAATTAGAATAAATACTGTCATATAAAATAAAATTCTGATTTGATTTTCTCTGAATCAATTTGCACAAATCAGAATTTGATAAGCCATGGATGCAATTGCCTCTCATCACATTTATTTATATTTTGGAAATGAATTTATCACATTTCAGGAAATCGCTTACAGTTTAATTGTTTTTAAACTTTTATTAGACCACAAGAACATTAAATGTTCAGACTAGACACGTGGCATATAAAAATATTGTTCAGCAGATTTGAATCAGCGACTCGGATTGAACCAAATTGATTTGAATTATAAATTTTCAAACAAAAAAAAATTGATTTTAAAAATAATAACAAATAGCAGAAACTAATATTCAAACAAAAAATATTGAGCATTTGCATGCATTTGTATAATTAAAATTGGAAAAAAAAAACCGTAACTAATTGACCCAACTAATTATGAGAAAAAAAAACGGTATATTTTTTTTGTTTCTGTAAACAAGAATTGGTTTGATACTTTCAACATTTGTTTGTTAGTTTTTTGTTTATAATTTTACACTTACAACAAAATAGTTTGTACTAAGCCTTCATTTGTACCACCATGGGCTTGCGCTCCTTCTCTTCATCGGGCTAAAAGGATGACCGTCCGATTGGAACTCTCTTGGGACCATAGTGGATCGCAACTGCACGGGCCCGTTATCCTTCCACCGTTGAGAGCGAGAGGTATTCGCTGCTCTGTGAAACCAGCCTCACGCATTCCCCTCTTCTCTACGATCCACTCAACTCAGGCCTTCGCCTAAGCCGCTTGGATCAACTGCCCAACTTGGAACGGGCGGGCCAACTGAGAGCGGGTGAGATCCGGTCTACAGAGAAGAACCAATCGTTCAAATCATCCAGTGCCTCCGCTTGGATTACAAGCCCACGCTACTGAGCTCGGCGATAGATGGCCTACGCATAGGTAATATAAATGCTATGCTATTTTTATTATTTGCCATAGTGGGATTAAGAAGTCTCAAACCGGAACAAATCTCCATATCTGTAGATTAGATGTGGAATTGCTTCCTGCTACCTTTCATATAGCGTTTTATATTGAATTTGATTTCGGGTGAATTGAGTGGATCATGTTCGGCTCTCTTATCATAAGGCTCTGTGCACTGAAGCAGATTGTCATTTGACGTTGCAGCTTAGGTGTTTGTTGAAATGCCTCTGATGGAATGTGCTCCCGGTTTGACGTTGCACGACCCAAAAGCATGGATTTTACCTGGAGTCTGTACTCAACGACTCGTTGCCAGTGCTTGTTCTTGGTGACTTGTTTTGCCTACTGCTATCATTTACCATTAATTGGATGGGATGTTGTACAAGCCCTGTTGCATGTCAAGGCTATATGGCATTGGACAAGACAGGGATTGTTACTTGAAGGGCCCTGATAGCGACATAATTTTTTTTTGTTATTGTTAAAATTATCTAGGATCTCGGTTATAGAGAGAATTTCGAGTCATTCGATCATTCCATGGCATTCTCACTGGTCAAGTATGCCCTGTCTAACTCAACTGAACCAAGACCATATAATAACCAGATTTCTTAATTAATGTTCTCAGGGAGGTCATCATCCGTAAAATTAATGTTTCTCTGTGTCTTTGGTAGCAAAGATCAGTTATTTAGTGAATTCTAATGGAGATAGGACTGTACTTGGTTGTGGTTATTTTATTTTTCGTTTTCATATGTAGAAGGTTGAATAAATAAATTCCTTATTGCTTCTTTTCACATCAGATTTTGTTTGTTAATATATTTCTTCAACTGAATTGTTTACAATGATTAGTCTATTGTATCTGTGTGTACCGTCAAGTTTGTAATGCTTACCAGAGACAGCAGTGCCACCGCCAACATTGCTCAAAATCAGGTGCATAAAATCATCTTCTGTATATAATTCGTATTTCTTTGTAACTACTAGACATGGTTGTACCATTGTCCCTGCAACATGAACTTTTCTGGTACCAAAATTAGTTGCTCAAGACTGGTACTGCTGCCCCATTGATGTATACCAGTAAATCTAGCAATGTACGGGCACATGACTACATGAGAATTAGTTTACAAAGTAGCAACATCATAATTCAGGCATGACCTATGTAATATATATCACCAAAACCTAGTCAATCACGGTACCTTACTGCCAGTGTCAGTACCTTAACAAAACTCATGTAATAAAGATCTTAACTCACTAGATCGGTTTCCTCAAAAAAAAAAAAGCTCACTAGATCGGACTTTATGATGTCACCACTGGAAAGAAGAGAAAGGAGAAAGAAAATTCATGCCAATTAAGGAGGCATTAATGTAAGATCTACGAAGATTAGGTTGCTAGGAGAGAAAATTAGTTTAATGGGTGTTGCGAAAATTTAATGAAATATCCTGAGATTATTACCGAGTAGACAGACTATGGGTAAAAGAGTAAATAACCTTAGCTTGGTTTATGGTTCTTGTATTTCCCTGTAAATATTAGTTTGGGTAATAGTTCAACTTCTGTATATAGTTCATTATGGTCATGACAATTCAATAATAGTTCATTATGGTATTTTTTTTTCAGCTATAGCGAGCTCTTTATTTTGCTAACTTGCTTTTCATTGATCTCTGGAAAGGCATTTAAAAAAACAATAATGTGTTGAAGTATGAAAATTTACAATTGCACCTCTGTTTAATAGATGTTATTCTGAGCGCTTTGAAAGAAGTAACTTTAAATTATTGCCATCAACCGCTTCAGATGTTAAATTCTACTGTATGTAATGTCAAAAAAAAAAAAATTCTACTGTCTCACAATTGTAGAAAGATTATTTTCCTATTAATTACATATCCCTTTATTTATTAAATAATTCACATAACCTCAACTGATAGTAAGCATCCAAAGCATGATTTAATATACGTATCTGTGTTAATAATCTCAACTGATAGTAAGCATCCAAATATATAAGATGGAAGTATCTGAAAATATGCTTTGACTTTTACATTTTTTAACTTTTAATAGATAGAAAATCACTATTTTAAACAATAAATTTTAAATTAAGTAATTTAAAAGATATTTTGAAATCAGATTATTTAAAAATTAATTCTAATATAAAAAAGCAATGTAGATGATCTTGCTTTTTTATTTGAAATGCAGAGCATTTACTATTAAAGATTTAATAAGATAAACATGATATAGTGATTAAATCACATTTTCATAATTTAAAAGGTTGAATTAAGAAATGGCAGGGGCCGCGCGAACGCGCCGAAATTTTTATTAATAGAAATAATAATAAAGAAATGTCGATATAGAAGAACGAATTCGTCAGAATGTTAAATCTAACAAAGACGTTATTCTTGGTAACGTCCAGGGGGACGTTACCAACGATAACGGCCAGACAAAACCATAAAATCGCTAATTGCCGCGGCTAATCCCTGGACGTTGAGAACGGTGACGTCCAGAGGAAAAAAAAAAAAAAAGGCTGGCCGTCGCCAAGGATAACGGCCTGCGAAAAAAAAAAAAAATAAAAGGAGGCCGTTGCCAAGGATAACGTCCAGACGCAGAAAAAAAAAAATGTAGGCCGTTGCCAAGGATGACGGACTGTCGGCAGTACAGGGAAAGCGACTTGGACGTTATCCTTGGTAACGGGCAGAATGATGAAAGCAATTCTCGGGTCCCAGCGGAAAAAATTTAAAAATATGGACGTTGTATTCGATAACGTCCAGACAGACAGCCTATATAGCGCTCCCCTCTCTCGCTGAAATATAACTCTCCCAGAAACTCCTCTCTCGCTGAAAATCTCTCCTCTAAAAAAAATAAAATAAAATAAAGTTATGAAGAAGAATGAAATCGAACCGGAAATGAATTCATAGTTAGTTGGAAGCCAATGTTGATGTGGAGGAAATGCTGAACAAAGAAGAATAAAGAAATCGTCAATAAAGGTAAAGTTTCAATTATATGTCATATATTTACGTTTATGATTTAATTAGATGAATATCAAAATTATTTTGTATATTAGTTAAAATACTATTAGTAATGTTAATGATAATTTGTAATGTTAGTAATGGTAATGTTAATGTAATGTTGTAATATTAATAATGTCTTCAATTATATGTCATGTATTAGTAATGTTGTAATGTTGTAATGTTAATTTGTAAATTTGTAAAAAATATTAGTAATGTTAATGTGTAAAAATATTAGTAATTTGTAATGTTAATGGTAATTTGTAAAAATTAGTAATGTTAATATTAGTAATGTTAATGGTAATATGTAATGTTAATGGTAATTTGTAATGTTAATGGTAATATTACCGTTAATGTTAATGGTAATTTGTAATGTTAATGGTAATTTGTAAAAATTAGTAATGTTAATGGTAATTTGTAAAAATTAGTAATGTTAATTGTAATTTGTAAAAATTAGTAATGTTAATATTAAAAAATAGTATTGTTAATATTAAATAATTTGAAATATATAAATAAATAAAGAAGTTCACATTTTCATGCTTAATTAAATTTAGTTTTTGAAAAAATATTATAAATTTAGTAGTACTTAACGTTTGTTGTAATAATAAATTATATCTAATTTATTTATTATTGTGTAGGTTGAATCATCAAAATAATTAATCATGCTCATGGTGAGAGTTCATTTCGGTGGTGAAATACGGCAAGGTCGTAAAGGAGCGGAGTACACCGAATCTCCTCGATTCACATTGATGGCAACTAGTGAGCAGGGTTGGCATGATGTGAAAGGTGAAATTTATCGCCAGCTTGGATATTCTGAGAGTGAGTACAACCTAAAAACACTTGCACGAGTTAATGTTGGTACAACAACTCGGCGTTATTATGAGATATTAGAAATCGTGTGCGATCAGACGTGGCGAGGCATTTATGACCAAAGTATGTTTGCCAGGACCCAGTATTCTTACGTCGATTTATACATTGAGTTAGTTCCAATTGTCGGTTCGATGCAATCACAATTATTCATTGATAGTGTGGTACCAGAGACACAACCAGACCCTGGACATACCCAATACAATGTTTCACAAGCGGGTCCCGGTCTATTCGAACCCTATCAGACACAACCAGGCTCTGGACATACCCAATACAGTGTTTCACAAGCGGGTCCCAGTCTATTCGAACCCTATCAGACACAACAAACACCGAGGCGTGACCTTTATCTGAGTCCTTATCCCGATGTGAATGACTTGTCACCGCCTGTTCAGGCAGATATGGGTTGGTCAGGGCAGAATAATCAGGACAATCCATGGGTTGATCCGCCGACGGCCGGTGGTCCTTGTAATGATGCTGACGACGTACCGCAAAGTGACGACGAAGATGACGCTGACTCATGTGAGGATGATGCCGACTGGGATACCGAACCTGATACAGAAGGGGATGTCCCGCCTGATACTCAGAGACAATCGCAAAGACCACGTGTTCAGGCTCAACATTTTCCCATATCTGATCGCGGGACGAGTCACCCGGTAGGCAGTTTCAATGACACCTCGGGATTTCAGGAAGCAGATGTATCCTACTTCAGCAGGACCCAACACGTACATGATCCACTTGGTGTAGGTAAGGAGTACTCTTCAAAACAGGCTCTAAAGTTGGCCATAAATGATTATCACATCAGAAAAAATATTGAAGTAAAAACTACCGGTAGCAGTAGAACCCAACTGATATATGAATGCAAGAGCAGCAGGTGTATGTGGCGTTTGTATGCCACGTCCGGCATATTTTCATCAAAGTGGGAAATTAAAACAAGCAGAGCACCACATACGTGCCAGGCCGATGCTTCTCGTATGGATCACTCACAATTAACTGCAGAAGTGATTGCCGATGTTATAAGAGAAGATATCAGGGAAGATGTTACAAAAAACATTAAAAGCATTAAAGGGCTAGTCCGTATGAAATACAAGGGAGTTGTTCCCAAATATAACAAGCTGTGGCGTGGCCGAGAGTTGGCAATCGCACAAATATTCGGCAGTTGGTCAGGCTCGTACAACCTTCTCACCCCATTGTTGGAAGCAATTAAAAGATCAACTCCTGGAACAAAATATGGAGTTGCGCACGTACCCATGGATGATCCGCTAAAAAGGATGTTCAAGGCAGCTGTGTGGGCTTACGGTCCGTGCATTGCTGCAGTGCCTCATCTCAGGCCAATCATTAGTATTGATGCATGTTTTCTGTCTGGCCGGTACCAAGGGAGACTGCTGATGGCGTGCGGTTATGATGCAGAGAACCAGTTGCTTCCTCTGGCTTTCGCATTAGTCGAGGAAGAGAGATTCGAGACATGGGGATGGTTCATGAGGTGGTTGCGTTGGGAGGTAATTGGTAATAGGTTCATGTGTGTTGTTTCTGACCGGCACATGGGGATCAAGAAAGTATTCACCGATAGATACGGTGGTTGGTACGAGGATGG
Source organism: Carex littledalei (assembly GCA_011114355.1). NCBI lineage: Eukaryota > Viridiplantae > Streptophyta > Magnoliopsida > Poales > Cyperaceae > Carex > Carex littledalei. Next base: position 5,125,771 of record CM022085.1, on the reverse strand, counting down.
CGGCGAGTGCGTTCACAGATTTTGTTCGCAGCACGTCGCCGAGAATTTGATGAAAAAGGTACACAATAAAAAAATCTGCGAGCTATTTAAAATACTGGTGAACAAAAAGAAGCCACGGAGGTTCGAAGAGTTCTTCGAAATATTGCGGAAGAAAAGTCCAGATGCAGTTGCATACCTAGAAAATGTCGGAAAATACCAAGATTCCAACCGTAACGAGATCCCTAAACCATGGAAGGTGTATCAGAGCATGGACGGCGGCCCCCGCTGGGGAATTATGACTACTAATGGATCTGAATCGTTGAACGCTGTATTCAAAGATAGTCGACGACTGCCAGTCGTCGCACTCGTGGAAGACACATATTACAAGTGTCTCCATTGGTTTAACCAAAGACGAGCGAAAGCAATGGCTCGCATAGCTGATCAGCAACCTTGGTCAGCGCGGGTTGAAGGATTATTAACAAAAAGAATTGGGAAATGCTTACCAATGACTTCAATGCCAGTTGGTGAGCACGGTGAACACGAGGTCAGGGTCAGGGATGAGAGAGTTGTATACAAAGAACGGGATGGGAATTTTAGTTACAGAAAGGAGACCTTCAAGTACAGGGTCGACATACGTGACGGAAACATAGCAGAATGTGTGTGTCTCAAGCCACAACTTACAGGTATACCGTGCGCCCATGTTCTCGCCGTGTGTCGGGACCGGAGATACAACCACAATTTATTCGTGCATCATTTGTACTCCACGACCAAACTCGCTGAAACTTGGAGTGGCCAATTCCACGGCTATGCCAACCAATGTGACTGGCCAACCATACCCGGTCCGGAAATTGTTCCGGACAAAGACAAAATCAAAAAGGGTAGGAGAAAGCACGCTCGTATAGTCATGACGATGGACGAAATGCAAGGAAGGAGAGTTGGACACCAAGCTAGACGTTCTACGTCCGACAGGCGTGCAGCAGGTTTGTTAATTTTGTTTTCAATAGCTAATTTTGGTGTCATTCTAGTTGGAAATATCAATTTTCAACGTTATTTTATTGGTTCAGAGGCTTCTTCTGGACGGGGCATGGGACAGCAAGCGAGACGTTCTATGTCTGACATACATGCAGCAGGTTTTTTAATATTTTAAATTTAATTTATTTGTCTGATATACATGCAGCATGTTTGTTGACACGTCTTGTCTATTTCTTTGCAGGACCCTCTTCTAGTTACAGTCGGAGATGAAGCGTATTTGTATTTGTTTTAGTAATTGTTGTTGTTTATGCATAATTTTGTAATTTGTTTAGTCATGGTACTTATTTTTCCGTTATATTCGTATTTGTATTTTGGTAAAAATTTGGCGGAGTGCATTTTGTAATTTTGACAGCACCAGAAAACCAAAGCACAAAGTCCAAATCCTCAAACCAAATCCCCAACCCGAATAGATCATGCCGAACTCGGCATGACACAATCATATCCCAACAACCCGATCCCACAATACAAGCATACAAGGATCCGAGATATACAAGCACAAAAACAACAAGCATACAAGCATACAAGCATACAAGCACAAAAACTAACAAAAACTACAATAATCATACAAACACAAAAACTAACATAAACTAACAAATGGTCATACAAGCACAAAAACTAACATAAACATCCGTTCATCAAACAACATACACGAAATGAAATACCTACTCAAAAGTGAACTTGTCCGGACTGTGGCGCGATCTGAGTGGGTATCTGCGTGCTGGCTCTTGTTGTTGTTGTTGTTGTCCTCTCCTACGCCTAACGTAGACATTATTGTATGCATCGGCACTGTGTGACGGGGTGCCAAATATGCTCTCGACCGCTGCAGTACGTGGTGTGATGACTTGACTAGGTACCGTACCGTCATATGTACCGGTAGCAACTGGCCCGGGCAGTATGAAATGGTCATCCGAACCCTACAACAATCGCCGAAGTATTTACCAAACATATAGAGACGAAGACTTTAAATAAAACTTATAATTTTGAAAAAATTACCTGGTATACCGCACTTGGTCCTGTATGACCCGTGTATTGCTCATCGTAAGCAGAGGCATGTGGGTATGTCTGGTGTCCAAACTCATCGAAATCGACAAACTCATTATGTCCCTATAATAAATGTTGTAGTATTGTAATAAACATTCAACCACAAATTTTTAGGATTTAATTTGTTACGAGTTTGGAAGAAATACCTGGTCAACCTGACTTGGTCCCGTGTGACCCATGTGGAACGAGGAATCTTGGACGGGAATGTCGCGGTGTGTCGTGTACTGACCCTCCTGTGTAGGACCTTGCTGAACTGGCTCGTTTTGAAGCAACTCTGTCATAAATTGTGATGTCTCAAGCCAACTCAAGTCGGGTATTTCCTGCAACAAGTATTTAGTACTTAATAAATGTAGAATCGACAATCAACACCAAAATTGTTACATTTTAGAATAGTTACCTGGCCGACTGAACTAGGTCCTGTGTTGCCCTGTGCAACACCGTCATGTGAGGCTCCGACATTGACATCCGGTTCCTACAATAAATATATCAGTATTTCAATAAATACAACCGATAATTACTTAAGATTTTGTAAAGTTTTATACACTTATCGGATCGACCTGAGGAGGTACGACTCGTGCAAGGTAGTCCATCAATCCGTCATTCGAGTTTAGCCAATTCTCTCTATAGTGGGGATCATCATCTGCGGGCAAGTCGGGGATGGGTTCTTGACCGGGAGGAATCTCACCGTCTGGAATGTCCTCGTAGTTGGCCGGAAGATCGGCCGCTCTCATCATGTCACGGTATTTTGGCTCCATACCATTGTCTCTGAGAAGGCCACAACTTAATCTGAGGAAAAACTTCCCCACCTTTTTAAGAGTCTTTGTTTTGGCACAAGCTATACCGTACGACACCATCTTCACTCCTCGCAGTGCCTACAAAATAAAAAAAAAAGTTAGTAACATGTATGAAAGATTAATGTCCCTATAATAAATATTTTGATAATTGTATTGAAACTTACATCACGTGTGCTCTTCGGGGCACTGGGAATGTACCCTACTTCGTTATGCTCATCCCTGTACTCTGGAATTGGATGATCAAGACCTTGTATGCACCTTCTCGACAAGAAGACATTGTGCATACAATTGTTTTGAAACCAAGTCCGGTATGCAAAAAGCTGGTCGTCCGACCATAGTCCCGTCGGAGCAACCAAGTGATCGGCAGGATGAGATGCATGTTCTACGTAGGTGTGGTGCTCAGCAGCCCAATCTTTTCTTGTCACATGCACAGAATGAATAATGTTATGCAACCGGCGTACCTCGTCCTCGCCTAACGGCGGTGCTACTGGGATGGGCTGTGAAAAGCCAAACTGACGCATCACCCGATTAGGATAATGGTGTTCCACTATCCAAAAGTGTATCAGTGGCACAACGGCTAGCCACACATCTGTGTCATCCTGAACTCGTGCTGGCAACAGAGATGGCTCCTGGTCCAACATCGCTTTGTAAGGTTCCCATCTTACCATATAATCTTCAAGATCCTGCAACTGGCTTCGGAAGTAGCTAGGTCCAGCCCGATTGTGAGCTTGATTATATTCATGGCGACAGCACCACATCTCCCCGATTGCAGGACACCTGAAACATAAAATTTAAGATTCTTAATAAACATAAAACACATCAAATTAAAGTATTGTAAAGTTTTTTGTAGTTACCTTTCTGGATTCGGGTAGCCCCAATGTGGAGTCCAACCACCTTTGGGGTAAGGACGGCCGGCCGGTAATCTGGACCAACACCAATGCTGTAGAAGAAGAGTTGGTCCCCACATAGATTTCGTCTGACGCTCAACGGCAACGCACAAGTTCCTATAGAGTAGTGCTAGAACAGCACCACCCCAGTTGTATTGCACCGGTTCGTCAAGGTTTCCAAGAAATTGTAGATACATCACCGGAACCGAATCTCCCGAAGAATCAGCAAAAAGTAAAGTCCCGAACAAGTCCAGTATGTAAGCCCGAGTGTACTGGCGTACCTGCTCATCTGTAGGCTCACCCGGATTTTCAGCTGGCATGGCAGGAAATAGAATGCGCAGTTCCTTCAAACATATAGAATATCCGGACGTCGTGCGAACAGCACTTCCATCGGCCGATTGCGATCTCTTCTTCTTTTTAAGCACCGCATCTGCACTCCCAGCTCCAAGAAAATGCTCCACTAATGCATGCGCATTTGTGTCTGCAAACCCGGTCACCGGAGCCCCCTTTATCGGCAATCCCCATAAACATGACACATCTTGCAGTGTGACCGTCATCTCTCCCACAGGAAGATGGAAAGTGTGCGTCTCCGGTCTCCACCGCTCAACGAGGCCAGCGAGGAGCCCTTTGTCAATGTTCATATCATCCATTCGAGCTATCTGATACAAACCGAGACTACACAAGAATGGGTCGCAACGCGGGTCGCGTGGAATCACAGACCGGTGGTGTCGAACATCCACCCCGGTATAATCCTGTCATTGTTATACAATTTGATTAAAATCAAAACTCGTAATTCAAACATTTATATCTCTTTATTAAAAAACATGTGAATTTTGGATATGAGATGATTCATTGAGTAACTTACATTGTCAGATAACAGTGCGACCTTATGCTGTGGATGTGGCATCCATAATAAGTTGCTAAAATTCTCTGCCGGAGGATTACTCAGACCACAACTGCTTGACATCCTGCATGCATAACATTTTAACTTTAAAATTAAAACAATCTAAATTTTCAAAAATTTGCATTTAAACCTAACTCATAACAGTTACGTTGACATCCTACATCCAACATGTTTGACATCGGGTACAATTGCGTAAAATTATACCTACCACGTAAAATTAAATCTAATCGGATGCAATTTAACAAAATTAAACCTAATCGAATGCTAATTTACAAAATTAAACCTAACAATAACCTAACTAATCTAATCAACAATAACAATAACCTAATTAACAAAATTAAACCTAATTGGATGCTATTTAACAAAATTAAACCAAATCGAATGCTAATTTACTAAATTAAACCTAACAATAACCTAACTAACAAAATTAAACCTAATTGGATGCTATTTAACAAAATTAAACCAAATCGAATGCTAATTTACCAAATTAAACCTAACAATAACCTAATTACACCTAATTAACCTAATTAACAATAACAATAACCTAATTAACAAAATTAAATCTAGTCAAATGCAATTTCACATAATTAAACCTAACAATAATTTTGATAACAAATTCAACCTTAAATTATTGTTAATTTATAAAGTTCTATAATATTAAAAAAAAAATTACCAATTCTGTGGTGATGAGTTCAGCGGGGGAAGAGGCGGACCAGAGGGCGCAGCGGGGGAAGAGGCGGACCAGAGGGCGCAGCGGGGGAAGAGGCGGACCAGAGGGGATCGGATCTGGACGTTGGGAAGAATAACGGCCAGGCTTTCGCTGTCCTTCACTTCTTCGCTGCTCGCCGCGCCCTCTCTTTTTTTTTTTTTTTTTCGGAAGTTACGACGGACAGAGACCTCTGGAGAGTAAAAAGACTTCGCGATTTCAAATTAAGAGGCTGGCCGTTATCGACGGCAACGGCCTCAAAATTTTTTTTTTTTTTTCTGACTCTGGACGTTATTGACAGAAACGGCCTCAAGTTATTTTTTTTTTGTCGCAGGACGTTATCGTTGGCGACGGCCATTGTTTTTTTTTTTTTTTTTCGCTGGACGTTACCGTTCTCAACGGCCAGACCTTAGCAGCTTAAATTAGCGATTCCATCTTAGTTAAGCTGGCCGTTACGGTTGGTAACGTCCCCTGGACGTTACGATAAATAACGTCTTTGTTAGATTTAAATTTCCGACGAATTGGTTCTTCAATATCGACATTTCTTTATTATTATTTCTATTAATAAAAATTTCGGCGCGAACGCGTACCCCCTCAGAAACAAATTACGACGTCCACTCTGCCACTTGGGCAGATGGTAAGCCAGCACTCCCACCATGTGCAATGTGGGTCACTAGCCTAGGCCATGAGTCTTCTTGATCACTCATTGACCCCGTCCAGGTAAGTACCTATTACCTTGCACCCCAACCTCCTCTTATAGATGCCTTGGCGCTCCCAGCTCTTTTGTTCTTTGCTTGTGGGACTAAGCAAGCAGTAAGGAGTATTAGAAACCGGACAGAGCGCTTCCACCTGGCCATTCTGGACTTTTAATATTTTTTTAAGGCTTGTTTGTATCATTGGGCCTGTCATAGAAGTCCAAAATTCAAGAAGTTCCCTGTCCAAATAAGGGACGGTTAAATTCCAAATAATACGAGTTGCTAATTGTTTAAGAAAGGGTTAAAAATTAAAAATGTATAACAGACTAACAGTTAGTACTTTTATCGTGATGCGGAACACTTGCTCTCCTTCCGGAAATTTGAAATAAATCATTCTTTCAATTTGATTTACAACTTCAGCTAATAATTTATTTAATTCATGGTTTTCTATATTGATTTTGTTACATTAAATTTGAGATGGTAACTTTTTACTTTCAAAAATAAATCAAAGCTGGCAATTCTTCTTGGTTTGCTCTTAAAAAAAATAATTAATTTATAAAACTTGATATTTTAAGTCATTTCCAACGTGCTTGTTTACTTCAATAAGAAGGAAAAAAAAATACAGTTAACAACACCAAATCGGATTGATTTCTGCCCTAAAAATCCCTCCCCAGATAATTGCTACATGCCCTAAAAAACAAACATAGGTACTAAGATCTTTAATAAATGTCCAACTTCTGTACATACAGGTGTCCATAATACAAAAACCATGGCAAAACCTATAAAACAGTATTTTGAGAATATACATGGTAGCCACAACACCTCTATATACAAAGATTCTGCCCTCAAATTGTATCACGAAAGACCTCCGAAATTTTGTAAGAATAAAACAAACAAAACTCTCCTAACCTCTCAAAATGCGAGTAAATTGTAAAAGCAACAAAGGAGAGGTGGAAATAATTTATTTATCTCTGTGATTTCTTTGGTATCTTTGATCTGTTTTTCCTTCCAGAGTCGGCTTTTTCCTGCTCAATATCAATCAAAAGCAACACCAAATTTTGAGAAATTTAAAGTACATAAAGAAAAAAATAAATTCAGATATAAAATTTGAAGAAAATGCATTTGGTTTCCAAACATTGTTCAAAAGGTATGCCAAACTATGACACCCAAACTAACACCCAACCCCCCCCCCCCCCCCCCCCCCCCGGAACCAGTATCATCTCAGGTATTAAACAGTGGGGCCCACAACTTTACGGCCCAGATTTACTCAATCCGGTGCCTATTGAAGATGTAGGGGTCCCCTTTAAGATTCGTGCCAGGTTAAAAGAACGGTCCAGATCTACTAATTCTAAAAGATTCCCTTTTACGGTACCAGGGAGGATCCAATTACTCCACGGAACAGTACCCCCCCACCACCCAAACCTCAAAAAAAAAAAAAAAAGGATTCAAAGGAAAACATATAAATGATAAATGAGCAGGAATGTTTCTGATATGTAAAGAGCATAAAACAAAATGTATACCTGAATATGTTGCAAAAGTGTTTCCAGTTGAAAGGTTATATCAGAAAAAGAGGGCCTCTTAGTTGGATTCACATCCCAACATCTCCTCATCAAATCAGACAAAGTAGGGTATAGTCCTGAAGGTATCTCAGGACGCAATCCCTAATTTCCACAAAAATAAAAATAAAAATCATTTTAAAGGTATATCTTAAACACTAAGTACCAACTAAATTGGGTATTAAGTTATACTAATGTGAACCTACTGTTAAGATAACAAGTCTCCTGTGTGCATGTAATCTTTTTGACAAAACAAGTGCTACAGTATTTCAAATATGGTGGTTTAACTCAAAAGCTTTCATATATCAGTAAACCTGTACCAGATATTGTAGTGCCAGACCGGAATGGAGCTCAATTTTAATTTTTACTTTGTGTGGGTTACTCCTAGTGAACTAGATAGACAGATTTTTAAATAGGTACAACAGACCTGTCGAACACCTAATGCAGCTTGCAATGGTGTCAGATTATCATATGGCACCTGCACAAGAGAATTGCTAGGATTTATTAACAGCTCTCAACTAAAAGTTATATTGATGAAATGTAAAACTACAGATGCTATCAGGAAATGCCACAAGAGATGAGTAACTGTTTGTTTACCTTTGATGTAGCAAGCTCCCATAATACTATTGCAAAGCTAAATACATCTGCTTTGTTATCATAAGGCCTATGGTTTATTACCTAGTGAGGGACGAGAAGAGAAGATTAATAAAATGTACACCCGATTGCATTCAAGCAAAGGGTTCTTTTGCAAATAACACCCAGTTTGTTATTGTATTAGAAAACATAGAAACATCCAATAATTGTAGCATTTGCAAATATAAACCAACATTTACACAAAATAGAAACACCAACTATTCGTAGCTTTTGTAAATATGAACCAACACATTTTATGTACTTGTGCAATAAAATCCAACCACTACCTTAGCATGAGAGTCTTCAGGTACACTACACTAGTTGCTGATTATTGTACCACCAGTTGTACAGAACATGACTTGCTCGATAAAAGTAGAACTAAACGGTTATGAAAAGTTGAACTAAAATTAAGCAAAACTAATTGAAGTGGATTTCAAAGTTAACATGGACTTTTTATAAGGAGATCTAATTGGGATAATATATATAGGCCAAAAGTATTTAAACATCTTTTGCTTGATTTAACGTATGTATAAGAGTCATCAGCAGCTAAACCCCAAAACAATTTAAAGAAAAAAAAGATGGGTGCTCTTTGCAAACATGAGATTAGGGTGCTGTTGGCAATTTGCTAAAATATTGGTTATAATTTGCACAAAGCCATAAGCAAACATAGACATACCAGAAATAAGATAAATGGATCTTCAAAGAACAAAAATTAAATACCTCAGGAGCCATCCATCGGTACGTGCCAGTTTCAGCAGTCATGTCTCCATGTTGGCTCCCAAGCCTTGCCACTCCAAAGTCTGCCACCTTGATAACCTACCATACAAATATAGTTTCTTTTTTAAATATGCAAACAACAAGGTTAAAATATAAAATTATCCACTAATACCATTAAAAAACAAAGAATTTTTAATAGATCTACTGTCTACTGTAGAGGTGTACCAGTTTAGAAATACTTTCAATCTTTTAGTTAAACATTAGTTAAATAGAGTTCTTTACTGAGTGGGCAAAGAATGTGTAGGATTTTTTTTTTTTTTTTTTTGGCATAGGAGCTAGGTGACAAAGAGCTGTCTAGTACTGAGAGAGTGTTTTTTTCTTCTTTTATGAACTGTTGTAATTAAATGTTTCAGTCAATGAAACAGGCATTTTTGCCCTTAATCCAAAAAAACCATTAAAAAACAAAGAAAAAATTAATGCATATATACCTGATCAGAGTCGATAAGCAAGTTGGCCGATTTCAAATCACGATGGATGATGTTGTGTTGGTGGAGGTAATCCATTCCTTTCGACACATCTATCGCCATCTTTAATATCTGAGCAAGATCCAATTTGTTGTGATACTTGTGCAAATAGTCGTACAAGTTCCCTCCAGGCATATATTCTGAAATCAGTTACCATTTCAGATCACATCTTTCATTAAATGAAAATTTGAGGGGTGCACAATATCATAAAATTAAGTAACAGACAGATCACATATTCAGTGATATATAGGGTCAGGGCACTTGCATAAACAATCCAAGAGGACTAGGAAATATATTTGTTGGTTAAAACTGTATGTTATCAAAACACCTCTACATTTTGGATAGTTGCAAGAGAGTTGAGACAACATGTTTTACATTTTTTTTTCAAAAAATTAAGAGGAAATTTTAGATGGAACAGAGGTGATCGGAAAATTTGCATTTGCATAGGATAAACTCTCAAAGAGAGAGAGAGAGAGAGAGAGAGACTGTGACCTGTAACAATGCAGAAGTCAGGACGGTCGGTACATGCTCCACAGAAGCGAACAATGTTGGCATGGTCAAGTTTCCTAAAGCCACAAGTGACCTATTTTGAATTAATCAATTATTGCAATTTATATGATTTATATAATAGAACTATACCATATGAGATAGATCAGGGATCAGAAGGAAACTTCACTTTAAAATGGATACTTCTTGAAGAAATTCAACCTCCAATGAATTGTTCAAATGTTCGGACCGAAGAAACTTTATTGCCACTTCATGCCCATGATATGTTCCATGGTATCTGTAATGTAAATTAGCACAAATTTCAGGTCTCCATAAAACAAAAGAATCAAGAACAACAAAACAACCAATTTCATTTACATAAACTTCAGCAACAACAGTAGTGCATATTCCCTTTTAATTTATCCATTCTTTTAATTTTATTTGTTACTACTTTTGAGGATGGGGCTCTAGTAACATCCCATTTTCATATGACTTTTTCATTTACTGTCTAAAAGAAGCCAGTTAATGGGTTTTTCATAAAATGTTCTTTTATGTTTCAGACCATTTGAATAGAAAAAAATAACGAGTCAAAAGTGTTGACCAAGAAAATCATACAGATCTCCAGAAGAACCCGAAGCAATCTTCTCCCCTATATGCAACATTCTTCGGTCAAATTCCAAGTCACCAACCTTTTTGTGCAAATCATGTAGCTTGTCTGAAGCCGATGTGTGTGATTTACCAGACAATGATAGCTGCTCAAAAGTTAAATTAGGAACACAGATATTGCACATTTTTACTAAGTTAAATTCATTTAATAAAAGAAGAAATACAAAAAGAGAAGCACATTTTTTCTTGATGCAATCTCCTTGAGTCTCTTGAGCAAATCTTCAGTCTCCTACATGTAATGAGAGAGAGTCAAAGAGAGACCATGCACATAGGCAAAATCACTGTTTTAAAGATTTTTTTTTCACAAACTTGTTAACCAGATTAAAATATCAATGGTAAAAAAATTTAAGTAATTCATGTTCTTGTCTTGTGTCAATTCATGTTTTTTTTTTCTAGCAGAAGCGCACATAAAAAGAGAGAAACAGTGAGAGTGAGTGAGAGTGTGTGTGTATGTGAGAGAGAGAGAGAGAGGTAACCTCCACGGGCCAACCATCAACAACAAAGACATCCAAGCAATAACCATCCAATGTAGAAAATACATGTGCTTCCCTTATGTTCAAACTAAGATCCGATAGCAAGGCCGATAGCTTAAGAAACAAATGCCCACAAAAATGCATATATTAAATTTCTTATACAAAAGAAGATAAGAAAAAATAAATTAAGAGTAAAAAAAAAAAAAAAACTGTACTTGGCTAAGTAGTTTTGGCTTGTCCAGGGAAGAAAATATTATCTCATGAAGAGGTATGATTTCTGCATCTTTCCTGCATTGATATATTCACAAGATAACACGCATAAATTTGATGACTCCATGCACATAAGACCAACTAAAGACGATATATTAAGAATTATACTGAGTATTCAGCATGCATAGCACTAAGTATTTTGTCATGGAAGTACCATCAATGATTATTTTAATGACCAATTTGTCCAACTGTCTAATTAATCAGAGCTTTTATTTTATCTTCTCATTTTTTTTTCGGAAATAATTTATAGTCCTACAATATCTCAATTACTGCTTTTGTCAGTGTATATGAAAAAGGAACACCTGACAAAGATGACAACTGGAATCACCAGAGTACAATAAAGGAATATATGTCTTGTATCAAAAAGGTAGAAATCATCAAAGACTAGGCATATCACTTCAAAAATAGCTATATCAGAGAAAAAGAGGTTATACACAGGTGGCAAAAATCACTTTCCTATACAAATACAAAAATTAATAGTATTTGCAAGGCAACCTCTTAAAGCCATGTTTGGTAGTGGGATAAAGTGGTTTGATAAGGTGATAACTCTTATCAAATACAGTCCAAGGGATCTTCTTCGATCCTTTCATTTACGTCATGTTCTTTTTTCACTTCCATCTTTATAATGGTAACTCAACTTACCAAAATTAATTACCCGGACATAACTGAAGATAAAAAGCATATTCTGAAAATGTTAAAAAATAAGAATGACAACCTGGCCGAAAGAACTTCATTGGTGCAATCCCTTCCATTAGTGCCATCAGGGTAATGTAAGCCCAGTTTTAGGTCTTCTAGTCTAGTACAAGGCTCAAATTCACCCCTATTATGTACAAATTGCAACGATATCAGTACCCAATTCTTCGTACCAAATCTACTTCCATTTTAGTTTTTTTAAATTCTAACCCTAATACTCAATATTCCAATTTGAAGAGCCAAATACAGGTATCCTACTAAATCAGAGTATATCAAATACTATTTTAGCTTTTTCCCGTGATTATGTCATACGAGGTACAGCCTTAGCAGTGAAACCAGTAACAAAAGTATCTTACCTAGGGCTTTCTGGTACATCAGCATTTTGGGCACCACTTTCATGTGCTCTTGGACTTGAACCTAAACTTGGAGATTGGTGTTGCTCATCATCATCATCATCTAGTGTTTGCAGCACATACTGCTCATTGAAAGCAAATTGAATTATTCACAAGTAAATAAAGAAATTCAGTGTTCACAGGTTTATTGAGGGGAGGAAGTAGGTGGAGGGGAAGGGGTTAGCAACCCCTATAAATTGGAATTTTTCAGTTTTGTCCATTAATAATTTTAATTTTTACAAAAAATATACTATTAGCGCCTCTCATAAAATGAAACTACAAAACACTTATTTATCCAGTCCCCCTATCTCAATTTTTCCGGTTCCCCCCCTGGGTTTATTATGACTATTTTTTTTTATTGAAGGACCCTGGACTGGTATAATCAGTTGTACTACTAGCAATGGGCACTCATCGGAAATTGGTCTGGCATTTCACAGGGTTAACATAAATTTATTATGACTTATTCTAGTGGAACCTTAATTTGTTGGAGACACTTAGCAACACACCTCAGGAAAATTATCAATTAGTCCCTCTAAGATTTCAATATCAATTAGAGATCAATTAGCATTAATTAGTAGATATAGAAAATCATGTAATTAGGAAACTAGTTAGCCTATAAATAGTAATACCCTTGTACACCATGTAATTTTATAACAGAAATCAATTAAATATAAAATTATTTCTCTCATCAGTTTGTAACATTTAACAACTGCTAGATAGTAATCATGTAATTAGGAATAAAGGGTTAATAAGAGGAAAAAAAATTGGCAGTGGACAAATTTCTGAGAGAGCTAGAATGAAAAATTGTTGATAAATATGTTTAAGTAACAAAAAATTACCTTCAGAAAACGTGCATGGAAAACGGGGCGTTTGTCAGGATCCTCACACTCAATTAGAATTTTACGGTGCAAAAGCACATCCTCTGCTCTATCAACATGCACATCCAATGCATAACTACCAATTAAAAAACGCAAGAACAAAACAAAAAATGAGTTTTATGCGTTACTGTTTGCCATTTGTATATATCTCCCCTTTAAAGATTTCCAATTTATGCTCACTTCTTTGCATGAGAAAAAGATAAATTCAATGGAAATATCAAATCTCAAATCAAAAGAAGACAGTATACAAATATACTTGGGATTGATCAGAAAACTAATTAAAAAGGGAAGGATATAATCGATCATAATTCTTACTACAAAATGTGAATTCCAAATTCTATGAGGGCATATAAGTAAAAACTCGTCAGAATCGGATAAAGATAAACCACGAAAATAGTTGCTTCTTCTGGGCAATCAATCAACCAATCCAATCCACCTCGAGAGAATATATACTATCTAAAGAATAGGAGAACATCTCTTATCCAGTAATATGCAATCAACAGAACAAACCTGGCGGGAAGCCGATTGAAGTGTTCATCGAGCTGTTCTCTGAGACTGGGATTGGAGAGCGCCTCTTTGTTCCCGCTCTCGACTAGCCTCATATAGATCTCGTTTTTAATCTCGTGCAAGAAGTATAAACCGTGTAGCCCCTTGTTCACTGGAGGTGAGCTCTCTCCACTTCCCTCCTCCAATTCCTCCATACCTCAACTTTGAAATACGTATCTCTCTTGCTCTACTTTAGGAGAAGCATGTGATTACGAACGCCATGGCTGATGGAAGGAGAACAGAGAAAGAGATGTAAACGTTCAAGGGTTTTTGTTTTTTATTTTTTTTATTTTTATTTTTGAGAGAGAGAGAGACAGGGAGAGATGGTGTGAATAAAGGGGATCTTTGACGGTTAAGAGGAGAATCTTCGGCTGGGAAGCTGGGCGTTTTAAAACAGCTGCTCTCTGTAGACTGTAGTATAGAGTATAGACTTCCTGGCATTTTCTGTTAGGCCCTTCTATTTTAAAATATTAGCATATGTAAGTACTCTTTTCTGTCTAAAACTTTGATGAATGAACCTAAAATTTTCTCATTGGTTATGCTCCAGAAGGGGTTATGTGAGAAAAAGAGAAGAGAGCGGAGGGGAGACTGATTCTGACTGTATTTTTTTATGTACTTCAGAATATCAAAATCGAAAGGAGAGCGGAGGTGAACATGCTGTATAAATTCAGTGAATTTTATCATCTTTAATCGAGGTGTAGATGAGGTAAAAAGTTTATGCCTCGTCTCCACCTCTCCTTTCTTTATTTTCCTTTGCATAGTTGAACACATCCTTACTCCCATATGCACGCAAAGGGCATCGTGTGAATCAAGGAGAATTTTTTTCTATAGAAAAAAGAAAAAGAAAAAGAGCATCTGTGATTTTTCATTGTTACAAAGATCAGTACTAATTTTATCAATCTAAAAAATCTAAAGTTAATGTTGGTGCTAATTTCACCAATCCTAACTCAATTGTTCTTTTTTTTTATTAAAATATAAAATGTTTTTTAACAAATATATGGAATCCTTCTAATATATCTAAATTTTAAGATACTTTATCTATTTTTCTAAAAAAATATATATATTTTAACAAAGTAAAAAAACAACTGGATTAGGATCGGTAAAATTAGTACCAATTCTAACTTTTGGATCAATAAAACTCCTACCGATTCTTCTATTCATGAAATTTATTTGTACTCTTTTTGTTTTTCTCTCGTCTTTTTAATATTTTCTATAGACAAAAAATTATCTGGAAAAAGTATATCGAATTTGTTTATCAGTCATTGGATGAATCTTTATAGATAAAAAAAATCAATACTAGATACAATATTTATTAGATATTGTATATTTTTTTAATTAACACATTTGACAAATACATATAAGATATCCAGTAAAAGTAAGCAAGTTAAATTCAAATTACAAACGCTCCCATTCATTCAATTGAATAGGAACTGTTAAAATACAAATTCCAAAACAAACAAAAAAAGGTCAGGCTTTGGGAAACCATAAAATTGTAAATAAGTATTATAACGAGGGTCAAATGGCATTTTGGAAAACCGGACTGGCGAAAGGGAGTAATGTTTGGTCGTCTGCGACACGTTCTTCCCTTGCTGAGAAAACTGAACTGAGGCGCCATTGAAAACTAGTACTGAGCTTTCTCTTCAAAATCAGCTGTACACCACGAAACAGGATTTCTTGCTTTTGTTGACACGTGGAATGGTAAGGATTTTGCTCTTATCTATCTACTCTGCCGAACTGAACCTTTTGCTTATTAATCCGTATTCAAAAATTCAGAAAAAGCATTGCCAATTTTCAATGCGGACCTAACGACCGGAAGTTTCTACAATTCTCCAGTGAGATTGTAACTCCAGTCTCCAGTTATATTCCTTGCGGATTTAACATAAGATCTCCATTAAGTACTAACTGGAGATTAGAGAGAGATTGTGGGGCCACCGCTGAAAGTTGGGTGACGACACACTCGACACTAACCATTCTGCTATAGCCTAGGGGCCTCAGTTTCCGGATTCTCTGTTGCAAAATTTGAAGTAAATATCCTATTAGTCCATTAGGGATGGGCTCCATGCGAATATTAAATAATTAGTTCGGAGGTCCTTTACATCAGAGACTTTGTACAGGGACTGAACCAGGGAGTTTGTAACAGAGGATCAAAATGGGTTGCTCCAGGATTGCGGGAGGAGTTTCGGCGGGATGGTCTGAATAAACTAGGTACTAGTCATGCACCTGTTGTTGACCTGACTCACCATTTTTCAGAGATAACCCTGTAATTTCCTATATTCGGAATCATGCAGACTGCTCTCTAATTTCTGGTGAGATTGAGAGGACCGAAAGACAAAAGTGCTGTTGACAATTTAACAATAAGGTTTAATTTCGGAAGTTTTATATAACTAATACGAAAATATTCTGGTACTAATAAATGTCATTATCGGATAGATCTCAAAAATATGTCTAATAATTTATTGAATGAAAAAAAGATCCACCTTATTGAATTTCATATCTGACCTTACATTATCTGAATCTGAAATCTGATAAAATTTAATAAATAAATGTATTTTGAGCATCCGAAGGCCATATATCATGTAGGTCCAAAGTATTTAATTTAAATTAGTCATATAAATTAAGTTTAATTAAATTTATTACATTAATTTGTGTTTTTATAATGTATAATAATAATAATAATCATTCATATTACCTAGTGATTAGTGTTTCAAACCTTTTAATTAAAATATATGTTATATGATCCGAGTCCAATCTAAATCTTACAATAATAAATATTACGTATTTGGATTATTATCTTTTATCAAACTTTTATTGAATATAAAATTGTGTGAGAATCTTGTAAATCTTAATGTGTTCACATTTGAATGAAAATAGAATCTGATCCGAATCTGAATCTGAATCTTTGACAAAATGACATCCCAACTTGTTGTTGACCATAACAAATCAATCTCCCGTGATGTACTCTTGCAAATTTCATGACAAGAATTTATTGCTTGAAAGATTATGTTTGCAAAAGAGCATGGTAAATTCGTGCAAATTGGTCATGTCACTATTAAATCTTCCAAAAGAAAAGAAATGGTTGATTTATTATCATGTAAATAAAAAAAAAAACTTCTTTTTCTTTTTGAATCGGAAGAGATTGTGTTAAGTATAAATAAAAAAAAAATTTGAGGAGCAGACCGAAGATAAAAGGAAATTTTAATAAGACGGTGCCAATCAATTGTTCAGGCAAAATTTGTCCGGGGCTCATTCGCAGAATCGTATATCTATAGTACTGTATTACTGTACGCAATCTCAGTTGAGCGATAATTTTTTTGAGCCAATCGTAGATATACGGTGGACTTTAAGATTTGTGTCAGATTATGTAAGATTCGTGCAGGTTAAAACGGACGGTTTAGCAGGAGCAAAAACGTAACAGACGCGGATCTAATTTTTAGGACCCGTTAAGAAGGCGATTTGGAGAACGCTTCCCCGCGAATGGCGAAAGGAGTCTACCCAACTGGAGACGGCTGGTTCACTGTTCAGCGCCGGCAACAGCTTGATGGGAAGGGTGGGGGAGGTGCCTACTCCCACTTTGACAAGGCCGGGAAAGGTAGGCGTTCCTTCCCAAGTCACAAGGCTCACCATAGGTACAACCGCTACAGTACCCAAGGTAATGTTGGAAAAAGGGAGCCCATCCTTACACAGCAGCGGCGCAAGCTTCACCATCAGGACAGAAAGGACACCATTAATGAGAGGGTGAAGGACGTTTAGCACAGCTATTCTCCTGTCCAGCCGTTCAAGAGCCTTGTCTCATTAATTGCTCCACCCAGGTAAGCTCCTATACTAATACCTTAAGCAACTCATCTTACCCAACAGCCATTACTGCCCTGTCTCTGCAACCAAACCGAACAGAGCTTTTATTAGCTTCCAACAACATGCATTCAATGCAACCACATAACCAGCCGAGACGCCCCCCACCCAATCACTCCCAGCAGCAACCCAATACCATCACTTATGCACACGTCGCGAACCCAAACCACACCCCTCTCATCTTCCCCCCCCCCCCCCCCCCCCCCCCCCGGCTCAGAGATATCAATCCCCACCATGGAATCATTTCCTAGACCAAAGCCCCTGGCCTTTGATCCAACACAGCCCCTCTGCCGGCCAAGGTCCCGACTCCTCCCCACTCCCCCTACCCCTTCCACCAGGGCCCACCCATCCTAAGTGGAGAGGACGCTGCTATAATTGTCTTCGCCTCGGTCACGACCAGAAGGATTGTAAGGCGGAGGAGCGAGTCTGCGCACACTGCTGAAGGAAGGGACACGAGGCCAAACACTGCCCCATACTCGCATCAGAGTCGCATGCAACCTATGACCCGTTACAACCACGCGGAAACTTGGGGGAATCTGGTCTTCCTGATGACCGTCCGGATCTGGCCTCGGTGTACATCCCGGAAACCCAGCAAATGAAGCTGGACATGGGAGAGTTTAACCGCGCCATTGTCATTGATGCGCGCCTTCGCCCAACTCGTAACACGCAGGTGATCCAGTCGGTCTTGATGTCTACTTGCCGGTCTGAGTATCCCTTCCGCATAACACACATGAGTGACTCCCAATTCTTACTCTTACTACCCGCCGGCATGGACCGCACCCGCTTCTTACAACAGTTCACTCGGCCACTCCAAGACCTCGGGTTTGTACTGTTCCCTTGGAGTCCGGCTGTCAACGACTACCCTATGCAGCTACGTTACAAAGCATGGCTTGAGCTGAAGAGAATGTCCCCGCAGGCATGGACTATAGATCATCTCATCCCGGCGGTGAGTTCATTCGGAATAGTATTAGAACATGCCTCTATGACCCGAGCAGCCTCTCTTGAGACTATGATGGTAGTTGTAGTGATACAAGACCTCTCGCATATTCCGAAAGGTATCATGATGTGGATCCGCGGCATCGGCCGCCCGATCGAGGTAGTAGTCCATAGCTGGGTTGACGAGCCTATTGCACAGACCTTACCATTTGACACAACCCCAGCTGATGAATTCTTCCAGCGAGTCCATCGTGATAATGTCAAAGCGGCGACCGGGTTCTCCGTCAACACTGACAGGAGCAATCTTCTGGCAATCGACTATGAGACTATCCATGGGATATACGAGATGTTGGAGGAAGGCGAGCGCAAAAACAAGCTAGCGGTGATCCTGAAGAGTAGCCCAAAGTTCACGCTGAAACCCATCCGATCGGAGTCTAGGCTGTCAGGGCTGGAAACTCCGCTCCCTGACAAGGGGGGGCCACCAGCGGGAGAACCTGCCAAGGAACGACCGAAACGGGCTTTAAATCAACCGGAGGAATCCAGTTCGGAACATAATGGAGGGAACTCTTCCTTGCGCATTAATAACAGGTCAGAAGTAGCCGTTCACGCAACGCCCCACGCCAGGGCCCACGAAGAGTCACCCATCGGAATTAATACTGAAAGGACATATTCGGGGGGGAAGCAAATTCAAACTCCCTCTATTCATTCCAGTAAAGATAAGAGCCCCATGATAGATATAACTCCCAGGCCCGCAATTCCTCTTGAGGCCTCGCCTGCCAAGAAATTTCGGGAGACAGCACAAAGGCCGCATCCCCCATCTCCACTCACGGACCGGGCCCTGGGCCTTGATAGATGCCAGCCAGCCCAACTCACCCAACAGAGTCAAGTGAACCCCCCACTCAACTTCTTAAACCAATTTATGCCAAACCGTGCAAGCCCAAATCAAAAGGAGACACCAACAATCCCAGACCCGAATATAATAGGAGTCGAAGACCTGGAAAATTACTTACACCCGGTACTAGCGCTACGCTCGGATAGACCGTGAGCCAACCAATAGACCCGTTAAGCACTCCGGGTCCGGATGCGGACCCGATTGAAGCTAGCGGATCGAACAACGAGGAATCCGTTCCGGCCACTGATGAAGGATATGCCTCCTATGATACCCCGAATGCTTTCGACATGGATCTCGCCATGTGGGAGGCGGAAGCAGCAGCATACAAGGAGCAGGGAGACGAAGAACCGGAGGAGGAAGAACCGGAGGAAGAAGAACCGGAGGAGGTGGAGCCGTCTGAAGATGCGGACCCCGCGGGTGCTGCACCTTACCCGGACAGGGATCCACAACACCCGTTCGCAGAAGAAAGTAGGACACCGACCCCACCCGCAGCCAACCTTGGCGCCACACAGCCAACAACGGACCCAATGCTGGAGGATGAGCAGCCGGCTGCACAGCTAGCACCGATTGGACCCCGCCGTAGCGCCAGATTCTTAGAAAAGGGTCCGCCAAAAACCTACACCCCCAAGAAGTCCCGACCTAGAAAATCTGACACTGAGCTGGTGGGCGCGGCTTCGGCCATCAAGGGCAACAGTGAGGCGCGCCAGGCACTAATTCGTTCACTGGAAGATGATATGATAGAGGCAAATGGTTTGTCAGAGAAACAATTAACTGAGATTGATGAGCTTTGTGGGATCGGACTCAAGGCAAATAATATGGAGGCAGGGGCATCGCACGATCCGGGTCAGGATGATGACATAGAAGACTCGGTCCTTGGGGCCTTTGACTTTGATAGTGCTGATGGGAGCTCCAGTGACGACGAGGATGAGGAGGGGGCTACTTAGGCTAATTTAGTCTCAACTAGTCAAGTTATCTTTAGATTATGCATTTACATTTCAACTTTTGTGTTGTGAACTAGAATTTGAGCTCAATCCAGGAGCATATTTTGTGACTAGGTTATTAATGAATTCTAATCCCAATTTATCTGTGCCGCTTAGATTTATGACTTGGAATGTCCGCGGAATGGGCGATTTACAGAAATGTGCAGTTATTAAGGACATGGTAATTGATGCGAAACCAGACTTAGTGTGCTTTCAGGAAACCAAATTGAGCGAGTGTTCCATTTTTAAAATAAAGCAAGTGTGCCCATCCAAATTCAACAACTATGAATGCTTAAATGCGGATGGAACAAAAAGGGGAATCATACTCGCGTGGAGTAGTGCATTCTCCCTTGTTGAGACCTTTGTGAGTCCATTCACAGTAACCCTAACTCTCAAACGAGGCAATTTTTCTTTCATGTGTTCAGGAGTCTACGGGCCCCAAGAAGAAGTCAACAAGCTTCGGTTCATCGAGGAATTACGCCTGGTACGGGCCAAAAATGACCTCCCATGGATAGTGCTCGGGGACTTTAATATATATAGGTCGCCCCAGGACACCACCGCACCTATCAGGAACCTAGGCGCCACCATTCAATTCAACAGCTTCATTGGAAGTGCGGAACTTGTTGATGTGCCATTACGGGGGCGGGCTTTCACCTGGTCAAGTAAACGGCCTAACCCGACATTCTCCAAGCTAGATAGGGCGCTCCTCTCACATCATTTCAATTCCCTTGGCACAAATTACAATCTGCAAGACCTACCCTGCACTGCTTCGGATCACACACCACTATTGCTCGACATCAAACCACATCGCCAGTCGCACAGACCAAGATTCAAATTCGAGACATTTTGGCTACGCTACCCTGAGGCACGACAGGTGGTTCAGACAGCATGGGCTGCAGTCCCAATGGGACCCCACCCACCCACCACGCTCTACGACAAAATAGCGGCAGCCAGGAAAAGACTCCGACGATGGTCCCAATCTAAATTCAGGGCAGCCGGGACCTACCTTAAAATCTCCAAATGGGTACTGCGCCAACTGGATCATGCGGAAGAAGTGAGAGCACTCAATACGGGAGAATTTCGTGCGAGAATAAAACTGAGGGAACACATCTTTAACTTGGCGGCAGACAAAGAAGCCAAATGGAAGCAAAGATCAGGAAGCACATGGCTCAAATTGGGTGATAAGAACACCAGATACTTCCATGCCGTAGCCAATGGTCGAAAAAACCACAATTCTATACTCTCACTCCAAGATGACGGTGGGCTGATTATCCCAGATAATGAGCTCCCAGGCGCCCTGCACAACCACTTTAAAACATTGCTCGGTACATCGCGTAACCGGCAACCATTTGATATCACCGGTAAGGTAGGGCAACCGTTGGCTGACCAACTTAAGTGTCTAGATGATCGCATTGAGGAGACAGAGGTCAAACAAGCAATCAACCAGATGCCGGCCGATAAATCCAGTGGCCCCGATGGCTTCCCCATAGAGTTCTACAGGACCTATTGGCAAATTATCAAGACTGACGTTCTGGCAATGATTCAGTTTTTCTATGATAATGTGCACGGCATTAAAACCTTCAACCAGGCAGCCATCACCTTGATTCCTAAGAAAGAAACCCCAACCAGTGTCTCGCACTACAGACCGATAAGTGTCATCAACACGATGGTTAAAATAGTCACAAAGATCATGGCAAATCGTTTACAGCCGCACTTGCATGAACTAGTCGGTAAGAACCAAACGGCATTCATCAAAGGAAGATCGATTATGGAAACCTTCATCTCGGCAAGGGAACTCCTCACCTTCTTTCACAAAAGCAAGATCCCGGCAGTGTTGTACAAGGTGGACTTTGAAAAGGCCTTTGACACAATAGATTGGACCTTCATGATCAATCTATTAATCGAAAGGGGGTTTTCACCTAAGTGGCTAGCGTTGCTAGTTGAAATCCTGCGCACGTCATGGTCAACGGTCAAGGTCAACGGGGCTCTCACCCGGTTCTTCACTCACAAGCGGGGTCTTCGCCAAGGTGACCCTTTATCCCCGCTTTTATTTATATTGGTAGCAGATGCACTGGATCATTTTTTAACAAATGCACGGCACGCAATGCATCCACACTTCAGCCTCCCACCACAGACAAAACAATTCGCATATGACACGGTGATAGTCTGTGAGGCGCACCCAACAACACTTCGAGTGGTGTCAAAAGTTCTTAGCAACTATGCGGAAGTAACGGGACTTAACATCAACAGAGGGAAGAGTTCCTTTGTGCCAATCTCCCTGCCTGCGGGGCTCCCACAAGGAATACAGCTCATACTGGGGTCACCGCCGGCTCAACTGCCACTCAAATACCTGGGTCTACCACTATCAATCAGACGACCAAGGAAGATCGACTACCAGCCCATGCTCCAGGCAGTACAGCGAAGAATAGAGGGATGGACGACGACTTACCTATCTTATGGGGGACGGGAAACACTCGTAAAGGCTGTCCTTTCGGCAATGCCATTACATTACATGCAAGTGTTTAAAGTCCCGAAAGGGGTCATCAAACACATAGATAGCCTGAGACGAAGGTTTTTTTGGAAGGGCCGCGAAGAATGCAAAGGCATCAACTGCCTGGCCAGTTGGGACCGCGTTTGCGCCTTGAAAATAAATGGAGGGATTGGAGTCATGGACCTCGAATGCCAAAACAATGCCCTCATGACTAAATGGCTTTGGGTTATCCAAAACCACCAGCAAGGGTTGTTGGCAAGCACCATTCGACAGCTTTATGGAGTTACTGACCCGAGTCATATCAGGGGCCATCAATCAGACTTTCTGGGGGAGCTAGGCAAGCTGGCATACTTTTACAACTCCTCGATCAAGCCCTGCCCTCAAACAGGACGTACCTTGTGGCGCTGGAACACCTCAGGACAATTCTCTTGCTCCTCAGCCTACCGGATCATGCACCACACAGGCATCATCTCCTTCACGAACAAGAAGCTATGGAAGTTCGGGCCCCCCAGAAAGTCAAACTCTTTCTCTGGCTTCTTATACAAAACAAGTTACTCACGCAAAACGTACTCCTCACTAGAGGGTGTGCGGTGCAAACGGGCTGTAAGCTGTGCCCGTCAGCGGAGGTGGAAACTAGAGACCACATCTTTTGGGAGTGCCCCTTCGCGGCGAGATTTTGGCGAGGGTTCCTCGCACAACGGAATCTGTCTCGCATGATCCACCAGCGGGCAGATTGTACCATCCTACAAGTATGGCTACTGGGGAGGAAAAATGGGGACGCCGTACAGAGGAAGATGTGGGACACGGCATGGGCAGCGGGGCTCTGGATACTGTGGAAAGAGAGGAATGGGCGAACATTCACGACTAAGTCCAAACCACTGAGAACCCTCATTGAGCTTGCGGACATAGAGATGCATAATTGGATTACTTTCGGTTAAATTAGGCTGTTATAGTGCGCATGTATATATTGTAAATTTATTAACATACACTCTTAGGATCTTGTAATATTTTCTTACTTATCAATCAATTGTTGGACCGCCAAGGTTCCAACCTTCAAAAAAAAATAAAACGGACGGTTTAAATTCGTGATACTACATGATAGGGCACTTTACTGGATTTGAAGCTGATCATTCGCTACCGGTTTTACCCCCACGTCTTATTTTTTGTTAGTACTTAGTAATAATGATAACTAAGTTCAAACTAAATTAATTTTTTTTAGACGTCACAAAATTTGAATGAAATCTTCTATAGATATTGAACTTTGAAAGCTAAATCTCCATCTTTCTTTCTCTAAAAAAGAATCAAGTTAAGAATAAATGAAACTATTAGCATATCATATTTAAATACCAACTTTAGCCATACAAAAGTTGAATTGAATGAAATGTTGACATTGATATATTTAAGTGACAGCCTGTGTACAAATATTTTCCTAAGCAATTAAATATTCAATATAAATAAATGAAGAGGAGGGATCCACTTACAACAAATTTGAGTTACAACAAAGTTACAACATTCATTTTTTTCATTTTCAAAGTCCAAATCGTCGATCCAAACCGTTCAACATGATCTCCACAATAAAATGTGCTTGCAGATCAAATTTTACATTTTTTTGAATTTTTTTACTATTTATTAAGTATTTTACAAAAAAATAGCCATACTTAGACCATTGAATTTTGTACCCATCTTAATAAATAGTAAAAAAATTCAAAAAAATATAAAATTTGATCTGCAAGTACATTTTA
Source organism: Carex littledalei (assembly GCA_011114355.1). NCBI lineage: Eukaryota > Viridiplantae > Streptophyta > Magnoliopsida > Poales > Cyperaceae > Carex > Carex littledalei. The sequence goes on along the minus strand of CM022085.1, from coordinate 5,101,009 downwards.
TTTAGATAATCATGTTGAACGTTTTGGATCGACGATTTGGACTTTGAAAATGAAAAAAATGAATGTTGTAACTTTGTTGTAACTCAAATTTGTTGTAAGTGGATCCCTCCTCATAAATGAAATGCTAGCTATCAATCGTATAGTGCTAATTAAATTGATAACACAACTAGTAAAATGAACTTAAGACAAAAAAGAATGTCTAGAGATATGATATCATCTTCCGTCATAGATAAATTTGTATGAATTTAACTAAAAATAATAATAAAAAAAATATTCTTCCAAATTTTCTTTTTTACTATGTGTTTACTCTCTCAATTATGATTGTAATATCTCTTTTTTGTGCATGCATGCAAAGCTCAAATACAAATTTTCCATATTTTCAGGGGGGAATGTGCAAAAACATTATAATTAACTCTGCAAATTCATTTGCAATAGCCTTTGATTCCTAGTGGGGAACAAGAATTAATTGCAATTTGACTTCAAAAATAAAGTGATTATTATTCTCTAGATAAGAAGTATTTATTAAATTATGTACATAATTAATTTAGACCTAATTGAAGATCTCATTGGCTCAATTGATTAATGCAATAGGTCAAATGTTGCTTTTGTGCAGTGAACTGAGAATATATATATATATATAGAGCTGGGCTAAATGAGCCATGGTGTAAAACAAGTATTTGCTTCATGGCACTATATTTTCATTTTGAAAATCCAAACAATCGATCCGAACCGCTCAACATGATCTCCATATTGAAATGTGCTTGGAGACCAAATTTTATATTTTTCGGAATTTTTTTACTATTTATTAAGCCACTTTGAAAATCGCTAATCCGGTGGTCCAGAAATTTTTACTGTTTTTTACTGTTCACAGTGGATCAGCGATTTTCAAAGTGGCTTAATAAATAGTAAAAAAAATTCCAAAAAATGTAAAATTTAGTCTCCAAGCACATTTCAATATAGAGAACATGTTGGAAGGTTCGAATCGGTTGTTTGGATTTTCAAAATGAAAATATGGCGTGGAGTATAAACGTGTTTTACTCCACGTCTCACCCTAGTCCATCTCTCTCTCTCTCTCTCTCTCTCTATATATATATATATATATATATATATATATATATAGGACAGTGCTACGGTGCTACGCGTATATAAGGGCCCTTCCGTGCTACGGCTCACTTTTTGAGTTTTCAAAATCCTAACGGTCGATCCAAACCGTTCAACATGAAAATCGCTGATCCAATGGTCCAGAAAAGTTTACTGAGTTTACTGTTGAAAATCGCTGATCCAATGGTCCAGTGGCCCTTCCGTGCTACGGCTCACTTTTTTTACTATTTATTAAGCCACTTTGAAAATCGCTGATCCAATGGTCCAGAAAAGTTTACTGTTGTGTACAAATTAGTGTTTTTTCAAAGTGGCTTAATAAATAGTAAAAAAATTCTAAAAAAAAAATGTAAAATTTGGTTTGCAAGTACATATTTATATGGAGATCATGTTGAACGGTTCGGATCGACCGTTAGAATTTTGAAAACTCAAAAAGTGAGCCGTAGCACGGAGGGCCCTTATATACGCGTAGCATATTAGCAAAATCCTATATATATAGTTCGGCTAATGTCATAACGTTATAATTTCAGTTTAAGTTCTAACAAATCAGTTTTTGCGATTTCAAAGTCCAAACAGTCGATCCGAACGCTCAACATGATCTCCATATTAAAATGGCCTTGGAGACCAAATTATATATTTTTTGAAATTTTTTTACTATTTTTTTAGATAGGTACAAAATCACTGTTTTTAAATAATTTTGGACCATCCAAAATAGTGATTTTGTACCTACAAAAAAAATAGTAAACAAATTCCAAAAAATATAAAATTTGGTCTCCAAGGCCTTTTTAATATGGAGATCATGTTGAACGGTTCGGATCGACTGTTTGGACTTTGAAATCGTAAAAACTGACTTGTTATAACTTAGATTGAAATTATAACGTTATGATATTAGCCGGACTATATATATATATATATATATATATATATATATAGAGAGAGAGAGAGAGAGAGTTGGGCTATGGTGCTTCGCGAAGTAAAGCGAGTGTTTTACTTCACACTCATATTTTGCGATTTCAAAGTTTAAAATGTCGATCCGAACAGTTCAAATTGATCTCCATATTAAATTGTGCTTGGAGACCAAATTTTACATTTTTTGGAAATTTTTTACTATTTCTTTAGAATTTTTAAAATCGCTGTTTTTCAAGGTCCAGGATTTTTTGAAAAACAACGATTTTCAAAAATTCTAAAAAAATAGTAAACAATTTCCAAAAAATGTAAAAAAAATTTTTTGAGAAAACAAGAGGGGTCTAGCCCCACTTTATATTAACCTTTGTCGGTTACAAGAGTGTAGGCTCTCCAGAGGAGAGTCTGATAGTGTATGTGTTTGAAAAAAAGAGGCAGAAAACAAAGGAGAAAAAGAAACCTAGAGGGTTCTACATGTGGAAGGAGGTGAAAAATATTAAAGACTATCTAGCTGGTACAGTAGTTGCTAAATTTTAATTAGCGTCATGTAAGCTTTAGGTGTTGTCATCCATGGTCCCTGTTGATGCTTGCTTGCAGTCTTCCTTCCAGCTTTCTCATTTCTACAATTTCATCCACCAGTTGCTGTGTTGTTTTGGTTGTCTCTCTAAAGATCATGTTGCATCTTTCTTTCCATATAATAAAGTTTGTAAGTATTATGATCTCTCTTGTTCTGCTGCTGATCCTTTTGTCCACCATCATTTCGATATTGCCTTGGCTGTTCTGTGTTAGGTCCGATATTTGCAAAGCAAGGAGTGTTCTGCTGGTAACAGCCTTGGCTTGAAGACAGTCGTTGAATAGGTGCTTGGCGTCCTCATCACTTGCTCTACACATATAGCACATTCCCACCACTTCGATTCCTCTATTTCTCAGTGTTTCCGCTGTCAGTATCCTATTGTTAAAGAGCAGCCATGCAAAAACTCTACATTTTGGAGCAATTTTAAGTTTCCAGATGCCATCTGTTTTCGACTTTATTCTTGGTGTATCGCAGATTGTGCTGTATGCTGATTTGACTGAAAAGCCCTTGTCCGGTTCTGGTCTCCAGGTGGTCTTGTCTTCATTCGTTTGTGGTGTCTCCAAGTACTGCTGTAGCTCAAATCTCATTCTGCATAGCCCGAAATTTTTATTTATAACATTTAAAAAAAATAAATTAACCAAATAACCATCGTTTCTGGTCAATTCTAAATCTAACACGGCCGCAGAACACCGGAGCGGACCCATTTGGGGGCCGCCGCAGAATGCCGGAGCGGACCCCCATATGGGGCCGCACTATGCCGGAGCGGCCCCTGTTTTTTTTTTTTTTTAATCTGATTCTGAAGTTGATTATGATTTTGTTTTGGAAATTTTTATCAAAAATGTAAAGTTTGTACTGGAAGTTGTGTGTAATTACTTATGTTTGAAATGTCGTTTAATCTGAAATTGTTGTTCGTCGTTTGTTTGATCAAAAGAAACATTACAATAGAACAAGGAGCCATATAAAGAAGCATACAATAGAACAATGCTAATGTTATCGGAAATTACAAATACGTCTAATTAACCGAAAATAAACAACATTTTTACGAGTACAATTAAAAAAGCAACATTAACTCTCAATCTCGTGCAGCTCGAGCAGCTCTGTTTTGTCTTTCTTGTGTATCTCGGCCAGCTTGGTGTCCTCTTCTCCTATTATGTAGAACGTCCATCCACATCGGAATTCTGTCGTGCTGTCTTCTGCCCACAACAATATTTTTTTTCTCTGGAACAAGGACCGGGCTGCCCACATCAATATTAAAAAATAATGAAGAAGTCAAATTTTTTTAACAAAGTTCATTAAAAATTATGAAGAAAGAACTACAAATAAAAGTACCTGATGCACACGACACGAGAATTGTTAACCTTGACTGACTTCCCATTCTGCTTTGGCCCTCTTTTGCGCAAACCATGTCATACATTTGTAAAATGTGTCTTCAATTATTGCTGCAACCGGTAGCCTACGAGAGGACTTGAAGACCTTATTAAGCGACTCGGACCCGTTTGTAGTCATGATGCCCCAACGGTAACCACCGTCCAGTGCTTGGAATATCTTCCATGGTTTGGGGCACTCGTTCTCATCTTGATCCAAATATTTACCCACACCGTCCAACCAATTGAGGGCAATGTCACATGCCTGCCCCATTGCTTGCATTCCTTGCTCGTACCTCCTCATCTTTCTCTTAGCCACACATATTCTAAAAAAACGGATTGCCTTATCACTGCAACCGTTCTTCTTCATGTTCTCGGCTATGTGAGTAGCACAAAGACGGTGAACACATTGATCCTCATCCTCCTCGTTCCACCCCATATCATCTTGTCTGAACACCTTCTTGATACCCTTTCCCCTATCAGTGATGACACACATGAATCTGGAGCGGATTACATTACGGCGCAACCATTTCATGAACTACGCACAATCGTCATAACTCTCTGATTCTACCAGTGAAAAAGCCAACGGGAGGAGCTGGTTTTCAGCATCGTACCCGGTTGCAATCAACAGCTTGCCTGTGGTAAAATAAATTTTGTAAGAGCCGAAATCAACTAAAATAAATAAAGTGAAAACAATCAAATTAGTTACCTTTATACCGGCCTGACAGGAAACATGCATCAACTGTGATGACCGGTCTGATATGTTGAAAAGCAGCTATGCACGGTCCAAATGCCCAAGCCGCCCTATGAAAATACCTCCATGGTCCAGGTTCACCAGTGGGATATGAGGTCACCTCAAACAATGTTTCTGTCAATAAATTTAAAAAAATAAGTTCAATTTTTGATTGATAATGAAATGACGTAAAAATTGAAGGAACAATGTAGTACCTGGGTTGCTTCTTTTGATTGCCTCCAACAATGGAACTACAAGAGCGTATGACCCCTCCCAACTGCCCAATTGACGGGCTATTGTCAACTCACGGCCACGCCATAGTTTGTTGTACGCCGGTATCTGACCGTTGTACCTTTTAGCAACAGCAATTCGGACAGCCTGAATACTCAAGTCGACATCGTTCCTCATGTGAGCGGATATACACTCGGCAACCATAGTAGCTGACAACTGGGCGTGATATGTTCTTGTCGCATCCGCGTGGCATGAATGTTGTGTTGGGCACTTGGAGACACGCCATTGTGTTCCATAACCGGTGGCCCTTGCGAGTATGTACCACCCACAGTAACTGTCCTTGCACTTGAACCTCATTCTTGTGCGGTCACTGTGCGTAGGTTTTACCTCTTTGTTGCAAAGGATGTGAAACCTGGCAATTGCGCTCTTCATTGCCTCTTTTGAGTCATATGTTTGTCCCTCGGACAATTCATTCTCATACTCTGCCCTACTTCCAAACAAACCCGAATTGGCTTCCACAAACCCTGATGTGTCGTTGAAAGCATGAATCGGGTGCTGAAACCTGCGATCCATTATCCGAAACCCGCGATCCATCTTGAAAGTCCTTGGTTTGCCGAGCACAGGCCCGGTATCTTCCTGGTCCGAATAATCGCTCATACCCTCAGGATCAACAGGACCCCAATTTTCCTCTGCCTCTCGTATTTCCGGATCCACTTCTTCATCGGATTCATCTGGATTACAAGTTTGACCCCAATGAGCGGTCCGACTAGATGAAGGCTGGTCAGTTTGGGATGGGGCCCGATGGGAGGGTCGGTCCCTCTGAACTGGGGCCCGACTACTGGACGGTTGGTCAATTTGGACAGGGGATGGACTAGAGCCGGATGAGTTACCCTGACTACGACCCTGGATTAACCTCATAGTTGGGTTCGAACGCCGGGCTCTGGTAACCTCCACATATAGGTCAATTATCTTGTATGCACCCCCAGAAAAACTCATGGTTTGGTTATACAATACCTGCCAGACTCCCTCATTCTGAATTGGAAATAGTTGGAACCAGGTTTGTGCCGAACTAGTCGGCATGCTAATTTTGGCATCAATTTTAAGGTCATACTGACCCTGATCCAACCCCAAATTCTGACATATACTTGATTTAAGTCCCAAATAATCAGTACCCGGCAATACCGGGATCACAGTAACAGGTCCAATACTATAGTGAACCCCATTAGGACCTGTTAAAACATCCCCACCAGTGTAGATGGATACCATAAGAGCTATTTTTTCAATTCAATATAGAAGAAACCTACAATTAAAAATTAACTAAATTAATTATTCTAATTTAATTATTGCTAATTTAATTATTGCTAAATTAATTATTCTAATTAAATTATTAATCTACTGAAATAAAAATAAAAAATTTAAAAGAAGAGAGAAAAAACTTACAGATCAGAGAGCTAACTCAGGAGAGAGAAGGTGTGAGAGTGTGGAATGAAATTTCGCTGTCATTTTCAGAATATAAAGAACAGGGTCCGCTCCGGCATTCTACGGACCCATATGAGGGTCCGCTCCGGTATTCTGCGGCGGCTCCCAGTTGGGTCTGCTCCGGTGTTCTGCGGCCGTGTTAGATTTAGAATTGTTAGTAAAACGGTGGTTATTTTATTAATTGATTTTTTTTAAATGGTATAAATAAAAATTTCGGCTGCATAGCTGTTGCAAATCTTCCTCCGCCTTTTCTGTCAATGTATGCTCAAAAAGCCGAGCCAAGTCCGGGGTGCTCAAGAAATCCTGAAGGCTAAGATCCTGATTAACGGCAAAAGTGAATAGTGCTGCCAACCAATTTTTGAGTATGCCTTCCCCCCAATCATGCTTCCACAATTTGATATTTCTTCCTTGGCCTTTTGCCCTCTGTATAAAATTATCACATAATAATTGGGCATTTTTCAAGTGTGTGGAGAAGAGATATGAGTCATTGTAATGCCATGTATTTTTGAGATACGGTTTAATTGTTAAATTTCATTTTAAGAACAATAAAATCAATTATATAACGTCATGTATTTGAAATACTAAATTAATGTACAATATATATATAATTTAAGTAACTCAAATATAACCACTGTAATTAGCATAACCGCCTCAATCAAAGCGCCTCTTCCCTGGTAAATATTATTTATATTAACCCCTCTGCCGACTCTCTTTATCTCTTCGCTTTCCACAGAAATTAGAAAGGAGCTCCATATTTAATTCCTCTTTCCTTCGTAGCACCCATACGAGACCCAAGCCGCATCTCTTGCAAAATCAAATTCTGAGATTAAGGTATTCCAATTTTACGTTTAATTTGTGGTTAGTAAGTAAACAAATAATTTATTGTATTGATTTATTTGATAAGTTTTTTCAAATTTACTTATTGTTTATATTGACTTATGATCTGATACTTTTTAATTTTTATGCTTGTTCAATTAGTTAAACTATTTCTTGAATAAAAAAATTAATTGATTATAAAATAGTTCTTTAGTATTATATAATCTGAATATTAAGTTTGTAAAAACCCTCGGATTCAATTTCAAGAAACTTGATTTATTTCATGAAGATCAATTCTTCTAATTTTATTGTAAAAGATTTTGTTTATTCATTATAGAATTTCTGCATTATATTTGTATTATATTATAAGTATTTTTATTAACATCTCTTACATGTATTTGTTATATATTTTTAGCACCTGTTCTAAAGAAAATTATGAATTAAACAAATTATTCCCAAATAATTTATCTAGTGTCGTAATACGTTGATTATACAATTTCATGAACACTATGAGGTTTATACATGTATCATTTGTAATGGAACTTTATATGTTCGGTGAGAATAATTATTTCAATTGTCAGATTCTCTTTCAATAGTATCCATTAGTTTATTAAATGATAATTTTTCATCGAAGACCCTGAAAGATTATTCACCGATAACCCTACAATTATTTTTATTACAAATAAGTCTATTCTAAAAACTTTAGTAACAACTATATTTCCTTTTAGATCTTATAACTGACATTCGGATTATGTACTGAACAAAAATTAGTTTAGTAACAAACTTATCTAAATAGAAATATGTATAAATATTAATTTAGAAATCATGTTTCGTGGTCTAGATCCGAGTGACGAAATAAGGAGAAAAGTAGAGACAACAGTAAACTGCCCCACGACAACAGGTACGGGCTTCCTGGGCTTTTTGTAAAACTAATTACTTATTCCTTTGTGTGCATTTTAATTTACTTATAGAATTGTGCATTTTGATTTGAACAACCTCTTTGACTTTGTTTAGAGAATAAAGAATAAGATTATTTCGTTTGAAACATATGACATGAATGAAATATATCGATTGAGTATAATAATAGAATAAGAAATCGAATGATCACCGTGAGTTGAATGAATGGAAAGGCCGATACGCGGGGGCTGCTAGTCGCGATCGGGACCGGCATGCGGGGGCTGCTAGTCGCAGTCGGGTTCGATATTGGAAAGGCCGATACGCGGGGGCTGCTAGTCGCGATCGGGACCGACACACGGGGACTGCTAGTCGTGGTCGGGACCGATATGCGGAGGCTGCTAGTCGCAGTCGGGTTCGATGCTGGAAAGGCCGATACACGGGGACTGCTAGTCGTGGTCGGGACCGATATGCGGGGAATGCTAGTCGCAGTCGGGTTTGATGTTTGAAAGGTCGATATGCGGGGACTGTTAGTCCCGGTCGAGACTAATATGCAGGGAATGCTAGTCGCAGTCGGGTTTGAGATATAATACATTACAAGCAAAGTGATGGTCAGTGATTAATAAGATTTTAAAAGTAACAAGTGCTTACATGAATGATAGGTCATCATGATAGGATAATATAGATTGCATTTTGGTTATCGAATAAATAAAGTTGTTTAATTAGTATGATCAAAAGGGAAGATTTTACAAATCCCCGGGCTGGAACTAAATCCCGTACTGAGAGAATGTTCGAGTCTCTCACCCGTTCCACTTTCATGTGGGTTCCAGGTAATGAAGATAAAGGTACTGAGCAAGGTCGTGAGTGAACTAAGGCAGGAAGATTCTGAAAGGAATAATATGCCAGTTGTTGATGTAGTCTCTATTTTAAATAATTGATACATCGAACAGGCATGGAAGTGGTCGTTTTACTAGCCGTGTCTGTCATGATCGTTGGTAGAACTATTTTGTTTATGAAATAACTGTGGCATTTATTGTATTGTTATTGATATTGTATGTGATGTATATACGCCTTACGTAGAAATACGTGGCGGGTTGTCTCGGGGTGTGACAGTCATAAATTCCAAGGGGATCTTGCTGGCAGTATATGTCAAAAAGAATGGATTTCCATAATTTTGTTTGCTGTTGGTGCCACTGCCAATACCATTTTGCCAATAGTGCTATGTTGAAATTTTTTAGGTTTATGATGCCTAGGCCCCCCATTTTCTTGGGTACACAGATTAGTTCCCAATTTGCTAGGTGTATTTTTTTCCTCTCCTGTTGAGCGCCTTGCCATAGAAAGTTTCGTCGTATGCGGTCGATGTCTTCGATGACCCATTGTAGCAGCCGGGTGACCGTCATTATGTATATCGGCATAGCGGAGAGAACCGAATTTATTAGGACAATGCGACCCGCTAAACTCAGAAATTTCGCTGCCCAACCCGTAAGCCTTTCTCTTATTCTTTGGATATAATCTTTGTACACTCTATTTGGAATCTTACTATCCGAAAGTGGTAAACCAAGGTATGTCATAAGCAATGTTCCTATTTTACAGCCTAACATGTTTTGGATCAGTTGGGCATCTCTGTGTGCTGCGTGAAGTTGTATAAATTCCGACTTCTCCATATTGATTTTCAGCCCCGTTAGCCTCTGGAATACAGCAAGTGTTAGCTTGAGAATTTGCAATTGTTGTATATTAGGTTTGATGAAGAATATCGCGTCATCCGCATAAAGTAAACACGGTTCCATATTTCTGATTGGCATCTTAAGCGCTCCTGTTTCTCTTAATCTCTTCATCCATCTTGGTAGAAAATCAATGGCTAGAATGAATAACAATGGGGATAGGGGATCTCCCTGCCGGACGCCTCTCTTCAATATTATTTTTTTTCCAATGAGTCCATTGATGCTGATTTGTGATGTGCCTCTTAGCACAAGCCAAATCGGCGGGAATCCAAGTGCACCCATGACCTTGAGAAGGAAGTTCCAGTCGATAGTGTCAAAGGCCTTGTGAATATCGGCTTTGAAGAGGGCTAGGGGTGTTTTGGTCTTTTTTGCAAAATGTAGCACTTCTCTTGCATATATAAATCCCTCAGAGATTTGTCTACCTTTTATGAAGCCCGATTGGGGCTGCATGATCAGGTCATCCATGTATGGTTGCAATCTGTTTGCCAACACTTTTGACAAAAAAATTTGGCAGCTGTGTATGAGGCTGATAGGTCTAAATTCTGATGGCTTAGTTGGGTTTGTGATTTTTGGGATTAGGATTATGTAGGATGAGTTGAGTGGCTCGAATGTTTGGTTTGATGTTGTGGCTGTAGAAAGGACTGCGTGAATGTCTGGAATTAAAACATCTTGGAAGGTTTTGAAAAATTCCCCCGTTAGCCCGTCAGGCCCCGGTGCCTTATTGGCCGGCCACTCTTTGATCACCCTCTTTATCTCGTCAGTAGACACTTGTCTCCCCAAATCCGACAAATCATGTTGTAGTGGATATAGTACTGACCATTCTATGTCTTGTGTGGTTGGCGCCGTTGTTCCCATCAGATTTATGAAGAAGTCTCTAAAGATCGCCGCTTTCGTTTTTTGATCCTTATGTGTCCGGCCATTGTGGTGTATTGCCCCTATGGTGTTGTTCCTTTTGCTTGTAGAGGCATAGGCGTGAAAGAAGGCTGTGTTGCTATCCCCATCGGCTTGCCACTTTGTTTTAGCTCGCTGCTTCCATAATTCTTCCTCGTATATAGCTAGTTCTGTAAATCTCCTCCTTACCCTTGCTCGGACTATCTTTTCTAGTTGTGTAGGTGGCCTTGACTCCTCCACTTTGTCGTACCATCCCATATAATTTCTGCATACGAGGATCTGTCTTTTGATGTTACCAACTCTGTTTCTAGTCCAACTTGTGATCTGCTTTTGTAGTTCCTTGAATTTGTCATTCAGTTGGTTTGCTGTGTGTGAAGTCTCTCTGCTTCCCCAGTATTCTTTCACAAAGCTGATAAATTCCTCCGATTTCAGCCAAAGATTTTCGAATCTGAAATTTTTTGTCTTTTTGATGCCTGTTCTTGCTTCGTATAAAATTGGATTGTGGTCTGAGTTGGTGTTGGGGAGAGTGCTCTGTGTTGAAGACGAGAAGATTGCGCTCCATTCGGTTGAGAGTAGGAATCGATCCAATTTTGCAAGGGTTGGCACCATTCTAGTGTTTGACCAAGTGTATCTTCTTCCTGCCATTGGTATGTCTATCAAGCCTAATTGCAAAATTAGGTCAGCGAACGCAGCTGGCCATCTTGAAGCTGTAGTGGTGTTGTTTCTGTCTTGTTGATGAAGTGTGGTGTTGAAATCGCCGCAAAGTAATATGTAAAATTTGGTCTCCATGCACAATTTAATATGGAGATCTACTTGAACGGTTCGGATCAACGTTTTGAAGTTTCAAATTGAAGATATAGATGTGAAGTAAAACACTCGTTTTACTTCGCGAAGTACCGTAGCCCAACTATATATATATATAATATATGATTTGTCAAGGTGGAAGTAGGTAGCACGTTTGTTACTGTTAATAACTTGTCTATCTTTGACTTTTTATTTTGATACCTTTTTTTATTTTTAAGATATTTTTTTATGTGGTCCTCGTTAGCCCTCTAATTTATTTTGATTTTATTGCTGTCAGTCCTTTACTTTATGATTTTAATATTTAAGAGATTATTCGGTTGAACCTTACTTGTCTTACCGACATTTTTATTAATATCCAAAGTTTAATACAAATTATTAATTATGCTCAGAACTCGACCCAATATCGAAAAATACCCAAGCCGGCCATAAAATGGCCGGCTTAGGTACCAGAGTAAACCGGCCATTTTCTGGCCGGCTTACTCCATTTTTTTTTTTAGAGACACTATGAAGATCAAAATATTGAAATCTAACTTTGAAAATTTGAAATTTTTGTTTAAATTATTTGTTATATTACTTCTTTTGATGTATAATTAGCATATTTATACTAAAATACGATAGATTAATTGAAATTATGTTGAATAACACTAAATTATGTTAAATTACGTTAAATTACATTAAATTACGCTAAAATACGGTAAATTACATATGAATAGGGACGATATCTTTACTGAAAAGGTGAAAAACGACGACGAAACTTCAAACGGTCATAAAACGGCGCTCGAGTGTCCGATTTCAGCAAATGACCACTTTTCGGAAAGCTTGTGAAAATACGCATGCGTTCGTGCTCGCGATGCCGGATTCTGAAATTCAGAATCGCCAAAAAACTAAGGGAAGAGCCTCAAAACTTGAGTGGAAGTTTCCGATTAAGATTTTCATTTCTATTATTCAATCTAAGTAGCTCAGTAAATTAGTTACATAATGAACTTGTAGAATACCAATTTTTACTATTTTCAGAATTTTTTTACTATTTTTTATGATTCATGAAAGATGAGCAAAATCAGTCTACTATAGCGTAATTTTGTGTAATTTAGCGTAATTTACCGTATTTCAGCATAATTAGTGAAGTTATTGTAATTTAACGTAATTTAGTATAATTGAACATAATTTATTGTATTATAGTGTAATTCAATATAATTTCAAGTAATCTAGCGTATTTTAGTATAAATATGCTAATTATACATCAAAAGAAGTAGAGGAGGGATCAAGTTACAACAAATTTGAGTTACAACAACCATTTTTTTCATTTTCAAAGTCCAAATCGTCGATCCAAACCGTTCAACATGATTATCTAATAAAATGTGCTTGCAGATCAAATTTTACATTTTTTTGAATTTTTTTACTATTTATTAAGATGGGTACAAAATTCAATGGTCTGAATATAACTATTTTTTGTAAAATACTTAATAAATAGTAAACAAATTCAAAAAAATGTAAAATTTGATCTGGAAGCACAGTTTATTGTGGAGATCATGTTGAACGGTTTGGATCGACGATTTGGACTTTGAAAATGAAAAAAATGATTGTTGTAACTTTGTTGTAACTTGATCCCTCCTCAAAGAAGTAATATAACAAATAATTTAAACAAAAATTTCAAATTTTCAGAGTTAGATTTCAATATTTTGATCTTCATAGTGTCTCTAAAAAAAAAAAATGGAGTAAGCCGGCTAGAAAATGGCCGGTTTACTCTGGTACCGAAGCCGGTCATTTTATGGCCGGCTTGGGTACTTTTCGATATTGGATCGAGTTCTGGGCATAATTAATAATTTGTATTAAACTTTGGATATTAATAAAAATGTCGGCTTGTCTTATGTCATGGAATTTTTGTGGAGGTATACAAACTATAGTAGTGGAAGCTTCCGACATTTTTATTAATATCCAGAGTTTAATAAAAATTAATTAATATATCCAGTTGGGAAGTAATAAAAATATCCGTACCGGCCATTTTCTGGCCGGTATTCAAATTTTATTTTTTATTTTTTTAACACAGTACCGGCCATTTTCTGGCCGGTACTTAAATTTTTTTTTTTTTTTTTAGGATGGGCATAGCATAGTTAGCTAGAAGAAAAAGTCGTAGGAAACTCAGATTTAAGTTTGCACTCGGTTTGGCTAAGATCAAACAAATGTATTTGGTTGGATGCGTGTGTTACATCGGTTGCATGTATCGGTGCATCATCGATGTTTTTGCTAAGATCAAAACAAATGCATTTGGTTTGGCTAAGCTCAACACGTAGTTTAGTGTTCGCATGCGGCTAGTGAATTTAATTTGACAATAACCAGCATCCTAATAAAACATCGATGTTTCATTACAAAAACATCAGCGACGCACCAATATTTTTTTAGCACTACTCGGCTAATAAAACATCGATGTTTTATTGCAAAAACATCGATGATGTACCGATATATGCAACCGATGTAACACACGCATCCAACCAAATGCATTTGTTTGATCTTAGTCAAACCGAGTGCAAACTTCAATCCGAGTTTCCTATGACTTTTTCTTCTAGCCAACTATGCTATGCCCATCCTAAAAAAAAAAAAATTTAGGTACCGGCCATATTCCGGCCGGTAATGAATTAAATTGGGTATCGACCAGAAAATGACTAATATAGATATTTTTATAACCTCTGAGCGAATTTGGGTATATTAATTAATTTCTATTAAACTTTGGATATTAATAAAAATGTCGGTGGAAGCTTTATGTAAATATTTTATTTTCTCTTTCGCGTGGATGACCCGTCATTAAATTTTAGATAATATTTTATAATTTGTAAAAAATTTAATATACAGCAATAGTCTGAATAAAAATTTGAGAGGAGGTCAATACATTGCACCAAATTATTAGTTTATAAAAAATCAGTTTAAAAGTTTTATAACAATTTAAAATTAAGAATTTAGGAAAAGGCCAAATTAATAAAGTTTTTAGCATATATTGTATAAACAAATAAAAGTTTTTACAGTTACCAATAATTATTATGAGATTAATTTTAACTTGCGATATAATAAAAATATTTAAATGTAGTATTGGCATTGAAAATTACTTTTATGTTATTTTAAATTACTAGCTCTATTTTGAATATTTGTTAAAATAAAATATATACATATATAAAATAAATACACGTTAGAATCATCCTTAATCAAATGTAATACGAATCAAATTTTAGAGGAGGTCGATCAATACATTACCCCAAATTAATAATGTAAAATCAGTTTAAAAGTTATAAAAATTGAAATTGAGTATTTAGAAGAAAAAAATGTTTAAAAGTTTTTAAGTTTTAACAGTTACCAATAACTACAATGAGACTAATTTTAACTTATGATACAATTTGTCATATATAAAAAATATTTAAATTTAGTGTTGTCGTTGAAAAATACATTTTTGTTCTTTAAAAATTACTAGTTATTTTTCTGGATATGTGTAAAATAAGAGAATATATAAAAAATTAGATACGCTCTGGAATTATACTTAATCTAATGTACTGAGAATCACATTTTGAATTAAATTAATACATAGCCATACTTTTCAACGCATGAACCACACATTTTATGGACACATGCATGAACCTAGCTAGCTTTTACATCATAGGTTGAGTTTAATTATCTTTTTACATCCAGAAAAATTTGGACCAACTCGCGTTAAAACAAAATAAAATTAATTAAAAAATAGCAACTAACACGCACTTGGATTAAACATCTAAGACATAAATTTGATCTATCTATATTTTAATTGAGGCAACTAAGAAGCACTTTCATTCCGACAAGAAAAGGTGAGAACTAATCAGCAATTCCTTTAATCAAATGGTGCAAATTGTGACACCATCCAACCAATGAGAGAGGTATATGATGAGATAAGCACAAATCTTTATCACTAAGCATTATTATTGCATTAAGCCATCTCTTTCCATGAATTAAATAATTATAAATGAAAGGTATAGGTAGGCTTGCTCCAAGCCAGAGTCAAGGTCATTATTGGAGCATGTATGTACATGTTGCTTAATTAATTAAGGGGTGTAACAATATTTTACACTACATGTCCGAGACTTATCTGGTGGATTAAATTGTTAATTATTTATTAGTTTAAGTAATTGGATTTGGCGATAAGACTTGGTTAGCCGGTAAGAGAAGGATGTGTACAAACAGATTGGGGTCCTTCTTTGCGGCTTGCTGGTACTTGTGGAGGGGACGCAACCTAAAGATTTTTGAAGGCTGTCAAACAAATCCGGAACGGTTGGCTGATCATGCTTTGAAGGAGGCTAAACTTTGGATGAAATATTGTTAAGTAGTGAGGGGTAGCTATATATCTCTGTTGTAATTTTCTTTTTTTAACCGATGTATTCATCTGATAGCCACTATCGGAATTTTCAAAAAAAAAAAAAGTAATTGGATTTGGAATAGGATTTGCACAGGGCTATTTGCCTATTTGCGGTCAGGTCAAACCCTCTCATACGAGAATTCGGATCCCCCTCAGGTGCCGACATTTTTATTAATATCCAAAGTTTAATACAAATTATTAATTCTGTCCAGAACTCGACTCAATATCGAAAAATACCCAAGCCGGTCAGAAAATGGCCGGCTTAGGTACCAGAGTAAACCGGCCATTTTCTGGCCGGCTTACTCTATTTTTTTTTTTTTTTTTTTTTTTTTTTTTTTTTTTTTTTTTTTTTAGAGAAACACTATGAAGATCAAAATATTGAAATCTAACTCTGAAAATTTGAAAATTTTGTTTAAATTATTTGTTATATTACTTCTTTTGATGTATAATTAGCATATTTATACTAAAATACGATAGATTAATTGAAATTATGTTGAATAACACTAAATTATGTTAAATTACGTTAAATTACATTAAATTACGTTAAAATACATTAAATTACGCTAAAATACGGTATGAATAGGGACGATATCTTCACTGAAAATGGGAAAAACGACGATGAAACTTCAAACGGTCATAAAACGACGCTCGAGTGTCCGATTTCAGCAAATGACCACTTTTCGGAAAGCTTGCGAAAATACGCATGCGTCCGTGCCCGTGATGTTGGATTCCGAAATTCAGAATTGCCAAAAAACTAAGAGAAGAGCCTCAAAACTTGAGTTGAAGTTTCCGATTAAGATTTTCATTTCTATTATTCAATCCAAATAGCTCAGTAAATTAGTTACATAATGAACTTGTAGAATACCAATTTTTACTATTTTCAGAATTTTTTTACTATTTTTTATGATTCATGAAAGATGAGCAAAATCAGTCTACTATAGCGTAATTTTGTGTAGTTTAGCGTAATTTACCGTATTTCAGCATAATTAGCGAAGTTATTGTAATTTTACGTAATTTAGTATAATTGAACATAATTTATTGTAATATAGTGTAATTCAATATAATTTCAAGTATTCTAGCGTATTTTAGTATAAATATGCTAATTATACATCAAAAGAAGTAGAGGAGGGATCAAGTTACAACAAATTTGAGTTACAACAAAGTTACAACAACCATTTTTTTCATTTTCAAAGTCCAAATCGTCGATCCAAACCGTTCAACATGATTATCTAAATAAAATGTGCTTGCAGATCAAATTTTACATTTTTTTGAATTTTTTTACTATTTATTAAGATGGGTACAAAATTCAATGGTCTGAATATGACTATTTTTTGTAAAATACTTAATAAATAGTAAACAAATTCAAAAAAATGTAAAATTTGATCTGGAAGCACAGTTTATTGTGGAGATCATGTTGAACGGTTTGGATCGACGATTTGGACTTTGAAAATAAAAAAATGATTGTTGTAACTTGATCCCTCCTCAAAGAAGTAATATAACAAATAATTTAAACAAAAATTTCAAATTTTCAGAGTTAGATTTCAATATTTTGATCTTCATAGTGTCTCTCTTAAAAAAAAAAAAATAGAGTAAGCCGGCCAGAAAATAGCCGGTTTACTCTGGTACCTAAGCCGTCCATTTTCTGACCGGCTTGGGTATTTTTCGATATTAAGTCGAGTTCTGGACAGAATTAATAATTTTGTATTAAACTTTGGATATTAATAAAAATGTCGGCCTCAGGTGCAATAATTAAATCTAGACCGTCTTTTTAATTTGACACGAATCTCAAAATGGCCTCCATGTAGTTTTCATAGGCATCGAATTGAATTTAGCTCGGCTGGAATTAATCTGGACCGTCCATTTATTATTGCACCCCTTAGGTATTTGAGGGACACACACGATCTATTTATGCATAGATTAATTTTATATTATTTTCCATATCAGATCAGGACGAAGCTAAAATTTGAATATAAGGGGACTAATATCACATACAAAAAAAATTATGCTATATCATTTTCTTTCTTTAATTAGTGGATTTTTTATTGTTCAAATTAAATGAAGAAAGTAATGTATATCACAATAATATTAATTTATGTTTATTTTTGTTGTAGACTACGCATGATTAAATAGGGGTGGCTAAATAAATGTCAAAATAAAAATACATAAGATCAAGATTTCAAAAATTAATTATAAGGATGATTTAGTCACCCCACCCCCTTAATTATAGATCCGCCCCTATAACTAAATTTCATAAAGACTCATGGTGATTGTGATTAGTTTTTCTTTGAATATACACGCATATGATCACAGAGACACTTGTTTGTTTTGTTTTTTTAGAAAGTATATTTATTTGAACTAAAATGACCAATCAATATCAAGCTCGGTTTGAAACGACTGTTGATGGATGTTAAACATTTTTCAAAGAAATGTTAAATCTATTTTATACTTCAGAACCAATATTGTAAAAAACGGTTTTAATGGCCGATTAAATGTTCGTTTAATCGTTAACAACAGTCAAATCATTACGAATATAATAATTGGAGGTCTGTTTGCGGATTTTTCTGATTAATCGGTCAATTATTTCTGATTATTCCCGATTATTTCGTTTATTCCCGTTTAATCGTACGTTTATTTCCGTTTATTTTCGTTTTATTCCAGTGAATATTTATTTTCACATTGCTTTTTTTCCTGTGATTGTGTGTGATAATAAGTTTCATAAATCATGTATTGTAGTTTTATTTGTGCTTGGATATACATTCAATATTTTTTATATATGGTTTTTCTACTTGGAGATTGATTAATTCTTCTATTATTTATATACCATATATTTTACTTACTGATGTAATTTTTTCAATTAATGTGACATGTTCATATATGAAATTAAGTTTTTATAATAAACTAAATTTAGTGATTTTATGTTGGAATATTTTTTTTTAATTTTTCAAGTAATATATGCTATTAGTATTTCAAAAAACTTAATTCTCAATTTTTTTTAAAATGTGTTACTTACACATGTAACTGTGTTGTTAAAAAGAATTAATAGAAGAATTAATTAATTTCAAAGTAAGTAAGAAGAAAAAATATATATAATAATAGAACTAAGTTAAATTAAGTTTATTTGATAAGTTTGATGTGTAAATCATTTTTAATAAATTATAAATATATACATACTTTTAATGAAAACAATTAATCATTTGTATAATTTTAATTAATTAACCGCATACTAATTAATCACTCAGTGATAACCTATCTGTTCGACGGGTGCATACCGTTATTTATTTATAACACTGTTCCAAACTCAGCCACCCACGCTCTCCTTACTGTCATTTCCTTTCTTACCTTAATTTATAGAGATGCGGCTATTATATAAATTTTTACACAAATATGTACGTATGTGAATTAGTATAAATATCTAAGTACGCAAGTCTGAATACTGGCATGTGTATCTGAACTTTGACTTCTTTTCTGCTTTTCACGAGTTAATCTAACTCGAGAGCTCAGAAATTTTGTATATCACGAGTTAATTTCTATAATGTAAAATATACATGAGAATTTAATTGCACATTAGACATTTTCACAGAATATGTATATAGAAAAGAACTCGTGAAATACAAAAAGCGACGACAAAGTGAAATGGGCGAAAAGAGATGCATTAAAGGGTTCTGGGCCAAGTGAAACAATTATGGGCTGAAAATTTGATGAGCCTTAGCTTAATCTATTTTTGACAATTGGAGCCCAGCAACTCGTGTGGGTTCCATGGGACGACGATCGATCTATTTCTAATTTTCTATGCATGCATTAAATGAAGCTATTTAAATTATTCTTATTGTTAGTTAAAATATATATTCTAAACGCTCATTTTCCTCTCCCTGAAAGCAAAGTGTAGAGAGAGAATGTGCAAGTGTGAGAGAAAAGACATATCTCCAAGGTCTGCTGGATCCTATGCACAAACTAGAGGCAAAGTCAAGTTGAAAAAGGGATCAAAAGCATATAGATCGCTATCACCACTACTACAAAAACACTAATCATGTTTCTAAACAAATCCAAAACAGTCATAATTAATTGTAGATTATGATCACCTTTACATAAAAAGTCATCTCTCTTTCTCAGCATGCCTAAATGAAATGCCTAAATTTGCAACGAGGGTTCAATCAATGCCTCTTTTTAATTCCTCCATTTTTCAAATACTTGTTAATAAAATTCAAACTATGAAACACAAAAAAAAGTATCAAATGTGATAGATATATCACCACTAATTCATACATGGAACCGAGAAAATTCTAAAAAATAGTGTGTAAAAGGAGGTATGCGTGCAAAAATACGCTCAACCATACAAACTTGGTCATTATTTAAAATGAAACCATGTACGTCTAGCATGTATTTGTACACAATATTTTATTAATAAACCATGTACTAATAAACACAATTATAAACTGCATTAAAAAAATCATACACGATTCTAAAAAATAAACCGTGTACAAAGGGCATACACGGTTAATATAAAGCAACCGTATGTGTATGATTCAAGGGAATAATACTTGATTCCATTGCAAGAAATGTGTATATAATTCTTGCCAACATACACGACCGTGTGTAAATATAATGTTTTAGTGTATTTTTTTTATCTAACAAGATTCTCTTGTAGTAACATTGTAGGTAAAGTGTACATACACACAGTTCCACAAACAATTTATTGACACTTTCATACATGATGCGCATGGACACGGTTGCAGAACCGTATGTCATTTAACATTTTTAACTGTGTATAATCACCTTTTCTATAGTAGTGAATAATCAAGTGTAAATTATACAATAGTCAATTAGTTTGCATAATTCAATAACAAACTATGTATTGTAGGAGTGATTGGGACAATGAGTTCGTAAGTTTTAAAGATCGAATATACATTTTACAATAACAAACTATGTATTTTTTAAATTAATCTGCCTCGATTTGCAACATTATAAATAAAAGAGAGGAAAGGAGATAAAAGAAATCATGTGAAGGAATCATGTTATTTCATGCCCATAAGGATTGCCTAATTAAAGAAATAAATAGTCTCAGAGCATCAATACACATTCCCCATTTTAGGAAAGTGGACAACGTGCTGTGGCCCCATCGTGCTAGCTTTGAAAGTAACTCGATCTGCATGCGTATATAATATATGATTGACTTAGCTTTTTATTTATTTAATTTCATTTTTCTGGAGTCTACTACCGAATATAGATGATCATTTGATATAGGACCACACCACAAGTGCAATCAATTGTTTCGTTACTTGTTCTAACGCAGTAATAAGGATGGACCTCCGGCTTCCTGTCTTATGGTGGAAGAATTACATTGGTAAAAGCAGTGCTATCAGCAATGCCCCTGCACTATATGCAAGCATTCAGAATTCCGGTGGGGGTCATCAATCACATTAACAAAATGAGACGGAGCTTTTTGTGGAAAGGTAATGAGGTTTGTAAAGGTATTAACTGCCTAGTGAACTGGGAAAGGGTCTGCTCCCTTCGAGAAAACGGGGGCATGGATATCATTGATCTCAGTTGTCAAAACGAGGCATTACTGACCAAGTGGTTATGGGCCATCGACAGTAGCCCAGCGGGACTGTGGGCTGAAACAATGCGATCATTATATGGCATTACGTCGGCATTGCAAATAGATCAACTCGAGACGAGTGGATCGTTTTTCATAAAGGATTTGATAAAATTAAAACCCTTCTATTCATGTTCGATAGACGTCCAGGGAGGTATTAAAAAATGGGGATGGACGGCAACGGGGATTTTCTCGTGCTCCTCTGCATATAGGGTCTTGCATAATACGGGGATTTTATCGGCATATCAGGCTGTGCTATGGAAAATGAAGGTCCCAATGAAAGTGAGAATTTTCATCTGGCTTATGCTGGACAGGAAAATTTTAACGCAGGATGTTATGCGTTAGGGTGCAATGTACTGTCGGGGTGTCACTT
This sequence comes from Carex littledalei, assembly GCA_011114355.1. Lineage (NCBI taxonomy): Eukaryota > Viridiplantae > Streptophyta > Magnoliopsida > Poales > Cyperaceae > Carex > Carex littledalei. The sequence goes on along the minus strand of CM022085.1, from coordinate 5,079,166 downwards.
ATGTGGCAGGGATATGGTGGAGACAAGGGATCATATTATGTGGGCTTGCACGTATGCGGCAAGGTTCTAGACGGGTCTTTTCTCCCAATACAATATAACGCCACGGGCAGGTGCGGACATACAACAAATATGGCTGTGCATGGGCAGACCTCTGTCAACCCAACAACGAGGCCTTTGGAACGTGGTTTGGGCGGGGCTATGGGCATTGTGGAGAGAGAGAAACAAGAGGCTGTTTCACAACAAACAGAAACTTTCAAATTTTCTGGTTTGCGAGACCGTGCTAGAGATCGAACGATGGAGGAATACTTAGCTCTATCTACTAGACGGCTTTTTCTATTTGATCGAGGGATTTAAAGGACCATGTATATAGCTTATGGGAGGGATCATGAGGGTCCTGGACTTTTGAGCTATTCGGCTCTGTTCTTGTAATTATACATTTTATTTTTGCTATTAATATATCCGTTGCCGACAATTGTCGACAACCATCAAAAAAAAATAATTTGAACTGGTACATTCTTGCCTCTATTTTCACTTTAAGCAAAACTGGTGATATGTATTAATTACTGTATATGTAAAATTTATAATACCCTACATCATAAATATCCAGCTTATTACGTAACTGTAACTCTAGACCTGTAAAGAAATATAATATCATATTTTGTTTTGATGAAAATTGGGGTCAAGCCTCTATTTTTTTTTTTGTTGAAGCACTAAATATATAGTAGTACATATATAGGTGATAAAAGAAAAAAGGAAATCACTTGATACTATTTTATTTTGTCAATGTTGTTAAATCAAAGCTTACATTTATAATCAAACATCGTGGAGTACATGATTTATGTACATTATTATTCACATATTAGAAGACATGACTGAAACTTCATGTTCCAAATTAGCGGTCCTTGATGCATTAAAAAATAATTAATACATAAATTTTATGAAATTTATTATCTGTTTCTAATAATGCCTACACATTTACTTACTAATTTTGAATGTCATTTGAACATTTTTTTTTAAAACATTCATTCAAAATTGTCATAATAAACCTTGTCAAGTGATGAAAAATAAGGTAACAACAGCCAAATTATAGGTTTTGAGATTTAAAATGCAAAATGGCAATAAGATGAAAAATAAATGGAAGTCATTTAATCCCCCTCCAGGCCTCCATTCTTGATAATAAAATATTGAAGTTACTTTCAAATCCTCTATTCTCAAAAATCGCTCAATTATTTTTTGACCAACTTTGGAGAAGGGTGACTATACAAAATTATATAATCAATTATAAATTATAAATCCATTTCTGAATGACCATTTTATAAATCAAAAGTGCATGATATAATTTGAGTGTGACATTCTTTATGTTTCCTAGCTAGGGCCCCAATTCTTTCCTAGATTAACCCAGACGATGCATTAATTTAAATGTATTGCAATATCTGTCCCTGTTACAGTATTAATTGTAATTCTATGTAGATCTATCTATCTACTTATCTATCTTTGTGGAATAATTAAAATCCTCTGTCGTGCTATTACTAGTGAATTGGTACACTTAGAAATTTGTTGGTTTATACTTCATATATTCATACTTGCAATCAACATACCTCGGTAAGTGAGCAAATAAAATGGAGAAACGAGCATGGAATACAAAAATTAGAAGTCATGAGAGCTTTAGAGCAACAAAAGCTAGAACACCAGAGTGAGATTGGAGAGCAGAGACGAAGCACGTGACTTTTGGCTAAAACCCTCAAAACTGCACGGTGAGAAATTAATTATCAGAGAAGGGTCATCTAGCTCGTTAATGGGCCGAGCTATGCCCTAGCTCAGCTTGTTAATTCCGGACCGAGCTATTGGCGAGCTAGCTCGCTAACAACTCGGTCCACTATCGAGCGAGCTGTCACGAGCCCAGGAGAAAAAGTTCAGAAACGAGTCACGAACGATCCACGAGTTACAAGCTTTTTTACCAGCTCCACGTACAAAGATTGATTCTATACGTTCAGTGCCTGCAGAAGTAATTCCCCTCTATGGAGAGACTTGAGAGAAATAAAAACAAAATTAAGAGAGATTTGATTTCATTCAACACAAAACCATCACAGTGGATCGGAATTTTTATAATAATGAGCTAATTACAAGAATTAACTAACTAATAGAAGCAATTAAGAGAAAATAACATAATTCAATTTAACGACAATTTTTCTCAGGTTTTGTTTTATTCTACTTGTCATTCTTCTCCATTTAATGTCTTCATCCAGTGTCCAGTTAATGCATGCATAGAAATCTGTGTTGTAAATAATGTATGTGTTCGTTGGACGGATATGATACCGCCAAGCTATTAAAAAATAATAAAAAATAATTGGCTAATTAATCAAAAAAATTTATGACAGTTTGATTACCGCCAACGACTAATCAGATTATTGTTTTTACAGCACTGATAGAAATAGATCGTCGTGCCATTGAACCCACACGAGTTCAGGTTACGGGGCTGCATGTTTTTATTATCTTTTTGCTGGGCTCGAATTGTCAAAAATAAATTAAGATGAGGCCCATTCTTTATCGTTACCTCATCATTTTTTTAGCCCATAATTGTTTCACTTGGCCCAGAACCCTTTAATGTATCTCTTTTCGCCCATATGAGAGGGTTTGACCTGATCGCATATAGTTCCGTGCTAATCCTACTCCATATCTAATTACTTAAACTAATAAAGAATTAAAAATCTATACCCAGGTAAGTCCCAGACATGTAGTGTAAAATAATGTTACCCCTCTTAATTAATTAAGCAACATGCTCCAATAATGACCTTGACTCTGGCTTGGTGTATACCTTTCTTTTATAATTAATTTTTGATTCTTGGAAAGAGATGTATGGATTAATGCATAGTGATAAAGCTTTGTGCTTATCTCATCATAAACCTCTCTGATTGGTTGGATGGTGTCACAATTTGCACCATTTAAAGGAATTGCTGATTAGTTTTCACCTTTTCTTGTCGGAATGAAAGTGCTTCTTAATTAGTTGCCTCAATTAAAATAAATCAATCAAATATACAGTCTATCCAAGTGCGTGTTAGTTGCTTTATTTGATTGATTTTATTTTATTTTAACGCGAGTTGGTACAAAATTTCTGGATGTAAAAACATAACTAAACTCAACCTATATATGATGTAAATAACTTGGATCATGATCATGATAACTTCACAGCCGTGCAACCGTAAGTGGTTTTGGACAGAAAATAACTTCACTTGGTATAATATGTAGTATTTTACTTCCCCTCGCGTAATCCCTTCTTGAGCAGAGTATAAGAATTTTGGATTCATTCGTCAAGGTTTTGGATAGAAAAAAGTACATATAAAAGCTAATATTTTAAAAAACCAGGGTCTAACTTAGTAACCTACACACAACAAATATTGGTTAAGTGAGATAGATGATACATGATTTAAAAAAAAAGAAAAAAAAAAGATAGATGATACATACCTTTCGCCTTCTTTTTCCCTTTAAATATTTACACCAGCGCATCTATAAGTACTACACTTATGCCAGCGTGCAATCAACAGTTTCAACACTCAATACAAGTCTATAAAAATGCTGAACTTTTGGGAAGATTGAGGAGGGATCCGATTACACGTTTTTTTGTTACCACAAAAATTACCACAATTATTTTCTACATTTTCAAAGTCCAAATCGTCAATTCACACCGTTCAACATGATCTCCACAATAAAATGTGTTTCAAGATCAAATTTTACATTTTTTTTTTGAATTTTTTTACTATTTATTAAGTATTTGACAAAAACTAGTCAAATTCAGACCATTGAATTTTGTACCCATCTTAATAAATAGTAAAAAAAATTTAAAAAAATGTAAAATTTGATCTGGAAGCACATTTTATTGTGGAGATCATGTTGAACCGTTTGGATCGACGATTTAGACTTTGAAAATGTAAAAAACAGTTGTGGTAACTTTTGTGGTAACAAAAAACGTAGTAATCGGATCCCTCCTCGGATAAATTTTGCTCTTTTTCTCATTTTACACGTTGACACGTTGTAGTTGTCCTTGTAAATTATCCATACCAACATCCTTTCAAATACACAATCAGAGTCCCCTCAGCAGACAGAATTCAATAGCCCTCGTTGCCGTACAAAATGTCCCATTAAAACATGTCCTTTTCTTGAGCCCAAAACATCTGGTGACATGCTTTGTAAGCTCACAAGTGTCGCTCTACTTAAAAACCTTAAGGAGATCTATTGCAAGTCGACAACTGATCAACAATGTATGATTGCATTTGATGTGGCAGTGAAGATATGTGCTGATTTAAGCGGCAAACATGATGGGAGTGACATGCTTCTCAGTATAGTTTTGGAGGTTATTCTCGATTATTATACGACCGTCGAAAATTCAAATGATGAACAACATCCTACTTAATTGATGTCGGAAGGAATAGTAGTAATTTTTTTTATAAAGATCAGATCTCAAGCCACTCAACTGTTGTAATATCTACAAAGAATCTTCATCGAGTTTCGAACCTACAACTGTTGTAATATCCACAAATTACTACAAGCACCATAGAAAGCTTCTATGGTGATTGTAGTAATTTGTTTTTCCTTTTTTTGTAAGATGGTATCCGCTTTTAGTATTTTTGTTTTTTCCTTCTAGTAACATCACGTGCGTCTAATTCATCCGATGTAATATATACTTTTCAATATCAGATAGGCTAAGGTGTTTTATAAAATAACACTGCAACACTGTAAGGGGCTTTACTGGTACGTCTTAGTTCAAATCATTGCTAGCCTCAACACTTGCTCTGGTCTTCAATACCAGCAATATCCATAATTACATATTATTTAGGAAAAATTATTTCCTAAATAAGCTAATGGCACAACATGGCCAAGTACATCGATCAAAAGATAAAGTGTTCTAGAGCTAAAAGCAGAAATAAGCAAAAAAGGCCCTTCAACTAAGACAAAATCACAAAAGGTTGATAAAGCTAAGGCTATTCATCTTTATGTTGCAAAAACAATCCTCAGATCATAACAAATAAGAGAAGTGCCAGTTCTTCATTTCTTCCTCCACACCCAGGGCCAGGGGTTAGGGTCAGTCACTGGTCCTGTGGGGTCCCATTTACCAGCAATGCCCCTGTATAAATCTGAGTTGATAAAGATGTGATATCAAGGGATATTGTATATCTTAATTCTGCAAATAAGCTTTCATAAGTAAAGAGACAATTGAGCACCTATTTTTCTTAAAATGTAGGGGTTTGCGAAAACATAAAGCATTTCTATTAAGCCAAACTATCCACAATACTTGTACTGCTCCCCTTATCATTTCCAAAAGTAATATATTTTTTAAAGCTTGTTAGCATCTATATATCAAAGATCATCTAATGTAGTACAATCAAAGAAGTCGTCTTAAGATAAATCCCACAAAAAAATAAATGCATCTTACCATTTAACAAAAGTTAACAAATTGAACTCATCCTGCTGATTACACAGAAATAGATCAATTTGACCATATTTTAAACGAGAACTCGGAAAAAAAAGGCAAAAAGGATATGAATTAAAATATCGTCAATTACAATAGTAAAAAAGAAGAATTTTAAAATTCAAATCCCCCATCACTATCTCATTTCTTTATCTTTTTGTCTCCATGAATCGTGAAATAATTAAAATTTTCCTTTATAGAAATTTACGAACTTGAAAGAGAAAAAGCCCATATCCAGCTTCTCTTAAACATTAGGCACAATATGATGAGCAATCCGTAAAGTTTTGTTTTCAACTTTTTAGTGTAGTTAACAAGTATATTAACTTGTGCTTAAAATGACACTGCAGCTGGTATGACTGTTCAAGCATGGCATATAACTTGTATTCATATAGAATTTGTTTACTAGTTCTGCTTAACTTGAGCATCGGTAAGTTGTGTTTTGAATATTCTTTTAGAACAAATTTAAGAATTGCATATTTAAAGGCTTATAAAGCTATATCAGAAAGAGTACCAGTTTTTATTTTCCAAACGAAAATTAAAAGGCAAAAATACGAACTAAGAGTAAAAGCTAGGTGCGCTCATGCTCATCAAAGTGAGTTCATGAGCTTAACCTAAAAAACCACCGAATTGACTTGAAATATCAAATTTAAACTGTTAATTTTGAATATTTTCACAAATCAAGTGATCTCATTCTATATTTTTTATTACTCAAATTTGTTTTGTATTAAGATCGATCATGTGAGAATTGGTAAGAAAAAATTGAGAACAAAAAATTTCTCAACCTCTTGATATAATACAAACAAACACATACAAATTTAGACTGTTAATATCTGACTGGTGAAATAGATCAAGAGCAATAATTTGAAAGAGGAGGCTTCAAATGCCTCCATTTTTCATGCCTCCACCATGCCTCAATTTTTAAAAACTTTAATAACTCAAATTTAAAACTTAAAAATTAAAATAAAACCGTTGGATATGATCTACATCATTTTATCTCTGTGCTCATAAAAAATTATGACATTTCGATTTTGTTTTTATGTGAATCAATAAGTTGAAAAATCAACGTCTAGAAATTATCCACATTAGTACGTTTTTTACAATCTCTTGATGACAACCAAAACAAAATTAAAATGTCATAATTTTTTACACGTGTATAGATAAAATAATATAGATCATATCCAACAGTTTTATTTTGACTTTTAAGTTTTAAATTTTGAGTTATTAAAGTTCTAAAAATGAAGACACAGTAGAGGCATGAAAAATGGAGGCATTTGAACCATCCTCAATTTGAAATCATCATTTGAAACCAATCCAATAACATTTTAAGGCCACCTCACAGTTCTCTGAAAACTACAAATAATTAAAACTGAAAAAGTATCAGGCCATCAATTGAAGCACAGACAGCTAAAGCACAGAAAAATTACAACATAATCGGAAAGGTCACATACAAAACTTAAGAAAATACTTATCCGAAATAGTAAGAAGACACATTATAACAGTTACAGATACATACCATTGTGCTGTGTAGGTCAATAGAGAACAAATACATACCAATAATAAACTTAAATCATTTAAAAGAGGCAAATGAAATTTGGTAAATAAATTCTAGCATTACATCATCTGATTGCGACAAATTCTTTGATCTGACGAATAAGCATCTTCATGCACTTGCCTTTTAAATCTAATAAACTCCCAGTGTGTACATTACTGCATAAGAAAAAACATTGAAGAAATTAGTGTCAAAAAAATGGCACCGACTCAACTAATGAGATAACCATTAGTCGCCATCAAATATTGACATCATCTAATGACCTTTGCATAATACTTTAGTAGGAAACAATGGCTTGGAGCAGAGTGTACAAGTATACAAAGTAACTTTAACCAAAAGAAAATCAACATTTTGTACAAAGATTCTACTTTTAGACATCACAATTATGTCCTCCCAAAAAAAAATACAAAACTAAAGAGAAGCACTAGCCTCTAAAGTGCGCTTGAATGAAGTGCATAATATTATCTTACAATTAATACTGTCCAGCTTTTCTGGAATTGTATTTTAAAGTTGGTTTCTCCCTATTTTACTCATTATTGTGCATATTTAACATGGTTGCTTCAATATCAGATGCTTTTCAGACTATAAATAAGCGCACTCAATTTTGAAGAATCATGTCTTCTGAAAATTATTTTCTCAAAATGAACAAGGTTGCAATAAAATTGTGACAATAAATAAAAAAAGGAATGGAGATAATATTACAGATCCTTGGTTGTGAAGGTGAGTTTCTGACCTATGAAATATTTGACTTTTTAAGTACAAAGCATGGTCAGAAAAACAAAAAAATATATAGAAATTTACTAATTAAATCTATGCATAGATAGATTTGGTCCTTCGTGATTTGGTCACCAAATTGATAAACAAAGCATATTCCTTGCATCTACACAAAGTAATAAACTCAAAATATATACTAAAATCCCATGAAATAAAACTATTGGGTCATCATAAAACCAACAGTTAAGCAGAATGCTGTAGGGCTTATTGATGCTATCTTTTTCCCTTTTTAAAAAAAAAAAGAAGACTTAATTGCCGTAATTTTCCATAGAAACTCAACCAAAACTGACAGCAAGTTTAACAATAAAAGAAAAAAAAGATCTCAAAATCTAAAACATATAGCAGATGACACTATAGTATATACGCCTTAAATTAGTGGCAATATAAGGGAATGATAATCAGATAAAAGTGATTTGATTGTTAGGTTTAAACATCTCAAGTCAGATCAAACAAACATAAACATCAGCTACAGAATTACACAATCATTACTTCGTTCTTAAATTTGAACTATTATGTTATATTCACTCCTAAACCTGGCAAAAACATGTAGAAGTGTAAACTCTCAGTAAATTGAGAAAAGAGTAGTTAATCTCCTCCTTTCCCAAGAAGAAGCAAAAGATCATGTTGCTCAATTTACTCCTTAGTACGAAGCAAGGATCGATGGTAGAACTAAGTTGAAGTATTCCCATAATAATAAGGGGAAGTTTCATGTATAACCCTCAAAACCTTTGAAATTATGTATTTCCCCCCTCTAAAATTCATAATATCATACTTACCGTTCTAAACTTCAAACACTCACAAATTTACCCTTACTGTTTTTTTCTGTTAAAATTCATTTTAAATTTAAAAAGTAACTATTTTACCCTTTATTAAGAAAATTAAAAAAATATGTAGCGTGTTTCAGAAAAATGCTATTCTTCTAATTGGTCAGTTTTCGAGGGCAAATGGGTCATTTCTCTACTTCTGACACATACAGAACGGAAGGGGGGGAAATTTGTTTCCTCGATGATCTGCTACGGAGATTATGAGAGGGAATGGAGCTACTGATACTTTTGAGATTGGACAATATTATCCTTGGTCTTGAGCAGAAATGTAAGGGGTATTTCTGGCACTATATTATCCAAAAAACACAACCAATGGAAGAAATAAAGGTGAACTATTTCTCCATGAGAAATATTTGCATGTACGGTCAAAATTTATATGAACTCCATTTCCTTTCCCCACTGACATGCAATAAAAAATCAGCTTATCAGGTTTTCTAGTCATTACTAATTTAAGATCAGAAATTCAACTTCTTTTCCTTCTTTAACAAGAGTAGAACTATGTTCAACCTTTTATATTTAATCTGTGCAACCTTTTATTAAAGTAGAACTACTCTAACAAGAGTAGAACTACTTCAACCTTTTATTATAGAAACATGTGCAACCTTTTATATTTAATCTGAAATTAGAGTAGAACTATGTTCTTAAGCTCTCTTACTCTTTTGGTGACCTTAACTCCAAAAATTATCGAATTGACTTCAAACGACACATCTAAACCGTTGAAATCGATCTACTTCACGAGTGATGCATTCACATATCAAATTTATACATTTCTGAATTAATTTAGTATAAAGTCAAGCGGTCAAAAAATGATGAAAAATGAATGCATTAAAATCAACTTATAAGCCATATTTTTTTTATGGCTTGACTTTATACTAAATTAATTCGAAAAATTAAAAATATTACAAGTAAACATATAACTCGTGAAGTAGATCGATTTCACGGTTTGGATTCGTCGTTCTAAAATGGACATATACCTTTCTTTGCTGGATGGAGGAAAGAAAAGAGATACGCTCTGGTGCATCATATCAAAAATACATCGGTTCTAATTCTAGCAATTCATGATTGATTATTTGCATATTTCATACGGGGTTTTCACAGACAAATCTTGCGACACACTAGTTCTTCTTTTCCAAATCTGTAATTTAAAAATAGCTGTTCCTTCATTGTACAGTAGCTCATCTCAAAATGTGACTCAGCTATTATTTTCCAAGTCAGCTGAGCTTACTAAGGTCAGCTACCCAAGAACAGATCAAAATGTGACTAAGGCTTTAGTCAGGTCTTGAGACTCATCCAACTCAGATCAGACTCTAATGAGTATTAGATCACAAGGGAAAATTTTGAATACCTGATGTTGTTCTTATTTTATTCAATGCGATTGAAATTGAACATTCATTTGGTCAAGATTTAAGACAAATCCTAGAGATGAGTATTGCCTGGTCAAGTCAAAGGAAAGAAAAATATAAAATGAAGGGACATTTCTAGACTTGACAAAGTGGAGACAATTTCAGAGAGGACAGTTTCTGATTGGCTAAAAACTGGAAGATACAGTGGCAGGGGTGGATACACATTAGATAAATGGGGGCCAATTGATCGCCATTCTTTCTCGAAATTTCTTTATATTTGTAGTTTATAATATTTAAGATAAAAATGCTATATGTACACTAATTTAACCCACATTCTATTTTATATTTTTTATAGATGAGCCCCATAATTTTCTCAAAAATAAATAAACTATAGTAGATCTTGCATGAATATTGACCTACCATAGATCAAAATCCAGCCTCTACCACTGCACAGAAGCAGCATTCTCGACCGCAGGAGTGGTTAACTCTGCTTGTCTTTATTTAAAAATCAATTTCATACTTAATAATAGAATTAAAAGGGGGCCTAATTGAACAGTATCAAATAGTTTCACTAACCAATTTGAAAAGTAGTTCTGTGACACATTTAAACAAGCAGCATCACTAGATTCAATTTCACAATTTTAATAACCATTTTAATTAAATTACACAAAATAAATGAATAACTTCACAACATGATATCTTCATTTGAGTATGGCTATGGTGCTAACAAGTACCAAGGGGTTGGTACTAAAAGACTAACTTGGATACCTTATTAACGCTGACAACTCTGTTAATAACTTAATTAGGTTTCTCAAATCAGATGCCAGGTACCATCAATGGCAATTAAATCCTAGTATGTCTAGACAACTAAACAAATAGTTAATGTAACAAAACGACAACACAGAACTAATTCATGATATGGTCAATAAGCACAAGTTTAATCTCTTATTTACCTTAATTGCCAAGGCATCTTTACTCAAGGCATGGCAGTGAACCCAACATCAAAGACAATCCCACGATATACTCCTTCATTGTAGCCTGGTATACCTTCGACCCAGCTCCATTCCCCTCCCGTACTACCGTCTTCGTATTCCTCCCACATCGCAATTTTACCCCTGACCCGCTTGCCAGAGAACCAAACCCTACCTTCCCCACCAAATACCTTCACCTTGTTATTTCCCACTGTGACTACACCAGGTCCAGCCAATGGATCACGAATCTCACCGATACCAGTGAAGCACCTATTTTAAATCAATATCAGTTCCACAATCATAGACATCATATTGAGGAAATTATATGGAAATAACACTACAACAGTACAACTAAACTCATGTTGTATGTTAGCTGGATAATGAAAACCAACACATACAGATAAAATCAAATCCAAGTGAACTTTCCACGTTACCATTACACAATTGCAAACCCAGTAAACAAAACCTTAAAGTAGTTAGTAGCTTTATACCTGTACATTTCAGGGGGCATTCTCCCGGCCTCATCCCACTCCATGCGCTCCAGATCCAACCGCAAAATCAGCACCGTTGAACATGGCGCATCCATGGCAAAGGACGATCTCAGCCCTCCAATCATTAGCAATCTTCTCCCCCCACTCCCTGGCAAAAGCCTCGGCCTTTTCAAGATCTCAAACACATCACCCCACATGTGCCTCTCCACTGGGGCCCACCCACCTTGTCTCGGCCCAAACCCTAACCCTAACCCAGCTAACGGGCATGAAAACAGCTTCCATTGGCTCCTCCAAGCTGATCCAACATCACATAGTGTGAATAGAGTCTCGTTTATCAGAACTGGACTCCGTGGTTTTGTGGGGAGAGAGAGCGCGTGCTTCATCCACTGAGATTCGTTTTGTTGAGGGGAAAAACACATCACTGCCAGCTCAGAGATCACTAGGAGAGTTCCACGTGGCCCAGCAAGAACGGTCCCATGGCGGGACCAGGCTGATCCAAGTGGAGGCAAGAGACGGTAGGACTGAGACAATGGGTTGCAAACAGCTAGTGATTTGGTGCTAGGAGGATTGGGATCGAGCCATAGGTAGAGGAGGGAAGTGGAAGAGGAGACAGGAGAGAAGGAGGTGACCTGAGAGGGAAGGAACGGGAGGGGGAGAAGCAGCCAACGGCGAGTGGAGGGATCGAAGGCATGTAAAGAAGGTGGAGAAGAGGGGCTTGGGGTCGGGCGGGGGTGACGGAGGAGGAGGAGGCGTAGCGTTGGGAGCAACGAGAGAAAGGAAGGGGCGGAGAGGGAGTCGCGCAGGGTGCGCGAGACGGCGCGGCAGGAGACGGCGTCGCGCAAGGGGAGACGAAGGAGGATGTTGTGGAGAGCGTCCGGAGGTAGGTAGTTGATCGGAGCTCCGTCGTAGGAGGCAGAGTCGTCTGAGGCCTCGCCGGAGCCCGGTGAGGGGTCATCTGAGGAGGGAGACGGTGGCATCTCCCAGTCTTTGGTTCCTTGGTTGAGGAAGGGGAAGAGAGAGAGAGAGAGGAATGTAGGTTGGACCCGTTCTATACTTCGGTTTGGTCAGGATAGTAGTCACTGATATGTGGGGCCCGCTTTCTGCGACGTGTCAGCTGGGTTGTGAGTAGAGGGCATCCGATGGGCACTGGACCACAATCGGTCCAATGTCAAATCACAGCCGTGAAAATTGCATCATAATTCGCGTGCGGAGATTCAAGATCGTGCGGATCATGTGTGCTCGAAATTGACTCAAATCGGACAGCTCTTACCGGGCAACGGACCGATTTTGGTCCAAATTCCAATTGGACGCCTGCCGGTTCCAGGTGGGGCCCACAGATTCCTTGGAGCGTAAAAGTTAGATATTTTATCTGATTCGGAAAATGTGGACGCTGCTAATGCACTCCAACAGTGTCCCCAAGAAGCAGCTTGTATCAACGCTACCGATTAGTCAAAATTTGTAGATTGTCTTGGCAAAATGTAAGCAATTCTTACCCAAGTTGCATCACGTATTCACGTGCGTGCAATTTTACTATCTAGTTATTTTAAAATATGTAATTAATCACTCAAAAGATAGCAGTGTTTCTTTTAATATTTATAAACTCGGAAATGCTATCGGTTCGGACTGCAAGCGCACAATCCTATCGAGTAGTATATTCGAGGTCGATCCACAGGGAATATTGGTTCAGTGCTTTGAGCGATCGAATCACAATCTTTCGAAAGGCTAGACGAAATCTGAAAATTGAGAGATGTTTGTTGATCAATGTAAATTAGGAAACAATTAAAAGTAATTAAAATAAAGATAGATATGAGAATTCCTAGGATTTCGGCACACCATTGCTACTCAATCAGCCTTGACAATATATTCCCGTTGCGTCTGATTTCTTGTTGTTGTTTTAATGAAAGACACCACATAAGTCACTGCGATTTATGTTACGCAAGAATGACAGATCTTTCACCGAGATTCTACATAGGACACTGCGATTAACTTACGCAAATGTCTGATCTCTCAAATACCCCAAATTACTACACAGATCACTGCGATTTACTTTACGCAAGTGATGGAATTTGGTACGCGTTTTGTTGGTCTGGTTTATGGTTTCCCCGCTAAGGTTTTCTTCACATAAACCTAATAGATCTCAACGAGGCTAATTCATACAAATAGTTTCTCTTACCATTAAAGTACTGTCACTACCCTAACAGACTCAAACTAGATCATTGAAATTAGATGAAGAGATAGTAAATCACAAAAGCATTTTAGCACAACAACAAGAAATCATAATCAACAGAAATATATATATCAAAACATCAAGAGTAACAAGGTTTACTGCCTAGCCCTAAGAAAAGGAACTTAGCCGCGGAACGGCATGGTTACAAGCACTCCTCTCTTCTCACTTTAATCAAATCTAACCCTAATTACAAAGATGATTATTCCTTCTGCCCAGGGGCCTTATATAGGAGTGTAGGGACGTGTAGAGGTTGATTGGAGGCTAAGAAATCAATCTGGAAACAGCTGTCGGCAGTTATTCCCAAAGGATGCCTTCGGATACGGGCCGTATCAGGTGATACGGTCCGTATTAGGACCTTGGCAGTTAGGGTTTAAGTGCTTCCAGCGCTATCTTCTGGTCTGTGCTAGGCCTGGTCCGTATTGGTCAATACTGGCCGTAACAGGGACTTAGTCGATGAGCGTCGCTGATCCGATTGACCCGATTCTTGCTCCATTTGGTGAAAAATAGTCCCAAAACTTGTTTCCTGCAATAAAACATAAAGAAGGGTCTCAGTAGCCTTTTTCTCTAATTAATTAAACATAAATGTGAGAAAATATGTAAAACCTAAGCCAAAACCCTATATAAATCATCATTATTTTGACTCTGATCAGTAATTAGTAGACATTTTGATAGTTTGAAAAAAGTTAATTTTTTTATTGTAAGAATTTATTGTTGAATAACTGTAATATATCACTTGTTTGTTAATGACTTACATGTGTTGTAAGAGTAGAACTAGGTTGTTCTTAAGTTCACTAAGCTTTTTCTATGAACTCAACTATAAAATCTATCATATTAGTTTCAAATGACGAATCTAAGTTATTGAAATTTATCTACCTTACAAGTGATGAATCTATATGTGAAAATTTTAAATTTTCGAACTAATTTTGTATAGAGTCAAGTTGTAAAAAATGTTCAAAAAATAAATGTACTAAAATTAATTTTATAAACCTTCTAATGTTGACCGCTTGACTTTATACTACATTAGTAGGGTTAAAATGCACTATTGGTTTTGTGCTCCAATCATGTTCCACGTCTTTTTTTTCTGTTTTCAAAGTTCGAACAATCGATCTGAACCGCTCAATATGATCTTTGTATTAAAATGTGCTTGGAGACCAAATTTTATATTTTTTCGAATTTCTTTACTAATATTTTAGATATGTACAAAATCAATGTTTTCAGAAGATTTTGGACCATCCAAAATAGTGATTTTGTACCTATCTAAGAAAATAGTAAACAAATTTCAAAAAATATAAAATTTTGTCTCTAAGCACATTTTAATATGAAGATCATATTGAGCGGTTCGGATCGATTGTTCGAACTTTAAAAATGGAGAAAAAGACGTGGAGCATGATTAGAGCACAAAACCAATGGTGCATTTTAACTCTACTCTTTTAAATTTTAAATTTTATATGTAGACGAATCGCTCGTAAGGTAGATGGATTTCAACAGTTTGGATTCGTTATTTAAAGCCAATTCAGTATGTTTTGGAGTAAATTAAGTTCACAAAAAGCTTGGTGAACTTAGGAACACCCTAGTTTTACTCATAAATAAGAAAAGATAATAAAATCTGATAAATGAAAAAGTAAATGATATTGTAGGGCGCAGAAAGTTGCACAACTGGAGAAGGTGCGTGCATGTGTTAAATATCTCATGGTTCGACGCTCTCTGTTTTCTAGGCATGGACGAGAGCATCGAACTTGAAACATTCATTTCTTTCTACAATTTCTTCTGGTTCACCCTCGACAGACCTACTGTTCATATCAGCCTATCGAGAGAGTTTATTGATTGTGGGGACGTTTAACTCCCAGCGGGCGCAAGCCCCCACAGTTAATTACATCAGATGACTCTTCCAAGCCATACTAAACACCTCGTTCATTCCGGGATTTGTGCCTATTTTATGCGAATTGAATAATGGAGCTAAGAGGGGACTCATGTATTGACTTTGGTTTTGATTTGGTTGGTTTTATATGTTTGGACATGTGTATGTGTGTGATTTTATATTAAAAATAGTGTTTAGTATATTTTGAGATAGGAATTTGAATATTTGAAAAGTATATGTGTACTATTTGTTTATATTTGATTTATGACGTGTTTATTTACATTTTCATCAATTAATTACATTCTATTAAGAAATAAAATCATTTAATTTTGAAGAAAGGGTATTTTGGTCATTTCAGGGTTTGGCTGATGCTTGGACATGTTCAATTTTGATTTAGAAATGTGGAGAATTCAATTTAGGTTCATTTGGAGGTGGTTTGAGTCAATTCGGACTTAAGATGAAAAAGTTATGACCAAAAAGGACTTATTTATAAGAGTTTTAATCTTTCAAGGGCTTGTTTTTAAATTCTGGAGGATTGGGCTTTGTGATTTGGAGTTTTGATGGGGTTTTGTATGAAAGTTGGGCCTTTAAGGGCTTATTTGAGGAGATTTTAGGAAGCTGAGGACTTATTTGTAAATATTTTAATGACTACGCTTTTAATATAAGAAATAAGAGGGACCTCTTTGTAAAAGATTTTGATTTAATGATTTTGATTTGATATATGGGCTTTGAGATTTGTGCTTTGAGCTTCATGATTTGTACTAAATTTTGAATCTGGATAATGGGCTTTCAGATCTGTACTGGGCCTGGGATCAAACATCAAGATTCGGTCCAAGACTTTATACTTGGTTTGGGATTACTGATTTTCCATTTTTGACAATCTGAACTTTGAAAATTCATATAAAATCGAAATAAAATCAGAAAAATATGAAATTTGTGTCAATCTTGTGTGTTTTGAAGTTATTTACATATTGGTGCAGTAAATTTTGCATTCTAGCTCCTGTACTGGTCTAGATTAGTTATTTTACCAGAGAGGGTCATTTCAGTCTAGTGCCAGTTTTGTTTGCTGACAATCATTTTTGTAAAATTTGTGCAAGATAGACTACAACTCCGATTTGAGTATTCTTGGTACCAAAATTTTCAGGAAAGCACAATCTATATCCTCAAAAAGTTTCAAGAATTTAGAAGGCCTAAATCTATTTTTAATTTGTGATTTTGTAGGAGGCATATTCTGGGACAGCAAGCTTATTTACCAGTTTTTTTGTATTTTAGAAAGCTGAACTTTAGAAAATCATAGAAAATGCATAGAAAATGCTATAAATGTAAAATTTGGGTCTAAATTGTGTGTTTTGAAGTCCTCTATCTGACTGTACAGTTTATTTTTTATTTTGGTCCTCGTACCAGTCTGTACTGGCTGTTTTACCAGAACAGGTCAATTTCACCGTTTTGAGGGTTTTCTTTGTATCAATGACATTTGCATGGTGCTTTGTTGCTAAGTTTGGTTTGGTACCATACCAGAAACAAAGGAAAGAAGATCAAAGTTTCAAAAGTTTATTTAATCAAAAGGTTTGAATATCAAAAGGATGTCAAAGTATGATTTTTGCAAGAAGACCTTTGGTTTTTGTTGAAATCATGATTTAAGTGTTCTTTATCTTGATTAGAGGACAAATCATTGAGATTTCATTAGGTTAAAGATGTAAATGACATGGAACAAGTTCAACTTGTTGTCTATTTACACTTTGAACCTTCTATCTCTCACTATTCACACATTGAGCTATTTAATTTCCTTATATGGCTTGATTTAGCATACATGTGTATTTGCATGTATATAAGGAAATTAAATATCTCCTAATGCGCAAAATAGGTCCTTTTGTTGAGAGAATAATAGGGGAGACCTCATGGCTCAACCCTATTAACTCTTGTGTGTTTAATTTTTTTGTTGTCACTTTATTACCTTTTAATTTCTTCATAAAATGATTAATATAATTTCCATATGGGGGGAGACCTCATGGCTCAACCCTCGTACTTCCATTATCTAACCATTTTTAGAAGGAATTAAAGGTGTTTAGAAAAAGAAAGAAAAGAAAAGAGAAAGAGAAGAGATTTTTAGTAGAATCATGAGCTTTTTTGTTTTTATCAACTATTAAGTTGAGTTATGCCTCATTTTTATTATTCTCTCTATTATTGCATTGATTACAATAAAGAGAGTTTTATTTACTCAAAAGAACTTAAACTCGAAATCTAATTCATTACTACATTGATTGTAGCAAGAAAAAGAAATGATTTCATTATTATTTTTTTAGAACCTAGATCCATAGTTATCATTGAAACTAAGGATCTAAAATTCCTTTTATTCATGCCATGAAAAAGATGAAAGAAAGCAAGAGAGCAAATCGAATTAAGCAAAAAAGAAAGATCAAAAGAATGAAAAGACAAAAGATAGATTTCAAGCTTCAAATAAGCATGCTTTATTGATCCATAGCTCCATTTACATATACATCAAGGCCTTTAAGGCACTACATCTATAAAAGAGTTGGATTTCTACCTATTTCTATTTGGTTTTTCGATTTGAGAAGAAGAGGGTTTCGGCCTATATGTTGTGTGTGTTGTGTTGTGTGTGGTGTATATGTTGTATTCTCCTCTTTTTGTGTGTGGTTCTTCATCTTCAAATGAGGGGTTTATATAGGCTAGGCAAGGGGTAGAGCCTACGGTTTAGATGAGCCTTGTTGGCATGATCCCCACCACTCCTTTGTATTAACTCTCATCCAAAGGTTTAGATGCCGAAATTTTTATTTATAACATTTTTAAAAAATAAATTAATAAAATAACCATCGTTTTTGGTCAATTCTAAATCTAACACGGCCGCAGAATGCCGGAGCGGACCCATATGGGGGGTACCGCAGAATGCCGGAGCAGACCCTCATATGGGTCCGCAGAATGCCGGAGCGGTCCCCAGCCTATATAAGGGGCCGCTGGGTTCCGATTTCATTACATCTCATTTGAAGTTTCAATCCCTTTGACCTCGGGTAAGTTTTCTTCTTCTTCTCTAGTTTTAATTTTTAGTGTAGAGTAGTAATTACGTGTAGGTTTAGGGTTTAGGATTAGGATTTAGGGTTTAGGGTTTAGATTTAGCATTTAGAATTAGATATTAATTTAGGATTTAGAATTAGAATTGTACCCAAATTTAATTAGAATTGTACCCAAATTTAATTCGATTGTACCCAAATTTAATTAGAATTGTACCCAAATTTAATTAGAATTGTACCCAAATTTAATTCGATTGTACCCAAATTTAATTAGAATTGTACCCAAATTTAATTAGAATTGTACCCAAATTTAATTAGAATTGTACCCAAATTTAATTCGATTGTACCCAAATTTAATTAGATTGTACCCAAATTTAATTAGAATTGTACCCAAATTTAATTAGAATTGTACCCAAATTTAATTCGATTGTACCCAAATTTAATTAGATTGTACCCAAATTTAATTAGAATTGTACCCAAATTTAAACCGGACTTTGACCAAACTCTCATATTTGACCAAAAATTATCCAATACAGCATGAGTACCAGTAGACCATCCTCCAGTAGACCATCCTCCAGTAGGGGTACACAGCATGCTCCTACAGCCACGCCATACGAGATGTCTCAGTACATCGAGACAGCATTGGCGGATGTTCCGGGTATCCGGAGTCGCACCGACAGGGTCAGCGACTTCTTGTGGTATCCGAATGCGGAGCATCGGATTTTAGAGGCTGCCACTGGGGTAAGTAAATTTGTCATATTTATAAATTTGTCATTCCGAATTTTTGATGAATGGACTTGATCTGATTATTTAATTAAATGCAAGGTTTGGATGCGGTTACGGTTCGTCACAACCGCCAGCATCTACGGTACCAGCCGGCGTACGGGGGGATTTTACGCTCGATGGGATTGTACCAGATATCCCAGATGGCCGAGGAGAATGCTGACGAGGGTTTATCTTCTGGCCTCGTTGAGCGATGGCATCCCGAGATGCACAGCTTTCATCTCCCCCATGCTGAGATAACAGTCACCCTACAGGACGTCAGTTGCCTGTGGGGTATGACTATTATTGGGGAGCCGGTCACGGGCGTCGAGTACGGAGATTTTCGTGCATTGTGCTTGGAGCTATTGGGTATCCCGCACGAGGATCTCCAGAAAGAGAAGAAGAGAGGTGAGAAGACTGTGGTCTCGCCCAGCTGCATCAGCTTGGCAAAGCTGCGGGCGAGATTCCAGGTCTTTCCGGAGAGACCAGATCAGGTATTTGCTTGTACAAGATTTAATTTAAATAGTATTATATTTATTTTCTTGTAAGTAATGTTCTAATTTAAATCTATAACAGGTGGTTAGTGACCGATATCTACGCGCCTATATTTTGGAGATGATCACCTGCCGGTTGTTTCCGGATTCGCATGGAGATCAGGTGCGGCTGTGTTACCTCGAGCTTCTGCGCGACCTGTCCACTGCGGGCAGGTTCAACTGGGGAGGTGCCACGCTGGCATGCCTATATAGGTAAGAAACACATTCTTATAAATATTTTCAAATAGTATACATCGTAGTGTAGTAACAATGACTTTGTTTTCTTGTAAAGGGGTCTTAACACAGCCTGCCTGAAGAAGAACAAGACCTTCATAGGACCGTGCATGTTACTACAGCACTGGTCCTACGCACATCTGATTGTTGGCCGTCCAGTCCTGGCCAGCAAGACAGATGTGCCGCAGTGGGGCAAGCCCGAGCCGGACAACTGCCCTGCATTTGCCGCCAAGTACTGCTATCCCAAGATTTGGGTGGGTGCAGGGCATGGCGCGTCTCTCGGCATCACATTCTGGAGACAGGAGATCGAGCATCTCAGAGATGATGCCGAGTTTGTCACTTAGGAGCCCTACAGAGATTATGTAAGTTTACTTTTATTTTTATTTTTATTTAAATTTTTTCCAGTTCGACTTGATATACGATATTAAATCTATACTTCCAGGTCGAGGTGGATGGCGCACATCGGTCATATCTTGATATATTACCGGAGCGATGTCGTCAGCAGGAGCGTTTCTGGCGTGCAGAGGTGCCGCTCATATGTTTTCAGGTACCGTAATTTCTTTATGCTAGTTATTTACACAATCAACTTAATTTAATAAAAACAGTCTAACGTATTAATATATATAGATCATCGAGCACCATTACACCGGACGGGTCATGAGACAGTTCGGGATGCGCCAGCTTGCTCCGCCCTCGGCACCGATCAGCGAGGATGTCTGGCGAGCTCTGCACCATCCCAGGGAGACCACTGCAGGCAAGGACTGGGGGATTACCCGTGCCGATTACGTGTTCGAGGCAGGACAGGCAGATCCCCCATTGGCCGAGCCCGACCGTCAGATGGATGTCGCGCCAGTGTAAGAAATTTTATTAATTCAAAACTTCAACTATGGCTTTTTGATTGGAATATCTAACATTTGTTGTAATTCGTACAGACCTTACAGAGATTGGTATCAGGATCACGGCGCGTACACCATATTCATTGAGGGATACATCGCCGACAACCCGCACGAGCGGGTACCGAAGCTGAGGGATCGTAGAGGACGGATCCACGGTATTATCCCCACCGGCGCACCTCTCGCAGCCACGGTATTTTTGATTTGAAATTTCAAATTCAAAACTATTAATATTTACAATTGTACAACTTCTTCATAATTTTTTTAATTTTCAGGCATTATATCTTGTCAAGAGTTGCGTCATAGGGGCTACGATGGCCGTCACCAGGGGATGGAAGAGGCTCGGGAAGGTCATCCTCAAGCACAACGTACCCACGGTGTGCCAGTGTGGGTACAGGGCGTGCCTCGACTCTCTACTGAGGTGCGCTGGCTTGGGCGGTGTTGATGCGGTCGACGACATATCTGACGAGCCCGATGTCTATGTCCCCTACACTGGTGATGAGGACGTGTTTGCAGGCGTCCATGATGCTGAGACGGTCGGTCAGGCGTTCGACCGAGGTGCCGAGTTGATGCGCCGAGCCGCACAGGACGCCATGGGATCCCAGGCTAGGATGCCTACCGAGGTATAATTTAAATTAAAATACATAACTGTGATTCATTTCTTATTCAATACATTATCTAATTTGTAAGTTACTACAGGGTGGACACGAGGAGGACCTGGGCTTCGATATCTCCGCTGATTATGGCACAGAGGGAGATGGACTGTATTCCCGGGGTTACAGTCCCACTCAGACTGCACCTCCTGCCTATCAGCCAGGGTATGTTCAGACAGAGGCCATCCCGCCGTTCCCTGGCCAGTCCTCACCGCAGGTACCTCACCCTTCCCTCCACGATGACCCCATTGCCAGACAGGCGTTTTTATTCACGCAGGCTGAGTCTGGACAGACCACAGTTTTTGGTCCTGGGGTCCAGCAGACATCCGAGATTGAGGAGGTTCGCCAGGAGCTGGTTCAGTCTACGGATGTCCAGGCAGACGACTCTGCATCCTCCGCAGATACTGACGAGACGCCACTCTGCAGGCGGGGTCGAGGGTATAGGAAGAAGAAGGCGAGGACGATGTTTAGTCCAGAGCCGTAGATTTTCATTTGTTGTACTGTTAGATGTTTTGTTAGATTGTTATTTGTAGTATTGGTAGATGTTTTGTCAGATACTTATTTATTTAGTTGATTAGTTTCTTGTTTGTTTGATTTTGTTGTTATTTATTTATTTTGTTAATTTCATTATCTCAGAGTACACAAAAGAATTTCAAAGAAACCACATATCTAAAATATCTAAAATATTTCAAACCAACGACATATCTAAAATACGATACGACCAAAAATCAATTTAAACTCCATTCGAAACTAAATAAATAACCCTTAACAAATTACAATTTCGTATTTCTAAAATAAAAAAATAAAGGGTCCGCTCCGGCATTCTGCGGACCCATATGAGGGTCCGCTCTGGCATTCTGCGGTCCCCCCCATATGGATCCGCTCCGGCATTCTGCGGCCGTGTTAGATTTAGAATTGACCAGAAACGATGGTTATTTTATTAATTTATTTTCAAAAAATGTTATAAATAAAAATTTCGGGTTTAGATGCATCCAAGTGTCATGCTTATCCCTCAAGCTTGAAGAGAATATTCTTGGCATTTTAGCATCTTCATTGGTCATGTGACATGTGTCCATGGGAGCAAAATATCTAGAGCATATTCTAGAGCATCTTCCTTCTTTTGGGCCTTGTGATATTTCGGCTAGCCCAATTTAATTTTTTGCCGAAGCCTTCAATTTTAATTCGGCCCAGCTATATATCCTATCATCATTCGGCCATTAATATTTTATTTAACTCAAAACAATATGTGAGTTATATTCGGCCAAATTTCATCATCCATTTTCATTCATTTTTTTTTATTATTTATATTTTTTCTTTTTTTTTTATTTATTTATTTTTATTTCCCAACTTTTTAAGGTCAAACAGATATATAACGTAAATGAAAAGGCTTAAAACTTCAAAGGAGTATACAAAAAAAATATCATGCATGTTACTTTGATTATTGTCTTTATTGCCTGTAGATAGTATTCAAATTAAATTATGATTTGAATGCGGATTAATCATCAAATAAGACCCACATATTCAAGCGGTCTAAAAAGATATAGACGAATTTTTTTCAAGATCACAACGGACCAAAAGAAGATCACAGAAAATAAAGACGTTAATGCATAATATTCACCGTATATAATCAAATAGCTAACCTTTTGCATTATACTTTGGCCAGGGGCGGATCTACTGTAGCACAGGGTAGGGCAACTGCCCTACCCTGAAAATCCAAAACTAATTTACAAAGACTGAATTTTGGGCCTTTGCCCTACCCTGAAAATTGATATTGCCCTACCCTGTAGCCCAATTAAAATAACTGGCTCATTATCTAATGGGTTTGGACCCGATTATCTATTTAAACCCGATTCAATAATATCTTGCCCTACCCTGATCAAAATCCTGCATCCGCCCCTGACTTTGGCTATAATTTAGACCGTAGAACTCCTCTAACACCTTGTTTGGATGGAGAGTAGAGGAAGGGAGATAATGAAAAGAAAAGAAAATTTTGGAAAACTATGTTGGAGATGAAGAGTATAGGAGGGGAAATGTTTAACTTTGCATGAAGAGTAGAGGAAGGGAGAGAATGAAAAGAAAAGAAAAATTTGGAAAACTATGTCGGAGATGAAGAGTACAGGAGGGGAAAGGTTTAACTTTGTATTATTGTAATTAATAGAATCGATTTCTCTTCTAATTTAAGATGTAACGGATAGAAAAAAATATTACAAATATTTAAAAAAAAAATAACACAAATGTCCAACTTTGTATCTTATTTATATAATTATCATCTATTATTTGTCACAAACCTATATCAACTATTGAATTTCTCATTAACCTTCTAAATTTTAATTAATCAAACAAAAAAATAAAACGAACAAAAATTAAATTTACTTTCCATCATTAATCCAAATACAAAAAAATTAATTATATTAATCTTCCTTTCTATTTTATTTTATTCTCTTCTATTTTTCACCTCTCCACGACTCCACCCTTCCTCTAGTTAGGGATGTTCATTGGATCCGGTTTAATCGGTTTTAGACCGAACAGAACTAGTTCGGGTTAAACGGTTCGGTTTTTTCGGTTTAATGGATCGGTTCAGTTGGCTTTTTAAAACCGAATTATAATTTTGACTCGGTTCGGTTTAAAAAATTCTAAAACCGAATGTACTGAACCGACCGAACTTTTGTTTTCTTATAACCTGCGTAGTCTCCCCTTCCCAGGCCCATGGCCACGATCGTGTCCCATCTCTCTCTCATGCCTAGCAGCAACGTCGCTCCTCTTTGAACTATCTCTCTCCACTGTTCAGATTGGACGATACACTCTCTTCCTCCTCTTTGAACTCTCTTCAGCTTTCTCTCTTTCCCATCTCACAAAACCCAATTAGGGTTTTTCTCTCTCCTCTGTGGATCTGTTGCGGATTGCCCAATTTCAACCCGATTTGGGTCTGTGTGTACCCCTTGCTTGCTGGCACGGAGGTCTCGAGGCCGATCCGAGGGCGAAGTAGGTTAGGTTGTGGATTTTTATGTAATTTTCTGATATTTTCTGGTATTTATGTAAGTTTTCATGTGATTTTTTGATAGTAACTTGGTTTCATGTAATATTCTGATATTTTCTGATATTGATGGTATATTTTGATTTTTTATGATTTTTTCTAGTTTTTATGTAAGTTTCTGATTTTTATGCCTTTTAGCTTAATGGCTAACTTATTATGTAAGTAAATCTCGATCTTCTGTTAGAAATGAATTGAAAAAAAAAATAGGTGAGAACGATTAACACAACAAAGAAAAACATTGTGTCACTTGTGTTAAACTGGGAGATCAAACAATTATTTTCTTTCTTTTGTTTACAGGCCGGTAGGCTTTGAACCAGAAAAATGACATCTCAGAAAATGCCTGCTGTGCTAAATAAAAAAAATAATATACTTCGGTTTGAACCGAACAAACTGAAATAAAATTTTGGTTCAGTTCGGTTCGGTTAATGAGATAAAACGGTTCGGTTCGGTTCTATTTTTGAAACCGAAATAAAACTTTAGTTTGCCTATTTTATTTTGGTTTCAACCGAACCGAACTGATGAACACCCCTGCCTCTAGTCTCCATCCAAACAAAGTGTTAGAGAACCATCATTAACAATGAATGTAAGTGGGACCCGTTCTAATACTATACTATGCTTAGGTTTGGTCGGGATAGTACTTACTGATGCGTGGGGCCTGCTTTATGCGAGGTGTCAGCGAGCCCACAGATTCCTTGGAGAGGAAAAAACATAAAAAAATTCCCTTTTGCCCTTTGGGAAATGTGGGCGCTGCTATTGAACTCAATATAGTGTCCCCCAAAATGCAGCTTGAATCAATACTACCGATAGTAGATTAAAATTTGTAGATTGTCTTAGCAAAATGGGAGCAATTCTTAATAAGTAGCATTACGTGCGTGCAATTTTACTAATGTATATAATTAGTAGAAATTTTGATAGTCTGACAAATGTTTATTTTTTCTGTTCTAACTTCTAAAAATTTATTGTTGAAGAGTTGTATAAAAATCACTTGTTTATCAATGACTTACATATATTACAAGTTTATAACAGAGATATAACATTGTTTAGAAATACGAAAGTAATTTGACAGTGATATAAATTAGAGTTGTTTTTAGGACTTCATTTCAGAAGAGAAATATCTATTTAAATAAAAGTTAAATGTCTAAAATAAGACAGTTTGTATATAAAATTGCACATTAACAAACTTTAAACACAAATAAATATTTTTTAAGCGAAAATATTATGCACAATGAAAAATAATATGATAAGTCATGTAAGAGTTTCTGCAGAGAAACACAAAAGAAATTACATGATCTTAAATGTTTTGTTACATTCTAGACACATCAAAACACTTTTTTTTATAATAAATGATAAAATATGAGATATTATGAATAAAACACAAGATTTATGTTAAAGAGGAGCAGAAATCGGATTCAAATAGCTTATTGGGTTCAAATTAATTAACTAATCGGATACTAGATAAAAAATAATCAACATAATAAAAAAACAAGTGAGGACCTGGGGATGTGGCATGGCTAAGAAGAATTGGAAATCGATCATCTTTATGTATTTATTACTAAGATTGTTCTTCGGACTCCAATCCAAAACAAAAAATATTTATTTTAGAATAAATTAAGTTATATAATGATAATTTCTATAAAAGAATCTTACAATCAAGTAAATTTTGAACGTAAATATTTTTTTTTCAAGATACCAAAACACTATAAAATATTAAAAAACAACACAATATGACAAAGAGAGTATAAGAAAATAGGAGTCATTTGATCATAATGAGGAGAGAACAATATATATTCCAGATAAATTTAAATTTACAATTATAATTATATAAAAGAATCCTAACGTAAATATTTTTAAAATTTAAAAAAATTATATAATAAAAAACAATACGATTAACCATAATAATATTCTTGCACAGAAATCCAAACATAATTTATATAAATTGCATGCATGAGGAATAAAGTGGGAGACCGGAGACAATTGTTTTCAGGAGCAAAATCATAGAACTACAATCTAATAAGAGGGAAGGGCCCACATGTCGGAAGAGTTGGTGGAAACTGGAAAGTGAAGAATGATCAGACGA
Organism: Carex littledalei; assembly: GCA_011114355.1. Classification (NCBI taxonomy): domain Eukaryota; kingdom Viridiplantae; phylum Streptophyta; class Magnoliopsida; order Poales; family Cyperaceae; genus Carex; species Carex littledalei. The sequence goes on along the minus strand of CM022085.1, from coordinate 5,052,453 downwards.
GGGACGTGGAAGGAAGTGAGTCTGACTCGGATCGATTGACAAATGACAGCCGCCTACGTCATATCCTCTGAGGTAACAGTCTATTTATGTTACCTTAGGTGATATGAAATTCAGATTATTGGTTTTGGGTGCTGCAATTTTTCTCTAGTTTAGAATTTTAGAAGTCGTGTTCATGTGCTGGTCCCACTTTTCAGATTAGCTATCCGTTTTAACCACTGATCTTTTTAAAAGAGAAAAAAGTTATTGGTTGTTCAGTCTCGAAATATGTAAAAAAAGGAAGAAGATATTTTATTAAGGTAATATGATTTTGTCTAATATTATCAATTATTTTTTTCTAAAAAGAAAATGGCTCAGTTTTCCATTTTTATGTCCTCCAATTAACTGTATTAAATATCACAAGTAAATGACTCAACTTTAATTCATTTTCATGAAACAAGTAATTTTTACCGATTATAAATAAAGCCAACACTGTGTTAATTAGTATTTGAACTGTTTACCGTGGTAATTTAATTATCAAAACAAATTAATATTTTATTGATTCGGGTGAATAGGTAAAGGCTAATATTCATTTGTGATTTGAGTAAATTAGGGGACTTTCTACAAAGTTTCCGACAAAAAAAAATCAGGTGACCTCCTTTGAAATAAATTGACACTAAGATAACCAAGGCATTCGGGTCTGATCGGTGGGACCCATCATACTATGTCATGGATAGGTTTTCTGTGAGTGATATTTTTGTTCAAAAACTTTATTAAAGTTGAATCTAAATTCTCTAATCTATGTTATTATTTGCACGAACGGTTTATATTTACGAGATTGTTTAAATTTATTAAATTCTAAATTCCTTCGCACAAATTTTAATTTATTAAGTTGTAAATTTATTCGCACATATTTTGATATAATTCGAACGATTTAAAAACAACTTTAAATGGAATATGTTGAAAACGCTTCCGACAAAATCCAATTTCTTTCGAAATTCACAGCCTTTTCTAAAATCTTTGTTGCCCAGCTTCTAAAAATGAGAAAAATCGATTCATCATAGTATGTCATGGATAACCTTTTCTCAATCAAAACGCAACACGCAATAGGAATCAGCAATAGTTCGATGAACATCGGATCAAATTCGATCTGATACTAAGTCAAGTCATTTAATCTCATCAAAATACGTATATACTTGATTTGCACGAATATTAAAACTATTGATATGAATTTTTATGTAAATCAAAGGTCACTGATATCTCTCTTTACATATATCTGTATGGATAATATTTTTTTTCCAAAGTACTTGTCTCATTTTTCTGAAAAAAAAAATGAGTCTAATATCGGATATGTTTTGATTTTATATTGTTGCAAATTTGGACAACAAATATTGAAAATTTTGTTCAAATGAAAGATGAAAGATATATAAATTTCTTGTACTTAATATGGTGCGGAAAAATGATATATTTGATTTTTATTAAATCTTAATATTAGTGATATGACATACAGCAAATAATACAGTCATACACATACTCTGGATATTATAAAATAAAAATAAAAGATATTTGTATTTGCTTCATACGAAACACATTTTTTTTTCATGATTAATTTCTAAACGTGAATTGAAAAATTATACATTTTCAAGTTCGTAGGATGACAAAAAATAAAAAAATAACTTATCCATATTTTTTTTTTCTTTTCAAAAATCTGCAAATCTAAAGTTGTTAATGACTAATCAATAAATATACAAAAAAAAATATATTTCTGACTACTTTATAGTGACTAATCAATAAATATGCTTTCGTCCGTACTTCACGTATTTAATTGTATTTTTTCTTCAATTAAATATTTTTGAAAAATGTCGTTCCATATGGTTAATTTCGTTTCATAGGTTTTTAAATTTTCTCATTATACTTACTAATCAACAAATGTATAAGGTTTTCTTTTGGCACAATAAAAATCATCGCGCCGCTAATTATAATATAATCAAAAGAAATTGGGTGGCTTTGAGTTAGATGAGGTGCCATGTTGTGGTTTTTTTTTTTCCTTTAAACTATGCAAAATGATCCGTGCAATTACCGTACAAAAGTCAGAAAACGACCTATTCAATCTAGATTAAAAAATTACAAATTGGGTTTATTTTATTTTATTTTTTTCAAAAATTTCTTAGATCCAAAAGAAGTTTGTAGAAAGATTTGAAATTTTAGGGTGCTACATTATCCGTAAAATTCATGAATACAAGAATATTGGACGAATTATTTGTAAACTTATATTCAATTTGTCAATTCATTTAGAAACATTTTAAAAAAGAGTAATAAGTATATAATACGATTATTATTCAGAAATCTTGTTATTATGCTTGACCCATACATTGGAGGTTAAATTGAAATATGTACGTATGAGCCAAATTTATGGGACAATAATTAAATCAATGGCAAAAAAAGTTAGTTATTTGAATATCAAGGAATCGTGAGAACAAGCAATGATTTTTGTTGCTCAAATAAAATTCTTTGACAAAAAAAATTCTGATTGATCGAGATAACATTTTTCTAGTTGTCCATTTCATTTTGACTTATTATATGTTTATCCAAGGAAAAATGGACCGGTTAGTTAAAAGAGGATCATTAAAAAAATGTGAGAAACCTTCAGTATTTTTCTAGAAAAATATATTGCGTCTTAATCTTTTATACGTAAAAATTAAATAACCACCAATTGCTTTATCTTCTGTTTTTAGTAAAGATTAGAGATCAAGCCATCTAACTATTTAATATTCACAAAAAAATATTTTTTTCAGATTTCAAATCTGTGATTTTCCATACGGAGAGCATTATCTTTATCACTAGACCAAAAGTTAGTTCTCAATTGCTTCATCTTTTGTTAAATTAACTCATAGAACTTTAATAGTCATGGACATTGTACTATGCATAATGTGCATTGGTCCGTACTTTGGATCAATATTTTCGCTAACAAAGTTCAAACAATCGATCTAAACCATTTTAACATGATCTCCATATGAACATGTACTTTCAGATCAAATTTTTTATTATTTAAATAATATAGAATCTCTAGACCAAGTGATTTTCTACCTATCTAAAAATCTAGTACAAAATTCTAAAGAAATATAAAATTTGATCTACAAGTACATTTTTATATGATAATTATGTTAAACGGTATAGATCGACTATTTATACTTTGTAAACTGTGATATTTATACGAAGTACAGACCAAAGTACACTATGCATAGTATCATAACCTCACTCAAAAAGATCATAATAATAAATCTTCATGCACACAATAGGTTGTGCTTATATTTAATAGTCATGACTAGTTGACAAAGAAAAATCTAGCAATGACCAATGTAATTATTTGGAACTTATTTTATAAAGGAAAAAGGCATCCAGAATGTTTCTTCCATAATACTCTCCTTTTGTAAATTTTTTAATGTTAATTTTTAATTTACTGGACATGGAGGATGATGCACTGCAAAATATGAGCCCACACAAATTTTTTTTTTTTTAATATTTTGGACACAGTCGTTGGCCCAACTTCGTTTCGAAGGCATGTTACCTTCAATTTTGGAATATTATATATGATATCTTTATCAAACTTGAAACCTGATGTACAAATGTTTAAATTATTTTGTTTTAATGTGTCTGACCTCTTGTATATTTACGTTGAGAAGAGAGAAAACCCCTTAAATTATTTGAAGGAAGATTGTTGTTTATTTTATCCTATTTCTTCTCTTTTACATTTTTTTTTTATAATCTAAGTTATGATTTAAAATATTATTGAAACTAATAGAGTTTCTAATGTGAACTGGCAGTTTCTAATCCAGTTTGAGAGATGTGGGAGAGTTTCTTATTTAACAACTATGCAAGAAAGTTTTTTTATTAAGAAACTGTTTATAAACTCTATACTGGTCAAATGATTGGCTCAAATTATTTTTCTTTTTTAATTTATTACTGACGTGGCTTAATAGAAATTTTCAAATTAATTTCAGAGATATGAGAGTTTAGAAACTTTATAGACCTTAATTTCTAAAAAGTGGTTAACAGTTATTTAGAAACTCATTTGAGTTGTTGGGATATAGATGCTATAAAGATTTTATCATTTTTTTCTTCTTTTCAAGGAAGTCCAATATTTCAATTTTAAAAATTACTTTTGTTGATCATTATTCTATATAAGTACAAAATTTCTACATCTATGAAATTAAATAAATTGTATATGTATCTAAAATGTGATCCATAATTTTTTTGATAAGAAATACAGTGCAAACATGACACTTATTGTTTCATTCAAATTACACCATACAAATTTGCAGATTGTTCGTACACCTTCTTTGAAACTGCCCAAAAAATATTTTAAAAATATTTTTATCAAATTTTATAGATTATCTTTTCAGAAGTGTAACATTTTTTGAAAAATATCAAACATAAGACAGATTGATCAGTAGCATGGAAACAATTATATGGTTTCTGCAAGATCAAGATCGTTTCTTTTGCATCGGACAATCTAAAATGAGTATGACTCTTATCTCTAAATTCAAGCAGGATGGACTAGGAATATTTATTTGTTCAAATTGAATTGTCTGAGTTGAAATACATAATTGAACTTTTACAAAGACGATCTAATAAGTTTTTTAAATTGGATATAGGTTATGATTCCATGAATGTACAATCAAAACACAGCGATGGAGCCACATAAAGTCAGAGGGAACACTTGCTCTTTTGGCTCAATTTTTTTCTTTCAAAAGTATACTTATATTTGTATGTTTTTTTAAGAAATATTATACAGAAGTTTCAAAAAATACCTCATTATAATTTTTTTTTTCAAAATATGCTTCTTTGTTTTTAAATTTTTTTTTTTTGTAAAACTATACTTAATATTCAAAATAATTATAAAATTATGTCTCACTTAAAATTTCTTCCATCCTATTAAAAATCTTTGCTTTGCAAGCAAACAACCAAGTAATATAAAATTCATAGATAGTGATGCAAAACATTCCCCTGTAAATTCTACTATTCAAAATTGCTTTTTAACCAAATTTCTTCATCCTAGCGCTCACTGTCATAAAACATTTCTTAGAATAAAAAATCAAATCACTTGCACCTAGCAACCATTATCCAGCTATTGATCAAATTATAAAATATTATAGTCAAACGCATTATAAAATAATTACTTTGACGGGCTACTTTATTTGTCGAGAATTACGAAGAAATTAAACAATTTAATTAAATTCTATCCATGAATCACTCAATCATAGACACATATTATCAAAGAACAATTGTTTTATAAAACAAATCAAATCATGTCCATTTAAAAAATCACATGAGATCCGCCTAAATTATTAAATTTCCCACTACCGGTCCACAAATCCGAAAATTTGACATTTACAAATGACCCCTGTAGAATGGAGAAATAAAAGACTAATCCTTGATAGGACCGTGACAGCTAGTGATAAATGGCGTGAACGCACGCCCCTTTAAACCCGACTGCACGACCCAGACTGATGACGTGGCAATACCGCTTTGCGGGAGTCCGGATCCCCTAAAGTAACCCAATTTTTGAGTTTAGACGTGTACGGTGCCTATTCGGTGGTAGCGCAGGGGGCCAGTATTATTTGTGGGGTCCAGGCTCTTTATGATTCGTGTTGGAGCATCTTGGATGGTTTGGATCAAAACTCAAAAATTGGGTTAATGCACTGGATCTGAATTCGCTTTGCGGGACCCCTGATCTCTCATCTAACGGTTAGTAATCATTTCAAGAGTCAGCTCCAGACCCCTCTTAACTCATCTCCAATATCCGAATCATGGTCATAACAGCAAACAGCATGTACCTCACCACTACCATCGGCCAGCTAAGAATTACCTCAGTGGGACCCCCAGTATACACCATACGTGGCGACCACCTGTTGCTATTACCAAACAGGATTACGTTAGGCAATCCCATTGATCGAACCACAGTCTACACCCGGACTAAAAGAGTGACGGTGCCTCTGATTCTAACAGGTCCACAGTGCTAGAAACAAAACGAATATGGCGTTTATGAACCGAGAGCAGTCAATGGAGAAAATGAAGAGAGTGGGGAGGGAGTTGAGTTGAATTAAGAGAGCAAATAGCTATAAAATGGAGGGAGGCATTGAGCTCATCCTCTATCTCTTCGCTCTGTATCTTTCCTGCATTTCATTTCTTTGGTGATTTTCTTTTTTCGAAGGGATCAGCTTCTTATCTTCAACTTCTTCATTTCCAAAGCGAAGGTATGGATTCCATCTCATCTCTTTTGTGCTTTCTTTGTGGTGTTATTAGATCGTGTGGCAACAAGCTTGGATCAATTGCATAGTTTCCAAACTGATGCCTATCAGGTGTTTGACTTTGGGTTTTAGTGATTCCATCTGTTCTATTGTTGATAATCTGTTATATCTTATATAAGATCAGATCAATCTCTGATATCTAGAATACATGTTCCATGTTCCAAAATTACTGTTGTGTCGTAGTATAGCTATGTTTCTTTGATTTTGAATACTGTATAGTTCGTGTAAGTTTGGTATATAGTTTGGTCTAGTTTGTAAATCGTTGGTGCAATTGTGCATGAAATGATGCATGATCAAGTTTCAACATCATCTATTGTTGGTGCTTCTTATGTTGCATAGAATTTTGAAACGTATATGATCTGTATTTCAAACGCATCAAATTCAAGTTGACCGAAAAATCTTTATGATTTGATTGTACAGTTTATTATAATACAGCTAAAGCATTCAATAAATTGGCTATTGTTTTCTTGTTAAAAATTATAAAGGAAAAAAAAATATATTTCTTGATATGTATTCGTTTCAGCATATAGTAATTTATGATCTAATTTTTAAGTTGAACTTGGTTGTTGTCCCGATATTTTTATTAATACCCAAAAAAAAAACAAATTATCAAATCTGCCCCCACCCCAAACTTATTTTTAAATCTACCCCAACCGCCCGTCTGCTGGGCGGTCCAGATCCAGAGTAGACCGCCCAGCCACTGGGCGGTCCACTACTCATAGCTAACTGCCCAGGGAGCGGGCCGTCCACTTTTTTTTTATTTTTTTTTTATAAGAGACTATGAACATCAAGATGCTGAATTCTAACGCTAAAAATTCGAATTTTGTTTTAAATATTAGTTAGATGACTTCTTTTAAGCATATTTATACTAAAATACGCTAAATTACTTGGAATTATGTTAAATTACGTTGAATTACACTAAATTACGCTAAATTACACTAAATTACATTAAATTACGGTAAAATACTGTAAATTATGCTAAATTACATATGAATAGAGACGATATCTTCACTGAAAAGGCGAAAAACGATGACGAAACTTCAAACGGTTATAAAACGGCGCTCGAGTGTCCGATTTCAGCAAATGACCACTTTTCGGAAAGCTTGAGAAAATATGCATCCGTCCGTGCCTGCGATGCTGGATTCCAAAATTTAGAATCGCCAAAAAACAAAGGGAAGACCCTCAAAACTTGAGTTGAAGTTTCCGATTAAGATTTTCATTTATATTATTCAATCCAAGTAGTTCAGTAAATTAGTTACATAATGAACTTGTAGAATACCAATTTTTACTATTTTTTATGATTCATGAAAAATGACACAAAATTGGTCTACTTTAGCATAATTTTGCGTAGTTTAGCGTAATTTACTGTATTTTAGCATAATTAGCGAAGTTATTGTTATTTAGCGTAATTTAGTGTAATTCAACGTAATTTAACATAATTCCAAGTAATTTAGCGTATTTTAGTATAAATATGCTTAAAAGAAGTAATCTAACTAATATTTAAAATAAAATTTGAATTTTTAGCGTTAGAATTCAGTATCTTGGTGTTCATAGTCTCTTTAAAAAAAAAAAATGGACCGCCCGCTCCCTGGGCGGTCAGCTATGGGTAGTGGACCGCCCTGTGACTGGGTGGTCTGCTTTGGATCTGGACCGCCCAGCAGACAGGCGGTTGGGGTAGATTTAAAAATAAGTTTGGGGTGGGGGCAGATTTGATAATTTGTTTTTTTTTTGGGGTATTAATAAAAATATCGGGTTGTTGTCATGCATGCTATAGATATAAGCTTTCAAATGAAGTCTTCAAACCATATTAGTTTTTTTTAATTGGCCAATACCATGCATGATCTAATTATACATTTTTATATGACACTGAGCCATTGACCAGAGTTTTATATTTTATAGTTTTCTAATTTTTTCTAAATTTCAAAGGACAAATGGCGGACGGTGAAGAAGTTCAGCCCCTCGTCTGCGACAATGGTACCGGTATGGTCAAGGTATATAGTATTTTCCTCTCCATCATTATTTTCTACTATCATGATATAGCTTAAATTATTATCACCTTTTACTCATAAATTTTTTTATTTTTTTTTCTCTTCATTCAGGCTGGTTTCGCCGGTGATGATGCCCCTAGAGCCGTCTTCCCCAGTATCGTCGGCCGGCCCCGCCACCAAGGAGTCATGGTTGGTATGGGCCAGAAGGATGCCTACGTAGGTGATGAGGCCCAGTCCAAGAGGGGTATCCTCACCTTGAAATACCCGATTGAGCATGGTATCGTCACCAACTGGGATGACATGGAGAAGATCTGGTTGCACACATTTAACAACGAGCTCCGTGTAGCCCCCGAGGAGCACCCGATCCTACTCACTGAGGCCCCACTTAACCCCAAGAACAACAGGGAGAAGATGACCCAGATCATCTTTGAGTCCTTCAACTCCCCAGCCATGTACGTCGCCATCCAGGCCGTGCTATCTCTCTACGCCAGTGGCCGTACAACTGGTATCGTCCTTGACTCTGGAGATGGTGTGACCCACACAGTCCCGATCTACGAGGGGTATGCTCTCCCGCACGCTATCCTCCGTCTCGACCTTGCCGGCCGTGACTTGACCGACTACCTGATGAAGATCCTCACTGAGCGCGGTTACACTTTCACAACCTCAGCTGAGCGCGAAATCGTGCGTGACATGAAGGAGAAGCTCGCCTTTGTTGCCCTTGACATCGAGAAAGAGCAGGAGACTTCCAAGAACAGCTCCTCTGTCGAGAAGACGTACGAGTTGCCCGATGGCCAGGTCATCACCATCGCCGATGAGCGTTTCAGGTTGCTCTTTGTATTCATTCATCCATTTAATTTCACATCTTTAATCTTATTTGTATATATTCAACCCAACGCCTTTTCCGTTTCCTTGTGCAGGTGTCCTGAGGTGTTGTTCCAGCCATCACTGATTGGTATGGAATCAGGAGGCATCCATGAGATGACATACAACTCGATCATGAAGTGCGACGTGGATATCAGGAAGGATCTGTATGGTAACATTGTGCTCAGTGGTGGCACAACCATGTTCCCAGGTATTGCTGACCGTATGAGCAAGGATATCACTGCTCTTGCCCCCGGCAGCATGAAGATCAAGGTCGTTGCTCCTCCCGAGAGGAAGTACAGTGTCTGGATTGGTGGTTCCATCCTTGCCTCACTCAGCACCTTCCAACAGGTACCCAAATATTTACTCAAAACATTTATCATTTATTATTTCAATTGTGATGATTCATGTATATATATAGATCTAATTCATGATTTTTTTTTTCTATTTTCTCGCAGATGTGGATCTCAAAGGCTGAGTATGATGAAGCTGGTCCCCAAATTGTGCACAGGAAGTGCTTCTAAGTTTGCTATCTTCACTTTCATTCATTTTTTTTTTCTATACATTATTTTTTTCCGTACTGCTCTGTGTCCTTTGGGTGGATCTGAGAGTTTTGTAACACAACTTTTGCCTCTGCTTTGAGTGCGTCTTTGCAAAGGAGTCTACGTGCTTGGGTTTTGGGTACTTTTGAGCACAAACAGAGTTGATCCATGCCTTGTGGTTACTCTTGAAATGGGGTTGAAGGAAAAGTTGAAGGCTATCTTTTCTACTTGATCACTTTCTGCTCTTCATGTCTCATGGCCACAATAGGTTCCTTGTTCAAGTTGTCTTCTTTGTGTAGTTCCTTTCATTTGTATTTTGAATGTTAGTAGTGGTAGATCATTTGTTTGGGTGTTTACATTTACTTGTACTTTAAAACATTTATTTCGAAGGGGTTTATTTGTTTTGACACAGGAAAATAACTGTATACAATTAATACTCTATTACAACATATTTGTTTGCTTGAAAATATATCTCTTATTCCTCCTAGTTACTCATTATCCAAAAGCACCCTTTATTTGATTTATAAGGACTGGCTGATAGTAAAAACTTAAAAGCACAATAAATTTAATCTTCTTACTCGGGACGTCATAGGCTTTAACATTCATCAAAATTCTATTACATAGTTCATTACACATCATAAATAATGGAAATGCGAAACCTAAATAACAGATGTTAGCAGTTTGACCCAAATTTGCAAGTTTGTAGGCTGAAACATTCATTTCCCTATTAATGTGAGTGCATCTGAATTCTTCATTTCAAGTCATCAACAACCACGCCTGCATTACCTCCTTATGAGCCTGCCATTCAATACTTACCGGGGATTGCCTTGCACTAAGCAGATTGCAATATTGCCTCTGTATGAAATGGAGTTAAAGCTTGAGTGTAGCACAATCCAAAGCTGCCCAGTAGCAGGTTGTGCATCTCCTCTTGGCCGGTCTGTGATATGCGTGTTTCATGATACACTCATCTATGCAAACTGTATTTGATATTCTTTATTGAGTGTGAATTGACCATTTCTAGATGCAGTGAACATAATTGCATCGTCGACATCAGTAATAAGCGAAGGGGGACTCACCTTAGCCATGACCCGCTGAGCATAGAAATAGCCCAAAATTATAGTGAGCTTATCTTCATCCCAACCGCCTACCCTTGCATCAATTAAATCTCGGACTTCGATACCCCTTTGCTCTGTTGTTAGATGCTTGAGTGCCCTCCACATTTCGAACCAGGTTATGAAAACACATCACATGAGGCACCTTTCCCTAGCAGCCACCTCAGGTTCGGGCTCAAATCCTCTCTAACTGACAATTTAGTGCAAGCTAGTGTAAGTTTACCTGTTGTCCCATAATGTGCAGTTAGGGTGCACTAACCCACAAAGCTTTGTGCCCAGAGGCTATTTTCCATAAATTCTTCATACGTAGTGCCCTGTTCAATAGGTGAAAATTCCTTAATTCCTTAATGCAATGTACCTGCCCTGACCCCTACCCCAAAAAAAAAATACTTCTCAACATTGTTTCAATGTTCAATAATACTGACCAATGAAATTTGAGTAGTTGACATATAATATAGAAGGGTGGATTCTATGACTGACCTGATCAATACCATTTTGCCGGCTTGTGATATAGCAGTTTCCCTTACCAAGCACTCAATCGGCCATTAATCTTATCCAACAGTGGTTGAAAAGATGCCGGCTTAGATACCTCGACTGGACACCCAAGATATAATTTCTGTTGTCGTTGCAAAGCCGGCTTGAAAAATTAATACTTCTAACAATGTCCGCTACTTCATGTGGTGTATACCGGCTCACTGATATCCTAGATTTAGCCGGGGAAATCTGTTGCCCCAAAACAGCACAAAACACGTCCAAAATCCCTTTAATCCGAGTAGCCTCGGTCTGATTGGCCTGCCCCATTAAAATCAGATCGTCTGCATTAGCTCTGATTTACACCCATCAAAAAACAAAAAAATTTCATCCAAAATCTCTCCTCCATCTATGTTTATATATGCAGATGAAGCTTTCAGTTTTCAAGTAAGATTACTGTAGCGTGTAAATTAAGCAATTTTTTATTTAAAACGAAACAATCATTGTAAATTTTTTAATATTTTGATTCTTTCAACTCAAGTTTAAGGGTTTCAATTTTAGAAGTTCCTTTTGTTGATCATATCCTATTTATTTATCTTCTAAATAATTTGCAAATTGGATTTTTTTTTTCTTCTAAAAACCCTTTCAAACATGCTGATAGTCCAATGTTTGTTCCTCTTTTCTCTTGGCTCTCTGTATTTTGTCCTGCATTTCATTCGTTGTTGATTTTTTTCCGAAGTGATCAGCTTCTCTTCTCCGCCTTCTGCACCTTAATTTCTTCATTTCCAAAGCGAAGGTATGGATTCCATTGGATCTCTTTCATGTTTTCTTCCTGGTGTTATTAGATTGTGTGGCACCAAGCTTGGATTGATTGCATAGTTTCCAAACTGATGCCTATCAGGTGTTAATTTGACTTTTGGTTTTAGTGGTTCCCACTTCTCCTGCTTTTATGATTATGGAGTTATTTCTCCTGTTTGGATATTTACTAATTACAGTTTCAGCTGCTAGCTTGAAGCACTTGTACAGTAAGGCACATTTTACATTTTTTCAAATTTCCTGAAGTTAGAGCATCGAGCTACGTTGAATCCTCAATTAAAATTAATCTCACAATTAATTGAAATGAGCATCTAATATGTTCTACAATGTTATTTTAAAAATTTGTACATGTATAAACACATAAAACTGTTGAAATATAAGTTGGTATGAGTATATTTATTATTTATGCTGTACTCTTAATTACTTGTAATTTATTGTTCCATGCATAGTGAAGAAAAGGAAGCATAAGAAAGGTGTGTGGTATAGTACGAGTTGTTTGCCCAACGCTTTCCACAGATTTCTCGATCAGAGATGTAAGCAGTTTGCGCGGTTCCACTTAACACTGCACTCTCGCAAATATTCAGGTTTATATTGCTGTCACTACATTCCATTTGTCATTGTTTAATGTGTTTGCACAATTCAACAATACAATTTAATTTGTGCTTTCCCATAGTCCATAACATGTAAAAATCAAAAGGAAAAAAATGACAGTTCAGTTGTCTACCTCTGTCATGATGCTGGTAAACTTCAACATAAAAAGTTAAGGTCTTCAGCGCTCTCTGTCGCCCAACGATACAAATTCCTCTTGCAATGAATGAAAATAACTTGATATGCAATTTCCAGGTTACGGAGCAGCTGGGAATCATCCTGAACTAGAGAAAATCCTTATGGCCAACGTTTGGGTAATTCATTTTTTCCTCCGTAATTCTTTCCACTGGAGATAAATTGTACACACGTAATTGAAGAGTGTATGAGATAAGAGTTGCTATTTCCATAATGTACTAGAAAAATTCTAACTGAATGGAGTCAATTTGTACTTGCCAAAGGAAATTTTTTTGAAGGAAAATTTTATATTTGACCTCATTCTCTGAAGAAATTTTTTATATAATTGACTCTCATATGTATTTGAACCCCATAGTTTGAAAGTCTGACTCTGCTCCTGACTATAAACATGCTTAAAAAAAAAATTGAAAAATCAAATTGAAAATATGATTTTTTTTTCTCGAAAAAGGAACTGTGGGTCCAAATTGTCATAGTTCTAATGTGTCCAGGAAAATTTTTTAAGAAAATTTTTTTGAAGGAAAATTTTATATGATTGATCCTCATATGTATTTGATCCCATAGTTCGAAAGTCTAACTCCGCCTCTGACTATGAACATGCTCTTACGGAAAAAAAATAGAAAAATCAAATTGAAAATATGATTTTTGATCGAAAAAAGAACTGTGGGTCCAAATTGTCATAGTTCTGTAGCAGTAATTATGAACATGTGTGGTACGGAAAAATAAAAAATTAAATGAAAAAAGGTTGGGGGTGTGGCTAAGCACGCATGACACGTGCTACTTACCTCAGGACTCAGCATGAATGGTAAACACCGTTAAGATATGAGCTATATGTGAATGCCGCACATACTCAACTGGAGTCCAGAGGAACCCAGGATGTGGTTGCATACGACCACATTTAACCTATTGGGAAGAAACTATTTAAAACACTGAATTACTGTAAACTATTCTTTGTGGGATTAATTACTGAAACTAAACCGGACTGTATGCACTATTTTTAGCTCTTAGATATTGATCCGCTATAAATGACACCTTTTCAATGATTTCGTACCGGGCCGCTTGATTTCAAATTTTACTATTAGAGCTTAAATATCTTTGTATTCGGCCCAATAGCTAAGCCCATGGTATTTCCCAATGTATTAGGCTTTTGGATTTTATGCTAATTCAATTACTCCGTTTAACAGCACAGATTCTGATACAAATATGAGTGCAAAAATTTCTTTTAATGTGATAAAAATAAAATTCGACATTCAGATACGTACAATACAAATTTAGTCCAGAAATAAATTTCTTTACTGTACTGTAAATAATATACCAAATTGTTATATGTTTAGAAAAAAAAAAATCACAATTTTTGTGAATAATTAAGGTATAAATCAAGTGATATTTTTTTTTTATTTTTTTTTATGAAAAGATTGGTAGGAGCTACCAGTAGTAAATATCATAAGAGAGTCAAGTCAAGTTCGTACTTAATTCGAGTGATCGATTTTGATGATATATATATGGGTAAATTTCACTATAGGTCACTAAACTTTGTGATTTGTCACGAATTGGTCACTCAAGTTTAATTTGTCTCTTTTTAGTCACTCTATATTTTTTGTCCAAAATGATAACGGAATGTGCTCATTCTGTTAGTATTTTGGACAAAATATGCTTATTCCATTAGTATTTTGGACGGAATGAGTATATTCCGTTAATATTTTGAACGGAATGAGAATATTCTGTTAAGATTTTGAACGGAAAAGTATAGAGTGACTTGATTGGGACAAATGGCAAAGTTGAGTGACTAGAAATGAACAAATCAAACTTGAGTAACCAATTCGTGACAAATGACAAAGTTTAGTGACCTCCAGTAAAATTTACAATATATATATCATGATTTTAATAAAATCTTACTTCATTGGAAATATGAGAATCTCCTAAAATATCTGACCGTACGTGTAGAAAAGTTACAACCGAACTAAAAATCAATTTGATGCCTACTTAGAATAAGAGGTTCATTTTAATTTCCGTGTAAAATTAAAACGGACGACTTAAATCTCGTTCTACACGGTCAGGCATTCGTACAAATCGGATATAACTTGACATGATTAGATACTTTACCTGATTTCTCATATTTGTCCCAAAATGTTGATGCATTGTACTTTGTGCCGAAAAAATATCACCCTCATGAAGCACTAAGTCGAAAATAAATCTGCTGCAATTCTGAATTCAGTGAGCGATACCTTAAAATCTCTGCAATCTCGAATCTAGCCATCGAATTTTTTTCAAAAACGCATCTGAAATTTAGAATTTTTGAAAACCACTGTTTTTCAATGGTCCAAAATTGTCTGAAAACAATAATTTTGTACATATCTTAATAAATACTAAAAAGTTCCAAAAAATTTTAAAATTTGATCTCCAAGCACAGACTTACACCGACTGTTTTTTAACCGTCGGTGTTGGATACCTACACTGACTGTTTTTTAACCATCGGTGTTGGTACCTACACTGGCTGTTTTTAATCTGTCAGTGTTGACGACCTACACTGACTGCTTTTTACCCGTCAGTAAAGGTATACCTATACTTGCGGCGCCATCACTGACGCCTCTATAACAGTCGGTATAGAAATATTTGAACAGTCGGTGAAGAGATTTTTTGTAATGGTGTTTATACTCTAAGCAAGCATTTATAAACCCTAAAGTATTATAATAATTACCACTAATTACCTGTGAAAACTTTGCACTGTAGACTTAAATAGGCAAAGGGAGGGAGAGGCCGACATTTTTATTAATATCCAAAGTTTAATACAAATTATTAATTATGTCCAGAATCGGACCCATTATCGAAAAATACCCAAGCCGGCCAGAAAATGGCCGGCTTGGTACTTTTTTTTTTTTTTAGAGAGAGACACTATGAAGATCAAAATATTGAAATTTAACACTGAAAATTTGAATTTTTTTGTTTAAATTATTTGTTATATTACGCTATATTAATTAGCATATTTATACTAAAATACGCTATTAATTGAAATTATATTGAATAACACTATATTATGTTAAATTACGCTAAATTACATTACATTACAATACGCTATATTAATTGAAATAGGCTATATTATTTTTTATGTTGTGCTGCTATTTTAATGTTGTAATATTTTCTGTTTAGCACTATCATGATAATTTATTTTGATCTGTAAAATATAAAAATAGTACCATAAAATCACACATACACAAGAACCGAAATATAGGATAATCCAAATATACCAAACATAAATAGTATATCAAATATAAATAGTACAAAACTAGTAAAAATACAACTAAAACGGAGAGGGGGAATATCACTGAGGCGGTACTCCGACGTTCGCCCGGCGCCAGCGCGGCCAGGCTCCATCTCTCTCGGGCTCATCTGGGGCATCGGCAGACCTGAGTATCTGCTCGACGGTATCCCATCTGGCATCGCCTGTGGAGGCTGGTGGTACGGCGGAGGTGTACTGAAGATAGATGCGGCGAACTCAGTCCCAAATGCAGGCTGAGTATGAGACCCACTACCACTAGCCTCTCCATCATGCGGCATCTCTGTGCCATATCGGGACCATGCCGGTGCCGTAATGAAATCATCATCGAATACCCCGAAGTCCTGGAGACTGCACGAGAGGGACTCGTACTCAGAAGTATCGGTCTCCGCAGGTGGTGGCTGTGCTGGCATCTCTGCTGGACCCTGCAATCATACACATAAATTATTAAATTTGATCTGAATGAAGAAATTTATTAAAACCTGACAGATACTGAAGTATGACATACATGAGGCTGCACCGGACGTCCATGCTCGTCGTACCATGCCGTCCACCCAATGTTGGACAATACCCAACGATGGTAGTCCCACTCTGGATGTGAATCGGGGGAAGATGGCATATCATCTAGCAGAACCGGGCTCGGGTCGTGCTCGGTCGGAATTATCTCACGCCAGTTGATGTTCTTTCCGGCGTCTCGCAGCATACCGATGATCTTTCTACCGTGTCCGGCATCCTCAACCACATTCGCATTCTTCTTGAGGACACGGTACCTAAGCCGTCTCCAGTTCTTCTTTCCCAGCATGGCAATCCCATGCCCGCACTCCTTGATCGCGGCCAGAAGCTGAAAAAAATTTGGCATGTCAGATCAAACCTTGATGAACTACTAAGTGACCACTCAAAAGAGAGCAATGTTTCTTTTAATATTTATAAACTCGGAAATGCTATCAGTTCGGACTGCAAGCGCACAATCCTATCGAGTAGTATATTCGAGGTTGATCCACAGGGAATATTGGTTCAATGCTTTGAGCGATCGAATCACAATCTTTCGAAAGGCTAGACGAAATTTGAAAATTGAGAGATGTTTGTTGATCAATGTAAATTAGGAAACAATTAAAAGTAATTAAAATAAAGATAGAGATGAGAATTCCTAGGGTTTCGGCACACCATTGCCACTCAATCCGCCTTGACAATATATTCCTGTTGCGTCTGATTTCCTATTGTTGTTTTAATGAAAGACACCACATAGGTCACTGCGATTTATGTTACGCAAGAATGACAGATCTTTCACCGAGATTCTACATAGGACACTGCGATTTACCTTACGCAAATGTCTGATCCCTCAAATACCCCAAATTACTACATAGATCACTGCGAATTTCTTTACGCATGTGATAGAATTTGGTACGCGTTTTGTTGGTCTGGTTTATGGTTTCCCCGCTAAGGTTTTCTTCACATAAACCTAATAGATCTCAACGAGGCTAATTCATACAAATAGTTTCTCTTACCATTAAAGTACTGTCACTACCCTAACGGACTCAAACTAGATCATTGAAATTAGATGAAGAGATAATAAATCACAAAAGCATTTTAGCACAACAACAAGAAATCATAATCAACAGAAATATATATATATCAAAACATCAAGAGTAACAAGGTTTACTGCCTAGCCCTAAGAAAAATGAACTTAGCCGCGGAACGACATGGTTACAAGCACTCCTCTCTTCTCACTTTAATCAAATCTAACCCTAATTAAAAAGATAACTTCTTCTTCTGCCCAGGGGCTTTATATAGGAGTGGAGGGACGTGTAGAGGTTGAGTAGGGGCTAAGAAACTGATCTGGAAACAGCTGTCGGCAGTTATTCCCCAAGAGATGCTGATCAGAGTCAAAATAACAATGATTTACGTAGGGTTTTGGCTTAGGTTTTACATATTTTCTCACACTTATGTTTACTTTATTAGAGAAAAAGGCTACTGTCACCCTTCTTTATGTTTTATTGTAGAAAACAGGTTTTGGGACTATTTTACACCAAATGGAGCTAGAATCAGGTCAATCGGATCAGCGACGCTCATCGACTAAGTCCCTGTTACGGCCAGTATTGACCAATACGGACCAGGCCTAGCACAGACCAGAAGATAGCGCTGGAAGCAGTTAAACCCTAACTGCCAAGGTCCTAATACGGACCGTATCACCTGATACGGTCCGTATCCGAAGGCATCTCTTGGGGAATAACTGCCGACAGCTGTTTCCAGATCAATTTCTTAGCCTCCAATCAACCTCTACACGTCCCTACACTCCTATATAAGGCCCCTGGGCAGATAGAATTATCATCTTTGTAATTAGGGTTAGATTTGATTAAAGAGAGAAGAGAGGAGTGATTGTAACCATGCCGTTCCGCGGCTAAGTTCCTTTTCTTAGGGCTAGGCAGTAAACCTTGTTACTCTTGATGTTTTGATATATATATTTCTGTTGATTATGGTTTCTTGTTGTTGTATCGAATATGCTTTTGTGATTTATTATCTCTTCATCTAATTTCAATGATCTAGTTTAAGTTCATTAAGGTAGTGACAGTGCTTTAATGACGATAGGAACTATTTGGATGAGTTAGCCTCGTTGAGATCTATTAGGTTTATGTGAAGAAAACCTTCACGGGGAAACCATAAACCAGAACAACAAAACGCATGACCAAATTCCATCATTTGCGTAAGGTAAATCGCAGTGATCTGTGTAGTAATTTGGGAGATAAGAGACCCGATAGTTGCGTAAGGTAAATCGCATTGTCCTGAGTAGAGTCTCGATGAAAGATCTGTCATTCTGGCGTAACATAAATCGCAGTGACCTTTGTAGTTATCTTTCATAAAACAACAACAGGAAATCAGATGCAACAGGAATATATTGTCAAGGCGGATTGAGTGGCAATGGTGTGCCGAAACCCTAGGAATTCTCATATCTATCTTTATTTTAATTACTTTTAATTGTTTCTTAATTTACATTGATCAACAAACATCTCTCAAATTTTAGATTTCATCTAGCCTTTCGAAAGGTTGTGATTCGATCGCTCGAAGCACTGAACCAATATTCCCTGTGGATCGACCTCGCATATACTACTCGATAAGGATTGTGCGCTTGCAGTCCGAACCGATAGCATTTACGAGTTTATAAATATTAAAAGAAACATTGCTCTCTTTTGAGTGATCAAGCTTTTTGGCGCCGTTGCCGGGGAATAACGGTTCATTGTGCAAGGCCTCGAAAGACGCCCTTGCTTTGACCATTGAATCCAATTAATTAGAAACGCCTAGATTTCTTTTTATTTTCTGCATTTTTATTTTTCTTTTATTTTCAATTTCGTTTTTATTTTTATTTTTATTTTTATTTTCAGTTTTAGTTTAATTTTCAGATTTTATTTTCTTTGTAGGAAACTGCATGCTGGCCGAATCATCCGTACGAAGATCCGAGAGGATTGCTAGTAGGAGAGGACAATTCGCTTCCACATCACCGATAAGAACCAATCATAGTTCTTCATCAAGTAATTCTGAAAGCGAAGAAGACTCAGATTCGATCAACATGAATATCCCACCAAACGAACCGATTAACAATGGAAGACAAGACAATGGTGATCAAGGAGTTCACGATGCAGCAAGACCCAAACTTCTACGAGACTGTTGCGTACCGCGCGCGAATGATCCTAATTCTAGTATAAACCCGCCAACTATTACAAACCGTAATTTTGAGATCAAACCTGCTCTCATAAATATGGTTTCGCAACAGCAATTTGGAGGATTTCCACATGAAGATCCACATCTTCATTTGTCAATTTTCCTAGGGATATGCGAGACGATAAAGATCAACGGAGTTACCGATGAAGCAATCAGGCTAAGGCTATTTCAATTTTCATTAAAAGATAAAGCAAGAGCATGGTTGTTTTCCTTACCGGCCAATTCCATTCAAACTTGGGACCAATTGTTTAATGTGTTTATTGCAAAATATTTTCCACCATCCAAAACTTCAAGGTTTAGAAATCTAATTACTAATTTTGAACAAAGGGATGGTGAAACATTGTGTGAGGCATGGGATAGATATAAGGATATGTTAAGGTGTTGTCCACATCATGGTCTAGAAAGATGGCTGATTGTCCAAACTTTTTATAATGGTCTAAACCCTACCGATAGGTTGTCTATTGATGCTTCTGCAGGAGGAGCAATCATGAACAAGGAACCTGACGAGGCCTACAACCTAATTGAAGAGATTGCAATCAACCAACACTACTGGATCCCTGAGCGAAAGAAGCCAAGTCCAACACCCGGCATGCACCGAGTAGATGACATCTCCATGCTGAGCGCAAAGATTGATGCTTTGCAAATGGCACTCAACAAGCAGACCAAGCAGCGATCGGTAGCAGCAGTCAATGCCGCAACAGCATGTGGCTATTGCGGAGGAGCGCATGAGATGACCGAATGTATGAATGTAACGGAAACTGAGGAAGAAATAGAGCAAGCAAACGCAATTGACAACAGCTTTCGACCTCAGCCCGCCTACAACACATACCATCCGAACAACCGAAACCATCCAAATTTCTCATACGCAAACAACCAAAAGCCTGCTGCACCTCAACAGAACTACCAACCACAATCCAATTTTCAGCCAAGATACAACAATCCTCAACCGAACTACCAACCAAGGCAATACAATCAACCGCAGCAACCAGACATCACACATTAATGGAGAGATTCCTAGAGAAGCAAGAGAAGGCTAACGCCGAAATCGCACAAAAGATTGAATCCTTAACAAACCGCAACAAAGACTTAGAAGACAATGTCTCTAAGATGGCAAGCTCTAGTATCGCACGTGGAAAAGGCAAATTTCCGGGCCAACCGGAAGAAAACCCAAGAGAGACTTGCAAGAGCATAACACTAAGGAGCGGTACAGCTTATCAGGAACCTCCCATGCCCGATCAAACCTCCGATGAGATGCATGCAGAGCTATCGCATTCAGAAGAGTACGAGCCGCAACCACTGGAGCAACCCGTATTCGAACTACAGACAGACCTTACTCAGGAGCAGAATGACACCGTAGGTGGAGACGAGCGACAAACCGAACCTGAATACATTTCACCACCACCCTACAAGCCACCTCTGCCATTCCCTCCAAGGCCTGCCAAGCACAAGATGGAGCAGCAACTCGCGAGATTCAAGGAGACACTCAAGCAATTACATGTCACAATCCCCTTCACTGAAGCAATTGCAAGCATACCCTCGTATGCTAAATTCCTGAAGGAGGTTCTTTCAAATCAAAGTAGACTCCAAGAACTCTCAACAGTTCCGCTCAATCTGGAATGTAGTGCGCTCGTGCAAAGCAAATTACCGACAAAGTTGAAAGATCCGGGAAGCTTCTCGATACCGTGCACGATTGGTACAACCGATTTTAAGAGAGCTTTATGTGATCTGGGAGCAAGTGTGAGTCTGATGCCTAAAGTAGTATTTGATAGATTGGAATGTGGAGACCTATCACCAACACGGATCTCATTGCAACTGGCTGATCGATCAATTCGATATCCTGAGGGAATGTTGCGTGATATTCCAATCAAAGTCGGTAAATTTTGGATACCAGCAGATTTTGTGGTAATAGATATGGAAGAAGATGAGCATATTCCGATCATCCTTGGAAGGCCATTCCTCGCCACATGTGGGGCAATGATCGATGTTAAGAATGGAAAAATCTCACTCAATGTTGGCGAGAACAAAATGATCTTCAGCATGAATGAGGTTAAAATCCCTCCTGACATAAACCTTGTCTACAATTTGGAAACAATGGATGAAAATGGCAATGATGATTTGCGAATGGATGAATTTGGAGACATCGAAGAACTGGCGCACGAGGAAGAGGTGGAAAGACTGTTTATTGTACAAGATAACAGTCAGGTCCATCCGACCTCCGTGACAACACAAACCGATGATCTGAACAAAAGTCCTAATATCGCAAACCATAGGAATTATTCTCTCCTAGCCCTAGCACTAATCAGAAACCTACGCGAAGAACTTGATGCAATTTCTCAAAGACTGGACGAGGTTGAAGCAGTACTCGGTGTGAGCCTATCATTCGACCCCGGACCTCAGATACCAACCGACTTCTTCAAGGACAGTGATGATGAAACCACAGAAGACGCTGAAGGCGAACCACCCGACAAGCAACCCGCTTGCATTGACGGGAGGATATCTGGAAGAAACTAATGCGACACAAAGTCAAGCTAATGACTTAAAACAAGCGCTTCTTGGGAGGCAACCCAAGGCCACATTTATATTTCTCGCATAATTATTTATTTTCCAAATTAATTATGATTTAAACAAAGAAACAACTCATACCCACCTTTTTCCTATGATCAGGTAGGCATACCGGAAGAAAGACTCGACCAAACGACACCTCGGAAATGGAAAATATTCTCTGGCACGACCTGTATTGGCTGGTACAGATCTTGCCAATGGACACGAGGAGAAATAGAGTAAGAAGCAAGAATTAAGTGGTGAATACGGACCGTATTGGTTGATACGGCCGTATCCAAGGGAGTTGCGACTTGACAGTTATTGGGTTTGAACTTAACAGGCTCAATACGGACCGTATTGGCTGATACGGTCCGTAACGAAAGCCAGTTCGGGAGATGCGAACCCGTTAAGAGAAACATTTTGAAATCCCGCGCGAATCACGTCTCTTAACCGTTAACCAATTTTCGTTTTAAACCCTAACCTCTTTCTCTTCCTCTCTCTTTACTCTCTTCCCCCTCTATCCCTTCTCCTTCCCTCTCTTCCATTGGTGCCCAAAACCGAGCTCCCTCCTTGCCGCCGACCTTCATCACCACTCACACCCCATTCACCATTGAAGTCGCCGCCTGCTCTCCTCCCCGCATCTCACCCAATACGGACCGTATCGGGTCCGTATCCGACGGCCATTCGAATCAACTTCTCCAATTTTCGGTTTTTCTAAACCCCTATTCAATTTCAAAGTTTAATTTCGTTTTTGCATTTGTTTTAATTCAATTTTCTCTGTTACATTAGTCTAGAATCTAGTTTTATTTTCACAAAATCACAAAAATCACAAAAAAAATTAGGTTTCTGTCAAAATCCAGGTTTTTACCAGTTTAATACGGTCCGTAATAGTCTACCAGAGAACCAGTCTAGTACTTGGCAGTTTTTTTTTCCTTCAACCCTTTAATACGGTCCGTATTGACCAATACGGTCCAGTACTCAGTCAGATTCACTGACCAATCAATCCGTAATACGACCGTATTGACCAATACGGCCCGTAACAGAGGTATTTAATTTTTGCAAATGGCTCCAAAATTGAAAAATATTTTAGGGGCAGTTACAAGGAGTGCCAAGAAAGCCCTCGGAAGTGCCGGCCCGAGTAGTTCACCGCAGAGCTCCTCTAGCCGATCATCCCGGTCTTCTAGCTCACAACCACAATCTTCCGACCATTCATCCTCCCGTACCCACACTCAGGAGTCTGTTAGAGACACACCGGTCTCAGATGCGGACTATAACCCGGAGGAGTTTAACCCACGGGACTTCGGTCTTGAGGAGGAAGACTCCGATGAACCAATGGAAGAAGCCCGGCCAACCGAGTACCAACCCATCTTCCAACATCCATTAGTCACATCCAATTATGAGAAGATGAAGTTGAGGGAGGTCATATACCATAAATCTATCGACATGGAAACACTCGAGCGACTAGGCCTCCTTGCACAAACTGAGCAACTCGCAAACCGTATCCAACTCTGGAGGTTCCTCAACCTAATCAAAGGAGTTAAAACCTACAAAGTTCTCACGAGGGAGTTCCTTGTGACATTCAGATACGACGATGACTCCATCTCTTTCCAGATGCTTGGCGAGCGCTACACACTCTCCATGGGTGATTTCTGCGCCATCTTCGATCTCACCGATGATGGCACTTTCGATTCTCCCGACTGCCGTGAGTTTTGGTACAACATCACAGAAGACAACCAAAATTCGACTCGACCGGCAAGCAGAATCATTCATCCCCAAGTCCGCCTCTTGCAAGTCATCCTTGCCAATTCCATTTTCGCAAGAGGCGAGAGTTCATCCAAAGTAACACTACCCGAACTCTACCTCCTCAAATGCATGATCGAGCCAACACCGGTGCGACCTCACCTCGGCCATCTCCTTTGCAAACAAATTCGTGAGGTCACCCTTCCCAAGAAAGAAAAAGGTAAGATCTCCATTGGATTCGTGGCCACAATCTTGGCCAATCACCTCGCTTTGCCGATCGATCATCTCAAAGAGGCAAGCGGGCTCACACAAATTGACATACCATGCCTTCAAGCCATGAAAATTGTCACCGGCCACTACCCAGGTCCCTACTTCTACAAATCACCGAAAGGAACCCTTCAATTCCCTTTCCGACATCTCAATCTCCGTAGTAGGGCCTCTTGGAAGATGGCACGCCACGCGAGCCCGGATTATGAGCCACCTCAAGATTACATTGATGTAATCGAGAGCCAAGCCGCAACGCAACATCGGGCTAACATTGATCGGCAACAGCGAGAATGGGAGGCAGACACATCGGCAGCGAGAACCGAGTTTTCAGGGGCGGCACCATCTGATGCCCCTTCAGCAGAGCTTGATCAGTTCATCCAAATGGTAAATTGGATGGACTCTAACCTCAATGAGCTTACCTTGACAACGAGAGAGACCACCCAACAAATGGATCACAACAGCTCAACTATTCAGCAAGAGGTTAGTGAAATAAGAAACAGCATGGAGGAGGTCCGGAGGAGTGTAGACGAGAGTAGGCGCGAGATCCAGCAGACGCGCTACATGGCACAGCAGTACTATCAGTATGCTCTCGACTCCGGATTCGAGTACCAGCCGCCACCATACGGACTCTTCGACCCGTCATTCTACGAGGAGATCCAGCACCCACCACCACCTCCACCACCTCATGATTGAGGTGCAGTGAGTTGTATCTTTTCCCGGTCTTTTTACTTTATTACTTCCTTTATTTTTATCTCTCGAGCATTGAGGACAATGCTCAATTTTATTCGGGGGGTAGGAGGTAAATTGACCATGTATCTTTAAATTTTTCGCAGCAATTTAATTTTCACAATTTTAAATTCTTAGGTGCTAGTAGTTTTACTCAATTTTTGACTAGGGTTAGAGGCTTTACCAAAAAATCCTAGAATGATTAAATTGAGTTTTTTAGCTAGCTTGCATTTTTATTTTTCCTTAGGATTAGGTTAATCAAATAGGAATTGTTTTAAAATTTTTATTAGACTAAGGTTTAGACAATTGACCGTGATATCAAAAATTCAGAATTTTAATTATTTATGATTTCAAAGTGAACAATTAATTGCTAACCATGAGAGTTGATCAAAAATTGCAAACCCTAGAATTTTTATTTTGAGTAATTTATTTTTGCAAAGTCTTTTAAATTTGATAGTGTTTTAGAATACCCATTTATTATAGATAGACCCCTAGCGAAACTATGCAATAATTTCTTGTATGAATGAATACTTGAAATTGTGTGTAATCATGGTGCTTGTGACACAAAAATATGTTATTTTATTTTTTCGAAAAAAAAAGAAAAAAAAATACAAAAAAAAAAGAAAAAAAATGAGAAAAACCCAAAAAAAAAAAAAAAAATAGAAAAAAAAATAGAATAAAAGATGGAGGATAAAAAGAGTACGGGTGCCTACGCAAGACTGGTTACCAATAGGCTCGAGAAAACCTCCCAAATTTTAAGTTTTTGTACATATTTAATAGTCACAAGTACCAACACACTTAGTTGTCATACTTTGCTCCAATCAATTGGGAAGGAAAATCAAAATCTATATCATTAGAATTCCTATTGATTGGAAGGGATCCATTTATAATCGAAGGGGAAATTAATACTCTCAATTTTAAGGATATTTGTAGAATAGATTGTTCGGTAATAATTTTTCTAGGGTTAGCATAATAAGGTCAATCATGGGGTGAATAAATTGCTCAAGGGAGAGATCATTAATATTTTAGAGTTCTAAATTTTTATTGTCATGCCAATTGTACCAAACCAAAGTTCTAATTTAATTTTAAACAAGACCTTGAGATTATATGGTTTAACCTAGGCATAATCTTTGACCAGCTGGGATGTCGTTGCTTGAGGACAAGCAACAATTCAAGTTGGGAGGCGTGATCAGAGTCAAAATAACAATGATTTACGTAGGGTTTTGACTTAGGTTTTACATATTTTCTCACACTTATGTTTAATTATTTAGAGAAAAAGGCTACTGTCACCCTTCTTTATGTTTTATTGTAGAAAACAGGTTTTGGGACTATTTTACACCAAATGGAGCTAGAATCAGGTCAATCGGATCAGCGACGCTCATCGACTAAGTCCCTGTTACAGCCAGTATTGACCAATACGGACCAGGCCTAGCACAGACCAGAAGATAGCGCTGGAAGCAGTTAAACCCTAACTGCCAAGGTCCTAATACGGACCGTATCACCTGATACGGTCCGTATCCGAAGGCATCTCTTGGGGAATAACTGCCGACAGCTGTTTCCAGATCAATTTCTTAGCCTCCAATCAACCTCTACACGTCCCTACACTCCTATATAAGGCCCCTGGGCAGATAGAATTATCATCTTTGTAATTAGGGTTAGATTTGATTAAAGTGAGAAGAGAGGAGTGCCTGTAACAATGCCGTTCCGCGGCTAAGTTCATTTTCTTAGGGCTAGGCAGTAAACCTTGTTACTCTTGTGTAGGGCGTAGAAAGTTGCACAGCTGGTTTGGAAGGTGTGTGCATGTATGTTAAATGTCTCATGGTTCAATGCTCTCGATTGGTTAAAGGACATCAGACTTGAAACATTTATTTTCTTTCTACAATTCCTTCGGTTCACCCTCGACAGACCTACTGTTCATAATCAGTCTATCGAGAGAGTTTATTGATTGTGGGGACGTTTAACTCCCAGCGGGCGCAAGCCCCCGCTGTTAATTACATCAGATGACCCTTCCAAGCCATACTGAATACCTCGTTCATTCCGGGATTTGTGCCTATTTAAGTGAATTGAATAAAGGGGCTAAAGGGGGACTCATATATTGATTTTGGTTTGCTTAGGTTTTCTATGCATTTGGATATATGTTTGTGTATGACTTTTACATTAAAATAATGTTTATTGCATTTTTAAAATAGGGACTTGGATATTTGAGAAGTGTATGTACACCATTTGTTTGTATTTGATTTATGACATATTTGTTTATATTTTCATTAATTATTTACATTCCATTAAGAAATCATTCATATTTGAAGAAAGGGCATTTTGGTCATTTCAGGGTTTGGCTGATGCTTGGACATGATCAATTTTGATTTAGAAAAATGAAGAATTCAATTTGGGTTCATTTGGAAGTGGTTTGAGTCAATTTGGACTTAAGATGAAGAAGTTATGGTCAAAAAGGACTTATTTGTAAATATTTATGTTTTCTCAGGGGCTTATTCACAAAGCTGGGAAGTGTGGATTTGTGATTTGGGTTTTAGACAAGGTTTTATGTGAAAATTGGGCCTTTGGGGACTTGTTTGTGAGAATTTTGGCAGCTTAGGGACCTGTTTGTAACTTTGTAGGGACCTTTCCATGAATATTCAAAGTTAGAAGGGCTTCGTTGTAAACAGAACTTATTTTAAAGATTTTTGTTTATTAATTGGGCTTTGAGATTAGCATTTTGGGCTTTGAGATGTGTAATTTAGGCTTCAGGATTTGTGTTGGGTATTTAATTAGTGGGTTGAACTTTGAGATTTGAGTTTTATGCTTTGAGATTAGTGATCAAGGTTTGAGATTCACTCTGGGAGGTTCCGGTTCTTTCGAGTCCAATGACATGCGGGCCCCGTATGACAGGGCCCTGTTGCTTCAATTTAAATGTGATCCCTCAGATCCCTCAGATTTAATCATCGCATCAAGATCCGTACTGCGCGTTTGATTTCCATTTGGCGCCTCAATTAAACGAGTCTAAACACTTTAAACTTCGTGCTAGCTTTAAACTTCGTGCTAACTATGATATGAACTCAGGTTCTGACATCGGGTTTTAGGGTTCCGATCTCCGATGTTATTCCGGTCACGACAGCATGAAGGGAAGACACCATTGGCATCGTCTCAAGCTTACAAGTCTAATAAGTACGTTGTCGGCAGTGGTTGATCACCGGAAACGACGGAAGACGGCCAACCTCGATTTTCAGTACCGGCCAAGGCCTTTACCCGATTTCTTATTGTTGTTTTCTTCAATTGTTTGGTTATTAAATCTTATTTCGGTATGTAGGAACTATATATAGCGTCAATTTCATTTTTATAAAGATTTGAGTATGTTTTGGGCTTTTGAATTTTCGGTTTAATATCGATTTGGTACCAGTTATGTACCGGTTTAATTTCTGGATTGCCTAAAGTACAATTATTCTTAAAGGATGGTCATATTTGGATTTTTGAAGTATATCGAGGTTTTCAGAATTTATTTTAAGCATAGATTTGGATTTTTGGGTGCAATAAGCAATTTACGAGGTTCACATTTTTATAAATTCGGATTAATCTAAAACTGTTTGTTTTCATGAAAGATTATGAGGTTTCTTGTTATCAGTTCATAAGAAGGTATTTATATTAGCTTCAGAATGAGTTTTATGATTTTTTGCTATTCTTATTTCTATTTTTAAAGTGTTTATTTCAGCTAAGGGCATTGGAGGTCATTTTGACATTTTATTTGCTGGATTTTTCCTTCTTGAAAGCTGAAACTTTGGGAGCTTATAAAAAATAGAAATAAGATCCAAATAATTTGAAATTTGTGTCCATTTTGTGTATCTTTAAATTTTCTATCTATCTGTGGTATTTATTTCTTTATTTGGTCTTTAAAATATTTTTTTGTGCTAAATTTACCAGCAGGTCCTTTTTCCTTTCAGAATGCTGAACTTTTTGTTTTTCAAAGCTGAACTTCAAAAATTCATAATAAATCGAAATAAAATCAGAAAAATATGCAACTTGAGTCAATTTTGTGTGTCTTGATGTCCTCTATCTGATGGTGATGTTTATTTTTCATTTTGGTCCCTATATCAGTCCAGATTGTACCATTTACCAGCAGAGGTCATTTTGGCACTTTTGAGTGCATTCCTTGTACCAGTGATACATGCTTTGGATTTTGGTGCTGTTACTGTTCATTGGCTGGTACCAGGAGCTATGGAAAACCTTTACCATGACTGGTCTTGAGTTCTAAACAAGTTTGAGTAGCTTTTAGGCTACAATTTGGTGCAAACAAAGAGAAAGAGGAAAAGGAGAAAGATCCAAAATTCCAAGAATTCATTACACTAACATTTTAAACATCAAACATCTGTTGAAATTTGGTTTTATGCAGGGAAGCCCCTGGTTTTGTTTGAAATCACATTTTTTGTATAATCTCACTTGACAAAGGGACAAATCATTAAGAGATCATTGATTCAAATGTACAAATGATATTTTCAACATGGTTGACATCTATTTGCAATTTGAACCTCATTCTTTCACTATTTTGCACAAATGTCTATTTGATCTCTTTATTTTGTGCCTTTTATACACATGATATGCATTTATGCATGAAGAGATCATCTAGAACTTGTTTGTGCACCATAGGCCCCATATCAAGGAGATTATAATAGGAACTATACAGCTCAACCATTATAACTCATTTTTTTGTTTTACTTTCAATCTTTTCTAATAAAATAATCAAATAAATTAGATGCAATAGGAACTATACAGCTCAACACATGCATCCTCATTATTTGATTATTTTATACAAAGATTAAAAGCATAAAAGA
This sequence comes from Carex littledalei, assembly GCA_011114355.1. Lineage (NCBI taxonomy): Eukaryota > Viridiplantae > Streptophyta > Magnoliopsida > Poales > Cyperaceae > Carex > Carex littledalei. The sequence goes on along the minus strand of CM022085.1, from coordinate 5,022,514 downwards.
TCAAAGGAAGTTCAAGAAAAATCAGATTTGTATGTTTTCGGGTTTTTACTTTATTTTTACAATAAAATTGCAAAAGAAGAAATAAAATGCTAGAGTGACAACATATATTTTTTTGTTTATAAAAAGGCAACAAGGAAGAAGAAACAAAAAGGTAAAGAAGGAAAGCAAAGACTTTTTATTTGATATTTATTTATGCATATATATACATTTCTTTTTGGTGATCATTAAACTTCATGTTTGCTTATAAAATAAGCTTAGAACATCATGAAGCTTTCTCATTTTGTATATTTTTCATAGAAAATTCGGAAATAAAATAAAAAGAAAGGGGAATGAGAGAAGAAGCTCCAACAGTGAACTAAAAGCAACAAAAATTCAAAATAAAAGATTTAATTTCATCAAAGAAATCTTTATTCATAAGAACCCAGCCATCAAGGCTTTACATTTTATAGGTATTTAATTACCTAATCTTCAGTTTTCTCTATTACAAAGGAGGAAGAACACTAGTCTTTCTTTTCTCTCTTTCTCTTGCTATCTCTATCTCTTGTATATAGTAGTAATGTGATTTCTGGCTTTTTTTTTTTTTCAGTCTGCTTCATGCCCTCTTATATAGGCAGCAAGGGTCTAGGGTTTTAGGCTTTTGCTGATGTGGTTTCCATCACGCCCATCAGCTGTTTGATTGAGGGTTTTGATCAATTTGTGCCTTTCATGAATGCATACATGGCAATGCTTGACCAATCATCTTCATACACATCATCTACGATTGGTTGTAGCATTTATAGCCTTTGGATCTCGTTTAATCATCAAGAATGCATCTTAGCCTTTCACAAACCGACCTATTATGGTAAGCTTTGATAAACGTGCTCCTGCACCCTGGGAGGGGAATATTCCACTCTTGGCTTCTTCCAGGGGGAGTGTAACACGTGTTGGAAGGGACCACTGAGCCACTTACAGCTGTAGGGCCATGTTTACATTGTATTGGCGGTACACCGATCTTAAAATACTCCTCTCTTGATATTAATGTGTTGAACATCAGAGAAAGGCCACATAGCACTGCAATATACTACTAAATGTGTTCTAGGGCATATTGTATTTCTTACTGAGCTAATTTGTCATTTTCACTCAGACCCGAACTGCACCAAGTCACGCTCATGTGCCAGCTTAATTCAATGCATTTCCAATTCAATTAAGGCTTTCAATAGCATCGTGAAGGCCCATTTATCATTCCTTCCAAATCTCAGAGCCCAATTTGAAGTATAACTCTAGTTCTCATTTTTCTTGCTTTGTCCCTTTTTCGGCCAAGTCACGGTTTGAGGGAAGGAGGCACGAAAAGAGACATAGGCAGAGAAGAGAGGAAGGGAAGCATTACGGGTTTCGGGTAAGCTTTGGAATTGAGATTTAGCAATTTCTCCGAATTTAGAACTTGAAGAACTACTGAGACTCGGGCTAGAGGAAGAAGAAGGAGGAGAGGGCTGACTGGGGGGGCCCGTGTGTCAATCTCTCTATGGCTACAGTGCTCTTCCCTTTGTTTCTTTCCTTTTCCTTAGCTGAGCTCGGTGTAATACAAACCGTGAGTTACCTTGTGCACGGTGCACATTGTACCGGGTGTACGCAGATTGAAGGGGTCACCCCGCTGAGATTTAAAATCCCAGCGGCATCCCGTGAATTTGGGTAATCCTGGCACATGATGAGCCGTGCGGCTGTTAGTTTGGTGCACACGACTTAGGGTTTATGCTCTTGGTGTACCCATGTCATGGGTCTTAGAGAAAATGAGTGCAAGTCGCTGACTTGTGGGCCCCTATCTCCCCACCTTTGCTACACAGCTCCAAATCGTACCCAGAGCCACTTAGGACATGATTTTGCTAGGCATCACTATGATTTTGCACCCAGAAAACTATCCAGACATTGTTTAAATTGTAGGAAATTATTTCCTTTGTGATTTTGAGTGTGAGATACATCAAAATTCATGGTTTCATGTGTAGAATATCACCAAGAATTTTAATATGTTGCACTCAATTCCTTTTAGGGATCCATGTGTGATTTTGGTATTTTCCCAAACAAAAGATAGCTACTTGTGCTGAACTTTGAGTAGCAACTTTTTAGGGTCAAACAGATATATATATTTCTGTTGATTATGGTTTCTTGTTGTTGTATCGAATATGTTTTTGTGATTTATTATCTCTTCATCTAATTTCAATGATCTAGTTTAAGTTCATTAAGGTAGTGACAGTGCTTTAATAACGATAGGAACTATTTGGATGAGTTAGCCTCGTTGAGATCTATTAGGTTTATGTGAAGAAAACCTTCGCGGGGAAACCATAAACCAGAACAACAAAACGATGACCAAATTCCATCATTTGCGTAAGGTAAATCGCAGTGATCTGTGTAGTAATTTGGGAGATAAGAGACCCGATAGTTGCGTAAGGTAAATCGCATTGTCCTGAGTAGAGTCTCGATGAAAGATCTGTCATTCTGGCGTAACATAAATCGCAGTGACCTTTGTAGTTATCTTTCATAAAACAACAACAGGAAATCAGATGCAACAGGAATATATTGTCAAGGCGGATTGAGTGGCAATGGTGTGCCGAAACCCTAGGAATTCTCATCTCTATCTTTATTTTAATTACTTTTAATTGTTTCTTAATTTACATTGATCAACAAACATCTCTCAAATTTCAGATTTCATCTAGCCTTTCGAAAGGTTGTGATTCGATCGCTCGAAGCACTGAACCAATATTCCCTGTGGATCGACCTCGCATATACTACTCGATAAGGATTGTGCGCTTGCAGTCCGAACCGATAGCATTTACGAGTTTATAAATATTAAAAGAAACATTGCTCTCTTTTGAGTGATCAGATGTCTTCGGATACAGGCCGTATCAGGTGACACGGTCCGTATTAGGACCTTGGCAGTTAGGGTTTAATGCTTCTAGCGCTATCTTCTGGTCTGTGCTTGGCCTGGTCCGTATTGATCAATACTGGCCGTAACAGGGACTTAGTCGATGAGCGTCGCTGATCCAATTGACCCGATTCTTGCTCCATTTGGTGTAAAATAGTCTCAAAACCTATTTTCTGTAATAAAACATAAAGAAGGGTGACAGTAGCCTTTTTCTCTAAATAATTAAACATAAGTGTGAGAAAATATGTAAAACCTAAGCCAAAACCCTACGTAAATCATCATTATTTTGACTCTGATCACGCCTCCCAACTTGAATTGTTGCTTGTCCTCAAGCAACGACATCCCAGCTGGTCAAAGATTCGGTCTAGATTAAACCATACAATCTCAAGGTCTTGTTTAAAAATTAAATTAGGGCTTAGGTTTGGTACAATTGGCATGACAATAAAAAAAATCTAGAACTTTTAAAAATATTCATGATCTCTCCCTTGAACAATTTATTCACCCCATGATTGACCTCATTATGCTTTACCCTAGAAAAATTATTATCGAACAATCTACTTCACAAATATCCTTAAAATTGAGAGTATTAATTTCCCCTTCGATTATAAATGGATCCCTTCCAATCAATAGGAATTCTAATGATATAAATTTTGATTTTCCTTCCCAATTGATTGGAGCAAAGTATGACAACTAAGTGTGTTGGTACTTGTGACTATTTTCGAAAAATTAAATATGTACAAGAATTTAAATTTGGGAGGTTTCTCGAGCCTATTGGTAACCAGTCTTGCGTAGGCACCCGTACTCTTTTTATCCTCCATCTTTTATTCTATTTTTTTTTCTTTTTCTGATTTTTCTATTTTTTTGTATTTTTCTCATTTCTGATTTTTTTGTATTTTTGTATTTTTCTGAAAATAAAATAAAATATTTTTGTGTCACAAGCACCATGATTACACACAATTTCAAGTATTCATTCATACAAGAAATTATTGCATAGTTTCGCTAGGGGTCTATCTATAATAAATGGGTATTCTAAAACACTATCAAATTTAAAAGACTTTGCAAAAATAAACTACTCAATAAATAAAAATTCTAGGATTTGCGATTTTGGTCAACTCTCATGGTTAGCAATTAATTGCTCACTTTGGGATTACAAATAATTTTTAAAAATTCTGAATTTTTGGTATCATGGCCAATTGTCTAAACCTTAGCCTAATTCAATTTAAAACAATTCCTATTTGATTATCCTACTCCTAAAAGTTAAAATAAAAATGCAAGCTAGCTAAAAAGCTCAATCTAATCATTCTAGGATTTTCGGTAAAGCCTCTAACCCTAGTCAAAAATTGAGTAAAACTACTAGCACCTAAGAATTTAAATTGCGAAATTTTTTTAAAGATACATGGTCAATTTACTTTCCCTACCCCCCGAATAAAATTGAGCATTGTCCCCAATGCTCGAGAGATAAAAATAAAGGAAATAGTAAAGTAAAAAGACCGGGGAAAAGATATAACTCACTGCACCTCAATCCTGAGGTGGTGGAGGTGGTGGTGGTCGCTGGATCTCCTCGTAGAATGACGGGTCGAAGAGTCCATATGGTGGCGGCTGGTACTCGAATCCGGAGCCGAGAGCATACTGATAATACTGCTGTGCCATGTAGCGCGTCTGCTGGATCTCGCGCCTGCTCTCGTCAACACTCCTTCGGACCTCCTCCATGCTGTTTCGGATTTCGCCAACCTCTTGGCGAAGTGATGAGCCATTTTGTTGCATTTGTTGGGTGGTCTCTCCCGTCGTCAAGGTGAGCTCATTGAGGTTCGAGTTCATCCAATCTACCATTTGAATGAACTGATCAAGCTCAGCTGTAGGGGCATCAGATGGTGCCGCCCCTGAAGATCCGGCTCTAGCTGCCGATGTGCCTGCCTCCCTATATGCATCAAAAGGGGGCTCCTCCTCTTCTCTTTGCTGCCGATCGATGTGAGCCTGATTTCTCATTGCGGCTTGGCTTTCGATTACATCCATGTAATCTTGAGGAGGCTCATAAGTTGGGCTCGCGGGTCGTGCCATCTTCCAGGAGGCCCTACTGCGGAGATTGAGATGTCGGAAGGGGAATTGGAAGATTCCCTTCGGTGAGTTGTAGAAGTAGGGGCCTGGATAGTGGCCGGTGACGAATTTCATGGCTTGAAGGCATGACATGTCAATTTGTGTGAGCCCGCTTGTCTCTTTGAGATGATCGATCTGCAGAGCGAGATGGTTGGCCAAGATCGTTGCCACGAATCCAATGGAAATCCTTCCATTACCTTTCTTAGCACGGGCGACCTCACGGATTTGATTACAAAAGAGATGGCCGAGGTGAGGTCGCACTGGTGTTGGCTCGATCATGCACTTGAGAAGATAGAGTTCGGGTAGTGTCACCTTGGATGAACTCTCGCCTCTTGTGAAAATAGAATTGGCAATGATTACTTGCAAGAGGCGGACTTGGGGATGGATGATTCTGCTTGCCGGTCGAGTTGAGTTTTGGTTGTCTTCAGTGATGCTGTACCAGAACTCTCGGCAGTCAGGAGAATCAGAAGTGCCATTGTTGGTGAGGTTGAAGATGGCGCAGAAATCATCCATGGTGACTGCGTATTGCTCGCCAATCATCTGGAAAGTGATGGAGTCTTCATTGTATCTGAAAGTCGTAAGGAACTCCCTCGTGAGAACCTTGTAAATTTTGACTCCTTCGATCAGTTGAAGGAATTGCCAGAGGTGGATGTGGTTTGCGAGCTGCTCGGTTTGTGCAAGGAGGCCTAGTCGCTCGAGTGTCTCCGTGTTGATGGATTTGTGGTATATGACCTCCCTTGTTTGCATCTTCGCGTAACTGCTTTTGAATTGTGGATGCGTGAAGACGGGTTGGTACTCAGTTGCTTCTTCCATCGACTCATCGGAGTCCTCTTCCTCAAGACCAAAATCCCGAGGGTTGAACTCTTCCGGGTTGTAGTCCGCATCTGAGACTGGTGTGTCCCTGACCGACTGCTGTGCGTCGGAATGAGAAGACGAACGGTTGGAGGATTGTGTCTGCGGTGAATTGCTCGGGCCGGCACCCCCGAGGGCTTTCATAGCACTCCTAGTAACTGCCCCTAGAATATTTTTCATTTTTGGAGCCATTTGTTAAAAATTAATATCTCTGTTACGGACCGTATCGGTCAATACGGTCTCAATACGGACTGGTTGGTTGGTGAATTTGACCAAGTACCGGACTGGTTACGGACCGTATTACAGGGGTTAAAAAAAAAACTACTAAGTACTGGACTGTTTTTCTGGTAAACGAATACGCACCGTATTGGGTCAATACGGTCCGTATTATACTGGTAAAAATTGGGATTTTGACAGAAACCTAATTTTTTTGTGATTTTTGTGATTTTGCAAAAATAAAACTTGATTATCTAAACTAATGTAATAGATATTGAATTAAAACAAATGCAAAAATGAATCTAAACTTTGGAATTAAAAAGGGATTTTTAGAAAAACCGAATTTGGAGAAGTTGGATCGAGTGGCCGTCGGATACGGACCCGGTACGGTCCGTATTAGGACAGAGGCGCGGAGAAGGGAGTCGGCGGTGGCTTCAATGGTGTGTGGAGATGAGTTCGGCGATGGAGATCGGTGGCAAAATGGAGGTTTGATTTTCGGGCAAGAGTGGAAGAGGGAGAAAGAGAAGAGATTGAGGGGAAAAGGATAGAGGAAGAGAGGGAGAGAAGAGGTTTAGGGGTTAAAACGAAAATGGTTAACGGTTATGAGACGTGATTCGCGCGGGATTTCAAACGTCTCTTCTTAACGGGTTCGCATCTCCCGGATTATCATTTATTACGGACCGTATCAGCCAATACGGTCCGTATTGGATCCGTTATGCTTACCCAATAACCGCTAAGTTTTAACTCCTTTGAACACGGGCCGTATCAGCCAATACGGACCGTATTCACCACTTGTTTCCTTTCTTCTTACTCTATTGCCCCCGTATCTATTGGTAAGGTCTGTATCAGCCAATACAGGTCGTACCAGAGAGTATTTTTCCGTCTTCCGAGATGTCTTTTAATCAAGCCTTTCCTCCAGTATGCTTACCTGATCATAGGAAAAAGGTGGGTATGAGTTGTTTCTTTGTTTGAGTCCTAGTTAAACTGAAAATAAATAATTTTAGAAAATATAAAAGTGGCCTTGGGTTGCCTCCCAAGAAGCGCTTGTTTTAAGTCGTTAGCTTGACTTTGTGTCGCATCAGTTTCTTCCAGATATCCTCCCGTCAATGCAAGCGGGTTGCTTGTCGGGTGGTTCGCCTTCAGCGTCTTCTGTGGTTTCATCATCACTGCCCTTCTCGAAGAAGTCGGTTGGTGTTTGAGGTCCGGGGTCGAATGCTAGACTCACACCGAGCACTACTTCAACCTCGTCTAGTTTAAGAGAAATTGCATCGAGTTCTTCGCGTAGGTTTTTGATTAATGCAAGGGCTAAGAGAGAGTAATTCCTGTTGTTTGCGATATTAGGGCTCTTGTTCAGATCATCGGTTTGTGTTGTCACGGAGGTTGGATGGATCTGACCGTCATCTTGTATGATGAACAGTCTCTCCACTTCTGCTTCGCGCACCATTTCTTTGATATCTTCAAATTCATCCATTTGCAATTCATCATTGCCATACTCGTCCGCTGTTTCCAAATTGTAGACAAGATTTTTATCAGGTGGGACTTTGGTTTCATTCATGTTGAAGATCATTTTGTTCTCGCCAACACTGAGTGAAATCTTTCCATTCCTAATATCAATCATTGCCCCACATGTGGCGAGGAATGGCCTTCCAAGGATGATCGGAATCTGCTCATCTTCTTCCATATCAACTACCACAAAATCTGCTGGTATCCAGAATTTACCGACTTTGATTGGGATGTCAAGCAACATTCCTTCAGGATATCGAATTGATCGGTCAGCTAGTTGCAGTGAGATCCGTGTTGGTGATAGGTCTCCACATTCCAATTTATCAAATACTACCTTAGGCATCAGACTCACACTTGCCCCCATATCACATAAAGCTCTCTTAAAATCGGTTGTGCCAATGGTACATGGTATCGAGAAGCTTCCCGGATCTTTCAACTTTGTTGGTAATTTGCTTTGCACGAGCGCACTACATTCCAGATTGAGCGGAATTGTTGAGAGTTCTTGGAGTCTACTGCGGTTCGAAAGAATCTCCTTCAGAAATTTAGCATACGAGGGTATGCTTGCAATTGCCTCTGTGAAGGGGATTGTGACTTGTAATTGCTTGAGTGTCTCCATGAATCTCGCAAATTGCTGCTCTACCTTGTGCTTGGCAGGCCTTGGAGGGAATGGCAGAGGTGGCTTGTAGGGTGGTGGTGAAATGTATTCAGGTTCGGGTTGTCGCTCGTCTCCACCTACGGTGTCATTCTGCTCCTTAGTAAGGTCTGTCTGCATTCGGTCATCTCATGTGCTCCTCCACAATAGCCACATGCTGTTGCGGCATTGACTGCTGCTACCATTTGCTGCTTGGTTTGCTTGTCGAGTGCCATTTGCAAAGCATCGATCTTTGCGCTCAGCATGGATATATCATCTACTCGGTGCATGTCAGGTGTTGGACTTGGCCTCTTTCGCTCAGGGATCCAGTAGTGTTGGTTGATTGCAATCTCTTCAATTAGGTTGCAAGCCTCGTCAGGTTCCTTGTTCATGATTGCTCCTCCTGCGGAAGCATCAATAGACAACCTATCGGTAGGGTTTAGACCATTATAAAAAGTTTGGACAATCAGCCATCTTTCTAGACCATGATGTGGACAACACCTTAACATATCCTTATATCTATCCGATGCCTCACACAATGTTTCACCATCCCTTTGTTCAAAATTAGTAATTGCATTTCTAAACCTCGAAGTTTTGGACGGTGGAAAATATTTTGCAATAAACACATTAAACAATTGGTCCCAAGTTTGAATGGAATTGGCCGGTAAGGAAAACAACCATGCTCTTGCTTTATCTTTTAATGAAAATTGAAATAGCCTTAGCCTGATTGCTTCATCGGTAACTCCGTTGATCTTTATCGTCTCGCATATCCCTAGGAAAATTGACAGATGAAGATGTGGATCTTCATGTGGAAATCCTCCAAATTGCTGTTGCGAAACCATATTTATGAGAGCAGGTTTGATCTCAAAATTACGGTTCGTAACAGTTGGCGGGTTTATACTAGAATTAGGATCATTCGCGCGCGGTACGCAATAGTCTCGTAGAAGTTTGGGTCTTGCTGCATCGTGAACTCCATTATCACCATTGTTGATCGGTTCGTTCGGTGGGATATTCATGTTGATCGAATCTGAGTCTTCTTCGCTTTCAGAATTACTTGATGAAGAACTATGATTGGTTCTTATCGGTGATGTGGAAGCGAATTGTCCTCTCCTACTAGCAATCCTCTCGGATCTTCGTACGGATGATTCGGCCAGCGTGCAGTTTCCTACAAAGAAAAGAAAATCTGAAAAAAAATGAAAAATAAAAATAAAATAAAAATAAAAACGAAATTGAAAATAAAAGAAAAATAAAAATGCAGAAAATAAAAAGAAATCTAGGCATTTCTAATTAATTGGATTCAATGGTCAAAGCAAGGGCGTCTCGCGAGGCCTTGCACAATGAACCGTTATTCCCCGGCAACGGCGCCAAAAAGCTTGATCACTCAAAAGAGAGCAATGTTTCTTTTAATATTTATAAACTCAGAAATGCTATCGGTTCGGACTGCAAGCGCACAATCCTATCGAGTAGTATGTTCGAGGTCGATCCACAGGGAATATTGGTTCAATGCTTTGAGCAATCGAATCACAATCTTTCGAAAGGCTAGACGAAATCTGAAAATTGAGAGATGTTTGTTGATCAATGTAAATTAGGAAACAATTAAAAGTAATTAAAATAAAGATAGAGATGAGAATTCCTAGGGTTTCGGCACACCATTGCCACTCAATCCGCCTTGACAATATATTCCTGTTGCGTCTGATTTCCTATTGTTGTTTTAATGAAAGACACCACATAGGTCACTGCGATTTATGTTACGCAAGAATGACAGATCTTTCACCGAGATTCTACATAGGACACTGCGATTTACCTTACGCAAATGTCTGATCCCTCAATTACCCCAAATTACTACATAGATCACTGCGAATTTCTTTACGCATGTGATAGAATTTGGTACGCGTTTTGTTGGTCTGGTTTATGGTTTCCCCGCTAAGGTTTTCTTCACATAAACCTAATAGATCTCAACGAGGCTAATTCATACAAATAGTTTCTCTTACCATTAAAGTACTGTCACTACCCTAACGGACTCAAACTAGATCATTGAAATTAGATGAAGAGATAATAAATCACAAAAGCATTTTAGCACAACAACAAGAAATCATAATCAACAGAAATATATATATATCAAAACATCAAGAGTAACAAGGTTTACTGCCTAGCCCTAAGAAAAGGAACTTAGCCGCGGAACGGCATGGTTACAGGCACTCCTCTCTTCTCACTTTAATCAAATCTAACCCTAATTACAAAGATAACTATTCCTTCTGCCCAGGGGCCTTATATAGGAGTGGAGGGACGTGTAGAGGTTGAGTAGGGGCTAAGAAACTGATCTGGAAACAGCTGTCGGCAGTTATTCCCCAAGAGATGCCTTCGGATACGGGCCGTATCAGGTTTTGGCTTAGGTTTTGTCTATTGATGCTTCCGCAGGAGGAGCAATCATGAACAAGGAACCTGACGAGGCTTGCAACCTAATTGAAGAGATTGCAATCAACCAACACTACTGGATCCCTGAGCGAAAGAGGCCAAGTCCAACACCTGGCATGCACCGAGTAGATGATATCCATGCTGAGCGCAAAGATCGATGCTTTGCAAATGGCACTCAACAAGCAAACCAAGCAGCGAACGGTAGCAGCAGTCAATGCCGCAACAGCATGTGGCTATTGTGGAGGAGCGCATGAGATGACCGAATGTATGAATGTGATGCAAACTAAGGAAGAAATAGAGCAAGCAAACGCAATCGACAACAGCTTTCGACCTCAGCCCGCTTACAATACATACCATCCGAACAACCGAAACCATCCAAATCTCTCATACGCAAATAATCAAAGGCCTGCTGCACCCCAACAGAACTACCAACCACAGCCCAATTATCAACCAAGATACAACAATCCTCAACAGAATTATCAACCAAGGCAATACAACCAACCACAGCAACCTGACATCACATCTTTAATGGAGAGATTCCTAGAGAAGCAAGATAAGGCTAACGCCGAAATTGCGCAAAAGATCGAATCCTTAACAAACCGCAACAAAGACTTAGAAGACAATCTCTAAGATGGCTAAAGAACTCTCGAGTATTACACGCGGAATAGGCAAATTTTCGGGCCAACCGGAAGAAAACCCGAGAGAGACTTGCAAGAGCATAACACTAAGGAGCGGTACAGCTTATCAGGGACCTCCCATGCCCGATCAAACTTCCGATGAGATGCATGCAGAACCATCGCATTCCAAAGAGTACGAGCCGCAACCACCGGAGCCGCCCGTATTCGAACTGCAGACAGACCTTACTAAGGAGCAGAATGACACCGTAGGTGGAGACAAGCGACAACCCAAACCTGAATACATTTCACCACCACCCTACAAGCCACCTCTGCCATTCCCTCCAAGGCCTGCCAAGCACAAGGTAGAGCAGCAATTTGCGAGATTCATGGAGACACTCAAGCAATTACAAGTCACAATCCCCTTCACAGAAGCAATTGCAAGCATACCCCTGTATGCTAAATTTCTGAAGAAGATTCTCTCAACCGCAATAGACTCCAAGAATTCTCAACAGTTCCGCTCAATCTGGAATGCAGTGCGCTCGTGCAAAGCAAATTACCGACAAAGTTGAAAGATCCGGGAAGCTTCTCGATACCATGCACCATTGGCACAACCGATTTTAAGAGAGCTTTATGTGATCTGGGGGCAAGTGTGAGTCTGATGCCTAAGGTAGTATTTGATAAATTGGAATGTGGAGACCTATCACCAACAATGATTTCATTGCAACTAGCTGACTGATCAATTCGATATCCTGAAGGAATGTTGCTCGATATCCCAATCAAAGTCGGTAAATTCTGGATACCAGCAGATTTTGTGGTAGTTGATATGGAAGAAGATGAGCAGATTCCGATCATCCTTGGAAAGCCATTTCTCGCCACATGTGGGGCAATGATTGATGTTAGGAATGGAAAGATTTCACTCAATGTTGGCGAGAACAAGATGATCTTCAACATGAATGAAACCAAAGTCCCACCTGACATAAGTCTTGCTTACAATTTGGAAACAGTGGATGAGTACGGCAATGATGACTTGCGAATAGATGAATTCGAAGACATCGAGGAGATGATGGACGAAGCAGAAATGGAGAGATTGTTCATTGTACAAGATGACGGTCAGATCCATCCAACCTCCGTGACACAACAAACCGATGATCTGAACAAGAGTCCTAATATCGCAAGCAACATGAATTATTCTCTCTTAGCCCTTGCATTAATCAAAAACCTACGCGAAGAACTCGATGCAATTTCTCAAAGATTGGATGAGGTCGAAGCAGTACTCGGTGTGAGTCTAGCATTCGACCCCGGACCTCATATTGACTTCTTCAAGGAGGGCAATAATGATGAAACTACAGGAGATGCTGAAGGCGAACCACCCGACAAGCAACCCCCTTGCATTGACGGGAGGATATCCGGAAGAAACTGATGCGACACAAAGTCAAGCTAACGACTTAAAACAAGCGCTTCTTGGGAGGCAACCCAAGGCCACTTTTATATTTTCTTACAATTATTCTTAGTTTAATTAGGACTTAAACAAAGAAACAACTCATACACACCTTTTTCCTATGATCAGGTAAGCGTACTGGAGGAAATGCTTGATTAAAAGACACTCCGGAAGATGAAAAATACTCTCTGGTACGGCCTGTATTGGCTGATACAGACCACACCAGTGGATACGGGGGTAATAGAGTTAGAAAAAAAGGAAACAAGTGTTGAATACGGCCCGTATTCACAGGGATTGAAACTTAGCGGTTATTGGGTTTGATCATAATGGATTGGATACGGACCGTATTGGCTGATACGGTCCGTAATAAAGGTTAATCCGGGAGATGCAAACCCGTTAAGAAGAGACGTTTGAAATCCCGCGCGAATCACGTCTCATAACCGTTAACCCCTATTTCGTTTTAATCCCTAAACCCTTCTCTTCCTCTTTCTCTCTACTCTCCTTCCCTCTATCTCCTCTCCTTCTCCCTCCTCCATTGTTGCCGAAATCAAGCACCCCTCCTTGCCGCCGATCTCCATCGCCAAATCGTCTCCAAACACCATTGAAGCCGCCGCCAGCCTCCTTCTCCGCGCCTCTGCCCTAATACGGACCATACCGGGTCCGTATCCGGCGGCCTCTCGATCCAGCTTCTTCAATTTCGGTTCTTCTAAACCTCTTTTTTTAAATTCAAAGCTTAATTTCGTTTTTGCATTTGTTTAATTTAATTTCTCTGTTACATTAGTTTAGATAATCAAATTTTATTTTTGCAAAATCACAAAAATCACAAAAAAATTAGGTTTCTGTCAAAATCCCAATTTTTACCAGTATAATACGGTCCGTATTGAACCAATACGGTCCGTAATCGTTTACCAGAGTCCAGTCCAGTACTTAGCAGTTTTTCTTCAACCACTGTAATACGGTCCGTATTAGCCTGATACGGTCCGTAACCAGTCCGGTACTTGGTCAAATTCACCAACCAACCAGTCCGTAACCAGACCGTATTGCCCAATACGGTCCGTAACAGAGACATTTTATTTTAACAAATGGCCCCAAAAATAAAAAATATTTTAGGGGCAGTTACCAGGAGTGCAAAGAGAGCCCTCGGAAGCGCCGGCCCGAGCAATTCACCGCAGAGCTCCTCTAGCCGATACTCCCGGTCCTCCGGTTCGCAACCACAACCCTCCAACCATTCATCCTCTCAATCCGACACTCAACACTCAAACAGAGACACATCAGTCTCCTATGAGGAGTATGCCTCGGAAGAGTTCAACCCTCGGGATTTTGGTCTCGAGGAAGAAGACTCCGATGAATCAATGGAGGAGGTCCGGCCAACCGAGTACCAACCCGTCTTCTCGCACACACAATTCAAACAAGCTTACGAGAAGATGACAACAAGGGAGGTCATTTACCACAAATCGATCAACACGGAGACACTCGAGCGACTAGGCCTCCTTGCACAAACCGAACAACTCGCAAACCGCATCCACATCTGGCAATTCCTAAACCTAATCAAAGGAGTAAAAATTTACAAGGTACTCACGAGGGAGTTCCTTGCGACCTACAGATACAATGAGGACTCCATCACTTTCCAGATGATGAACGAGCATTACACAGTCTCCATGGATGATTTCTGCGCCATCTTTAACCTCACCAACGATGGCACTTCTGGTTCTCCTGACTGCCGAGAGTTCTGGTACAGCATCACCGAAGATAATCAAAACTCAACTCGACCGGCAAGCAGAATCATTCACCCCCAAGTCCGCCTCTTGCAAGTCATCCTTGCCAATTCCATTTTCGCAAGAGGCGAGAGTTCATCCAAGGTAACACTACCCGAACTCTACCTCCTCAAATGCATGATCGAGCCAACACCGGTGCGACCTCACCTCGGCCATCTCCTTTGCAAACAAATCCGTGAGGTCACCTTAGCCAAGAGAGAGAAAGGCAAAATTTCTATCAGATTCGTGGCCACAATCTTGGCCAATCACCTCGCTTTGCCGATTGATCATCTCAAAGAGGCAAGCGGACTCACACAAATTGACATGTCATGCCTCCAAGCCATGAAATTTGTCACCGGCCACTATCCAGGTCCCTATTTCTACAACTCACCGAAGGGAATCCTCCAATTCCCCTTCCGACATCTCAATCTCCGCAGTAGGGCCTCCTGGAAGATGGCACGACCCGCGAGCCCAACTTATGAGCCTCCTCAGGATTACATGGATGTAATCGAAAGCCAAGCCGCAATGAAAAATCAGGCTAATATCGATCGGCAGCAAAGAGAAGAGGAGGAGCCCCCTTTTGATGCATATAGGGAGGCAGGCACATCGGCAGCCAGAGCCGGATCTTCAGGGGCGGCACCATCTGATGCCCCTACAGCTGAGCTTGATCAGTTCATTCAAATGGTAGATTGGATGAACTCGAACCTCAATGAGCTCACCTTGACAACGGGAGAGACTACCCAACAAATGGAGCAGAATGGCTCATCACTTCGCCAAGAGGTTGGCGAAATCCGAAACAGCATGGAGGAGGTCCGGAGGAGTGTTGACGAGAGCAGGCGCGAGATCCAGCAGACGCGCTACATGGCACAGCAGTATTATCAGTACGCTCTCAGCTCCGGATTCGAGTACCAGCCGCCACCATATGGACTCTTCGACCCGTCATTCTATGAGGAGATCCAGCGACCACCACCACCTCCACCACCTCAGGATTGAGGTGCAGTGAGTTGTGTCTTTTCCTTGGTCTTTTTACTTTATTACTTCCTTTATTTTTATCTCTCGAGCATTGGGGACAATGCTCAATTTTATTCGGGGGGTAGGGAAAGTAAATTGACCATGTATCTTTAAAAAATTTCGCAATTTAAATTCTTAGGTGCTAGTAGTTTTACTCAATTTTTGACTAGGGTTAGAGGCTTTACCGAAAATCCTAGAATGATTAGATTGAGCTTTTTAGCTAGCTTGCATTTTTATTTTTTTAGGAGTAGGTTATTCAAATAGGAATTGTTTTGAATTGAATTAGACTAAGGTTTAGGCAACTGACCATGATACCAAAAATTCAGAATTGTTAAAATTATTTGTAATCTCAAAGTGAATAATTAATTGCTAACCATGAGAGTTGACCAAAAATTGCAAACCCTAGAATTTTTATTTATTGAGTAATTTATTTTTGCAAAGTCTTTTAAAATTTGATAGTGTTTTTAGAATACCCATTTATTATAGATAGACCCCTAGCGAAACTATGCAATAATTCCTTGTATGAATGAATACTTGAAATTGTGTGTAATCATGGTGCTTGTGACACAAAAATATTTTATTTTATTTTCAGAAAAATACAAAAATACAAAAAAATCAGAAATGAGAAAAATACAAAAAAAAAATAGAAAAATCAGAAAAAGAAAAAAATAGAATAAAAGATGGAGGATAAAAAGAGTACGGGTGCCTACGCAAGACTGGTTACCAATAGGCTCGAGAAAACCTCCCAAATTTAAATTCTTGTACATATTTAATTTTTCAAAAAAAATAGTCACAAGTACCAACACACTTAGTTGTCATACTTTGCTCCAATCAATTGGGAAGGAAAATCAAAATTTATATCATTAGAATTCTTATTGATTGGAAGGGATCCATTTATAATCGAAGGGGAAATTAATACTCTCAATTTTAAGGATATTTGTGAAGTAGATTGTTCGATAATAATTTTTCTAGGGTAAAGCATAATGAGGTCAATCATGGGGTGAATAAATTGTTCAAGGGAGAGATCATGAATATTTTTAAAGTTCTAGATTTTTATTGTCATGCCAATTGTACCTAACCTAAGCCCTAATTTAATTTTTAAACAAGACCTTGAGATTGTATGGTTTAACCTAGACCGAATCTTTGACCAGCTGGGATGTCGTTGCTTGAGGACAAGCAACAATTCAAGTTGGGAGGCGTGATCAGAGTCAAAATAATGATGATTTACGTAGGATTTTGGCTTAGGTTTTACATATTTTCTCACACTTATGTTTAATTATTTAGAGAAAAAGGCTACTGTCACCCTTCTTTATGTTTTATTACAGAAAACAGGTTTTGGGACTATTTTACACCAAATGGAGCTAGAATTGGGTCAATCGGATCAGCGACGCTCATCGACTAAGTCCCTGTTACGGCCAGTATTGACCAATACGGACCAGGCCTAGCACAGACCAGAAGATAGCACTGGAAGCATTAAACTCTAACTGCCAAGGTCCTAATACGGACCGTATCACCTGATACGGCCCGTATCCGAAGGCATCTCTTGGGGAATAACTGCCGACAGCTGTTTCCAGATCAGTTTCTTAGCCCCTACTCAACCTCTACACGTCCCTCCACTCCTATATAAGGCCCCTGGGCAGAAGGAATAATCATCTTTGTAATTATGGTTAGATTTGATTAAAGTGAGAAGAGATGAGTGCCTGTAACAATGCCGTTCCGCGGCTAAGTTCCTTTTCTTAGGGCTAGGCAGTAAACCTTGTTACTCTTGATGTTTTGATATATATTTCTGTTGATTATGGTTTCTTGTTGTTGTGCTAAAATGCTTTTGTGATTTATTATCTCTTCATCTAATTTCAATGATCTAGTTTGAGTCCGTTAGGGTAGTGACAGTACTTTAATGGTAAGAGAAACTATTTGTATGAATTAGCCTCGTTGAGATCTATTAGGTTTATGTGAAGAAAACCTTAGCGGGGAAACCATAAACCAGACCAACAAAACGCGTACCAAATTCTATCACATGCGTAAAGAAATTCGCAGTGATCTATGTAGTAATTTGGGGTATTTGAGAGATCAGACATCTGCGTAAGTTAAATCGCAGTGTCCTATGTAGAATCTCGGTGAAAGATCTGTCATTCTTGCGTAACATAAATTGCAGTGACCTATGTGGTGTCTTTCATTAAAACAACAACAGGAAATCAGACGCAACAGGAATATATTGTCAAGGCGGATTGAGTGGCAATGGTGTGCCGAAACCCTAGGAATCCTCATCTCTATCTTTATTTTAATTACTTTTAATTGCTTCCTAATTTACATTGATCAAAACAACATCTCTCAATTTTTAGATTTCGTCTAGCCTTTCGAAAGATTGTGATTCGATCGCTCAAAGCATTGAACCAATATTCCCTGTGGATCGACCTCGAACATACTACTCGATAGGATTGTGCGCTTGCAGTCCGAACCGATAGCATTTTCGAGTTTATAAATATTAAAAGAAACATTGCTCTCTTTTGAGTGATCAATGGCATGTGAAACGTGTGCGTCTCGGGACGCCATCGCTCCACCAGTCCAGCGATGAGAGATGCATTGATGATGCTTTTCTCTGTCCGCACGATGTTCACAACCTGGTAGAGACCCAGGTTGACGAGGTAAGGCTCCATCACCTCGTAGTACTTCATGTGTACGCACCACAACTTCACATCTAGAAGATCCGTGTCCTGCGTTGAAAAAGGTAATCCGCATGGTGATAACATAATAAAATTTAAACCCAACAAAATTTAATGAAAATATAAGAAAAGGAACGTACCTCACGAGAAGCCAGTGAGACTCGGTGCTCGCTGTGGGGAATCCACAGGAGAGGACTGATGTGCTCCGTGCTGCGAGTACTGATCGGCTCGTCCACTACTGGACGCTGGGTAGGCCATGCTTTAGGCATCCTGATGTCTAAAATAACCTAATTTCGGTGAAATTACGCTTGATCAGCCTAATTATGGTAAAAAAGGCCAAAATACCCTAAATATTGGTCATCTGTGCTAATTACACTAAATTACGCTTAATTAGCCTAATTATGGTAAAAAAGACCAAAATACCCTAAATATTGGTCAAATGTGCTAATTTCGGTAAAATTACGCTTGATCAGCCTAATTATGATAAAAAATGCCAAAATACCCTAAATATTGGTCATCTGTGCTAATTACACTAAATTACGCTTAATTAGCCTAATTATGGTAAAAAAGACCAAAATACCCTAAATATTGGTCAAATGTGCTAATTTCGGTAAAATTACGCTTGATCAGCCTAATTATGGTAAAAAAGGCCAAAATACCCTAAATATTGGTCATCTGTGCTAATTACACTAAATTACGCTTAATTAGCCTAATTATGGTAAAAAAGACCAAAATACCCTAAATATTGGTCAAATGTGCTAATTTCGGTAAAATTACGCTTAATCAGCCTAATTATGGTAAAAAAGGCCAAAATACCCTAAATATTGGTCATCTGTGCTAATTACACTAAATTACGCTTAATTAGCCTAATTATGGTAAAAAAGACCAAAATACCCTAAATATTGGGCAAATGTGCTAATTTCGGTAAAATTACACTTGATCAGCCTAATTATGGTAAAAAATGCCAAAATACCCTAAATATATGTCAAATGTGCTAATTTCAGTAAAATTACCCTTAATAAGTCTAATTATGGTCAAAATGACCAAAATACAATAAATATTGGTTAACTTAGCTAATTACACTAAATTACAACAACATAATCTAAATTCTAACACCTAAAACCTAAATCCTAAACCCTAAAATAAATAAATTAAAAATTAAATTAGATAAAAAAAAATTACCTCAAAGAAGAGCTCAAATCCGGTTGTGAGATGAGAGAGTTGTGATGAGGAGAGAGAAAAAGGGGGTATATATAGGGTGAAATGCGGGGAAAAAAAAAAAGTACCAAGCCGGCCATTTTCTGGCCGGCTTGGGTATTTTTCGATAATGGGTCCGATTCTGGGCATAATTAATAATTTGTATTAAACTTTGGATATTAATAAAAATGTCGGAGGGAGAGGTACAAAGTATATTTTCCAAATGTTGTAGGTCTCAAAATCCGATTCTGCACCCCTTCAAATAATTAACAATCTCGCTGATTTTCTGAGCGGTTGACCTGACTCTCCTGCGGAATTTCCCAGCGGTTGGGCTCACAGAGAAACAGCTGGGAAAACTGATGATTAGGCCCATACAGGCCTGCTGGGAAAATAGGGGTATAAAAAAGATAGGTGTCATGCAGGGGTATATGTTTAAATTTTTTTTAATGGTATGGAACAAAAAAATGGAGCTGCGAACGAGGTATGTTTTGCTTTTTGCCTGGGGTTTTTATTTTGTAAATTGAGAATTCAGTATAAAACATTTGCAATTATTAGTGTTAGTCATAAAAAGCTGAACTAATTAATCCAAAATTTATAGTTTGTTTAAATATAATCTAAATAAACCGAGCTAAATGGATAAACCCTAAGTATATATGTGTATGTGTATATATATACTTATCTGTATTTCTATTCGAGTTGTAGTAGGGTTGCATCTACCATCTTCTCATTCCATCTGATGACACAACTAGAGTACTGCAAAGACCCTCAAACAGAGTGTTGTCTTAGGGTTGCAACTACCCTCTTTGCTTGCCATTTGGCAGAAGTACTAGACTGCTGCAAAGACCTTTAATTAGATTGTTGTCTTTGGATTGCAACCACCCTCTTCTTTTGCCATCTAGCGACACTACTAGAGTGTTGCACAGACCTTTAATAAGAATTTTGTATTGAGGTTACAACTACCATCTTCTCTTGCCATCTAATGACACAACTAGAGAGTTCTGCAAAGACCTTGAATTACAGTGTTGTAGTAGGGTTGCAACTGCCCTCTTCTCTTACCATCTGATGACACAACTAGAGTACTGCAAAGACCTTAACCTCTTCGCTTGTCATTTAGTGAAAGTACTAGACTGCTACAAAGACCTTCAATTATAATGTTATATTGGGGTTACAACTACCCTCTTCTCATGCCATCTAATGACACAACTAAAGAGTGATAAAAAGACTTTCAATTAGAGTGTTGTAGTAGGGTTGCAACTACTATCCTCTCTTAGAGAGTGCTGCAAAGATCTTTAATTAGAGTGTTGTATTGTGGTTAGAACTACCCTCTTCTCCTGTCATTATATGACACTACTAGTGTGTTGCAAACACCTTCAATTAGATTGTTATATTGGGGTTGCAACTACCCTCTTCTTTTGCCATCTTAAGACACAACTAGAGAGTGCTACAAAGACCTTCAATTAGAGTGTTATACTAGGGTTGTAACTACCCTCTTCTCTTACCATCTAACGACACAACTAGAGAGTATGGCAAAGACCTTCAATTAGAGTGTTGTTGTTGGGTTGCAACTACACTATTGTCTTGCCATGTAACAACAATACTAGACTACTGCAAAGAATTTTGATTAGAGTGTTGTATTGGGGTTGCAACTACCATCTTCTCTTGCCATTTGACGACTCAAATAGAATGCTGAAAGACCTTCAATTAGACTGTTTTAGTAGGGTTGCGATTGTACTCTTCTCATTTCATCCGGTGACACGACTAGAGTGCTGTAAAGACTTTAACACAAGGTGTTGTCTTAGGGTTGCAACTAACCTCTTCTTTTGTTATTTGTTAATAGTATTAGACTGCCCCAAAGACATTCAATTATAGTGTTGTATTAGTGTTGCAATTGCCCTCTTATCTTGTCATCATGCGACACTAGTGTAGTGCTGCAAAGACCTTCAATTAGAATGTTGTATTGGAGTTGCAACTACCCACTTCTCTAGCCATCTAATGACACAACTAGAGAGTGCTGCAAAGACCTTAAATTAGAGTGTTGTAGTAGGGTTGCAACTACCATCTTCTCATTTCATCTGTAGACACAACTATAGTGCAACAAAGACCTTCAAACATAGTGTTGTCTTATGGTTGCAACTACCCTCTTCTATTTCCATTTGGCAATAGTTCTAGATTGCTGCAAAGACTTTCAATTATAATGTTGCATTGTGGTTGCAAGTACCCTCTTCTCTTGCTATCATATGACACTACTATAGCGCTGCAATGACCTTGAATTTTTATGTTGTATTAGGGTTGCAACTGCACTCTTCTCTTGTCATCTAATGACACAACTAGAGAGTGCTAAAAAGACTTTCAATTAGAGTGTTGTAGTAGGGTTGCAACTACCCTCTTCTCTAGCCATTTAACGACTCCACTAGAGTGCTGCAAAGACCTTCAATCAGAATGTTTTATTCGGGTTGTAACTACCCTCTACTTTTGTCATCTAACGATACTACTAGGGTGACGCAAATACCATCAATTAGAGTGTTGTCTTAGGGTTGCAACTACCCTCTTCTCTTTCCATTTGGCGACAGTACTAGACTTCTGCAAAAACCTTTAATGAGAGTGTTGTATTGTGGTTGCAACTACCCACTTCTCATGCCATCTAATGACACAACTAGAGAGTGCCACAAAGACCTTCAATTGGAGTTTTGTCGTGGGTTCTAACTACCCACTTCTCTTGCCAACTAAAGACACAAGTAGAGAGTGCTACAAATACTTTCAATTAGAGTTTTGTAGTAGGGTTCTAACTACCCACTTCTCCTACCATCAAACGACATAACTAGAGTGCTGCAAATATCTTCAATTAGAGTGTTATAGTAGGGATGCAACTACCCTCTTCTTTTGCCATCTAATAACAATACCAGATGGTTGTAAAGACCTACAATTAGAGTATTGCATTAGGGTTGCAACTACCAATCTTCTCTTGCCATTTAACGACAAAATTAGAGTGCTGAAAAGACCTTCAATTTGAGTGTTGTCTTAGGCTTACAACTACCCTCTTCTTTGCCATCTAGCGATACTATTAGAGTGTTGTAAAGTCCTTCAATTACAATGTTGCAATAGGTTGCAACTTCCCCCTCCACTTGCCATCTAATGACACAACAACAGAGCGCCATAAAAACGTTCAATTAGAGTATTTTTGTAGTGTTGCGACAACCCTCTTCTCCTTCCATCCTATGACAAAACTAGAGTGCTGGAAAGACCTTCACATAGTGTTGTCTTAGAGTTGCAACTAATCTCTTGTCTTGCCATCTAGTGACACTACTAGAGTGCTGCAAACACCTTCCATTAGAATGTTACATTGGGGTTGCAACTACCCTCTCTTCCCATCATGTGACACTAGGATAGTGCTGCAAAGACCTTCAATTTGAATGTTGTATTGGGGTTGCAACTACCCTCTTTTCTTGTCATTTCATGACACAACTAGAGAGTGCTAAAAAGACATTCAATTAGAGTGTTGTAGTAGGGTTGCAACTACCCTACTAGAGAGTGCTAAAAAAGATCTTCTCTTGTCATCTAACAACAATATTAGAGTGTTGCAAAGACCTTCAATGAGAGTGTTGTAGTAGGGATGAAATTACCTTATACTCTTGTCATCTAACAATAATACTAGAGTACTGCTAAGACCTACAATTAGAGTTTTATATTAGGGTTGTAACTGCCCTCTAATTTTGTCGTCTAGTGATACTAGTAGAGTGCTGCAAAGACCTTCAATTAGAGTGTTGTCTTAGGGTTGCAACTACCCTCTTCCTTTGTCATCTGGCGACACTAATAGAGTGTTGCAAAGACCTTCAATTAGAGTTGCAACTACACTGTTCTCTTGCCATCTAATGACACAACTAGAGAGTGCAGAAAGACCTTCAATTAGAGTGTTGTAGTAGGGTTGCAACTAATCTCTTCTCTTGCCATTTGGCGATAGTACTAGACTGCTGCAAAGACCTTCAAATAGAGTGTTGTATTAGTGTTTCAACTACCCACATCTCTTGCCTTCTAATGACACAACTAAACAGTTCTACAAAGACCTTCAATGAGAGTGTTGTAGTAGGGTTCCAACTACCCTCTACTATTGTCATCTAACAACAATACTAGAGTGCTGCTAAACCTTCGATTACAGTGCTGAATTAAGGTTGCAACTACCATCTTCTCTTGCTATTCAACGACTCAACTAGAGGGTTGCAAAGACCTTCAATTAAAGTGTTGTCTTAGGGTTGCTACTACCCTCTTTCTTTGTCATCTGGCGACACAACTAGAGGGCTGCAAAGACCTTCAATTAAAGTGTCGTATTAAGGTTGCAACTACCCTCTTTTCTTGCCATCTAATGACACAACTCGAGAGCGCTGTAAAGATATTCAATTAGAGTGTTGTGGTAGGGTTGCAACAACCCTCTTCTATTGCCATATAACGACACAACTAGAGAGTGTTGCAAAGACCTTCAATCATAGTGTTGTAGTTGGGTTGCAAACTACCCTCTTCTATTGCCATCTAACAAGACAATTAGAGAGTGTTGCAAAAACCTTCAATTAGAGTGTTGCAGTTGGGTTGCAACTACTTTATTATCTTGCTAGGTAACAACAATACTAGACTACTGCAAAGACCTTCGATTCGTGTTGTATTGGGGTTGCAACTACCATCTTATGTTGCCATTTGACGACTCGACTAGAGAGCTGAAAGACCTTCAATTAGAGTGTTGTAGTAGGGTTGCAACTAACCTCTTCTCTTGCCATTTGGTGATAGTACTAGACTGCCGTAAAGACCTTCAATTATAGTGTTGTATTAGTCTTGCAACTACCCACTTCACTTGCCATCTAATGACTTTCAAGTAGAGTGTTTAGTAGGGTAGCAACTACCCTCTACTCTTGTCATCTAACAACAATAGTAGAGTCCGGCTAAGACCTTCGATTACAGTGCTGCATTAGGGTTGCAACTACCATCTTCTCTTGCTATTTAACGACTCAACTAGAGTGCTGCAAAGACTTTCAATTAGAGTGTTGTATTAGGGTTGTAACTACCATCTACTTTTGCCGTCTAGCGATACCACTAGAGTGCTGCGAAGACCTTCAGTTAGAGTGTTGTCTTAGGGTTGCTACTACCCTCTTCCTTTGTCATCTAGCGACACTACTAGAGTGCTGCAAAAACCTTCAATTAAAGTGTTGTATTAGTGTTGCAACTACCCTCTTCTCTTGCCATCTAGTGACACAACTAGAGAGTGATGTAAAGACCTACAATTAGAGTGTTGTTGTAGGGTTGCAACTACCCTCTTCTATTGCCATCTAACGACACAACTAGAGAGTGTTGTACTGGGGTTGCAACAACCATCTTCTATTGCCATTTGACGACTCGACTAGAGTGTTGAAAGACCTTCAATTAGAGTGTTTTAGTATAGGGTTTCAACTACCCTCTTCTCATTTCATCTGATGACACAACTAGAGTGATGCAAAGAACTTCAAACAGAGCGTTGTCTTAGGGATGCAACTAACCTCTTCTCTTGCCATTTGGCGATAGTACTAGACTGCCGAAAAAGACCATCAATTAGAGTGTTGTATTAGTGTTGCAACTACCCCTCTTCTCTTGCCATATAATGACACAACTAGAGAGTGCTGCTAAGACCTTCAATTAGAGTATTGTAATAGGGTTGCAACTACCATCTTCTCTTGCTATTTAACGACTCAACTAGAGTGTTTCAAAGACCTTCCATTAGATTGTTGTTTAGGGTTGTAACTACCCTCTACTTTTGCTGTCTCGCGATACTACTAGAGGCAAAGACCATCAATTAGAGTGTTGTCTTAGGGTTGCAACTACCCTCTTCCTTTGTCATCTGGCGACACTACTAGAGTACTGCAAAGACCTTCAATTAAAGTGTCATATTAGGGTTGCAACTACCCTCTTCTCTTGCCCTCTACAACTAGAGAGCGCTGTAAAGACCTTCAATTAGAGTGTTGTAGTAGGGCTGCAACTACCCTCTTCTATTGCCATCTAACGACACAACTAGAGAGTGTTGTATTGGGGTTGCAACAACCATCTTCTGTTGCCATTTGACGACTCGACTAGAGTGTTGAAAGACCTTCAATTAGAGTTTTTTTTGTATAGGGTTTCAACTACCCTCTTCTCATTCCATTTGTTGACACAACTTGAGTGCGGCAAAGGTCTTCAAACAAAGTGTTGTCTTAGGGTTGCAACTAACCTCTTCTCTTGTCATTTGGCGATAGTACTAGACTGCCGCAAAGACCTTCAATTAGAGTGTTGTATTAGTGTTGCAACTTCCTACTTCTCTTGCCATCTAATGACACAACTAGAGAGTGCTACAAAGACCTTCAATTAGAGTGTTGTATTATGGTTCTTACTACCCTCTAATTTTGCCGTCTAGCGATACCACTAGATTGTTGCTAAGACCTTCGATTACAGTGTCGTATTATGGTTGCAACTACCATCTTCTCTTGCTATTTAACGACTCAACTAGAGTGCTCCAAAGACCTTCAATTACAGTGTTGTAATAGGGTTGTAACTACCTTCTACTTTTGCCGTCTAGCGATACTACTAGAGTGCTACAAAAACCTTCAACTACCCACTTCTCATTCCATCTATAGACACAACTATGGTGCTGCAAAGACCTTTAATTAGAGTGTTGTCCTAGGGTTGCAACTACCATCTTCTATTTCTATTTGGCAACAGTAATAGATTGCTGCAAAGACCTTCAATTAGAGTGTTGTATTGTGGTTGCAAGTACCCTCTTCTCTTGCCATCATATGACACTACTATAGTGCTGCAAAGACCTTCAATTAGTATGTTGTATTGGGGTTGCAACTACCGTCTTCTTTTGCCATCTAATGACACAACTAGAGAGTCCTAAAAAGTCCTTCAAGTAGAGTGTTGTTAGTAGGGTTGCAACTACCATTTTCTCTTGCTATTTAACGACTCAACTAGAGTGCTGCAAAGACCTTCAATTAGAATGTTGTATTAGGGTTGTAACTACCCTCTACTTTTGTTGTCTGGCGATACTACTAGTGTTGCAAAGACAAGAGTGTTGTCTTAGGGTTGCAACTACCCTCTTCCTTTGTCATATAGCGACACTACTAGGGCTGCAAATACCTTGTGTTAAAGTGTCGTATTAGGGTTGCAACTACCCTCTTCTCTTGCCATCTAATGACAAAACTAAAGAGCCTTGTAAAGACCTTCAATTGGAGTGTTGTTGTAGAGTTGCAACTACCCTCTACTATTGCCATGTAACGACACAACTAGAGAGTGTTGCAAAGACCTTCAATGAGAGTGTTGTAGTTGGGTTACAACTACCATATTATCTTGCCATGTAACAACCATACTAGACTGCTGCAAAGACCTTCGATTAGAGTGTTGCATTGGGGTTGCCACTACCATCTTCTGTTGCCATTTGACGACTCGACTAGAGTGCTGAAAGACCTTCAAATAGAGTGTTGTAGTAGGGTTGCAACTACCCTCTTCTATTGCCATCTAACGACACCACTAGAGAGTGTTGTATTGGGGTTGCAACAACCATCTTCTCTTGCCATTTGATGACTCGACTAGAGTGTTGAAAGACCTTCAATTAGAGTGTTTTAGTATAGGGTTTCAACTACCCTCTACTTATTCCATCTGATGACACAACTAGAGTCCTGCAAAGAACTTCAAACAGAGTGTTGTATTAGGATTGTAACTACCCTCTACTTTTGCCGTCTAGCGATACTACTAGAGTGATGCAAAGACCTTCAATTAAAGTGTCGTATTATGGTTGCAACTACCCTCTTTTCTTGCCATCTAATGACACAACTCGAGAGCGCTATAAAGACATTCAATTAGAGTATTGTAGTAGGGTTGCAACTACCCTATTCTATTGCCATCTAACGACACAACTAGGGAGTGTTGCAAAGACCTTCAATTAGAGTGTTGTAGTTGGGTTGCAAACAACCCTTTTCTATTACCATCTAACGACACAACTAGGGAGTGTTGCAAAGACCTTCAATTAGAGTGTTGTAGTTGGGTTGCAAACAACCCTTTTCTATTACCATCTAACGACACAACTAGAGAGTGTTGCAAAGACCTTCAATCAGAGTGTTGTAGTTGGGTTACAACTACAATCTTATGTTGCCATTTGACGACTCGACTAGAGAGCTGAAAGACCTTCAATTAGAGTGTTGTAGTAGGGTTGCAACTAACCTTCTCTTGCCATTTGGCGATAGTATTAGACTGCCGCAAAGAACTTCAATTAGAGTGTTGTATTAGTGTTGCAACTACCCACTTTTCTTGCCATCTAATGACACAACTAGAGAGTGCTAAAAAAGACTTTGAAGTAGATTGTTGTAGTTGGGTTGCAACTACCCTCTCTACTCTTGTCATCTAACAACAATACTAGAGTGCTGGTAAAAGACCTTTGATTAGAGTGCTGCATTAGGGTTGCAACTACCATCTTCTCATGGTATTTAACGACTCAACTAGAGTGCTGCAAAGACCTTCCATTAAAGTGTTGTAATAGGGTTGTAACTACACCTACTTTTGCTGTCTAGCGATACTACTAGAGTGGTACAAAAACCATCAACTAGAGTGTTGTCTTAGGGTTGCAACTACCCTCTTCCTTTGTTGTCTGGCGACACTACTAGAGTGATGTAAACACCTTCAATTAAAGTGTCGTATTAGGGTTGCAACTACCCTCTTCTCTTGCCCTCTAATGACACAACTAGAGAGCGCTGTAAAGACCTTCAATTAGAGTGTTGTAGTAGGGTTGCAACTACCATATTCTATTGCCATCTAACGACACAACTAGAGAGTGTTGTATTGGCGTTGCAACAACCATCTTCTGTTGGCATTTGACGACTCGACTAGAGTGTTGAAAGACCTTCAATTAGAGTGTTTTAGTATAGGGTTTCAACTACCCTCTTCTCATTCCATCTGATGACACAACTAGAGTGCTGAAAGACCTTCAATTAGAGTGTTTTAGTATAGGGTTTCAACTACCCTCTTCTCATTCCATCTGATGACACAAGTAGAGTGCTGCAAATACCTTCAAACAGTCTGTTGTCGTAGGGTTGCAACTACCCTCTTCCTTTGTCATCTGCGACACTACTAGAGTGCTACAAATACCTTCCATTAAAGTGTCGTATTAGGGTTGCAACTACCCTCTTCTGTTGCCATGCAACGACACAACTAGAAAGTGTTGCAAAGACCTTCAATTAGAGTGCTGTATTGGTGTTGCAACTACCATCTTCTGTTGCTATTTGACGACTCGACTAGAGTGCTGAAAGACCTTCAGTTAGAGTGTTGTAGTAGGGTTTGCAACTACCCTCTTCTATTGCCATCTAACGACACAACTAGAGAGTGTTGTATTGGGGTTGCAACATCCATCTTCTATAGCCAGTTGACGACTTGACTAGAGTGTTGATTAGAGTGTTTTAGAATAGGGTTTCGACTACGCTCTTCTCATTCCATCTGATGACACAACTTGAGTGCTGCAAAGACCTTCAATTAGAGTGTTGTCTTAGGGTTGCAACTACCCTCTTCCTTTGTCATCTAGCGACACTATTGGAGTGCTGCAAAGACCTTCAATTAAAGTGTCGTATTAGGGTTGGAACGACCATCTTTTCTTGCCATCTAAGAGAGCGCTGTAAAGACCTTCGATTAGAGTGTTGTAGTAGGGTTGCAACTACCCTCATCTATTGCCATACAACGACAGTACTAGAGAGTGTTGAAAAGACCTTCAATTAGAGTGTTGTATTTGAGTTGCAACTACCCTATTATCTTGCTATGTAACAACAATACTAGACTGCTGCAAAGACCTTCCATTAGAGTGCTGTTTTGGGGTTGCAACTACCATCTTCTGTTGACATTTGACGACTCGACTAGAGTGATGAAACACCTTCAATTAGAGTGTTGTAGTGGGGTTGCAACTACCCTCTTCTCATGCCATTTGGTGATAGTACTGGACTGCCGCAAAGACCTTCAATTAGAGTGTTCTATTAGTGTTGCAACATCCTACTTCTCTTGCCATCTAATGACACAACTAGAGAGTGCTGCAAAGACCTTCAATTAGAGTGTTGTATTAGGGTTGTTACTACCCTCTACTTTTGCCGTCTAGCGAATCCACAAGAGTGTTGCTAAGACCTTCCATTACAGTGCTGCAGTAGGGTTGCAACTACCATCTACTCTTGCTATTTAATGACTCAACTAGAGTGCTACAAAGACCTTCAATTTGAGTGTTGTAATAGGGTTGTAACTACCTTTTACTTTTGCTGTCTAGCGATACTACTAGAGTGCTACAAAAACCTTCAACTAGAGTGTTGCCTTAGGGTTGCAACTACCCTCTTCTCTTGCCCTCTAATGACACAACGAGAGAGCGCTGTAAAGACCTTCAATTGGTGTGTTGTAGTAGGGTTGCAACTACCCTATTCTATTGCCATCTAACGACACAACTAGGGAATGTTGTATTGGCGTTGCAACAACCATCTTTTGTTGGTATTTGACGACTCGACTAGAGTGTTGAAAGACCTTCAATTAGAGTGTTTTAGTATAGGGTTTCAACTACTCTCTTCTCATTCCATCTGATGACACAACTAGAGTGCTGCAAATACCTTCAAACATAGTGTTGTATTAGGGTTGTAACTACCCTCTACTTTTGCCGTGTAGCAATACTACTAGAGTGATGCAAAGACCTTCAATTAACGTGTCGTATAATGGTTGCAACTATCCTCATCTCTTGCCTTCCAATGACACAACTCAAGAGCGTTGTAAAGACATTCAAATAGAGTATTGTAGTAGGGTTGCAACTACCCTCTTCTATTGCCATCTAACGACACAACTAGAGAGTGTCGCAAAGACCTTCAATCAAAGAGTTGTAGTTGGGTTGCAAACTACCATCTTCTATTGCCATCTAACGACACTACTTGAGAGTGTTGCAAAGACCTTCTATTAGAGTGTTGTAGTTGGGTTGCAACTACAATCTTATGTTGCCATTTGACGACTCGACTAGAGAGCTGAAAGACCTTCAATTAGAGTGTTGTAGTAAGGTTGCAACTAACCTCCTCTTGCCATTTGGCGATAGTATTAGACTGCCGCAAAGAACTTCAATTAGAGTGTTGTATTAGTGCTGCAACTACCCACTTTTCTTGCCATCTAATGACACAACTAGAGAGTGCTAAAAAAGATTGAAGTAGATTGTTGTAGTTGGGTTGCAACTACCCTCTACTCTTGTCATCTAACAACAATACTAGAGTGCTGGTAAAAGACCTTTGATTAGAGTGCTGCATTAGGGTTGCAAGTACCATTTTCTCTTGCTATTTAACGACTCAACTAGAGTGCTGCAAAGACCTTCAATTAGAATGTTGTATTAGGGTTGTAACTACCCTCTACTTTTGTTGTCTGGCGATACTACTAGTGTTGCAAAGACAAGAGTGTTGTCTTAGGGTTGCAACTACCCTCTTCATTTGTCATCTAGCGACACTACTAGGGCTGCAAATACCTTGAATTAAAATGTCGTATTAGGGTTGCAACTACCCTCTTCTCTTGCCATCTAATGACACAACTAAAGAGCCTTGTAAAGACCTTCAATTGGAGTGTTGTTGTAGAGTTGCAACTACCCTCTACTATTGCCATGTAACGACACAACTAGAGAGTGTTGCAAAGACCTTCAATGAGAGTGTTGTAGTTGGGTTACAACTACCATATTATCTTGCCATGTAACAACCATACTAGACTGCTGCAAAGACCTTCGATTAGAGTGTTGCATTGGGGTTGCCACTACCATCTTCTGTTGCCATTTGACGACTCGACTAGAGTGCTGAAAGACCTTCAAATAGAGTGTTGTAGTAGGGTTGCAACTACCCTCTTCTATTGCCATCTAACGACACCACTAGAGAGTGTTGTATTGGGGTTGCAACAACCATCTTCTCTTGCCATTTGATGACTCGACTAGAGTGTTGAAAGACCTTCAATTAGAGTGTTTTAGTATAGGGTTTCAACTACCCTCTTCTCATTCCATCTGATGACACAACAAGAGTGCTGCAAAGACTTCAAACAGAGTGTTGTATTATGATTGTAACTACCCTCTACTTTTGCCGTCTAGCGATACTACTAGAGTGATGCAAAGACCTTCAATTAAAGTGTCGTATTATGGTTGCAACTACCCTCTTTTCTTGCCATCTAATGACACAACTCGAGAGCGCTATAAAGACATTCAATTAGAGTATTGTAGTAGGGTTGCAACTACCCTATTCTATTGCCATCTAACGACACAACTAGGGAGTGTTGCAAAGACCTTCAATTAGAGTGTTGTAGTTGGGTGGCAAACAACCCTATTCTATTGCCATCTAACGACACAACTTGGGAGTGTTGCAAAGACCTTCAATTAGAGTGTTGTAGTTGGGTTGCAAACAACCCTTTTCTATTACCATCTAACGACACAACTAGAGAGTGTTGCAAAGACCTTCAATTAGAGTGTTGTAGTTGGGTTACAACTACAATCTTATGTTGCCATTTGACGACTCGACTAGAGAGCTGAAAGGTCTTCCATTAGAGTGTTGTAGTAGGGTTGCAACTAACCTTCTCTTGCCATTTGGCGATAGTATTAGACTGCCGCAAAGAACTTCAATTGGAGTGTTGCAACTACCCACTTTTCTTGCCATCTAATGACACAACTAGATATTGCTAAAAAAGACTTTGAAGTAGATTGTTGTAGTTGGGTTGCATCTACCCTCT
The DNA here is from genome assembly GCA_011114355.1 of Carex littledalei. NCBI lineage: Eukaryota > Viridiplantae > Streptophyta > Magnoliopsida > Poales > Cyperaceae > Carex > Carex littledalei. Next base: position 4,990,495 of record CM022085.1, on the reverse strand, counting down.
ACTCTTGTCATCCAACAACAATACTAGAGTGCTGGTAAAAAGACCTTTTATTAGTGTGCTGCATTAGGGTTGCAACTACCATCTTCTCATGGTATTTAACGACTCAACTAGAGTGCTGCAAAGACCTTCCATTAAAGTGTTGTAATAGGGTTGTAACTACACCTACTTTTGCTGTCTAGCGATACTACTAGAGTGGTACAAAAACCATCAACTAGAGTGTTGTCTTAGGGTTGCAACTACCCTCTTCCTTTGTTGTTTGGCGATACTACTAGAGTGCTGTAAACACCATCAATTAAAGTGTCGTATTAGAGTTGCAACTACCCTCTTCTCTTGCCCTCTAATGACACAACTAGAGAGCGCTGTAAAGACCTTCAAACAGTCTGTTGTCGTAGGGTTGCAACTACCCTCTTCCTTTGTCATCTGCGACACTACTAAAGTGTCGTAGGGTTACAAATACCTTCCATTAAAGTGTCGTATTACAGTTGCAACTACCCTCTTCTATTGCCATGTAACGACACAACTAGAGAGTGTTGCAAAAACCTTCAATTAGAGTGCTGTAATGGTGTTGCAACTACCATCTTCTGTTGCTATTTGACGACTCGACTAGAGTACTGAAAGACCTTCAATTAGAGTGTTGTAGTTGGGTTTGCAACTACCCTCTTCTATTGCCATCTAACGACACAACAAGAGAGTGTTGTATTGGGGCTGCAACAACCATCTTCTATTGCCAGTTGACAACTCGACTAGAGTGTTGATTAGAGTGTTTTAGAATAAGGTTTCGACTACGCTCTTCTCATTCCATCTGATGAGACAACTTGAGTGCTGCAAAGACCTTCAATTAGAGTGTTGTCTTAGGGTTGCAACTACCCTCTTCTTTTGTCATCTAGCGACACTATTAGAGTGTTGCAAAGACCTTTAATTTAAGTGTCGTATTAGAGTTGTAAAGACCTTTGTCATCTAGCGAACTACCATCCTTTCTTGCCATCTAAGAGAGCGCTGTAAAGACCTTCGATTAGAGTGTTGTAGTAGGGTTGCAACTACCCTCATCTATTGCCATATAACGACATCTATTAGAGTGTTGTAGTAGGGTTGCAACTACCTTCAATGAGAGTGTTGTATTTGAGTTGCAACTACCCTATTATCTTGCTATGTAACAACAATACTAGACTGCTGCAAAGACCTTCCATTAGAGTGCTGTTTTGGGGTTGCAACTGCCATCTTCTGTTGACATTTGACGACTCGACTAGAGTGAACACCTTCAATTAGAATGTTGTAGTGGGGTTGCAACTTCCCTCTTCTCATTCCATTTGATGACACAACTAGAGTGGTGCAAAGACCTTCAAACAGAGTGTTGTCTTAGGGTTGCAACTAACCTCTTCTCTTGCCATTTGGTGATAGTACTTGACTGCCGCAAAGACCTTCAATTAGAGTGTTCTATTAGTGTTGCAACTTCCTACTTCTCTTGCCATCTAATGACACAACTAGAGAGTGCTGCTGAGACCTTCAATTAGAGTGTTGTATTAGGGTTGTTACTACCCTCTACTTTTGCCGTCTAGCGATACCACAAGAGTGTTGCTAAGACCTTCCATTACAGTGTTGCAATAGGGTTGCAACTACCATCTTCTCTTGCTATTTAACGACACAACTAGAGTGCTACAAAGACCTTCAATTTGAGTGTTGTAATAGGGTTGTAACTACCTTCTACTTTTGCCGTCTAGCGATACTGCTAGAGTGCTACAAAAACCTTCAACTAGAGTATTGTCTTAGGGTTGCAACTACCATCTTCCTTCGTTATCTGGAGACACTACTAGAGGGCTGCAAAGACCTTCACTAAAAGTGTGGTATTAAGGTTGCAACTACCCTCTTCTCTTGCCCTCTAATGACACAACGAGAGAGCGCTGTAAAGACCTTCAATTGGTGTGTTGTAGTAGGGTTGCAACTACCCTATTCTATTGCCATCTAACGACACAACTAGAGAGTGTTGTATTGGCGTTGCAACAACCATCTTCTGTTGGTATTCGACGACTCGACTAGAGTGTTGAAAGACCTTCAATTAGAGTGTTTTAGTATAGGGTTTCAACTACCCTCTTCTCATTCCATCTGATGACACAACTAGAGTGCTGCAAATACCTTCAAACATAGTGTTGTATTAGGGTTGTAACTGCCCTCTACTTTTGCCGCGTAGCAATGCTACTAGAGTGATGAAAAGACCTTCAATTAACGTGTCGTATAATGGTTGCAACTACCCTCTACTCTTGCCTTCTAATGACACAACTCAAGAGCGCTGTAAAGACATTCAACTAGAGTATTGTAGTAGGGTTGCAACTACTCTCTTCTATTGCCATCTAACGACACAACTAGAGAGTGTTGCAAAAGACCTTCAATCAAAGACTTGTAGTTGGGTTGCAAACTACCATCTTCTATTGCCATCTAACGACACTACTTGAGAGTGTTGCAAAGACCTTCTATTAGAGTGTTGTAGTTGGGTTGCAACTACAATCTTATGTTGCCATTTGACGACTCGACTAGAGAGCTGAAAGACCTTCAATTAGAGTGTTGTAGTAAGGTTGCAACTAACCTCCTCTTGCCATTTGGCGATAGTATTAGACTGCCGCAAAGAACTTCAATTAGAGTGTTGTATTAGTGCTGCAACTACCCACTTTTCTTGCCATCTAATGACACAACTAGAGAGTGCTAAAAAAGATTGAAGTAGATTGTTGTAGTTGGGTTGCAACTACCCTCTACTCTTGTCATCTAACAACCATACTAGAGTGCTGGTAAAAGACCTTTGATTAGAGTGCTGCATTAGGGTTGCAACTACCATCTTCTCATGGTATTTAGAGTGCTGCAAAGACCTTCCTTTAAAGTGTTGTAATAGGGTTGTAACTACACTCTACTTTTGCCGTCTAGCGATACTACTAAAGTGCTACAAAAACCATCAACTACACTCTACTTCTGGCGACACTGCTAGAGTGCTGCAATCACCTTCAATTAAAGTGTCGTATTAGGGTTGCAACTACCCTCTTCTCTTGCTCTCTAATGACACAACTAGAGAGCGCTGTAAAGACCTTCAATTAGAGTGTTGTAGTAGGGTTGCAACTACCATATTCTATTGCCATCTAACGACACAACTAGAGAGTGTTTTATTTGCGTTGCAACAACCATCTTCTGTGCGCATTTGACGACTCGAATAGAGTGTTGATAGACCTTCAAATAGAGTGTTTTAGTATAGGGTTTCAACTACCCTCTTCTCATTCCATCTCATGACACAACTAGAGTGCTGCAAAGACCTTCAAACAGAGTGTTGCATTAGGATTGCAACTACCTTATACTTTTGCCGTCTAGCGATACAACTAGAGTGCTGCAAAGACCGTCAGTTAGAGCGTTGTCTTAGGGATGCTACCACCCTGTTCCTTTGTCATCTGGCGACACTACTAGAGTGCTGCAAAGACCTTCAATTAAAGTGTCGTATCAGGGTTGCAACTACCCTATTCTCTTGCTATTTAACGACCCAACTAGAGTGCTGCAAAGACCTTCAATTAGAGTGTTGTATTAGGGTTGTAACTACTTTTACCGTCTAGCGATACCACTAGAGTGCTACTAAGCCCTTCGATTACAGTGCTGCATTAGTGTTGCAACTACCATCTTCTCTTGCTATTTAACGACTCAACTAGAGTGCTGCAAAGACCTTCAATTAGATTGTTGTATTAGGGTTGTAACTACCCTCTACTTTTGCCGTCTAGCGATACCACTAGAGTGCTGCGAAGACATTCAGTGAGAGTGCTGAAAGACCTTCAATTAGAGTGTTGTAGTAGGGTTGCAACAACCATCTTCTATTGCCATCTAACGACAGCACTAAAGAGTGTTGTATTGGGGTTGCAACAACCATCTTCTATTGCCATTTGACGACTCGACTAGAGCGTTGAAAGACCTTCAATTAGAGTTTTTTTAGTATAGGGTTTCAACTACCCTCTTCTCATTCCATTTGTTGACACAACTTGATTGCGGCAAAGGTCTTCAAACAAAGTGTTGTCTTAGGGTTGCAACTAACCTCTTCTCTTGCCATTTGGCGATAGTACTAAACTGCCGCAAAGACCTTCAATTAGAGTGTTGTATTAGAGTTGCAACTTCCTACTTCTCTTGCCAGCTAATGACACAACTAGAGAGTGCTACAAAGACCTTCAATTAGAGTGTTGTATTATAGTTGTCACTACCCTCTACTTTTGCCGTCTAGCGATACCACTAGAGTGTTGCTAAGACCTTCGATTAAAGTGTCGTATTATGGTTGCAACTATCTTCTCTTGCTATTTAACGACTCAACTAGAGTGCTACAAAGACCTTCAATTACAGTGTTGTAATAGGGTTGTAACTACCTTCTACTTTTGCCGTCTAGCGATACTACTAGTGTGCTACAAAAACCTTCAACTACCCACTTCTCATTCCATCTATAGACACAACTATGGTGCTGCAAAGACCTTCAATCAGAGTGTTGTCCTAGGATTGCAACTTCTAACTACCCTCTTCTATTTCTATTTGGCAACAGTAATAGATTGCTGCAAAGACCTTCAATTAGAGTATTGTATTGTGGTTGCAAGTACCCTCTTCTCTTGCCATCATATGAGACTACTATAGTGCTGCAAAGACCTTCAAATAGTATGTTGTACTGGGGTTGCAACTACCGTCTTCTTTTGCCATCTAATGACACAACTAGAGAGTCCTAAAAAGTCCTTCAAGTAGAGTGTTGTTAGTAGGGTTGCAACTACCCTCATCTATTGCCATATAACGACAGTACTAGAGAGTGTTGAAAAGACCTTCAATGAGAGTGTTGTATTTGAGTTGCAACTACCCTATTATCTTGCTATGTAACAACAATACTAGACTGCTGCAAAGACCTTCGATTAGAGTGCTGTATTGGGGTTGCAACTGCCATCTTCTGTTGACATTTGACGACTCTACTAGAGTGCTGAAAGACCTTCAATTAGAGTGTTGTAGTGGGGTTGCAACTACCCTCTTCTCATTCCATTTGATGACACAACTAGAGTGCTGCAAAGACCTTCAAACAGAGTGTTGTCTTAGGGTTGCAACTAACCTCTTCTTTTACCATTTGACGATAGTACTAGACAGCCGCAAAGACCTTCAATTAGAGTGTTCTATTAGTGTTGCAACTTCCTACTTCTCTTGCCATCTAATGACACAACTAGAGAGTGCTGCTGAGACCTTCAATTAGAGTGTTGTATTAGGGTTGTTACTACCCTCTACTTTTGCCGTCTAGCGATACCACAAGAGTGTTGCTAAGACCTTCCATTACAGTGTTGCAATAGGGTTGCAACTACCATCTTCTCTTGCTATTTAACGACACAACTAGAGTGCTACAAAGACCTTCAATTTGAGTGTTGTAATAGGGTTGTAACTACCTTCTACTTTTGCCGTCTAGCGATACTGCTAGAGTGCTACAAAAACCTTCAACTAGAGTATTGTCTTAGGGTTGCAACTACCATCTTCCTTCGTTATCTGGAGACACTACTAGAGGGCTGCAAAGACCTTCACTAAAAGTGTGGTATTAAGGTTGCAACTACCCTCTTCTCTTGTCCTCTAATGACACAACTAGAGAGCGCTGTAAAGACCTTCAATTAGAGTGTTGTAGTAGGGTTGCAACTACCATATTCTATTGCCATCTAACGACACAACTAGAGAGTGTTTTATTTGCGTTGCAACAACCATCTTCTGTTGGTATTCGACGACTCGACTAGAGTGTTGAAAGACCTTCAATTAGAGTGTTTTAGTATAGGGTTTCAACTACCCTCTTCTCATTCCATCTGATGACACAACTAGAGTGCTGCAAATACCTTCAAACATAGTGTTGTATTAGGGTTGTAACTGCCCTCTACTTTTGCCGCGTAGCAATGCTACTAGAGTGATGAAAAGACCTTCAATTAACGTGTCGTATAATGGTTGCAACTACCCTCTACTCTTGCCTTCTAATGACACAACTCAAGAGCGCTGTAAAGACATTCAACTAGAGTATTGTAGTAGGGTTGCAACTACTCTCTTCTATTGCCATCTAACGACACAACTAGAGAGTGTTGCAAAAGACCTTCAATCAAAGACTTGTAGTTGGGTTGCAAACTACCATCTTCTATTGCCATCTAACGACACTACTTGAGAGTGTTGCAAAGACCTTCTATTAGAGTGTTGTAGTTGGGTTGCAACTACAATCTTATGTTGCCATTTGACGACTCGACTAGAGAGCTGAAAGACCTTCAATTAGAGTGTTGTAGTAAGGTTGCAACTAACCTCCTCTTGCCATTTGGCGATAGTATTAGACTGCCGCAAAGAACTTCAATTAGAGTGTTGTATGAGTGCTGCAATTACCCACTTTTCTTGCCATCTAATGACACAACTAGAGAGTGCTAAAAAAGATTGAAGTAGATTGTTGTAGTTGGGTTGGAACTACCCTCTACTCTTGTCATCTAACAACAATACTAGAGTGCTGGTAATGCTGGTAAAAGACCTTTGATTAGAGTGCTGCATTAGGGTTGCAGCTACCATCTTCTCATGGTATTTAACGACTCAACTAGAGTGCTGCAAAGACCTTCCTTTAAAGTGTTGTAATAGGGTTGTAACTACACTCTACTTTTGCCGTCTAGCGATACTACCAGAGTGCTACAAAAACCTTCAACTAGAGTGTTGTCTTAGGGTTGCAACTACCCTCTTCCTTTGTTGTCTGGCGACACTACTAGAGTGCTGCAAACACCTTCAATTAAAGTGCCGTATTAGGGTTGCAACTACCCTCTTCTCTTGCCCTCTAATGACACAACTAGAGAGCGCTGTAAAGACCTTCAATTAGAGTGTTGTAGTAGGGTTGCAACTACCATATTCTATTGCCATCTAACGACACAACTAGAGAGTGTTGTATTGGCATTGCAACAACCGTCTTCTGTTGGCATTTGACGACTTAGAGTGTTGAAAGACCTTCAATTAGAGTGTTTTAGTATAGGGTTTCAACTACCCTCTTCTCATTCCATCTGATGACACAACTAGAGTGCTGCAAAGACCTTCGAACAGAGTATTATAGGGTTGTAACTACCCTCTACTTTTGTCGTCTAGTGAAACTACTAGAGTGATGCAAAGACCTTCAATTAACGTGTCGTATTATAGTTGCAACTACCTTCTTATCTTGCCATCTAATGACACAACTCGAGAGCGCTGTAAAGACATTCAATTAGAGTTTTGTAGTTGGGTTGCAACTGCCCTATTCTCTTGCCCTCTAATGACACAACTAGAGAGCGTTGTAAAGACCTTCAATTAGAGTGTTTTAGTATAGGGTTTCAACTACCCTCTTCTCATTCCATCTGATGACACAACCAGAGTGCTGCAAATACCTTCAAACAGACTGTTGCATTAGGATTGTAACTACCCTCTACTTTTGCATTCGAGCGATACCACTAGAGTGCTGCAAAGACCTTCAGTTAGAGCATTGTCTTAGGGGTGCGTGCTACTACCCTGTTCCTTTGTCATCTGGCGACACTACTAGAGTGTTGCAAAGACCTTCAATTAAAGTGTCGTATTAGGGTTGCAACTACCCTATTCTGTTGCTATTTAACGACTCAACTAGAGTGCTGCAAATACCTTCAAACAGAGTGTTGTCTTAGGGTTGAAACTAACCACTTATATTGCCATTTGGCGATAGTACAAGAATGTTGTAAAGACCTTAAATTAGAGTGTTGTATTAGTGTTGCAACTACCCACTTCTCTTTCCATCTAATGACACAACTAGAGAGTGCTACAAAGACCTTCAATGCGAGTGTTGTAGTCGGGTTGCAACTACCCTCTACTCATGTCATATAACAACAATACTAGAGTGCTGCTAAGACCTTCGATTAGAGTGCTGCATTAGGGTTGCAACTACCATCTTCACTTGTTATTTAACGACTCAACTAGAGTGCTACAAAGACCTTCAATTAGAGTGTTGTTTTAGGGTTGTAACTACTCTCTAATTTTTCCATCTAGAGATACTACTACTAGAGTGCTGCAAAGACCTTCAATTAAAGTGTCTTATTATGGTTGCAAGTACCCTCTTCTCTTGCCATCTAATGACACAACTTGAGAGCGATGTAAAGACCTTCAATTAGAGTATTGTAGTAGGGTTGCAACTACCTTCTTCAATTGCCATCTACTAACTACACAACTAGGCAGTGTTGTATTGGGGTTGCAACTACCATCTTTTGTTGCCATTTGGCAACTCGACTAGAGTGCTGAAAGACCTTCAATTAAAGTATAGGGTTTCAACTACCCTCTTTTCTTTCCAACTGATGACACAACTAAAGTTCTGCAAAGACTTTCAAACAAAGTGTTGTCTTAGGATTGCAACTACTCTCTTCTCTTGCCATCTAATGACACAACTAGAGAACACAGTAAAGACCTTCAATTAGAGTGTTGTAGTTGGGTTGCAACTACCCTCTTCTATTGCCATGTAATGACACAACTAGAGAGTGTTGCAAACACTTTCAATTAAAGTGTTGTAGTTGGGTTGCAACTACCCTATTACCTTGACATGTAACAACCATACTAAACTGCTGCAAAGACCTTCGATTAGAGTGCTGCAAAGACTTTCGATTAGGGTTGCAACTACCATCTATTGTTGCCATTTGACGACTCGACTAGAGTGTTGAAAGACCTTCAATTAGAGTGATTTAGCAGGGTTGGAACTACCCTCTTCTCATTCCATCTGATGACACAACTAGAGTGCTGCAAAGACCTTCAAACAGAGCGTTGTCTTAGGGATGCAACTAACCTCATCTCTTGCCATTTGGCGATAGTACTAGACTGCCGAAAAAGACCTTCAATTAGAGTGTTGTATTTTTGTTAGAACTCCCCCTCTTCTCTTGCCATCTAATGACACAACTAGAGAGTGCTGCTAAGACCTTCAATTAGAGTGTTGTAATAGAGTTGCAACTACCCACTTCTTATTCCATCTATAGACACAACTATAGTGCTGCAAAGACCTTCAATCAGAGTGTTGTCTTAGGGTTGCAACTACCCTCTTCTATTTCTATCTGGCAACAGTACTAGCTTGCTACAAAGACCTTCAATGAGAGTGTTGTATTGGAAGTACCCTCTTCTCTTGCCATCATATGACACTACTTTAGTGCTGCAAAGACCTTCAATTAGTATGTTGTATTGGAGGTTGCAACTACCCTGCTCTCTTGCCATCTAATGACACAACTAGAGAGTGCTAAAAAGACTTTCTAGTAGAGTGTTGTAGTAGAGTTGCAACTACCCTCTACTCTAGTCATCTAAGAACAATACTAAAGTGTTGCTAAGACCTTCGATTAGAGTATTGCATTAGGGTTGCAACTACCATCTTCACTTCATATTTAACGACTCAACAAGAGTGTTGTAAAGACCTTCAATAGGGTGTTGTATTAGGGTTGTAACTACCCTCTACTTTTGCCGTCTAGCGATAATACTAGAGTGCTGCAAAGACCTTCTATTAGAGTGTTGTCTTAGGGTTGCAACTACCCTCTTCCTTTGTCATCTGGCAACACTACTAGGGTGCGGCAAAGACCTTCAATTAAAGTATCGTATTAGGGTTGCAACTACCCTCATCTCGTGCCATCTAATCACACAACTAGAGAGCACTGTAAAGACCTTCAATTAGAGTGTTGTAGTAGGGTTGCAACTATCTTCTTCTATTGCCATCTAACTACACAACTGGAGAGTGTTGTATTGGGGTTGCAACTACCATCTTCTGTTACCATTTGACGACTCGACTAGAGTGCTGAAAGACCTTTAATTAGAGTGTTTTAGTATAGGGTTTCAACTACCCTATTCTCATTCCAACTGATGTCACAACTAGAGTGCTGCAAAGACCTTCAAACAGTCTGTTGTCGTAGGGTTGCAACTACCCTCTTCCTTTGTCATCTGTGACACTACTAGAGTGCTACAAATACCTTCCATTAAAGTGTCGTATTAGGGTTTCAACTACCCTCTTCTATTGCCATGTAACGACACAACTAGAGAGTGTTGCAAAAACCTTCAATTAGAGTGCTGTATTGGGGTTGCAACTACCCTCTTCTCTTGCCATTTAATGACTCAATTAGAGTGCTGCAAAGCCCTTCAATCAGAGTGCTTTATTAGGGTTATAACTACCCTCTACTTTTGTCGTCTGACGATACTGCTAGGGTAACGCAAACACCTTCAATTAGAGTGTTGTCTTAGGGTTGCAACTACCCTCTTCTTTTTGCATTTGGCAATAGTACTAGACTGCTGCAAAGTCCCTCAATGAGAGTGTTGTATTGTGGTTGCAACTACCCACTTCTCTTGCCATCTAATGACACAACTAGAGAGTACTACAAGGACCTTCAATGATACTAGACTACTGCAAACACCTTCGATTAGAGTGATGTATTTGGATTGCAACTATCATCTTCTGTTGCCATTTGATGACTCGACTAGAGTGCTCGAAGACCTTCAATTAGGGTGTTGTAGTAGGGTTGCAACTACCATCTTCTCATTCTATCTGATGACACAACTAGAGTGTTGCGAAGACCTTCAAACATAGTGTTGTCTTAGGATTGCAACTAGCCTCTTCTCTTGCCATTTGGCGATAGTACCAGACTGCCGCATAGACCTTCAATTAGAGTGTTGTATTAGGGTTGCAACTACCCCCTTCTCTTGTCATCTAATGACACAACTTGAGAATGCTGCAAAGGCCTCAATTAGAGTGTTGTAGTAGGGTTACAACTACCCTCTTCTCATTTCATCTGATGACACAACAAGAGTGCTGCAAAGACCTTCAAACAAAGTGTTTTCTTTTCAGGTACCTCTTCTCTAGCCATTTGGCGATAGTACTAGACTATTGCAAAGACCTTCAATTAGAGTGTTGTATTAGGGTTAGAACTACCCTCTTCTCTTGCCATCATGCGACACAAGTATAGTGCTGCAAAGACCTTCAATGAGAATGTTGGGTTGGGGTTGCAATTACCCTCTTCTTTTTTCATCTAATGACACAACTAGAGAGTGCTAAAAAGACCTTCAATTAGAGTGTAGTAGTAGGGTTTCAACTACCCTCTTCTCTTGCCATCTAACAACAATATTAAAGTATTGCAAAGACCTTCAATAAGAGTGTTATAGTAGGGTTGCAACTACCTTCTACTCTTGCCATCTAACGACAATAATAGAGTGTCGCTAAGACCTTCGATTAGAGTGCTGCATTATGGTTGTAACTACCATCCTCTTCCTATTTAACGACTGAACTAGAGTGTTACAAAGACCTTCAATTAGAGTGTTGTATTAGGGTTGAAACTACCCTCTACTTTTGCCGTCAAGTGATACTATTAGAGTGCTGCAAAGACCTTCAATTAGAGTGTTGTCTTAGGGTTGCAACGACCTTCTTCCTTTGTCATCTGGCGACACTACTAGAGTGCTGCAAAGACCTTCAATTAAAGTGTCGTATTAGGGTTGCAACTACCCTCTTCTCTTGCCATCTAATGAGACAACTAGAAAGCACTGCAAAGACCTTCAGTTAGACTGTTGTAGTAGGATTGTAACTACCCTCTTCTGTTGTCATATAACGACATAACTTGAGAGTGTTGCTAAGACCTTCAATTAGAGTGTTGTAGTGGGGTTGCAACAACCCTATTATCTTGCCATGTAACAACAATACTAGACTGTTGCAAATATCTTCGATTAGAGTGTTGTATTGGGGTTGCAACTACCATCTTCTGTTGCCATTTGATGACTCGACTAGAGTGCTGAAAAACCTTCAATTAGAGTGTTGTAGTAGGGTTTTAAATACGCTCTTCTCATTCCATCTGATGACACAACTAGAGTACTGCAAAGACCTTCAAACAGAGTGTTGTCTTAGGATTGCAACTAACCTCTACTCTTGCCATTTGGCGATAGTACTAGACTGCCGCAAAGACCTTTAATTAGAGTGTTGTATTAGTGTTGCAACTATCCCTCTTCTCTTGCCATCTAATGACACAACTAGAGAGTGCTGCAAAGACATTTAATTATAGTGTTGTAGTAGGGTTGCAACTACCCTTTTCTCATTCCATCTATAGACACAACTATAGTACTGCAAAGACCTTCAGTCAGAGTGTTATCTTTGGTTTACAACTATCGTTTTGTATTTCCATTTGGCAACAGTACTAGATTGCTGCAAAGACCTTCAATTAGAGTGTTGTATTGTGGTTACAAGTACCCTCTTCTCTTGTATTATATGACACTACTATAGTTCTGCAAAGACCTTCAATTAGTATGTTTTATTGAGGTTGCAACTCCCCTCTCCTCTTATGATCTAATGACACAACTAGAGAGTGCTAAAAAGACCTTCAATTAGAGTGTTGTAGTAGGGTTGCAACTACCTCTTGCTATTTAACGACTCAACTAGAGTGCGGCAAAGACCTTTAATCAGATTGTTTTATTAGGGTTGCAACTACCCTCTACTTTTGTCGTCTGACAATACTACTAGGGTGACGCAAACACCTTCAATTAGAGTGTTGTCTTAAGGTTGCAACTACCCTCTTCTCTTTCTATTTGGCGAATGTACTAGACTGCTGTAAAGACCTTCAATGAGAGTATTGTATTGTGGTTGCAACTACTTACTTCTCTTGTCATCTAATGACACAACTGGAGAGTGCTACATTGACCTTTATTGAGAGTGTTGTAGTTGGGTTGCAACTACCCTCTACTCTTGCCATCTAACAACAATATTAGAGTGCTGCTAAGACCTTCGATTAGAGTGCTGCATTAGGATTGCAACTACCATCTTCTCTTGCTATTTAACGACTCAACTAGAGTGCTGCAAAGACCTTCAATTAGAGTGTTGTATTAGGGTTGTAACTACCCTCTACTTTTGTCGTCTAGCGATACTACTGGAGAGTGTTGTATTGGGGTTGCAACTACCATCTTCTGTTACCATTTGACGATTCGACTAGAGTGCTAAAAGTCCTTAAATTAGAGTGTTGTAGTAGGGTCTCAACTACCCTCTTCTCATTCTATCTGATGACACAACTAGAGTGCTTCAAAGACCTTGAAACAGAGTGTTGTCTTAGGGTTGCAACTAACCTCTTCTCTTGCCATTTGGCGATCGTACTAGACTGCCGCAAAGACCTTAAATTATTATGTTGTATTAGCTTTGCAATTACCATCTTCTTTTGTCATTTAATGACACAACTAGAGAGTGCTGCAAAGACCTTCAATTAGAGTGTTCTAGTAGGGTTGCAACTACCCTCTTCTCATTCCATATGTAGAAAGAACTATAGTGCTGCAAAGACCTTCAGTCAGAGTGTTGTCTTAGGGTTGCAACTATCCTCTTCCATTTCCATTTGGCAACAATACTAGATTGTTGCATAGACCTTCAATTAGAATGTTGTATTGTGGGTGCAAGTATCCTCTTCTCTTGACATCATATGGCACTACTATAGTGCTTCAAAGACCTTCAATTAGTATGTTGTATTGGGGTTGCAATTACCTCTTCTCTTGCCATCTAATGACACAACTAGAGAGTGGTAAAAAGACTTTCAAGTAGACTGTTATAGTAGGGTTGGAACTACCCTCTTCTCTTGCCATTTAACGACTCAACTAGAGTTCTTGCTCGAAAAAAGAACTGTGTGGGTCCAAATTGTCGTAGTTCTGTAGCTATATTTATGAACATGTGTGATAACGGAAAAATAAAAAATTAAATGAAAAAAGGTTGCAACTACCCTCTTTCATTTCCATTTGGCAACAATACTAGATTGTTGCAAAGACCTTCAATTAAAGTGTTGTATTGTGGGTGCAAGTATCATCTTCTCTTGATATCATATGACACTACTATAATGCTGCAAAGACCTTCAATTAGTATGTTGTATTGGGGTTGCAATTACCCTATTCTCTTGCCATCTAATGACACAACTAGAGAGTGCTAAAAAGACTTTCAAGTAGAGTGTTGTAGTAGGGTTGGAACTACACTATTCTCTTGCCATTTAACGACCCAACTAGAGTTCTTGCTCGAAAAAAGAACTGTGTGGGTCCAAATTGTCATAGTTCTGTAGCAGTATTTATGAACATGTGTGGTGACGGAAAAATAAAAAATTAAATGAAAAAAGGTTGCAACTACGCTCTTTCATTTCCATTTGGCAACAATACTAGATTGCTGCAAAGACCTTCAATTAGAGTGTTGTATTGTGGGTGCAAGTATCATCTTCTCTTGATATCATATGACACTACTATAGTGCAGCAAAGACCTTCAATTAATACGTTGTATTGGGGTTGCAATTACCCTTTTCTCTTGCCATATAATGACACAACTAGAGAGCGCTAAAAAGACATTCAAGTAGAGTGTTGTAGTAGGGTTGGAACTACCTCTTCTCTTGCCATTTAACGACCCAACTAGAGTTATCTTGTTCGAAAAAAGAACTGCGTGGGTCCAAATTGTCATAGTTCTGTAGCAGTATTTATGAACATGTGTGGTAACGGAAAAATAAAAAAAGGTTGGGGGGTGTGGCTAAGCACGCATGACACGTGCTACTTACCTCAGGAGGACTCAGCATGAATGATAAACACCTTCGTTAATATATGAGCTATATGTGAATGCCGCACATACTCAACTGGAGTCCAGAGGAACCCAGGACGTGGTTGCATACGACCACATTTAACCTATTGGGAAGAAACTATTTAAAACACTGAATTACTGTAAACTATTCTTTGTGGGATTCATTACTGAAACTAAACCGGACTGTATGCACTATTTTTAGCTCTTAGATATTGATCCGCTATAAATGACACCTTTTCAGTGATTTCGTACCGGGCCGCTTGATGTCAAATTTTGCTATTAGAGCTTAAATATCTTTGTATTCGGCCCAATAGCCAAGCCCATGGTATTTCCCAATATATTAGGCTTTTGGATTTTATGCTAATTCAATTACTCCGTTTAACAGCACAGATTATGATACAAATATGAGTGCAAAAATTTCTTTTAATGTGATAAAAAAAAAATTCGACATTCAGATACGTACAATACAAATTTAGTTCAGAAACAATTTTTTTACTGTGCGGTAAATATACCAAATTGTTATCATGTTTAGAAAAAAAAATCGCAATTTTAATTTGCGAATAATTCAGGTATAAATCAAGTAATATTCCTTTTTTTTTTAATGAAAAACTGGTAGGAGCTACCAGTAAATGTCATAAGAGAGTCAAAGTCTAAGTTCGGACTTAATTCGAGTGATCGATATTGATGATATATATATCATGATTTTAATAAAATCTTACTTCATTGGAAATATGAGAATCTCCTAAAATATCTGACCGTACGTGTAGAAAAGTTTCAACCGAACTAAATAACTAGCACCAATAAAATATCATATCTATCAAAACTAAATTAAAAACATAAAATTCATATCTATTTTATATATATAATCTTGGAAGGGTTTGCTACTGTTCATTGAAGCGGTGGCACTTTCCCAATCGTTCGATTTGAATCCAACAGACTGTGATAAATCCAGATCTATCAGCGGGACGCGTGTCGTTTCGTTCATTTTATTTTCAACCCTTCGGCATTGCCTCTTTTACTTCCTTCATTCCCCACGCCTCCGCCTTCGCCTGACCTAAACCCTCGGCCTCCGCCTTCGTGTAACCTAAACCTTTCCTTCCTCTCCTTTGTCTCTTCCTCTTCTCTCCCATCATTTTCTCCTCCGCCTATCCTTCTCTTCTCTCCGCAAACCCTTCGCCTTTCTTAAAGCTCCGACTTCATCCTCTTCTCCTCCGCCTATCCGTGTTCTCTCTTTCCCGCTCCTCTCCATCTCGCGCGACAGAGCTTTCTGATTCCTTGCCACCATTTGCTTTGGCTTGACGTCCTTACGTTACTGCGATCTCCGACAAGTGCGCGCCGAGGTTAGATTTCATTCTTATTTCACTTCTACACATAATTTCTTGCTATTGTTGCTGAATTTTTTTGGTGGAATTTGATTTTGGGTTTAGGGTTTGGTGCAGATTCTCTCAAATTCTCTCTAATTAGTGATCTTCTACGGTGTGCTTGCTACAATTTAAGCAGACATCTTTCCCCCTTTGAGGTAATTGTTTCTCTATATTTTGAATTTCTCTTCAGTTTTTAAATACTAAGGGGAAAATTATTAACATCTCCAGAATAGAGAGTACTGGCTGGACCAATAGGTTGGGTACCTTCTCTATAATTCTTTCAACCTGGTTGTCTTTAGTGGCTAATTGATCAACTCAAGTAACATGATGCTAAAGTCAGCAAGATTAAAGCTTAATAACTTGGTTACACAGTTCAAACAAAGTTAGGATAAGTGAGGGCTAACTACAAGGTTATATATATGCGAATAATTGAAGGCTTCATTTAATCTTAATTGGAAGATGTCTAATAATATATAATTCTCCTAAATGTAGAAAATAAAATGAATTTCAGATTATGATTTTTATTTATTTATTTATTTTCAAAAAAACTTCTTGCCTCTTATTTTGAAGATTTCTTTCAACTTTCTCTTTCTAATATTTCATATTGGACTATAGAGTTCTTCTATGATAGTAATAGTCAAAGCCCAAAAATAATAATCATTAGTGGTTATATGTTGCTTGATTGGAGGAACGAACATAAATAACAAGCATAGACACAATCGCTTGGGAGGATGATAAGTGCCCTGGTAAATGTCGCTGTCCTGCACATGTTTTTTGTACTCTTTAAACGACTTTGTTTTTTACTTGGTAATTAATCCTAGCTGACTTGATACCACTGCCTCTTTATGCACTCATATTTTATAATTCTTTGTTGTTTTCTTCTTTTGCAGTTTCAACATCTATTTTTGCCAGTGCACGTGGTGTTGCTTTTTCTACAGCTATCCCTCTAACTTTTTTAAATTTGAGAAAAATATATTATTAAACCTAATAAGAATGCTTAATGTATTTTTCTAAATCTGTTGCAAATGCTCATTTTGCTATCTGTATGTGTATGTACATATTTTTATGCAGATACAATATTTTTTAGTAATCCATTAAATACTGTTGTAGTTAGACATATAAACCTTAATTTTTTTTATGGATTTCACCTAATGCTGACCCATCTTATTATCAATCCTTATAGAAAGTATAGATTTTTAGTTACTAACGAGCTTATCAAGTAATTGTTTCTCAATTTTACTTAACGCTAATGTAGATTATTATGAATTCTCATTACAAAACCAAGCCTATTTGGATTAACGCTAATGTACATATTGTTTGACACCGAAACATTCTGGCTGTATCATAACCCTTGAACAAAGGATTGGTATTATTATTTTGGAATATTTTGGATTTCTTTTAGGAATATCTGGGTTTGATTTCTCATAGGATGAAATGACATCTTCTCTTATTTAAAAACTTTTTTTCTTTAGTTGAATTGGAAGGATAATTAGCTAGATAGTTTAAGACAAAAAACCTGCCACTGATAAATTTACTAGCAAAGGCAGAGGCTCTATGCCAACTAGCAAAATTTTAAGTAATAGTTAACAGTAAAGAGTGATTTAGAACACCAATGGCGAAATGCTGTAGTACTATAATTTTCAAGTTGGAAATACATTGCCTTCTCCATTTGATACTTCTTACACAATTAATAAGAGTGATGCATAAAAGTGTTGCAAGTTAGAAATTTTTTTATTTTTTTTAACAGCCCATGCATTACAGTGTTAGAGGTCCACACATCAGATTTATGCCTTTCGAAAATCACATTACAAGCAAAAAGAATAATGCTTTATTAATGCTATCTTTTTCTGGTATAGCCCATCAATAAGGATGCCTTCTCAACTTCACCTTTTTTGCGCACCCCATCTATAAGAATACTGCAAGTTTTGACATCAGGTTCATCCGTGCAAAAGAGGTGAATATGGTCCTCATATTTATAAAATCAAATTGAATTACCTCTGTTTAGATCTGATTGCAAGTTCTCTTGAGTTGGATTTAATGTTTTGGTTAGATCTGATTTTGTGAAAAAAGAAGTTTAGATTTAATGTTTTGGTTAACCTAAATCAGTCATTTAACAATGAATATTCCCATGTAACATTTCACATTACCAACTAGCTTCTTCAGAATTTTGATTGCAAATGTAACAATTCATAATATAAAAGTGAGAATTCATTTCCAACATGAACTAAATAGAGTCGAAAGTCAGTTGTTGAAATTCTAACAAAAGAATTTATAAAAGTTACTACGATATGCTAAGATCTCAGTTGTAATATTTATCTCAGGAATAATTTTCTCCACCAAGATTCCAGCCCGCATTCACCCTTTGTACAGTTGTTTCTACAGGTGTTAAGGTATTGTTTTGTCATTTTTTTATTTTTCATAAATACATATCTCAAGACTTCAACTGTTCAGTAATTTCACACTGTAGAATGAACGTTGCCAATATCCAGTATACGATTTGTAAAACCTTAATTTCACTACTCATGCATGTTCTTTGCAAATCATATAAAATACAAAATCCTAAGTTTCTTCATTTCCAAGTAAGTTGCGCAGCCCATTCAGTAGAGTATAGGCATGACATTAACCTTATAATATTAACAAATTATGCCATGTACCAAAACTCTTGCCTTCTCAGTTTTATTTTCATTTAATAGAATGCTATATGCGATGACATTAACCTTATATTATTAAAAAATTATGATATGTACAAAAACTCTTGCCTTCTCAATTCTATTTTTGTTTCCCCAGTTCATTTATAAAAGTCTTCTGCGTCGCAATGTTTAACATCTCACATCTTTTACAATTATGCCCTTCAATGTCTTATCAATTTGTGTTTCTTACACAGTTTACCAAAAAAGAGTGGTGCGGCTTATAACATTAGGCTTTTGCTCTTATGGCTTCTCAGTTTGAACTTCCTTTCAGAGTCCAGTTAAGAGTTTTGTACCTCACTGCATTACCCTCCAATAATTTCCTTGAAGTCATATAATATGAGTTTCTTAATCAATATTCTTTAAAAGTTCCATAAAGTTTAATATAATTTAAAACTGTGAAAGATTGCAGAGAACAATAGCACTAACGATGCTTTCTTATAGTTGCATTTTCACTGACTTCAATAATTTTTTATGCATGTTGGACATCTCCCCCGACTTAAATAAAATCTCCTTAGGTTTGTGTTTGTTAGCACCAGCTTTCTGGTTTTGGGTTTCTGTTTTTTTGTGCATGTCTGCCACAAAAATTCTGTGCCTTTGGTGCTATTTTTTGTGGTACGCAGTTTCGTTGCTTTTGCTGGTATATAAGAACAGATACTGCTGATTAGTCCTCTTTTTCGTTGATAGTTTTGCTGGTTTCTGATCAAAGATGATACTTTTCAGTTGTTGATTTGGAAAAAAAAATTTGACAGAAAAATACTGATTTTCTGGTATGAACTGCTAAGAACCGAGACTTATGGTTTTGGGTTTTTCTTAACTTTTTTTTTTTGGGTTGGTAGAAATTTGATGGTAGCTGATTTTGGTTGGAGTGGATTTTCCGAGTTGCTGACGACAAATAAGTACATTTCTTACCAACTGAAAATAAGTACTCCTCTCTAACTATTCAAATTATAGTCGTACATTATTGACATAGGTTACTTCTAATATTGATCTCAGGAATTTTTTCTTCCAACAAGATTTCAGCCCGCATTCGCCCTTTGTGCAGCTGTACAAGCGTTACGGTATTGTTTTGCCATTAGTTTATTTTTTTTATAAATATATATCTCAAAACTTCAACTATTTAGTAAGTTCACATTGTAGAAAGAACTTTCTCACATTGGCAATATCCAGTATCAATAATTAACTAAGTTTAGCTTTCGTGTTAGCAACTGAAAACAAGAACTTTTTCTCTCTAACTATTCAAATTATAAACATACATTATTAACATAGGTTACTTCTAATACATAGCATACCTGTTTAGATAGGCATCAGCACCTAAAATTTGTCTTTTTTGGCAAATAACAACTTTTGCTCGGTGCTGGTATAGGAAATGAGTGGAAAAAACGAAGGTGAATCAAAGAGCGTAGACATTAGGAGAGGAAAGTGAGTGCAGCACAGCTCTCCAGCTGGGCTGGAACGAAGTGTTAGAATACGTTCTCTAAATTCTCACAGTTCTATAATAACTTAGATTTATCAGTCGAACAAGTCGCGCCACAAGCTATACGCCAATCATATCAATTAGGGCATAATATCATGCAATCAAACAATTCTTTCGTTCATCAATTATCAACATCATCACGAATGATCTGTTCTGGAGGATGTTCGACAGGTAATTTTACAATTAGTTGAAAATTCCCTTCTCCATTGACATAACAATCATCACATTATTCTATTGTATGCTCACAAAATTTCTTTATAGATTCTAATCTTGGACGGGTTTTGGTACTGTAGGTGAACAGTACTCTCTACACTCTACAGTATCAAATCCAACAGTCTTCATGATATGAATCAAATAATCCGAATCTTAACCTACTTCCGCCAACCCTCTCTCGAAACTTCAGGGTCTCCTTCTCTTTCTTCTTCCCCTTCAAGTTCCGTTCCTCTCTCGAAACTTCTTTTCCTCTTTCTCTTTCGAAAGCTCTCTTACTAACCTCTTTCTCCTCACATCTCTACACATATCCTCACATTTCCACCTCTGCGTGTGATCTTGTCGCACTCACTCTCCTGGCATGTGACCACCTCCTCCTCTCTCGCTGTGATCCGCACCAGAGGTTGATTGTCAGAGGTTCTTCGTCCACTGCTTAAGCTTTGAAGGTCTCTCTCTTTCTCTCCCTCTCTGATTCTTTGTTGGTGAGTCTGATACATGTTTTCATGCTGGATTTGTATGTGGCCGACAGATAACTTCATTTCCAACCAAGCGTTTGAGGGGCAAAAAACGAGAAGCTGTCTTAGAAAAAAGGTTCCCCTAAAATCTGATCTTTAGTTTATATTTTGTTATTTATTTAGGTAATTTTCAAACACCCAACCTCGGAACATCACCCTTCTACTGTCCCTAAAAACTTCAGTTTTCATACTGGCCTTAACTTTTCAATCTGTACCAAAATGATAATAGGGGTGATCGATGCTTTAAGGGCCATGCGTGTAACTTGCCGTTCGCAAAACAACACCAATTTTTTCAACTTAATTGCAAAGAACAAGCATCATTATGTTACATTGCAATTCAATTTGTTGCTAACTCTCTATCTCTTTCTCTCTCCATTTGGGATTTCGTTGATTTTGCAACTGACCTCACCGAATTATGGTTTAGGGTTTGTCTTTTGTCAGAAAAATTGGATTCTTAGAATGCCAGAAAAATTGGAACCTCAAAACTTAATTTAGGATTTAAGATTTGTCTTTTGTTAGAAAAATTGAAAACTTAAAACTAAATCTGTAAATATACAGTGGAGAGTATAAAAATTGGCCTCTGAACTCTTGCTTTTGTTATAACGAGGGAAATAAAGTTATAATCATTTATACTTTTGTTGAGTTATTTAAAATTGTTAGAAGTAATTGGTTCCCTTGAAAATAGTGAGCAAAACAAGTTTCAAACAAAAACAATACAGTTCAGGTGCAACTTTTAGGCCCCAGGAAAATATAAATAAAAATAAAAATTTGCTAACAATAAAAACTAATATTTGAGTATTTTGTTGTTGTTTGATTTTTTTTTTCTTTTCAGCCCAGTTTTACCTTGGTCATGCACTATATGCCAGGAAGAATTGATAATAATGAGAAAAGATTATAGACTTCAACTCCAGCCAATTTTGAGAGATCGAAGACATCACGCAAGGCTCCAGTCCACATGAATAACATGCCGGTCAGCTGTTTGATGATAAAATTTCTATCAAGAAAAAAGTTTGACCAACTATGCTAATTTCAATGGGCAAATCCTGATATGATACATGTGTTGTGATGTAATGGTTTTTGGCATTTTAATGACTTGGCTATATCTCAATGTTTAAGCTTGCTTAGTATAGTGCACAAAAAAGGAACTTACATTCAGATCAGAGTGTCTGCAAAAAATTTGGGTCGATACCCCCTGGTACAGGTGTCGCACTTTAATATTCTGAGAGCGATATTCTAAGCTCTAAAGATCTTTTACATGTGATTTCAAAGAGTTAAAAAATTCTAAAGAGCAATTAGCAAGTTCCTCAAGGCCAGGTAGAAAGTTTCATCCGTAAACTCCTCCGTGGTTCGGTAAGCCTTGAATTACCATTATTTTTAAAGTTCATTTTAGCATGACATGCTAATTTCTCATGATTTATCCTTCTTCTCTTATATGTACATCTTATGGATATAAATGAAAACCCAATTTACGTCCTTCTGAACCCTGCAGGCATCCATTCTCAGAACTTCGACACGTCTTCTGTAGGTATAGTCTTTGCCTAATGGTGTGTATGATATATAATTATTATATTCTCCTTTAGTTAATTTTTAAAAACTTGCTTTACTGTACTATCCAAACATAGTAGTGAAACCAAGGACTCCATAACCTGGCAAGGACGAGAAGGATGACAAAATTGAAAAAAGAACTAAAGTGATCAACAGTTAATTTAATTTCTTACATTGTGACTGGTATTTACAATATGGTGTAGGAACTTGAGATGACAATCAATTTTTGGCATATCTGAAGGTAAAATTGTAGCATTTTGTGCTACTTTGTACTCATTTCATATTACTGTCTAAGAATCATTAATAAATTTAATGTGTATATTATTTCTTTCATATTGTATCTGTTAATTTGAAACTTCATATTCTCTGTAGACGAGCAAATAGAATCAAAAGGCACAGCAACAAGTTCACAATCTGGAATTCATTCAAAGAACAATATGCGATCCAAATTGAATCAGCTGCCGTGAATTCGCCTACATGAACAAATAGAGAATCAAATGAAACTTGTCAATAACGCAAAACACTCCAATCCTCCAACTCAAACTGAAGATGAACAATTGGAGGCTAGCAATGGAGGAATCAGCACAAAAACTAAGGATCCGGCTAAAACAACAAAAAGGAACCAGTGGAAGCCCAAGGAAATATCAAGATTGTTGAAATTACAAAGTGAATTAGATGACAAATTTCAGAGTGTGAAGGGGAGAATGGTTCTTTGGGAACATATATCTTCTGTTATGTTAAGCCATGGAATGGATCGTAGTGCATCCCAGTGTTATTCCATGTGAGCCTCATTGGTCCAGAAATATGAGGTATGTTACCTTCTTTCAAAAAAAAAAAAAAAATTGTCAAGCCTTAATAATATAGTCCCAATTGGCTACAGTTGAACTCTACTTTGCAAGCAAGCTCAATTATTGTCACTCTAATGATCTAATCAATGTGGTAACTAAGGGCATAAGAAGCAAGTAAAAATTAGAAAAAAAAAGAAAATAAAAGAAGGGCCAAACACCAAATGAATACAATATGGTGCGAAAAGCATTGGATTGAATAAATTGAATGGTGCAGTATATTCACATGGGTTCACATGCTTGATATTTTCAGGAAAGCAAAAAAGGATGAGAAGAGTAGAATGACTTGGCCATACCACTCAGAAGTAAATGATATTTTCTCTTCTGATAAAATAACGATAACCAATTGAATGACTTCCTGTTTAGAATAGTTGAGTGGAGTAAAAATGCAATGACACTAAACTGTGGTTCTGAGTTAGGCGGTAAGTGCCTAAGCCGGATTGAATTTTTACTTTTAGTGATGATATTCATTTGGTGGAAAGTAAAATTGATTTTTGAGCTGCAGCAAGACATGCTCAAAAGTTGGTTTAGCATAAGGTGCACGGTTTTGCGCTATCCAGCTTCATATCATAGTAGTAAAAAAAGAGTGAAATCTGGTTCTAAAATTTTGAAAGGACAAACTTTGACAATGAATGTTGAAATATAAAATTTAGGAGGGGACTCTGATTATGTTGTTATTCTTTTTTTAGGGCAATCATGCATCTAATGAATGTAGCTTGGTCATGTTTTTCTTTCTTTCCTCTTTTTGTAGGAGGCTGATATTTTTTAATGGAGGATCTTAACTAAGCCTTTTGTTCAATATATAGTTTGATAACTTTTAACATATAAATGTTGGGATCTAATTAATTAACTCTAATATGACATCAGTATATATTTGAATCTTCATTTGTTCTGCCGAAGCAACGCGAGGCTTATTTCTAGTATCATTTAAATTTCGATCTATAATTTCCTAAAAGTCAAATTCAGCAATAATATCATCTTAAGTAATCTTATTAGCTAATTTCTTCTCAATATAAATAAGCATGTAGCCTCTGAGAAATTCGTCACCCATCTTATTTAGAAGCGCAATTTTAACGAGCTTCATGGCTGAAAGAACGAGAAACTCGTTCTGTAGTAGGAGTTGAGACAGGAAGAAGTTTTCTGAATTAAAATTGAGACAAACAAATACAAACCTCAATTAAAATTGAATTTCGCAGCTCTTCTTTAACTTTGTTTTCTGAATTTCTGTAGATTGTGGGATTTCGCCACTCTTCTAAAATTTGATTAATTTGTTTTTTTTTTTGTGAACTCGAAATGCTCAGTGAGATTTCTTTCTTTCAATCATTCAATGATATTTCCTTTTTTTATTTTCTTTATACGTTGAACTTTCTAAATTTCAAAAGCAAGAAGTTTTCTATTTTTTTAATATTGATGGTGCGGAAATCAAGGAGTCAAGAATGCAAATGGAAATAAAAAAGCAGTCAGAAGTTTGAAGTTTGCTCCTCAATATTTATTCTTAAGACCCTATAAATTTGTAATATTACATAGGGGAGCTACTATATATGTACAAAAAATAAAATTTACTTGAACTCTATATACTTGATTAAAAAATAAATAAATGAAAGGGTGGCTTAGCACCCCCTGGGATCTACTATGTTCCGCCAGTGTCCACCACTTCTAGGTCTCATCTCGAAACATCATCCTCTCCCCTTTCTCTCGCTCTGCTCTACCTCTTTGAGCGAATAGGAGAATGAGAGAGAGGGGAGGAAGTCGAGCCGAGCGGAGCTAATCGGAGCCGAGAGTGCGGTATCGTCGGAGCTCGGAACTTAGTCCTCATCTCGATTGGAGCGCGACGGTGAGTAGATTCGGTCGTCGGAGCGAGGCGGCGATCAAAAGAGCGGATCTGGTCGTGGAGCGAGATGAGAATTAAGATATTTAGAGTGATTATGAGGATATATAAGTAGGATTAGAAGAGTAGATATAGTAAAAGAGTAGATCTAGAAATTTTGAGGGTGTTTAGAGTAATTTTGAGTTATTTAGAGAATTTCGTGAGAATAAAGAAGTAGATATAGGAATTAGAGTTGTTTGACTCGTTGTAAATATGTTTTTTTATCAATCAAATTATTAGTAAGCAATAAAGCCACTAACCTCCAAAATTTTTTTTACAGAAAATGAAACCATATACACCGTATATTAAGGGATCAAATTGAAATTTCACAATCAGACACCAATTAATACATGCTAGATGACCTTTGTTCCAGCAATTTAAGAAATTCAGAGCAACTACCAGCACAAGAGTCATAGATCAGCAAACCGAGATTAGCAACAAGAAATCAACACATCAGAGCTCTGCAAATCAGAATAATAAAAAAACTTTAAAAAATCAGCGATCAGAAAACACAAATCGAAAAAGAAACATCAAAGCGAATACCAAGTAATGAACCAAAGGATTGAATTTGAGTCCTTACCAAGTAATTTAACTTTAGCAGATTGATTTATAACATAACTAAGAAACAAAAAAAAAAAAATGGTTGCATGTATAATTCGTCGTCCGGAAAACAAAAACAAAAAAGAAACAAAGTCACTTCGTGAAGAGAAATAATGGTTGTATCATTTAGAGCAAAATCAGTTCTAGCACAAAAGAAACAAAAAATAAAAGCAGAAAATTTGGGTGAAATTCAAGAACTTACAAGAACAAGCTATATCCGTCATGAAAAGAAATAATGGACATTACCTTATCAAAATGGATCTCAAAAGATAGAGAATCACAAGGGAAAGCTTCCTGTGGTATTAGTCACGACATCGCCATCCGACGATGCGGATTTAGGCCAGAGAAAGGAGGAGGCGTATTTCCGAAGATGGGATTCTGTGCCGACATTTTTATTAATATCCAAAAATAATTACAAATTAATAAATATATCCACATTAACTGGGTATTTTTAAAAATGTCTAAACCGGCCATTTAATGGTCAGTCCCCTTTTTTTCTCAATCAGCCATTAAATGGCCGGTTCTCAATTAAATCCTCCACCGGCCATTAAATGGCCAGTTTGGACATTTATATATATCTGTCAAGAATGAGACGTTTTTCTCAAAATTCATTCTATCAAATTGCACACTATCTCTCCTCACTTTATCTTTTTCTCCCATTATTTCTCCTCCTCTTCTCAGAGTTGCAAGCTAGTAAGTCCCTCTAATTTGTTTAAAATTAATTTTTAGTGCCAAATGGTAGTAAATGGTAGGATTTGTTAGTAATGTACCAAAATTAGTATAATTTAGTCGTAATTAGTGTTAATTCCTTGTAGTTAGTTTTAATTATTTAATTTAGTATTATTTAGAGTAATTAGCTAAATTTAGATTAATGTAGCGTAATTAAGCATAATTTAGTATAATTAGCATTGTTTACCATAATTAGCATAATTAAGCGTAATTTAGTGCAATTTAGCGTAATTAGCATATTTTAGCATATTTTCACTTTTTTTAGCATATTTTAGCGCAATTAGCCTATTTTAGCATATTTTAGCATATTTTAGCATATTTTAGCATATTTTGGATTTTAGGGTATACTTAGTGTATGTTAATATAATTTTATTTTTGAAATTAGGATGGCTAGAGGACGGCCTATGACTATCCAGTACCATCTGCTGCTGATGAGCCGATCGCCCCTGATAGCATGGAGCATTTCAGTCCTCTCCTATAGATGCCCCACAACGATCACCGAGTCTCACTAGCTTCTCGTGAGGTACGTAAACAATGCTAAATTATGCTTCTCGTGAGGTACGTAAAGAACGCTTCTAATAGTCGGATCATCCGTGGTAGCATATTTTTCAACCTCGTTGGGTGGAAACCCTAAACGAGATAAACGTCTCCTCAAACGGGCTTCACCCGTCCAAAAATTGTTAGCGAGGGATATGCGAGCATTGCGTGCGGTTTCACTTCCTCCTTTTCGAAGTTCGGGTTTGGGTGCTATGGTAAAAATTTAGGGTTTGAAATGAAAGTTATGAATTAGACAATTTATATTAATTCTAAACAATTTCTAAAAAAAATAAAAAAATTAATAAATAAAAAAGGGAAAAAAAATTTACAGAAAAATCGCCTCAAATATCACCCTTTTCGTCTCAGAAATCGCCTTCTCTTTCTCTCTTTCTCTTCCTCTCTTTCTGTTCTGTGGGTTTGAGTGAATTGTGAGAGGTAGGAGAGAGAAAAATGAGTATTTATCAGGTCTAAAACAGCAAAAAAAAAAGTCCCAAATGGCCATTAAATGATTGGTTTGGACATTTTTAAAAATACTCAGCTAACGTGGATATATTTATTAATTTGTAATTATTTTTGGATATTAATTAAAAATGTCGGGATTATGTGCATGTGAGAGAGAAAGAGTAGGATATAAAAAAAAATGTTAAAAAAATGTTAAAAAAATGTTAAGGGACAGGAATAAGATCAGCAATAAAAGGTCAAAAGTATGCTCTAAGAAGGTCTTAAGGAACTGTTTTTCTTAATCTTAATTAAGTAAAGGAGGCCAAGGAGTTCTTTAATCTTCATCAAGGAGAGGTTATCCGCACGGATTAATGTGTATTAGAGATTACAGGAGACTAAAGAAAGGCTGCCGAACAACTACAATAGGTTCTTTGTTCAAGTTGTCTTCTTTGTGTAGTTCCTTTCATTTGTATTTTGAATGTTAGTAGTGGTGGTAGATCATTTGTTTGGGTGTTTACATTTACTTGTACATCAAAACATTTATTTCGAAGGAGTTTATTTGTTTTGTCACAGGAATTAAAATAACTGTATACAATATTTTGTTACTAAATATTTGTTTGCTTGAAAATGTAAATCTAGCTTATTCAGTTATTCCTCCTAATTAATCTTTATCCATAAGCACCCTTTATTTGATTTATATACTGGTGAGTACATTCGATTTAAATTTGTATTACTGTTGCGCTAGATCAATGATAAAGTTTAATTAAGAGAAAATCAGAAAATTGAACCCATATTTTGCTAAGATTTACTAAGAACATTGAAGGACCTGAATCTATTCCTGATCATTTGCAATGAAATGTTGCACATAAGGTTTTAACTTCTAATCCATTTAATATATTATCATACTTTGACTAGCTAGGATCAAGCTGGTTGGGGATTTATAACCTGTCATCAAAATATCAAATAAATAAGAAGCCTTATATGACTATCTCAGTTTCTGTGCCAAACTATATCTACATAAAAATAAACTAAATACTTTTCTACTTAATACTACCTTATAAAAAAAATTGGTCAACAAATGGCCAGTTACCTCTTCAAAACCACATGCAAGGAGACCATTTTCACCATATATTGACCAAGGTTTGGACCATATATATTTTTTCTTAATTTTACCTAACATTATTTTTTTACTTTGTATGAATATTCCTCTTGCTTAAAATGTGTGCAACTAATATTGTAATTTTGCTGGAAAATGTTTTAACGACATTATCGTTTTCTATGACTAATGAAATATAAACCGACTTTTTTTCTTCTAACAAAATCACCGTATCATATGCGTCTCCAGTTGAAAAAAGAAAAGTATTTTTATTTTTCACCAAAACAGAATTTAGGGACTAGTTCGTGCAGAACATGATCTTTGCTAATTAATTGTTGCAATGTTAAAGAAATAAGTTGAAACGAAAAGTAGACTTTGGATTAAGAAATGAGCGCCTGAGTGGGGCCCACTGGATCAGCATGACGGAGAATGTGAATTGCCGTATGTTTTAAGGGTGGTTTTCTCATGCCGTATTTTTCAAAGTAAGATTATTGTAGCGTTTAAATTAAGTTTTTCATTCAAGACGTAACAATCACTGTAATTTTTTTTTATTATTTTGATTCATTCAAGTCAAATTGAACCGACATTTTTATTAATATCCAAAGTTTAATACAAATTATTAATTATACCCGAAATCGGACCAATTATCGAAATATACCCAAGCGGCCATTTTCTGGCCGGCTATGTTCCCTCCCTAAGCCGGCCAGAAAATGGCCGGCTTGGTACTTTTTTTTTTTTTTTTTAAAGAGAGACACTATGAAAATCAAAATATTGAAATTTAACACTGAAAATTTGAAATTTTTTGTTTAATTATTTGTTATATTACTTCTTTTGATATAATTAGCATATTTATACTAAAATACGCTATATTAATTGAAATTATATTGAATAACAATATATTATGTTAAATTACGCTAAATTACATTACATTACATTACAATACGCTATATTAATTGAAATACGCTATATTATTTTTTATGTTGTGCTACTATTTTAATGTTGTAATATTTTCTGTTTAGCATTATCATGATAATTTATTTTGATCTGTAAAATATAAAAATAGTACCATAAAAGCACACATACACAAGAACCGAAATATAGGATAATCCAAATATACCAAACATAAATAGTATATGAAATAAAATAGTACAAAACTAGTAAAAATACAACTAAAACGGAGAGGGGGAATATCGCTGAGGCGGTACTCCGGCGTTCGCCCGGCGCCAGCGCGGCCAGGCTCTCTCTCTCTCTCTGCCTCCCCACTAGCATCGGCAGAACCACATCGCCCGCTCCTGCTCGTCACACACATTCCCCGGCAAGAGGTACTCCGCGTACAACTCGTCATATGGCATCCACTCAACAAGAGCTTCAGGCAAACTCTGAAGCTCTGACCGGACAGGCCTGATCCCAACGGTAGCACCGTGGGTCCGATCCAAGTAGTGGTGGAAACCGTACCACTTCTTGGCGTATGCCGGGCATCTAAACAAACAAGGCTCTCCCCAATCTGGCACCTCATTGGGGATAGGACGGCCCATCGGTAGCCGTGACCACGACCAGTGCTGAAGCAGGAGTACCGGCCCGTACATCTGCTTCGCCCCAAGCTGCATTTTCAAGAACATTACACGTCAGTGTATTTTGATGGATTAATTGATTAAATAATTTACACTAAAATAAGAGTTGGTAACTTACCTCACTACTACGGCACAGGTGGGAGTATAGATATGCCAGGACAGCCCCACCCCAGTTGTACGTCGACGGCCGCTCAAGGTTCATCAGCAACGGGAGATACATCATCGGCATCTGGTCACCGCTGGAATCAGGAAACATGACAGAACCAAAAAGGTCCATCACGTAGCCCCGTGTATATCTGCAATACAAAACATATAAAAATTCTAATATAATCATCGTATTATAAATTGATTAGTACAAACAAGTTATAAATTTTACCTCTGAATCTCCAGCTCGGTGGAATCTGCCGAGAGACCCGCGATGAAGTGCTGCCGTAACCTCGTCATCCGCAAATGGAACTTCGACCTCCCATGGTCCCCAATCATCTGTGCTAATTTCGGTAAAATTACGCTTAGTCAGCCTAATTATGGTCAAAATGACCAAAATACACTAAATATTGGTCAACTTAGCTAATTACACTAAATTACAACAATATAATCTAAATTCTAACACCTAAACCCTAAATCCTAAACCCTAAAATAAATAAATTACAAATTAAATTAGATAAAAAAAATTACCTCAAATAAGAGCTCAAATCCGGTTGTGAGATGAGAGAGTTGTGAGAAGGAGAGAGAAAATGGGGGTATATATAGGGTGAAATGCAGGTAAAAAAAAAAAAGATACCAAGCCGGCCATTTTCTGGCCGGCTTAGGGAGGAAACATAGCCGGCTAGAAAATGGCCGGCTTGGGTATATTTCGATAATTGGTCCGATTCCGGATATAATTAATAATTTGTATTAAACTTTGGATATTAATAAAAATGTCGGCAAATTGAATGTTTCAATTTTAACAATTCTTTTTGTTAATCATATCCTATTTACTTTTTTTTTAATTTCTAAATAATTTTCAAATTGGAGTATTATTTTTTTCTAAAAACCTTTTCAAACAGGCTGATCAAGTCTAATGTTTCTTCCTCTACATATCTCTTCGCTCTCTGTATCTTTTCCAGCATTTCATTTCTTTGGTGACTTTTTTTTAAGGCATCAACTTCTCTTCTCCACCTAATTTCTTCATTTCCAAAGCGAAGGTATGGATTTAATCCGATCTCTTTTGTGCTTTCTTTCTGGTGTTATTAGATCATGTGGCATCAAGCTTGGATTGATTGCATAGTTTCCAAACTGATGCCTATCAGGTGTTTGACTTTTGGTTTAGTGCATGGTTTCATCAGTTCTGATTAGTAGATTGTTGCAAAGTAAAGCTTAGTTCATATGGTTTGATCTTGGCTTTTGAGTAAAAACAGGGGTCATACCCGTATTTGATTAATAGCCAGAGCTACAAAAAATTGTAACTACATAAACTGGATTGAGATTAAAGACAACTAGCTCAATACATTTGATCTAAAGAAAGTGAAAAGAAAATGAAATGAAAACAGTTAGTAAACAAACAGAGTTGTAAATTGAAGGATATTGTTTTATGTTAACGTATTGCAGTTCCTCGGTGATCTCTTCAATTAGTGCTCTGATATTGTTTGATATTAATTGTTGATACTCTGTTATATATATCTTATATACAATGAGATCAATCTCTAATATCAAGAACACATACATATTCTAAATTTACTGTTGTGTCGTAGTATAGCCATGGTCCCTTCGGCTTTGACCATGATATAGTTCATACAAGTTTGGTATATAGTTAGGTCTGGTTGGTAAATTGTTGAAGAAATAGTGGATTAAATAATGCTTTAAGTTTCAACATCATCTATTGTAGGTGCTTGTTATATTGCAGTTAGTAGTATTTTGAAATGTATTTCTGTATTTCATTTTAGTATATATTTTATGATCTAATTTCTAAGTTCAAATTGGTTTTTTTTTATCCTGATTGCTTTAGATATAAGCTTTCAAATGAAGTCTTCAAACCATTTTATTTTTTTTTAATTGGTCATACCATTTATGATCTAATACCCTTTCAAAGGACACATGATCCATTGACCATAGTTTTATTTTTTTTTTAAGGTTTTCTAAAATTTTCTAAATATCAAAGGACAAATGGCTGACGGTGAGGAAATTCAGCCCATTGTCTGCGACAATGGTACCGGTATGGTCAAGGTATATAATATTGTCCTCTTTATCCTTATTTTAAAATCATGATATAGCTCAAATTATTATCACATTTTACTTATAAAAATCTTTAATTTTTTTCTTCATTCAGGCTGGTTTCGCTGGAGATGATGCCCCCAGAGCCGTCTTCCCCAGTATTGTCGGCCGGCCACGCCACCAAGGAGTCATGGTTGGTATGGGCCAGAAGGAATGCTATATAGGTGATGAGGCCCAGTCAAAGAGGGGTATCCTCACCTTGAAATACCCGATCGAGCATGGTATCGTCAACAACTGGGATGACATGGAGAAGATCTGGTCGCACACCTTCAACAACGAGCTCCGTGTGGCCGCCGAAGAGCACCCAATCCTGCTCACTGAGGCCCCACTTAACCCCAAGAACAATAGGGAGAAGATGACCCAGATCATCTTTGAAACCTTCAACTCCCCGGCCATGTACGTTGCCATCCAGGCCGTGCTATCTCTCTACGCTAGTGGCCGTACAACTGGTAACATACAAAACAAACTTTTCATAAACATAACTTTACGATCTTTCTATAAGAAATAAAAAAGAAAATTAAACATTTATTTTTGTCGGATAGGTATCGTCCTTGACTCTGGTGATGGTGTGACCCACACAGTCCCGATCTACGAGGGTTTTTCTCTTCCGCACGCCATCCTCCGTCTCAACCTTGCTGGACGTGACCTGACCGACTACCTGATGACGATCCTCACCGAGCGCGGTTACTCTTTAAAAAGCTCAGCCGAGCGTGAAATCGTGCGTGACATAAAGGAGAAGCTCGCCTACGTTGCCCTTGACATCGAGACAGAGCAGGAGACTGTCAAGAACAGCTCCTCTGTCGAGAAGACCTACGAGATGCCCGATGGCCAGGTCATCACCATCGCCGATGAGCGTTTCAGGTTGCTCTTTGTATTCATTCATCCATATATTCAATCTTGCATCTTTGATCTAAATTTGTATGTATTCAACCCAACACGTTTTATTTACTTGTGCAGGTGTGCTGAGGTGCTGTTCCAGCCATCACTGATTGGTTTGGAAGCAGGAGGCATCCACGAGATGACATACGACTCTATCATGAAGTGCGACGTGGATATAAGGAAGGATCTGTACAATAACATTGTGCTTAGTGGTGGCACAACCATGTTCCCAGGTATTGCCGACCGTATGAGCAAGGATATCGGTGCTCTTACCCCCCCCAGCATGAAGATCAAGGTTGTTGCTCCTCCAGAGAGGAAGTACAGTGTCTGGATCGGTGGTTCCATTCTCGCCTCACTCAGCACTTTCCAACAGGTACCCAAATATATTCTCAAAATTTTCTGCATATAGTAATTATTGACGTGCAAAAGTGCACTAACATGATTTTGTTTTAATGATTTTTTTATTTTCTCGCAGATGTGGGTCTCAAAGGCTGAGTATGATGAAGTTGGTCCCCATATTGTGCACAGGAAGTGCTTCTAAATTTGCTATCTTCATTTTCATTCATTTTTTTATTTTCTATACGACATTTCTTTTTCCGTAGTGCTCTTTGTGTCCTTTGGGTGGATTTGAGAGTTTTGTCACAGCTTTTGCCTCTGCTTTGAGTGCGGCTTTGCGAAGGAGTCTACGTGCTCTCGGGTTTTGGGAACTTTTGAGCATAATAACAGAGTTGATTGATGCCTTGTGGTTACTCTTGAAATGGGATTGAAGGAAAACTTGAAGGCTATCTCTTCTACTTGATCTCTTTCATGCGCTTCATTCCTCATGGCCACAATTGGTTCTTTGTTCAAGTTGTCTTCTTTGTGTAGTTCCTTTCATTTGTATTTTAAATGTTACTGGTGGTAGAGCATTTGTTTGGGTATTTATATTTACTTGTACTTCAAAACATTTATTCGAAGGCGTTTATTTGTTTTGGCACAGGAAAATAACTGTATACAATTTTTTGTTACTTAAATATTTGTTGGCTTGAAAATGTATCTCTTATTCCTCCTAGCTAGTTAATCATTATCCAAAAGCACCCTTTATTTGATTTATAAAGGACTGGCTAATACTGTTAAGAGCACAATTATTTAACTTGTCTTACAATACTAACCTCATTTAATTACTTGAATTACGGTTGCGCTGGGTTAAATATTAAGAGTTTAATTAAGAGAAAAACAGAAAATTAAGTCCTGTTGATCAACCTTAAAAAAAAAACTACTGTTGATCAGATTTACTAAGAACATTGCCTGAATCTCTTTCCTGTAGCTACAAAATAGGTTCTGACCATTTGCAATGAAAACCACATGCAAGTAGACCATTGACCAAGGTATGGAACATATTTTATTATTTTTAATTTTAGCTAAAATATATTTTACTTTGTATGAATAATATTTCTCTTGCTTCAAATGTGGGCAACTACTATTGTAATTGTGCTGGAAAATTATTTTAAGAACATGATCGTTTCCTATGACCAATATATGAAGCTGATTATAAATCGAATATTCTTTTTTTCTTTTGACAAACTCACCGTCTCATATGCGTCTCTAGTTGAAAAAAAGAAAATATTTTCTATTTTCTCCGAAACAGAAATTACGGAATAGTTCGTGCAGAAACGAAAAGGAGACTTTGAATTAAAAAGTGACGGAGAATGTGAATTGCCGTATTCTTTTAAGGGTGTTTTTCTTGTGCAAAGGATTTGCATATAGTCGTACTCTTATTGAAAAATAGATTTAAATTTTTAATTCGCGTTGAAATTTACACGAACATGTTAGATTGACTAAACAAATGCCAACACAGATTAGACGAATATAATCGGACTTTAAATAAAGTTGTGCCCAAACCCTTCAGGAATCCATCCCTCTATTTATTTACGATTAAATAATATTTACAAGCATGTCTAATATTTAGAGAAATCCATTGATTTTGATGATAAAATGACTTAAAATTCGGTCTTTATTGATTAAAATTTTCAATTCATACATGTAAAGTGATGTAATTTAATCTAGCGATTTGTATGCATAATTTTGCATTATTCTATTTTTATTTCATGAAAACAAATCCCAAACATATTGTAAACGTTTATTAATTTTTAATTTCATTCATTCGTTTAAAAATATATCATCAAAATTGTTAAAATAAACATTATCAAGTGATCCATCCAACAATTTTGATGGGTCAAAATTCTCCTTCGCTTGGTAGAGAAGCAAAATTTTCCTTGAACAACGGTACAGCTCGTTTTCTATAAAAACGGTATAATACAAAAACAACTAAAGCGTGTCCTGCAGCATGTACAAGAGGTTACAAAATTGTCGTTCATATTTTCATGCATCCATTCTTTATATCATAAAAAAATACTGATTTCAGAATGAATACCTGATAGTTTAACTAAAATCAATAAATGAAAAAAAACATCCAGAAATATAAGAAAGGTTATTCATTAGAACTCAACAGCACTACTATAGCAAATGGCTCATTCTATGAGGGTCGAAATCAGGATGCTCTCCACCTTTTGCAAATGGCATAACAAACCCGAACCCATCAAACATATGGCCGCCTCCCTCTGGACCCACTAACCTGGCATCCGTCAACCCGAAACCAACCATGGGAGAGGAGTTCCAGTGTGCTGGTGTGTTTGTTTCAGAGCCCATAATTGCCAGAGAATTTTGCTCCGAGTTGGAAGAATTTCTCCTGTTGTTGCCAGAATTGCCTAATCCGAGAGACGGCATTGGTTGCTGTTGCTGGTTCTTCTGAGGTGGCGATTTTGGCCGAAGTAACTCAATCTCTGGAGTTGTGACGACTAAATGTGAAGCTTCTGGAGGCGGATTGCGGCCCCCACCTCCCTGCCACACTTTTCCATCCCTATCAGCGAAGTTCTTGAGGTACGCCTGTCATTCAAGATGTATCAATTCAAAATAAGAATGGTAGTAATCAGGTTATTATTTTGTTGTTTATTCAAATTAAGAATTGATCAAACCAAGTTTATTTTTGTTCAGAGAACTGGAAATTAAAATTAAAAGAGCAAGTAAATAGACCTGTATTTTATGGTGTACTAGGTTAAATAAAAACAGGTTTTATAAAATCAATTTACAGACAACAAGATGTAGTTTAAGTAATACATACATGTTTTGTGATTAAGCATGACATAATATATTAAAAATGTTTATTTAACTAATTTGGCTTTCAAAACCACAAACTGAAATAACCATGCTGTTTCAAAATAATGTTGTTAAATCAAAATTCACATTGAGAGTCATTTTATTTTGAATTGAATTGTATCGTAAATCGAATCAAATCAAATCAAAAGATCCACTTAACCATTATTGGAATGAATTAAACAACCAATGAGAAATTATAGGAAACAAGGTTTTAATATATACAGACAAAACATGATATCTTGAGATATGATCACCTAGAATGCCAATCAGATCTTAAACACAATGTTTTACTCACATACAAAGAACTAATGTTTCTCATCCAATACCACATTTCATAAAAAAATGATTTCCTAATTTGTGAGGCAATTACTGTGTTAAGTCAACAAACTGCTATTTCATGCACATACTTGCAAGTAGTGTTTTAACAATATTGGATATGAAAAAAAATAAGAAATATTATCATTGTAACGTTTGTCACTACGCCAGTCGACAGGTGGTCATTTACAGTACAAAAGTGTGAGGTCTACTCAAAATTATTATATGAAAGTTCCCCTCGGTTCCCAACCCAGCCACCGTTTCTTCGGAAAGTAAGGTCGTCGCATCTGTGTGAAAAAAAAGGAACGCAAAAAGAGGTCGCAAGCCAATACATAAGCACGAAGAAGTCGCTGTTGATCTTGGTGAAGAAACTGCTTTGTTTCCTCACCTCTCGCTGCATTCCTTCGTTCAAGGTTTTTGGTAAAAAAAAAAAAAAAAAAGGCAAGAAGAGAATTGCAACCAAGTACAGAAGTGTAGATAACTAATTAGCAGCTCCAAACCCAGTAAAAGTAAATCGAGGAAATCTAACGATTTGTACTGAATCACGCCCAGTGATTCGTAGGGACAATATGCAATGACGAGGGTGAGAATCAAACCGAATCAGGCAGTACAAAACGTGAATCACGTGATTCTAATAACTAATAGAAGGTTTGAGGTTGAGAGTCTAGGGTCCTAAGCTTTGAAATAATATTGCGTTCATGTGAAATATGGTTCGGAGACTACACTTTCAAGTTTCAAATTAAGGCCAGAAATTATGATCACTGGGTTATGGAACAGCTAATGTATGCGTTATAAAAATGTTCCTTGTAAGTTAAAGTACCCTTATTTGAAGGTACGTCCCAAAGGAAACCAACAAAGGGAAAACCCCGAAACATGAACGAGATCAGATCCTCAGATTTTGAATTATAAATCCAAATATATGAATAATTGCAGAAAAAAGCATTAAATATCTAAAACAGTACATGGGGCCCGAGAAATTGATTTACCTCCTTGTTATAATTGGAAGAGGATAAATCTTTGCCGAGAGTTAGCCAACCAGGGCGGATGTTATGGTCTTCCCCAAACAACTCAAGCCGCCTCTTTCCCAATGCAAAGTGTTCAATGATTCGGTACATGTCCTCTGGCTTCTTTGTTAAACCTGCTTGTTTTCAAGTGAATTTTAATTCAAGCATTGACAGAATAAAAAAGAGTAGAACTAGGGTGTTCTTAAGCTCACCAATCTTTGGTGAGCTGAACTCCAAAACTTATTGGAATGGCCTCCAATGACGAATCCAAACAGTTGAAACCGATCTACTTTATGAGTGATGCGGTTACATATCAAATTTATAAATTTTCAAATTAATTTAGTATAAAGTCAAGCTGTCAAAATAAGAAAGTTTATAAGTTAATTTTAATACGTTCAATTTTTCATCAATTTTTGACCAAAGCATTGGTGAGCTTAAGAACACCCTAATCCTACTCGAATAAAATAACATCAACTGATAGTGAAGGATAAGACACTAACCATCAGTAGGCTCTTCAGCTATAATGATATCAGTGTCAATGTTTGCATGAATTATATGCCCATCTGTGCTCCGACGAACAGTGCCTTTAATGCCCATCAAGCAATGTTCCTGACAAGTCAAAGTAGCATCCCATGTTTAATAAAACAATTGTGAAGTATGAGAAAAATATATAGGTGCCAACCTTTGAATGCTGGAACAGTGTGCGAGAATCATGCCGTAAACTACCACCCCCAGCATTCTTTTTGTTAGTCTTAACCCAGCAAATATCCTCACATCTCCTGAATCCCCACTGCAGCGGAAAATAAAAATCAAATGATCATTATTCTTAGCTTCTGATGAAAAGACAGATAACTAATTAAAAATTAAAAAAAGTGTGGTAGCATCATGAAACCCTAGGAAATACGAAATGTAATCATGCTTAATAGAAGTATTGCATATGCTCCACAATACATAGGAAGTAGCATGTATAACTATAAACCATGAAATATTAAGAAACTTACAAAATATTTTAGAACTGTGGTATAAACAAAATGAACCATCCATTATTCATGGTGCATGTATAATTAGACAACATAATTCTTGTATGCAAGAGGTATACTTAAGCCAAGGATAACTAACCTTTTTCAAGCATGCACGGCCTTGTTCAAGACCAACACCATCACCGACCCAAAGGAAGATAAAAGATGGAGTATCAGTTATAGCCTAAGAAAACCATAGAAAAACCCAGTGAGAACTGAAGAAAACAATAGCTTTCTAAACCACAAAAAAACATAGAAAAATAGAAGTTGAAAAACTACCTCAATCTTCAAGTTCATAATCTCATCAACAGTCCAGTTCTCTAAATGGTCAGTGATGCCTGGGGCCCGGTGCACATATTCTTCCCATGGTGGGTCCACAAGTATTACATCAAACTTGGTACCAAAGAACTCTGGAGATAGCACTTGCTCCCGTAAATCACATTTGTAATACATGGGAGGGGATGCTGACTTGGACACAATTTCATCTTTCCTCTGAATAAGCTCTCTCAGCTTAGGGTAATCCTCTACCACACTCGTCAGCTCTAGTTCGCGTATAAAATTCTGGGGACGCATACCGGTGTCTACAAAGTTTTGAGAGTAGTCATTCTGTTCACCTCTTGAAGGGGCTTTTCCCATGGGCCCACCACTGTTCCTGGGTGGTATCCATGTGTTGGAAGGTTTCTCATGTGGGGTCATCTCACGATTAGGTGTTGCCATTGGGCCAGGTCCATGCACATTTTGGGTTGCTCTACCAGTACCTGGTTGATTCAAGGAATGACTCGGGCTGGGTGCAACACTAGACCCAAACCGGGGAGCAACCGGAGGGATAGGGGGAAGGTTAGGTGGGACCCCAGAGAGCAAATTTACATCTATACCCCTGCCACCAGGCCAAACAAGCGGTCCAGGAAAAGGAGGTATGAACACACCAGGGCCAATAGGTGGACCTGGCTGGGACAGGTTC
Organism: Carex littledalei; assembly: GCA_011114355.1. Lineage (NCBI taxonomy): Eukaryota > Viridiplantae > Streptophyta > Magnoliopsida > Poales > Cyperaceae > Carex > Carex littledalei. The sequence goes on along the minus strand of CM022085.1, from coordinate 4,950,846 downwards.
GGCCCTAAATTGGGACCGATGTTGGGCCCAATTGATTGGATGGATCCAGGCGGTAACCCTAAAGGACTGAATGGTGGGCCCATCATTGGCATCTGTAAACTCGGCATTCCCATACGTTGAGGGGTGTTATCTCTGCCATTCGGCCTCCCTCTTCCTCCCCTAACTCCCCTTCCTCCTCCCCTTGAGCCAAATGGGCCTGGGCCTGAGCCTGATGATAATGGACTGCTAATTCCTTGACTGGGCCCAGGTTGGTTAGAGTTTATGCCTGCTCTTTGAATCCGCCCTCTCTGATCAGTCAAGTCATCATTACCATCCAAATCAGAACCATCTCTTGTGAAATCAAGATTTCTGACTGGTCTGATCTCTATTGAATCAGAACTATCATTTCTATAACCAAACCCAGACATTCCGCCTTTCCCACTATCAGATCTGACCCCTCTTGAGTCTTTTCTATAACCACCACCTCTCGACTTAATGCCAATACCACCACTGGCACTATCCATTCTCTCCTGGGGCCCGTCTTGCCTCCCCCCTTGGCCCCTGTTTCTCCAATAATCTCTAGAACTATCCCTCTCCCTTCCCTTGTATGCTTCATCCCTTTCCTTATCCCTTGCACCAGCATTCCTCTCGGTGTCAGAGTCCGAGTAACCCCGGTCCCGCTCCTCAGTCTCACCATAATATTTCCCAATCCTCTCAGTAGGTGGACCCACATCAGATCTGGCTTCTTCAATTTCTTCTCTCATCACCTGCTCCTTCCTCTTATCGACATCTGATCTCGATTTAGTAACCCTAGATTCATACGTCCTCTCTCTTCTGGTGGACTCTTCCCTCTCCTTGCTTCTCTCCTTAACCCTGCCATCAGGTGGGTCCCACTCTTCCTCGGGGCTTCTCCTGGAAGAGTCCTTTGAAGAGCGACGGTACAAGGATGAAGATTCCCTCCTGCTGACATGCCGTCCCTCGTCAGGGCCTTCAGTCTCGTCAGAGTAACCGCTGCCATGCTTTCTGGATTTGCTTAGGCGGCTTCTTTTGCGATCTGGGTCGTCCTCGTACTCCGCTCTGCTCTCCCCGCCTTCTTCATACTCTCGTTTGCTCCGGCTCCTACTTGGTTCCGGCAGAGCCTCCATTGATCTTTTTAATAAACAGGAGAATCAATAGCAAAATTTCCTGTAAGGCAGAACAGCACTGCAATGAATAAAATTGTAACATGAATTAATATCAAGACTAAATTAACTTTTAAAAAAAAATTCACAAGGTATAAGATGAATATGATGCTATTTGCGCTGTGTTATTTCCCCTAATTAAATCAAAGTGGATCCAACAAGAGCTGAATCATTTTTGTTCATTTATACATGTAAAGAACGGAACAAGATCAATTCATCTCTAACTAGCATGGACTAATTAGCAACGACATGATGAAATTTACTTTATAGTTAGTTTCCCCTTTTGCCATCCCAGAATTAAGCACTCGAATTGAGGCAATTTGGACTTGATACAAAGAAAAAACTGAAAAGGGGAACCGTTCCAGACTATTTTACTCTAGAACAAACGAACGCCAGTTTTGAGGCGTCTAGGGTTTCAAAACAACATCATAAATCTGTCGTCTAGGGTTTCAAAACAACAATCGAAAGTTATTGTAAATTAGAGAATAAATTGATGACTTCGTTTGATTTCTTGCATAAGGTTAGTAAATGAGGGGTAAAAAACTAATTAAAGAATATCAGATATGGAGGCTCACTATGGACTTGACAGCGTTCGGGCTCAAAACAAAATTGAACTTCTCATAAAAATTACACATGCAACACTAAGAACATATTCCATGTACGGAGAAAAGAAAAGAAATTGATAGATCACCGGACCTTAAGCAGCGCATAAGCGGCGGCGGCAGCCGCCGAGAAAAAGAGAGACGATGAGATCGCCGACAATCTGCCGATTAGGCCCCTGAGAAAAAAAACGAGAGAAAAAGGGTTGTGGGATCTTTTCGGGAATGGTTGAAAAATCAGGGGAAAGATTGGGAATTTTTGGGAATTGGGGTAAACAAGCGAAAGTGCACGGAAAAGGATAAATTCATACAATGAGATATTTCAAATTTTGAGTTGATTCGTAGAATATCTGTACCGTTCAAAATTTTATTGTACGAATCGCAAAGCAACAATTAATGCTGCTCCGTACATATATAGTTATATATAGCAGGGCTGCAAACGAACCGAACCGAATCGAACTTACCTCCATTTGAGTTTGGTTTGAATTAATTTCGAACTAAGTTTGGTTTGAATTAATTTCGAACGAACTCAATTTCGAATCGAATTTTATACGAACTCAATTTCGAACTTTTACGAACTTTGTTACGACTTACGAGTTATGACTTATGGCTGGACCATAGTTCGAAATTACAGCACTTCAATAAAAACTCAGGCATTCTGAATTATAATTACACAGTACACCAAAGTTTATATCAAAGTTCATTACAAATACCAAAATTTATATCAAACACCAAAGTTTAGTACAATCAATCAAAGTTAAGTACAATCACAGAATCCAAAGTTTTCCAAATAGCCAACAGGAGCAACATCACCAAAGTTTTCAAATATCCAAAGTATTCAAAGTACAATTTAAATCAATAGAAGTACATAACAATCACCAAAGTCTTAGAATTATTACAAACTCAAATATTATCCTAAATAAAACATTAAAGTTCATTATCAGTGGAAATTAACGGTTCACGTTTGAGTTAATTTCGAACTAAGTTTGGTTTGCGAACCTATTTCGAACGAACTAGGTCCAGTTTGAGTTTGGTTTGAATTAATTTCGAACTAAGTTTGGTTTGAATTAATTTCGAACGAACTCAATTTCGAATCAAACTTTTTACGAACTTTTTCGAATCAAACTCGAATCGAATTACGAACTACGAATTTTTTGTGCAGCCCTATATATAGTTATATACTGAATAAGATTGAATAGAGTCCGGGTTAGTGTATTGAAAACGGGCCGGGTCGGGTCGGTCAGATCCAAACCCGCCCTGTCCACGGGTTAGCTCGGGTCAACGGGTTAGTTCGGGTAGGGTATCCTGGTTTTTTTTTGTTCAACCAACCCGAACCCGGCCTAAACCCGGCAGGTCAGGTCAGGTCGGTCCGGTCCTGGTCAGGTCTGCGGTCCGGGCCGATTTTTTTTTTTTTGCTGCTCTTTTCCTGTTTTTTCTGTTTTGTTTGGGGGTTTTTCGGTGCTGTTTTTTTTCCTTTTTTTTATTTGAACTCAATGTATTTTTGTTATAACAAAACCAAATTATGTTAAAACCGAATTATTCTAAAACCAAATTAGTTTAAAACTGTTATAACCCGTAAACTCAAATGTAGTTAATTAGTCGATAATTAAAATTTGCAACCAATTAAAATTTTAAATTGAGTGATCAAGGAAAATAAAGGTTAATACATTAAATGAATAAATTAACTTGTATAAGTTTATTTATCTAATTAATTAGTAAATTTTATAAATTGTAGAATTAATTTTACAAATAAGAAATACCAATATTAATAACCATTGTAATTTTAATAATTTATGAAATGAAGAATAAAATTGTAAGATTAATCCTGAGACAATTTAAAATTTCGTACCAATTCGTAAACGCAAGTTTTATTAAATCCTTCGATTAAATATAATTGATTCGATTAAATATGAACTCCTTTTGATTAAATATGAACTCCTTTTTATTTGGGAATAAACTCAACCGTTCAATTTGTTCTGCACTAATCTCAAAGCTGATCCATCCCTTTTGAATTCCTTTGTTTTCTTCGCTGAATCCAGACGGAGCCGACCCCTTTCCCTTCTCCCTCTGCGACAACCGAAACACCTCACCTCCCTTCTCTGCTCTCTGGCTGGCGACAGACGCCTTCTCATCCCCTTTGGTTGTCTTTTTCGCTGATTCGGGTTAAACCCTCTTGGCCGATATCTCCTCTCCACTCTCTCACTCCCTCTATTTACTCTCTCTCCCTCTCCCGCTGCCTATTGACTCAACTCTCTCTCTCTCTTTTGCTCTCTATTCTCTCCACTGTTACCACCTCCTCACTCTCTCTCTTTTTCCTTCACTCACAAGCCGAGAACCATATCCCTCTCTCTCGTTTCTGTTGCCGTGTTGCTTGCGATTTACAAACCCTAGGGTTTTGGGTGCTTCTCGGTTGTGATTCTGTTGCCTTCGGTGCTTGCTTGGTGCTTTCGGTTCTTGCGATCTGCTCTTCCCGGGTAACCCTAAACTCATTATTTTGGTTTTTGCCTTGTGGCTTGCGGCTGATGCCTAGATCTGTGGCCTTCGTGCCATTTCGCTTGACCTGTGGCCTTCGGGTTTGTTTTGCTATTGCTGGCTGTGAGCCTTTGTTGATCTGTGGCCTCTGTGCCTTCTTGCTTGACCTGCGGCCTTGAGCCTTTTTCCTGTGACTTGTGGCCTTCGTGCCTTGTGGGGTTTTGACTTGGTTCTGTTGCTGGTACTACCCCCCCCCCCTGTTGCTTGATTTTTGTTGGATGCTTGCCTTGCCTTGCCTTTTTGGGCTTGCTGTCTCTGTTGCTTGTTTGTTGCTGTTAGGGGGTGCTGTACCAGTTGGTACAGCCCAGTGATACCACTGGTACCGAACCTTTGAACTGACAGGGACCTTATTAGGAAATTGGAAAATAATTGGATTGAATTGTAAAATATAGGCCCTTGTGTGAATAAATAAATTTGGGGGACTTAAATGGAAATGTGGTAAGAAATGGCCGGTCCTATATGTTCATTTAAAATTGGAAATTGGATTTGGGCCTTTGACCTTTTTACCTTGCTGGACCGTGACTGTTTTGAATTAAATAAATAATGGGCCTTAATTATAAATAAGTAAAGACCTTGGACCCTTTTTGTTATTAGGCCGAAATATTGGAAATTATAAATGTGGGCTAAAATTTATTAATAGAACATGCATAAATAAACAATGAAAATGTGATCAACGAATTTAATGTTGAGACTACTAAACCCAACCTATTATGATTTAAATATAAATTTTCTTATGTACTTATTTAGCGGGTATACTAGATTAGTGTATATTAGTTATCAAATGTCGTGTAAGATAATTTTTATGACTCGTTAATCTTATATATCAAATAACACTAAATTAAAATATTCTAAATCCAACACATTTTAGATTAATTAGGATTTTAATTTAAATAAATTAAGTAGTTAGATCTTAAAATATTAGTTAAGTAATTAAATATTTAGATTAAGTAAAATATAGTTTTAAATAAAATAAATAATTTATAAATAACATATGTTGTTAATTAACAACATATTAACATTTTCGAATCATTACGATTACAAAAGTTTAATTAATAGAATAATTAGATAGACACGTATTATTTTATATTTATAAATTAAGCAACTTGTACAAATTATTAAAATAAGTTCGTACTACTTTAGAAATATTATAATTAAATGGTAGCAATTGAAATTACGTAGATTTTACCTTAAGTAATTTAGCGTAAAAACATGTAAATAACATTACTTAAGTATTCGACTAATTAGATAAGCAGTTTATCTTCAAATTAAAATATAACAAATGATTTAAATACGTTAGATTAATTAAATTAGAGTTGGACCAATTTTACGCTCGATCGGAATCGAGTCAAACCGACCGAACCGATTCAGCAGATTCGAACCTTAGTTAATTAATTAATTAAATACGAACACTTAGTGAAAATAATCAAACGGGGTAATAAGGGTTACGAATACTTAGTGTAGACCCTAATTAAGTTACAACTAAATTACAGGTCAGCCGACCTACGTAGATTTCGACCCGTGGACCGATCCCGTTGACGCTTGTACAGGAGCAGGCGAGGATTACGTGGATCCCGGAGACTATTAGCGCGTTCTACCCCTACAGCCATCAGGTGTGGGATATCTGTATTTTTCTTTCGTGGCGTACTCTCACCAGTCGACCACTTGACCTGACATCCGCACTTTAAATTTTGTAGTTGCATTAGAGCATGTTTAATCCTTTCTGAACTGTAAATTAGGATTTGCACAACCCCTTCTAAATTGAAAATTTAATGCTTTCTTAGGAGTAGTGTAATGTAATTAATAATATATTAGGATATTAGTTGTCCCCTTCTCGTAGAGGACAACATACTATTGTAGTTAAGCATGTGCATTGGTGAGCGTGAGATAGAAGACCGAATGACTGCTTTCCGTCACGTAGGCATGGGATGCGTGGCGGTTCGTGGGTTATTGGGCTGAGGGATCACTTGATCCCTTAGAGGTCTTGTTAGGATTATTATTATTATATGCATGGAGTTGATATTACATCATTTTCGATCATTTTACATTTTGTGCGGACCGATCTCGAGTCCGGAGACGATTCGGGAGCTATCCCCCCTACATTAGGAGCTACTTGCCTAGTACGGCTGTCGAGGTTGCGGTGGCAGATTTTATTTTTGTTGTTATGGGCCACTCACGAGCCCTTGTCCCATTGATCTGGCCGGATGGTGGAGTTTCGTCTCTGCTCATGAGGAGACGAATTGACTTATTCTTACGCATTGCTTGTAGTTTTCTCCTATTTTATATGTTTGGTGATGAATCGTCTAGAGTAAGGAAAATACACAAATTGTTGGATATAACCATCGGCTAGCGTGCACCAGCCTACGGGTTGAAGTCTTTGGGGCAAAGCTCGATGCTGTTAGGCATCGGGTATCTTTGCTCCCCTGATCGCAGTCCTTGTGTTATGTCACCTTTGAGATATAAATTCAATTTGATTGAACTTGGCACGGTACGGGGTGACAAAATTATCCGTACTATTACTATATCAAATTGTACACACAGTATCTATTGTGCTGGACTTCGGTTGAGTATAATATTGATCCTCATATTTTGTTTTGGGAAACTTTGGCATTTTGGCATGATAGGATAATCACATCATGTCATCTATTATATGTATATTTTTCTTTTGTAGTACTATGATAGGTTTTAATTTCTGCAGCATACGCATTAAAAGTGAATTACCGACTTTACGTAGATTTCGAATTAAAATGTGCTTTGACTTAAGAGGATCCCTGAAGGGATAATACTGGGTCACATACTGGGCGATCATTCGCTCATCCCCTCCTTTTTATGGATGTGGGCAGGTACAGAGTCTGACGGTCCGCAGCAGGAGGCGTCAGGAGCTGTCCCCGACGGTCACATCACTTGATATAGATTAGGGGCTTTTGTTTAGGATTTTGCGAGTCCAATGTTTTGTTATATATATTGGACTCGATAGATCATGTATCCCTTTTGATTAGTTATGTTTATTTTATCCCGAGGTGGATTGTATGGATGTGTGTATATGTATGTTTATTTGATATTTATGACTATTGCTTGTTTGTATTATACTGCTTCCGCTGTTGTGTGATTATTATATTGTTTAGCCTTGCGTGTTTATTGATGATTAGACACGAGGCGGGGATTTGATCATACCCTAATCTGGAAATTCTGGTTTGGGGTGTGACAAAAACCGAATTATTTTAAAATGAAATTATTTTTTATCTTTAAAACCGAATTATTTTAAAACAATAGATTTAAAAACAAAAGTTACCATCCTCCTTTATTCCGGGCTTGGGACCGGCTATGTAAAATAACATAGGCGGAGTTCTAATTTTTTTTTGTTAGTAATTATTCTTTAAAATGAAACAATTGAAATATTTAGTAATTATAATTTAAAAAAATAACAATAAAGATTAAAAGATGTTAGAAATGTATACCGACACTACCTATCTAGTAGTTGTTGTGCATATACCATAGGTCACTCTCTTGCTCACCGTCTGAATCTTCGTTAGGCTCAGGCTCCTCGGTACCGCTTTCTTGAGTTTCGACACCGGATGATGATGCTTCCATGGCATGTTGCGTGCGAGTTTCAGCATCAATCCAGTCTTTCAAGCATACAAGTCTCTCGAAAACATGTGCACCCAGCTTGCTGCGTTTATTGGTGAGGATCCTGTTCGCCGAACTAAAACAGCATTCGGAAGGGACGGTTGACACGGGCACGACAAATATGTCGCGGGCCATCATCGCCAGCGTTGGATAGGCACTTGCATTCGTCCTCTACCAATCCATGAAGTCAACGGATTCATTTTCGTTGGTCCCCAAACAGTAGCTGATTAACTCGTTTGTGTTACCTTGGGATGAGTACGGGTCGTCATCATCCTGGAAATCGCCTAACAATCCACTACTGCTGTGTGCGGATAAACTATTAAAACAATAGAAAAAATTAGTGGACAAATAATGTAGATATTATAAATAAATCAAATATAACCTATTTGAAAAATAAATCTATTTGTCTAACATATTCAAAAAATATAAATCTAACTTATTTATCTAACATATTTAAAAATTAATTATCTAACAATTATCTAACAATTACTAAAAATAATTCTAATTATCTAACAATTACTAAAAATTCTAATTATCTAACAATTACTAGCAATATCTAACAATTTCTAAAAATTACTAGCAATTACTAACAATTACTCAAAATTACTAACAATTACTAAAAATTACTAACAATTACTAACAATTACTAACAATTATCTAACAATTACTAAAGTAACCTATTTAAAATAATTCTAATTATCTAACAATTACTAAAAAAAAAATCTAACCTTTTAATCTCACGGAAAAATCTTGCGGGAGGTGTCGAACTTCGTAATTCCTCTACTTTCGTAATTCCGTTTGCGTATTTGTAGAATGAAATAAATTTGCAACTCTATTTTTTTTTAACAATAAAATTAAATTTTGAGAATGATGAAAATATTGAGAGTATAAGAATATGAGATTGAGAGAATGAGTGATTGAAAATAATGAGAGTATGAGATGTGAAAATGTATGAAGAATGAGAGTGTATTTATGGGGGGAAATTTTACCGTTTTTTTTAAAAAAAATTCAAATTTCTGACGGGTTGGCTCGGGTCCGGTCGGGTTTTCAGCGGGTTCGGGTCGGGTTTGGGGGGGGGGTAGGACAGGCCCGCCCGGGTTAGGCTCTGGTTAGGCGGGTTGGCTCGGGTTCGGCTGGGTTAGACCCGGATCCGGGGTTTTGGGGCGGGTTGGACTCGGGTTTGGGTTGGGTTCGGGCGGTCCGGTCCGGGTCGGGTTCGGGTCGGCAGGTTCAAACGGGTAGGGTATAGGCGGGTTTGGTCCAGAAAACCGGATCCGATCCTAGTTAAATCCGGCCCACCCGTTAGGACGGTCCGGTCCGGATTTAGATACGGGTTCGGGCCAGTCCGGGTTCAGGTCACAGGTTTGCTCGGTCCGGGTTGACCCGCCCGGGTTTAATCAATACACTAGTCCGGCTTTAGATAAACTGAAATTTTCAGTCATCTCACTATCTCAGAGAATACCGACACTGGATTATGCTTTTAACACAAAACTTTTGTCTTCATGAAGCGCACCGGTTACAGAATCAAAACAGCACTGTTTATTCTTCATGCGCTGCAGGACACTAAAAGTGCTCTGTTAAATTCTGTACTCCGGAATATGGAAGAGGACCAATGAGAAAAAGCAGCAAGGCCTAATCTATTAATTGGGAATGTTGGGTATTTTGGTAAATCTGTAAATAAATTTGGGGTAAATTTCGGTTATGGAGGGACTAAATTTTTACTCAAGTTGATTTGTCATTCGGTAAATCTTTTATTGGGACTAAATTTCGGTTATGAGCATATTCCGGTTATTGGAGTAAATCTTTTGCTCATTCGATAAATCATTAGTTCACTTTTTATTGGAACTAAATTTGTTCCAATCAAGTTACTCTACAATAGAAATTAGTTCCAATAACAAAATATGCTTATTCCGTCCAAGCATATGCAGATACGTTAGATTTTCTTTTCTAAAAACCATAATTAAAAAAGAAGTAAAATTGGAACTAACTTGATTGATTTTTTTTTTACAAAAATCATAAGTACCAAATAGGTTATTCAGCACCTCTCATTTATTTTCAAGAGGTATCGAATAGCCTATTATGTACCTTCCAGTTTCATAATTTTTTTCATAATTTCTATTAAGTAAAAGAGTAAAATTGGATAATACCAAATACCGTTTAAATATAAATTTGGTACTTTTAGTTTTTATAAAGAAAACCAATCAAGTTGATTCTCTTAAATGTTTTTTTTTCTAATTATGTTTTTACCGTTTTTCAAAAAAGTCGTGACGCTGTGCACCAATTTTAGGCGTGTACCATTATTCGGGCCTTCGGGGGAGCAATTTTACTACTATCACCCTTATTAGTCCTTAGAAAGTGCCAATTATATCCAAGTTGTTATTTGAAGAAGGGCATTCATGCAAAACATAACGAGTCATAAATTGGCCCTTTTACACACGTGCCCTCGACAACTGAGGAATTCAAACCAGCATGTATCGTGAGTAATAATCTGTAATATATCTTTTTGCAAAGTTAGGCGCATAATCTATAAAGTTAAGTGTCTAATTACAATGGTGAGGCGCATAATCTAATAAAGTTATGCATTCATTGGACGGATGGAGTACTGCCAATTAATCGTAATTTTGTAAATAATTCTATATTTTCATTAAATATGTGCATATAATCATAATTTATTAAAAATAATTTATTTAACTTATTAAAATTATCAAATAAACTGATTTTAACTCATTTTTCTTATTAATTAATAAAGTTTTTTGAAATTGTCATTTAGAAAAAATCTAGATAAGACAAGACAAGACATGTAATGGATTAATCGGACAAATTAGCCGATTTGACTGACTAAACAATCCAATATATGATGAATCATAGCACAATAAATGACTGACTAAATGGCCTACGGATCTTGTTATAAAAAAAAAACAACTAAGCGAGAATAAACGACCGATTAAACAGAAATAAACGAAAATAAACAGAAATAATCAGAAATAATCAATCGATAATAAAAAAAATCCACAATTAATCAATCGATTAATTGGCCTTTTAGCTCCTTTTTTACAGCACTGTTGGTGAGTGTGTGTGTATATATATATATCCCCGCTTAATTGTCAGTCTACCTACAATATATTATGTTAATTTGAAAATAGAAATATTGGTTTCGAAATAAAACAATTACAAGCATTTCATCATAAATGAAGTGAACTTTATAAGCGGTTATGGCATATGGATGTTACTACTTACAACATAAATTGACCATCTTATGGCATTTAAAAAATAATAATTTAAACCTACGAATAACATATAGATATACATAAATGCTGTCAATAACTTGTGCGAAGAGTTTCACCATATATAATACTTTAATTTTTCTAACTAATTAATGTTTGTTTTAATTAGGAGTGAAAAGTTTGTTTAAAAGTAAAACCTTGTCAATCTGCTTGACAGAAAATGCTGTCAACGAGAACATTTTTGCTGTTTGTTCTAAAATATTATTGATTTTATATCATACATTTATTTTTATTTTAAATGATGAAGATTAAAAATATCGGTCTTTTCTATGGACATATATACCTCTAAATTTGTAAGGTTAGCTGAAGCTACATTTTTTAAAGATTAATTAAAAAATTACCCCCCCCCCCCCCAGCTTTTCGCCCAAAAAAAAATAAGAGGTTGGGGGGGGGGGGGGGTTAGGCTGTTATGTTTACGTATTCACCCAAAACATTTTGAAACAATTGAAGAATTTCACATAAGAGAAGCATATTGTCCTTACCATGTTGGGGGAGGCTATGGTACCATATGTAGCACACATTGTACGCTGATATGAACCCTAAAAATTGAACTACAATTCAATTTGACACTCATCTACGTTATAATTAAACTTCTAATTTAATTGTTTTTGGGTATTTGCATAAACTGATTTTTTTTTTTTTTTAACTTTTGCTGAATCGATATGCTTATGATCACATAGCCAGTATATATATGAAGAGGAGGGATCAAGTTACAACAATTTTGAGTTACAACAAAGTTACAACAACGATTTTCTACATTTTCAAATTTCAAATCGTCAATCCAAACCGTTCAACATGATCTCCACAATAAAATGTGCTTCCAGATCAAATTTTACATTTTTTTTGAATTTGTTTACTATTTATTAAGATGGGTACAAAATCCAATGGTCTGAATTTGACTAGTTTTTGTAAAATACTTAATAAATAGTAAAAAAATTCAAAAAATGTAAAATTTGATATGGAAGCACATTTTATTGTGGAGATTATGTTGAACGGTTTGGAACGACGATTTGGAATTTGAAAATGTAGAAAATTGTTGTTGTAACTTGATCCCTCCTCATATATGAAATATGCCAATTGTTTGAGAAAAAAATTCTTATGCATTCACTTCTTACTGCTTTCATATATATAGAATAGGTGGAGGTGAACTTAATTAGCGGAGAAGGACAAAGGAAACGGCTATATATGCCAAACTAGTGAAATCCCATTTTCTTTTTTAGCAATTCTTTCAGAATTGTGAAACAAAGCTACTAATATTAACTATAAATTAATTCCATAAGCAAAGAGCATAGCAAGCAAAGATAAACTACATGAAATAAAGATACAAATAACTACTACAAATTCTACCAGCATTGAGCATATATATCAAGCAAACATAAATACACAAATTAGCAAATATTTTGTTTAATACGGCTTCCATGACACAAAGCATCATTGAACTGAAAATATATAGAAAATATAACATGCAATCGGTTTTTCAATCTCATATACATACAAGAACTGTATATATTTCCATACACTCATATGTCATGAATTGCATATAGAAAACCCGCATGCCTAATGACGCTATCGTGCGGGAAATAAACTTTTCTTAATTTTTCGTATGTGTGCCACGTCAGGAGGCTATTAGACCCAGCCTGGTGGGCTAGCCCCACCACCCGCTTGACACACAATGCCGTCGAGACCTCCTTCAATCCTCCGTATAAATTGTTTGTAAATTTTTTCATGTATTTGACATCATATATCCTATCACTTAAGCAATTGTGGACGACAGATTGAAACTCTACCAGTGTATCTGGCAAAGGACTCCAAAATGTGGCCAATTTGATGAGGAATGCTAGGTCGTATGAACCGTGGAACATGATCCACGTCATCCTTGGATTGTCTAGAAGACCAGAGGAGAGAAGGAGGTCCGATAAAAATAACTGTTAATATAATCACCCATCGCCTCGGAGTTCTCTTCCATGTCAGCTAGACAGTGGAATGGGCTGAAGTTGAACTCCCAAACCAGAACAGAACCATCATCGGCCGAGAGTGTCAGACCTAGCTGCCTTAAATCGCCTTTATCGGTGCTCGCCTTAATAGCGCTATATATATATCTCTCATCAGGATATGCGAAACGTGGGTGCGTCTTAACCACATTTTTCTTGTCTGGAGCAAGCTTAAATTCGGTGTCAAATGCCACCTGGTGATGCTTCCCTTTGATTGCCTCGCTAATCATGCGAAACTCCCTGTCGAGGTTGGATGCCCAGATAGACCGCACCTCAACCTGCATCGTGCGGGTGATAGTGCGCAAAACTGATTCCATGGATTCTTGTATTTGTTTTCTGTCAGATAACATATATAAAATTTAGGATTTATGGATTGAGTAGCTGATCAGAGAAGTGGACTTTGGTTTGAGAGATGGGAGTGACTTTCCAATAATAAAGACCATTTAACACCATGAAGGAAAGACTTAATTTCCATCAATAAAGACTCAGACTTAATTAAATTTAAGTTTTCTAAATTAGCTATTTTCTAAATTAATACAAGATCAAATAAGGAAAGTTTTTTTTTTTTTTCATTAATCAGACATCAGCCATGTCAAGATTTGCAAGGGATGCCAAGTGGCAGTTTTTAAAATAAAATTGCAACATGATATATTGAGATGAAAAGAAGAGCAAAGATAAAGGGTAACCAAATGAAGTACCAAAATAACAAACTCTAGTTTAATTTGAAGATCAATTTGTCACAAACAAAAAATTTGTAGGACTCACGTGGCACTACCCTTTAGAAATTAGGGTTTTTGTTCTGATTTTGGTTTTTGGTTTCTCTGAAAACCATATAAATTCAATCCGAAAGAATATAAAATAAAAACGAAAAGAATGAACTGATTAACAAAAGGTTTTGTTTATTCTCTAATACCTGGTTTTGTGTTGTTAATTGAGGAAGCGATGAGAAAATGGGAGTGCAGGAGTTTGAGATGAGCAATAGCTAGCAAAAATATAAAGAAGAATTATCTCCCATTAACATAAGATGTTTACCACGCTAACCATAAATATGAGTTATAGTCTAGAACTATGCAGAAAAGTTACGCAGATGATTCTTTTTCAACAACTCATTTTTTTTCTTCTGAAAGACAGACAAATTAAAAAAAAGCATTAATAAGATTTTTCTCAGCAAATAAAAATTAAAGAGACAATTGGAACAAATAAACATGTTAATGTTATTCTGTCGAGAAACTAATTAATGGTGCTGAAATTTTAGAAGTTAATTTGACACGTCTTTTAGTTTTCACAACAATGAAGGAACTACAGTGCAATTCAATTTAGTAAGCAAAAAAAAAATATATATATATATATCTCTCAGAAGAATTAAATACACAATCTTCTAAAAAGAGTTAAATTTTTTATCTAATTATAACATGAAAAACACTTTACTGATGTCTAAATATCCTAGGTTATCAAAAGTTCAAAAGTGCTCACATAATGCAAATACAAGACAAAAATATAAATTAAAATACTTACCTCTTTTGGCCTTCTTTCCTATGCTCCAATTTATTTCATTCTCATATTTTGGCACCCTATAATATAAATAAATAAAAGTTACATAAATTGAACTGAAGTAGAGTTGATCACACAATGCTAGTTAAACAAAAACAAACCCATAATGAACGACAACTAACCTATAATATAAAACTGCATGCCCAATATACAATCGTATTAAAATATCAACATTAATTCTTAAACTCTGATATTGCAAAATATATCTAATTTTTTATGCATGGTTCAAAACAAAAAATTTATGACAAAAAATTCCGGTATAAAAAGGGCACGTTAACAAAATTAATAACACAAAAAACAATTAAAATCCGAATAATGACTACAAGTATGAAATGAACTATGATAAATTAGTAATACCTTTGAATCTCAATCAGTTGCAATCTTAGTTGGGAATTAGTGTGAGTTTTTAAGCCTGTATTAATTATAGAGACACTACGACCATGCTTGCGAGGTTAAATGTTTTAATTAAATGTCTTGTACTTACTACTTATCTCCATAATGTTTCCGAATTTCAGTTGAAAGACATAGTTTGTAAAATTGGCTAGAAATTATGCAATTACTGTAAATTATAAGAGTTTATTTGAATGAGTCTATAGTAAATTTAAATAATCTTTTTTGTATTACAAATTTTTTTTTGATTTTTTTGTGATTTTATTATTAATGGTTATTCTCCAATATCTTATTATTCGTTTATCATTTTTTTTCAAACTCATTCAGTGTTTAGCATTTTTTATATTTTACATTTCAATAAATTTCAACTATGATAACTAGATGACGAATGCTATACAGATAGTTGGCTAGCATTTTATAAAGGGATATCATGTTGAACTTGTCATTAATCATGATGACTTTGCTTGTATAAGAGCGATTTTACATGATACAACCAACTTTTCATGCAGTTGAAACAAGTTTTTGTCACCCAAACTGTGTTGCAAATTTTTTTTTTAAGAAAAAATGTAGAAGTTAAGCCTTCAGATTTTATTAATAAAGACGCTTATATATGTTGCATTTGATCACCATAATACTTTAATTTTTCTAACTAATTAATGTTTGTTTTAGGAGTGAAAAGTTTGTTTAAAAGTAAAACGTTGTCAATCTTCTTGACAGAAAATGCTGTCAACGAGAACATTTTTGCCGTTTTTTCTAAAATATTATTGATTTATATCATACATTTATTTTTATTTTAAATGAAGAAGATTAAAAATATCGGTCTTTTCTATGGACATATATACCTCTAAATTGTAAGGTTAGCTGAAGCTATACATTTTTTAAAGATTAATTAAAAAATTTACACCCCCAGCTTTTCGCCCAAAGAAAATAAAAAAATGAAAAAATAAGCGGTTGGGCGGGGGGCCACTACTACAAAAAAAGAGATTATACACGGACAATAAAGGAAGAGCTACACGGATTTCCTACCGTGTTTAAATCGAGGGTGTACGATTAGTTCAATAACTACACACGGACTTTTGGCCGTGTGCAATTTTAAAGATTCTACACGTATAACTTCACAAACAGCCGTGTACAAAGACCAGAATGTGTCGCGCTCCATCTACCGAGCTACACGGATATTACCTAAAAAACCGTGTACGATTCTTTTTGTACACGGACTTTTAACTAAAAAACCGTGTAGCTTGACTCTTTCTACACGGACATTTAGTTAAATGTCCGTGTAGCTCTCCTCTTTCTACACGGACATTTAACTAAATGACCGTGTAGCTATCTTTTTTCTACACGGACTTTAGTTAAATGTCCGTGTAGAAAGTACTTTTTTTTTTTTTTTTTGTATTTTTTGTTTTTCGGCTAGCCTCCAGTTTTGCTAGCCATTTTTGTTACAGAACTATATATTCCAGATTTTCCAGATTCAGATTTTCCAGATTTCATATAACAAGAAATCCATATTTTCCAGATTAGCAATAAATCCATATTAGCCAGAAATTCATATGCAATAAATTATACAATATTCATATACACCAAATTATACAAAATTACAAAATTCCATGGCAAACCACCTTGCCCACATGCACCGCACATCGTCGATCTGATCCCAAGAGTAATGTTCTTGCTTTGTCACATTCTACAAAATTATAATTTTATAATAGTTAGTATTTCAGAAAAGGTAGATATCAATTGCTTATTATATAGGAAATTCATATGAAGTACATACCGCTTTTGGGAATTCGAATTGTATTCTTTCGACAAAGTCAAACATGAATATCATCGTGTAATAAGCGCATTCCCAACCCTCCTTCTGTTGCGGGCTCTGAAATTTACATTTAGCGGCATTTGTTAGAATGACAATAATTTTTTTAACAAGATATGAAATTTCTAACTCATAAAGTGTGCTCACCAACAAGTACTTCCAATTCAACTTGCTTTTCTTGCCCGGGCCCGTCCTATCTGATCCTCCCTCTTTAATATATTTCACAAAAGCCCTTACAAAAGTGAGTGAATGTAATTAGCAAAAGTATAATTTGATATGATTGAAAGAAATGCAAACCTATAGAATTATTATTGCTTACTTATTCACAAAAGACAAGATAACTTTGCTCTTGGCAGACGCGGTCTTTCCTTTGGGCTTACAAGAATCAACAATTATGCCCACATTTAGGTACGGCACAATGAGAATCAAGCACCAATGTTTGCTGTGTGATCGAGGAGAAGAATTATAGTACTTTAGCATATAAAAGTCACACGAGTATTTGCTATGGTTGATGGTGTGATTTCATTTTTTTATGTTTAACTTTTAATTCCTTTATACAATTCTTTAATTAAAATATAAACAACACATAAGTTAAGATTAGAACTAACTCCTCGTGGTATGGCATGAGAATGAATTTCTTCTCCTCCGCCTTAGCATGATGCATCGCAGAACACATGTACTCGATAGCCATATCCGGATAATATGTCGCTGCCGTACCACTCACTTTCTCGGGGTCCAGAAACACGCACAAGTTCTTCCTTTCAACCATCTCATCACAGTTTCGGACTAGCTTCCTGAAAACTCATCATATTGTAATTAGAATATATATTTGAGTTCTATACAATAATGAAAATATTTTAATATCACTAACATGAGGAAAATGGTGATGTGTGAAACATCGAGCCATTTGTCGGATGACGAGTGGTGGAAGAGGTCCTTGAAGTCTCTGAACGACAGCAGGAGCTCCCTGCCTTCGTGTAGAAACATCCCAGGTGGGACAGGGATGACGATAGCCTCCATGCCGTCGGGCGCCGTCATCAAGTAGTCGTGGAGAAGGCGCAAATCAGTGGGCAAACGGCTGTATTCTTCTTCTGTGACCATAGGACGGGGCGGTGATTGTGGCGCGTCAGGCGCGACGTCGCAAGCCACCTCCTGACGTACCGGTGAGAGAGCCGTACCGGTAACATCATCTCCTCGTGTCTGTATCAAGTTATAGATGTATTATTCTAGTATTTCAAAAAGAATGAGTTGAATGTAACAAAATAAATGAATTTTTTTATGGATTACCTGATCCAAAACAATCTGACTCTTGGGCCATTGGACAAATGACATCCGTGCGTCATCAAGCACAAAGGCGTCGTCGGTAGGGACAGGAAGGGGTACGCGCTGCCATCCATCCACGACTAACTCAACCTGCACGCATGCATGGTCGGGTCTTAGCGGAGTATTGTGTACACTTTTGGCGAGTGGATGTACAACGCCCTTAGCAACGATCATAGAAACACTGCCATTCCGCAGGATGAGGTCGCATGCTCTGGGGTCCTGCAAATTTATAGGAAGGTTGTTTATTTTAGTGATGCGATATTGTCTAACAAGGTTGCAAACAGGTTTTAAATACCTTTAGATTATGAAGAAGTATTGATTACCTTGAGATTATCCAAATCGTCTAAGGCGCCCCACGTGCCGGATGCTTGACTACTTCGCCGAATTCCCGGCGAAATGGGAGGTGGTTGCTCGGATGGCTGCGTAGTTGCTGATCTAATTTGTGTCAACATTGCTTCCATCTCAGCAAACCTTGCGTCGTACTCTTTGCTCACCTCCGCGCGTATCTGCGCAACTATCTCGTCTTTGTTTACCTTGGCACGAGATTTTCTTCGAGGTTTCTCTCCCTCCACTCGGAACACCTCCTTCCAGCCCCTGTAGACCCCTACACCCCTTACTCGACCCGGGTGTTCTGGATTCTCGAGCGCTGCGGACAAGGAATCATTTTGTCGTTCGACACTCCGGACACCCGAGTTGACCTCCTCCTCCACTTCCAACTGTTCAAGTAGAAGAATTAGTTAAAGCAAAAGAACAATTGACGTACTTTCGGAGTTATAAATGACTCTTACCATTCTTTGAGCCACGCTTTGCAAATTCGTTGGGAGTACTATCCTCCCGTCAGCGGTTACCTCGGCTCTACCCATGACCCAATCTTTGCCCCTAGGATTTTGGATCCTAACCACGGGTGAGTCAGAATCCTTGTTCGCGTCCAGGACTTTCCTCCATTCTGCCGTCTTACCCTCGTAACCACCTGACCCTAGATGGTGTGGATACTTGTTAAAGGCAACGGTCCTCCTGCCTGTATCACTCTTTGCCTTCACAGAAACAAGACAATAACGATCAGTTAGTTTTAGAAAGATAAGTACATATCGAGAAAGAATAAGCATAAATTTGGCACGAGTTAGATACCTGGAACTCTTCGGTAGACTTCAAAGCTTGAAACGCCTCCCAGTCCTCTTCTTTTAGATACTTGTAGTAGCCGATAGGATTTTTCCCTTTCTCCATGAAGTCCGTCTTCAACGTACTCTTGTATTGCTTCCAACCATTGTTCATAATCTTCAAAGTCAATTTCTTTGGAACATCATCCTTGATGTTCCAATGAGCCTGATTAACACAAAAATTTAGTGTATTTAAGTATAGATCATACATAAGTGAAAATTCAAGAGAAGAGTTGTTAGGCACTTTACCTTCACCGTGTTCCACCACGCGTCCTTCACCTTATCCTCGAAATGATCCCATCTCTCAACCAGGATACTCGCATTTTGCTTCACGAAGGCCGTACACCAATTTGAGTATTTCTGCCGTTTTGGTCCTTGCGCACGCCCGTCTTCTGTGAACCAGATTTCTTGATGGGTCTGCTCAGAATGGCTCGTGCACATTGTAGGCCCTCTTCTCCTTCTTTCTGACGAGGCAGTAGCTTGCTGCTCCTCTTCTTCCATCATATCCTCGTACTCATTTTCATTCGACATGGTGCTGCATGAAATTAAAGATCAAATCATTTGACATATAACCTAGATTAATCAACCAACTTTTGACATATAACCTATATTCATCAAGAGATTAATCAATCACTTGTTGGCATATATCCTAGATTATTTGAATTAACCTACAATAATTATGGTACAAGCACAATGTATTCAAGCACAAATTAACCTAAAATAACCTAGGTTATATGCTAAAATTATGGTACAAGTACAATGTCAACAAGTACAATGCTAAAATAACCTAGGTTATATGCTAAAATAACCTTACAGTTGAGCCAATTATAATCTTTCAACATCAGCCTTTTATTTATGTTGTTTTCTTTGCTAATAGTTGTTAGGATCCGATACCGCTATGAGATTGTGACTTTTTAACATTTGTAACCTTTAATTATTTAGTAATTGAAGCCTACAGGCCTTTCCTCAAAAAAAAAAAGGACTTATTTGGATATCAGACTTTATTTGGGGTAAGGACTTAATATCAGACTTTATTTGGGGTAACCAGATTTTCAATATCAGACTTTATTTGGGGTAAGGACTTAATTGAATTGAACACAATGATACATTTTTACTTGTATAACGGGTTCAAACCCAATAAGAAAACTAACCAATAAGAAAACTAACAAATACCAACCATGTCTAACGGGTTCAAACCCAATAAGAAAAATAACGAGAGAGAGAGAGCTAACCACGGGTGAGAGAGACCACTGGTTAGAGAGAGAGACCGAGGTGGAGAGAGACCGAGGTGGTGAGGCGGCGAGGCGGCGAGGCGGGGAGGCGGTGAAGAGCTCGGAGAAGGCTCAGCAAAATCTTCTCTGTGAGGGTTTTTGAAACTGATGTTTATTCTCTCTTTTCGGACTTGTGAAAATTTTGGAAGAGAAGGATTTCGAATAATAGTGTGGGTCTCATTATACACGGACTTTTAACTTAAAAGACCGTGTACAAAGATCTTTATACACGGACTTTACTCTAAAGGCCGTGTGCAAATATGGCTACCCTTTCTACACGGACATATAGCTAAAAGGCCGTGTAGCTCTCTACCCTTTCTACACGGACTATTAGCTAAATGTCCGTGTATAAAGGGGTCCGACAGGTGGGTCCCAGGTTCAGTAAAGTTCTACATAATATTTTAACTAATATTAAATGTTTGATAGAGTTGAACATAATATTTTAAACATAATATTTTCATTAAACATAATCCTTCCTTAAATATTTTAACTAATATTAAATATTTTAACTAATATTAAATATTATAACTAATATTTAGTGAAAACTAATATTTTAACTAATATTTATTTTATTTTATTATTAAATGTTTTAACTAATATTTATTTTATTTTATTATTAAATGTTTTAACTAATTTTTGCAAAAACTAATACTAATATTTGA
The DNA here is from genome assembly GCA_011114355.1 of Carex littledalei. Taxonomy (NCBI): domain Eukaryota; kingdom Viridiplantae; phylum Streptophyta; class Magnoliopsida; order Poales; family Cyperaceae; genus Carex; species Carex littledalei. The sequence continues at coordinate 4,929,492 of CM022085.1, read as the reverse complement.
TAATATTATAAGCATTAAACATAATCCTTCATTATAAGCATTAAACTAATATTTGATAATATTTGATAATACTATTACTACATTATGCTTTTTTCTTTTTTTCCCTTTTTTTTATTTTTTTATTTGATATATTACAAGCTAAAGTTGCAATATTAAAAGCTACACGGTCTTAAACAAAATAAATATTACACATTATGCTTTTTTTTTTCCTTTTTCTCCTTTTTTCCACTATTTGAACGGTACCCTCGGCCCATAATCCTTCAGTGTGGTCGGACCGCATGTAGTCAGCTTCGTCTACCCCTTCAAGTGTTGCTACCTCAGTTTGCACATCGGTACAAAATGGAGGTACTTCGTCGAATTGGTCGTACTCTTCTTCATCGACGACATTTTCTACCCCGACAATCCTTCTTTTTCCGGATAGGACGACGCTCAACCTAGCATCACTCGGGTCAGTGGCATAAAAGACTTGGGTGGCTTGCTTGGCGAGTATAAACGGATCATCAACATGCCCAACCCTGTTTAAATCAACGAGTGTGAACCCGTCGTTGTCAACTTTAACACCTCGGTCTTCGACCCATTGACACCGAAACACGGGAATGCTCAGGCGAGGACTGTAAATGAGCTCCCAAATTTCTTGAATAACGCCATAATATGACTTTGATGCTATTACAGCCCGGCCATCTCCGGATCTACTGAATTCTTGAGAGGTCGCCACCAACGTCACCCCACTGTTTTGCATCGTGCTCTTATCACTCTGGAATTTAGTATAAAATGTATATCCGTTAATCTCGTATCCTTGGAATGTTCTAACAACAATTTGGGGTCCTGCGCCAAGTAGTTTAACAATTTCAGGTACGGGGTGTGACCCCACTCTTTCTTTCAGCCATCCTATAAAAGAACGATTATGCTCGTTAGTAAGCCACTTCTGACTCCTCGTGTAGTTTTGTTGTTGAAGGATTGTCATGTGCTCATCTATATAGGGAGCAACATCTGTCATGTGTTGTAGTACAATAAAATGTGCCTTTTGTAGTTCATTTAGATCAGCAACTACGGCTCTCAACCCAATTGTCCCGACTCCTTGGAGCCTTCCCTCGTATCGAGATTTTGGAACGCCAATAGGATCCACACCGGTCAAGTAGTTGGTGCAAAAATCAATCACCTCCTCCGTAGAATATCCTTCTATAATGCTGCCTTCGGGTCGATGTCGGTTCCTTACGTATTTTTTCAAGATACCCATGTATCTCTCGAATGGATACATATACCGAAGGAACACGGGACCACAAATCTTAATTTCTCTCACAAGATGAACAACAAGGTGAACCATGACATCGAAAAAAGATGGCGGAAAATACATCTCAAGTTGGCAAAGAGTAACGACGACCTCCTTTTGCAAAGAGTCCAATTTTAGAGGGTCTATCACTTTGGAATTTATTGCATTGAAGAAAGAACAAAGCTTCGTAATGGTTTGACGAACGTGCTTTGGTAAAATTCCCCGAATTGCAACCGGAATTATATGTGTCAGTAAAACATGACAGTCGTGAGATTTCAGACCGACCAGTTTCAAGTCCTTCATCGACACCAACTTCTTAATATTCGAAGAATATCCTGATGGGACTTTTATACCATTGAGGCATTCACAGAAGCTTGTTTTCTCTTTCTTTGACATTGTGCACAGTGCGGGGGGTAGGTATGTGCGCTTCCCTTTCTCCTGTGGTGCGAGCTCGGGTCGTATTCCCATCTCTACCATGTCTTTTCTCACTTTAATACCATCTTTCGTCTTCCCCGGAATGTTCAATAATAAACCAATTAAACTGTCACAGACATTTTTTTCGACATGCATGACATCTAGGCAATGCCTCACTTCTAAATATTTCCAGTACGGTAGCTCCCAAAATATGGACCTCTTTTTCCAAATATTCTTCGGTAGTGCTTTGGCGCATTTTCCAAAAACAACATCAATGTTTTTTACCCGTTCGAAGACACTCTCCCCGTCTAATGGATGACGAGCCACTCCAAGCTCAATTTTCCCGTTGAATGCCATCTTCTTCTTACGATATGGGTGATTAATAGGAAGAAACCTACGATGCCCCATGAATACATTCTTTTGACAATTTTTCAACCTCAGCACCTGCGTGTCATCTTCACAGATCGGGCACGCTTTTGCTCCTTTACAAGTGTAACCCGACAAATTCCCGTACGCGGGGAAATCATTTACGGTGCAAAACACCATGGCCCGCAAGGTAAAGGTCTCTTTCATATACGCATCCCACACCGGGACGCCATCACGCCACAATTTTTGGAGGTCCTCGATTAATGGTGCGAGATATACATCTATGTCATTTCCGGGTTGTCTGGGTCCTTGGATTAGTAATGACATCATTATATATCTGCGTTTCATGCACAACCAAGGAGGAAGATTGTAGATGCATAAAAGAACTGGCCAAGTACTGTGCCGACTGCTCATACTTCCAAACGGACTCATTCCATCTGAGCTCACCACAATCCTAAGGTTCCGCGGTTCAGAACCAAATTCTTTGAAATGTCTGTCAATGTTTCTCCATTGAGGAGAATCAGCCGGGTGCCTTAGTTTACCGTCATTTTTTCGCTCTTCTTCGTGCCAGCGCAATAATTTTGCATCTTTGGGATTCGCAAACAACCGTTTGAATCTCGGTATTATCGGCAAATACCACAACACCTTAGCCGGAGGTCGGCCACTTGTGTCCTCGTTACAATCATCAGTGTCCTGGTCCTTACGATGTTTATATCGTGAAACACCGCATTTAGGACAGACATGCATGGCCTCGTACTCGTTACGATACAATACACAGTCATTCGGACATGCATGTATTCTTTCGATCTTCAACCCCATTGGACATATCAACTTCTTTGCCTGATATGTTGTACCGGGTAACTCGTTGTTATCTGGGAGCATTTCTCCTAAAAGCTGTAATAAAGACGTGAAACTCTTATCGCTCCAACCATTGTCTGCTTTTAAGTTTAATAATTTCAACACAGCTGACAGTTTTGTAAATTTGGTACACCCGGGATACAACGGCTTCTTGGATTCATTAGACAAATTTTGAAATTTATCATAATTTTTATCACTAATTTCATCTTCCACATCACGTAACATATCCTCCAAATTTTCAGTAAACTCGTGTTCTACATTTTCATCAAAATTCCTCTCCATCTCATCATCGTCATTTTCGGGTTCGACGTTAATATCAGAATATTCGGCACTCTCATAATCCTCGTTCCAATCAATTTTAAAATTATCAGAAATTCCAACATTCTCATCATTCAATTCACGATTACAATCCTGATTGGCACTACTACTTTCCCCAAATTTCTCACCATGCATGAACCAACATGTATATCTTTTCTTAAATCCCCGACAAATCAAATGAGCTCTAATTTCTTCGATGTCCAAAAATCTTAATAAATTTTTACAATCTTTACAAGGACATAAAATGTCTTCTTCTTTTTTATTCACTCTATAACTCTCAGCAAATTTTATAAACTCATCAACGCGAACCAAATATTCTTCACTGTCACGTCGCATTTCATACATCCAGCTTCGATCCATCTGTAAATTAAATTAAAAAAATGATTTGATCAATTAATCATGCATGGTCAACATTCTCCTTCGTGTACAAAATTTTGGGCTTACAAGGGCCGGTATACAATCCTAACCCACTTTTTTTATATTTTGTCCCATATGTTGACATGGTTTAGCGGATGTAATTAGTATTTGAGTTAAATTCGCCAGCATTTCCCCTTAACTCTGCAAAGTATGCGTAAAAACCACATACTCCTAGGAGCAATAAGAGAAAATACTGTCGAACTTTCCTCAAATACTAATTAAATCCCGCTAATATGTGTTCACATCCTAAATGAGACATAATATTCAACGAGCAGTCCCAAAACGGGGACTATTCAAAATTAATCCCTAGTGGATTAATTTTGAATGGGCATGGACCTAAAGGCATCTAAAGGTCGGTTATTGGACCACAATACACTAATTAATTACATCTAAAATTAAGAATTCAAGAATATATGCATGAAATGACCTAATTAAATAATTAAGCCTAAATAACAGAAAATTAGAGAAAGAAAATGATTTAAATACATATTACTAACCTTGGAAAGATGGAGAGGAGAAAATACAAACTTAATTCAAAGATCTCAGATCTCAGCTAGCTGCTGGCCTCGATCAATTCGCAGAAATAAAAAGCTCAGTTGGATATGTATGAACTAAAAACTTGATCAAAACGGCGCTCTGGAAGGGAAGACAATAAAACCCTACACTATTATACACGGTCATATAGCTAAAAGGCCGTGTAGCTCTCCACCTATTTCTACACGGCTTTTAGTTATAAAGCCGTGTACAATTATAAGATTTATACACGGCTATATATCAAAAAGCCGTGTGTAATGTTCCTACACGGCTTTGTATCAAAAAACCGTGTAGCTCTCTCAATTATTTGCACACGGACCTCTTTACACACGGATTTGTGGTTTCTAATAAACCGTGTAGCTCTCTCTAATAATTCGACACTGATTGTTAACTAATTATCCGTGTAGAAATCGTTCAGATCTTTTGAACTCATATTTGGTACACGGTTTTTAATAAAATTGCCAAATCCGTGTACAATGTGCAGTGTACAAAGCCAGTTTTTGTAGTAGTGGGGGGGGGGGGGGGGGGTGGTTTAGGCTGTTTATTGGTGTATATGTTTTACGTATTCACCCAAAACATTTTGAAACAATTGAAGAATTTGAATTTCACATAAGAGAAGCATATTGTCCTTACCATGTTGGGGGAGGCTATGGTACCATATGTAGCACACATTGTACGCTGATATGAACCCTAAAAATTGAACTACAATTCAATTTGACACTCATGATCTACGTTATAATTAAACTTCTAATTTAATTGTTTTTGGGTGTTTGCATAAACTGATTTTTTTTATTTTTTTAACTTTTTGGTGAACCGATATGCTTATGATCACATAGTCAGTATATATGAAATATGCCAATTGTTTGAGAAAAAGAATTCATGTGCATTCACTTCACTTCTTACTGCTTTCATATAGAATAGGTGGAGGTGAACTTAGCGGATCAGAAGGACAAAGGAGACGGCTATATATGCCAAGCTAGTGAAATCCCATTTTCTTTTAAAGAAATTCTTTCCGAATTATGAAACAAAGCTACTAATATCAACTATAAATTAATTCTATAAGCAAAGAGCATAGCAAGCAAAGATAAAATACATGAAATAAAGCTACAAATAACTACTACAAATTCTACCAGCATTGAGCATATATATATATCAAGCAAACATAAATACACAAATTAGCTAATAGTTTGTTTAATACGGCTTCCATGACACTAAGAATCATTGAACTGAAAATATAACATGCCATCGGTTTTTCAATCTCATATACATACAAGAACTATATATATTTCCATACACTCATATATCATGAATTGCATATAGAAAACCCGCATGCCTAATGCCGCTATCGTGCGGGAAATAAACTTTTCTTAATTTTTCGTATGTGTGCCACGTCAGGAGGCTATCAGACCCAGCCTGGTGGGCTAGCCCCACCACCCGCTTGACACACAATGCCGTCGAGACCTCCTTCAATCCTCCGTATAAATTGTTTGTAAATTTTGTCACGTATTTGACATCATATATCCTATCACTTAAGGCAATTGTGGACGACAGATTGAAACTCTACCAGTGTATCTGGCAAAGGACTCCAAAATGTGGCCAATTTGATGAGGAATGCTAGGTCGTATGAACCGTGGAACATGATCCACGTCATCCTTGGATTGTCTAGAAGACCAGAGGAGAGAAGGAGGTCCGAGAAAAAATAACTGTTAATATAATCACCCATCGCCTCAGAGTTCTCTTCCATATCAGCTAGACAGTGGAATGGGCTGAAGTTGAACTCCCAAACCAGCACAGAACCATCATCGGCCGAGAGTGTCAGACCTAGCTGCCTTAAATCGCCTTTATCGGTGCTCGCCTTAATAGCGCTATATCTCTCATCAGGATATGCGAAACGTGGGTGCGTCTTAACCACATTTTTCTTGTCTGGAGCAAGCTTAAATTCGGTGTCAAATGCCACCTGGTGATGCTTCCCTTTGATTGCCTCGCTAATCATGCGAAACTCCCTGTCGAGGTTGGATGCCCAGACAGACCGCACCTCAACCTGCGTCGTGCGGGTGCTAGTGCGCAAAACTGATTCCATGGGATTCTTGTATTCGTTTTCTGTCAGATAACATATATATAATTTAGGTTTTATGGATTGAGTAGCTGATCAGAGAAGTGGACTTTGGTATGAGAGATGGGAGTGACTTTCCAATAATAAAGACCATTTAACACCATGAAGGAAAGACTTAATTTCCATCAATAAAGACTCAGACTTAATTAAATTTAAGTTTTCTAAATTAGCTATTTTCTAAATTAATACAAGATCAAATAAGGAAAGTTTTTTTTTTTTTCATTAATCAGACATCAGCCATGTCAAGATTTGCAAGGGATGCCAAGTGGCAGTTTTTAAAATAAAATTGCAACATGATATATTGAGATGAAAAGAAGAGCAAAGATAAAGGGTAACCAAATGAAGTACCAAAATAACAAATTAACTCTAGTTTAATTTGAAGATCAATTTGTCACAAACAAAAAATTTGAAGGACTCACGTGGCACTACCCTTTAGAAATTAGGGTTTTGGTTTTTGGCTTCTCTGAAAACCATATAAAATCACAACGAAAAGAATGAACTAATTAAAAAAGGTTTTTGCTTATTCTCTATTACCTGGTTGTGTTGTTAATTGAGGAAGGGATGAGAAAATGGGACTGCAGGAGTTTGAGTTGAGCGAGAGATCGAGCGATTGAGATGGGGAACAGAAAATGGGATACTGATGTTTGAGCGAGAGAGCAGTTCATGCACAGTATATATATATATATCGTCTGTAACCGCCTTGGCCGCAGTCAAATTAGGAAATAAAAAATGATATGCAACTCCTATATTTAATTATTAACCGCGCGCCTCTGATGCTTTACTGCTGGTTTTGGTTTCTTGAATAAGTAATTTTACTTCTAGAAGTATATGATTAGAAATAACATTTTTGTTTCCTAAATTAGCCAATCTTAATTACGTTAAAATGTTATTTAATTTCTTTCTTATCAATAACAAATAAAGTTCACATCATTTCCAAAAAAGGGGTACGTACTGCCACGTGAATCCTTCAAATATTTTGTTTGTGAACCTTTTAATGATGACAAATAAAATCCAACTGCTAATTTACCATTGTACCCTAAATAAAATTTCTATAAATTTGAAGACTCTACAACCTTCAATATTAATTATGATTTCTTACTTCAAGTCGTTTACTATTTCTTATGTATAAATAAAAAAATATGAATTTTAATTACTTATAAAACTATATATTTACAATAAAAATAAAATAAAGCATAAATCAAAAGGAGAAATGATATTATTTAATTATGATTTCTTACTTCAAGTCGTTTACTATTTCTTATGTATAAATAAAAAATTATGAATTTTAATTACTTATAAAACTATATATTTACAATAAAAATAAAATAAAGCATAAATCAAAAGGAGAAATGATATTATTTATTTCAAGTTCCTACATATATATTTTTAGAAGAAATTACTATCTATCTTTAAATTGAATGGCCTTTAATCCTAAATAATAATAATAATAATAATAATAATAATAATAATAATAATAATAATAATAATAATAATAATAATAATAATAATAATAATTATAATAATAATAATAATAATAATAATAATAATAATAATAATAATAATAATAATATGTAATATAAACATATGAGGGTATTAATGATCAATACGTATCTGAAATTATTTGAATTAAATAGCAAATGACATGCAAAATTAAAGTAATCATCATGCATATTATATAGTTTAGAGCGAGATGGGCGATTGTCAAAGTTAAAAGTTGGAATACCAAGTTCTAGAATTTCTGATTTAAACTAAATTTTAGAAAATATAAAGAAATTATCTAAACAACTTGAGTTAATGAGTTAATAATTAAATTCAGAAAAAACATTTCTTTGTGCACCCTTCATGGTGGTTGTTCATTGAAATGAAAATATATAGAAAATATTACATGCAATCGGTTTTTTCAATCTCATATACATATACCAACAACTAACTCCATGATCAGATATCGTGAATTCCATAAATTTTAGTAACTCAAAATTTAAAGCTTAAAATTCAAAATAAAACCGTTAGATATGATCTACATCATTTTATCTATGCACTTATAAAAAGTTATGATATTTCAACTTTGTTGTGATTGTCATCAAGAGCTTGTAAAAATATATTGATGTAGATAATTTCTAGGTGTTCGTTTTTCAACTTATTGATTCACATAAAAAAATCAAAACGTGATAATTTTTTTTATGAACACGTAGTGAAAATCATATAGATCACATCTAACAGTTTTAATTTGACATTTATGTTTTAAATTTTGAGTTATTAACGTATTTGAACCCTACCGACCACAATATCCAAGTAATAAATTTAATCATAGTTTTCTCCAATGTCTTAATTAACGAGTTTGGAAACCATTTGTCATCAACTAATTTCATACATATTATGAATAATGTTTAATTAGCTGTACTCTAAACAAGTAATTATGAATGGAAATCAGGCATTTGAACGGTTGAGGTCAGCGCTGACCTGGAGGCCTCCAGTAAAAGAAAAAGGCAAAGAATTGAATCCCGAGTCCCGATGCATTCCACCTTTTACGCTCCCACGGATCCATACCATCCTAAATCCCGCCGTTCGTTCCCCCTAATCCAACGCTCCATATAACAATTACACAAACCAAACATTTGAAAACCTCTTCCCAGTTCCCCTCCCAAAAATTCGCCAATTCCCTCTCTCTCCCGCCTTTTAAACAAACAAAAATCAATCTCTCTATTTAATCACCCATCATCTCCCATCTATATCTCTATTTCACACTCGCAAATTAGTCTCAAACTTTCGTATTCCAATTTTACCTTCTGAAATGGCTCGTACAAAGCAAACTGCTCGCAAGTCTACCGGTGGCAAGGCACCACGTAAGCAACTCGCGACCAAGGCTGCCCGCAAGTCGGCACCTGCAACTGGTGGGGTCAAGAAGCCTCACCGCTTCCGACCTGGCACAGTGGCACTTCGTGAGATTAGAAAGTACCAGAAAAGCACTGAGCTTTTAATTAGGAAGCTTCCCTTTCAGAGGCTGGTAAGAGAGATTGCTCAGGATTTCAAGACCGATCTCAGGTTCCAGAGCTCGGCTGTAGCGGCGTTACAAGAGGCAGCTGAGGCGTATTTGGTTGGATTGTTTGAGGATACGAATCTGTGTGCGATTCATGCCAAGAGGGTTACAATTATGCCCAAGGATATACAGCTTGCTCGTAGGATTCGTGGTGAGAGGGCTTAGTTAATTACTTGGTTAATTGGGCTTGTTGTGAGGTTATGTTTTGTGGAGGGGTGTTGTATAAGATATCAATGGATGGCTTAGTTAATCTTGTTTTTACATGATGTTGATTGTGGTTTCAATGGACATTTCATCAATTATGAAGTATATTTGTTATTGAAGCGGAAATTATGAGGGTGACAAGTGTTTGACGAAATGCCTGAAAAAAAATGTGGCAGGATTATAGTGGGAAATGCCTGATTCTGTCTAATAGTGGTGTTCGCTATCTAACATTTCATCAATTATGAATTATAATTTACTGTCCTTGTCTCTGTGAGAGATTGACTAACTTTAACAATAAGATTTCTTGACAAATTGTCTGCTTGACCATTTTTAACTCAAGTTGAAAATAAAAATACATGTACGTACAGATGTGTTGTTGGTGGGTTATATCCAATAACAATGCAATTATGTGAAACTCAAATATAATTTAATATATCGAATTTTGTTAATTATAGAATTTTGCAAATTTTTATGGTATGTACTTAACTTGATGATTGGTAAAATATTTATTTTAAGTATATATTTTTTTTAATTTGGTCTTTCTTAATCCGCTAAGGCCCACCTAAAATATTTGATTCCAATTATTATTTTGATGTTCAGTTCTGTGTTTATAGTTGATTGTGACATTGTTGGATTACTTTATTTTATTTATCTGTATATATCTGTATACTCTGGAAAGTACAAGGATAACTGGATAAGAGCGTTTTCAATTCAATTAAAGAAAAATTGTTAAGTCTGTAACTAATGATGTGATAATTATAATTTTAATTGTATATATTTGAAATGATTGTTGTTTTCTAAAAATGTCTAATATCATTTGAAATTGATAATTGTGAAATTGCAAAATTAGATACGAAGATGCTCTAAATGATTAAGTTTGATGAACTGTTTGTCAAGTCCAGATAAATGTAATATATTATGATGGTCGAATCTTTTGGGAGCTTAATTGCAGCTGTAAAACTGTTTGATTCAGGGGTGAAAACGGAGTGGATAGTGGTAAAATCATATCAATCTCTTTTTAATTTTTTGGATCGAATATTAGCTAGATATGGATACGGATACGATTTGGATTGGATATTTATTAAAATAATATAAAACATATTAAAAAATACTAAAGTTCATAATATTTATCTAATTATAATGGTGAATAACAATATTTTTTCATAATGTATATTAAAATATATGACATATATCTTTTTTCGGATACGGATAATTGAAACGTAAAACTATATAAGTATTCATATCCACACGGATATTCAGATATCGGATATCCACATCTAATTTTTCAAATACGGATTAGATATTATCCATACTGTTTTCACCCTATGCTCGTACAAATAGGTGGTGGAAAATATATATTGTTTTGTATTATTGTTAAAGAAAATGCATACATTAAAACTGATGAGTGTGGATTCCTCATTCTACACGGTGAGTACTACTGAGGAGCCAAAGTTGCAAACAATGGAGCCATTGTTTGCAACTTTGGCTCCATTGTGTTTAATTAATTTATTGCTTCAGCGAAGAAATCAAAATGTGGGAAAAAAATGGAGGTGGGAGTTCATTTTTTTTTCCCATGAATAACAAGGCATGAGATAAGAACAAAACCACAAGATATTATAAATGAGAATTAAAACTAAATCACCGAACACCTTACTGAAAAAATACTCTTGATCTCATTTTTTCTCAAAGTTCCCATGGTATTTGCTGCAGCCGAACAGGCCTATGGCCGGATTCCAGACAATTTCACCTTTAATTATGGAGTTCTCCACCATGTGGGCTCTAAAGTGGGTGGGTTGTCAAGTCAATTCCCTCCTGTAGGCTACACTTCATATCCCACACAGCCAGGCTACATTATCCTTTGCAGCATGCATGCAGTAGCGAGGCATGCATGTGATTTACCTTTGTCAATGACTGTTGTGGCTTCATCTCTACCTAACACAGTCTGTGTTGTGCAGCCTGCAAGAGGAAATCTATATGTTACTCGATTAATTAGTTCTTGTCAGTGCTTTTTCGCATGTAGCACATGCCATCACTGTTCGTCCTGTGAACGCCTTTCTCTTTTTGCCATACCAAAACACACTTCTAATTCATAAGGGAAAAAAAAACAAGAGAAAAAAAAAAGAACCATTGAACTCGATGAAAGATCCCACATTACCCTATCATTTTTTACCATTCCTTCCCACTTTTCTGAACTTTCTAAAATTTCTTCAACTTTCCTTGTACGAAGAGAAGAGAAGGCCAGCCATGGTGGCTGTGGTGGCCGTTCTCACCCCCTTAGGGTTGCTGGTGTCCCCCTTGATCAAAACGCTATTCGACAAAGCGCATCACCATCTCGGCACTGGAATCAATGAAAGAGGGAAGATACTTGAGGCCACAGTACTTCCTCGCCTCTCGCTGGCAATTGAGAAAGCTGAAAAGAGTCCCAACAAGGAGATACTAATGGAATGGCTCAAAAGGCTCAAGGATGCATACTATGAGGCTGAGGAAGCAATCGACCTATTCGAGTATGAACTGCTTAATCAAAAGGTAAAGGATGATAAAAAAACACTACAACAAAAGGTGAATAATGAAAGGAAAACCCGAATTAGGTTATCATCCAAATTTGTACCCCGTCCTCTTAACATTGCTTCGGTTAAGTTAAAAAAAGTCTTATCTATTTCCTCCCGTCAAAAGATCATGCTAAAGGGTTGTATAAACAAAGTCATAGAAATTGCAAAGGAGGCTAAAGAATTTCGTGATTTGTTAGAGGTCCAAGAAAATGCTAGTGGTAATGAACCTGACAGGGAAACAACCTCAGATCCTCCGAGTAGAATTTTCGGTCGTGAGAGAGATAAACAAAACATAGTTGGCTTACTGACGAAAGAACCTTTAAATTCTGAGCCCGGACCAAGCACAACTAGCTATCCCTATAATTGCCATTACGGGCCGTTCTGGTTTCGAAAAAACTACACTTGCCCAGTATGTTTATAAATTTATGGATGAACAGACAAAATTTTGGTCTTCTTTTGTGGGTGCATGCCCCTCGCAATTTAATGCATGCTAGTGATGTGATTAAGAACATGATAGAAATCATAAAGGCAAAAGAATCCACTCTCTATGATTGTACATATAATCCCTCTACATCTCTTGAAGCCCTTTTAACACAATTAAGAAGCATGTTAGGGTATATGAAACTTCTACTTGTGTTAGATGATTTTTGGAGTGATACTGAGGATTTTGTTGCACAATTGGAGAAATTCATGGGTTGCTTTAGTAGTTCCTTATCAGGGAGCAGAATTCTACTTACAACTAAATCCAAAATTGCTGCAGAATAGGCTGGCCTTGCCGGTGTTACGGAAGTAGAGACCTATTATTTACGGGAGATAGAGGAGGGTCAATTTTTGGAACTCTTTATGTACTATGCTTGGCCCAGCAATTCTCATCTGCAAAGAGAGGAATTTGGAAAATAGGTCGAAAAATATCTGTTAAGCTAAAAGGAGACCCTGGTGCGGCAAAGCTAGTGGGTCAACAGTTGAGGGGAAAACTTGACCTAAGGGATTGGGAGGAAGCATCTGAAAAAAATTGGTTGGGAGATAACATGAAGGCAAGGATTTGAAGCTATCAGCAGCTGCCTCTGGATCTCCAACGTTGTTTTGCATTTTGTAGCTTATTACCAAAAGGCCTTAGAATCCTATGAACTATTTTAATAAATTACTGGATGGCAGAAGGTTTTATCAGGCCAACAGATAATGAAGAAAGATTGGAGGATATTGGTGTAAAGCATGGTTTGGAAAATCGGCTGATTCCGAGTCAACTCGGTATCGGCCGTCTTCGATCCGATTTTCACCCGAGTCTCCCGCTCGTGTGAGTTTTTCAGCAAAACTCAGATGAACAGTGCTTGACTCGGCCGAGTTAGCCGATTTTTAGGCCGAGTCAAGCCGAGTCAACCAATTTTACACCGAGTTGAGCCGATTCAAGACAAAAATGACCGATTCTCACCAACTTGGACCGAGTCTCAGCCGCCTGTGCCGTCGTAGGGTGACCTGGACCGCATGGAGGCTTGAGTTGCTGCGCATGGTCAAGAATCAAGAGTTGCTTAGGAGATGGATTGAGTTGCTACGCATTGTCAAGACCGCATGGAAGCTTTAGTTGCTGCGCATCGTCAAAATTTTTGGGGAAAGTGGGAAATAACGTTTGTTTGGAGAAGAAGCGTTTTAGTAAGTGGAGAAACATGAAGTACACTGATTGCATTTTTTTTAGTGGACCACATTTGAAAATCGTACTCTCTTTATTCCACCTGTGATATGTAGTACATGTGACTAAAGTTAAATTATTATAATATGAATACTGTGCATCCGTGAAGTTAAAAGTTTGACTAAAGTGAACTATCGGACAAATATTTTTTAAAGTTTGAAAAGTTTGACTAAAGTGAAGTTAAAATACTGTGTATCCGTGATTCTTTTTTTGGTTTTTTCTTTACTTTTTTTATTTGATATATGTTACGCTAAGCTGAACTTGATAGACTAGAGAAGCTCTGTCAACTAGATAAGTAGAAGGGAAGAGAGTAGCGAGTTTAAGAGCACTCTCTGCTCTATCATTTATTGCCTGAAAGATAAAGGAAGAAAGACCCCTGTAACAGAAACTCCACTTTCATCCAATATTCTAATTCAAGATCAATTCATCAATTCATAAATAAGATCAAGTACTTAACTCGTATTTTGTTCTCTGTAATTTAATCACACATTAGATTTTAGTTCAATTTTTTTTGTTCTATGTTATTTTCTTAGTATAAATTTAATATTAGAATAGTACATCTTTTTTTGTTAGTTAAATATTAGTATACAAATCTAAGTTAATTACTAATTTTGTTCTCCATTATTTTATTTGACATTATGATCATATTAAAAAAATTAGTTAAATTTGAAATAGACATAATAATTAATTTATAATATCCTGTTACTTAATTTAGATATGTCTGATAGAGGCAAATCCACGTATAGATTAGAAGATATTGGTTGGGAACATTTCTCAGCACTTGATGCTGGAAAAAAAAGTGCTATGTAAATGGTGTGATAGAATCATTTTCAGGTGGAATTTCTCGAGGCAAAGAACATTTGGCTGGTATAACTGGTAATATTAGAGCATGTCCTCAAGTTCCATTAGCAATTCGAACTCAATTTAATCAATATATGCGAGGAAAGAAAGTAGAAAAACAAAAAATGAGGTCACGAGAAGAACTAATCGCAGATGAGTTGACAAGAGTCCCTGAAATCAACATATTCGTCTCAATTGTCTTTCTCTTAGGCGCATGTTGTAGTGGCAAAATATAAGATGCATGAGCCGGTCCATTTTCAAACGACAAAATTTTAGGGACAAAATTTCAAGGACTCTTGTCAGCTCATCTGCTATTACTTCTTCTCGTACCCTCATTTTTTGTTTTTCTACTCTCTTTCCTCGCATATATTGATTAAATTGAGTTCGAATTGCTAATGGAACTTGAGGACATGCTCTAATATTACCGGTTATACCAGCCAAATGTTCTTTGCCTCGAGAAATTCCACCTGAAATGATTCTACTACACCATTTACATTGAACTTTTTTTTTCCTATCATCAAGTGCTGTGAAATGTTCCCAACCAATGTCTCCTGATTTACTCGTACATTTGCCTTGATCAGCCATATCTAAATTAACTAAAAAGAAATTAAAAATTAATTATTATGTCTATTTCAAATTTAACTAATTTTTTTAATATGATCATAATGTCAAATAAAATAATGGAGAACAAAATTAGTAATTAACTTAGATTTGTATACTAATATTTATACTAAGAAAATAACATAGAACAAAAAAAATTGAACTAAAATCTAATGTGTGATTAAATTACAGATAACAAAATATGAGTTAAGTACTTACTTGACCTTATTTATGAATTGATGAATTGATTTTGAATTAGGATATTGGATGAAAGTGGAGTTTCTGTTACATGGGTCTTTCATCCTTTATCTTTCAGGTAGGGGCGGAGGCAGAATTTTGAATAATGGGGGTCAAAAACATACAAAAAAATAAATAAAATGTAAACCTTCTCATCTTTTGGAAAAAAAAATCAATAACGGTGGGAGACTGGGAGTTGAAGAGTGTTGGATGGGAGAGAGTACAAGAAAGACATGTAAACCTTCTCATCTTTTGGAAAAAAATAGTATAAAATGCTATAAGTCCCCAAGTTGTACACATTTTAATAGTCTATTTTTCTTGAAAAATGAATGGGTCAACTATATAAAATTTTCAGAAAATCTATGGGGGTCATTTTTTAGATACTCTTAACATTTAACTATAAAATATACAAAAGTAACATATATAATAATTAGTTTTTGAAAATGAATGGGGTCAATTGACCCCCATTTGATGTACGTGAATTCGCCCCTGCTTTCAGGCAATAAATGATAGAGCAGAGAGTGCTCTTAAACTTGCTACTCTCTTCCCTTCTACTTATCTAGTTGACAGAGCTTCTCTAGTCTATCAAGTTCAGCTTAGCGTAACATATATCAAATAAAAAAAGTAAAGAAAAAACCAAAAAAAGAATCACGGATACACAGTATTTTAACTTCACTTTAGTCAAATTTTTCAAACTTTAAAAAATATTTGTCCGATAGTTCACTTTAGTCAAACTTTTAACTTCACGGATGCACAATATTCATATTATAATAATTTAACTTTAGTCACATGTACTACATATCACAGGTGGAATAAAGAGAGTACGATTTTCAAATGGGGTCCACTAAAAAAAAATGCAATCCGTGTACTTCACGTCTTCTCCACTTACTAAAACGCTTCTTCTAAAAAAAACGTTGTTTCCCACTTTCCCCAAAATTTTTGACGATGCGCAGCAACTCAAGCCTCCATGCGGTCTTGACAATGCGCAGCAACTCAAGCCTTCTCCTCAGCAACTCTTGATTCTTGACCATGCGCAGCAACTCAAGCCTCCATGCGGTCCAGGTCACCCTACGATGGCACAGGCGGCTGAGACTCGGTCCAAGTTAGCGAGAATCAGTCATTTTTGCCTTGAATCGGCTCAACTCGGTGTAAAATCGGTTGACTCGGCCTAAAAATCGGCTAACTCGGCCGAGTCAAGCACTGTTCATCCGAGTTTTGCTGAAAAACTCGCACGGGCGCGAGACTCGGGTGAAAATCGGATCGGAGACGGCCGATACCGAGTTGACTCGGAATCGGCCAATTTTCCAAACCATGATATAACATTAATTAATTTTTACATGCCCACGTTGAATCTGTTGATGGCTCCAAACTAACAAAGAATATATTGCGGTTGAATGGTAGGTCATGAATTGTCTAGCTGCCCGACATTCTCTAGGATCATGTGTTTATCCTCTGACCCGGTTTACTCATAACGGCCGGAGCTACTGACTCTTATATAAACACGTAAGAGTTGAAGTACTGCCTAGATAAAAATCTGATCATAAGACTACAAAAAGAAATGAAAAAGAAAGAAAATGAAAAAAATAAATGAAAAGTAAATATAAATTACATAAAGAAAAGAAACCACAAAAGTTCAAAACCTAAAAGGGATAAAGACAAATATATATCATGACTAAATGGAAGATGGTCATTTTAGTGGCTGCTGGCCCCTACTGGTATTCCTGGTATGTACTGATATTTTTACCAGTATGCTTGATTTTGGCCCGTGTTCATTATGTAAAATCAATGCCAAACTTAAATAAATAAAAATCTTATCAAAAGTACTCAAGGTCCAAGGAGTATGCATTATCAATGCATTATCGGTGTTCATGATTCTTGATTTTTTTTCCTTTATGACATAAACAAAATTCTCTACAATTTCCCAAGTTTAAAACAATTTTAAATATGAATATATGGGTCATTCTACATTTATCAACAAAGGTATAAACCGACAGAAAATACAAAATCACAAAGAAAATCACACAAGGACAACTGTTAAAAATAAATCAAATGGATACTGAATGAATGGTCAAATTCATTCACTGTGAATTTTGGCTTTTGTAAGTGAGAAGAAAATACCATAGAGGGGATAAGAATAAGAACAAATTTCTAAGAAAAATTAGGAATTATAAGGCCACATAACCGTTTTATAAACTGATAGCATTCATGCAATGGATTTCCTAGGTTAATATAATTAAAAAAATGGTAAAGTTTCCTACGATCAGTTTGAGGAGTCAAACACGCAGCTTACGGCAGAGAGCTAGTACTACCTCTTTCTTCTTCTTCATTCTTTTCTTGCTTCTGAAGTCTGAACTGATTGGAGTTGCTTAGGGCTTGAGTGGGTCTGATTGAAAGAAGAAAGCAGGTCTGATTGGAAGAGGAGAAGAGGCAAGGTCGGTGTTGAGCAGTGGAGGGTAATTTAGGAACGTAAACTCCCGCCAAACTTGCCGAAATGAACTCTCGCCAAATCCGACCAGTTTTCGCGAGATTTCGTTGGAGCCAAAATTTCTCTCCAAATCGCACCAAATGAAGTGAACTTCCCTCGCTCTGTGCGTTCTGATCGCGGGATTTGGAAATACGGCAATTCCATTTCTTGTTTTAAAGAGAATGGATGGGTTCCGATCAGACCCTTAAGAGCATCTCTAACCCAGCAATCCGTAAAAAATTAAAAACAGCTGTAAAACACTATTTAAAAATTAAGTTCATTTTAATTTCTTAACCCCTTCATCCCAGAAATTGGGTCAGAGCCAATAGGAAAGAGAATGAAGGAGCCAATAAGAAAGAGAGAGAGTACCACATGTCCAAAAGAAATCGTTTGCTTTATAAGCAAATTTGTTTTTTTAGAAATTGGCCTACAACCCAACAATTATATTAGCAATTGACACATCACATTAGCAATTTAAAAGAAATCACCATTGTAGATGATCTAAGTAGTGTGCATATTAATATGGTGTGTTGTCAGTTTATATTTGGGGATATACATATGATAAGACTGCTTGTTGATTTTTATATGGGACCAATTTGGTTTGATATATATATTGGGATTGTTTTTGGTTGCAAAAGATTTTACTGAAAGTATTGATGCAGCCTGTTAATTAGTACTAATGTCATTGCACATTTTTTTATAAAGTCATTGTAATTTTGTGAAACTGAACCATTTTTTTTTAAAGGAAAGAAGTTATTTTCTATAAAAGTCCCATTGTACTTTTGCTAATCATGACATGGCTTCAATGAAATCCATATTTTTCTATGAAATTTCAAATATTTCATGTCAATTTTTTCTTTTTATTTTGGTTAACCAAAATCTTTTTAGGAAGTACAGATAAAAGTTTGTTTGTTTATAGGGGTCTTAGTAAGAACTGTGATATTTTCACTATACTTCCTGCATAATAAAAGAAGATTGAGGCTATGGTACTATGCATAGCGCAGATTGGTTCATACTATAGATCATTATTTTTGTTTTCAAAGTCCTAACAGTTGATGCAAACCGTTCAATATGTTCTCCATATGAATATGTACTTGCAGATTATTAGAATTGTTTTACTATTTTTTTAGATAAGTAAAAAATTATTGTTTTTGAATGGTCCACAAATGTGAGATCAAATGATTTTCTACCTTTAATTCTAAATAAATACTAAATAGTAAAAAAAATATAACTAACATAAAATTTGGTTTGTAAGTACATTTTCATATGGAGATTATGTTGAATGGTTCAGATCGACCGTTAGGACTTTCAAAATCAAGTGATTTTCTACCTTTAATTCTAAATAAATATTAAATAGTAAACAAAATATAACTAACATAAAATTTGGTTTGTAAGTACATTTTCATATGGAAATTATGTTGAATGGTTCAGATCGACCGTTAGGACTTTTAAAATGAAAATATGAGTCCATTGCAAAAGGTAATATACACTTTACATAGTACCATAATCTCACTCAAGAAGAGAAATAAACTTGACATTATTACTCACTCAAGAAGAGAAATAAACTTGACATTGTTACGACTCCTTGCTTGATTTATAGCATAAGAGAGACGGGAACAAAATCAGTACAGTATTGTCACTCTTGAATCTACCAAGAAATGAGTACCAGAATTGATGGCAATTTATTTCTCTCTTCAATCTAGAACAAAAAAGGCCCAGCCCAAACCCAAATCAGGGCCCATAATAAATTCATCATTTCTCACTAGAAAGCGAAGCCAGAACCTTCCAGATCGATCTGTTTCTAGTGTGCGTCTCTCTCTCTCCGGCCGCATGGCTGTTTTTGCAATAGCTTCCTCCTATGGCGAATCATCTCGGAGGAGACGCCGCCACAAGGACTCTTCGCTCAAGGCGCGCAAGGATCAGCGCTGAGGGAAGAAGCGCCACCACCGCCTTCGCCGCCGTAGATCTCCTGTCGATTCTTCCTCTTTCTTATCGAATAGCTACAGATTCTTCCTCCTCCTCTTCCTCTTCATCTCGACTGGTAACAAGTAATCTACTCCATGGGAGCCCGCAGCATAGAAGTAGATTAGTTGTTACCACCCGAGATGAAAGAGTTACGAACGGAATGAGGCAACAAAATCACGTCAAGTGGAGAAGTTATCTGACGACTTGATAAATTTCTCTAACTTAAATTAATATTACATGCGCTAACTTGCCCAGATTCCTACCATGGCTGGCCTGTGCTTTGTTCTTTCGCTCTAGGATTGAAAACTGAGGGCGACTGGTTATGTTTATAGATTGGATCTCTGTCTTCGCCGAGAGGTGCTTTAGCAGTTACTTTCACATTCTTCCAGCAATATCTTCCTGAGAAGGTCGGATGAGGTATTGTTACCTTTCTCTTTCAAATTAATTACCAGAAGCCTACCTACCTCCATCGGATGAGGTATCACCGATTAGAACCGGTCTTGCATTTAGAGCTGGTATGCTTTCCATCTTGTACTGAAAATTTGCCTGATTTCGCACAAAGTTAATATCAGTCTGTTTGGTACCAGACTAGGTGTAACACTGACTGATTTTTGGTATGAGAGATAATAGAATTGAATTTACTTACAAACTTTGAATGTTCCCATCCACTATTGTCAGAAAAGGTGCAACATTGAATACCATCTCCAATTTGCCATCATCTGAACTGAGAGCTGATCTCTTTGCATCTAACTAGGCGTTGTCAGAACTGTCAGAACTGTCCACACTGGTAAAGATGGAGGTAAAAATTCTCTACCAATATCTTCTCAGAATAGTATTATCAAAAACCAGTGAAGATGGAGATCTCTTATTGATTTCTCCTCTTCTTTCTCTGAAAACTGAACATTTGTTGCTATGATTGTAGATGTTGTTGAAGTTGAATAAAACACAGCAGAACAAGTTGGAAGAGAACAAGTTGGAAGAGAGCAAGTGATCTAAGCTTTTGACATTTTATTGCCAGCTATGTTTACTTTACTATTTCTGTGTTTCATCAAGTTTAACACAGGTGAAGTATGGTAGGTCTTCTTTTCTAAGCATATAATTTGACAAACGGCTATTGGATTAATTAGATCCGATCATAAATAATACCTGTAATAATATAGTTCTGATTCAGTCCCATTGGTTGCTTACAATAATATACTGATAAAAACATGACATTATTTATTACATCTGCAATTGAACCCAACAATTTCTGAGATAACTGATAGCTCAGTGTTGTGGCTAAAGTATACTTCATCGAATATTAATAAATTTGTCTCAATCTGTTGACCATCAATTGGTAAAAGCTGTGAGGTATCATTTGCAAATCATCGAAAAAAAGATAATAATGTTGGGTGACCGTTGCAAATGTGATTCACTTCGGGTTTTATATCTAGAAATTGCAATGGGGTATGCATGAATTATAGGACTATTATTTTGATCTTGAGCTTCTGGAGTTTATTTATTTTGAACCAAGGAAATAATTTAAAAAAAGCATGTTTTTTATGACCCAGTTAACATTGTTGTAGGTTTTGATATTTGGGAATAATGAAATTTGTGAACTTGTTGGTGATTAGTACTGACTTTGAATGCATTTTTTTTAAAATTTTCCATTCTGTCTTTTGTGAATTACAGGTTTGCCATGATGGAATCACGATAGAAGTTGAAGCCGTGCATGGTGGTATTTACAATCTGTGCCACTTATTGGGTTCTTCCACTGAAAAAGATCCAACTTGTTATCTTGTTTTAATTATTTGAACCATTTTCCAAAATGCTATGTATTTTAATCTTACATCTCTCCATACTATGCGTATAGATAACTGTCCAAACCTATGTGACTTGGAAGAACTACCCAGGAATCTTTAGGGCATGGCATTTAGTGGCTGTCCAACCATGACAGAGAAGTTCAAGAATTACCCAGGAAAGCTTTCAGTCTGGTTTCAGGAAGGAAGCACCTATGTGATATTTCAAACATAAGGTAAGCTAATTTTGAGACCCCCATAGTAAACCACTTCTATTTTTAAATTTGTTTCTTCTCGTTATTGATGGATATACAACATTTTAATCAGTCATAGTGGGACACCTGTTGGTTCCACAAAGCACTTAAGTTCATGTTGTTTAACTTCGTGACTGAAAAATTGATATGAGTTTGAAAGGACGCTTGGAATAAATCTGATAAAAAAGACCTTGGTACTTAACATTGAGGAGCATAATTGGCCAGATTTTGGCTGAAGAACTAGCAGAGGAGACAAGGCATCCTGCTGCAGTCTGGTTTTGTGTGGGACTCCTAATATGAGTTCAGCACTAATGAACAGTACCGGTGTACCTGACCTCTTTCCTTTTCCTTTTTCATGCTTTGATTTCTGCTTGGCCTTTTTTTTTATTCTCATTGTGTTGGTTCCAAACTTGTAACTTCTATTCAGTGAACCAATTCTTCATTTCATTTTTGTGCCCATGGATTTCAGTCACAGCTTTTGCTACATTTTTCTCCAAAAAAAAGTACGTACAAGAGATTGTCTTTCCCAATAGAAATTATTTAATTAATACAATATTTTTCTTCCAACCATCAGCATTGGAAAGCAAGAACTTGTACACTTTTTGATTCATTTTTGAACTACTTCCGTTTACATATTTCAATATATCTATTTTCACAAACACGTCCATGTAACGAGTAAAAGCATGAGAAAGAAAACCTTTACGTACTTTGTTACTTTATATATATAATTTATCTGATAGTCATAAATTTTCTCTGCTCTACTGATGCTTTAAGATGCTAATCTTTTTTTTTTTTCTCAATTGTGTTTCTCGTGCAGAAGAAAAGAAATGATTTTAGGCTGGACTTGTTCGCTCACTCTCTTCAATTTCTTCTTTGCTGTCTATCGATCCGTATCCGATCCAACTGCCCCCACCTTCTCCAATTTTCCAATCCCCCATACAACCCCATCCCCAAAATTAAAAATGATAGCTCAACAAAAAAAAAAACTAAAAAGCCAAAAAAAAAAAAAAAAAAAAAAGACAAAAAAAAATCCATTAATTACATATTAAAAGAAATTTGTTGTATATATCTTCTTAAGTCTTCACTCTCCGGTACAATTATTGCTGGGAGATTAAATAATTTTGTATAACTGTTTAACTTATCTTAGGCTTTAAATGTTCTTGGAAAACTATAGAAAAAGAAAAAAAAAAAGAAAAAAAGAAGAAGAGATTGTGCACTAATTTAAGACCGGGTGAAACAATAATATTGTCTATTACCTATTTATTTTAATCTGGTATTTTTTTGGTGTGTAGTATGCGTAAGAGTTGTTGGTCTTCTTTAAAGTGATTTGAGTTTATCAGCTGGAACTAGTCACCTTATACGGTGTGTATTTTATATGGTGTGTAAGTCGGTTTATTTATTTGGACGTATCTTTGATAAGATTGCTTGTTGATTTTTATATGGGACAAATTTGATTTGATATATTGTGATTGTTTCTGGTTGCAAAAGGTTGCGCTGAAAGTATTGATGCTGGTATAAGTAGCACGGATGTCACTACAATTTTGCCTTTTATTTTATTTAAAAAAAGTTATGATCACATTTTTAATAAAGATTTATGAGGTTGTTTTCTTAACTGAACCTTTTTTTTAAGGAATATATTATTTTTGTGAAAAAATCCCGATTTTTTTTAAAATACCCACAGAAAATAAAAAACTAACAAAAGTACTCTTAAGATTTCAAATATTTTGAAATCTGTTCTGACCGCTCCACAGTGAGGTGGTTTGTTTCAATACCTAAATACTCCATAGTGGGACAGTATGCTTCAGTACCTGATCGCTCTATAGTAGGGCGGTTTGCTTTTTTTTTTTTGGAAATTTTTAAAATGAAAACAGTAAACTAAATGACTGTAAATGACAAAAAAATAAAAAAATAGAAATGAAAAACTTAATTGAAAACTTCAACTCAAGTTTTAAGGCTTTTTCCTTTGTTTTTTGGCCGTTTAAAGTTTTGTCGTTAGTTTTAGTCTTTTTAGTGAAGATATCGTCTCTCTTGTCTTATCTCTTGTCCTAATTTTGCTTATTTACGAAAGATGTCATAGATAAATACGTGTATAACCTACATGTGCTTTAGAAATGAGAGAAATGACTTACAAAAAATAGAAAATATGTATTATAACAGGAAGACACGGATCGATGATGTGGGGAAATATTATATTTCTTTTATCACACACGAATCATACAATAAAACCGTGTATAATTGTTGGAGCATTTATATACATCCGTCTGAAAGAAAAATGTCTCCCCTCAAAACTGCAATTGAAGTTTCTGAAAAATAACGGTAAATAAAAAACCTATCGTATAAATTTCAAACTTCGATCTAAGTAGCTCAGTAAATTGGTTATATAATGAACTTGTAGAATACTAATTTTTATTATTTTTGGAAATTTTTACTATTTTTTATGATTTATTTTAGATGCCACAAAATGGCTTAAAAACAAAAAAAAAATTGTCAATATTTTATGAAAGAGAACAAAAATATATTTTCTTGGTATATGAGTTATATACAATATCTAAGATTCAGCTCTAGTTTCACACATATATATTTTATTTGTCATATATTATATTTACAAAATTAAAGAATATGAGTATCCAAAAAGAGAGAAAAAAAAATCATAAAAGCAGTGAGATCAAATTACTGTTAGTGTCTATATGTAAAACATCTATACTGTTAGTTCTATACACACTCAACATCTCTAAATCTAAAAAAAGAAAATTCATAGCAAACTACTCCATTGTGGGGCGGTCTGATATGGAAAAAAAAAAATCATAGCAAACCGCCCCACTGTGTCAGGACATTTTTCAAATTTTTCGAAAACTGAGAGTATTTTTGTTTTATTTTTATTTTTTGAGGGTATATAAAAAAAATGGGGGAAAAAAAATCTTATTGTACTTTTGCCAATTATGACTTGGTTTCAATGAAATCCATGCTTTTCCAGGAAATTTCAAAAAAATTCCATGTCAAGTTTTTTCTTTTTATTTTGGTTACCCAAATTTTTTTTCGGAAGTAGATAAAAGTTTGTTTAGTTTTAGGAGTCCTAGTAACAACTGTGCTATTTTTATTATCTTTCCTGGATAATAAAAGAAAAAAAGTGACATTGAGCTCCTTGGTTAATTTATATAGATCATTGCCAGAGACCATTGCCAGAGAAACTGCCGACAATATATAGATCCTAGGAGAGAATTTCAATGAGACTCTCAAGGCTGTCGTTGCCTTTGTTCATCTTTTCGAGTAGCCATGGAGCAGACACAACTCAGGAGATTAATTAAAAACTCAATGAAAATTTTTAGAGCTCGTTCAGGTACTAAACAACACCATACATTTTAATTTGGGAAACAGAACTATGTTTTTAAGGCACTTTTCAAGATAAGGGCATAATGGTCATTTTCTTTATTTTTATTTTATTAATATTAATATGTATTTTGAATTGATGAGATGAAAAAACGGGGATATTAATAAAGTAAGTCATGAGTTTACATGGGAAAATAAATAAATTTAAAATTTTTATTGGGCAAATGTTTAAATTATGAAGTAGTGATGGATATATATATATAGAGGAGGGTTCCAATGCACCCTCTTTTTGGTGCACCCTACTTGCACCCTCCCCTCATTCGGCCATTCAAAGTCCAAATCGTCGATCCAAACCGTTCAACATGATTATCTAAATAAAATGTACTTGGAGACCAAATTTTACATTTTTTTGAATTTTTTTACTATTTATTAAGATGGGTACAAAATTCAATGGTCTAAGTATGGCTATTTTTTGTAAAATACTTAATAAATAGTAAAAAAATTCAAAAAAATGTAAAATTTGGTCTCCAAGCACATTTTAATATGAAGAACACGTTGGAAGGTTCGAATCGACGATTTGAACTTTAAAAATGGCCGAATGAGGGAAGGGTGCAAGTAGGGTGCACCAAAAAGAGGGTGCATTGGAACCCTCATATATATATATATATAATTTCTTTAAAAAGGAAAAACTACTTTCAGATAATATAGGCCCATTCTTAGCCCTCATAGCCCACCAGTAGCTTCCCTTAATGGGCCCAAACTAAAGATAGTTATCTCAGCCCAATTAAAATTGCAAATCCGAAACTGTGAAACCCGAAACCGCCTCTGCTCTCCACTTGATCACTTAAAACTCCACTCTCACCACTTTCTCGGTCACTTTTACTTTTGCTTCCTCTTGCTCCCTCTTCTCTCTCAACTCCTCTGTTTCTTGTACAACTCTGGAAAGGCGCTAGCAATTTGTCCCTCTTCTCTCTCACCTCCCCTAGCTAGGACAAATAACAACTCTCTTTTTTTAAATTTAATAGGATGGATGAAAACAAGAAGAATATGGATGGAAATAAGGAACCCAGCCAACAAAGGAGGATAAGTGACATTTCAAAGAAGCCGAAAGAACTGTCCATTTTGTACGGTATCCTCTGGAGAAACTGGAGGCGCCTGTTTCCCTTCTTTTCTTCTCCGAGGTTTCTCTCTCTACTCTACCTTGCTTTATTTCTGGTTCGTGTTAGTTCGTTTTTTTTTTCCAATTTGTTGTGAGTTATACTTATAACAAATGGATAACCTATGGTGAGGTTGTTTTATTAGTTAGTCGATTTGTATTTTAGATTTCTTGACACATTCTTGATTTTGTAACTGGATTCCTTTAAAAATAGTATTCTTATGCTCCCAATTTCTGTCTCATTTAACTTAGTTAGTTGCATAAAACTGAAATAAATATATTCAATTTGAAACTCTTGCATGGATAAACCCTTCTTTTAATTCTTTCTACCAACAGTTGCATGCTCCAGTTGGTGCGCTTTTGAGAGGTTTATAATATATCCTTTTATTCACCTGGGTTTAGCTGTACTGTTCTAAAGATTTGATCATTAATTATTTTGTTTGCTTCAAAGGTTTTCAAGTTTTAGATTAGGATTTTGATGTAAGAATTATATTTAACATTTCTTTTGCTTAATTAGTTTCATAAAACTGAAATAAATATAGTCAATTATATTCTAGATGGTTAAGTTTGACCTTTTGTGTCTTATTCTTGTTCGAAATTCTCATTCACAAGGAATAATTAATGATATAACTGCTGGATTTAATTAACCTTTTTTCCGGGTTATTTCCAAGAAAGAACTTATTTTGTTACAAGAGAAAAATGAAAAATCATCTATTTGTTCTGAGAATTAGGTTTCTTTGACAAATAACAACTCTCTTTTTTTAAAAAGAAAATTTAATAGGATGGATCGAAAGAAGAAGAAAATTGTGATGGCGAAAGAAATGTCCATTATATGCAGTATCCTCTCGATTGATACCAAGGAGAAGGCAGATCTTGTCTTAGGACCGAATACGTAACCTCTAATTCCTTATCTGTTGTCTTTGATTATGTATATGTTTAGTCCTTGTTTACATTATTTGGTGAAAGAGTAATATGTGTTAATTCAGGTATATGAGCAGTAAGCTGGAAGTAATTCAGGTAGACATAATAAACTCTAGTTATTTCAATATTTAATTTATTTTTAATTTCTTCCAATAAGTTTGGCTATAACTAATATTAATCTGATGTAAGCATTCTTACTCTACATAAATAGGCTTTAAAAAAAGCCTTCAAATGGACCAGCGACCATGAAGAAATCGATGTTCAAAGGTATGAAATGACAACCTTGTATAAGTTTACATTAGTAGTGTTTAGTTTTTGTTGTTATTTTTTAGATCTGTGTGTAATTTAGGGGGTACAGATATTTAATCTGTGTGAAATGACAGCGCACGAACATTAGAGTAAAAGCAGTGCTTTATATGATTCATGCGTTGCATGAGTGCTGTCAATATCTTTATTCAATTTAGGAGACTGAAAATTCTGTGTAGTTACCACAAGCATTTCAAAATTTAACTTTAAAATCCTGACAAGCTGCTCCAAATTAAATTTAACTTAAAAATCCATTTGAAGGCTTTAGAAAAAGCCTTCAAATGGATAACTTGAATGATACCAGCTCATGAATATTTGGTACTTAGTTTTATTCATTTTTTTTTTCTGACAACAAATGCCCCATATTTGGTACCAGTTTGATACCTGTTAGGTCTGGTCAATACCGATGCAAGTGATATGTACTAGCACTATATTGACCAATTGAGAAATGTTATTGTTCATTTCATGTTACATCGAGATGAAGAATTCTGTTAGTTGATGGAGCAAAATAGGGCCTAATGAGATTTTATTAAAGAAAGAATAATCTGTGGTTAAGGAAAGACTAACTTTAACATTTTTTTGCGAATTCTCTGTATGTACAGAAGAAACATACAACAATTTTACCTGGGGATGTTAATGGAAGCTGCCAACATAATTTCAATTGAGCTGGACAGAAAGAAAAAGGAAAAAAATCAGATGAAGTCTATTCTCAGAGACAGAGCCAGTGCCAGTACCGGTGCTGTTCAACATTCATATGATGTGCCATATTGTAGCATACCAACTATACCAACTGTGATAAATTGCCCCACAAATACTAGTAACATGCTGCCTGAACTAATTGATGAACTAATTGAGGATGATCTAAGGTAAAAATAAACCTAGCTGTATTTCTTGCCCCAAATATGCAAATGAGCCCTTCTTCAATACTCCCTTCTTCTGGATACCAGCATTATATATACCAGATATGAAAATCACAATGCTAGCAACTAAAAATTGTTTATTACTTGTGTTCTAACATTTTTTTTTATTAAATAATTGTTAATGGAATAATCTGTGGTCAAGGAAAGACCTGAACATTTTTTTGCAAATTATCTGTATGTACAGAAACATAGAAAGTGCCTACAAAACTTCAACCAGGCAGAGAAAGTGCCTACAATTGAAGATCAGAAAGAAGAAGGTGCATACATTTTAAATGAAATTACACAAATGTTCTTTAATTTCTTTCTATAATTGGAGCTACTAAGCTACACTAGAGATTAATTCTTTGTTCTTTTTTTGGACAATCAGGCAGAGATGTCTAGGCTCAGAGACAGAGCCAGTGCCAGTGCCAGTACCAGTGCTGTTCAACATTAGGCACCTCTAAATGGCAATGATCTGATGAACCAGGGAACCAACTTGCTTAAGACAAACATGTACTTATTTTTGCATTTCTTTCCTTCTTTCTTTATTTTGTTTGTGGTTCGACATGTACCACCTCTAAAAAGGAAATAGATACATATTACATAGTACCCCTATTATTACTTGTGTTCTAACAAAAAATGTTTCATTGAATGGTGTTACATAGGAACTCGGATAGCAACTCTGATGACCTCCTAATAGCAGCACCCCCGGGATCCGAGGAAGACAACTGATGCAACAAAAATACTATTGAGATACTTTTTTTTTCACATATTAGCAAACTTTTTTGAGATTGAGTATGTTTCTGGTTTGCTTGTGTAATATTTTTTTTTCTGAATCTTACACAAATTGAGATTTTCTTTCACGAAAAATGTAATAAAATAGTAAGTACATAAATTCATGCGGCACTTGGTTATTAATATCCATGTTCTTAAGTATTCAGTTTAATTGTTTGAATATAAACCTATAATTATATTAGTGTTAATTTTGAACTAGTATGATAAGAACCGTACATTAACAAGTGTTAATCAAATTTGTATCAAGACTAAACATGTATATAGTTAAATACTGAAACAAAATATAAATAAATTTAAAAAAAAATAGGATACAAAGGAACAAAATATACTCAAATTTTCTCATAATATTTTTTTAGATAATTCAGAGAAGAGTAAAAAAAAGACGATTTGCATTGTCACTCCTCATTTCGCCCAAGATGGTCCTCTGTCCCGACTCTTCTCCTTCTCCTTCCCTAATCTCGACTCTTTGCCTTCTTTGATAAAATCCTATACCTAAAGTACATAAGACAAAAATTAATTTTTAGTTATTAAAATACTCAAATTGCATTAAAAAAAAATCAGTCTAAAAATAAAATTAACGTATTTGTCCTAGTGAAACTAAAAACTCCTTGTCAATCACATTAACGAAGATATTAATTTTTGGCAATTTCTGTTTGTGTTTTTTCATGTTCTAAATTCTAAAAATTTCGTGCAGGACTAATATTTTGGTTTTTATCTAACACCGTTAATTTAGGCAACGGCAACGTGTGAATTTCTCATTAGAGAGATCATTTAACAATGATTTTTTTTTTTTTTTTTTTTGAAAAAGTGGATAACGACCTGTTTCATTAGAAACAAAGTTGTTCATACAAAAGAGAGAGCTACAAGTCTATAGAAAACAAAATAGAATATGCTTAACCACAACTAATACAAATCCATAGAAAACAGAATAGAACAAAATAGAATATAAACCCTAAATCCTAAACCTATCATGTGAAAGTCATTTTTAGTATACGATTTTAAAAGTTAATTTGTACTTTTTGTGCGAAGATGATGTTCAAGATTATTAGAAAACATTTTAATAAGATGCTTATCATAGGTGAGTACAAATTTAGAAATAAAAATTGTGAAATAATTCAAATTATTTTTTTTCATCACCTTCATGAATTTATAAGGATTGTAAGAATAATTTGTGAATTATTTGCAAATTATTTGTAAATGCTGTGAGTACCATGCGAAATAATTCAAATTATTTATTCATTCATTAGTGGTATGATATATTTATATGTGTTATATAGAAATCATATTCATATAAAAAAAATTTAGACATAGCAAAATTAATTTTTAGACACAATTTATTACTGGTAAAGTTTTTAACAGAGAAGTTTTGCATCTGCACCGTCCGTTTAGAACACAAATTGGACGGTCCGAATCTAAAATGAAATATTGGTTTACATTAAAATCCAAATTCCCCCACCACCTCTCTTTCTTTTAATATATATATATATATATATATATATAGAGAGAGAGATAGGCTATGGTGAGTTGTGAAGTAAAACGTTGTTTTACTTCACGCCATATTTTTATTTTGAAAATTCAAACAACCGATCCGAACCGTTCAACTTTTTCTAAATATTGAAATGTGCTTGGAGACTAAATTTTACATTTTTTGGAATTTTTTTACTATTTATTAAGCCACTTTGAAATTGCTGATCCATTGTGAACAGTAAAAAACAGTAAAATTTTCTGGACCACCAGATCAGCGATTTTCAAAGTGGCTTAATAAATAGTAAAAAAATTCCAAAAAATGTAAAATTTAGTCTCCAAACACATTTCAATATAGAGAACATGTTGAGCGGTTCGGA
The DNA here is from genome assembly GCA_011114355.1 of Carex littledalei. NCBI lineage: Eukaryota > Viridiplantae > Streptophyta > Magnoliopsida > Poales > Cyperaceae > Carex > Carex littledalei. The sequence goes on along the minus strand of CM022085.1, from coordinate 4,898,342 downwards.
TCGGCTGTTTGAATTTTCAAAATGAAAATATGAGCGTGAAGTAAAAATGACATCTTACTTCACAACTCACCATAGCCCAGCTCTATATATATATATATATATATATATATATATATTATAGCCTCTCTAACGCTCTCATTCTTTCTTTTTCTTGTTTACGAGTACCAACTACCTTTTCGGAAATCCGAGGCATCGATTCTATTTCAATGACGCCGTAAGGAGACACCAAGAGCACGAAAAGGTTTAGTTTTCTTTCGTATGAAAAACTGATACTTTCGTTTTCTTTTGTTTTTAGGATGGCATCATCTCACGATACCGTCGTGATCAACATCTCATTGGGCTTAAATGAGGCATCCATTAATTAGTTTTTCTCCAAAATCTCAATTTTTTTTTTCAAAAACTATTAGAATAAACATATATTTGAGGACAACAAATAAATTAATATCAGACTTTCAACAAAAAGACTTGATTATTTATGGAGTTATTTTCTTTAACTACAATAAGGCAATAGACCTAAAAATTTTATTCTGAGTCTATATTTAAACAAAACATAAGATATGAATAATGTAGTAGAAGTAAAACCGTCATTTGCAAAGTGTGATTTATTTATTTATTTATATTATCAATACATATTAATGTGTTTTTAAGTCTAGTTTCTAATGGTTCAAGTTTCAAGTCGTTTCCCTGTAATAAGTTATAGCAGTTTTAGTAACGAAGGGTCAGAATTTATTGTGATGTTTTGTATTCTGGTTTGAGTTGTTTTGAATTCTATTTTAAGTACAAATTTTAAGAGTCTTGTTTAGGGATATAACTAGAGTTGTAATTCTGTTGTTAGAAGGCGGAAGAGTATACAAAAGATAGTTTGAATAGTAAAAGAGATTTGTGAATTTTGTCTCTCTTTCCTCCACCGAAATATATATCAAATACTAACAGATACCGCCGTGATCAGCATCTCATCGGACTCAGATGAGGCATCATTGAAATGACGATATCGTCGTGAGCAGCATCTCGTCGGACTATGATGAGGCATCATTGAGACGGCAACCTCAGTTTGGAGAGAGACTTGATTATTTATGGATCCATCAATTAGTTTTTCTCCAAAATCTCAATTTTTTTTCGAAAACTATTAGAATAAACATATATTTGTGGACAACAAATAAATTATATATCAGACTTTCAACAAAAAGACTTGATTATTTATGGAGTTATTTTCTTTAACTACAATAAGCCAATAGACCTAAATTTTTTATTTTGAGTCTATATTTAAACAAAACATAAGATATGAATAATGTAGTAGAAGTAAAACCGTCATTTGCAAAGTGTGATTTATTTATACCATCAATACATATTAAAAGTGTGAAGTTTGTTAGGTCATACTATTAATACATCAAACAGCTAAAACTCATGAAGGGTTCAATTCAAGAAAAACACTAGAGGTATCATAAATACTAGAGGTATCTTGTATGCAAAGGATTTTGACAGTTTGAACACACCTCATTCACCACTTTCTATAATTGTTTAGTTTAGAATTTTTGAGCCGTATTAATCAGAGTCAAACAAGTTATATTTTTACACTATGATAATAAAATAAGTAAACAATCAACGGTGGAAAAAAAACATCGTTGAATCGTAATAGAGGCACTTATCCTATCAATAGCGCTAGATAAGCTTTTAGATTTGGTTTTGTGAACCGAAAAATAAAAAATAACGCTCCGTTAGATATTGTATTTCATTTTCGCGGGTAAATTTCACTGGAGGTCACTAAACTTTGTCCTTTGTCACGAATTGGTCACTCAACTTTGATTTGTCCCTCCATAGCCACTGAACTTTTATTTTGTCCCAATCAAGTCACCCTATAACTTTTCCATCCAAATTATAACGGAATATACTCATTCCGTTCAAAAATTTAACGGAATATGCTCATTCCGTCCAAAATACTAACGGAAAAGTTATATTCCGTTAATATTTTGGATGGAAAAGTTATAGGGTGACTTGATTGGGACAAAATAAAAGTTCAGTGGCTATGGAGAAACAAATCAAAGTTGAGTGACCAATTCGTGATAAAGGACAAAGTTTAGTGACCTCGAGCGAAATTTACCCCATTTTCGCTCTGCCGCCGCCGAGGCCAATCCTGTCAAGTAACTCAAATTTGGAGTTTAGATCAAGACCGTCCGATCAGAATCTGGACCAATCCGGCCAGAAGCGAAATTCCCTTAAATATTACTGCCAAAAGCCCAAAACAGAACAGATCTGACGGTCCAGATCTAAATTTAGAATTTGAGTTAGGCGGTCCGATAAATTTCCTTTTGCCTCTCCCATTTTATTCCTCCAGCCTCTCTCGATCTCTCTCGTTCTCTTTGTTTTCCTCCGGCCTCTGCCTCTCCACCCCGACCCCTTCTCTCCTCCACGACCCTCTTCGGTGTCCCCTTTGGTTTCTTTCTCTCTCCTTCGTCTTCCAGTACCGATCACCAGCCTGTCGCTCTCCATCTCTCCTCTCCATTCTTGGTATGTCCCCTCTCTCTCTCGTTCTTTGATTATTTTTAATTTTTTAGGGTTTATCTCTCTCTCATTTTTTTTTACCGTGAGAGGCGCAAAAGAAAATATAAAAACCTAACCGAGCACCAGCACTATTTTTTATTTCTCCGTTCTTGGTATGTCCCTTTTTATCAGCAATCTGACAAAAACAAATTTAAAAGCTGGACTGGATAGGATAAGTGTCTCTATCTCAATATTAGGATACAGCCTATATATATATTAAACCTAAAAAACCAAAATAAAAAAAAAATAATTTGCTGCCAATTTTTCAGGTCAGCATTCAACATGCTGCCCGAATTGAGCCCGTCAGAGCCGTCATGCTCTAGAACGTCTGACAGTCGCACTCCAGTTTCATCAGAGGTGGTGGAGAATAGCCTCGGGAGACCCTCACAATCCAGTTTCGTCTCCCCATGGTTCTTCTGTCGGCCCTCTGATTCGGCTGCCGACCGCACGGAGATGCTGGCGTCATGCTCTAGAACGGAGTGGGCCCCATGGAATTGCCTGTCCACTGCATGCGTCAATGGGGAGCTCATGGGGTTACAGGTCCCGGCATCGGATGAGGAATTGGAGGACACCGCCTCCTCTAAACTCCAAGTTGACAGGGCTGCTGCTGCTGCAGCAATCGTCTCCTCACCCCTCACTGGTACTGGTACTGACTGCCGACAAAAGAGGTAATTACACATTAACAGGGTGTTATTTATAAATTACGCTGAATTATTATACATCTTTTCATCGACCACTGTTAACATTTGGATATTATTCAAAAAAAATTTGTTGCAGGGGATTCAATTCAAATAATTGGGCGCACTTTAGTACATTTTTTCTGCTAGGTTATTATGGACTAGGTCTGGTACCTTACTGGCCTATACCAGACCCAATTTTGCACAGACTCATATGCAATATAAGGTACCAGCGGTGCGGTACTAGAACACAGGCACCGACAACAGCCAAATGACGGTAACCGTACCAGTCAAACCATAGTATGGTAACTTACTTTTCTCATGTTATTTTTGGTCCAATTACACATAATTAAGGATTACTTCAGCTTTTGGGAAAGCTTTTACCTACAAGTGCAGTTGCTGAACTTTGTCAGAATTTATTCTGATAACAACAACAAAATAATATATATGAAGAACCTGTGTTAATAACATGTACTAACAAAATAATAATCAGATAGTGGATCTAGATAGCAAACATGATGAAATTATGTTGCGATATTTTTCAGGCGCTGAGTTTTCAGATATTTGATTTATATAAGCTGCTAATTTTTCAGACGAGTTGTGGACATACTGGCAGGGCTGGTCCCACACTCAGAGGTGGGGGAGAATAGCCCTGGGATGCCCTCGCACTTCTCTGACGGTATCGCCCGAGACTGGTTCTTCTCTAACCTCTGTGATTTGGCGACTGTCTGCTCTAGCTCCGAGTGGGGCCCACGGAAGTGCCAGTCAACTGCATGCCCCAATGGTGAGCCTGAGCCACGGCCCAAGCCGCCGCGGCGGATCTCCGAGGCACCATCAGCGCGCAATCTGAAGCCCCGCCATGTCTCGGCCGTCCGCCAGTGGCCCTCGGGATGCGGACGTGTTCCTACTCCCTCTTGTCTTCCTCAACGTGTCCCCCTGGATGTTCGTCAGTGGGTCCCTGGCTGCAGGCCCTTTCCTCCTCCCAAGCGTCGCCATGTTTCCGCCGTGCGTCGGTATCCGCCTGGATGCGGGCGTTTTCCTCCATCCCCGCCTCCCACCCCCTCCCACTAATCTCAGCCTCGACCTAACTCCCCTCTCACTGGTGACTGCTGAAATGTAACAGAGGTGGCAAAGATGTCATAAAATGTTTCAGTTATGTTATGGAGTTGAGGAGATGTGCTAAACTATTAGTTATTATTTCTTGTGTAGTTAGTTGCTTGTCTATACTTCAGTTGTCACTGACTGATTATACACTATACTATTAGTTATATTGCTTGTGTATTTAGCTGCTTGTTTATTTAGTTGTGACCGACTGTTCTTCATTTAGATTTTTACCTTATCAATTGATTCTTTGGGATATGTGTATAACACTATGTACTAGGTTTATGGTAATATATAGGGGAATTTGGGGAAGTTTTTTGGTATAACACTATGTCAGCATGGATTTTGGGGTATAGTTTGGTTGGGATGTTGTTTTAGATGTTTCATTTCAGGTTCTTTGGGGGCTGTCTTTTGGTAAAATTTTGTTGTTCAGGGGTATATCTGAAATTAGACATGAAGGGACCCTGTGCTACTGTTGGTGATTTTTTATTATCACAGGGACCCTGTGCTAGTTTTATAATTGTCACATGGGGCTTGTGTTATGTCAGAGGCCAGAGGGGGATTGTCAAGTACTAATTGTCTTTCCTACATATACCGGTGTAGGTTTGGTTGCTGCCTCTGTACCAGTGGTTTTCTTAGCACAAGTGGAATTGCTGAAGCATGAAGATTTCAGGCATCTTTGTTTTACTATTCTTGTGCTTTGTGTACGGCTGTAATTTGGTTTAATCTCTGCAGGCATCAGGCATAGCCATATTTGGATTTGCTTTTTGTTGCTGCGGCCTCCGGAGTCTCTTCTGAAAAAGTAATACATATTAAAATTGAATTATGGTATTCATCCAAGATTACTGAAGTTGGAGGTCACAAGAAGATATAAGAAGCACAAAAGCAAGCACATTTGACTGGAAATTATTTTTCTGAGGTAAACAACCAATGCAGGAAAACAATTCATTAGTCAATACAGTGCAAAATATATAATATATAGTGGGTCGGCTAAGTGAATTCGCATTATATGGGTCGGCCTAATATGGCCCGTTGACAAAGTTAGCGGGCCGAAGCCACCACTAGCTTTGGTAAGAGCCAACATCGGATTTGGTCCGCTTAAATTGGACTGACCTGCTGTTGAAGTTAGCGGTCTGAATATTTTTTAGAAATATGATGAAATTGATGATATGGATGAAATTTCGGTTTTTTTTAATGTTATAGATAAGAATTTCATAATATAAAGTATAAAAAAATATAAAGAATAGAATGCTAAGTTTAGAGTACATGAATCAAGAAGGCATATATTATACATTCAACTTATTATAAATTATATGATAATTTTGATTAATATTTTTATAATACTATTCAAATAAAAAAAATTAAAACCATAGATATAATTTCCGTTAGAGTGAGTAGCGGCTATGGTACTTTGCAAGCTGCAAGTCAGTCTATGCCATGGATTAATATCTTCATTTTCAAAATTCAAACAGTCGATTCAAACGGCTTAACATGATTTTCATGAAAATGTACTACGAAACCAAATTTTATATTTTTTTTACAATTTCTTACAAAAAAATTGAATTTTTTTTTTATTCATAGCTTCATTCCAATTTAAAATATTTTTGAAAATTTTAGGAAAATGATGTTATCCATTTTATTTATTTTTGTTTTAATACTATAAATAAAAAACCGGAACTATGAATGTTTGGTGTATTTTTTACATCTAATGGAAGGAGTTTCACATTATTCACATGTCGTGTACTATTTAAGAAAGGCTCAATTTGTATGAGCTCAATCTTTAAGCACAGGTGATTAGTATGGTACATCATGTAACTTATGGGTATAATTATTATCGGAAAATTAAATAGGTAGGATGTGTAAACAATACTTTGGAAGATAGTTAGCAATTATAACGATAAGCATATATATAATTAGCTCGTAGTGCAACAAATTCATGTTCAGTCTAAGCGGTTGGTTTGGATGATCATACACTATTCATTTATGGTAAGATATAAATAACATATACAATATATGAGCTGACAAAAACATAAGCGAGCAATTTCATGTATGAAATTATTCTCTCTCGCGTTTTTAGTTATCAATAATTAAATATGTTTGAGATTTTGGAGGAAATTGATACAAGGTAATTAACATATATTTTTTATTTGGACTTCATGGAATTTAAGTTATATTAGTTTTGGTTTTTTTAAAAAAATACTGGAAATATATAGACCGTATTAATTAACCATATATATAATTAAAAGTAACTTTTATTTTAAATTCTTATTTATCTAAAAAGTGGTGTCATATTAGTCAGTGTAATAATAGTGAGTTTGTTAGTACGTATCGTATTTCTTTTGATCTATTTGATAAGAAAATAACAACTATTTCATTTTATCAAAAGAGAAACAAACTGTAGATCCAGTGGTGAAAAAAACATTTCTATTATTACTATGGAGTTTCATTATTATATTAGAAATCAGGAGTTAATTTAATTAAGGGCTTATTTTGCAGGGACAACAAGTACTGCAACTGGTATTACATTAGTCACTAAATTCACAATAATTGTCTGAATTAGTGGGTTTGAACTCAACTAGATAAACAATATCTTTTCTAAACAGTAAATTGACACCATTTATTATTCCTGAAGTAAAATAAATTTCAATAAAATGATATGAATAAATTGGTTTGGTTAAATCCTCTGGTAATATCGGTATACCAAACCAATACTTATTGTGAATAGTCAACTCAGTTCGTATAAAATAAATATGGTGTTTATACTTAATCAGTTAAAAAAAATTTAAAATTGTAAAATATTTCATTATTTAAATAAGACAGGTTATAATTTTGAATTAATTTGAAAGTTAATTATTTAGCTCTCTATTAAACAATTTGAAGTTTATGTCACTCGAGTTCCTACAATTTTCAAACGGGTGACCAAACAATTTTTTAAATTTAGATCAAAATCAACATAAAACACATTTAAATAATTACTGAACAAGTTTAGTTTTTCCTTCATTTGGAAATTTAGATTTTGATTCATATTAAAAAAAACTAAATAGATGTATAGTACAATATTTGAACACGAAAATTATGGATAGCAAAAAATAGCATACACTCTACACAATAATAGAGTTGCTTCTATTGAAACAACCTAGCTCATATTCTCTCTGATTTCTTTTAGAAAAAGGAAAAGGAAAATTAAAGACGTGCACACAAGTGATAAATTAAACATATTTCTTTTCACAGTCAGTCTAATTTTATGATTAGAGTAATTAAAATCTCAGAAACACTAGAAGAGCAACATGAAAATGTAACTAGCTGTGCTGATTCCACTATATAAATATATATTTGCAACACATGCCAGTTTTTTTTCTTTAATTCTTGATTTCTCATAGAGAGGTCCTCTAAGCATACTAGCATAGGTTTTATATGCTACGACAGTACGGGGCTCCACAATGGCCTCGACTTCCATCCTAATGGAATGCCACACAGCACTGGACATCTCCAGTTTCTGTCTTATTCGAGCAAGAAATTCTTCTGCCCAAGGTTCTCTCTCCTCTCATGCTTATTCCTGACGGTAGGGGTGTTCAACCGGTCAGTTCGGGTCAAACTGAACTTTTTTTGCCGAACCGCGGTTTGAATCGAATTTTGAAACCCAACCGAACCGACCGAATTAAAATTCCAAACCGATCTAAAACCGAACCGATTTAAACTTCGGTTTGTTCGGTTGAACCGAATACAAACATTTCAAAACCGGTTGGTTCGGTTCAAACCGATTTGGATAACATTTTTGATACCACACAAGCCGGTTTTTGATAAACCGATCCATTATAAACTACACAAAATAAACCGAACCATTATAAACCGATCCATTTTTATTAAACCGGTTGGTTCGGTTCAAACCGATTTGGAGATCCCAAAACCGAACCGAACCATTTAAACCGAACTTCTTCAAAAACTAAACCGAACCGAACCATTTAAACAGAGTAACCGATCCAGTTAAACCAAAATGTGCCGGTTCGATTTAAAACCGAATAAACTGATCCATTTGAACACCCCTCCTGACGGCACTGAGAAACTACTGAAATAACGGGAAAATAATAATATTTTGCAAAGGAAATTACATGCTAAAAAGATGTAACAGTAATATATGATTTGACGGTACCTCATTAGTTCATTTTCTCTCTTTGCTCTCTGAACTTTATTCATTTCTATATGAGATATTAACCATCAAAACCTTAGTTCTGAGTTCTCAGAAGTAAGAAATCATTTGTACAACAACAAAATTAAGTAATTTTTTTTCTTTATATCTAACTTGGTGACATATATCTTGTAAATATGAAGAGGTTGCATTAAAACAACACCCGTCGCCTTCTTTAGCTTCTCATTGCTAAACAAATATGTCACATGATATCCCAGTAACCACCTTTTAAAAAAAAAAAAAATTAAAGTAGGGATGGATATTTCAACTTATGAGTTCTATGAAATACGAAAATTACCCATTTAAAGTAGGGATGGATATTTCAACATTTTGCATAAAGTCTGTCAGATCAACACAGAGAGGATCAAAAGCATTGTTCTCTGATGATTTTGATTTTTTTGTTTCTTCTCTGATGATTTCTGATGATCAACACAGAGAGGATCAAATTTATACAAATATTATTTTCCATTCCGAATTTACGAAACTTAATATTTATTATTTTTTAATGGAATATCGAACGACAATTAAATTTCATGTTCTTAATGCACTTTCACTGTAGTGAACTAACAAAATTCCAACATACAAAACAACTTTTTTGAATTGATTACAGAACAATCGTTAAGATTATCAAATCAATATGTCGTCAATGGATGTAATTATGTATGATATAAATAGAGTAGAACTAGGGTGCTCTCGAGTTCACCAAGCCCTTGGTGAACTCAAGTCCAAAACTCATCGGATCGGCTTCAAACGACGAATCCGACCGTTGAAACCCGTCTACCTTACGAGTGATGCGTCTACATGCAAAAATTTTAAATTTTGAAATTAATTTTGTATAGAGTCAAGTGGTCAAAAAACGTCAAAAATGAATGCATTAAAATTAATTTATTAACCTTCTAATTTTGACCACTTGACTCTATGCAAAATTAATTTCTAAATTTAAAATTTTTGCATGTAGACGCATCACTCGTAAGGTAGATGGGTTTCAACGGTCGGATTCGTCGTTTGAAGCCGATCCGATGAGTTTTGGACTTGAGTTCACCAAGGGCTTGGTGAACTCGAGAGCACCCTAGTTCTACTCGATATAAATATTCATCTTCCATTAATTTTATTAGCACACTTTTTTTCTGTATTTCTTTCAAATGAAATTAAGAATATATTTTAACTTGGTACAACAGAATTAATAATAAACATATCAAACTTAACTACGCTATATGTTAAATAAATAAATCAATATTATCAAACTTAATTAAACAAAACTTCCTATCGACAAAAAATGTGACAAATTTAGACTAGACCGCAGCCTGGGGAGGAGCAGCATCAACAACAACCTCCACATCAGAAGGAAGAGGACGAACTGCATTCTGACCAAAACCTTTCATTGAGAGGTAGGCATAGTGCACAATAACGGTGACCACCACATTGAAGCCAAACATTATCCATCCAGCAATCCGATAAAACCGCGGCATCGTCGGAGAATACAAACAAGCAGGATATGCCGTGCCCATCAATAATTGCTCAATTGTACAAATCCACCTCCACTTCAAAGCCTTAACAGAGCGTTCTTGGTCCAGCATGACGAACCTAATTGCGCTTTGAAAAGACATAAAGCTCAAAATGGAGAGTATAGAGCACAATATGTATGCTCTCAAACACCAACATGCCAATGAAACAGCAGCAATAATAAAGTCAAAAAAGATCAAGGCAAGTGTAACCCAAAAGGTTCTACAGATCGGTGCCAGTGAATGCTGAGGTGCTGGAGCGATGATGATTGCTTCAACATTTGGATCCATTAGCTTGTCAACTTTCCTAGAAAGCGCAAAAGAGATTCAGAATTTCAGATATATTGAAAAAATAGAAATACTCTGTTTTATTTTTGTAACATGATCCTAAAGATTTTCTTAGCCGGAGGTGATTGATTGTAAAAATAAATTTTCTTTTCTTGTTATGAGCAAATTAGAAATGTATGCTATCTATAGACAAATCATTATTAACATTGTTTAAATAAAGGAACCTGTTACAGAAAAATATAGAAAAGATTTTCAAAAAAAAAATACAAATAATATGAAATTCACTACAAAATGTTAAAATGTTAAGAGTGCATAGAATATTATTCCGATAATTTAATTAATGAGGATTTTAAGGGTTATGCATAACTAATCTTCTGTACTTCTAATCTTCAACATTAATTCCAGAGATTAAACTTAAATCATTAAAGTCAAAAATCAGTATTGCATTTGTGAACTACACAAAGATAATGCTAAATATATTTTCTCAATTTAGTACAATTTTAATTAATTAAAGTTTGCTTTAGAAAATTAAATAATAATTGTATTCAGAACCAACCGTTAATTTAGTGATTAAAATAATGCTCTATACGTAAAGAGCTGTATGTTAAATTCAGAGAAACATTATTTTTTGTGAATATCTAAAAGTCAAATTATTTGACTCTCAAACTTCATTAAAAATAATAACTGTATGTAATGCGTTAGAGCTGAAATTTTTATTTTTATCCTCTCTCTAAAAAATCATTTAACCTTATTTCCTGAAAAAAAAATCATTTCTATTAGAAACGCAAGTTCAAACAGCGATTCTGTTGGCTGGTTATCGCATTTTCAAACGACGGATCTAAGGAGGACGGATCCAAACCTAGTGATAAATGAATTATTTAGGTTCGGTTCAGCGAGGTTAAAAATTCATAATTCGAGAATAATTTGGATATAGTTCGGAAAATAATTTGAAATTATCCGGATCAATCTCAGTCCTACAAGAAAGCAAAAAAAAAAAAAACCAAAAAAGAATATTCTCGGAGAAATTCGGAAAAAGTTTGTAAAATTGCGAATTATTCGGCAATAATTCTGTTAAAGTTCAGTCAACCGAATAATTTGACGTTCGGTTTATTATCGCTGAAAAAATGAATTATTCACGACTAATTCGCAAATTATTTGTGAATCTTGTGACTATGCATCCAAGGAGGAACTGCATTTTGCAACCGCGGTACAAACTTTTTTTTTTTTCTCTTTTTTACTTGTGGGGCCCATCTTTTCTATAATTTTTTTAAAAAAGTAGTGGCGCCCACATCATAAATGGCAGGAATTGAAAAGATGTTGAAAAAAATGAAATTGAAAAGTAGTTCAAATAATATCAGACAACTATAAGTCTATAACCCATTGCGTATTTTACATAATAAATTATAAAAATGGGACCCATGCATTAGTTTTTTTTTTTAAAAACTTATTTTGTATTTCTCAATGAGCAACAAATAGACTAGAATGAGCTTCTGTTGCATCAAACCAAAAAAAAATATTATAAATATATCATTTTTTAGAGATGAGCTAGGGTGAGACGTGGAGTACAAATCATATTTTCATTTTGAAAATTCAAATAACCGATCCGAACCACTCAACATGTTCTCTATATTGAAATGTGCTTGGAGACTACATTTTACATTTTTTGGATTTTTTTTACTATTTATTAAGCCACTTTGAAAATCGTTGATCCACTGTAAACAGTAAAATACAGTAAAAATTTCTGGACCACCGGATCAGCAATTTTCAAAGTGGCTTAATAAATAGTAAAAAAATTCCAAAAAATGTAAAATTTGGTCTCCAAGCACATTTCAATATGGAGATCATGTTGAGCGGTTCGAATCGGTTGTTTTTATTTTCAAAATAGAAATTAAGTGTCATGGAGTAAAAACTTAGTTTTACTCCTCGTCTCATTTTAGCCCTCATCATTTTTAAGTCATAAGGTCGTACAGTACACTACAATTAACAAAGTTTCTCTATTTTAGACTCCATTGATTAAGAAAAAATCACACTATTTTAGATTACCATATAAATGATTATTCGATAAAATGGCACATTGTTAAAGACAGTCTCTCATTTTGTTATGAAACTAATTGGTGTTTTTTATTAAAAGTCCATAAAGATATATGGTTGAGCTCCATAGCCTACAACTACAATTAGACATGCTAAGTCAACAAGCATTCTTAATTATTGAATCAATCATTCATTAATTATTGTTATCAAGTTTAGTCATACTGAAAATTATTAAACTTATTACTAATAAATATTTATAAGCTAAATTATAAAAATTATAAACAATAACTAAACTAAATTGAAAATACTTAAAAATAAAGTAAAATAACCGAAATTTTCATGCAATTGTTACTTTGAGAGTACATTGATATTGCTCAAATAAAAGATAAAAATTAAATTCGAACTACATTAAGCTAAACATAAACTAGACTAATCTTTTCTTTGTTAGTTAAAAAACATTTCTTCATTAGAAAATGATTCATACATTTTTTTCCAAGTTTCTCGAGATTGTTGCATTACCATAAACCTCCATTTTTCTTTGAACCCGTTAAGAAAATCCCTGTGAAAAAATGACTAATCAAGACTCAGATTATCCCTTAGTAACAACAATCTTAAGTTTCAAATTTATTTCACTCAATACATCAATAATTCTCTGGTTTGCCTCAGAAATTTAATTCACTTAAGACATCAATACTTGATTTGGTCAAATCTCTTTAATAATTTCCCTTTTAATGTTTCCCAAAATAATTCTATTATTTTCTTAATCCACTCCCTGCTATCAAATTTCAGCTTTCCCAAATATCTATCATGCACACTTACACAACTAATTTCTAAGTTTTGTCCCGTCAAATTTTAGAAACTCTACATCTGGAATTTTTGGGGTAATAGTGATATTGAAATTCTAGATCTGATTTCATATACGATTTTACCATTTGTATTAGAGTTTTCACCGGCCGCTTATTTTTTCACATTGATTAATTACCCATGGTAATAAACTCACTGGTTTTTTCACATTTCTCATTTAATTTCTCCATTTGATCTCTCAGCTTGTGAATAAATTGTAAATTCCACATAGTTTGATATACTTTTTTGTTGAGTACATTAATATGCTTAAATAAAAAAGATAAAAACTAAACAGAAACTACATGAACTTTAACACAAATTACATGACCTAAACACAAACTACATGGGATGGGATGAGATATGCTAGAATTATTTTATTCACGCTAATATAATGAGAACTTAACACAAATTAAATGACCTAAACACAAACTACATGAGATGGGATGATATATGCTAGAATTATTTTATTCACGCTAATATAATGAGAACTAACCTAAGCTGCATGTTTTTTTGAGAGAACATAGCCGTAGGCTTGCATTAATTAAAAAGTCAGAGAAAATAATTGACTTATATTTAGAGGTATGACTCATATAATAATTCAAAATTGAACTACACAAATGCTACTTTAGGCATTATTGTATAGAGAAAATTGAACTATACATATAAAGGGCAAACAATTTTTGGTTTTTTTTTTCAAGTTCATGAAAAAAAACAATAGTTTTTTTTTGTATCAAAATTGTCTTTTAAATTAATTCTTATAGGAACTCTAAACTCTTAACTTTTTAATACGACATTTAAAAAAGCACGGGACATGCATGCATATGAAAAATTGTTTTTGTTGCATGATAAATGCATGCTTAAGTATAATACACATTAGCAAAACAATCACTAATATTTACTTGATTAGAGAATATTAGAGTGATAATCAATAAAAATAACAGGAACAAATGGTTCTATATTAGCTCGTGCACTTTTTTTTAATCTGTGATACCTAATCTCCTATCCATAATTAAATTAAATGATTCATCTAATATGATTCTCAGATATAACATTTATATTATGTTTTTTTACTGCACTTATGACTGTAGTTGTGTTATGATTGAATATATATATAAATAAGGACAAGTTGATTTTCTGTATGTATTGTATATCTATTAACAATATAGACAAATTGATAGAGAATGGAATTATGAATAAAAATTATACTACTAATGATGCAAATGTGTATCTCTAGAATTGCACCATTTTTTTTTTTTGGAAAAATAAATTAGGACGATGATCTCATTATGGGTAATTGGATAATTTGTGCTTAAATATTTTGAGTTCAACGTATTTAGGCATGAATGTAAAATAACTGGTATTTGAAATTCCAACCATAATTTTATAGTGGAAAAAAAAAAAGTGAAGTTCTAATTTAGAACCATAACCACAAAGTTAAATTTTTTATATTTTTACTAAATTCTTTAACATGGACTCGAATTTGTTGATTCGTTAAATTGCTGCATAGTAAAATATTGTTCGAATTTTTATTTTATTTATGGGCACATTTAAAATGAATAAATTTCAGGCGGCACATAATTATTTTTATAGCTATATTTTTCAATAATTACATTGATGCCACATGTACTATCGGATATCGGACCTACTCCACTCTAGGTGGTAAGTTTTCCAGTAACAAAATTCAGATAGGGTGAGGTCTGACAATTCTGAATCTAATAGGTGCTTGGTGTTAGACTGCCTAGCTAACCATCTAGTAGGTCATTTAACTTCTTGTTCAAGGCCTAGTTCCTTGAAGTAAAGCTTAAATTCTTGTGTTGTGCGTGCCCTTATTACTTGTTACGAAGATTGATGGATGATATTGGATCCGTCCACTGGTAATTATTCTGTCTTTCAAGTGCTATTATGGATAAATGTGAGAGGAGCCCGCCATATTGGGCCTACACAGGCCTCATTTTCAACTTGTTGATCCCTCTATAGCCTTTAGAGAATCCAGAAGTACCAAAACTAATCCCATCGAATGGAATGTCAGCCCAATTAATTTTCAATTTGTATATTTCATTGATTAAGTACTAACCGATGGAATAAAAAATATTTCTTCCCTAGCATGGTGATTGATAAAGAAATTACTATTTTCAAAATTTATGATATCAAACAAAATTCTGTATCAATCTAATAAAACATCTCTTACTTAATTTGGACATTTCCGGAAAATCTAATTAATAAAATCTTTTTTTGAAGAAATTATATATCTCTCTCTCTATATATATAGGTATCAATTGTCATATATGTATCTAACTTATGAAATATGGTACTGATTCGATAATCATATAAATGAATTTTATAGACACCTCTATCAACTCCTCCTTCCTTACATTTAGATTCTAGAACGTCAATATTATTGACAAATGAAAACTTTAAACTGTAAAGTCTAAATGCGTAATCAGAATAAAACTGACAGCGTAATCAGAAGTTGGGCCCAATCAAAATTATAGAAAGATGTGCTTCGTTATAAACAAAATACAATATTTGATATTTTTCTTAATCAGAAACTTATAAGATAGAAGATCACATTAACATATATATAATATAAAAAAATGTTCATATATAAGCACAAACATGCACAAAATCATACCAACAGACAGCGTAGCCGTACTAGGAAAAAGAAAAAAAAAACAAAACAAAACAAGATTTGTCTTCAAAATGAATATAATGTTTGTTTAAGCTTTCCTCTTCTTCTTTGTCAGAAAAACATCAGTCAGCACATTCTTTGATTGCAGCGAAGCTTTTAGTAGCTCTAAACCCTAGTTAGATAAATAAAGAAAAACAATAATTAGGCACAATTGAAAGAATAATTAAATACTGCAAATGGCTATAAGATACATTGGCTAAGGAATTAATTAATTAAATAAAATGATCAATGTTTAGCGCTTATGCGACGGTCTGTGATTTTCATCAGTTAGCGTAAATTGATACATAATAATTAATAAATTGAACCATAAATTGCTCTACAGATTTGATAATCTAAATCATGAAAATAAATTATTTTTCAAGTACGAATCAAGGATACACACTCGTCCTAATGACAAAGAAATTTTATCCACATGCATACACATACATACCTCTGGGAGGCCGAGGCGGACAGTTTTTTCTTGAAGAGTGCTGAGGTCTTTGATGCCGAACTGGTTGAGAAGAGTAACACTTGATATGGTCGACATTGGCATTACCGACAGATCATCCATAACATTATACGTGACAACACCCTTCACAAAACCCTTCTCTCCTTTCTCCTCCTCTTTCTTAACAATCGACCCCTCCACAAACCCAAGTTCCACGGTCATCTTCTTTCGGCATATATGCTGGGCAAGCGGTCCCATATGCATCAGTGACATAGTTATGGACCTGGGGATTGTAAGAGGGACTTGATAGGTGATATGAATCTTTACCTGGACACGTATAATATTCATTTAGTTTGTCACAACTGTATGGGGCATCAGTCACCGAGAGAAGCAAGGCATTGGTTGAGACTTTTGTTGAACTAGTGGGGTTGAGAAGGTTTGATTTAGTTTGGGAGGAGAGGAGATAGGTGTCGTCTAGTTGCTCCAGACTGCCGTATGTTGCGCCCAGGCAACCAGTCATGGATTCCTTGGTTATTAATTTGATAACCGATCCAATTGGCATGGCCAAGAGGCTGAAGAGGAAATCAACCACATCCTTGCCAGCCTCTGCAAATAGTACCTTCTGGGATTCCTTCTCTATCAGAAGCTTCAGTGTGAGTTTGTTGTTGCTGACCATGGTCGTATATTAATATTTGCTGCTTTTTACATATTTGAGGAAGTTATTTACTGTCCAGATGTATCTTATTTTATTGACAAATATTAATAGATAACAGTTGTACGTGGTTAGGATAAAAAAATAGTACGTATTCAAGATCATTTAATGAAGAAATTGGCGGTCAGGATTTTCTTTTTCTTTTTTTTTCTGATAAAGCGGTACAAAATTTAAATATGACCGTTTCCGTTTAGTTACCTCATATTGGAACTATAAGTAGCACTTAATTAGAGATGTAACCTTTCGACTGTCATTACCTCGTGAAACACACACACACACTGCCCTGGCCCCTGTGATCTTAATGAGGATCTAGTTGACCAGACAAGAAAGTACTTCGAAGGCCATCACTCACAAGTTTCGACGGAATAATAAATGGGATTAATGTATTTCTTAATTTTGTTGTCTTTTAGAAATTAAAAGTAGCAACTCGATCAGTATTTTAGCATTGGAAATTGAGGAATTTCAATTAATGCTTTGGATTGAAATTTAGTTACATATATTTTTCACTTGTATATGCTAATTTTTTAAAAAGGAAAAAAAGTTGTTTAAATTTTCAAACATAATGTATCTTATTTTATGCGCATAAAGATATAAAATATTTTGATATATAATTGATTGGTCCTGCTTGGCTAAATAAAACAGCATATATAACCTGAGCTACAAAACATGGGTATTCGAAAGTTCAATTAGTTTACATAAAAAGAAAAAATTAGTCATAAAGGAAAAATTAATGAGTTGATGAGTATGTCAAAATGTGATTGGGTGCTTACGAATCTTAAAGAGTTTCGGAAGGCTTCAATGTCTATCGGATCCAAATTTGCTTCCGATGAACATCAGATCCAAACTTTTCTCAATTAAGACTACCAACTTTTATGAATTTTCAAGTTCCGTCATTTATTATTATATATATTAGACACTCACACTCTGGCATAATTTTGTGGCCTATGTCCAGATATATAGTTAAACATAAAACTGTATAGCACTCATATGTACTAGAATTGCATAAAAGTTCGGTTAAGGTCAGTATAATTCTGAGAAAGCTAATATATAACAAATTTTGTATATAAAATAATCATATTAATATTAGTGGTCATTTAACTTCTTTTATCAAAGCCTTGTTCCTTGTTTGCCTGAAAATTACTCCCATTGAAAATAACAATTTATGTTGGCTTACCCTCAAAAATAGTTATTTTTTACCCAGGAAAATACCCACATATTCTCGTAGTTTCATAATTTATGCATTCAGTATCCTACATTTAAATTGTTTTGGTATTTAGAAAAAAGTTTCAGCATTTTTTAGATGTCTGAATTAGACAACCTAAATATCACTATCCAGATGACACTAGAATTAAATTGGTCAACATTGTTTTAATTTATGCTAGTACTATGTACATTTGGTATTGCTAAATAGGCCTGGGGAAGATCATTATGCACCACCATTCACTTAGCATACCGTTTAAATTCTACATAAGTCTTTTTTTATTTCCTTTCATCCTCTTATGTACTCTGTATTTTATTTCATTCATTATTGTATTCAACTTATTTATGCTATACATTTCAGCAAAAACTTGTGACAAGTGATGATTCCGTTAAAAACTCAAGTCATACGGCTGGAAATTAAACATGCGTTGGTTCATTCTTTTGGTGGCACGATTAGTTTAGAAAATTATCCATTTTCTTTATCATCTTGAAAAAAAATATGAATATAAATACAAAGAATATTTTTCCAACATATCTCTGATTTTTTTAGGAGATTAATAATATAATCGTCAACAATTTTACATTTGAAATTTGGAGTCTAACAACAAACAATGCACAACGTTATAATGTAGAAAACATTAGTAACATAAATTTCACCATCATATATAATAGATAGTATATATGATGCATGTTTTACATGAAATTAATTAATCAAAAAATGAAAACCCCAATATCATATCTAAGTCGGAATCTTCAGCAAGGGCTTCTTTGTCCTTTGCCAGAAACATATCGGTGAGTACATTCTTCGACCTAAATGATGTCTTTAGAAGCTCCAAACCCTAGTAAGACAACAAAAATATGCTACGTTAACCATATAAATTAAACAAACTAATTACTACGCACCTTACATAAATTTATGTACTATAAAATGATAAAAAACACTTCAACTACTTAATTAATAATTAAAAGAATGAATGATTATCATGTAACTTGGATAGTTTATCATATAAAAGTAATACTGAGAATGAAACGTTCATACCTTTTTGTACTTCAGGCACACAGTATTCTCCTCAAGCTATAAATATTGTTACAAATATACGATGACTAAAATTCAATTCATGATGCGTCCTTGATATCGTCAAATTTGCTCAATAGATAATGTTCAAATTTATACATCTATTTTAGTACATAATGCTAATACTTACTGTAGGTCACTCGAAGAATTGTACTCTCATTGAAGTAGAAAAAAAGAAAGAAAGAGAGCTGACCTGTTGGACATCCAGGGTGACTGTTTTTTCTTCAAGCAGGCTTAAATTCTTGTGACCCGTTTTGTTGAGAAGTGCAATACTCTCTAAAGGAGTCAGATGCACCACCGATAGATCATCCATTACAAAATAAGTAACACCATCTTTGACATATCTGTCTCTTTCGACTGCCTTCTTTGTGACACTGGGCCCCGTGTATGATAATGTCGTATACGAACAAGACTTGCCACAGCTTTCGCATATGGAATTCGTGGCACTGGGCCTTACATCAGTAAACTTGTTACAATTGCAATTGAGTTTGAAGATATACTCTTTTGCAGTAGCGGGACCTGCGAAAGATAGGAGATTGTCTGCTGTCATTGGAGTTGAAGAAAGTAAGCTCGGGTCTAGCTGCTCACAGCTGCGGTACATGTTGCACAAGGTACTGAAAGTCGATTCTTCGGTTATTAGTTTTTTTTGAAGGTCAGTTAGCGAACCGCTTACCGACTATTTCATTAAAGTAAGAAAATAAGGTACACAGTTATTTACACCACCATTAACCGAAAACGGAAAAAAGAAAAAGTAGAAAAATAAGGTACTAAAAACTAATAATCACAAAGTATACAGAACACCCATAAATATACAAAACAGGGAGTCGCAGCTGATCTCCAGTCCCTGGTGTCTATTAGACGGCCGCGATCCATTGTTGGATTTGTATGCTGGCGTCATCTTGCAACCGAGAAGCACTCTTTGCCTCGCCCGCGAACGTGCGCCTATTCCTCTCTCTCCACAAAGCCCACACACCAGCCGCCCACGTCACATCCCACCGAACACATGAGTCCTTATTCCCCGGTTTCCTATTGGATAGCCAGAAGTCAACCACCGTGGAGTCAGTGGTCCTGACCGGATTCATGTGCCGAAGCAATGATGACCAGAAATTTTTCGCATATGGGCATGAGAACAGAATGTGGTCCCTTGTCTCTTGATCATCGTTGCCACATAACACGCAACCATATGGTACGTGACATCCCCTACCGACGAGTACATGTTGGGTGAGTATTTTGTTCTGAGTTGCCAACCATATGAATACTCTAACTTTGAGCGGTGCCTTGATTTTCCAAAGGAACTTATGCAGCGGGCATATCAAGCCCCCGTTTTGCATGATGGCATAGACGGATGCCGTGGTGAAAGCGCCATTCGCTGTCCATTTCCATTTTAAGGTACCATCCGGGTCCCGTGTTGTGGATACGAGGAAGACAGGTATGAGCTCTTGGAGACTTCGCATGAAGAAGGAGTCAATCTGCACCATCGATAGTTGGGCCACCGTCTGAATACCGTATAAACGGTTAATTGTCATTGCCCAGTGCCCGTGCGGCTCAGACTCAAGTTTCCATAACCACTTGAGGAGCAGTGTCTCATTTTGCGTGGCTAGGCTTATGATCCCCATGCCCCCGTTCGATCGGAGTGCACACACCCGTTCCCAATTGACGAGGCAATTTATGCTCTTGCACTCGTCATTCCCTTTCCACAGAAAATTTCTTCGAAACCGATCGAGTTGTTGCACCACACCTTTCGGAATTCGAAGAGCCTGCATGTAGTGGAGAGGGATGGCCGAAATGACTGATTTGACGAGAGTTAGTCTCCCACCTAAGGACAGGAGCTTTGCCTTCCACCCCGCCAACCGGGTACTGATCGCTTTTATGATCGGCTGGTATAGGTGTTTGACCGGTTTCTTCTTAGTGAGAGGTAGCCCCAGATATTTCATTGGTAAATCAGACGGTCCACAGCCAAGGATTCTTGTGATAGCAGGGAGGCCAGTGGGTGCTATCGAGATTGGTACATAACCGCTCTTTTGTCGATTAATCGTGAGACCCGTCAAGTCTTCGAACCGTTGTAGAATAGTTGACAAAACCTTGAGATTTTCCGGGTGGGCCTCCGTGAATATGATCGTGTCATCCGCGAATTGGATAGCTTGTGGTGGGATGGCGACCTCCGGCTGCATAATGACTCTGGCCGCTGCCACAAATCGCTGTAGCGCATCCGCAACCAGAATGAAAAGCATGGGCGAGAGCGGGTCGCCCTGTCGCAGGCCTCGCTGATGACGGAAGTAGCCCGTGAGTGTTGTGTTGACCCTGACCGCAGAGTGAGAAGTACCGAGAATGGTCAGAACGGTCGATATCCATCCCGGCGGAAAGCCTCGCTCAACTAGCAAGTTGGTCAAGAAGCACCAGTCGACCGAATCAAAAGCTTTTTTGAAGTCGACTTTATAGAGTATTGCCGGAATTCTATTCGTAGAACAGAATGTGAGTAATTCCCGTGCGATTGTAAAGGATTCCATAATAGATCTGCCTTTGATGAAGGCCGTCTGTTCCGGACTGACTAAGGACTGTAGGTGGGGTTGTAGTCGATTTGCCAGAATTTTTGAAATGATCTTGATCGAGGTGTTCATGACACTGATTGGCCGGAATTCATCAATCCCAATGGCCCCCGCTTTCTTTGGTATGAGTGTGATAGCGGACCGATTCAGGCTCTTTATGTTACTTCGGCCCTGACTAGTATGACGTACTAGTTTGACAATATCATCCTTGATGATTGGCCAAAAAGCTTGATAGAACTCTCCCGGGAGCCCGTCCGGACCACTAGCACGGTGTTTCGGTAGTTGCATGACAACATCTGTCACTTCCTGCTCCGTGATTGGTTGGTCGAGTACTGATAAGGCCCCCGGAATTGCTGGCCCGACTCTACCCGTAAGGTCAAAAGCATAGCTGTGCGGCTGACGGACGCCCAAGATTTCTCTGTAGTGAGCAAACAGAACGCGTTGTAAGTCATGATGACCGACATTATTCCCGTCAACATCCCGCAAGGTATGCATGAGATTTGTGTTTCTGCGTTCGTTTGCCACCGCATGGAAGTATCTTGTGTTGTTGTCACCCAGCTTGAGCCATCGGCACCCCGCTCGTTGCTTCCATCTGTTCTTGCGATCATTTGCTAATCGAAAAATGTGTTCTCTAATTTTTATTCTCAATCGAAACTCCACCTGATTGAGCTGGCGGGACTCCTCTACTCTGTCTAGTTGTTGCAATGTCCATTTGGACCGATGTAAGTAGGTTTCCCTATTACGAAATCTCGCAGCTGACCACTGTGTAAGGGCCTGTTGTGTTGCCCGAATTTTTCGCTGCAATGTTCTTGCCGAGTTTGGTTGGATCAGCACTGAGCACCACGCATTACGCACAATGTCATGAATTTCTTCGTATTTAAGCCAAAAGGTTTCAAAGCGGAAGCATCTTTTTGGCGGTGCCTCATGCGGCTTGAGTGATAGCTTCATTGGGACATGATCTGAGACAGTTGCCGGTAAATCTTGAAGCGAGTGTTGGGTACCCAAGAGAGGCCAGTGCGATGAAAGGAAGACTCTGTCGAGGCGTGACATGGTCGGTGTCGGTCTCTTGCTAGTCCATGTATAGTCCCTGCCCATCAGCGGCACTTCTGTCCATCCTACCTCATCGATACACACATTGAAAGCATTAATTAGTGCAAGGTTTGTCCATTGCCCTGTGGTTTCTCGAATGTCTCTAATTAAATTAAAGTCTCCCAATATTAACCATGGCCATTGTGAAATGGTAGCCAGGTATTTAATTTCCTCCAAAAATCTAAGTTTCTCTCTATCATCTTGCGGTCCGTAAACAGAGGTTAGCAGGAAGTTAAATGGCCCCATGCTCAACACAACACTAACACAAAACTCCCTAATAATTGTTTGAACTAATTTAAATTTACTAGTCCATGCAATGAGTATCCCCCCTCTCGTGCCGACAGCATCTAATGTTTGATACTGTACGTACCTCGGGGGGCATACTTCTCTCAATTTAAACAAATTAATTCGATCGCATTTAGTTTCTTGAAAACACAGAATGTCACAGCCAGCATCACACACTATATCTTTAATAACAGAGCATTTTTTGGAATCTCCCATACCTCGCACGTTCCAGTTAAGAAGAGAGAAAGGAAAGGTAAAAGCATGAACTTCATTAAACTGAGATGACATTAAAAAGTTTACACCAAAAATTGCAACAGCAAGTTGAACTATCACAAAAACCCAGTTCTAAAAAAACTGAAAACAGATTTATACACTGTTGCAAACACCTAGAACAAGCTAGACAGCTACCCATCTGATGACTCTCCATCGGAGAGCTCCTCTGGCTCGGACTCAATGGACGGCAGCAAAGACTCCTCATATAACTCGGCTGTGTTTTCTCCCTGGGATTCCGTAGGAACCATCACATACTGACTTGCTTGGCCAATTTCATGTGGAATGGCATCCAGACCCTCCCCCAGTTCTGGTTCGGACCCGGGTGCATAATCAGCCACCAATGGTGTACTAATGCCACAAAAAACATCAACTTGATCAGATTGTTGCTGAGTTAAAGGTACCTGTGTGAGCTGCTCCGCTTCGAGTGCTGCCGCGATGCCGGCTGACTCTAGATTTTCTGAAATTTTCTTTTTTTCAGCGGAACCCACCGCTGACTTTGCCTTGCTGTTGCGGACGAAGAATCTGGTTTGTGGTCGTTTGCCCGAGAGACGCGCGCTATGACGTGGATTCGGTCCCGGTCCCTGTGAGGAAGTGACAGCCTTTCCCTTTCTTTTTTTATCATTGTTGCTGCGTCGGCCTTCATGCTGGTTAGCGATTGGAGAGGGGAGTAGTGCTGGGTTGGCAATTGGAGAGGGGAGTAGTGGTGGTTGGAGAGTGGTAGCAGTTCTTATTGGGTTCGGGTTTGGGGCAGTGGCAGCTGCTGGGTTTGGGGCTGCTGCTGGTTTCGGGTTGGGGGCAGTGGCAGCTGCTGGGTTTGGGGCTGCTGCTGGTTTCGGGTGTGGGGCTGCAGCTGGTTGCGGGTTTGGGTGAGGTGGTGCCGGGTTTGGGGCTGCTGCTGGGGGGGTTCGGTTAGTGCTGGCCGAGTGGGGGGGCTGTGCAGAAGGCGAGGAAAAAATCAGGTGAGTAGTGGGGACTGATCCGTGAGGTTTTGGGTTGGGACCCGAAAAAATCCAGGGCCGTTGGCAAGGATTTTGTGGTTCGGGGCTGCTGGGAATGTGCTGCCTTAGATAGTCTTCTTTAAAGGGGCTGATAGGCAGTGGTTGGATTTCCTCTGCTTGGGCCCTTTCTTCCTCCTCACACATATCGGCCCAGGAGAGTTTTTGTGGTGTAGGTGTTGCAGCTGAACACTCCCCAGGGTGGGCTGGTATTGCATCCTCCTTGGTTGTTGGTTTATCGTGGTTTCCTTGATGTATAAAATTGAGCAAAGTTTGGTGAATATCAGTGTTACCTTTGTCACTAGCCGACTCTATCTCCTGTATAGTGAGAGTGTTAGGTTCAGTTGCCTTTGGTACTGGAGATGGCGGCTCTCTAGTTGCGCATCGGCTGTGAGGCCCTGTATTGGGGGAGGCAGCTGCAGGCGTGCTGCCTTGCGGTGCCTGATTTGCCTTACGACGGAAAAAGGGGCTTGCCCCAATTGCTTTTTCTATTTCATCCCTCTCTTTGCCCGGCTTGAGCCTCTCCCATAAGGAGTACATGACCTCAAAGGCGACGGTTATTGTCGCAGGATCTTCTTGTGATGAGTGCGGTGTTGGGAGAAGCCTCTGTGCTTGAACCTCATCAAAAAAGGACTGATCAGGCGTGGGGTCAACAGGTTCAATAATAGGCACCGGCTCCTCAATCCACCCGTGCACTATGACCTCCAGAATTCTCGACATCCCTCGTACCCACAACATAATCCCTTTGGGGACATCTTTCAGATCAGCAACAGCCAGGGCAACCATCATTTTTTCTAGAGATTGGACGTTGCTCATGGGTGTGTGATCGAGAACAATACCGAAATAACTCACCGCGGGAATCAGATGGTCGACATTCCAGGCATGTGGTGAAAGCTTCTTTATCTCAACCCAGACTTTATAATTTAGTTTCATTGGGTAGGCGTTAATCGCCGGGCTCCACGGGTACGTAATATACCCCAGTTCTTTGATGCGCTTGCTGTGGATAAGGAGGAAGCGGTGGCGATCAGCGCCTGGTGGTAAGAGTAAGAGGTACTGGGGGCCTCCAATATGAGTAACTGGGAAGGGCAAATGAGTATCACAACCCATCATCAAAGCTGCTTGAACTCGGTTAATGTCATGGTCAGGAATGAGTCGCGCATCTACTACTACTGCCCGACTAAGCTGGAGCCGATCCTGCTGCATCTGACGCGTCTCAGGTAAGAAAACAGTAGACAGCTCTGGACGGCCCATTGGCATGGAGCTCTCCCCGATATTCCCCCGGGGTTGTAACGGGTCCATGAAGGGTACAGACTGGTGGACCGGCGCACGGCAGAACCGGGCTTCATGGCCCTTCGCCCAGCACCGAGCACATACTCTTACTGGACAGTCGCATCCATTCTGGTCGTGCCCGACCTCGAGACAATTATAGCAGCGACCGCGCCATGCTGGGCTATTGGGATTGGGCGGTAGAGGCAATGGTTCTGGCTTGTCAGTGTGGGCCCGGTTGGCAGGTGTAGTTTGGCACTGAATTGGTGGCGGGGTCTGAGCGAATGGGTTGCGATCGAGATAGAAATGCCATGGCGGCTGGTGGAGCCTGAGATTCTGATGCGGCTGTAAAGGCGGCGGCGCAGCCAGTACATCCGCGTAGGACGCCGGTGAGGTGGTTGAATGACCTTCCTTAGCCATGGCGGCACCGGAAAGGGAGGGAGAGTGTCGCAGCAAAGTCAGAAATTGTTTGGGAGAGGGAAGAAGGTGAGAAATTGAGTTGAGAGTGAGCTTCGGTTGGTACCGCAGTGAAGGATTTATAGAGGTTTTCCAGGGAAAGTGTAACTGCCGCTGTCTTGTCAAGGGGGGCGGTTGGGGGTGAGGGATGGGGAAAAGGCGAGCGATGTCTCTCTTCTCCGCTAGACCCGGAGAGAGCCCCAAGTGTCGATGTTTTAGGTGAGGAGGCCGCCTTTTGGACATTCGCGGGCGCTGTTGAGGGAGGCGACCCATACCTCTCGTACGGCATCTGCGACCTTGTGAGGATCCCAATCCCGAGACAACGGCGGCGGGGCGACGTCGTCTGCGTGGGAGCACAGTGTGCCAACCGCCCCCTGTCGCGATGACCCTATTTCTCGCCATTTTCACCAAGAGAGTCGCCCTTTTTGGGAGATCCGAAAATTACGGATCATCAAATTAATCCAGCCTCCCTTCGGTTATTAGTTTGGTCATTGATCCAATGGGCAGGGACAACAGACTGAAGAGAAAATCGACCACATCTTTTCTGACTTCGGCGAACAACACTTTCTGGGTGTCTTTGTCGATCAGAAGCTTCAGCTCAAGCTTGCGGTCACTGGTGGAAGCCATTGTTGGATAGACTGATGCAAGTGGAAATTGTCAAATCAATTTCAATTTGAGGGATATTTATAGACAATACTGGTGTGTGGTTAGGATAAACAACAGTGCTTGGTCAAGACCTAATAATGAAGAAATTGGCGGTCAGAATTCTTTTTGTTTTTTCAGATACCTTGGTACAGATTTTAAAATATATTACCGTTTCCGTTTGTTTTTTCATATTGGAACTTTAAATAGCACTTAATTAGCAATGCAGCTTTTCGACTGCTATTACCTCGTGAAATACACAAACACATTGTCCTGCATGTGATCTTAAAAATGGATCCAGTTGACCAGATGAGAATTCTTCGAAGGCGATGCATCGTTCACAAGTCTCGAGGGAATAATAAAAAGGAATTAATGTTATACTTAGCCGTTTTCTTTTACGAATAATTAAAAGTAGCAGGTCAGTATTTTATCATTTATTGAGGAATTTCAATTATAATGCTTTTGATTGAAATTTCGTTATGCATATTATTCACTTGTATATTCTAATCTTTGTATCTTATTTATGCGCAAATAAAATAAAATATTTTGACCTATATATAATTCGTCCGGCTTGGCTAAATAATGACACGACATATATAACCTGAGCTACCAAACATGGGTAATCGAAAGTTTAATTAGTCATGAAGGCAAATGAATGAGAAGAAAGGGAGTAGCCGAGTAGGGAGTAGGGACTGTCGTCTCCGCGGCTCCGCCACAGTTCGCCACTGTGCCCGCCTGTACCAGTTCAGTTCGCCACTTTGAATCTTTGATTGAATAGGTTTGAACTTTGATAGTTTGATTGAATAGGTTTGAAGTTTGAACTTCGGTAAATTGATTGAATAGGTTTGAACTTTGATAGATTGATTGAAAGCAGTGATGAAGATAGATAGATTGATTGAATAGATTGTTTCATAAATTTTGTTCTTATGTTGCTATTTTTAAAATTGTTTTTGCTGGAATGCCATTTTGTTAAATTTTGTTCGAATACTACTAACTCAAAATTGTTTTTGCTGGCATGCTATTTTTGCAAATTTATTACGATACTACTATTTTGCTAATTTGTTTTCAGATAAGTAATTCATAATTCGATAATTTGAATAATGGCCCGTTTAGTGAGACAATTTGATCCAATTCAACCCATAAAAAGCCCAATAAATTACACCAAGTTTTAAAATTGCGGTAATTCATAAATAACATCTCTCAGCCCAAATTAACCTCATATTCTCTCTTGGGCCCAAAGCTAAATACTCTATGAATTATTTTATAAGTAGAACTAGGGTGTTCTTAAGTTCACCAAGTTCTTTTGTGAACTCAACTCTAAAATCTATTGAATTGATTTCAAACGACAAATTCAAACCGTTAAATTCTTCTACCTTACGAGTGATGCATCTACATGCAAAAATTTTAAACTTTCGAATTAATTTAGTATAAAATCAAGTGGTCAAAATTAGAAGGTTTATAAATTAATTTTAATGCATTCATTTTTCGGACGTCTTTTGACCACTTGACTCTATACAAAACTAATTTTAAATTTTAAATTTTTTGCATGTAGATGCATCACTCGTAAGGTAGAAGAATTTAACGGTTTGAATTTGTCGTTTGAAACCAATTCAATAGGTTTTAGAGTTGAGTTCACAAAAGAACTTGGTGAACTTAAGAAAACCCTAGTTCTACTTATAAAATAATTCATAGAGTATTTAGCTTTGGGCCCAAGAGAGAATATGAGGTTAATTTGGGCTGAGAGATGTTATTTATGAATTACCGCAATTTTAAAACTTGGTGTAATTTATTGGGCTTTTTATGGGTTGAATTGGATCAAATTGTCTCACTAAACGGGCCATTATTCAAATTATCGAATTATGAATTACTTATCTGAAAACAAATTAGCAAAATAGTAGTATCGTAATAAATTTGCAAAAATAGCATGCCAGCAAAAACAATTTTGAGTTAGTAGTATTCGAACAAAATTTAACAAAATGGCATTCCAGCAAAAACAATTTTAAAAATAGCAACATAAGAACAAAATTTATGAATTAGCATTCAAGAAAAAAAATAGGAAAACAGTATTCGAGCAAAACAAATTAGGAAAGTAGTAGTTTTCGAAACAATTCATGGAAATAACAATACATCAAAAACAATTTTGAAATTAGTAGTATCCGAAAATAATTTAGGAAAATTGCATTCGGACAAAATAAATTTGGAAAATAGTAATACCATAACAAATTTAAGAAAATAGCATCTTCGCAAAAATAAATTTGAAAATAGTAACATAAGCACAAAATTTACAAAAATAGTAGTATCCGGTCAATAATTATGGAAAAAGAATTCTAGCTAAAAAATTAGGAAAATATTAGTATCAAGAAAATTTAACGGAAATATATAGTAGGGCAGCAGAAACAATTTCGACAACAGTAGTATCTGAAATTTTTTTAGGAAAATGGAATTCAAGCAACACAAATTAGGAAAATAATAGTACCGTAACAAAATATAAGAAATTAGCATCCCAGCAAAAATAATTTTGAAAATAGTAGTATCTTAATAAAATTTACAGATATCGAACTGAAACAAATATAATTAGTAAAATATCGAATTGAAACAAATATAATTAGTGAAAGAGTAACTTCCGATCAAAATTTAGGAAAATAGTATTCCATCTAACAAAATTATGAAAACAGTAGTATACGAATAAAATTTAGGAAAATAGCAATTCATCCAACAAAATTAGGAAAGCAGTAGTAACCAATTTTTTTAGGAAAAATATCAAACCAGCAAAGAAATTACGAAACAGTTGTGTACCAACAAAATTTATGAAAATAGCATTTCGTCTAACAAAATAAATAATATTCCTCTCTCTGACCTCTTTTTAGAAAAAGACACGCAGACAAGTGCGTACACACACCGACATGAAAATGTGATAAATACTAAATAGAGTTCTTTTAACACTGAGTCTAGATTTTATGATTAGAGCATAAACACTAGAGAAGCAAAATGAAAATGTAACTAACTGTCCTGATTCCACTGCACAATACATTTGCAACAAAAACCAGTTTCTTTTTTGCTTGCCCGTGTTATTTTGGTTCGTGATCAATCAATAATATTCCAAAACATTAAATGTTTCTGCCAATTTCTTCTCCAAATTTTGTTATATACTAATACAACCATGCGTTTCTAAAAGAACAAACGAAATTGTTGTAATTACAATCCCTATATATGATCAGATGTGTACCAAATACTTGAAAAATAGTTGATAAATGTTATGGTTACTTTTATGTACTTGATATTTTTTTTAACAATTAGTCTTAAAACAGATAGTTTGACATTAAGCTCAATAAATTTTTTTGCTGTTCAGGTTTGGATAGAAGCTGGGTTTGGCCAAGTCGACAGCCTAGCCTCTCAACAAGCCGGCAACAGATAGAAAGGCCGATGCATGATCATCCCTAGGATATGTCACATGTATGTACAGAGTTTCAGCAATGTATAATCATAGGAGATGTCTTGCTATCAGTTGATAATTTCTTACCTAATTCAGTTTTACATCTTTTAATTTTTCACATGCTTGGTTCTACACACGCTTTACATTACTGTTATACCACTTATTCTTGATATGTGTTTAAGAATTCTCTGTTTTTATGTCGAAGATACACTGATAATTCAAGTTGTCATATGTTTCTTGAGATTATTTGATGTAGTAATTCGCAAATTCAATTTGCATTTGCCAACTCACATGGACTATAAAACGGAACTATTGACAGCACTACAATTATTTATTTTGGATTCTGCTCTTGCAAATTCATATAATCCTAGTAAATCTGAATAAAGATATTGTGTCAATTCTAAAATAGAAGAACTACTGTTTTTTGTTAAAAATAAAATAAAATAAAACATGCATTCCAACTCTCTACAGATTTTGATTACGAAAGGATCGCAATTTAATACTGCGAAAGCAAGATAGCGGTCTAATAATGGAGAATACAAAACCGGGTATCAAGCATCATTCTTATTTAGCAAATTTTAAAATTATTTTTTCCTTGGTATCATTCTTATTCAGCAAAGTCTTTTTTGAGATTCGTAGTAGCAGCTACTAAGCGGTACAGAAAAAAAAAAATTAATAAAAAAAATAAAAGGAACTCTCATCCCCCAGTACCATGTACCGGTATCCTCCAATATAGCGCAAGAAATGCTATTTCTCCCCAAAAAAGAGTCCTCCTGTAACATCAATCAGCATTAATTGGGAATATAAATTCGTTGGGAATATAAATTAAATGGGCTCTTTTAATATCAATACTGACGAGCTATTATCGTCAACAAAGTTTGCGCAAGTATTTAACATGATTCATTTATTAATTCACTTGAAACTGTGACACCTATACAAATATATTGCGCAAAGTTTCTGACTGGTTGAGTTCAAACAATTGACTTTCCTGAATAAGAACATTATTTAAGTCTTTCTTGATGTAAGTTTATCTACTTCTCCATACTATATTACTATATACATGGAATTGTTAATTAATTTAATTCATGTATATTTTGCCATTTTTTGCGCCCTAATTCTCCATGGGTAACTTATTAGTGAATCAGTTATTGATTTTTCTTATATTTAAAACAACAAATGTAGGCATTTCATTTCGTACAAATGCCTCAACAAATTAATTGGTTGATGATATTTTTTAAATCTCGCATTGTTTCAGTCTAGCCTTATGTGATCTCCTATATATATATATATATATGATCGAGCAAAATGATAGAAAATGCTGCAAATTCATATCAGTCAAGTTTGTTCTTTTTTAATTTATCCATAGTTGCTATGAATAAAAATAACTATTAATGCTTGAACTTCTGCGTAATAACAACTAGCAACTCGAAATAATTAATATGGAATAGAAATATCTCATTTCCAACATTTTGTATATTGTATGTAGGGTGTTGTTAACAATTAATTACTACAAGATAAAATATCAATCCTTAAACAATATGAAATAATTAATTCTTATTTTTTAAATCATTAATTGAATGTTGCTTAAATATTAATTAAATGAAAGACTTCAACTAAAAGTATTAGTATTGATGGCAAGAACTATTAATTATCTAAACAATTACTATCAACGTATTTGAGTGTTTGGAGCGCTCAATGCAATTGTGGTATACCCATTAAATCATTCAAAATTTCCAATTTTCCTCTTACAAAAATAAATAATTCAATTTTTCCATTCAAAATTAAATTAGAAGACTTTCTTATATCCCCATTTATTGATTTAATATGAAGTATTGGATTTTATTCAACATTTACATTTTATTAAAAGCTATATAAAAGAAATCAAAATTACCCTTCATTAGACATCTCTAATATTTCTAACCCTTTTCATGTCTAAACCTACCAATCCTATATTAAGACAGATGATACATAATGAGATACGATCCAGCTTAACTTTATTGATAATGTCCATCATGTGTTGGTTGTACCGGTATTGGTATTGAGTACCGGTAATGATTAAGGGTGCGTTTGGATGACTCAAGAATAGAGCTAACCTTGAGTTAGCTTTACCATCTCAAATCTTGATGATCCAAATACAAATTAGCAAATTAGATTAGCTCAAGAATAGCTCTATTCTACTAACCCATAGAAATAGTGGGTTAGCAAAAATAGAGCTAGTGGGGTTAGTGATATTAATAAAATATTTTATTCCTCTCGATTAGAGTTAGTTTAAATATTAGATTAGTATTAAATAAAATATCATATTAGTATTAAATAAATATAATATTCGATTAGATTAGTATTGATTATTATTTTATTCATTCCTTACGACATTTTTACAAACCCGAATAGTCCAAAGTTAGCGCTATTCTCAAACCACTCGAGTTAGCACTATTCTTAACCACTAAATCAAAAATCGCAATTCTTGCACTAATCCTTGCACGATCCAAGCGTACCCTAAGTTTTTTTTTTTTATTAAAAATGAAGATTTAGTCTTTCAAATATTTATTTTAAATATTATATAGAATTTTTCATTCGAATTTTGAACTTCCACGAGAAGGGTGTTGTTCTTTGTTAATAGACTAAAGACAATTATTGATAACGAGTATGTTTTATTGAGCATGGGAGGTACATTGTAGAACTTTTAAGCTAACGGGTCAGTTTGTGCAATTTAAGTATCTATGTACGTATAATTAATTGAACCATTATAGCTCTATTGCATCAAAAGTGTCTTTTAAATTAAACCTTGTAGGAACTCTAAATTTTATAAATTATGAGAATTAAAAAAATATATTAAAAGCAACACAAGGGTGTCTGCCTGATCAAAACTAGTGCATACATCTTTCTTGTTGAAAAGCACGTGACACACATGAAAAAGTGTACTTTGCATGAGTAATGCATGCTTAAGTTGTGAGTTCAACATTTAGATATATATAAAGTGCAAGAGCTATAACTAAATTTTTTGTTAAGAATTTTTATAATTGAATAATTTTAAATATAATTAATAAGTATAACACACAGTATATATATTATCAAAACAATCACTACTATTACTTGATGATAAGATATTAGAGGATAATCAATACAAATAATTACAAGAGTAACTAGTTCTTGAAATTAATTATATAATACAACAAATAAAAAACAATGACACTTACGCACTTTATGTGTTAGCCATGTCATCTGCTTTTGAATTTGCAATACCTGTTCCACATTGGACAAAATCATCCTCCAGCTCTTAATTAGCTCTTCATAGAACAATTTGGAAAATCTGCATTTGTATTTCAGTTGTTTTTTTTATTAACATAATTTCTATCATGTTGTCATAATTTTATAGATTTGTTCATGTACGTACTGCGTGATGTGAGGAACCGTCTACGCATCACTGGGATCGATGCAGGTGATTGTAGGAAACATGATCCTCATAAGCTTTATAACGCACCTCTCGAAATCCAGCTGGCAATTTATAATTTTTGTTTTGGTGGTTATTAATTGTTACAAAATTTGCATGAAAATAATTTGATAGTGCCGCATCCAAATTTCAGCAGTTAAAAGTTATATTGGCACTTTATGAAGCATGCTATTCTATTTTCATGGCATCTCCATCACTGGCCACAACCACTTCTCCTCCACCAGCTCCAATGAACCTGGTTCTCCTCCTTTTTTGTGTTGCTTAGTTTACTTGGGTTCTTTAATTACTTGATTTTATGTTTTTGTTTATGAATGTTTGCTTTGTCATGGTTTATGGATGTTTGTTTTTGTCTTAGTATTTTGTCATTTTATGTTATTAGAAACTTGTAAGGAGGAGATATTTTGATTTATGAATCTTAATTTTGTTCCCATTATTTTTCTTTGTTCATTTCTGTATCTTTCGTCTTCTATGCAGAATTGGTTGAAATAATTATACAAACTTTACAGAAACTAAAACATAGATAGGGAAACTCATTGTGACTAAAAAGGAATATGACATATTCACTTTTTATTTTTTTAACCTTGATTAATAATCAATGATTATCATTGTCGTTGCTTGATTAAAATATAATCCCTCGTGTCTTAAGCAATTGTTGTTAGCTTATTTTTAATAATTGTAATACGACATAATTGTTCCGTATAAATCTTTCTAATGAAATTAATTAGCTGCAGTAGTGAATTAAATATTGAAGAGGCCATGCATGCATGCTTCAGATTTTAGTATATATGGATGATTTGTTTAATTGACAGTGTGTTTGAAAGGACATAATTATAGAGGTCTCTTTTTTTGTCACAAAATGATCCGATGTAAAGAACTCTTGCTTATTAAATCAGCTATTAATTAGTAATAAAATATCCTCCCGGTAAAATTAATCTACTAATTTTATTTCAAATTGGGTGGCTTAAAAAATTATCACATAGATTCTTAGTATGATATATTATCTAATTATATAGCTTGTGTCCAAATTTACTTAAAACCTTAATCAATGTGATAATTCACGTCCCGCCCGAGATGAGAAGAGAAAAATTAGATAAGAACTCGTAATATGATTACACATTATTTATGTCCTTTTATACACATGGACCTCAGCTTTAATATTATTTTTTGTTTTCTTACTACACATTAAAAAACTTTTTCTATCATTGTAGTTGTGCTACAAAAAATATAAATAAGGACAAACAAATATTTTGTATTACATTTTTAGTAATGGAGGTTGTGAATATAAACTCGGATAAAAGGTTATGAATATTAAATAAAAATTGAAAGGCTAAATTTATATTTACTTTTATCTCAAAAACAATATAAATGCATATCTCTAGAATTACACGAACTCTTTTGGTAAGAAAATAATATATAACTCTAGGGACGCTTTCTCTCATTAAGCATGGGCTGATGGGCTGGTGAGTAGTTCATAAAATTTGCTACAACTTTATTAAATTCTCGTATTACATTACTTTTTACTCCCCGTTGAATTTTAGTTGTAAT
This sequence comes from Carex littledalei, assembly GCA_011114355.1. Taxonomy (NCBI): domain Eukaryota; kingdom Viridiplantae; phylum Streptophyta; class Magnoliopsida; order Poales; family Cyperaceae; genus Carex; species Carex littledalei. The sequence continues at coordinate 4,863,092 of CM022085.1, read as the reverse complement.
AAGTAATTTCAATAGGGGAAATATTGAAAAGTTACAGTTGGGAATCAGTAAAGGCGCGAAGATGGTGTGAGACACTGAGGCTTCATTCACACTGTGATCGGAATGGCTACACGATTTCTCAAACGCGAATTGGAAAAGGAATTCATGTCGAGTTTGTGATCGGAAGCGAAGATTAAAGGCAGCGAGAATCGATTCAGCAGGATTTGAGAAAGAAAAAGTTGCTCAGCTAAATCGCGTGAAAAGGAATGGTATTTGGCGAGAATCGAATTCAGCGAAGTGTTAATGGCAGCTTTCGTAAATTAAGTGAAAACTTTGACTTTTTTGCTACTTTAAAAATTAAATTCTCTCTCTATGCTTGAAGCTTTCGATCAATAAAATTCAATTATGTATCATCTCTTTTCATCTCTTTTCTATTGAATTGAACTCAATTTTAACGTTGAATTGTTCCGATCACAGCCTCAATGTGTTAGTTTCGGTAAGCAGAGGGGTTGGCCCTTTTTTATTGTCTTTTCCAGATAGACCTGGTCTATGTATACTATTCCTGGAAATCACGCTCCTGCGCTCCTGGCTGGGGACAAGTATCCTCTCCATTACTGTAAAAGATTCCCTTCACTTTACGGTTGGAGATTAACTCTCAGCCGCTTTGATATTCGGGCTGACGGAGGGGGCGGTATTATTGGGCTTTGAGATTCGTGCCAAGTTAAAAATAACGGTCCAGATCAAGTAATTGTAAAAGATTCCCTATGACGGTACGGGGAGGATCTGAATTCCCTGGGTGGCTGGCTCTTTTGTTGTCTATAACACATCTGTGCGGCAATGTCTATAACGGGTTCTCCGGATGGTCTCTTTGTAGTACACAGGCTGGCATCTTTAAAACAATTGCAACAGAGAATCCGATTATCTTTGAAAGCATTGAAACTAGTCTGAACCTCTCCGTTTATAGTAACTGGAGATGTACATTTATCACTATAAGTGAGTTATAGACTTACTAGTCTTTTGAATTCGTATCCTCTGCATTAGCTAAAAAAAGAATCTTTTGAGCTAATATATTTGTACCATTTGATTCGGTTTAAGATTCGTGCAGATTAGATTTACACTAATATTAAAGGGCCTCGTGTATTATAGGTTGTGGCTGAATTGGCTCCGTTTAAAATCAGACGGCTGAGATTTGATAACTCAAAAGATACTCTTTTGAATTAATGCAGACGATCGATGCGGACTCCTAGTCTTTTGGCCAACCTACTGAGATACTGACAATGTGATTAGGTAAATACTGTTCTTTTATCAAGATATAAATAAATATAAAAATGATTCATATCTATTAATTTATTATGTTTTTATCATTTTATAACTTCTTAATAACAAAAAATTTAAAACTTGCCTATCAAAATAAAACATAATTTATATTATTTCCTTGATATGCACATAAAAGATGTCGTCTTTTGATTTTATTTTTATATAAATCAAGAAGTTGAAAATTTAATATTCATATATTATCTATATCAATGTATTTTAAGAGTTTTTAATAACAATAAATATAAAATAAAAATTTACATGAGCATAGAAAAAATGACACAGATATCAAACGGTTTAATTTTGACGTTTGGGTTTTAAATTTTTAAGTTATTGAAGTTTAAAAAATGAATGTATAATGGAGATGTCAAAACAGGGCATTTGAACCCTCAATAAATATTCTTAATTAATGATACTTAATTATAATTTTTTTTTTCTTTCTCAAGTATTAAGCAGCGAATTTTTTTAGTAAGGTGAAAAACTAGCATTGAGAGTTAAATTTTGTTTGATTTCTCTATTTTTTTTTTTAAATTTCATATCAATAGAGATTTTTACACTTAAAAATAGAGATTTTTAAATTGATTGATAAAATTATATTATAATCAATGTTAGAAAAATGTGACTAAACACTCGAAAACAAATAAAAAAAACAAATCATGAAGATTCTAAATTGAACTTATTTTAATCAATTGATATATAGCAATGGAAAGACAGGCATGATATGACCTATTTACTCAAATTGGGATAATTTAATGTCTTTGGAACAATTGAACAATATCTATAAAAAAAATATAAAACATAAGCAAGGGAATCCCATATTGATCTTTTTTGTCAAGCAAACACAAATGGAATGATTGACATGAGACATGAACTAAAATATCTTTGTTGACATTTGTGTCTTTAAAGGGGAAATAAATCTGCTGCGATTCCAAAGAATCGCAAGGACACTGCTTTTTCAAATTCAACTATTTATATATTTTGAGATTCGTGCATTTCAAAAAATTAATAGTTGGATTTGAAAAAACAGGTCCTTGCAGCAGATTTATTTCCCTTTAAAGGATGGATACTGCTCTTAATTTGCATTAAAACAGCAACCGTAAAAAAGAAGCTGGTCTTGGTACACATGGCACCAATGTAATTATATATTTGCATTGTATAACTGTAATTAAAATTTACATGACAACGTAATGAATCACCAAGCTCCGTACTATACTCGTGATTTAAAAATTGATTCGCTAATAAGTTGTCTATATATGAATAAATTTGGGGTAATAAAATGGAAGAAAATAGAATTAGTTTTGATACAGTGACGAATTAAAGACAATGTTTTTTAATAAATGTCTACAATTTTTTATCGGATTGGGTTCGGATTGAATTTTATTTGATCCATTTAATTATGTTTCTATTGAGTTTAACTTGAAATGTATTGCTAATTAAGACCTGCGAATCCGTACCGAATGTAATTTTTTAGTACCGTATTATTTTCTTTACTTTAGAGTAATATCCAAATATCTGATTTATCTGCAAATTTTAGATTAATCAACCGCATATTAATTAATAGTTTGGCAATATCTTATCCGTCCGACAAGCGCATATCGTTATTTATAACACTAGCATGTATTATTAATAGAATGCAACAAAAAATATCTATTTGTTCTTATTTAGATTATATCTTCGTAGCACAACGACAATCATATAAACATTTTTAATGAGTAGTAGTAAAAAATATCAAAAAAAGAAATGTTAAAAGAATTAGACTTATTAATTTAATTTCACCTAAAATGAAGAAGAAAATACTTGAGCAGAGAAACAATACTAAATTAATGATATCTTGCATTCATTTAATGAAAATGACCAGTAACACGTGTTTTACATACGTTGGATTAAGTAAAACTAGATCAAATATGGATTTATATTGAGCTGAATGTCAAGCTTAATTTGGTGTTAAAGTTAAAAAAAAAAAAATTAGAGGTTGTCAATATGTCGTCAGAGTTTCCCTATATCAAACGTATGCATTATGAAAATTATATGCATTTTAGTGCCAACATTTAAAATAAAACTATTACATGGATCAAACAACAAATTAATTATTAATCCTAATTTTGTCTTCTTTCTCTCTCAACTGATCATATCATATCGGAATTTAAAAATGGCAAAGGTACCAAACCTATAATCGCTCCAATTTTCTTTAACATAGGTGCTACCTTTAGCTCAAATATATAATAATTGATATAGAGATTTTTTTAATTTAATATAAATATAAAGTTTGAAATAGTTATAACTGACATTTCAATGATTTCAAACATTAACTATTGGATCTCATTATTTTCATTGATTATCCTCTCATTAAGTAAATATTAGTGATTATTTCGTAGTATGTATATGTTACTTGTTAGTTCAATTTTAAAATTATTTGGTTATAAAATTCTTAACAAACATTTTGTTATAGTCTTTGCACTTTATATATAGTCAAATATTGAACTCATAACTTAAGCATGCATGCATTAATCATACAACAAATACAATTTTTCATTGCGTGTTTTTTAGAAAGTGGTATGCATGAGTTTTGACAAGGCAGAAACCATAATGTTGCTTTTGATATATTTTCTTATCATCATATTTATAATTTAAAGTTAACAGTTTGGACAAGATTTAACCGGAAAGACAATTTTCATATAATAAAGCATATATAGTTTTTATTTTATTTTTTATCGTAAACCAGAAAAAAAACCAAAATTGTTTGCCTTTTATTTGACCATTAACAATTAAACGGCCAAGCATATTGTTTATATTTAAAAATCTATAAATTAACATTATTTAGAAAATATAAATGCACAACTCTTATTGAAAATTAAATCAATCAATATATATCCTCTTTTTATTGAGGGATTATTCGATCAATCTAAAACACCACTATCTACAATCAATAAAATCAAAAGGAAAAAAAATATAACTTTTGCAATTGCTCCGATTACAAAAATATGTAAATAATTTGATTAAGCGAATTAAGTAAATTAACAAGATTGCCACACATACTAATCCTCTTTCTTAATAATTTTTTTTGTTAATAACTAGTAGGCATTTTCATTAATCAGGACAAAACCCGATTACATCCAACAATTCGTACCAGTACACAAGCATACATAAAGCAACCATTCCAATACATATAACATTACAATTGAACTCCCCTTGTAAAAAGCTAGAAAAAAAAAAAAAAACAGAACCGTGCTCTGATTACTCTTTCTTTCTTTCTTAATAATTCGAATATGTATCGTATGCAATAACCCGAAGAATCTGGACAGTCTGACATGCCGACATTTTTATTAATATCCAACGTTCATTTACAAATTAATAAATATACCCAGAATCTGTTGGATTTTCGAAAAATAGCCGGTTTCCTCCTCTCCAGAAACCGGTCATTTTGTGACCGGTTTCTAATTTTTTTATTTTTTTTTTATTTTTTTAGAGACACTATGAAGAGCAAGATAATGAAATCTAACACTGAAAATTCAAATTTTTTGTTTAAATTTTTTGTTAGATTACTTCTTTTGATTTATAACATATGATCAATATAACATATAGCATTCAATAAGATAACATATAACATATGATCAATCTTAGTACTTTCTAAAAATGAAATATGCAACTCATGTGATCAATATAACATATAGCATTCAATAAGATTCAATACAATATTTGCATCAAAATTATGACATTACCACTACACTTAATAATCATGATCAAGTTTTGGTCCAAATAAAATCAAGCCTCTTATTTAGAAAACAAGCCTAAATGAAATCAAGCCTCTTATTTAATAACCAATCTTAGTACTTTATATGAATCTTGTCCATCTCTAAATGAAATCAAGCCTCTTATTTAGGAAACAAGATGGGTCCGACGTCTATCATACTCAAATTTAAGTCTGATAGGTTTCGCATCCGTCCAATTCGCTTTAAAATCTGTGTACAGTGTTTTAATATTAGTGTATATCTGCATTAATATTCGTACTGATTCAGTGTGCAACGATCGGACAGACATGGAATCCATCAAATTCAAATTTAAGCCCAATAAGCATCAGACTCAAATTGTTCCCTCTTATTACATCTTTGCATAGAGCATCTCCTACTAATACTAACAGTTAATTTCAGATGAAAAGGACAACACTTCATATATTATTCAAGGCTAAAATGCAACTAATGCTAAGTTAAGGAAAGACAAATTTAAATATGGATATTTGTAGTTCTGTTTTGACCAAAATTAAACAACGACGTAGTTACCATATTTTTTCAATCAGACTGTTTTATTCATCTTTTTTGGATATTATTTTTTCCTTTATTAATTAGTTCTTACTTCTCATGTTTATTCCCTATATTTATTGTTATTAATGTTATTATATATGTTAATTGTTATCAATAAACAAATTTATTTATTTGTTGTTATTTTCAACCGTTAAACATGATTTTCATATAAAAATATAAATGGAAGACTGAATTTTATATTTTTAAGAACCTTTTTTACTATTTTTTTAAATAAGTAGAAAATCACTATTTTCGGATGGTCTAAAATGTTTCGATCAAGTAATTTTCAACCTATAAATAGTTAAAAAAAAATAAAAAAATGTAAAATTCGGTGTCCAAGTACATTTTCATATGGAAATTATATTAAAGTTTCGGATCAACTGTTTGAACTTTAAAAATATCAAATTTAAATCTATAGCACGGATTGATCCATCTCAAAATGTTTCATTCATTTTGTTAGTCGATCTGTGTGTTGATTTTCATTAACAATTAATTATGTGTAACCAAACTATTACCTTATGAATAGTTATTATCCTTTTTTTCTTTAATTTAATAAAATTAGATATGAGGATCTTTGAAGAATTGAGCTTTTAAACAATTGACTACATATTGTAATATGTAGTCAATATAGCTTTTATTTCTATGGTTTTATTAATTTCTGGAAACTTCGGTACATTCTTTTAACTTGGTCATTCCAACTATAGTTTGTATTTATCCGGATTCATTAGGCATAATTAAACTAACTTGTAACAATTATTTTATGATTTATAGATATGATATTACCCCTGCAACTAAATTCGGATTCCCAAAAATAACTCAAATTTTGAGATTTGATCTGAACCGTCTGATCTCATATTTCAAGTATACGAATATTAAAGGGGTCACATGAATTTTAATCCGTTTTGATGGGTTGGACTAATATTTTATTAGATTTTTGTGGGCTAGATTTCGAGGGAAGCCTTTAAGACGCAAAATTCATGAGCGAGGGAAAGATACACGTGTAAAACAAAAAAAAAAGCAATGAAAATAACAAGCCAACACAAACAAATTGCATTTTATGCATACAACTATCTCATGTAGCTACTTCATGCAAAAACAAGCAGTCAAACAAATGCCAATAGGAATAACTCATTTGTTAGTTGTGCATATACTTTGTTTAAATCACACAAATTTGACAAAAATTGAGTTGAATATATATATATATATATATATAGTGGCTAAGCTCAAAACGTTTGTTCCTAGCCTCCGGAACAAATATTTCGGTTCTCCGATTTTCAAAGTCCAAATAGTCGATCTAAACCGTTAGATATTCAATCTATATTAAAATGTGTTTGAAGACCAAATTTTACATTTTTTGGAATGTTTTTACTATTTATTAAGATGGTTTGAAAATCGCTGATTTTATTAAACTTTTGCACCATTGAAAAACAGCTTAATAAATAGTAAAAAAATTCCAAAAAATGTAAAATTTGGTCTCCAAGCACATTTTAATATATATTGAATATCTAACTGTTTGGATCAACTGTTGAGACTTTGAAAATCAGAGAACTGAAATATTTGTTCCGGAGGCTAGAAACAAACGTTTTGAGCTTAGCCTCTCTCTATATATATGTTTTCTTTTCCAAAAAAATGAGAAATGAAGAAAAACACGTAGTAATATAATGATATTTTATACAATTTTATAAAACTAATAATAAAATAAGATATTTGAGGAAAAATCAATAAAAAATTACAAAAAGAAGAAAAGGGAAAGATACTTGTGTCATATTTCAGACGTGTGATGAAACTTGATACTTTCACATTGTTATGTGTAAGTTATTGACTTTTAAATTTTAGTTTGATTAACCATAAATAATTAAAACATTTTAAAAAACTGTCATGCATCAATTTGGGTTTGCTTTATATTTTCTCCTTTATTTGTTTTGCTTCTCTGTTTGGTGATTTTATATGTTTTTATTTGAGGTCACATATCAAGACTACCAGGATATATCCACAATTGAATTTGTTTTTATTTTTTATTTTTAATTTTAGCCTTAGTTACACTTGATCTTTGAACATAGAAAATATTGTTTTTTTCGGCTAAAATTAAGTAATTAACTGATAATTTTCATTAGCTATGATAAAATATGATGTGCTAATTCAAAATATTAGCATTTTATCTTGTTTGCACAAAAAGATGTGGACATTTTTATTTATTTGTATAGGAGTTTATTACTTGTTAACTATTAAATTTCACCATGGTGTATTTTGATTGTTTTTTGGATGAAAATTTGTAGATGTGGATAAAGCAAAAATAGATAATACTTAATGTGAAGGAAGAAAAAGACACAACCGGACGCCGGTGATTCGTATTTCCCTTATTCTAATTTAAATTTTTCTTAATTAACATAAAAAATAAATAAAGTATATAAAATTTGTTAGAAATGATATAAGAGTAAGGCTTAAGTGCTATCAGTCCTAACTCCAGATTCTGAAACAAGGGGCCCACGTACGAGAATAAGGAGTCGTGTTGTAACTGCTTACTAAAATTTTAGAATATACTAAATGCGGATGATACCTAATTAAATTGTGGTATGTTAAGAAGGTATTTTTTATTATTTCTTTAATTTTTCTCTAATTAATTAAATATGTTTGATATACATTTTCCATAATGTTTTCTTTTTTGTTTTCTAAATAAATTTATAAAATAATATGTAGAAAAATAAATATAATTACAATGTATTTTTTTCTTAAATGACATATTATGTGACTTTGGCATATATGGCTAGAGATGGAACATTAGGGAACTTTGCCATGGTTATACACAAGATATTGAAATAATTTTTTTAATTTGATTAAAAATAAATAATGAAAATGTTCAATAGAGAACGACACGCTAAACCAGCAATCTAAACAAGTAGAGGCTAGTTTTCTGAAAAAAAATTCATATCCTGACATTTTAAGCCTCAAATTATGGGTATGCAGTACTAATTCCAGCATGAGAGATTATACAAAGAAATCTGTTTAACTTCGCTTCTGTTTGATCCAATTGACTATTGATATCCACAACCCAATTTTTTTTTCCCTAATTCTAATTGCACTTTAGCCTTGATAATAAATAGAAGAAACCTTTTCAGCTGAAACTACCAAATTCCTTATTGTTTTCATAAAAAGGTTTAGACATTGTAATTAAATACGACGGGGTTTACACACAATTAACAGTTGAATTTCACCTTCGTTGATTCACCTTGCGTAATAGGTAAGTCATAAATATATGATTACAATTTTGGTGTAAAAAACATTGAAAAGCGATCAAAATTTTGGAAGGGAGAAAAATTACCCTCAGCCTCAAATAACAAAATCTACATATGAAAGATTTTATAACATCTACATGTGCGCTGCAAAAATATATATGGAACGCAACCAAACGCTAAACATTTCGTTCATGCAAATGTAAATAAAATAATCCATAAGATCATCTTCGTTCCAGCAAACGGTTAGCAATTAATTTGGGTCACGTCACTGAGCTGAGTAATTAAAGAGATTCATAATTTCTAAATCACTCCATCTTAGAAATTTAATTAGAGTTGCTTATTTAATTAGAGTTGTTTTTAAAACAAATTTGCTAATTTAAAAACTGTGATATATACATCCCAGCAATTATATTAGCAATTAACACATCAGATTAGGAATTTAAAAGAAATCACCGTTGTATATGCTCTAAAGAGTTGCTTTTAAAGTAAACTTGCTAATTTAAAAACTGTGGTACATTCCAGCAATTATATTAGCAATTAATACATCAGATTAGCAATTTAAAGAAATCACCGTTGTCGATGCTCTAAAGAGAATAATGAAAACCATTTTAATTAATTTTCTCAGAATAATGATAACAAACTACAATATATAGATCTTAGCAATTAATAAAAAAATAAAAAAAATACATCTTGCCATCCAATATCTAATAATTATTTAGCGAACAACTGAACTAAGTGTAAAAATAAATAAAAATGAAGATTAAGAAAGGCCAAAAAAAAAAAAAAAAATTACTTCCCATCCTTAGACAAAGTTGTTTACCTCTTGAACAGATCTAAAGAGAAACCTCAAATTAAGCTGCTCATCTTCTTATGTACACCTTATATAAAACCTCTTATTTCACCTTTGCATAATTCATAAAGCATCTCCAATTACTCGTCAGTAATGACCATCTGTTACCAGGTAGCGAAACATAAAAAACTTCTTTTGTGCAAAATTCTACATCCACAATACATCATCAAGACCAAAATATTAAATCAGTAAACAGGACACCGCAATATGTACAGGGAAAAATTGGAAAACATAATCCAGAGCAACTGTGACTGTTAAGGGCCCGTCCGGCGGCTGCTAAGAAAAAGGAATGGGAATAGGAATCAACAATTTTGAGTTACTTTTTACTGTTCACCGTGGGAAAAAAAAATTCACTCAAGAGTTAATTTTTTTTTCCCACGGCAACAGTGCCGTTGCCGAACGGGCCCTAAGTGTATCCATTATCAAGGGTACTTAATTAAAGTCAAATGAGGAGACTTGTGATTAATAGTGCATGTGCATTGATATTCCGAACAGAAGTGAGGTTACGGTACTTTGCAAAGCACAGATCAATCTGTGCTATGGGTTCATATTTCCATTTTTAAAATTCAAATAGTCAATCTGAACCGGTTAACAAGATCTTCATATGAAAATATACTAAGAGACATAAAATTTATACTTTTTAGAATATTTTTACTATTTTTTAGGTAGTAGAAAACCACTAATTTTGGATGGCCCAGAATTAATAAATCACTAATTTTAACTATTTTTTTAGGTAGTGAAACATAGAAAACTTCATTTGTGCAAAATTCCACATGCAGGACAGCCCCAATACTTCATCAAGACCAAAATAATAAATCAGTAAAATTGGAAACTATAACCTAGAGCACCACCCTGGTTATTATTGAAAGAAAATCCTTTGTTTTATCAGAACAGTTCAAATCAGCTCCTATTATCACTTGCAATTGTGACTGTTAATACCAAATATGCAATAGATTGTTTATCCAAATCGCTATCGCTGTGCATCAAATTATACTAAACATTCATCTCAATAAACAAAGGCAATTAAAGGCCTTATCATATGTCAATATAAAATAACAGTTTTGAATAAGGTGATTCATGCTTGAATTACTTCATAAAACAACCAAAACCAAACATGTGCTTAAGGTCGACTACTCTATTTTAGTAAAAGGGTATGTGAAACTACTAGCAGATGTGCATAAACACAAGTTGTAGACATAAAGCTTCCATATTAAAATCACATTTGCCACATACATAAGGCAGACAGTTATATCTTGAAAAAAACAATTAATAACCTCCAAATACAACAAACTAAGCATATATCATCACATCAAAACATTAACTTACACTTAAAACCAAACATGCTCATAAGTCATAACCAACCTCACACAATACTCTTTTAACTTTCTGAAGCCAATAATAAAACAAGTACACCATCCGATTATAAACCAAAAGAAAAGCCTTAAAAACACGCTCTCCTTTCCGGCCAATATTTACCCGCGACTGCGACCACCACCTATATTCACCACAATTATTACAAAATACAACAGAAATGAGCACAAAGTTAGAAACGATTGTTGAACTGATGGTAAAGAAAATGAAAAGGGCAATCATTATTTATTAGTAGCATAGATATGGTTTCAAGAACAGCTGAACTGTAAAAACACTACATGTAACACAGCATCCATCCTTGGTCAATTGTCTAATGGGTACATGATGCCAGTATATAAAACCTAAAATAAACACAAAACAACCGCCAACAAAAATAAAAACAAAAAAGAATCTGGCCTGCATCAAACTGGTATTGCTTTTGTACACCCAGGTATATACCAGCAACCAGTATTGCATAAAAAGGCTCTAGCTAACTGTGCGTCTATATTGCAATATTGCACCAACAAACAAGAATCGTTTTTTTTACCTGTTTTTATTTAAAACGTTTCTACAACAAAATGAAAATAAAAGAAAAAAAAATGTATGCACCTTTAGGATCAGGACAGTCATAAGTCATAACACCCCTTCCGTGCATTCATGGACTCCTTATGTAGAAACAGCCTGTCTTGGGCTCCCCGCAAACAGGACAGTGATCAATCTCAAACTCACAGTCCCAGCAGAGGCAGAGATGGCTGCAAGGCAACACTGCAATGGAAACCACTGCTTCCTTGCATACACGACAAGCCCACCTATCTGCCCTCGACACAGTATCAGCTCTCGACTCAGCATCAGAGGCTAATTCTTCGTCATTACTACCTACAATGGTCTTGCCTTGTGTACGCGAGTCCGGGAGATATGAATCGCCTCCTTCAATGCTGCAGTTTTTGTTGACACTGACAGGTATGGCTCCCTTTTTAGGCTCCTCCTCCTCAGCTATGACTTTTTGCTCCTGCAATTAGGATTTCACCGAGGTGTGAAATTCAACTGTTAATTGTTTCTAAACCCCCATCATGTTCAATTACAATGTCTACACCTTTTTATGCAAACAATAAAAACACCTTTCTATGTAAAAAAACACATCAATATTATGATAGCTGATAATAATTAACTGTTAATTACTTAATTCAAGATGAAATGGACACTATTTTCTATTATTGAAGGCTAAAAATGCAACTAAGGTTAAAAGTTAAGGAAAGGCAAATTTAATTGTCAATATTGATAGTCCTGCTTTGACCTCAAACAGAAGCATAGTTACCAGATAAATTTCAATCAGACTGTTTTACCCCAGTCTCCAAGATCACCAGATACATAATCAAACAAACAATGGTTACTCAAGTCAAAATTTAAATTCAGTAACTTGAGTATAACCATAGAAAGCATGAAGTTCCATCACAATTCATCTTTAATCATATATATGCACAATGTTACATACTATGTGATTGTAGAAAAAATACACAGAATCACATTTATTTTTCAATTCTGTGCATACTACTCAAAAATCAATTTAGAAAGCAAAAAAAGAAAAACTATGAATAGTATGTAGCAAACAGACTCAATTATAGAGAACAAATGTAAAGAAAAGAAAATACCTAATATATTTCATAAATATCTATTGATTCCTAAGATCATTGTTTTTATAGGACTATTTGATTCCAAATATATTTTATAATTATCTAACTTTTACATGATGAGTGTCAATACAAGAAAAAGTTACCTTAGAATCAGTGAAATACGAATTGCCTGCTTCAGCAGTGGTTCTTTCATTCTTCAAATCAGGTATCATGTCTTCTTGATTTATCCGCAACTACAAATTCCACCAGAATGCAATTAGAATACACCATGGTGAAATTCAACCGTTAATTGCTTGTCAACCCCATCATATATAATCAAAATGTCCACATCTTTTATGAAAATAATAAAACTGTTATATTCAAAATGCGCACATCATATACTTTTATGACCGCTGACGGAGATTAACAGTTGATTACTTAATTTTAAATGAAATTGATTATACTTTCTATTATTCAAGGCTAAAAAAGCAACTTAAGTTAAGGAAAGACAAATTTAGTTGTGGATATCAGTAGTCCTGCTTTGCCTTGAACAGAAGCAGCAAAGTCACCAGATTATTTCAATATCACCAGACAAGCAAACCAAACAAAGGAGAAAAAACAAATCAAACCATAATTGATGCGTGACAGTTGACTAAAATGTGTTCTTCATTATGGTCAATCAAGTCAAAATTTAAATGTCAGTAACTTGTGTATAACCACAGTTATGGTTAATCAAAAGTCAAAATTTACATGTCAGTTACTTAAGTAATAACCATAGCAGGGTATCAAGTTCCATCACAATCCATCACTAATTAATCATATATATGCACAATGCTACATAGTATGTTATTATAGAAAAATACACAGTATCACATTTATATTTTTTATTCTGCTACTACTTAGGAATCAATTTATAAAGAAAAAAGAAAAAGAAAAAATATGAATAGTATGTAGCAGACATACTCAATTATATAGAACAAATGTAAAGAAAAAAAATTACCTCCTTGAGAGTAGAATCCACCGCCTCAGCATTAATTCCACCAGCTGTGGCTTCTTTTTTAGGCTCCTGATCAGGAATAATGTTTTCTTTTTGGTCCTGAAATCAGGAATTTACCAAAGTGAAATTCAGCTATTAATTGTTAGTAAATCCCATCATATTTAATTACAATGTCTACATCTTTTTATGCAAACAAAAACGAAATTAGTTAATTTCAGATGAAATGGACAATACCCTTTTACTTATTGAGGCTACCCATGATTTCAGGCTTAAAATGTCAGAATATGAATAGAAATCCAGAAAATTAGCTTCTACTTTGTTCAATTGACTGGTTTATATGCACTAACAGTTCGATCCTTTTTATCCAGTTCAACAACAAGTGTTAACAATAATATATTTCGTAAGAGTGCCAAACAGAGAAACAAGCTACATAAAGAAAATTAAAAAAATAAAGCAAACCCAGCTGATTTGATAGAAAAATAGATATGCCAAAGTCACAAAGCCTGTCATTGTAGAAAAAAAAAAATACTCAGTATCACAAATACACAAATATCTTCTCTATATGTTTTTTAATATAAGACTGAAAACATGAATTTACCTTAGAAATTGATTTCCTCGAAGGAAAAAAAGCTCTTACATTGTCAGTAACCAAGTTAGTTACTGATATCAACAAAGAGCTGCTTGAGGACAAAACTTCTGATCGCCCCATGAACAATTAACTTGTTCCACTTACAAAAAAAGCACACATCAGAGGTTGAAAAATAAAAAAGCAAACATCAGCAATATCAAGTCGTCAAAATTAGTCGAGACCCTGCTAAAAGCATGAAGCGGTTAAGAAAGTGAAGAATAATTAATTGCAATTCTTCTTTGTTAAAAATTTAAATGACATTTCTGCAAAATAACATCTTGTTTTTCCTGGGCTATTCGGGTAAACAAGAAATTTACCGCTGTCCCAGTTTAGATACTACTGTATATTTTCTTTGAATAATGAATAATTTCCTTTAAAGAACAAATCTTGATGACGTCAATCTTTCCATTAAAAAAATCCTGACATCTTTAATTAAGAAAGGTATGATTGAAAGTACCTCGTACGAGAAAATATCTCCATGCGAGCCTTCTTGAATTGTCTCGCCGAGAAGATCCATCTTCCTCTTCTTCAAAGGAAGCGAAATCATTGGGTTCGGTGTACTTCTCTTGCACCCGACTCGTCTCTGCCACCCGAAATCATTGGGCAGTGCCTTCTTCGGCTGTTTGTTCCTTTTTACCGGCATTGAAGAGGGCAAGTGTTAGCAAGAGAGATATTTGTTTTTCGAAAGAGGGAAAGAAAGGAGGAGAGAGAGATCGCAAGGGATTGTTTAGGACAGGAGAGAGAGCAAAAGAGCGGGCCTCTGAAGTAGCTCAAAATTTTAGTTTAGATCAGAACCGTCCGATCAGAATCAGGGTCAAATTTGATCGGATGCTCGGGCTCTTTTAATTTTTGTGCTAAATCAGATCGGACGGTTCAGATCTAAAGCTCCTCGAAATGTCGGAAACAAATCTGCTGTTATTCTAATGGAATAACAGTTTCCTATTATTCCGATTCCAACCATACAACTTTGTTGAGATTTCGTGCATGAAAAGGTGTTGGGATCATTTGAATAACAGCAAATTTATTTCCCGAGATGTCCCCCATATCTTTCTTCTCGTCTTTAAATTCTTCATCAGAAATAAAGCGAAAAATTTGCCTGGGCTTGGAAATAACGGAATTCATCAATAGAACTTGATCAAGAGAATGTGATATATCTGCTTAGTAGATATGGGGGATGCTTGGTTTTATTTTTAGCGTATAAAGTCCTCTATAAGTGGGATGCTTGGTACGGAATTCATTTTTGCTTGGCTGGGATGGAGTGAGCCTATGGTGCTATGTATAGCAAGGATGGTTAGTGTACTACGGCTCAATATGGTATTTTTTAAAATCCTAACGGCCGATCCAACCGTTCAATGTGATAATCATATGAATATGTACTTGCAAACTAAATTTTATATTTTTTCGAATTTTTTTACTATTTTTTTAGATAGGTAGAAAAATCAGTGTTTTCTGAAAATTCTGGACCATCAAAATTCTACCTATCTAAAAAAATAGTAAAAAAATTCGAAAAAATATAAAATTTAGTTTGCAAGTACATATTCATATGGTTATCACATTGAACGGTTGGATCGACCGTTAGGATTTTAAAAAGTATTATATTGAGCCGTAGTACACTAACCATCCTTGCTATGCATAGCACCATAAGTGAGATGCTTGGTTTTATAGCACTTTTGAAAAGTCATCTGAAGTAACTGTGGGGCCACATCCTTTCTAGAAGCCTTATTTCCAAAAGACCTTCAAATATCTCGCGTTGATCTGATAGTTTAATGGAATGAATGGCTGAGATCGTGCTGCATAGCCATAAGCGAGCCTCATACCTAGCCCCATTTTTTTATTAATGTCACACAAATTTGCACATATTTAATTCAATCCCAACATCCCCCAATCACTGATTTTCAAGTTAATAAACTAACAATTCAACGGAAATAGAAAGGTTAAAAAAATAAAAAAGAATGAAAAAAGAGATATTACGAACCAGTAACTTGAACCAATTACTGGTAACCTATCAGTTCAGTAATTTTGAGTCCGGTTCTTGATTCTACCCTTTTCTAGAAGAGTCCAGATCCTCTGAAATAACTCAAATTTTGAGTTTAGATCTGGAACGTCCGATCAGAATCACAGCCAATCTGGAATGCAAGGAGGCCTTTAATAATCGTGCTAAAGCAGATCGGACGGTCCGGATCTGAACTCAAAATTTGAGTCAAGTTGTATGATTTACTTCCTAGTTTGTAGTTTGTATCGGTTAGAGCATCTCAAATTCTCCATCCAATTCAAAACAAGGCCATCCATTTACAAAAAGAAGGCCCATCAGAAAACAATGAAAGCAATAGAAAACGAAATTAAACGAGCCCATGCAGAGCCCGCTAACACACACGAGTTCAGATCGACCACAGTAACTTAATGTGTATTTAGCGGTGTTCATTGGGTCCGGTTTAGTCGGTTTTGAACCGAACCGAATTAGTTTGGACCAAACGGTTCGATTTGAAAATTTTGAAAACCGAAATAACTGAACCAACCGAAATTTTATATATTATGAATTTGATCCGGACCGCACCGGTTTATTTCTTAATCAATTGCTTTAAATACTTCGGTTTATTTCTTAATATCCTGATTTATTTCTTAATACATCGGTTTATTTCTTAATATACTTTGGTTTATTATAAATCAATTGCTTTAAATAAAAAAATTAATATATTTCAGTTTGAACCGAACAAACCGAAATAAAATTTTGGTTCGGTTTGGTTGGGTTGTAATGCTAAATCGGTTCGGTTCGGTTTTATTTTTGAAACTGAATTATAACTTTGGTTTGCCTAGTTCGGTAAACCGAACCGAACCAATGAACACCCCTATGTGTATTGTGTAATGAGATCTCTATGGTCCTTTTTAATCTGGCACGAATCTCAAAGCAGACCCCTGTAATCCAAATAGACATCGCAATTATGCGGTACCCAGAGGATATGCACCCAACCCACACAAGGTGTACATAAATGAAGGAGGAATTTCATTTATACACTTAAATAATCTTGGAATTACGTATTTTCCTTATTAAAATTCATAAATCATATATACCCTTTGAAATTTCTAAAACTCATAAATTTATCCAATTTATTATCATTCTTGTTAGAACTCACTTAAATTAATGAATATGCCATTTTATCTTTTATTAAAAAATAAAATATATGTTGCATACCAAAAAAAATGTTCAAAATCCCTTCCTTCTGACTTGTGGGTCCCACTAATTAAACTCTCTCAGACTTTCTCTTCCTTCATCAATTCCATATTTACATTTACAATGATCTCTTTTTTTTTTTAAATGCTTGGTAGAGACTACCAAGGATGAATTACATTTACAATTCTCTTTTCTCAAATGAAAGTTAATAATAAAAGACCAAGTACAGTATCTGTTGTTATCACTTATCAGTGATTGCTTTAATAAAAGACTATGTCTATGTGCCTACAAAGATTAAATTTTCTTTTTGTGATAAAGGGTTTTACGTATAGAGTAATAGAGGCCATGTGCCTTAAAAACAATAAATAAAGTTTTTGTAGGAGAGGACCCACCATGGTAGCTTGTTATTCGGACTTTTACAATTTTTTGCAAGAACCAGAGAGTTAATGAGAATTCAATAATGCATCTTTGGTTTTTTTTTTCTTGCTAAAAGGAGGCATTTGAATGTGAAGGTGAATGAGTGCCATCTGTCAAGGATGATGCTTTCCAAAAATAAAATGGCTAACATTATTTTGGGATGTCATTAAGTTACACGGCAAAAGTGTGAGTACTAAATTTTAATTTATTTTGTAACTTATTTCACATAAATTAGTCTGATTTTTATAGAAAACGATCTTTATTATTATGTATTTCTAATTTATAGCAATATATTATTTCTTAATATTTTTTTCGTTATTAGAATGATCTAACATGAAATTTTACAATTTTAGTTTTGACTTTATTAGATACTTTATATTAAGGAGAGAACAATGAGTTTCTAATTTTATTGTTTGCTTTTGCTATATTGTCTGTCTTCAAGCTATATTTTATACCAATCAATCACTATGACAATTATAGAATTTTTCGTCTTTTTCTCTCTAAAGTAATTTACACGTGATACCTTCAAAATACAAGTAACTAAAAAATGTTGTAACAATGAGAAAAAATAATTTTATGATTTGTATGAAGCAGTCAAAATAATACTGATGTACTGATGCACTAAATCAAAATATATTTCATACTGTTCATTATTACTGACAATCTATATATCACTGGGTTGAACGTGCTATATATAAAATTGGATAGGCTGAACGTCCTATAAAATTGGGGAGAAAATCAGAATTTTTAATAAATATATTAAATATTTTTTAAAGAGTTAGAAAGATTGATTTTTGTTTATATCACAGAGGAAACCGATTCATTGATTTTTTTTTTTTGAAGAATTAGAAAGATTTGAGTAAGTCAATTGATAAAATAGGGTTGGACAAAAATTAGAGCATTTTGGGGTCATTTCCAATTTGTTATGTGATTATTTTTGGTATGACAAGTTAATTTTGGAAAGAGTTGCTATTTTCCACCCGCTTAAAGTTGGCTATAGTATTTTTATCAAAAGTTAACCAAAAATGAACTGAAAAGAGTTCATATTTTTAGCGTATAAAGTCCTATACAAGTGGATAGAATGATCAAGTAGCCTTCCATTGGTGATACGTAGAGTGAATTTGTGAAGAAAGGTGATTCTGATTCTAGTCCAGAAAACTACTATTAGATTTCAGAGGTGAGTTCTTCAATAATTTTTATTGTTTTAGTTTTTAGTCAGAATTTTTTCTTTCCTCCACTTGAAACTTGTTATTTTTTATTAAATTGACAGTCATTTGTTATAAGTTTGATTTATTTTTTATTAAATTGACATGCATTTGTTATAAGTTTGATTTTTTCATCAGAATTTTCTTTTTCTTTTGTCTACATAAAAACTTCTTGTTTATATTTTGTTGTAAGGAAAATTCACCTTCAATTCTAAAAAAAAAAAAAAAAAAAATAGGAAACACAAAAAAAATATAAATTTGTGCATACTTACATAAAGAAGAAAATAAAATAATAGAAATTGTGCATGTGTATTTGAAAGTTCTTAATGTTTCTTAAGTCTTGCATAATTGAAATTCATTAACCAAAGATCTATTATGTCATTCAAAATCTAGGCGGAATAACTTGTAGGCATATTTTATAATTAGTAACCAATATTTAATTTTAGATACCACTTGTGAAAGATATATATAGGTGTCGTCAATATAAGTAATTCTTCTCTTAATCTACATAAAAAAAATGGTTTATATTTTGTTGAATTGAAATTCTCCTCCAATCCTAAAAATTACAGGAATAAAATACTAAAAAGTATTTGTGTATACTTTGAAAATGAAAAAAAAAAAAAATTATGTGAAAACACGCAAAATCTCAATATTTTCAAATCATATGCCATCTTTTACAAAACTAATAAATTTGTTTTTTTTTGTTTGTGTCCTTCCTTCTAAAAAATGTACACAGGAGAAAATATGGAAAACATGAGAAAAGGGAAAGAAACTATTTCAGTGAGCACCAACGAGCTGGTTCAAGGTTCGCATGTATTTAAAGTTACAGGATACTCACTATTGTTAGAAAAGAAGTGTAATGATCACATTCAATCAGCACCTTTCGAGGTTGGCGGTCACAATTGGGCCATCAATTTCTACCCACAATACTATAATGAGCACTCTTCAATTTTCATCGAGCAACTGAGCGAAGGCAATGGCGTGCGGGCAAAGATCCGATTTGACCTACTCGACCAATTGGGGAAACCTTCCGTCATGACACCACATGATAATGTGCTTTACATGTTTGGAGGTAAGAACACAGAGTGCGGTTATGGATTTTTCATTAGCAACAAGGAGTTGCCATCATATATGCATAATGACAGCTTGACAATCAGATGCACATTGCGAGTTTTTAAATCATCTGTCAATCAGCACGTGCGGCCCCCCTTTCGTGAGGCCCCTACATGGAAAGTACGTTCAGATCTTGGTAAACTCCTAGAAAGCGGAGAAGGGGCGGATGTTACATTTAATGTGAAAGAGGAATTGTTTTCAGCTCATAAGTGTATCTTGGCCGCCAGATCACCATATTTCCGGGCGAAGTTTTTTGGTGACATGAGAAAACCAGAACCGACAGAGCATACAAAAGTGCAAGACATGGAACCGGCGGTCTTCGAGGCTTTGCTTCGTTACATATACACCGATAGTTTCCTCGAGATAGATGCGCCTGGTGTTGATGACGGAGTGCAGCTTTCGCGTACAGTGTTGGTTCAGAAACTACTTTCAGTTGCAGATCAGTATTTAATTGATGAGTTGAAAATCATTTGTGAAGATATTTTACGTGAAGAGATCTCCGACAACAATATTGTTCAATTTTTAGCTTTAGCTGAGCGACATAATTGTGGTCTGCTTAGAGATACTTGCTTAGGTTATCTTGCTGATCCTAAAACTCTGGCCTTAGTGATGCTAACCGAGGGATTTATGCAATTAATGATAGATTGCCCCTCCGTTTTGAAAGATATAAAGGAGAACATCAGCCATCCAATTATAGGGACAACTTTATCAGACCTTCAGAATTCAGTTGAAGGTGATTCCCGTTGAAGGCCTAACTCCATTGGAAGCAATAGTATTACAGGAGAGGGAGGTTACCAACAATGCTGATATTTGAAATCTTCATAATATGTGTTTTGATTTCTATGTTAATAAATGATCCTTAAATTGTTTGGGATCTTCAAAGGGAGATATCAAGTTTTGGTAATACTAGTTTAGGTGTTTCGAGGTTTGCTAGTGAGGCAAGTTACAACTGGAAAGAGGTAAAAAATATATAATTAGGATACTTCGTAACTTTCATTGCTGATTTTCTTTTAAGTATTGTGTAATGTAACATTTCATGTTAGTTTTTTTAGACAAATAGTACTAAAATTAATCTTCTGTATATTGGGTAAGGTATTATATTTCATTGTCCTTGTCTGGAATTGCTTGCTGATTGAGTCGGAATCAGATCGAACTATACAGAACCATTTTGTTCCTATTACTCGTGCATGTTTGAACTGTATTTTTAAGTATTGTGTAATAGTATTAAAATATATGATTAGGATACTTCGTAACTTTCATTACTGATTTTCTTTTAAGTATTTTGTAGTGTAACATTTCATGTTAGTTTTTCTAGAAAAATAGTACTAAAATTAATCTTCTGTATATGTTGGATTCGAACTATATATACAGAACCATTTTGTTCCTATTACTCGTGCATATTTGAACTGTATCTATATTGTGCTGAACCAATTGAATTTGGTAAGATCTTCTGTGACTGGAAAGTTGATGGCTTTTTCTAAGTTTTATTTATATCCCAATTAGACAATAATTTAGGACATTTTAAACATAATTTGTTTTCTTAGTATAAACTCATAGGTATATGTCATATACATATATTCTTTAATTCTAATGCAATATTTTATTAAAATCTGATTTTAGATCTCTACGATTATAATAGATAGAATATGGAGTCATGCCTAATTTTGTTATGCAATTATTTTTTATATGACAAGTTAATTTTAAAAAGAAGTTAAGCTATTTTTCAACCGCTTACACTTGGCTGTATAATTTGAAATTCAATTTGAGTACAAAATCTACAATCAAAATTTCCAATACATCCAATAAACATACACAATAATCAAAAGCTCTACTTATTTCATTTTGTTAGGTTTGTTTGATCTGTGAGATTTTTGAAGAACAGGAAACACAATCAGGGGTTATCCTCAAATGTAAGTGCTGATGGAGTTGCACATATATTCCTGGCTACCTAAAAAATCTTCATTTTATTGGTCATTTTGTTTTGATTTGAATTAAATGCAAAAGCTTAGTGATTTTCCTACAATTTGAATAAAACAAAAATAATGAAACACCAAGTACAGTACATGTTCTTATCATTTATCACTTTAATAAAAGACCATGTGCCTACAAAGATTGATCTCCTTTTGTGGCATAGGGTTTTATCACTTTTTAATAACTGATATAGATGCTAAGTGATTGTGCCTACAAAAATATTAAATTAACTTTTAATGACTGATATAGACTTATAGAGGTCATGTGCCTCCAAAAAGATATTGAACTTAAACTTTTAGTGAGAGAATGGTACCTTGCTATTGCTATTGGGGACTTGTACATTTTTTTTCACCGCAAGGTGAGTACTAAATTAACAAAAAAAAATTACTAATTTTAATTTATTGTGTTAGTTATCTCAAAAAGTTAGTCTGATTTTTAAAAGAAAATGATATTTCTTATTATGTTTGTATGATTTGTAGATATTTTTTAATTTTTATATTATTGTTGAGTAATATATTTCACAATATTTCTTCTTTATTAGAATGATCTAAATGATATGTTATAACTTAATTTTGACTTTATTAGATACTTTATATTAAAGAAAGAACAATGAGTTAATTTCTCATTTGTTTGCTTTTGCTATATATATATTCTGTTTTGAGCTATATTTTATACCAATCAATCATTCTGACAATAATAAAATTTTCCGTTTTTTTTTTCTCTATATTAATTTACACGTGATACGTTCAAAAAACAACTGAAAAAATGTTGTAACAAAGAGAAAAAAATAATTTTGTGATTTGTATGAGGCAGTCAAAATAATACTGGAGTACTGATGCACTAAATCAAAATACATTTCACTAGCTAGGTTGAACGTGCTATAAAATTAGTGACAAAAATCAGAATTTTTTATTTTAGAAACATATTAAATATTTTTGAAGAATTAGAAAGATTAATGTTTTTTATATTACTTAAGAAACCGAATTATTAATTATGTTTTTTTAGGTATTATTTAAACCCTAAGCCTATCCTAAACCAAATTACTAATAATGTTTTGTAGTGTTTGTATTTTCTGTGATTAATTAAGGATGGAGATATATATATATATATATATATACATACACATATATGTGTATGTATACGTATATATGTGTAGAGAGAGAGAGAGAGAGAGAGTGTGTGGGGCTAAGATACAAACGTTTGTTCCTAGGCCATGGAACAAACAGTTCGGTTCTCCGATTTTGAAAGTCCAAACAGTCGATCAAAACCATTAGATATTCAATCTATATTAAAATGTGCTTGGAGACCAAATTTTACATTTTTAAATTTTTTGTACTATTTATTAAGTTGGTTTGAAAATTGTTGTTTTCCAATGGTGCGGAAGTTTAATAAAATCAGCGATTTTCAAACCATCTTAATAAATAGTAAAAACTGAACCGTTTGTTCCATGGCCTAGGAACAAACGTTTGTATCTTAGCCACTCTCTCTCTCTCTCTCTCTCTCTATATATATATATATATATATATACTATATATATACACACACACATACATATATATATAGAGAGAGAGATGGGCTGTGGTGAGTTGCGAAGTAAGGATTTTATTTTACTTCATGCTCATATCTCCGTTTACAAAGACCAAACGGTCTATTCGAACCGCTTAACAAGATATCCATATTGAAATGTGCTTGGAGACCAAATTTTACATTTTTTGGAAACTTTTTACTATTTTTTAAAAATATTTCAAAATCACTATTTTTTATGGTCTGGAACTATTCAAAAAGAGCAGTTTTCTACCTATCTAAAAAAATAGTAAAATTTTTCCAAAAAAAATGTAAAATTTGGTCTCCAATCACATTTCAATATGGATATCTTGTTGAGCGGTTCCGATAGACTGTTTGGTCTTTAAAAACAGAGATATAAGGGTGAAGTAAAACAGAGATATAAGGGAGATATCAAGTTTTGGTAATACTAGTTTAGGTGTTTTGAGGTTTACTAGTGAGGCAAGTTACAGCGGGAAAGAGCTGAAAAATATATAATTAGAATACTTCGTAACTTTCATTACTGATTTTCTTTTAAATATTGTGTAATGTAACATTTCATGTTAGTTTTTTTAGAAAAAATAGTATTAAAATTAATCTTCTGTATATGTTGGTTCAGGTATTATATTTTATTGTCCTTGTCTAGAATTGCTTGCTGATTGAGTCGGAATCAAATCGAACTATATATACATAACCATTTTGTTCCTATTACTCGTGCATGTTTGAACTGTATCTTTTGTTACACATTGTCTTGATTAATTTTAAAATTCTGGTCAATGGACCCGAATACTTTGTGCTGAACCAATTAAATTTGGTAAGATCTTATGTGACTGGAAAGTTGATGGCATTTTCTAAGTTTTATTTATACCCCAATTAGACAATAATTTAGGACATTTAAAACATAATTTGTTTTCTTAGTATAAACTCATAGGTATATGTCATATACATATATTATTTAATTCTAATGCAATATTTTGTTAAAATCTGATTTTAGATCTCTACGATTATAATAGATAGCATTATGGAGTCATGCCTAATATTGTTATGCAATTATTTTTTATATGACAAGTTAATTTTGGAAAGAAGTTGTTATTTTTCAACAGCGTATACTTGGCTGTATAATTGAAATTGAAATTAATGTACAAAATCTACAATCAAAATTTCCAATACATCCAATAAAAATACACAATAATCAAAAGATCTACTTATTTCATTTGTTAGGTTTGTTTGATCCGTGAGATTAATTTTAGAAGAATAGGAAACACAAACAGGGGTTATCCTCAAATGCAAGTGCTGACATCTATGCCTGCTACCTGAAAATCTTCATTTATTTGTAATTTTGTTTTATTTGAATTAAATGCAACAACTTAGTGAAATTTCCTAAGGAAATTTGAATAAAACAAAAATAATGAAAGACCAAGTACAATACATGTTCTTATCATTTATCACTTTAATAAAAGACCATGTGCCTACAAAGATTGATCTCACAATGCATGTTCTTATCATTTATCACTTTAATAAAAGACCATGTGCCTACAAAGATTGATCTCCTTTTGTGACAGAGGGTGTTATCACTTTTTATTAACTGATATAGATGCTATGTGATTGTGCCTACAAAAATATTAAATTAACTTTTAATTACTGAAATAGAGGTAGGGCTGTAAACGGATACGAATTATCCGTTCCGAATCCGATCCGTATCCACGTGGGATCCGAATTCGGATGATTCGGATTCGAATAATACCCAGATATGATTCGGATAATTTTCTAAATAGACAGAACAGACTCGGATCGCGTCAACATTTGTAGATATAAATACTTGGAAGATAAGATATTAATACTTTGATGCGTAACTTGTTATGATTATCCATTTTTCAGTCCCCCAATCGTCCACGCGTCAATCTTCCTCTAATGAAGTAGTGGGGACTCCGTATCACCGCATCAACCTTACTCAATCATCACCACGTCAACCTTCCTCTAACAAAAATAGTTGACCACATAGGTATAAATACTTTAGTGCAGAGGTATAAATACTTGCAGTACTTGATATTAATACTTTCAGACATCATCTAGTGTATATGTAAAAAATATTTGCAAGTATAGAAATAAATACTTGCACGTCGAGGTGTAAATATTTGTGTGATGATAAGCCCGAAAGTACGTCATCATGGATCTCATTTGAAAGAGAAAATTGTGTAGAAGACGTTCGTAGTTTTAGATTCGCAAAATTCCTCACAGATCGTTAGAAATATGGACGACATTGAACGGAGAAAAAAAACCCACATCTAAAAACGTATTTGACCCCCCCTATGTAGATTGAGTGGTCACCCATAGGTATTTATGGTGCGGGTACGTTTGGGAGACAATTATTTACGTAAAAATTATCCACCTCATAGGTATAAATACTTCCGTGCATATGTATAATACTTTATTGCATATGTATTAAGAGGAGGGTTCAAATGCCTCCACCATGCCTCCATTTTTAAAAACTTTAATAACTCAAAATTTAAAACTAAAAAATCAAAATAAAACCGTTGGATATGATCTACATCATTTTATCTATGCACGTGTAAAAAATTATGACATTTCAATTTTCTTTTGGTTGTCATCAAGAGCTTGTAAAAAATGTACTAATGTGGATAATTTCTAGACGTTGATTTTTCAACTTATTGATTCACATAAAAACAAAATCAAAATGTGATAATTTTTTATGAGCACATAGATAAAATGATGTAGATCATATCCAATGGTTTTATTTTGACTTTTAATTTTAAATTTGGAGTTATTAAAGTTTTTAAAAATGGAGGCATGGTGGAGGCACAAAAAATAGAGGCATTTGAACCCTCCTCATGTATTAATACTCTAGAAAAAAAAAAATATGTGCTGAAATTTTTGTGGTCCCCCAAATAGTTATGGTAGTTATGGTAGTTATTATGCAGATGTAGCGCGAGTACTGTTATCAACTTCCTTTAATAAAAGACCATGTGCCTACAAAGATTGATCTCCTTTTGTGACAGAGGGTTTTATCACTTTTTATTAACTGATATAGATGCTATGTGATTGTGCCTACAAAAATATTAAACTTAACTTTTAAGAGGAGGGATCAAGTTACAACAAATTTGAGTTACAACAACCATTTTTTTCATTTTTGAAGTCCAAATCGTCGATCCAAACCGTTCAACATGATTATCTAAATAAAATGTGCTTGATGATCAAATTTTACATTTTTTTGAATTTTTTTACTATTTATTAAGATGGGTACAAAATTCAATGGTCTGAATATGACTATTTTTTGTAAAATACTTAATAAATAGTAAAAAAAATTCAAAAAAATGTAAAATTTGATCTGCAAGCACATTTTATTGTGGAGATCATGTTGAACGGTTTGGATCGACGATTTGGACTTTGAAAATGAAAAAAATAATAGTTGTAACTTTGTTGTAACTTGATCCCTTCTCAACTTTTAATTACGCAAGTAGAGGTCATGTGCCTCCAAAAAGATATTAAATTAACTTTTTGTGAGAGAGGGCCCACCATGGTACCTTGCTATTGCTATTGGGAACTGTTACATTTTTTTTCCACCGCAAGGTGAGTACTAAATTAACAAAAAATATTACTAATTTTAATTTTATCAAGTTTGATCTCCTTTTGTGCCTACAACGATTGATCTCCTTTTGTGACAGAGGGTTTTATCACTTTTTATCACTTTTGTGACAGAGGGTTTTATCACTTTTTATTAATAAAAGACCATGTGCCTACATAAAAGAAGTCTCCATTTTTCTCATTCTCAACAAAATATTTAATATATTTATAAAAATAAAAATTATGGAGAAATATGGCCATTAATTCGTTAGTTAAGGGAGTATCCCTTCAGATATCAGACCGACGAGTAGATTATTCATTACCAGATCAAAATCAATTTAGTGCCTATTTAGAAGTCCGTTTTGTGATCGTGTCAGATTAAAACCAACGGCTCAGATCTCATTCTACCCGGTCAGGTATTGCACTAGATCTGAATTCAAGTTAAGGAGGGGTAGGTGGAGTGATGTGTCAAACCTCTTAGTCACAACTCACAACTGACGCTATTTATTCAAGCTGCTGCTCCTCACCTCACCATTTCTAACAAAGTGTTATTTCTTCCCCTCTTCTCTCTCTCTCTCTTACAACTCTATTCTCACCTCTTTAATCTCACAATACCAAGACACCACATTTCTAAAGCAGTGCCTCCATTCCAAGACACCACATTCTTTTAACCCTCGAATAATACATAATTTTTCTCCGAGGCATCCATGAATTAGCACCGATGAAACTTTCTGGTATGAATTGAAGTGCTTCTTTCCTGCCGATGACATGGACCCCAGGCCACTTCACCCCATGAGCTATGGAAGAACCAGGGCCTGTGTTGGAACAACACGGGATGAGTACTCTGTTGGGCTGCCTTGATCCGACAGTTTTGAATCACTAATCCTGATGGTATGTTTTTAAAGCGTCATGTTTAGATCAACATGTTGTTTATTATAACTTTTTTTTTGCTAATTGTTTTCCTATTAGATACCAACTTGTGGGCATAATCTCTTATTTAAAGTAAGACAAGAAGAAAATAATTTTCATCATCAATTTTGTCCAGTTCATTTGTAGATAATTGACAATGGATTATTCATGAAAAATTAGAAAACAAACATCAATTTGTGGACTTTAGTTATTATCACTAGTAATGACGGTGCTCTGTTTGCTGTTTCATGCAGGGTTTAGAGGCCGGACCGGCAATTATGAAAAATCACCGGAGTGCCGAATGTAGTGGTGGTAAATAAAAGATGGGAGTACTGACTGTAAGACCATAAATGTTGCAATTAAAACATACACATACAAAATGGCACATATGTGATTATGTCAAAGCCGGAGTGTACGACGAAATAGTCAAAAATGAAGTCGACTGTTCTACTTATGATGCACTCTCGGAAAAAAATGATGCCAACAATGCACATATAGGGTGTCTTGGAATCTATCAAAGCAGCAGTTGAAGAATGCTCCAAAGTCTGTTGGTATGTTTTCAAAGCATCATGTTCAGATCAGAACACAAAGGGAAGAACAAGTACTTGTCCATGTATGGTGATGGTCCCAATACTTTTTAGCACATTATATATTTTGTTGGAGAACGGAGTAGGTCCGATGCTCATCGGACCTACTTTTAGGTTCAACGAGCATGATTACCGTCCGATCTAATTTAAGATTTGTGTGCACGAAAATTGAAACAGATGCGCACAAAATTTAAAGCATTCTGCGCGAATCTTAAAGCAAATCAACGGTGATTAAACCCATCGGACCTATTCTCAAGTGATTTTGTTGTTTGATTGTTTAATTGTCACCAAATTTTATCAAGTTTGTACATTTTTCATTAAATGTTTCTCCTCCTATTACAAAAATAATCAGAATGTCTTCCATAACTTTCATTTTTAGTAATCTTGACAAATATATGTGTTGCTCGTTCTGCAGCAGCATTTTTTCAACTGCCACTTTGATGGATTCCAAGACACCCTCTGTGAGCATTGTTGGCGTCAATTTTTTCGGGACTGCATCATTACTAGAACAGTCGACTTCATCTTTGACAATCTCGTCATACACTCCGGTCTTGACATGTATTACATATGTGTCGCTTTGTATGGGCATGTTTCTAATTGCTTCATTTATGGTCTTATAGTCACCGTTCTCATCCTTTTTGGCCACTACTACATTCGGCACTCCTGTGGTTTTCCAGAACTATGGCATCTATGTTTAACCTGCATTAAACAAACAACATACCATAGTCACTTTGCTAGTGGTAAGAACTAAGAACTAAAAACCACAAATTAACATTTGTGTTTTATTTTTATTTTTGGATGAATAATCATTGTTAATTACCTAAAAAAGAACTGGTAAAAATTGATGCTGAAAATTATTTTTTCTCATGTATTACTTTAAAGAGAGGTTATATATGCCCACAAGTTGGTATCTAATAAATAGCATTTTAATTTGAACAGGTGCTCAGAGAAGAACATGCCATCAGGATTATTAGTGATTCAAACTGTCAGATTAAGTCAGCTCAGGACGGCGAACTATCTTGGCCGGCCATATATAGAAGGAGTATTCTCATGCTACGTACGGTCATGGAGTCCTTCATTAACAGCCTCATCCGTTCTGAGGAGTGGATGTCTTGGCCCAGTGATTTTGCAATATGAACCTTATACTACGCCATGTCAACGCATCCCCTGGTTCGTTCACAGCTCGCAGGGTGACGTGGCCCGATTTCATGTGATCGGCTGGACGTAGGCACTTCAGTTCACACTTGAAAGGTTTATTGATTAATTATAGGTGCTAATAAGAGGATGCCTCATAAGAGTAGATCAATTAAAAGTGCATATTTGGGGGTAGTAAGTAATTAGTTTCAGTAATGGGAGATATATAATAATTAAGTATTTCTTGGGAGGTCAATTTGGGTTGATATTTATTTTCTTCTCTTTTTTTGGAGTATATTTTTGGTATCTGTGAGACTGTGAAGTAAAAACTAATGCAAAAAAAAATTAAAAAAAATGATGTTTTGGTGATTGGTAAATAGATAATGTTATCAGGTGGCTTGTTTTGTTTTCTTCATTTCTCACATTCTCCCCTTTAATTTTTTTTATTGCGTTGGAAGATCACTTACAAGATTATGACGTGTACTTTTTATTTAAAGCAACTACATCGGACTTTTATTTCCCAATTCAAATTTTAACGTGGAAGAGTTTATTTTAATTGCTGGAATATACAGTAATTTAAAGAAAAAATTATTCATTATATAATATTTAAGAAAAAGCTTTTCAAAGAAAATGCTTTGTAATTAATTGCTACGCTGTAAAAAAAATCGTTTCCATTCGCTCAACTTTTTTATTTATGTCCCTCCCTTTCCTTTCTAACAATTTTGAAACCCTTCTCTTCTATATTTTCCCACAATCTGCTCGTTTCCGGCTGTCTTTTGCTAAATGAAGAACACAAATGTTATTAGATATTTAAAAAACAAAATATATATTCATTTTGTTGTGTCGGAGGGGGGTGTTTTTTTTTTTTGTGCTACCAAGGTTTATTTTTTTTTTCCTCCGATTTTTGCCCTATTATCATTTTTTCTTTCTTTTTGGGACTGAGAATGAACCCAAAATAAAGGTATGGAGGTTGTAGGACCTGACCTTTTATATCCAGTATGTCAATGACATATGGGTCCCACAAGATAAATGAAAATAAAAATTTCTTTTATGAAATGATTATTAAATAATATAAGAAACAAAAATAGCGGCTGAGATTTTCGATGGCATAATATATTCGAAAAAAAAATTCAGATCCAAACATTGGAGCCAATTTTTTTTTCAGATCCAATCTATTTATCATACAATTAATGTGAGCTTCCCAATCAATTCATCACACAAAAACCGATTTCCAATTCAAAGTGTTGGATCCCAGAAAAACGACCTTCAAACAGGTTATATTATTTTGTTCGGATCCAAAAGTCCAAATTTGAGGTAAGAGAGACTAAAACGACAAAAGGTAAGATCTAGTGTTATCCCTCAAAAAAGTAGTGAGGTGAGGAGAGGGAGCGAGAGAGGAAGAGATCGGAAGGGAGAGGAGAGGAAGTGAGAACATGAACACAGTGTGGAATTGGTCTCTTCTGAGTCAACTCAAATTTTGAGTTAAGATCTGGACCGTCCGATTTAAATTTGCACTAATAAATATGCACTAATAGTAAAGGACTCCATCTGTTATAAGTGTGGGCCGAAATGATCGGAATTCTAATTGCACGATATGAAAATTAACTGAAACGGTACATTAATAGAGAGGATGCGAACTCCATAGGGTCGTATCCTCTGCATTAACTCAAATTTTGAGTTAAGATCTGAATCGTCCTATTGAGATCCGCACTAATATTAAAGTACACGTGTATTATAGGAGTGGACAGGATTGGTCCGAATTATGATCGTACGGTTCATAAATTAACTCAAACGGTGCGTTAATGCAGAGGATACGTATTCCATAGGGGTTTCTTGTGGAAAAGTATCCTCTCAAGTACCGTAAAAGATTTCCCTCACTTTATGGTTTGAGATTAACTCTCACTCACTTTGAGATTCGCGCTATCGCAGGAGGCAATATTATTGAGCTTTGAAATTCGTGCCAAGTTCAAAAGAACAGTCCAGATCCATTAATTTTAAAGATTCTCTATTATGGTACCGGAAGGATCTGAATTCATTTCTTGTTTTGTGGTACCAAGCTTTTATTTATTTTTCCTCCGGTTTGGTCTGTTATTTAACTAATTCTCTTTTTTGGGCTCAGATCAAGTGATTTTCTACCTATCTAAAAAAATAGTAAAAAAATTCGAAAAAATATAAAATTTGGTTTGCAAGTACATATTCATTTTATAATTATGTTGAACGGTTCGGATCGACCGTTAGGATTTTGAAAACTCAAATATTGAGCCGTAGCACGGCTCAATCCGTGCTAAGCATAGCACCGTAGCCTCACTCTCTCTCTCTATATATATATATAGAGGTTGGCTAATATCAAAACGTTTGTTCCTAGGCCATGGAACAAACGCTTCGGTTTATACATTTTCAATGTCCAAACAGTCGATCCAAACCGTTCAATATTCATCTATAATAAAATGTGCTCAGAGACCAAATTTTATAATTTTTGGAAATTTTTTACTATTTATTAAGCCAGTTTTAAAATCGCTATTTTCAATGATCCAGAAATATTTCATTATTTATCAAAATCAGCGATTTTATAACTGGTTTAATAAATAGTAAAAAAAATTTAAAAAATGTAAAATTTGGTCTCCAAACACATTTTAATATAGAGATCACATCTAACGGTTCGGATCGACTGTTTGAACTTTGAAAATCAGAAAACCAATTGGTTGCACCACGGCTCCAGAACAAACGTTTTGATATTATATATATATGAATTATCATTTTAAAACCACATATATAAATCTTCAGAAAAATCAATATATACGGCTACATACCGCATGTGCGATACTGTATGAAAACCGCATGTAAAAACATTGTGCCCATCTGAACTTCAGATGCCCTAAAATAACTCAATTTTTTTGTTTGGATCGGACCCTCAGATTAGAACTTATACGAATATTAAAGATATATATCATGTGATTCTAAGTTTCTAACCTGAACTGGATTAGCTCTAATTCTAATTAGACAGGTCGGATTGTTACTCATAATTGAAAGGGATCGAATATTTCTAGAGTGTACCCATGCAAATTTTCAAAATAGTCAATTTCTCCATAAAATTACCATAATATCTCATATATATTCCTATAAAAATTTAACATCATTTCTTCTATCTTCTTTTTTATTTATTTAACTTTTTATTTAGTTTTTCTAAAAATAAAATTGACAAATATACCCTCTACTCTCCTTCTCCTTCTCCTTCGTTGTAAACCTCGTAAGAAGTTTTCATTTGCTAAAGTCTGGCTCTTGGCTGCCCAATTTGCGATCCGTCAGAAGAATTTAAATGCTACTCGGAAGATCTTAGGTAATGTAATCGGCCTCACTCTCTGTTCTTTAACTTGCTTTTGGTGTTGTTTAATTCATTTTTATGAAGTATCAGTTTGAAACAAAATTAAAAACGATTTTATCAAACAGTAAGTTTTTTTAAATTAGAACAACATATGCCACAGAATTCTTGTTATGTTATTGTTAATTACAACAGACACCAACAACTACATTACTAAATGTTTTGGGAGTGTCTTTCTTACGGTTGTCTATATATATATAATAAGAATTTGCTTATAAGAGTAGATTGCTTATATAATAAGAAATTAAACAGCCTGCTCTTTACATGCCAGAATTAAAGGATTTTTATACAGAACCAAGGTTCTGAAAATCAGAATCAGAATCAGAATCAGCTTGAGATCATAGAATCGGAATCGGTCGAGTCAACTCGGAAACTCGGATTTTTTTTATAAAAAACTTGTTTTGTATTAAAATATAGAAAAGAAATGTAAAATATAATTAGACCAAAAATGATGTTAAGACAAAAAATAATACGCATATAATCCAAACATTCAAATCAAACATATAGCCTGATGAATTTTCAGATAGAATAGAATATTAATTAAAATATTATATGCTTAATCCAAAATAAAATATTACGTACTTTATAAAAGACAACTTAAAATATATATTAATAAATTATACAATCCAATGATTCGTTTAAGTTTTAACCCAGTATCAAATAAAAAATTTATGTGTCACTTAAAATCAAATGATCAGGGATGAAACTGGAATAGACAAAAAAGTACCAATTATTATATATTTCTTTTGTTTGCTTATATGTTTAAATCAAATCTTAATAGGATTCAATACAGACCACTTAGTCTGTAGGCTTGTGAGTCCATATCGTCGACGGTACCGTAAAAGATTCCCTTTTACAATTAGCTATTTACGGTTGAGATTAACTCTCAGCCGGTTTGGGATTCGAGCTGACTGAGGGGGCAGTATTATTGGGCTTTGAGATTCGTGCCAAGTTAAAAAGAACGGTCCAGATCAAGTAATTGTAAAAGATTCCCTATTACGGTACCGTCGGTGATATGAATTCGTAGGCTTGCAAGGCTTGAACTAGAAATGCTCAGCCTTCTCCAACTTGGATTACGTATCTCCACTGTCATCTGTCCAGAAAACATGTCATAGATAAATTAATAAGGCTGTGCTTTCATACTTGTTCACACTTCACCACTAGGCATTCTTTATGGTAATTTATTTTGTCTTTCTCCTAGGAAATAATGGACGAAATCAAACAGTCAGGGATATAATTTGAAATTGACACATGTGCTGTAACTATATGTTCCTTTTGTTTGTTAATATAGTGAAATCAAATCTTAATTGGATCATACCAAGCATTCTTAGGCTTGAAGGGTTTGTATCGGAAATGCTCCACAGTCTCATCCAGATTATCTTCGGTAGTATCTCCGCTATCACCTGTGCAAAAGCATGCCATAAATTATTTAAAAGAGCAGTGCTTCCATTATATGTTCACACTTCTTACCAGACATTCTTTGTGCCTTTCATTTTCCCTCATAGCAAATTACACACAAAAATCAAATGAATAAATGATCAGGGACAAAATTGGAATTTTCAAATTACTATATTTTTCTCTAAGTAGTCAGTTCATATATTAATTGGATTGTTTTAGGCTTGAAAGGCTTGAGTCGGAAATGCTCTGCAGTCTCATCCAGCTTGTCTTGCATAGTTTCTTCTTTGTCACCTGTACAGAAACATGCCATATATTATATTAAAAAAGTAATGCTTCCATCCTATATTCACTTCACTTCTTACTAGGGACTTTTTTGCTTCTTTTTTTCCTAAAAACAAATTACAAAATCAAACGATCCAGCAGAAAATTGAAACCGACAACAAGTAGCAGTTACTATATGGTTCTTTGTTTATTTATATAGTCAAATCAAATCTTAATTGGATTTCATACTGAGTTCTTCTCTAGGCTTGGAAGGCTTGATTCGGAAATGCTCTGCAGTCGCATCCAGGTTGTCTTGCATAATATCTTCACTGTAACCTGTCCAGAAAACATGCCATGGATAAATCATTATTCCATACTGTGTTTGCACTACACTAGGCATTATTTATTCTTTTCATCATATCCTCATAGCAGAAAATAGACAATTAAATGATCAAGGGCAAAACTGAACAGACAAAAGCAGCATGTTGCTATTTGTCTTTTGTTTGTTTATATAGTCAAATCAAAACTTAATTGGATTGCATACAGGGTTCTCCATTTGTAGGTTTTGTAGGTTTTGTAGGCAGCTCCGAGGAGGAATACTCCGCCATTCCCGGCAAAATCTCATCTAAGTTAGATTGTGCGCCCTTCCAAGTACCTGTCCAGAGATGTACAGTACATTATTGGAGAGTGAACCCTATATCTTTCTCATATATACATATATTTTGTTCAATTAATCACCTATCAGTGGAGTAAAATTAAATTTCTATGGTCTATTTGACTAGCCAAAACTGCTTGCATTTCCACATACTAGTGAGGTGTTCAAAAAGTTGCTTTATGGAATTCCACACAGTTCCCAACAAATTCTAGGTACCAATTAGCAACTTTTCCAGTATAACCTAGTTACAATACCAGTATTAACAGGGCGGTGTGGGAAGCATAGATTATCGCTAAACTTAATAGATAAAAGTCATAAAGATACATACCTGCAGAAATTTGAACACTTTGATAGTCATCTTCTTTTTTTATGATTGTTACATCAGCTAGATGGTCACATTCTCTTATCCACAACCTCCGTAATGTGCTAATCCTGTCCAGCCATTCTGGTAGCATAACCAGATTCATGCAAGAACTTATGCACAAGTACTTCAAAGATGTCAGGGCTCGAACACCCTCTGGCAAGGTTATCAGCTCATTGCACATACTAATTTCTAGGTACTCTACATTAACAAGGTAGCTAAGCATGCTCCATTTAAGATAAGAATCACAGTTTTCTATGTATAACCAGGAAGTACGTGACCTCAAAGGCACTTTGCTCTCTGGTGATCCCAGCAGCCTGCTACTTTCTATTATTACAAAATTTGCACCATCAGGGAGAAATGGTTGGAACTGCAATTTGGGGCATTTCTTTATCTCAACCCTTTTAAGTTTGGGGAACATGGGCCCGTCGTACTTTGAAGACAATGCTGTTCTCCACTCCACGAGGTTAGGCATCTCTCTTAGAATGAGTACTCGTAATTTTCTGAATGAAAGATTTCCTCCAGATGCATCTTTATCCACTTTTTTAATATTAGGCCCATTTTGTACCTCCAGTGCTTCCAAGTTGGGCAGTTTCTCAAATGAAGGGAGCTGCTCACACTTGGCCAAATTACACAATTGAATTCGAACCAGGTTAGGGAGAGAGGATGTCAATTCCATTGTCCAACTGGGGAATTTATTTCCAGAATAACCATCTATAGTCAGGAGCTCGAGATTTTGATGCGGCTTCAATGTTTCCAAAATGATTCCATCCATCATTGTGCTCTCTGGGGCACGAGTAGGATATGTAGTCCATTCTAGTGTTAATGAGCGCAGCCTCTGCTTTTCACATAATTTAGCCTTTTCACCATCCTCTGGCCTATGCACTTTCTCAAGATGAGTAATCCGTATTATACCTTGAGATTGGTTAAGGTTCCCAAGCTGTACAATACTACAGCTATTACCATCAGCACCTTCTTCCATTTCTTTACACTCAAACAATTGAGGCAGTTTTTGCACTATGCCTGACATGTTAGTATTAACGAATTTCTCAATTCCTGTTGTTGATTGCTTTAGGCTGGTACAACCTAAGAGGTCCAACTTCTGCAGCTTGGAATTAGGGTCAACTATTTCGGGAAGCTTATTGAGACTGCAACAATATGATAGGTCAAGATTTTCTAAATTCACAAGATTATTGAATGATTCGGGCAACACCCGAAGGCCATAACACGAGGACAAGTTTAGATATCGCAATTTACATAGGTTTCCAATAGTCTCGGGAAGCTCCTCAAGTTTGTGACAAGATGATAAGTTTAGCTGTTCCAAATTCATGAGGTTTCCCAAAGACTCAGGCAAGATGTGTAGGTTACTGCAATTTGATATGTTTAGAAGCTCAAGTTTACTTAGATTGCCAAGTGATTCTGGAAGTATTTGAAGGCCTCTGCAATCACAGAGATCAAGGCTTAGCAAGTTGCTGAGTTTGGTGATTGATTCAGGTAATAAATCAATCTCATTACAGCCTGACATATTCAAACTCTTGAGTTTGTAGAGGTTTCCCAAAAGTTCTGGTAGCAATTTAATGTGGCCACAATTTGATATGTCCAGATGTTGCAAGTCTATAAGCTTAACAATTGACTCAGTCAACCTCTGAAGACTGAGGCACCATGACACATCCAAAATTTGAACTTTTCTAAGGTTGCCTACAAAATCTGTCAAAATTTGAAGGTTATAACAATCAGACAGGTTTAGATGGAGTAATTCCTTAAGCCTGCTGATTGATATTGGCAGCTTTCTGAGTTCATGATTGCTTGAGAGACCCAAGAATTGAAGTTTGACAAGGTTTCCAATAGATTCAGGTAGCCTCTGAAGGTTTGTACAACCTGATAGGTCTAAATATTGCAATGATTCAAGATTACCTATCGACTCAGGTAACACATTAAGCTTAGAGCAACCATGTAGATCTAAATATTGGAGTTTATTCACGCTACCACGAGGGATAGAGAATGCTATAATTGGTAGATGTGAAGCATCAAGGTAACTTAGGTGTTTTAGCTCATTGATGGAAGGGGCTATCTTCTCGTTGCAACAGCCACTCAAATTAATGATACGCAAATATTTACTGTTTGAGAGTACCTTGTTAGGAACCTTGAGCAGAGTGCAATCTTTAAAATGGAGCGACCTTGCTCTTTTAGGTACAACTTTAGAAATAGCCAATGGGTTTCTAAAATTTATCATCAATATGTATCGACAATCCTTACTTACAGTTGAACAGTTTTCTTTCCTGGCATCTACAATATGAACCTCATCTCCAGCAACAGACCTGGCAAGGTCATGCACCAAGTCATGCATGCAGAGTACTCTTTTCTTATTATTTTGCAAAGGAGAATATTGAAGGAATGACATCCATAAAAGGTCATTTACATATTCTTCAGCAATTTTGTCCAATGTGGAACACCCATTTGTCGGTTGAATGAAACCCAAAGCAATCCACTGCCGGATCAACTGCTCTTTGTCTATTTCACATCCCTTGGGAAAAATGGCACAGTAAGCAAAACAGAGTTTCAATGGGGCTGGCATATGGTAATAGCTTAGCATAAGTGATTCCATGATTTTACTTTCAGTCGGATATCCATCATTGTCATTGAACTCCCATGTATCACTGTTTCTGATAGATAACCACTTGTCAAGCTCTCCTGGAAACAACAGTATGCTCCCGAGCGAATTAGCCGCTAAGGGAACTCCATTGCACTTTTTTGCAATCTCTTCTTTTGTTTCTTCTTGAATTGAATTAATTTCATCATTTCCATTACTAAGAACTCTTTCCTTTACTAAGTACCAACAGTCACCATTTGATAATAACTCCAGCCTGTGAAGGCAATCGGCACCCATGTGCATAGCAATTTTTTGGCTTCGGGTGGTTATGACAATCTTGCTTCCTTTGCTCCCACCCTTCAGCATCAATTTCAAATCATTCAACTTATCCACATCCTCACTCCATAGATCATCTAAAATTATCAAGCATCGTTTGTCATTGAGTATTCTTTCAAGAGAGTTCCTTACAGATTGAAGGTCATTAAAATCACAACGCTCCTGTTTAATCTGTGATGTTATAGCTTCGCCAATTCTTTTCAAATCAAAATCCATGGACACATAAACCCATGCTCTTAAATCAAAGTTCTTTTTCACTCTCCCATCATTGTACACTAATTGGGCCAGGGTTGTCTTTCCTAGACCACCAAGGCCAACTATGGTGATGAAGGAGATATCTTCTTCAAGATGCATATCCAATAGCATCCTCATTATTTTTTCTTTCTCTTTAGCCCTCCCTCTTATTCTCTTGTCGTCAACTTCTGAGAAAGTTTGCCTTTTCTTGATTTCATCCAATTGATTGGAAGATGTTTCCTCCTTAAAGTTGAATTTGCTTCTCAGTGATGCTATTTTGTCCAATTTTGCTCTCAATTTCTTCATTTTATGAGCTAGATACAGTTTTGATATGTGTGGAATCTGCCATCGATGCAAAAGAAAAACCAAATCTTAGATGCATTGCACAACGAAAGCCCAGATATCTGACTAGTGAAAGATTCTTCACGAGGTGCTTAAAGTAATTCCTAGTGACAAAAATGAGGAAGTATAGACGAATATGACATTTAGATTTGGAAAGTTTTTGGAGCATATGGTTATAACTAATCTCAAGTACTTTCAATTAATTTCTTGCACATCTAAACACTCGTCGAACAGACCAGGTTGGATCAAGATCCACCAGTTTGAACCTGATTCATCAACCATTCTGATAATTTGGGTTCAATCAAGGATTAATTGTACATAAATTCCAATGTGAGAAAACACTAATAGAAAATGAGAGGAAACTGACAAACAAAATATATGCTGGTAATCCAATATAAACGAGTAGTACAGAAAAGGTAGTATGTAATCTTATTTAGGTTTTGATTTACATAGGAAATTAGAACTAAAAGATATAGATCTCAATTTGATATAATGACGTCTAATCACTATGTGCAAATTTACAAGATAATTTTACGGAAAAGATTTGTACTAGTTT
Source organism: Carex littledalei (assembly GCA_011114355.1). Classification (NCBI taxonomy): domain Eukaryota; kingdom Viridiplantae; phylum Streptophyta; class Magnoliopsida; order Poales; family Cyperaceae; genus Carex; species Carex littledalei. The sequence continues at coordinate 4,823,092 of CM022085.1, read as the reverse complement.
ACATGATCTGAAAAAATAATTGATTAAATAAGATTGTAGGAAATGGATTCAATACTTTGTTTTGGCATGACAGATGGACAAGTCAATGTGCATTGAAATGTGTGTATCCTAATTTGTTTCAGATTACCTCTTCGCCAAATATTTTGGTTGCTGATCTTTTCAAAAATAATAGTATGCGTCTATCTACAAGAATGGAATCTACTAAAACAACAATTCTCTTCTTCTTTTAGTCTCCTATCAAAACAAGATCAAAACATTTGGAGATGGACGGTAGATGGTAGATTTACAGTTAAATCTTTATACAATTGGCTTGAATTTGGGGGTATTTCAAATAAGGAGTTTGATTCCATATGGAAATAAAAAAATCCCTTTAAAAATTAAGATTTTTCTTTGGCTTGTCAAAAGAAACATGGTTCTAACCTGGAGTCGAGCCAGACTTCCAAGATATGGAGATCAATCATATAAATTTGCATGTTGTAAATGGGGGTCAATTTTATTGTATTCATAGCATTTTACTCTAAAATATATAGAAAATCATAAATTATAAAAAAAAAAAAAAAAATGGGGGTCAATTGACCCCCATTCCATGCTAGTGGCTCCGCTAGTGGTTCGAACTAAAGCCAATTTAGTTAAAAGAGGATGGCAACATTTCTTGTGTTTTTTGTGGTAACTCTCAAACAATAGAACATTTGTTTCTCTTGTTCTTATGTACAGTCTATATGGTCTTGGATAGCTAATTATAATAATTTTGCTATTAAATGCACTACTAGAGAAAAATTATGGATTATTGATGCATCTATTCCACTTAAAGACATGTAGGTGATTAGAGCAGCAGTTTTATGGTCCATTTGGCTCAAAAGAAATAATAATATATTTTTTTTTTAAAACCTTGGCAGCGGCTGCCAAATAGAAATACAATTTGTTTTAGGGGGGAAACTGCAAAATCTTTGAGAATTATAGGGCATAGAATTATTTCCTTAACTGCATTTTGGTGTAAAAGTAGAAAAAATGATTCATACTTTAAATTATCTGCAGTTTTACCTACTGATGCTCTAGAGCTTCCTTTGCAGGTCAATACCAGCTTAGTGGTACCAAGAGATCAAGATCTGGTATTGGACCATGAGTTTGGACAAGACCAAATTGATTGATGATACTTGGGTTCTCTCCTTTTGCTTATGTGATGTTTTAGGCAATTGCGTACCAACTTGGTACCATACTTTGCTTGTAGAAACAGTATGTTTGGTTTCTGGTAATGAAATCAGTGGACGTTGCTCCACTTTTATCAAAAAAAAAGAAAAATTGAAAACACAATTGTTTGACCGTTGACTTGCAGTAGAAGCAACGACCTAGGTAGAGATTGCAGGTAGGAGATAGACTTGAGAGTAGGTCCGATGGGCATCGGACCTACTCTGGTTCGATGGGTTTAATAACTGTCGATTTGCTTTAAGAATTCGTGTAGAACACTTTAAACTTCGTGCGTGTATGTTTCAATTTTCGTGCGCACAAATCTTAAATTAAATCGGACGGTCATCATGCTCGTTGAACCTAAAACTAAAAGTAGGTCCGATGGGCATCGGACCTACTCTATTCTCTAGGAGATAATGTACAATTTCCAATTATCTGATTGGATGTACTGCATGTATATTGATAAGACATTTTTTTTGTAGCTTATTAATTAATATTTCCTAACTTTACTAATAATAGTAACAAATTGAATATGTGAGCCGCTACAGCAACGATTCAATCATCAGAGATGTAAAGGAAAGAAAAAAGAAAAAAAATCCAAAGCTGACCTTACTGGGGACGTCTACTGCAAAGCGGCTGAACAAATCCTCAAGGTCGTACGAGACAGCCTTTAAGCTCTTGAGCCAGTCACGAACGGTCTTATCCCTAGCAGATTGATTCTCAGCATCCCGGAGCACAACCTGAAGCATTGAAAGAGTGGCCTTAGTGTAGTCCAACTCGTCCTTGAAATTCCACAGCAGGCTCATCTCCTTGACAAGAGGTGAACCCAGCTTGCGGGTCAGCTCCTTCACCACGGCCAAGGCAATCAACTCCCCCACACCACCGCCGGCCATGGTGATGGGGCCGGGCAAATTATAAAAACCCGATCAACCAGTTTTGAAATTCAAGGGTAGTTGTTTTTCCAGCGTTTTTCACTCGGATACTACCTTAGCTGGATGCATTGAAGAATATGCCACTAAAATGTATAAATGAGTCACATGGGGAGGAATTCAGATCCTCCCGGATACGGATCCGTATCCTCCCAGGTACCTGACTCAAGCAAATTGAAACGGACGGTCCAGATTAATTCTATCTGATCCAAACTCAATCCGGTGTCTATGGAGACTGTAGGGGGTCTATTCTGAGATTCGTGTCATGTTAAAAGAACCATCCAATAATAATTTGCTTTGGATCAGGTAACCTGTGGTGATGTGAATTCCCCGGGTACTGTAATAGGGAAATCTTTTACAATTACTTGATCTGGACCGTTTAACTTGGCACGAATCTCAAAGCTCAATAATACTGCCCCCTCCGTCAGTCCAAATCAGAGTTAATCTCAAACCGTAAAGTGAAGAGAATCTTTTACAGTAATAGAGAGGACACTTGGCATGGGAGCGGGTGTCACGGAGGGAAATGTCAACGAAATTGGAGAAGGATGTGTATTTGGTATAGAGTGAGGCTACGGTGCCATGCATAGCACGGATTGGGTCCGTGCTATGGCTCAAAATTTGATTTTTCAAAATTCTAACGGTTGATCCGAACCGTTCAACATGATTATAAAATTAATATGTACTTGCAAACCAAATTTTACATTTTTTTCGAATTTTTTTACTATTTTTTTAGATAGGTTGTTTTTGGATGGTCCACAATGTTCAGATCAAGTGATTTTCGAAAAAATAGTAAAAAAATTCGAAAAAATATAAAATTTGGTTTGCAAGTACATATTCATTTTATAATCATGTTGAACGGTTCGGATTGACCATTAGGATTTTAAAAAGTCAAATTTTGAGCCGTAGCACGGACCCAATCCGTGCTATGCATAGCACCGTAGCCTCACTCTTTGGTATATATTATTTCTTTGACTCGTTGACAGCCTAGATAAGCTCATCTCATCTGCAATGGGTAAGTGATACATTACTTCATTGGTATGGTAGTGTGTTGAAACCGTGTCGTGCTGAGTTTCGGCGTGTTCGGAACATGTGTCGTGTCATGTTAATATGTCGAAATTTTGAGACGTGTTGTGTCGTACAGTACTAGAGAAAAACACAACACGTCTATTAGCACGGCACGTCTTGATAAGATGTGTTTTGATGTGGCCTGCTGGTAGGTAGGCGGTGCCTTTTTATTTTGTTTTGAATTTTTTTTGTTAATTTGTTGGTTTAAAAATATATAAAGATGTCTTAAAAATATAGAACAATATCCAAAAAATTATAAATAAATTAAAGTTAATATTTTGATAAGTTATATATTGTTTTCCTCATTTATTTTTTCGTCTGAGATTATCTTTCCCGTATTATTTTGGGTCTGACTAAATATTTTAAAAATAAAAAATACATTTTTGGGTGTATGTAACATTACTGAATACTTTTGGTGCAAACTGGGCACACAAACCAGAGCCAAATATGTTGACCGTGCTTGGAATTCAATAAAACAAAAAAGGCGTGCCGTTTGTGAGCCAATCAGAGGCTGCCACACCTTTATTGGTTTATTTGAATGACAGGAAAAAATCTGCTCCTTTTCAGTGAAAACCCAGTACTCTTCTTGTGCGTGTCTAGAACGTGTCTAGACGTTCCATGCCTTGTGCGTGTCTAAATGTGTGGTGTTTAAACTCGATTTAAAAAAATTTAGGATATAATGCGTCTAAAAATACTGTACGGATACATCTTGACAAGACACGTCTAACAGACCATGCCGTATTCTTAACCGTACATATCGGCACGTATGTTCGACATGTCATGTTTGTGCAATAAAATAGATGCGGATGGTGCCTTTGGGCTGATGCTGTTCTAATTAACGTCACACTGCGGGATCCAAATCTGCTGAAATTCGATATCGTGAACAGTAACTCTGAAATTTCTGAAATTCAGAATCTAGCTGTCAAATTGTTTCGAGATAGATGCACAGAAAAATTAGTTATTTCGAGATGCGTGCACAAAAAAAATTAGACGGCTGGATTCGAGATTTCAGATCATGGATCTCGAATTTCAGCAGATTTAAATTCCACACTGAGAGGGACGAACGAAGGAAATAGTGAGCGACTCTCTGTATAGATGATGGAGGTCCTAATAATAATTTATTACCTTTACATCTGATACGAGAGCATAGCTAACAAATCCTTGTAACGGAAGTCCACTTGAAGAAGTACTTGACGAAATTGGAAACCTGGAAGGGGAGATACGAAAAAATTCCACCTGAATGTCAGAAGGAACAAGTGGCCATTTTTCATTTTAGCCTGGATGACAGGGATTGGTAGATTTGGATTGCCGTGATTTTTATTTTTACCCAAAAAAAAATATATTTTAATATAAATAACCAGGTTTTTAAAAGATTTTTATTTCTACCCAAACCGCTAGGAATATTTGCGGTTTGAATTAAAAATTCAAACCGCTAGAAATATCAGCGGCTTGAATTATTAATTCAAACCGCAAATATTCTTAGCGGCTTGAATTAATAATTCAAGCCGCTGATATTCCTAGCGGCTTGAATTCTTAATTCAAACCTAAAAATCCCGTGAACAAGGCTCTTCTTCTCTGTGTCGCCTCTCCGCCAGAACCATTTTCATTTATTATTTTATTAAATGGTAATTTTTCACCGATAACCCTAAAGTTATTTTTATTACAAAGAATTATATTATAAAAACTTATCAATAATATAAAATTTCATTTATTATTTTATTAAATGGTAATTTTCACCGAAATTTTATATTATTGATAAGTTTTTATAATATAATTCTTTGTAATAAAAATAACTTTAGGGTTATCGGTGAATAAATTTCTAGGGTTATCGGTGAAAAATTACCATTTAATAAAATAATAAATGAAATTTTATATTATTGATAAGTTTTTATAATATAATTCTTTGTAATAAAAATAACTTTAGGGTTATCGGTGAATAAATTTCTAGGGTTATCGGTGAAAATTACCATTTAATAAAATAATAAATGAAATTTTATATTATTGATAAGTTTTTATAATATAATTCTTTGTAATAAAAATAACTTTAGGGTTATCGGTGAATAAATTTCTAGGGTTATCGGTGAAAAATTACCATTTAATAAAATAATAAATGAAATTTTATATTATTGATAAGTTTTTATAATATAATTCTTTGTAATAAAAATAACTTTAGGGTTATCGGTGAAAAATTACCATTTAATAAAATAATAAATGAAATTTTATATTATTGATAAGTTTTTATAATATAATTCTTTGTAATAAAAATAACTTTAGGGTTATCGGTGAATAAATTTCTAGGGTTATCGGTGAAAATTACCATTTAATAAAATAATAAATGAAATTTTATATTATTGATAAGTTTTTATAATATAATTCTTTGTAATAAAAATAACTTTAAGGTTATCGGTGAATAAATTTCTAGGGTTATCGGTGAAAAATTACCATTTAATAAAATAATAAATGAAATTTTATATTATTGATAAGTTTTTATAATATAATTCTTTGTAATAAAAATAACTTTAGGGTTATCGGTGAAAAATTACCATTTAATAAAATAATAAATGAAAATGGTTCTGGCGGAGAGGCGACACAGAGAAGAAGAGCCTTGTTCACGGGATTTTTAGGTTTGAATTAAGAATTCAAGCCGCTAGGAATATTTGCGGTTTGAATTAATAATTCAAGCCGCTGATATTCCTAGCGGTTTGAATTTTTAATTCAAACCGCAAATATTCCTAGCGGTTTGGGTAGAAATAAAAATCTTTTAAAAACCTGGTTATTTATATTAAAATATATTTTTTTTTGGGTAAAAATAAAAATCACGGTTTGGATTGATAGTGGCCATTTTTCATTTTAGCCTAGACAAATCAAAGTAATAATTTGGTTTTTAAAATAGAACCGAACTGAACCGATTTAGCATTGCAACCGAATCAAAATTTTATTTTAGTTTGTTCTGTTCAAACCAAAATATATTATTTTTTTATTTAAAGCAATTGATTTATAATAAATTGAAATATATTAAGAAATAAACCGGGATATTAAAAAATAAACTGGAATATTAAAAAATAAACCGAAGTATTTAAAACAATTGATTAATAAACTGGGGCGTTTCGGACCAAATTCATAATATATAAAAGTTCGGTCGGTTCGGTTATTTCGGTTTTGAAAATTTTCAAACCGAACCGAACCGAAATTATAATTTGGTTTTAAAAAGCAAACCGAACCGAACCATTAAACCGAAAAAACCGAACTATTTAGTCCAAACTAATTCGATTCGGTTCAAAACCGACTAAACCGGACACAATGAACACCCCTAATTGGGAGGAATTGGTGGATGCAGTTAAAAATAGATGGGTGGGGAAAGATTGGGGCAAAATAGGTATTCAACTTTAAAATAAAATCAAATGTCAAAATCAAAGTTAAAATTTCAGATTTAATTAACCGGAGAAAAGAGAAAGGATTTTAATTTAAAATGGAGAAATAAGAAATTTGAATGTTTTGATGGGAAAATTGATTATTTTTAATGTTTTGATGGGTACACTATAAAATTTTCCAAATTTAAATTACATTAGGAATCCAGACCCCTCTATATATGCATCTCTCTCCAGAATATTGATGTGTTGGAATATAATATTTATTACATTTGTAGGTTAAATTTGGTAGATTCTTTCTATATGGAACGGGTTGTAAGGCACAAAATTCATGGCTGAGTTTCAGGAAAAATATACACGTGTCAAAGAAAAACAATGAAAATAATGTGCCAATACAAACAAATTGCATTGCACGCATACACTATCTAATGTCGTCGGTTCATGCAAAAATAAACAATCAAATATAATGCCAACAAGAGTAACTCATTTATTAGTCGTGCATATAATTTGTTTCAATCACACAAATTTGATGATATGCATATACATAATGAGGAGGGATCCACTTACACCCTTTTTGGTGACACCGGATTACACTCTATATTTTCAAAGTTTTTAATATTCAAACAGTCGATCCAAACCGTTCCACATGATGGATATATTGAAATGTGCTTGCAGATCAAATTTTACATTTTTTTGAAATTTTTTATTATTTATTAAGTATTTTACAAAAACGCTGTTTTCAGACCATTTAATTTTTGTACCAATCTTAATAAATAGTAAAAAAATTCTAAAAAATGTAATATTTGATTTTCAAGCACATTTCAATATATCCATCAAGTTAAACGGTTTGGATCGACTGTCTGGACTTTGAAAATGTAGTGTGTAATCCGGTATCATCAAAAAAGGATGTAAGTGGATCTCTCCTCATATATAATATATGTTAGCTTGAACGATAGATATAGGTTTCACAAAATTTGAGTTGGATATAGATATGTTAATAAAAAAAAAATGAAAAGTAGAGAAAAACTAAGTCCTACCATATAATGATATTTTGTACAATTTTATTAAATTATAATAAAATAAGATATTTGAGGAAAATCAATAAAAATATAAAAAAAGAATTGGGTGTGCATGCCAAAAAAGCTTAGGGTTTTAAGTCTTATCCTAATTTAATTAATCAATTTCGACTGTAAAAAATTTAAAAGGGAACTTATGAAATATATTTAAATAATATATCAATTTTGGATTTATAGTTTCCCATTTTGGTATGAATCTCTGTTTTCACAATTCACATTCGACTTTTTTTGAAAAAGTTATTAAATTAAGGAAGCAACTCATGCAATCAAGATTAAGTATTCTGGAATTTTTGCAGATTTTTTTTTTAAATCAATCTTTCAATTGAATTATTAATTTTAGAATCATTTTGATGTTATTTTTCCTTGTTGTAATAAAACAAATAAAAATAATAATGTTTATGTCTCATTACTATTTTACAATATGATTATTGGTTTTAATTTTCCGTATATTAACCTTAATATTCAACTTATGTACTTAAATATTTTGTTTCGGTCGTACCTTCATCTTGTTCAAGATCAGTTCGCATTAACAAATTTTTTTAGTTTCAATTACAGACCGTCTGATTAGAAATCAGATCAATCCGGCCTAAACATGTCATACATGAATGTACCGGATTCAAATTAAAAAGTATGGTACCTCATGTGATATGAATTCTGTTGATGATTTCGTGAGGTAATTGAAGTAGGTTATTTAAAATTTTTAACTAGTCAAAGGAAATATTAATCAGTCCAATAATTATAGCATGGAACGATATTAAATTATTAACTCCCAATTCCCCCACAAACAATTATGAGCCACTGATTCTCTTCAAAATCTATGTAATTAAGTTCTGATCCAACGGCACATAGAACTAACCAATTCGGATCCTAAATTAAATCAAATTTTGAACTTGAATCCGGACCATCTGCTCAAAAATCTGTACAACTATTATATAACTATGAAAAATATTAAATTTTTTTATTTACTCTGGACATGGCACCAATGTAATTTGCATTATAAAATTATAACAAAAATCATATGATATTGTTTCGCCTGAAAATTTATCCAGTTGTCAATTTGCCTTTATTTGTATAATAATAAATTCTCAAAATGAACAGGGACCTACACTTTTCTTATTATTTTATTAAATACTTTTAGTTAGTGCGCATGACGGGAATTCCCAAATTTGTATGGGATGTAGGGCTAGACTGTCCTGAATGTTGAATATTCAAAGGCTGATGTACTTTTTAATTTTTTTTTTTTTTTTGGCATTTAATACTTTTTAGTTACCAGTCGGTGGGAAAGGGACGATTGGAGTAAAGAAAAATGTTTTCATATTTTTACTTTGAGGAATGACAAGAGGAGCATAGTCACAAATTAATATAATGGGTTCGGTTCGTTGAGGTCAAAAATTCGTGATTCGGGTATAATTTGGATATAATTCGGAAATAATTCGGTACAACAAGAAAGTAAAAAAAAAAACCCAAAAAAATCAACCTCAAAGTTTCTTCATATATCAATACTGCTACAGAGTGGTCCCAACGCACATGGGAATTTGAAAAGAGGCAATAATTAGTGGCAAACTTTGTAATATTTGATAAAGCAAAGGGTAATTGATCAAATGGGAAAAAGCATAGAGCTCTGGAATACCTGAAGACGCAGCGAGATTTTGACGAACTTTTCGGAATAAATCGTGATTAATTCGTAAAATTCGTTAAATTCGCGAATAATACGCGAATTTACCGATTAATTCGCGAATTACCATATAAAACGCTGATTGATACGTGGAAGACTCAAAACCGTTTAATTCTCGAATAATTCGCTAATTAAACGCGAATCTGGTTACTATGAAGAGGAGTACTTAAACTATACCTACCATGTCTTTAGTGTTATATAATTTATTAATTAATTAATTGCTCACAAGTGAAACAGAGTGACTTGCCCATCTTCTCTTCTCTATTTGGAGATGCTATCAAGGCCCATCTTAAATTTATGTTTGGGCATTATTCTTTGTTACTTCTCTTTGGGCCACAATAACACACTTTGTTTTTCAATGGCAGATGTTAAATTCAGATATTTGTCGTCACTTTGATTCATAATCAAATTTGAGGCTATTGTTACTACCTCAATAATAATAATAAAACATTATTATAATCAAATGCACAAGAGGAACAAAAATTAAACATTTTTATACAGTGTAATTACAATTTTGATAAAACCTTACAATAATCAAAAGTGCCTATGAATTACAAACAATGACAAGATGAAATTTTGGGGAAAAAAATGCCCCATAGAATAGAGAGAGAGAGAAGATGAATTACAAACAATGACAAGATGAATAAAAAAATTTGGGGGAAAAAATGCCCCATAGAATACAGAGAGAGAAGATGAATTACAAACAATGACAAAATGAATAAAAAATTTCTTATTTCCCATTATAAATTGAACTTTTGCTCATGTCTCCTTATGTTGATTAAATATGAATTTTTGACTTTAATTAATAATTTTATTTTATTTATTTTAAAGATAAAATATCTATTTGACCCCTATCCTCAATACTGACACGGGATGAAGAAAATAAATGCAAAGAATTGCTCTAATCCCTAAAGCATTTGTTCAGTCTCTTCCATGAAAAGTTGTCTTAAGAGGAGGCGTTCGAATTTAATACTGAAAGTTCCCTTTTGTAAAAACATTCAGGGCGTGTTCGGATGTCACGGTATTACAGAATGTAAATGAGAATGAGAATGAGAATTTCCTTTAAAAAAAAGTAGAAACCCACGGGTACGGAATGCACGGAATTAGTTATGGGAATATGAGAAAATGAGTGTTCGTTTGTATCATGGGATTAATTGTGGGAAATCTTTATTTCTTTTAAAATATGTATATTTATTTAATTGTTTTAGTTTTAGTTATAAATAATTTTTTAATTAATTATTGTTTTTGAATAGTATAGCGTTCTGTTCTGTATTGATTTTAACCAATTAAGTTAAAGTTAGCTTAATATAAAAAAGTAATTAAATATAAAATTACAATGAAAAAAAATGTCGTGCCACCATCTATTTATTTAGACCAATAATATATTGTAAATTTAATATTTTAATGGGTTGTAAATTGTAACATTTGGTAAAAAAAAAAAATTAATTATATTAATGAAGTTAAATAAAATTGATTAAATAATAATATTAAAAAGATGAACCATTTCTAATAAAAAATATTACTAGAATGGTACAAATAAAATAAGAAAATATTTATAAATAAATTAAAAATAAGAAAACAACAATTAAAAACATTTACAAACAAGCATTTAAAATATATAATTACAAAAATTAGAAAACAAACAAACATTTAAAATATGTAATTAAAAACATTTAAAAAAATAAACTTTTACAAACACTTACAAAAAAAACATTTAAATTATGTAATTACAATTTAAAATGAATAAATGTATAGATTGAAGGGTTCAGTCCGGATCGTTGGTTTTCTTAGTCCCACAACTTAAAATGAATAAAGATTGATCACTTTATATATAACCCATTGTAAAGTAAGCTGTTATTGGAGAGAAAAAGAATGATTGGAGAGAGTGCATAGTGGAGATAAATAAAAGTTTTTTGAACAAAAAGTAAGAAAAGACAAGAATGAGAGAAAATGGGAATAAAAAAATGAGGTCTGAGACCGGATTTTTGAACCTCAAAAATTGTACTGAAATGGAAACACATCGGGTACACCTACGGGAAATTTTGAGAAAAATTTTGGTCTGCCGAACGCTTCAAAGGAATACAATCCTATTTGATCAAAACCCATCAAATTCCCAGTAAAATTTTGACAGCCGAACAGGGCCTCAGATTCAATGCACGGCGTTCTTCTAATCTAGAGCTTTTGTAATCATTTTATTAAATTTGCTTTACCTGATAATATTTTGGCAGAGCAAAATGCAAATAACATGATTATAAAATGAAAGCTCTTTCGTCTGGGTAGAAGCGACAAGTGATTTGCGTACCTCTATTGTCTAATTGTTAACTATTTTCTGGTTTTATAAATCAATGTTCTAATCAACGTCACACTGGGAGGGACGAACGAAGAATAATGAGCGGCTCTCTGTATAGATGATGGAGGTCCTACTAAGAATTTATTACCTTTACATTTAATACGAGAGAGCATAGCTAACAAATCCTTGTAACGGAAGTCCACTTGGAGAAGTACTTGACGAAATTGGAAACCTCGAAGGGGAGATACGAAAAAATTCCACCTGAATGTCAGAAGGAACGAATGGCCATTTTTCATTTTAGCCTGGATGTTAGGGATTGGTACCGTTCCTATAATATGAGCAAGTAAAGATTGAATGTCAAATTATCTAAGTATTTAATATTTATGAAGAACTGTTTTTTAGTTTTGCACTTGTGATTTTTTATACGGAAAATATTGTCTTTGCCACTAGATCAAAAAGTTAGTTCTCCCATTGTGGATGCTATTAAAAAGAGAAATATTCATGCATATCCTCAAAAACTTTGAAATTACGTATTTCCCCCTCTAAGTTTGAAATTACATATTCTCCCCTTTAAACTTCAAATACTTACAAATTTACTCATTTGATTGTCTTTTATATTAAAACTCATTCTAAATTTATAAATACCCATTTTACCCTTTATTAAAAACATATAAAGCCTATTAGACTCAAATTTGAATCTGAATGGTTCATTTACCGTCCGAACTGCTTTTAGATTTGTGCGCACAAGAGTGGCACAAATCTTGAGGTGAACACACGCATATTGAAGCGACATGCACAGATCTTAATGTGATACACGCGGATCGGGATTGCTTTAAGATCTGTGCATTATAGATCAGCACGAATATTGAAGCAATGCGCACAGATCTTAATGCGATGCGCGCGGATTGGACGGTAGAGGAACCTTTCAGATTCAAATTTGAGTCTGATGGGCTTTTACATGCTTTTAATAAAAGGTAAAATGGGTATTTTAAAATTTTAGAATGAGTTTTAATATAAAAGACAATAAAATGGATAAATTTGTGAGTTTTTGAAGTTTAGAGGGGGAATACGTAATTTTGAATTTTTTGAGGGGTATACGTGAAATTCGCCCTATTAAAAATAGAGGGGGGCAAAATAAGTAGTCAACTTTAAAATAAAATCAAATGTCAAAATCAAAGTAAAAATTTTAGATTTAATCAAGAAGAAATAAAAAAGAATTTCAATTTAGAATGGAGTTTTGATGGGTACACTATAAATTTTCCCAAATCTATCTTATAACTTAATTTTGGATCGATGAGTGAACAGTTTCGTCTACAGTAAGACTGACAACTGGGTCCCACTTTCCAGTGCCAATATTTTCTTTTTCCTTCAAACTTCTCTGGAAAATTCTGCGCTCCTCTGAAGAAAACGCGATTCCTCATTACCACCACTCCTCCCTCTGCCTCCTCTCGCTCCTCCGCCTCCATGGCGACCTCCGCGCACGAGAAGAAGAAAGCGCTTCCATCCGAAATCCCCAAGGTGCTCAAGGCTCTCTCCGCGGCGCAACGCACATAACAAGGTACCGATCTATCTACCATTCTTCTCTTAAACTTCCTCTAACTGCACTTCAATTGATTCCTTCCGTTATCTCTCATGGCCTTCGTAGTTCCCTGCGAATTTTGTTGTTTCTCTTTGCCTTTTACTGAGTCAATTTTGGTTTTAGCTTATTAGTGTGTCATCTCCGGAGAAATCGCGATTATCGATCGTGTGGGCTGTTTTCTGTGTGTTCGGAGGTATTTTTCTTCGTTTTTTCCTCTACTTTTTCACTCGATTTAGGGTTTAGTTTATATTGAACAAAATCAATTCAATTTCTTGCTTCAGTGAACTGATTTTAGAGGTAACTCAAAATTTTTGTTTCTTTTTGCATGTTTTCTTAGCCGATTTAGGGATTACTTTATTCAACGTCGTCTCAGGAGAAATCGCGATTATCAGTCATCTTTGGAGCTTCTGTCAGCGTGCACTCAGGTACTTTCTCTTATCTTTCTTTTGCCACTTGATTTAGGGTTTAGTTAATGCCGAGTAAAATTGTATCACTCTTTAGTCAGGCAAAGATTTGCCATTGATACTAATGATTTTCTGTGTACTGGTATCAGTTATTTTCAGCGAGAAAGTAAAAGATTAGGGTTAAATAAAATAGAATGTCACAAAATAATTAACCTGATATTGTCTCACTCACTTATACAGCTATGTCCAAAGTCACAGGTAGTGGAAGGAGAAATTTTAGACACCATTTCTTCTAAAAGCACCGCAACAACATCAAGGTACTTCGCCTAAAATTCTATTTATAATTGAATTAGTGCTTATTTATGTTTATATTACACTTTTATACAAACTATTTAGTTGCTTAGGCCACCATAAAATTTTGATGCTATATTTAAAAACTACTTACAGTAAAATAGATAGTTTTATTATATTTATATCAATTAATCAAATTTATGTATGTGTCAGTGGGGCTGTTGGAGGATCAAGCATGAGCTTAGAAACCCTTCGATAATGTTTTTTGTTTCCCATTATTGATCAAGTCAGAAGTGGGGTTTGTGGAGTCCCACTATTTTTTGCATCATATGTTCTATTCCTGCATTGTGTAATTAACAGAAAATGAAGAGGTGGTTTTTAAAAAAAAATTAGATAGAAGATCAAAATTAGCTCCAATCTTCATAAAGTGCCAATTCAAACTTCAAGTATAATTTCTTACAAAACTTATATCTTATTTTCTATTGCAGAAGAGCTTTCTTTACAAAATGCCCGATTAAATGACCTCATCATGCAGTGGAGAGGAGAGATGCATTAAATGCATACTTACATTGAAAGGTAATAATTAACTCATAGTCTATGAATGTAAGGTTATCAGTATCTTCCATAGACCATTACAAAACCAAAATTGAAAATTTGACCGCTAGATTTGAACAATTAATTCTTGATATAGCATTAATACTGCATTCATTTATATAGTAATTCCTCAATAAAACTTTACACTCAATTGGATGAAAGCTACCTTTATTTCACCTCGATCTGCAATCAGGCTATGAAAAGACAAAAAAGAGCAAGACAAATAAGAAATGGTCAAACATGTCTATACTTAGTTACCACGTACCAGACTGCCTACTGGTGTCCGAAAGTGGCAATTTAGTTAATATAGTACTTAAGATCGTCATTTCTTTATTGATTTTCATTATATTTAATTAATTTAATTCCTTTTTAAATCTGCAACCAGAAATATTCACACGTGTGCCCATGAAAAGTTCATGCTCCCTTTGATCTATTTTTTGGCAAAGATTCTGCAGGGAGTACAATTTGGGAGGGGTACAAGGACAAGAAAATGTGAAACTACCCCTATTCCTCCTGACTGTGAGTTTTTTTTTTTAAAACTAAAGACAAAGGATTGGTTACAAGTCTATATTAGATCATTTGATGTACAATTTATATGAATCAAGAGCCCCATCTTGAATGGGTTGAAACCTAGCTAGCTATGCAAATTGGACTAAGTATACAAACTTTCTTCTATATCTTATATTTTAGACTGAGACCTATGCTTCAGTATCTTACATAGACGATCTCTTTGGCACTTTTGCGAAGGTGAAATGATTTCCTTTTTTTTCCTAGGAAAAATTAAATTTTTTTTAAATGTCATATATTATTCAACACAAAGTAATGTTTTTCTATTTGTTTTAACGTGCAGCAAAATAGAGTTTAGTGATCCAATCAGGTATGGTTCTTGATTGTTAATTGAAAGTCTATCTAAAAAAAAAAATGAGTGTCATTGACCTATTGGAAAAGTCATGCCATGTTTCTGGGATCATACCAGTATGTTTCTGGTATAGTATAGTACGGTACCAGAATACATATCTAGGTCTTCAAAAACAGCATATTGGCTTGGAGCTGGCCAGTACTGCATGACCTGTTTTGTCTTTCAAAAATCAAGGTAAAAATATTTCTTTCATGAATAAGGGAAGTGCTGAGGTGTAATGCGGCACTTTATCCCTAAAAATAATAATTGAGTTTCAAATTTCTCTAACTCATGGTTGCTTCTAATTGCAGGATCTAACAACTTGAGCATGCTATCAGGATTAATATTAATTGAATTGACAAGAGCACTAATAAATCTCCTCCTCTAACAATTATGTGGAAAGCAGCAGCTTAACAGCTCTTTAAGATATGGAAAAGAGGTACCATTTTTAGTTGGTTTAATGTGTTGTTTTGTATTTACTCCTATTTTTTTTAAAGGCTCCCCTTTCAAAATTGATGTATAGGTTAAGATTTTATGCAAGAAAGCTAATAAAGTTGTGGGTTTAATGTGTTCTTCCCACAACAAAAAGTAGGCACTTATCGCGAGGGAACTCCGTCGCGAAAAGAAAAAGCACAGTAGACGGTACTCTGTCGCGAAAAGTGCCTCGCGATAAGTGCCTACTTTTCGCGACGGCCGTATTTGCTCCTATTTTTTTTTAAAAGGTTACCCTTTTTAAATTGATGGAGAGGTTAAGATTTTATGCAAGAAAGCTAATAAAGTTGTGAACCCAAATATCCTACAAAGATTTTAGCATTTCATACGCTTCTTTTGATGATGTAAGTGTTAACAGCATATTTTGTTGCATCCTTTTTGTAGAGTGAGCTCTAGACCTGCTGCAATCAAGTGCGGTATATATTTGAACAATGATTATATAATGTCTTGATTTAGTCCATAAGTGGTCGCTTATTATTATAATTAAAATCTACTTCATTAAAGTAAATAAAAGGGTTTTTATATTTACAATCGAACATCTTATACATTCCTACTACTGAATTATTCTTACGTTGAACCTCAGGTAGAAGAGCATAACTTTTGAGGGAGCATATTAATTGGGATGAAAAGATTTGTTGTCATTATGATTTATTAGGTCTTTCAGGAGTTAGTCATATATTGACCAGTCCTTTTTCTAACTTTTTTAATGGTTGGATGAATTTCAAATGTAGGTTTAAATGATGAGGCATCAAAAATTAAAAGGTTTTACAAGTCAAGGTGGCAGTGAGACGGTACTTTCAAGTCTTAGTTCACCTAAAATACAAAAAAGAATGAGAATGAATATTTACATTTTCTGTACCAGTTAAAAAAGAATTTACCTCTTCAGTTCAATCGTCATTTCTTCCAAAAGATTTGCACTACCGATTCTGATCGCTAATGCTATTCCAGTATCATATATTATATAAAGTAAGTTAATGAAATCATTAGAGATAATTTAGTAACAATAAATTATCTCATTTATTTCTCTTGAAACATGCATAAAAAAAATTCAATGCCTTCTCATCCTCACCTTTGTAGCACAGCCCATCTCCAAAAGTGTTGCAAACCACAAAATTAACCTTCTGCCATTTGCAAATCAGAAGATCCCCAAAAACCGGTGCCTTCTCAATTTCAACTTTCTCACGCAAACATTACCATGAACAACTGATTTATAGCCTCCCAACTGAAACCTCACTAAAACCCATATGAAAAATCACTTTTTTCTACACTCAAATTAATAATAGAAATGAAAGAACTTTTTTATCTTATTTGTACCTTTATATGTTGTTACTGCAAAAACATCCCTTGAAAACAGTCATATTAATTTTTTTAAATTATAGCATTAAATTTCTTTCACCTAGAGAAAAATAAGTCTCCTATCATGATAGCAAACCAGCAATACACAAACTAACACACTTAGTTTCGCAAAGGAAAAGAAAGAGGAATAACTGCATCTGCCCAAAATAAACTGTCCCATCTACCAATTGTAAATATTATTTTGTATATTGTCTCCATGCGAAAAACACTGGCAATCATTTCATTGAAAAACTTTATTTGCAAGTATTAACCCATGTAACTCAAGATTCTACTACATCTGTTTTTTTTGTAAGACTTTATGTGGAGTTTTTATTATACCTTTCCGCTATATGCTATTATTTCTCTATGCAGCTTTCTTATCTAAAATCTCTATATGGCTTCTCCACCTACTGCAACGGCTGTTGCCGAAGCAACGCGAGGCTCACCTCTCTAGTTTAAATTACATTAGGAATCCAGACCCCTCTATATATATATGCATCTCTCTCCAGAATATTGATGTGTTGGAATATAATATTTATTACATTTGTAGGTTAAATTCGATAGATTCTTTCTATATGGAACGGGTTGTAAAGCTTGCAAAATTCGGCCCGCCCAAAAAAGTGTTAAGGCACAAAATTCATGAGCTGAGTTTCAGGAAAAAATATACAAGTGTCAAAGAAAAACAATGAAAATAATGTGCCAATACAAACAAATTGCATTCCATGCATACACTATCTAATGTAGCCGGTTCATGCAAAAATAAACAGTCAAATATAATGCCAACAAGAGTAACTCATTTATTAGTTGTGCATATAATTTGTTTCAATCACACAAATTTGATGATATGCATATATATAATATATGTTAGCTTGAACGATAGATATATATAGGTTTCACAAAAATTGAGTTGAATATAGATATGTTAATAAAAAAAATGAGAAGTAGAGAAAAACTAAGTCTGTACCATATAATGATATTTTGTACAATTTTATTAAACTATAATAAAATAAGATATTTGAGGAAAATCAATAAAAATATACAAAAAGTATTGGTTGTGAATGCCAAAAAAGCTTAGGGTTTTGAGTCTTATCCTAATTTAATTAGTCAATTTCAACTGTAAAAAATAAAAATAAAACTTATGAAATATATTTAAAAAATATAAAGGAGAACATCAGCCATCCAATTGTAAGGACAACTTTATCGGACCTTCAGAATTCAGTTGAAGGTGATTCTCATTCAATGCCTAGCTCCATTAGAAGCAATAGTATTTATTATGACAAAACTGCCCGACATTTTTATTAATATCCAAAGTTTAATACAAATTATTAATTATACCCGGAGTTCAAAATTTTCGCTAAAAATACCCAAGCCGGCCATTTTCTGGTCGGCTATGTTCCTTTCCTAAGCCGGCCAGAAAATGGCCGGCCATGTACCTTTTTTTTTTTTTTTTTTTTTTTAGAGAGACTATGAAGATCAAAATATTGAAATCTAACTCTGAAATACGATAAATTTTTGTTTAAATTATTTGTTATATTACTTCTTTGATGTATAATTAGCATATTTATACTAAAATACGATAGATTAATTGAAATTATGTTGAATAACACTAAATTATGTTAAATTACGTTAAATTACACTAAATTACGTTAAAATACGGTAAATTACGCTAAAATACGATATGAATAGGGACGATATCTTCACTGAAAAGGAGAAAAACAACGATGAAAATTCAAATGGTCATAAAACGGCGCTCGAGTGTCCGATTTCAGCAAATGAGCACTTTTCGGAAAGCTTGCGAAAATGCGCATGCGTCTGAACCCTCTACGACGGATTTCAAAATTCAGAATCCCCAGAAAACAAAGAGAAGAGCCTCAAAACTTGAGTTGAAGTTTCCGATTAAGATTTTCATTTCTATCATTCAATCCAAGTAGCTCAGTAAATTAGTTACATAATGAACTTGCAGATTACCAATTTTTACTATTTTTGGAATTTTTTTTCTATTTTTTATGATTCATGAAAGATGAGCAAAATCAGTCTACTATAGTACTATTTTGTGTAGTTTAGCGTAATTTACCGTATTTCAGCATAATTAGCGAAGTTATTGTAATTTAACGTAATTTAGTATTATTTAACATAATTTATTGTAATATAGTGTAATTCAACATAATTTCAAGTAATCTAGCGTATTTTAGTATAAATATGCTAATTATACATCAAAAGAAGTAAATGAGGGATCAAGTTACAACAACCATTTTTTTCATTTTCAAAGTCCAAATTGTCGATCCAAACCGTTCAATATGATTATCTAAATAAAATGTGCTTGCAGATCAAATTTTACATTTTTTTGAATTTATTTACTATTTATTAAGATGGGTACAAAATTCAATGGTCTGAATATGACTATTTTTTGTAAAATACTTAATAAATAGTAAACAAATTCAAAAAAATGTAAAATTTGATCTGCAAGCACAGTTTATTGTGGAAATCATGTTGAACGGTTTGGATCGACGATTTGGACTTTGAAAATAAAAAAATAATTGTTGTAATTTGATCCCTCCTCAAAGAAGTAATATAACAAATAATTTAAACAAAAATTTATCGTATTTCAGAGTTAGATTTCAATATTTTGATCTTCATAGTCTCTCTCTAAAAAAAAAAAAAAAAAAAAAAAAAAAAAAAAGGTACATGGCCGGCCATTTTCTGGCCGGCTTAGGGAAGGAACATAGCCGGCCAGAAAATGGCCGGCTTGGGTATTTTTAGCGAAAATTTTGAACTCCGGGTATAATTAATAATTTGTATTAAACTTTGGATATTAATAAAAATGTCGGCAAAACTGCCATGTACCCTCTTAACATTGACATCCACACTGTTAATTACCATCAATTGTTTAGATGTCAGTGGGGAGAATTCCCAATTACATATTTAGGGCTTCCCCTTCATAACCACAAATTAGCTATAAGTGATTGGCAGTTTTTACTTGACAAATTAGAAAATAGACTACCTAGTTGGAAAAGTCAGCTGTTATCCATAGGAGGTAGAATAACTTTGGTTAATTCAGTATTATCCTCAATCCCTTTGTATGCTTTGTCAGTATTTAAAATTCCCTTAACAGTTATAAAAAAAAAAGATAAAATTAGAAGAAGATTCTTGTGGCAAGGTACAGAAAAAAAAAGAAATATATGCTCTTGTACCTTGGGAAAATGTCTGTCTAGCTAAAAATTTTGGTGGAATGGGAGTATTGGACCTATATGAAATGAATATTGCTCTTTTACTAAAATGGTGGTGGAAGTTTAAAAATAACTCATATCATAGTACTTGGAAATCTTTCATTAGGTACAAATATTATGATAATGCTACACCACTTTCTCCTTTCTGGAATGGGGTTTCCAAATTAGAATATTTAGGTGATATGAGTGTGCAATATACTCCAGGTCAATTTTCTACTTGTCAGTTTTGGTCTGATATTTGGGATTCCAATTGTAGTTTAGCAACTAGATATCCAATAGTTTATCAAAAATGTAGTAATAAAAATATTCTCCTAGGGGAAGTTATAGAATCTCAAGGTAGGAGAGTTAAGTTTAGAAGACCATTGGAAGGTTTTGATCTCATGGATTGGGCTAACATTCTAGCTTATATTAGTACAATCTCCTTCACATCTCCACACTATCAGCTAATATGGAGATGGACCCACTCAGGGAAGTTTACCACTAAATCCCTTTATACATTTTTAAATTTCAGGGGGATTATTCCTTTAGATCCAGAGTTAATTTGGTGGAGCTTACCAGTCCCTCCTAAAATTAGAAGTTTTATGTGGTTAACAAGCCATAATACTATTCTAACTAAAGATAATTTAGGAAATAGAGGTTGGGTAGGGGATCCCTCATGTTACTGCTGTACTGATGAAGAGACAGTTGACCATTTATTCTTGAGATGTACCTTAGCACAGCAAGTCTGGTTCTGGCTTGGGAAAAGCCAACAGTATATGGATACTTGGGTTCACCTTTTAGATATCATACACTTTGCACTGTCTCTGACTGTTACAGAAAAAATAGGATTGTTGGTTGTAATTAGTGCAGTATGCTGGACACTCTGGAAACATAGGAATGCAGTCTGTTTTAATCAATGTCGAGTTAGCTCAGCTAGAACTCTGATACTTCAAATTAAAGCTCTTCTTTCTTATTGGGCAGGGTCTGTTAAACCTGCAGTACAAGAGGCTATTACGGACTGGATGCCAGTGCTGGAAGATGCCATACCTCTAGCTCACTATATGCCAATGGAGATGGAGATGGTGCTGTACCAACACCCAGAGTCCCCTCCTGATGAATGAAGGCGCAAGATGCAAAATTTCTGTATTTAGAATATAGTATTAGCCCAAGATTATGTGGCTTAGTGATTACAAATTTAGTTTACTTTTGGAGCTTGGCAGTAGCTCAATTTTGGTTACAATCCTTGCTATTGCGGTTACTTTTGGTTTGTTTGTTGGGTTGTGATTCCCTAAGGTGGTATCATGCCGATTACTGATGGATTTTGTATTTAACTTTTCTATTAATGGAATGGGCTTTTAGCCTCTTTTTTTTAAAAAAAAAGAAGCAATAGTATTACAGGAGAGGCAGATACCACTGGTGCCGGCACTGATGAGTGCCTAGCACAATAATGCTGATATATGAAATCTTCATAATATGTGTTTTGATTTCTATGTTAATAAATGATCTTTAAATTGTTTATGATCTTCAATTTGTAAGGGAGATATCAAGTTTTGGAAATACTAGTTTAGGTTTGTTTTCAAAGCATCATGTTCAGATCAGAACACAAAGGGAAAGAACAAAGTATTTGTCAATGTATGGTGATGGGCCCAATACTTTTTAGCACATTATATATTTTGTTGTTTGATTGTTTAATTGTCACCAAGAATGCTAATATCAAACATTCTTTTATTTTTCTCTAAACAAGGTGACATGAAATTGGTAGTATTTTCTACAAGTTAAGTCCCATCCAATATATCTAATTATTTATCTATATTCCTCTTTTCTACTCTCTTAATTTACTTAAAATTCATTACTCCTAACTTCAAATTCCATAATCTTGTGCAATCACACAAATTTGCACATATTTAATTCAATCCCAACATCCCCCAATCACTGATTTTCAAGTTAATAAACTAACAATTGAACGGAAATAGAAAGGTTAAAAATAAAAAAGAATGAAAAAAGAGATATTACCAAGCAGTAACTTGAACCGATTACAGATAACCTATCAGTTCAGTACTCTTGACACAAATTTTGAGTCCGGTTCTTGCTTCTAGCCCTTTCTACCTGACCGTCCGATCAGAATCACAGTCAATCCGGCCCGAGATGGAATGCAAGGAGGCCTTTAATATTCGTGCGAAAGCAGATCGGACGGTTCGGATCTGAACTAAAAATTTGAGTTAAGGTGTATGAATTCTTAGTTCTTACTAGTTTTAGTCTGTGTCGGTTAGAGCATCTCAAATTCTCCATCCAATTCAAAACAAGGCCGAAGGCCCATCAAGAAAACAATGAAAGCTATAGAAAAGGAAATTAAACGAGCCCATGCAGAGCCCGCTAACCCACACGAGTTCAGATCAAAACATCTAGTACAGTACCCTACGGTGTAGGGCTGGCAAAAAAGCTCGCAACTCGTGGATCGCTCGTGACTCGCCTCTGGCTCGATCGGTAACAGCTCGTTCAATAGGGAACCGAGCTGTTAGCGAGCCAGCTCGCCACTAGCTCGGGCCAAAATTAACAAGTTGAGCTAAGATCTAGTTCGGACCGGGCCAGCTCGGCCCATAACGAGTTATACACTATAGGCCTTGAATTACAAATTTACATATGGCCCAGTAGTCTCCGTTTAGTTTTCGTTAAATAATTGTGTAAATTTATGTTATTTTGTGTGGATTTGTATGTTTAAATGTGTTTATAATAAATTAATTGCTATGTTTTGTATAAATTCTATCATATTTGATGGCTTGGATTATTTAAATGATTAATGGGCTTTCTTATTTAATATTTTTGAATTTGTATAATAGCAGCCCAATAAAGCCCAGTGAGCTCGTGAGCTAGCTCGGTTCAGCTCGGGCTGGCTCGTCACGATTTCAAGTTGGACTTTTAGCTCGGGTGTCATAGGTCTAGCTCGCTCGGTAAGAGCTCGGTCCAAAATTAACAAGCTGAGCTAGGGCTCAGCTCGTTGACAGCCCTACTACGGTGTAATGAGATCTGCATCGTCCTTTTCAATCTGGCACGAATGTCAAAGTGGACCCCTATAATTTCGATATTTTTATTAATACCCCCAAAAAAAACAAATTATCAAATCTGCTCCCACCTCAAACTTATTTTTATTTCTACCCCAACCGCCCGTAGGCTGGGCGGTCCACTACCCTTATCTGACCGCCCAGCAGCTGGGCGGTCCGCTATAAAACCCCTATAAAAGGGATTTTTCTCTCTCCTGAGCAGCACAGTATTAATTCCCCAATCCCATAAAAATTTCAGAACCGAATGAGAGAGCTGTTAGGCGATTTTGAGGCGATGGTGAACAGTAATTCCAGCACAGTAATCCCAGCACAGTAATCCAAGCACAGTACAGCACAGTAATTCCAGCACAGTATTTCCAGCACAGTATTTCCAGAACAGTAATTCCAGAACAGTAATTTCAGAACGGAAATATGTTGGTTGCACTGTATGTGGGCGGGAAGTTTACCCGGGGTGCGGAGGGAGCACAGTACACTAAGGAAGCAGCCTACGGCTTCGAGGTAAATGAAAATACCTCATTTGTTGAACTGAAGGGAATAGTGTATGAAAAAATTGGTGTGAACCCCAACCGGTGTGATATAGATTTAGCTACCCGGATTAACACAGTAAGTGGTGGTAGACCTTACTATACCAGGTATCCAATAACAGATGAGTCGGTATGGAGGAGTGTTTACAACACTTTTCAGTCACAAGGGGTAATGGTAATGGACTTATATTCCAGGAGAGTTCAGCGTGAACCCGGGGTTGGAACATCTAGGGAAAATAGAGGTTATGATCACTCGGGTTATGACAACCCGCGTCACTCGAGTTATGACAGCTCGAGTTATGAGCACTCGGGTTATGACAACTCGGGTCATGAGCACTCGAGGTATGACAACCCCCGCCACTCTAGTTATGACAACCCCGGCCCCTCGAGGTATGACAACCCCCGCCACTCGAGTTATGAACCGCCCGTATCACCCGTTTATGAGAATTATGTACCTGATTTTACCACCGATCTACCACCACCACCACCTCCTCATGAAACCCCAATCCAACCCAGATTTCCATCTGTACCACCATCAATACCTATAGTGTCACCCGTTGCTATCCGGAGAGACCTTGACCTTGATGCTGAGCTCGATGCCGTACCACAAGGAAATTTGGAAACAGGTAACGAATGGGAAGGGGATTAGGATTCTGATCACCTGTCAGAAGGTAATGGAGATTATTTACCTAAGGAAGATAGATTTCCGATTAGAGGTCGGACAGATAGGCATCCGTGCCCTACATTCAATGATACCACTGCTTTTGAAGAGGCAGACATCTCATTTTTTGGGCCGCGTGTCAGGTACAGTCAAGAGCTTGCTCCGCAGCAGGTTTACACCAACATAGATGAACTTGTGAAGAAAATATATGAGGTCCATGTTCACGGCAACTGGGAGTGCAGAATTGAAAAAAGGGACCGAAGAAGGTTAGTAATTGTTTGTGTCGACGAAGTGCATTGCCACTTCCGTCTATATGCAACCCCTGTGGGTAAGGGCGAGGCATGGATTATTAAGAAGTGTGAACCACCTCACACATGCAAGGCTGCGTCATCAAGGAAAGACCATGCAAATCTTACGGCTTCACTTATTGCCGATGTAATTGAGAATGACGTTAAGGATGACCCATCGATGAGCCTCAAGGAGGTCGCTAGACATGTCAGACGCGTTTACAAGCATGTCGTCCCAAAATACAACAGGTTGTGGAGAGGGCGTGAACTTGCGATTTGCCGAATGTTCGGTAGCTGGCATGGTTCATACAACTTGCTTGCACCATTGCTGCAGGCCATAGCAAGTACAAATCCCGGCACTGTCTTTGAATGTTGGAATATAGGCGTACGGACTGTCGACAACGCATTGCAATTCAAGGCCATAGCATGGGCGTTCGGTCCATGTATTCAAGCTGTGCCATACATTAGACCGGTCATCAGTGTGGATGCATGCTTCCTGTCTGGCCGTTACGACGGGAGACTGCTGATCGCATGTGCATATGATGCTAAAAACCAGTTGTTGCCTTTGGTCTTTGCAATTGTTGAGAAGGAGGACGGGGAAAACTGGGGATTTTTCATGAGGTTCGTAAGAAGACAAGTGGTTGGCGACCGGTTCTTTTGTGTCATATCAGACCAGCACAAAGGAATCAAATATATTTTTGATCGCCCAGATTTCGGGTGGTCGACAGCGAACGGCGATTGTGTGCACAGGCTGTGTATGCAACATGTTACAGACAACCTACACAAGAACTGCGGATCTGAAAAATGGGTTGCAGATACATTCAGAATTGGTTGCAAGAAGAAGAAGCCGAGAAGGGTGGAAGAGATGTTCAAAGATTTTGCCAAGGTATGTATATTTTTATTTGTTGACTTATATTTTCTGAATTATTTACTTAAATTTTCTCATCTAAATTTATATTTGATTTTTTTTTTTTTGCAGTACTGTCCAAAGGCAAATTTGTACTTACTCAAGGTGGGAAAAAATATCCCGCCGATCTTGCTGAGCCACCCGCATATGAGAAGATATTGCAAGCCCGTGATGAAGGTTTCCGATGGGGAATTATGACCACAAATGGGTCTGAGTCCTAGAATGCTGTTTTCAAGCAGAGCCGGCAGTTGCCCGTGGCAGCAATTGTGGAGGACACCTTCTACAAGTTAAATGCATGGTTTGTTTCACGGCGTGTTAAAGCCCTTGAATTACTGTCCAGGTATGTATATTTTTATCCAGAGATTTTGCCAAGGTATGTATATTTTTATTTGTTGACTTATATTTTCTGAATTACTGTCCAGGAATCAAACGTTTTCAACAAGGGTGGAGGGGAAACTAAGGAAACATAGGGAGAAAGGTGTAGTTATGAGAGTTGTCTCGTACGGGGATAACCAATTGGAATTCGAAGTGCACTGTCCAGATGAGTTTGCTCCAACCGACCGTAGACTGGATGGGACTATAGAGTTTGTGAAAAGGATGTTCAAGTATGTTGTTATTTTTGCACCTGACAATACTGTAACATGCACTTGCCAAGGAATCCAGTTGGCCCACCTACCTTGTTCTCATGTTATGGCGATGTGCCGAGAGAGAAACTTCTCTGAGGATGATTATGTCGCTGACATGTACCGTACCGATTACCTTGCGAGTACTTGGGGTGCATCTTTCCATCCTTATCCCAACCAGTATCAGTGGCCGCCCTATGTTGGTGATAGAGTCTGTCCCGCAAGCGGGTGGATCAGAAAAGGAAGAAGACCCCACAAGCGTCAAGTAATGACCATGGACGAGATGGAAGGTAGGCAAATGGGACATCAGGCCCGCCGTTCAACAACTGACAGGCAGCGAGCAGGTACGGTTGATTTTATTTATTTACTTATGTTTTATTTGTTTACTTATATTTTATTTTGATTTTATTTCAACTGGAATGCAATGCAGATGCCATTAACGAAGCCAACGAAAGAGAAAATGCTAGAGTTGTTGCTGAGGCTACCGGTAGTAGCCACCGCACTCATGAAAGCCCAGGAACCGGTAGTAGCCATGGAGAGACATCCGGTAGTGCCGCACAACCAGCTGCACCCATACCCAGACGTCGTATTTTGAGTTTGTTCGGCCGTCGTCGCTGATTACCAAGTTTTGTTAAATTTTGTTATGAACTATTTTAGATGTATATTGTGAACTAGTCTAATTGGTAGTTTGTGAACTATGCAATATTTTATTTGCCTCGATTATTTTATATGCTTCATTTTTGTTATTTTTATTACTTAATTACGTATACAAAAACTAATAACATAAAATATAATCAAACACAAAACTAATGAAATAAAGTCTACGACATAAATTCCTAACAATTCTACAACATAAATTCCTAAAAAATCTACTTCTTACAACGAGCCTTGAAAGTGCATGGCACAAAGTCATCATCAGAGTTTGCCTGATTTGGATCAGTCACAGCAGACGAAGTGGTAGCCTTACCAGTACACGGAACAAACTTATCGTCCGATGCTGGAGGCTCTGGATCAACTTTCTTCTTTTTCAAACCAAAGCCGTAGGGGTTTTCCACAAAGTCATCGTCTGAAATTTCATACTGAACATGTCGTCTCCTCCATTCCTCCAGCTTACATGTCTCACAATTAAAAAAATCACGACATATTTGACACTTGTACTTTTTTCCCTCATTTTTACCTCGATCACTAATTGACCCTCCTCTCGCTACGCCACGATCTCGGTTGCTCGCTTTCTTACCTCGTTTGTTACTGTCCATACCTCAAATTCGCCTCAAAATCGCCTCTCTTTCTCTTATTCGGTTCTGGAAATTTGTTGGAAACTTGGAATGAATACTGTGCTCATCAGGAGAGAGAAAAACCCCTTTTATAGGGGTTTTATAGCGGACCGCCCAGCTGCTGGGCGGTCAGATAAGGGTAGTGGACCGCCCGCCTACTGGGCGGTCAGGTCCGGAAAGTGGACCGCCCAGCCTACGGGCGGTTGGGGTAGAAATAAAAATAAGTTTGAGGTGGGAGCAGATTTGATAATTTGTTTTTTTTTTTTGGGTATTAATAAAAATATCGGCCTATAATTCAAATAGACATCAAAATTATTTTGCCTAGGCTGAAAGTTCATTCCACTAGATGCGGTACCCAAGAGGCCAGAGGATATGCACCCAACCCACACAAGATGTACATAAATGGAGGAATTTCATTTACCATTTTAACTTCTTAAAACTGAAAAAATTATCTAATTTATTACTTTTAGAAAAGAAGTTTAGAACTCATTTAAATTTATAAATTTCTCATTTTATCTATTTAAAATATATATATATATATATGTAGCAGACGTAAAAGAAATGTTTAAATTTTTTAATTTCAAAATCACTTGACTTGAGTAACTCTCCCTTCCTTCTGACTTGTGGTCCCACTAACTAAACTCTCTCAGACTTTCTCTTCCTTCATCAATTCCATATTTACATTTACAATTTCTCTTTTCTCAAATGGAAGTTAATAATAAAAGACCAAGTACAGTATCTGTTGTTATCACTTATCAGTGATTGCTTTAATAAAAGGCTGTCTATGTGCCTACAAAGATTAAATTTTCTTTTTGTGATAAAGGGTTTTACGTATAGAGTAATAGAGGCCATGTGCCTTAAAAACTATATTTATTAATTAATTTTTTTGTAGGAGAGGACCCACCATGGTAGCTTGCTATTGGGGCTTTTACAATTTTTTGTAAGAACTAGAGAGTTATTGAGAATTCAATAAATGCATCTATGGTTTTTTTTCTTACTAAAAGGAGGCATTTGAATGTGAAGGTGAATGAGCCATCTGTCAAGGATGATGCTTTCTAAAAATAAAATGGCTAACATTATTTTGGGATGTCATTAAGTTACACGGCAAATGTGTGAGTACTAAATTTTAATTTATTTTGTAACTTATCTCACATAAATTAGTCTGATTTTTATAGAAAACGATCTTTATTATTATGTATTTCTGATTTATAGCAATATATTTCTTAATATTTTTTTTCGTTATTAGAATGATCTAACATGAAATTTTACAATTTTAGTTTTGACTTTATTAGATACTTTATATTAAAGAGAGAACAACGTGATTCTAATTTTATTGTTTGCTTTTGCTATATTGTCTGTCTTCAAGCTATATTTTATTCAATCAATCATTCTGACAATTATAGAATTTTTCGTCTTTTTTTTCTCTATATTAATTTACACGTGATACCTTCAAAATACAAGTAACTAAAAAATGTTATAACAATGAGAAAAAGTAATTTTATGATTTGTATGAAGCAGTCAAAATAATACTGGTGTACTGATTTGTTAAATCAAAATACATTTCATACTGTTCATTATTACTGACAATCTATATATCACTAGGTTGAACGTGCTATAAAATTAGGGAGAAAATCAGAATTTTTTAATAAATATGTTAAATATTTTATAAAGAATTAGAAAGATTGATTTTTTTTTTATATCACAGAAGAAACCAATTCATTGATTTTTTTAATAACCTTATTTGGATAAGTCAATTGATAAAATAGGGTTGGACAAAAATTAGAGCATTTTGGGGTCATTTTCAATTTGTTATGTGATTATTTTTGGTATGACAAGTTAATTTTGGAAAGAGTTGCTATTTTTCACCCGCTTAAAGTTGGCTATAGTATTTTTATCAAAAGTTAACCAAAAATGAATTGAAAAGAGTTTATATTTTTAGCGTATAAAGTCCTATATAAGTGGATAGAATGATCAAGTAGCCTTCCATTGGCGATACATAGAGTGAATTTGTAAAGAAAGGTGATTCTGATTCTAGTCCAGAAAACTACTATCAGATTTCAGAGGTGAGTTCTTCAATAATTTTTATTGTTTTAGCTTTTAGTCAGAATTTTTTCTTTCCTCCACTTGAAACTTGTTATTTTTTATTAAATTGACAGTCATTTGTTATAAGTTTGATTTATTTTTTATTAAATTGACATGCATTTGTTATAAGTTTGATTTTTTCATCAGAATTTTCTTTTTCTTTTGTCTACATAAAAACTTATTGTTTATATTTTGTTGTAAGGAAAATTCACCTTCAATTCTAAAAAAAAAAGATAAAATAGGAAACACACAAAAATAAATTTGTGCATACTTACATAAAGAAGAAAATAAATTAACAGAAATTGTGCATGTGTATTTGAAAGTTCTTAATGTTTGTTAAGTCTTGCATAATTGAAATTCATTAACCAAAGATCTATTATGTCATTCAAAATCTAGGCGGAATAACTGTAGGCATATTTTATAATTAGTAACCAATATTTAATTTTAGATACCACTTTTGTCAATATAAGTAATTCTTCTCTTAATCTACATAAAAAAAAAATTGGTTTATATTTTGTTGAATTGAAATTCTCCTTCCAATCCTAAAAATAACAGGAATAAAATACTAAAAAGTATTTGTGCATACTTTGAAAATGAAAAATGCAAAATCTCAATATTTTCAATTCATATGCCATCTTTTACAAAACTAATAAATTTGTGTTTTTTGTTTGTGTCCTTCCTTCTAAAAAATGTACACAGGAGAAAATATGGAAAACATAAGAAAAGGGAAACAATCTGTTTCAGTGTGCACAAACGAGCTAGTTCAAGGATCGCATGTATTTAAAGTTACAGGATACTCACTATTGTTAGAAAAGAAGTGTAATGATCCCATCCAATCAGCACCTTTCGAGGTTGGCGATCACAACTGGGCCATCAATTTCTACCCGCAATACTATAATGAGCACTCTTCAATTTTCATCGAGCAACTGAGCGAAGGCAATGGCGTGCGGGCAAAGATCCGATTTGACCTACTAGACCAACTGGGGAAACCTTCCGTCATGACACCACATGATAATGTGCTTTACATGTTTGGAGGTAAGAACACAGAGTGCGGTTATGGATTTTTCATTAGCAACAAGGAGTTGCCATCATATATGCATAATGACAGCTTGACAATCAGATGCACATTGCGGGTTTTTAAATCATCGGTCAATCAGCACGTGCGGCCCCCCTTTCGTGAGGCCCCTACATGGAAAGTACGTTCAGATCTTGGTAAACTCCTAGAAAGCGGAGAAGGGGCGGATGTTACATTTAATGTGAAAGAGGAATTGTTTTCAGCTCATAAGTGTATCTTGGCCGCCAGATCACCATATTTTCGGGCGAAGTTTTTTGGTGACATGAGAAAAACTGAACCGACAGAGCATATAAAAGTGGAAGACATGGAACCAGAGATTTTCAGGGCTTTGCTTCGTTACTTATACACCGATAATTTCTTCGAGATAGAAGAACCTTTTGCTAATAACGGTGAGCAGCTTTCACGTATCGTGTTGGTTCAGAAACTACTTCCAGTTGCAGATCAATATTTAATTGATCAGTTGAAGATCATATGTGAAGATATTTTACGTGAAGAGATCTCCGACAACAATGTTGTTCAGTTTTTAGCTTTAGCTGAGCGACATAATTGTGGTCTGCTCAGAGATACTTGCTTAAGCTATCTTGCTGATCCTAAAACTTTGGCCTTAGTGATGCTGACCGAAGAATTTTTGCAATTAATGATAGATTGCCCCTCTGTTTTGAAAGATATAAAGGAGAACATCAGCCATCCAATTATAGAGACAACTTTATCAAACCTTCAGAATTCAGTTGAATGTGATTCCTGTTAAAGGCCTAACTCCATTGGAAGCAATAGTATTACAGGAGAGGGAGGTTACCAACAATGCTGATATTTGAAATCTTCATAATATGTGTTTTGATTTCTATGTTAATAAATGATCCTTAAATTGTTTAGCATCTTCAAAGGAAGATATCAAGTTTTTGTAATACTAGTTTAGGTGTTTTGAGGTTTGCTAGTGAGGCAAGTTACAACTGGAAAGAGCTGAAAAATATATAATTAGAATACTTCGTAACTTTTTACTGATTTTCTTTTAAGAATTGTGTAATGTAACATTTCATGTTAGTTTTTCTAGAAAAATAGTATTAAAATTAATCTTCTGTATATGTTGGATCAGGTATTATATTTCATTGTCCTTGTCTGGAATTGCTTGCTGATTGAGTCGGAATCAGATCGAACTATACAGAACCATTTTGTTCCTATTACTCGTGCATGTTTGAACTGTATCTTTTGTTACACATTGTCTTGATTAATTTTAAAATATCAATGGACCCGAATACTTTGTGCTGAACCAATTAAATTTGGTAAGATCTTATGTGACTGGAAAGTTGATGGCTTTTTCTAAGTTTTATTTATACCCCAATTAGACAATAATTTAGGACATTTTAAACAGAAATTGTTTTCTTAGTATAAACTCATAGGTATATGTCATATACATATATTCTTTAATTCTAATGCAATATTTTATTGAAATCTGATTTTAGATCTCTACGATTATAATAGATAGCATTATGGAGTCATGCCTAATTTTGGAAAGAAGTTGTTATTTTTCAATTTCGTATACTTGGCTGTATAATTGAAATTGTAATTAATGTACAAAATCTACAATCAAAATTTCCAATACATCCAATAAAAATACACAATAATCAAAAGATCTACTTATTTTCATTTTGTTAGGTTTGTTTAACCTGTGAGATTTTTTTGTAATTTTGTTTTTTTATCTAAATTAAATGCAAGAGCTTATGGGATTTTCCTACAAAAATTTGAATAAAACAAAAATAATGAAAGACCAAGTACAGTACATGTTCTTACCAGTTATCACTTTAGTAAAAGACCATGTGCCTACAAAGATTGAATCAAGACAACATCAGAGCTAGGCAAGGTTTCTCAGCTGAACAACAAGGTAATGGACCTCTCTCAATTGAATTCGACACTTTGTTTTCAATCTGGGTACATTTGGAGCTGAGAACAATGTGTCGAATTCATTTGATTCAGCTGAGAAACCTTGACTAACTCTGATGTTGTCTTGATTCACCTTAGTAAAGAAGTTATCACTTGGAGTCGGGTCTAAAGTTGGAATCATAGGTAGCGGTTCCTCAAGCCATGATAGAACAGAGACTTCAACGTCTCGCGATAGACCTCGGATCCACATTTGGATTGTATATGGAATGCGTTCAAGTTCTATGACGGCCACCACCACAACTAGCCTGTCCAGTGTGTGCACTCTCGTGAGAGCCGAGTGTTCTAGAACGATGCCGAAAGAGCTAGCGGCCGCTATTAGGTGCTCGATGCACCAAGCCTGCGGTGAGACACGCCTTAACTCAAGCCAAACTTTGAATTTCAAGCAGGTCGGGTAGGCATTGATTGCGGCGGTCCACAGGTAAGTGATGAAACCAAGGTCCTGAAGTGGTTTTCCATGCTCTTGGAGGAACCGGTGCCTGTCTTGTCCAGCCGGTAGAATGAGCAGATACTGTGGGCCCATCATATGAGTAATGGGGAGTGGGTATTCTGTGTTTGTGATACCCATCATGACCGATTGTAATACATGGAGGTTGTGTTTAGGCCTCAACCTTGCATCAATTACAATAGCACTATCGAGTTCTCGGGCGTTTTGACGCATTACAACAGTCTCCGGGATGAATACTGTTGCGACTTGGGGTCTTGTTTTGGGTAAAAGAGAGTCCCCCATGTTACCTTGAGGCGTTAGCGGGTCAAAGCGTGTTCTCTTTAGCTGGGGATCCGGAGTGCACTTCTTGGCTTGGTGGCCCTTTTGCCAACATTTGGCACAAACTCTTTCCTTACTCTTGCAATCGTTTTGGTCGTGGCCCCGTTGGAGGCAGTTATAATTTTTTTTTCTAGTTATAAATTAGTTAAGAAATTTAGGCAGTAAATAGTTGAGTTATGAGCGTAACTGCAATTGGAGTCAGATGTTTACTTTCTTCTCTTTTTTGGAGTATACTTTTGGTATCATGTGAAGTAAAAAATGATGCAAAAGAGGAAAAAAAATGATGTTTTGGAATTGATTGGTACATAGATAATGTTATCTGATGAGCAAGGGAATCAGGTGGTTTGTTTTGTTTTTTCGTTTCTCATATTTTTATTTTTCCCTTTAATTTTCTTGATTGCATTGGAAGACTTACTAGATTATGACGTGTAATTTTTTTTTTCAGAGCATTTATATCATTCATTCTCAATTTCAAATTTAACGTGGCATATTATATTTTAATTGCTGAAATGTATGATAATTTAAAAAAAAATTGCATTTAAAGAAAGCACTTTATAATTGTTACGCTGAAAAATAAAATTATTATCATTCGCTCAACTTTTTTTTTTTTTTATCCCAATCGCTCTCTCTCATTTCTAACAATTTTGAAACAT
This sequence comes from Carex littledalei, assembly GCA_011114355.1. Classification (NCBI taxonomy): domain Eukaryota; kingdom Viridiplantae; phylum Streptophyta; class Magnoliopsida; order Poales; family Cyperaceae; genus Carex; species Carex littledalei. Next base: position 4,788,859 of record CM022085.1, on the reverse strand, counting down.
TTCTCTTTCATATTTTCTCACAATTTGCTCACTTTCTACTGTCTTTGGGCTTACCGATGGCTCAAATTAATTTGTCTTTCTATTCTTTACATTTTGACAATTCCTATTTGTTTTGCTATCTGTAAATTTTTTTTTTTTTTTGATAGAAGTGGGTGTAAGTAGACGTTATCGTGCTCAACTACTTACACACAATCATTAAATTAAGTACAACTAATCATCTGTAAAGTTTCGATAGCGGAATTAAAAAACATTAAAAAGCAAATCAAAGATCTTAGAAATCAAATCTCCACGTGTAAATCAATACATACCTTTATCCATTGTAATCTATAGAACAATACTTGAAACGTTCTTCGCAAACCGTCAGAAGAACTGCAAAACGATTTCTCTCATCTTTCTCTTTCTAAGTAATGACAACTTGTTCTTTATGAAATATCGATGAAAAGAGGATCAATCTTACTGTTAGAATATATTTCTTACTTATGCCTGTCATTAAAGCAATTATTTATAGGGAGATGCAAATAACAGTGCACCCTTTAATCGCACCCTTTAATCAAAGCTGCACCCTTTAGCCTTATGGGTGTCAGTATGCATCCTTTAGTGCCATGCATTGAATATGTTATTATTCAATGGTCAACGCACCTTTAAATCAAAGATCAATATGATAAAGGCACCCTTTAATCAGATTCAGTTGACTTGCGCTGATCAATATGATAAATGCATCTGTTAACAATTATGCACCCTTTTCTAAATTAGGCCAATTAAAATCAGCCCATGAGTTTTATTTTGGGCCACAATTTTATTTCCTTACATTCTCCCACTTGGTCCATTATAAAACTTTATGACATTACAACGTTCATAAGGTGCACAATAATATTGTATGTCTTTATATTTCATAAATTCTAAAATCATAATATTTATACTTAAGCAAAATTAATACGAGTCATGGCGGTTGCTAATAATATTTGTTACTAACTTCCTTCCATGTACTACAATATCAATTCTAACTTAATATAAACTATGGTATACTTGAGGATCCACGTTAATTGTCTAATTTATATAGACTAATTCCTATTAATAGAAAACAATAATATATATATATACTTAAATAAATAGGAATTGTATTTGAAACAATCAATCAATAATAATATCATAAATAATCATTCATCTATAATATAAGTTTAATTACAACAATTATTTATCACAGATAACTATTCCCATTCTTTCGACATGTTCGTGAAATATCTTGGGTGGTAATCCTTTCGTCAAAGGATCAGCTATCATCATCTCTGTGCTTATATGATGTATTGTTATTGTTTGTTTCTGTACTTCTTCCTTCACGGCAAAGTACTTAATCTCCATGTGCTTGGCACCTTTGGAGTACTTGTCGTTTTTGCTGAAGAAGACTGCTGCAGAACTATCGCAATAAATCTTCAGCGGCTTGGCAATGCTGTCGACAATTCCAAGTCCCGAAATAAAGTTCCGCAGCCATAGTCCTTGTACCATGGCTTCAAAGCACGCCACGAACTCGGCTTCCATAGTGGATGCAGCGATTACTGTCTGCTTCGCACTTTTCCATGAGATTGCTCCGCCAGCTAGAAGATACACATATCCGCAAGTGGATTTTCGTGTATCGTAACACCCGGCATAGTCTGAATCTGAATAACCGACTGTCTCTAAGTAGTTTGATCTCCTATATGTCAACATGTGATCTTTAGTACCTTGAAGATATCGTAAAACTTTCTTTGTTGCCTTCCAATGTTCTATTCCAGGATTGCTTTGATAACGTCCAAGCATTCCTACAGCAAAACTGATATCTGGTCTTGTACAAGTTTGTGCATACATTAAACTACCCACAATGGAAGCATAAGGAATATTATTCATTTCTTCTTTTTCCAATTCGTTTTTAGGACATTGATATAAACCAAATTTATCCCCTTTCTGAATCGGCACCTTACCAGCTGAACATTTCTCCATCCTAAATCTCTCGAGAATCTTGTTAATATATGTTTTCTGAGACAAACCTAACAAACCTTGTGATCGATCACGAAATATTTCTATTCCTATCACATAGTTCGCCTCGCCCATATCTTTCATTTCAAAATTCTTCGAGAGAAAATTCTTGGTGCTTTTCATCATTCCAAGATCGTTAGTCGCAAGTAAAATGTCGTCAACATATAGAACTAGAAACATTATCTTACTCCCACTGACCTTCAAGTATATACAACGATCAACAACGTTTTCCTTAAAACCAAAATAAGTAATCACATCATTGAACTTGAGATACCATTGTCGTGATGCTTGTTTCAGCCCATATATCGACCTTTTCAATTTGCAAACCATATCCTTTCCCCCAATTGAAAAGCCCTCGGGCTGATCCATGTAGACTTCCTCTTCGAGTTCTCCATTCAGAAAAGCAGTTTTGACGTCCATTTGGTGTAACTCAAGATCGTAATGAGCCACTAAAGCCATGATGATACGCAAAGAATCTTTCTTAGAGACGGGCGAAAATGTCTCTTTATAATCAATGCCGTCTTTCTGAGTGAAACATTTGGCAACCAGTCTAGCTTTATATCGTTCGATTTTGCCTTTTGAGTCACGTTTGATCTTAAAGATCCATTTACATCCAACTCGTTTGGAATCGTGAGGCAATTTGACAAGATCCCAGACTTGATTGTGTTCCATTGATTTTAACTCGTCTTTCATGGCATCAATCCATTTATCAGATTCGTCACATTCAATAGCTTTCTTGTATGAAACCGGATCATCAATTGCAGAATCAATTTCAGATTCTTGTAGATAAACCAAATAATCGTCAGATATAGCCAATCTCCGTTCACGGTTAGACCTTCTTAATGGTATATCATTCGGTTCAACTACATCATCAACAACGATGTTTTCAATCGGAATGTCCTCAGTAGCAATTGGTTGTTCTGGAACAGTCGGACGAACTATTTTCGAAACAACAGTCGGAACAACTACTTTCGAAACAACAGACAAAGGAATAGTAACTTGTTCTGTAATTTCTTGAAGATCAGAATTACACTGATCAAAACTTCTTGCACTGACATCAGCATTCTCGATGAAACGTGCATTTCCGGATTCAATAATTCTCGTACTATGATTCGGACAGTAAAATCTGAACCCTTTGGATTTCTCTGGATATCCAATAAAGAATCCGCTAACAGTTCTGAAATCCAATTTCTTTTCGTGTGGGTTATACAAACGTACCTCCGCAGGGCAACCCCATACATGTATATGACGTAAACTAGGTTTCCTTCCCGTCCACAGTTCAAAAGGAGTCCTTTCTACTGCCTTACTAGGAACCCGGTTTAGTAAATACATGGCGGTCTTAAGTGCATACATCCACAAAGATTTAGGCACAGTTGAGTGACTGAGCATACTCCGAACCATGTCCATAAGTGTTCTGTTACGACGTTCAGCAACACCATTTTGTTGTGGTGTGCCGGGCATAGTGTATTGCGCACATATCCCACGCTTTTCTAAGAATTTAGCAAAGGCTCCAGGATTTTGTCCTGATTCGTCATATCTACCATAAAATTCTCCACCGCGATCAGATCGAATGATTTTCACTTGTTTTTCTAACTGTCTTTCAACCTCATTTATAAACACCTCAAGTGCATCAATAGATTGTGATTTCTCATTTAGAAGATAAACAAACCCATAACGTGAAAAATCATCGATGAAGGTGATGAAATACTTTTCTTTATTAAAGGAGGGAACGTCAAATGGTCCACAAATATCCGTGTGAATTATTTCTAGAAGTTGAGAGCTACGAGTGGCACCTTTCTTAGTATGTTTCGTCTGCTTGCCTTTTATACAGTCGATACATATACCTAAGTCAGTAAAATCCAAGTTTGGAAGAACTTCAGACTTCACTAAACGTTGCATTCTTTCTTTGGATATATGACCCAATCTTTTGTGCCACAAGTACGCCGACTTTTCATCATTCATATTTCTTTTCATTCCAATAGTATTGTTTACGGTAATCAGAGATTCTACATAAGAATTATCTAACTCTAATTTATACAATCCATCAATCAAATTGCCACAACCAATCATGCAATTATTTTTATATAAACTAAAGCATTTAGATCCAAATTTAAATACATAGCCACAATCATCCAACTTAGATACAGATAATAAGTTGCGAGAAAACAAAGGTACATATAGTGTATCATACAAATCGACAATATTGCCAGAACCTAATATAAGTCGGTATGTACCGACACCTTCCACTGGCACCTTGTCTTTATTGCCCATAATTACATATCTTTCACTTTGTCGACTTTGGTTTGTGGTTTGGATCGTAAGAAATCCCTGTAAATTGTTTGAAATATGAGTTGTAGAGCCCGAGTCAATCCACCAAGTATTATTAGGAACATCAATAAAATTTGACTCAAAAGTAACAAAAGTATGAGTCATACCTTTCTTTTCGAACCAAACCTTCCTTTTCAGACAATCCTTCTGAAAATGACCCACTTTACGACAAAAGTGGCACTTTTGCTTGTTCCTTTCTTTCTTAAAGCTTGCATTAGAAGACACCTGAAAATCTTTCCCCTTCTTCTTGTTCTTGGTCTTAGCTTTCCCTGGTTTAGCATTAGAACCCGACCCAGCTTCTAAATTTGAAAAATGAACAGTGTTAGGTTTCAATTCCTTAAGCCTTGCCTCTTCCTGAACAAGTTTACTAGTCAATTCATTTATGTTCCATTTCTTTTCTTGAGCATTATAATTAATTTGGAACGGACTATAAACATCATTCGGCAAAGAGTTCAAAATAAATTGAACTATAAACCCTTCTTCAACTGTCATTCCCAAACCCTTAAGTTTTGCGGAGAGAGATGTCATTTCTACGATATGTGCATGCATAGTGCGACTACCATCATACTTCATGGTGATAAGTTTTGCCATAAGCGCACCGGCAAGCGACTTATCGGCTGTCTGTGAGCGTGCCTTGACGTTTGCTAGAAACTCTTGAGCGTTATCCGTGTCCGGAAGAGCAACCTTAATGTTTCCATCAACCGTCATTCGCAAAAACATAAGGCATAACCTGTTAGAACGTTCCCAGTCTGCCATAAAAGCCTTATCTTCCTCGCTGCTTTCATCAGTTATAGTATCGGGCTTATCAAGTAATAGTGCTATGTCCAAGTCCTGGGCACCTAAGTGAAATTGGACTTGTTCATTCCATTCAGCAAAGTTAAGACCATTAAAGACCGTCACAGATGACGCATGCGATTGCATCGATACAGGTACATTAACTGTAATTTTAATAGAGAAGATGAGAAGAAAAATTAAAAAAAAAAAATTAAATTAGGGAAAGAGAAGATCATAAGAAAAATTAAGAAGAAATAAATTTTCCGAAATTTGCAATGAATGAAAAGAAAATAAGAAAACATAATATATTATTCTTTGATTTTTCCATCTTTAAATGATTTCGAAATTTCATAAACTTAAATCTTTAAATTAAAAATACATATAATATATATATAACTTAACTCAAAGAGAAGATCAGAAGATAGGAGACATAATGCAATAACTTATAACTTCATATTTTCAATTTCAGATTTTGGAGCAATAACTTAATTAATATATATCCTAATTATCCTTTGGGATTTCTTAAGATATATTAAACATAATATTTTACTAGAAAATACTTTAATATGATAATTTTATTGTTTCAATACATGTTGTTGCCTTTGGGTAACCAATAATTGAGGAATAACGTAAATTATCAACTTAAGTTGTGTAAATTATGAGAATATAATCAACCTTTGGGCAATTCATAAAATCTCATAATCTACTAATTAATTAAACCATTAAATTTAGTATATGACAGATTTTAATATCATATAATCTTAATAAATGATCAATTAATTTTAATCTACGGTTTATAGAAAATAGAATTGCAATAAAATTATTCTAAAATTCTTAGACTCATTATGGCATCAATTTAATTTAGATAACTATTTTTCATTCCAGAAACTTTCTTTCCCGGTTCATAATAATTCAATTTCAGAATTTTAATTGGAAAGAATGCCTAGTTTCTTTCTTCAAAGTAATTATCTTCACGATTAATGGTAAAAATTGCATAATTTCGATAGAATTTTCAGAATATTCTACTTAAGAATTGTATATAATCCATACTTCGATTTCTTTAGGGTAAGGACACTTTGGTGTCTAGCAATACCGTCATAATTCAAAGTTACCGCAAATTTCAATCACAAATTATTAAAAGAAAATAATAATAATAATAATAATAATAAATTCATAAAAGAAGCAACTTAATCGGGAGATTATGAATTCCAAAACCTGGCTCTGATACCACATGTAAGTAGACGTTATCGTGCTCAACTACTTATATACACACAATCATTAAATTAAGTACAACTAATCATCTGTAAAGTTTCGATAGCGGAATTAAAAAACATTAAAAAGCAAATCAAAGATCTTAGAAATCAAAGTCTCCACGTGTAAATCAATACATACCTTTATCCATTGTAAACTGTAGAACAATACTCTTGAAACGTTCTTCGCAAACCGTCAGAAGAACTGCAAAGCGATTTCTCTCCTCTTTCTCTTTCTAAGCAATGACAACTTGTTCTTTATGAAATATCGATGAAGAGAGGATCAACCTTACTGTTAGAATATATTTCTTACTTATACCTGTCATTAAAGCAATTATTTATAGGGAGATGCAAATAACAGTGCACCCTTTAATCGCACCCTTTAATCAAAGCTGCACCCTTTAGCCTTATGGGTGTCAGTATGCATCCTTTAGTGCCATGCATTGAATATGTTATTATTCAATGGTCAACGCACCTTTAAATCAAAGATCAATATGATAATGGCACCCTTTAATCAGATTCAGTTGACTTGCGCTGATCAATATGATAAATGCATCTGTTAACAATTATGCACTCTTTTCTAAATTAGGCCAATTAAAATCAGCCCATTAGTTTTATTTTGGGCCATATTATTTTATTTCCTTACAGTGGGTTCATAGATTTTCATTAAAGAACAAAAACCATTACAACTTGTTTTTAAAACTGGTACCACCTCTCTCTCTGGTACCAGTATCACAACAATAGAAACAAAGCATAGGTATAACAGATACCTATATATATGAGTAAACAACCTAAACCAAAATATAACAGTTCCTGCACTAAACAAAACATACAAAACTAGCAATGCTGACTATTTAGCAAAAGTTTCGAAACAGTCCCTAAGATCAGCAGGAATTGCATCCATATCTTCCAAAAACTTCTTCTACTTGTCAATCTGCATCAACTTCAGAAGAACCTATCTCTAGCCCATGCATAGGAGGTGTAGCCTCCAAATCCTCCATTATACTGGTAAGTGAACCTCCTGACAGTGACAGGGCCTTGGCATCAGAAGGTAACATGTAAGTTAGTTTATCCTCAGCCTCGTATCTTTGATTCCTAGACCAAAATTGAGCAACAATCTGTAATTTTTATGTGTATATAATTTTTTTCAATTACTCTTAATTTGTCTAATATAGTATTAGGTAATATAAATATCTCTAACGAATATTAATTTAGTCCTATCTTATTTTCCCCTTTTATGATTTATTAATTCTAATTCACACATCTGTCAGATTGTCACACGATTAATATATAGTGAGAAACTAAGGTTCTTAAGTTCATCAAGATCTTTGATGAGCTCAACTTCAAAACCTATCGGATTGACTTCAAATCATGGTGAATCGGTCACTTGACCGTAGAATTGGAATCAGATGAATTGGTCGGAATCGGTCGAATCGGATCGGAAACTCGGATTTTTTTTGACAAAAACTTGTTTTGTACTAAAAAATAGAAAATAAGTTATAAAAAAATTAATTTATCAAAATATTATGTTAAGTCAAAAGATTACACTCGAATAATTAATTCATTAATATACTATATCAATTTTTAAAACTAATAACAGATAGCCAATTAATTATCAAATAGAGTAAAAACAATATATATATATATATATATATATATATATAGAGATGAGCTATGCTACTCCATGGAGTAAAACGCGTTGGTGCTCCACGCCGCTATATTTTTATTTTGGAAATCCAAACGACCGATCCGAACCGCTCAACATGATCTCCATATTGAAATGTGCTTGGAGACCAAATTTTACATTTTTTAGAATTTTTTTACTATTTATTAAGCCACTTTGAAAATCACTGATCCGGCAGTCCAGAAATGTTTACTGTTTTTTACTGTTCACCCGGATTTTCAGATTTTCAAAGTGGCTTAATAAATAGTAAAAAAATTCTAAAAAATGTAAAATTTGGTCTCCAAGCACATTTCAATATGGAGATCATGTTGAGCGGTTCGGATCGGTCGTTTGGACTTTCAAAATAAAAATACGGCGTGAAGTACAAACGCGTTTTACTCCATGTAGTAGCATAGCTCATCTCTATATATATATATATATAGGCTATGGTGAGTTGCGAAGTAAAACATCGTTTTACTTCACGCCATATTTTCATTTTGAAAATTCAAACAACCGATCCGAACCGTTCAACTTTTTCTAAATATTGAAATGTGCTTGGAGACTAAATTTTACATTTTTTGGAATTTTTTTACTATTTATTAAGCCACTTTGAAATCGCTGATCCACTGTGAACAGTAAAAAACAGTAAAATTTTCTGGATCACCGGATCAGCGATTTTCAAAGTGGCTTAATAAATAGTAAAAAAATTCTAAAAAATGTAAAATTTAGTCTCCAAGCACATTTCAATATAGAGAACATGTTGAGCGGTTCGGATCGGTTGTTTGGATTTTCAAAATGAAAATATGAGCGTGAAGTAAAAATGACATCTTACTTCACAACTCACCATAGCCCAGCTCTATATATATAAACAATAAAATGTATATTAACAAAATTTCTTAAAAATCAAATTATATAGAATTATAATTGGAACACACTTATTTATTATTTGAAATTGTGTCGAACTGACTAGATCAGCTCATAGTAAATTATTTTCGATTTCTTTAGTAAAGTAATTTATCACTAATTGCCTACTGTGTCAAGAATAATAAAATTTAAAGCCATTATCAAACATATTTTTCAAGCTTTATAGATATCCGTCATCTTTACCCATCCAGCAATTTTACTCTCTTTTTGGATTGTTTTGCAAATATGTCGAATTAACCCAACCACAGTGCAGCAGCGCTCTCTTTTTTTTTTTTAATTCCTTGCTGCCCGAGTGCCTACCCACATTGCCCGCGACCTCTTCTTCTGCAATTGCTGATTTCGCCCCCAAATCAGACTCGTTATCGTAACTTCTCGGGGGAATTTCACGTATACCCCTCAAAAACTTCAAAATTACGTATTTTCCCCTCTAAACTTCAAAAATTCACAAATTTATCCATTTTATTGTCTTTTATATTAAAACTCATTCTAAAATTTTCAAATACCCATTTTACCCTTTATTAAAAGCATATAAAAGCCCATAGACTCAAATTTGAATCTAAAGGGTTCCTCTACCGTCCGAACAGCGCGCATCACATTAAGATCTGTGCGCATCGCTTCAATATTCGTGCTGATCTAGCATGCATGGATCTTAAAGCAATTCCGATCGCACGCATCGCATTAAGATCTGTGCATGTTACTTCAAATGCATGTGTGTTCGCATCAAGATTTGTGCCGATCTTGCACGCACATATCTAAAAGCAATTCGGACGGTAGATGAACCGTTCAGATTCATATTTGAGTCTGATGGGCTTTATTTATTTTTAATAAAGGGTAATTTATAAATTTAGAATGAGTTTTAATATAAAAGACAATAAAATGGGTAAATTTGTGAGTATTTGAAGTTTAAAGGGGGAAATACGTAATTTCAAACTTTAGAGGGAGAAATACGTAATTTATAAGTTTTTGAGGGTTATACGTGAAATTCCCCCTAACTTCTCACCTCCCCCTCTCTGCCGATTTGGACAAATCATGAGAATCAGTCCGATTTTAACAAAAACTCAGCCGTCCGCCGATTCCGCCGATTTTTGCCGCAAAACTTGTCCAACCGCGTAACTCGGTTAAAACTCGGAATGGCAATGGCTGATTCCATTCCGACTCGGCCGAATCAGAACGGAATCGGCCGATTCTCAGAACCATGCTTCGAATGATGAATTCAAATATTTGAAAATGATATATTTCACGAATGATGTATTTACATATTAAATTTATAAGTTTTTGAATTAATTTAGCATAAAGTTAAGCGGTCAAAAAAGATAAAAAATACACGTATTAAAATTAACTTATGAATATATTTTTTACCGCTTGATTTTATTCTAAATTAATTTCAAAATTTATAAATTTAATATGTAAACAAATCACTCGTAAAATAAATCAGTTTCAATAGTTTAGATTTGTCATTTGAAGTCATTCCGATAGATTTTGGAAAGAAGTTCATTAATTATTTGATGAGCTTAAGAACATCCTAATTTTACTCATATATAATTATAAATATATTCCAATTATTAGTATTGGCACATGTGCATTGTAGAGGATTTCTCTATTATCACGCGTTCTGATTTAAAATCAAAATTCATTTTAATAATTATTAATTTGTTTGCATTTTCAAACTTATTACTCCAAAATCTAAGAATGCACTCCTTTCAACTTAGATGAAGTCTTATTTCATATGAATTGCTTGCTTCTTTAAACCGAATAAACACTTATCTATTTATTTTTATTTAGCAATTTGGAACAAAATGAAAGTTTAGATATGCATATATAAATTTTGAACTTGTGCATACTTTTTTTTTTTTAGATAAGTGGGATAATATTCCCACCGATTTCCTTGAACAGAAAAACTTACACAGTTTACTGGTACCCATACATCCTTACACAATACCAACAAAAGAGGCACACACTGTCTTCAAACAAAAAAGACCTACTAATCAGACAATGATGATATTGATCAAAACTACCTACAACTAAACAACAAACAACTACACAAACTTGCACACAAGTCCAACAATTATGCAATATAATCTTGTATACTCCTGTAATCTTGTATCATCTATAAATCTTGTATACTCCTGCAATTAAAACTAAACCCATTATGTAAAGATATCCACTGCCATATACTATAAGATACTGTACATGTAGTAAACAGATGGTCCACTGTTTCCTGTTCCTGACAAAAGACACATTTCTCATCACCTTGACATCCTTTTTTCAACAAATTATCTTTTGTTAAAAAAAAATTCTGCTTCACGAACCAAAGGATGATAGGTGCAGGTTTGGAGTATCTATTAATAGAATAATTAATTTAATGTAAAGGAAAAACAAAGATACTACGGTCAGACTGTTAGTTATTATTATCCAACAAAGGTTTAACAATTTAAAGTATATATTCCAGTTGACAAAGTCAAAAGGTTTCTGCACTCAGGAACCGTTGAACAGCGCATGTGACAAGTTCAAAGTTATCGTAAAACTTAAAACATTTAGATAAAAGTGGATCCACAAATATTAAAGCATTATAGGCTTGAACCATGGGCAGAGTCATTTTGCCAGTAAATTTGAGCCCATTAGAAAATTTAAAAATTTGACAGCTAACAAGAGTCAACTAAGCCAGTTAAGTTCAACCCAACTGGCAAAACAGATAAAAATTAAAAATGAAATTGCATAAAATCTCACAGAAATCATGAATAATTAAGATTCCTTGGGAGCACTTGAAGCAGAAGAATCAGAACCAGCATCAACTTTCAGTGACTCAAATTCCACTCTACAAAGGAATTGAACAAATATAAGTTGTTTAATATTCAAGGGGATTTATAATATAGGTATAGGTACAATTAATCAAAATTCATCTTACATAAAATCAGAGTCTATGTTCTCAACAAGACTTGTAGAAGGTGTGTCAATAGCAGAGTTATCAACCTCTTTACTTATGTGTAGTTTCTGATCCACCTTTCTGTAAAAACTAAAATTTCTACAGTCAATTAACTGAGCAATTTTCCTTTTAACCCATTATAACTAGCTCCAAAGGAAAGAATGACGAAAAGCAGGATAAAGAACATCTAATATTTGTACAGTAATATTGTGATTGATTATGAAATTATAAAAAACTTACAATTTGCGTTTGTTTTTCTTCCGAAGGCCTTTGGTTGTATTTTCATCATCTCTGAAAAGTTTAAAATTGACATAATTAGACTTTCACAAATTGAAAAGCACGCAAAAAAACTAGGTCAGTGATCCTTAGCTTGGATTTCTCTACATGAAATAAATAATCTGCTCTACCAGCTCAGCACTGAACTATTTGATATGATATTCATTGCCACTACACAAATACAGACAGGGTAATACATACGCCTGTAATTTGGAGATAACAAACTGTCAGGCTTATAATTAATTAGTCCTGGTGTTTAACAGCCTAGAGAAGAAATGGAAAAAAAAAAAAAAAAATACCAGGTCTAATATGTGTACACCCAAAACTATTTAAACACCCAAATTTCAAGAAAATGTTAGTCAAAAGATCTGACGCTTTCGAAAGGTCTCATAGATGTAACATTATATGAGCATCATTGAGTTCAACAGTTGCTTGTGAAAAATGGCATGTGTCCATTCTAGAAGACCCACCTTAATTTTGATCCAGAACCATCGACGTTCACTTCAAAATTAAGCTGACCAAACCTCCCACAGAGATCTGTAGCTTGGGAATGCTTTGATTTCTGGTAACAGAGAAGGAAAATTGCACTGTAAACTTACATAAAGGTTTTGTTTTTTCTATAAGTAAACTCTAACACAAAAATAACAGGAGCCTATGTTCAATAAAAGAATTAACAACTAAAAATAGCAGTACTTCAAGGCATACACTTTTCTTTTTCATTGGGTGGTGAACAGAGTCGTTCTTAGCCACAGAGTTAAGCTTCCCAATTTTACCCAAACAGCTAAAGATTGCCTTGGAAAGAACTTTATCTTTCTTAGCCCTAAAGAAGCAGTGACGAGCCTTTGCATCTTTAACCAACTCTCCCCAAATGGAACCACTTTTAGACAATGTTACGGCATCTCCAACCATCCAAAGACAATATCTGGAATTCAAAGTTCAACAACAAACTTTCATAAAGGCTAAAACATCACGTAAAATAAATTTTAGGATCAGTACTAAGTTGTTACAACATAAGTGGATACAGCATGGAGGCTACAATGGACCCAGATTGATGAATAACTGTGATTTAGCCCTAGTTTTCAAATGTGTTTTGGTTGTTCTCATATTGTACCAAGTATACTGTTGAACTTGTCGGGACAACTTGGGTAGACGGATCATTTGCTTAATGATACCTGGTAGGGTACCAGGATCAAGGATTAATTTGATAAGAATATCCAGGACTAGGAGGATTAGGATCAAGTCATCAAGTAGCTTATTAGTTTTCTTTTGTTGTACTCAGATCTTGTTTTGGTTTCTACGATAATATAAATCGGAGGGTTTTGCCACTTCATTAATTTTTTTTTTTGACAAATTAGCAATAAACCAATATAATTGTAGAAATGAATTGAAATCCGTAACACCTTGCACGGGTCAAAGCAACATTGGTTCTCTGAGAATCAGCAATAAAACCAACTGATCCACTGTGGTTTGACCGTACAGTGGATAGAATGATAATATCTTCCTCACTCCCTTGAAACCCATCAACAGAGCTAATTCTGACAGCAACTGGGCCCTTATCAAATATTCTCAACACCTTGTCTTGAATTGCCACAACTTGGGCGCTATATGGGCAAATGACGCCAACACTTACTTCTTTCTTCTGTGTTAGACATTCTATATGGTAAAAAGTATATTTTATTAGCACAATAATCTGCAAAAGTCATTCCTAGCACCGCATAAATGATATTCAGGTTGCATTCCTAAATAAAAGAAATGTAGTCATTTTTAAAGAAGAATGACTATGTTTTAGGTTTCAAGACCAGAAAATTTAATATTAAAAATTTGTGGGTCCTAAGACGAAATCAAATTTAGTAATCACCTTTTTTAAGGGACTCTAATATCTGAACAACAACAGCCACTTCAACCATATTTTTTCTACTATAGCTGGCGTCATCAAAATCCTCAATTCCGGCCCCGATATCAATAAATGAATAAGGACCAAACAGCTTGCCGGGAAGGTATTCTCTTTCATGCTCCTTTTGGATGACATTCGGACCATTTAGAAGTTTATTCTCATAGAAACTAATATTTGGAAACATGCTAATGCATGGATGCATCCTATACTGCACATTTAGCAGGTTCTTCTCGTGTCCCAGTGAACTCAGCCTCTCAAACAGGCTCCTCCCAAATAACGCATCAGCTGATACCTAAAAGAAAACAAAGGAAATGGAAATCAAGGGTTTCAAGCTTGGAAAAAAAACCAGAAGATACAGTACAGATAAAGTCAAAATATTTTTTTTCTAATTTCTGTAATATTATTCTTTCTCTTAGCAAAATAATCAAGGAAAGCTCGAAATCCTAGACTGTCAGTACAGAAATTGAGGCAAAAGATTTTGAAGTCCAAACTATCTCAAGGTATATGAGCTCAGTGCTAGACTGCTAGACAATCTCAATGTACAAACTATAAAGGCCATGAGAAGGATTGAGTTTATGCTTGATCATTTCTACTTGGGATTACAATTAATTTATTTTATGGTTATTGCAGTTCTTTTTAATTTCTTTTGTTTTTCTCTCTTCCCTCTTACTTGAATCTGGTAGCTTTTTCTTAACATAACGTCCTATAGTGGAACTTTGGTCTACTATATATACTTCAAGATTAAAGAAAGAAAAAACAAACGAAAATCAGAAAATTGGAGGAAAAAAGCAATCTCATTGGACACCACTGTTTACTCATTCAAGACAAAGACAGAAAAATAACCTTGCTTTTCACCAATGCTGGCAGTTGACACTCATCACCAACAAGGACAGCATGTTTCAAGCCTCGAAGTTGCAAGGGTATCAGTGATTCACACTCTTTAAGCTGTGCTGCCTCATCAATCACTAACAACTTAAATGGCTTGGCTTTTTTCACTTTATACATTTTAAATGAACTGGAAGGGGTACAAAATATGAGGCAAGAGTTCTTCAAGCAGAAATATTTAACTCTTACCATCTCGGACGTTATAGGAAGCTTCAGCGACCGTTTTAGAGAATTTATGATAGCAATGCTGTCAGATTTACATCTAAATGCCTCTCTTTTGTAATTTGTACCATTTTTAGTAGTACTGGATCCAAAATCGATCTGGTCAGGTAAAAAAATATCCCTTATTCTTCCATCGACTTCTTTCCTCTGAATAATATTTTTAAATTCATTGAGCAGAGCAAGGAGACGGTTGATGCTTGAAGAATCAGCCTCTGAAAGGCAAGATCTTGAAACATGGCGAAGAAATATCCTAAAGCATGTAGCAAATTCTTTGTGAAGAATATCAAATCTTGTTCTTAGGAATTTAGTGAATGACATTTTTCTACGTTGCCTTGCAGTTCCCAAACTTGTAGCATAGAGTGAGTGGCACGATTGTAGAAATTCGGCCATTGAGGAGAGGTGGTGCTTCCACCCAGATCTAGGAGAGAAACATTTGAGGAGTTCTTCGACACGGTAGTCAAGAAATATCTCCTCCATATCATGATCCAAACACAGCCGATTTTTGTTTCCAAAAATTAGAATGTCACCCAATGCTAAATTTCCATCAGAAGAATTCTGTTTAACCAATTTGAGTAGGCGTGAGGCAACTTCCTTGACAGCTGTGTTTGTGGGCGCACATGTGAGAGTTCGATGCCCGGATTCTAGCATTAACCACAAAAGTGATGTTGTCGTTTTAGTCTTGCCGGTGCCAGGTGGGCCCCAGATAAGGCTTACTGGATTCCTGTTCTGGTGTTGCATCTCTGATACGCAATTCAAAACAGCAGTGGTTTGAGACTGATTGAGATTTGATGAAGCCAGGTAACTCATGGTATCTATTCTAGTAATCTCACCGACATCACTTGAAGGAGCATCATTTGTTCTAGCAACCTGTTAAAAGAATGTCCAAGTCAGTCATACACAAACCGTAACCAACTTTTGTTACACATATTGTTACAGGGGCGGATTCAGTGTTAGTGAATAGGGTCAATTGGTCTCCATTCATTATTAAAAATTTTGTGCTGTTACATAATTTTTTATATAGTTTAAAGTAAAATGCTATGAATACTGTAAAATTAACTCCCATACACAGCATGAAAATTTTACATGATTGACCCCCCAATGTGTTTTTGACCCTCATAGCTTGAAAGTCTAGCTCCGCCCTTTTATTGTTAGTTGGCTTACTGAATCATAAAAAAAATGTGAATATACTAATTATGATAAAAAATATTAAACTTTCAAACTGCTATGTTCTCAAAATGTTTTGATAAAGAGAGAAAAGATTAAAGCAGAACTAAACTGAACATTTCTTGTTCGATATTTTAGTTTTCTAGATAAATAAATTTAAAACATTAAGGTATCCAAAAGCATGGGTGCATATGTACGTACCAGTGATCCATATATTACTTTCTTTATGAGATTCTGATCTGTTTGTCTCGACTTATAATCAAGGCAAGACCAAATTCTGCTGTAGGTCGTCATATTCGACAGGTAAAGCCCATAAAACGGCTTTGTGTTCCTGGTTCCCCTGTTATATCCGGCAAATTCCACTTGTTTTGAAGCATATATATAACAGCATTGCCATGGAGTTCCACCATGCATAACCGCTGTAACAAGTGCAATGTTAAATGATCTCCCGTTGTTTGTCAAATCTGAAATGCGCTTTGCTCTGATATCAGATATGATGATTACATCACCAAAAATTGGGATGTAGTCTTTGGCACTTCTGACAGGCATCCCAATTTTGTATGTGTACTCCACTGATTTTTTTAAATGTTTAATTGAGTGCATTGTTATAGATGGCTGAGAGGAGAGAGAGTTCAATCCTGCTGACATATCTGCTCTCACTTCCTCCATTAATGGGACCTCAAAGGATTTTAAATAGCTCTCAGCACAACTGAATGTGCTGCTAATCTTCCCAACCTGTAATGCAATTAATGAAGGGTATTAGATTTCATAGGTATAGGCAATTAACAAACTATATATGTCAATTTGCTCTACATTGTGCTCTTTCGTTTTCATGCTCAAACAAATAAAAATAGCATGATGTAGAATGATATAATTTATAGCCAGAGCAAAAGTCTAATGAATTGTAAGGAGGCTTAAGTACATATATATGTATAACCTTAAAAAAAAAAAACAGTACATATATATCATATATGTATAATGATGTCAGGTGGGTCTTGCGACAGGAGTAATGTTAGAATGCATTTTGATTTGCTGGTGATTCTCCTTGAAGTCATGAAAAACACTGTACGACGATCAAGCTCTAAATTACTTTATTTATTTATCTTCTTAAATTTCCCTCTCAGTCTTTTTTCCCAACTAACACCAACAGCTCCTATAATTGTGCAAAGCTGCTTTTTTTTTAACTATTTTTATATTAATTGAAGTTGATGAAGAGAGGTCCAATATTTTATTTACTCAACTCAATAATTGTATAATTAGGTATATATTGTGGATGAAAACATCTGCAATAACTCTAGCCAAAGAAGATCGAGTCGGTCATATACTTTTAATTCCAAAAACTACTACTAAGCTTAGTTTAATTGTACAAGATCAGAGTCCTGATAATATGCCCTTAAATTTGGTATCAGGAAATGTAAATATGCTAGCACAATGACAAAACTTGAGATTTTCAATCTTCATATATATATACAAAACAGTAAACTTTATTTTGCTGGATCAATGCAAAAAATTTCTGATATCTGATATAGTTTAGCAGATGACAACTTGAATTTCCTTATCTGGGGGAGGGCATATTTTCCGAGTTACAACCAAAGGGCAAGGAGAGAAACAAAGTGGAAATTGCAGCAATTTCAGAAGTTTTCAATATTTTCCACTTGAACTACAGGAGGAGAAAACAACCAAGAGGTTCCATCTGGTAATCGATTTCATTGCTTCTTATTTCTTTTATTTTATTTTATTGAGATGAACTCAGAAATCGGAATACATTGTGGTTTTGAGTTATGAAAGAGCGAAACTTCGACTGTAGAGAATACAAACAAAACTATATACGATACAATGCACAATCAAGACAGAGACAGGTATATAACTCAATGTATGGCCTTTCTCTTTTATAAATTCTCGGTCATATATTTTGTTATAAATTACTGACTGATGAGCTCTCTAATTGCTGTTATTAACCTTTAGATGAGTCCATCACTTCACTCTTTTGGTTCACACGAGGTGAAAGGGAAGGGAGGTGAAGAGCAAGAGGGGAGGGAAAGGAATGGAAAGGAAGGTTACTAAATTTTTCATTATCTTGTTTGGTTCATCTTGTTTACCTCTATTACACCCCAATTTGGAGATTAACAAAATAAAAGCTTTACGATGTTAAAGGAGGTTAAAAGAGTAACATCAAGTAACCTTATTCTCCTATTAAACATCCAACCAAACAAGAATTAGTCACGAGATTTTCTTTCCCTTCCTCTACTCTCCATCCAAACAAGGTGTAGGGACTTGTAACAAAGGTCGTGCCAGGAGCTCGCAACTGAGGAACTGGATTATTATTGGCTATCTCTGTACATAAGTTACTACAAATAGGATAATGGACCGAGGCCCGAGTACATTTCTAGATTTTCTGTTATGATTAGTTCTCCTATTATGATTTGCCCTTGCGCTATCTCTCCAGTTTGGCCTGCCGCTATTATCTCCATTTCTAGATTTTCTGTGCCCCCTTCTTGTATCTTCCTTTCTTGCCTATTGAATTGGGTGACCGGACCACTAGATCCTCCTGAGTCCGATGAGTGTTTGCATTGCATGTTTCTGGCATCCTCCTCCCAGTATTCATTCTAATACTCTGCTTCGCTGTCAATGCCTCCTCCCTGTGGGCCCTGGTCATGTTGGTTTGTGTTGTCGTTCTCCATGGGCTGGTTGAGTGCCGAGGTTATTAACCAACCTTCTAATTCGAGCTGCGCTGTCACTGAGTGTGGATCATCTGTCAGCGTGGCATCCTGTGGTACGTGCGTTGGATGATAACATGCAACTAGAACCCGGAGAGATGCAACCGTATATTCAAAGAAAAGGCAAAGCAAAATGAGGTGCTCGTTCAAGAAGTAAGAACACAGTGGACAGCATCGACGGATCAAGACAGAAATTACACATAGGGAGAAGTAAAACTTATGTAAACACTAGAGAACAGGGTGAAGAACCGTGTCTCTCTTTTTGGTCTTTTTATTACTTATTTCTTTTGCTTTTCTAGTTTTTTACTTAGATTTTCATTTTCTATTTCTTTACCTTTACCTTAATATCATACCTTTTTTCCATTATATTATTTAGTTCATTGATACAGAATATTTTCCTACATTACATATAAAACTTCCACATTTTTTTTTGCTTCTTTTTGTGAAATATATTTGAGCTACATAAAACTTAAAATTCAAAAATGAATAATCTGGCTTTACTACATTTTTCATAGTTAAACCAGAGAGCTCAAAGAGATTATAAACAAACAAAAAAGAAAAAAGAAAATACTTTCACAAAAATGAACCTTGTCTATGAACAAATTCTCATTCAAGATGTCTTCGAGAGGCCATGAGATGACGAGCTTCCCTAGATCAATTCGCTTCTCACCTTGGGTAGCTCCTTTACTCTTCTTCTTCCCTTTCATATTCGCTTAGCTTACTTTGTGTACGCTATCCTCGGTCCTCAAAGGAGCAAGATGCTATGCAAAAGGTAACATTAAAAAAGGCACTTGTAAAAGGTAGTGCTTTGAATGACACTGCGCCAGGCCATAAAGAAAAGAATCAAAGATATTATGTTTCCAGGGAAAACCAAGAGACGAGCGTATCTTCAGTTCTATATTAGTTTTTTTCTCTTTTTTCTTTTTTTTTTCTCTTTTTTTGAGGTGTTAACTCAAATTTTGAGTTAAAATTTTAGACCGTCAGATTTAAATCCGCACTAATATTAAGAGTCATGTACGTTACAGACGTAGATCAGATTGGTCCGAATTCTTATTGCACGGTTCAGAAATAAACTTAAACGGCACGTTAATATTAGCATAGGATCCGTATTCGGGGAGGTGGATTTTGCATGAACGACAAATTCTCTGGTGATCACAGCTATTTAATTTTTTTTTTAAGTTTTGACGACAAATTAGCTGGTGATCACAACTATAATATATCTTTGATAAAATTTTACTACAAGTTAACAATTTCAAATATAATTTTTATGGACTTTTAAATTTTCTAATGTGTCAAATAGATATGAACTCGCTTCTAAATATTCCACAAATTTTTTCATGTCTTAGAATGCCCATTTGACTATTTAAAAAATGTGCATTCTAAACTCTTTTTCAAGCCACTCAAAATCATGTTTTTAAATGTGGTTTTGTTCCTGCATGCAAAAGACCACTGCATACTGCATATGCAATATGTGATCGTATATGCAGATTTTAATACAAAAGTACATATGAAGTTTTACTATGATTTTTAGAAAAAAATATACATATTATAAAACTAATTTATAACACAAGGGTGGTTATGGGTTCGATTCTCTTCCAACACAATTCTTTTTTGTACTTTTTTCGAATTTGTGAGCAACTAGCGAAAATCTGCATGGACGGCCACATGGACCGCATATGCATTCACATAACCGCATATGCGGCCGCATATTCAAATCCGCATAGGAAGGACTACATGATATTCTGAGCGCGGCAACCGACCGAATACACATATGCCGCCGCATTTAAAATCACTACTCAAAATACACATTTGGCACTTGCCCTTTTGAATTTTCACACTCATTATTTGAATAATTACTAAAACACAAACCCAATAATTGCATAATGTGTTACACCTCAAACCAAGAATTCGAACTAGAGCATGATTAATCCCGCCTCGTGTGAATTAAATTACTTAAACACACAAGGCTAAACAAATACAAACAATTCGCGGAAGCATAAATAATATCATAAAAGATCAAAGTCATCCAATACATACCGAAAACATAAGGTATCACAAATATAAAATAAAACAATAACTAAGAAGGGAATACATGCTCTAACGAATCTGACACACAACCAAAAGTACCAGTACTCGTTAGTACTCGTTAAAACCAAACATAAGTCCTCAAAAAATAATAAAAGATAAGTGTGACATCATCAAAGATGGCTCCTGGCGAATCGTCACATCTAATCCCCAGTCTCTGTACCTAAAACCCACAAACCCACAAACCACCATGATAGGATAGTCACATCTAATCCCCAGTATATGGGACCCAAGCCCTTCCTTTCAGGAATCTTCTCAGATCAGAATACCTTAACTATAATCTACGTGCAATTTTAGAAGTTCTATGGTCCGTATGTAATTTTATAAATAATAAAAATTATTTTCTTATTTATTTGTTATTAAATGAAAATAGGTACAGTAGATGTGACTATCCTATCATGATGCAATTAACCTATGATGACAACATGTCAACATGCAAAGATTTTTCAAATTAAAATATGTTGTGTATTTAGGGTATAGACTTTGGATATATTTTTTCGCTTTTAAATTTATAATGTCTCTAGTACTCAACTGAAAGGTTGGTTGCAAGCACACAACCGATCGGTATAGTATTGGGGGTTTCGAACCACATAGACAACGCAAGTATTGACTTATAATAAAAGAAAGTAAGCAAAGACTGATCCGAGGGTTTTATAAGGGTTGTTGTTTGTTTGGAAAGTAAATAAATAAAGCAATAAAAATACTAAATGTAACAGATAGTGGAAATCTAAGGGTTTCCGGCTTTTTTCTATTTTTTTGGTCTAGTTTGCTACTCAGTCGTTCTTGAGAGGGATACAATTCAAAGTTAATTATAGATTCTACTTCTAGGCGTCACTATTATGTGCATAGAAGTAGAGTGTTTTCTCACCATATCTAAACCTACCAGGTATCACGATGAAGTAAGTACTTGGAACTTGAATGAATTTAGGTCATTAAATTTCAAAGATCTAGATCTAATTTGATTTCTGCCAGTCACGGTTAGGTACATGGAAGGCAGTTCCTGAACCTCAATGGTTTAATTTTTTATTGAAAGAAATGGTTTTAGATTGACTGATGAATTCAATCAAGATGCACCCATTGGCCATTGTTAAGAAAGGACGCAATTAAGTATATAAAAGTCTAAAAGTAAGTATATACACGTCATTTAGATGCCCCCATTGTTAAGAAAGGACGCAATTAAGTATATAAAGTCTAAAAGTATATAGACGTCCCATTACTTTTTTAAAGGAAGGACGATATTCTTTTGTCAAGTAGATCACTTCTGACAGGGAATTCTATATCAGAAGACTCGATCGACGACCCAATATCAGATGAGGTCAATTTGAGTCCAATGTCCATCGGACTCAAAGTGAGTTCGATGGGTTCGATGACCGTCCGCAACTTTCGCATATACTTTAAAATTCGTGCACACGAATCTTAAAGTGGATCGGACGGTTCCGAAACCCATCGGAACGAAGCAGCTCTCATATCAGATTAGTAAGTTCCCGCGGTTCAATTTTTCTTAATTTCCCTGTTTGAGTTGAGAGTATTAATTTCGAGCAAAAATTTCAATGTTTCCCAAATTACAGTGGACCAGTTGTTATCTTAGTTTTGTTTGTGAATTACAAAGTTGAAAATTTTGTGGTTCAGACAATATTGCCAACACTCAACAAATCGTAATTCATGTAGTTTTGATTTCTAGATTTTTTTCAAAAAGAAGTTTTGATTTCTAGTTAATAGAAAGATTCCAATTTCATGACTTTCTGTCAAGTTTTGAAATAAGAAAGGCATAAACTATCTTTAGCAAGGTACCAAACTGTGGGACCCAATCCATTACTGTAAAAGATTCCCTTCACTTTACGGTTTGAGATTAACTCTCAGCCGCTTTGAGATTCGGGCTGACGGAGGGGGCAATATTATTGGGCTTTGAGATTCGTGCCAAGTTAAAAGAAAACAGTCCAGATCAAGTAATTGTAAAAGATTCCCTATTACGGTACCGGGGAAAATCTGAATTCCAAGGGTTGATCGGTACATCGACCTTCTGCTTGAAATTTCTTGTACAATAACCTTCGAAGAAATAAAAAAGAACAAACCCAAAATGTTGGATTGCTTGTGCTTGTGTTAAATATAACAAAGAAGACAGTGAGAGTTTGAAATGAAGGGTATGTTTGTCAATTTAATTTTTAAAATACTTAGTTAAGTTTTAGTGGGATATGAAATATTATGGTGTTTTTAAGAGAAAATTGGCTGTTTAGAAAGTTTGCATCAGTGTTGTAAATGACGGTATGTGTTTGTCAGACGGACATGATATTGTCAAACGATTAATCGGGAATAATCGGTCATAATTTGAAATAATCAGCTGATTAGTCGGAAAAATCTGTAACGGTTTGATCGCCGCTAACGACTAATTGATCGATTATTTTTTACAACAATGATTTGCATGGGCATACCAAAAATTCTCCCTTAATTGATAAAAGTAGTCACTTAATTTTTAATTAATAGCATAATTCACTTTACATCTGATGTGAATCTCCGAGTTCAATCCGGTTTTGGGTTTGGGAACGCCTTTCCTTCTCCAGGAAGGAGAAAGGGGAAAGAGGGGATTTGTTTTAGGGGTGGGGTCCGTTGGTAAGAGAGGGAGCAGGAGAGAGAAGAAAAAAAAATAAATGAAAAAGGAGGAGACTTGAGACTTAGGGAGGAAGGAAAGTAAAAGAGAGAAAGTGGGACCAGTGGCATTAAATGCTCAGGAGAGAGAAATAAGAAAAGGAAGAAATTTCGGTAGAAAAAGGAAGAAGGAAAAGGAATGTTGGCGTGATCTTTGGTGCTAAATTTAGAGTTTAATTGTTATACTAACAATATTTGTTGTTTGATGTGTTTTATATATTTGTATATTTTAACTAATTAAGTTTGCCTTGATTCATAAATGAAATTTTTAATTCGTCTAATGTGTTAACTTTTCTTTAAGATTTTGGAACTAATATTTCTTAATTATTTATCATTATTTTGTTTTGCATTGTCGGTTTTATTTAAGGAAGCTGATAACAGTACCCGCGCTACAGTATCCGCACTGTATCCGAAAAATAACTATCATAACTATCTGGGGGACTACAAAAACTCCAGCACATAATTTTTTTTTCTAAAGTATTAATACATATGCAATAAAGTATTAATACATATGCACGGAAGTATTTATACCTATGAAGTGAACAAATTTTACGTAAATAATTGTCTCCCAACCAAATCTCCCAAACATACCCGCACCATAAATACCTATGGGGGACCACTCAATTTACATTGGGGGACCATACACGTTTTTAGAGGTGAATTTTTTTTCTCCGTTCAATGTCGTCCATATTTCTAACGATCTATGAGAAATTTTGCGAATCTAAAACCACGAACGTCTTCTACGTAATTTTCTCTTTCAAATGAGATCCATGATGACGTACTTTCGGGCGCATCGCCACACAAGTATTTACACCTTGATGTGCAAGTATTTATTCCTATACTTGCAAATATTTTTTACATATGACACCAGATGACGTCTAAAAGTATTAATATCAAGTACTGCAAGTATTTATACCTCTGCACTAAAGTGTTTATACCTATGTGGTCAACTATTTTTGTCAGAGAAAAGTTAACGCGAGATGATTAAGTAAGGTTGATGCGGTGATACGGGGTCCCCACTACTTCATTAGAGGAAGGTTGACGCGGGGACAATTGGGGGACTGGAAAATGGATGATCATAACAAGTTACGCATCAAAGTATTAATATCTTATTTTTCAAGTATTAATATCTTATCTTCCAAGTATTTATATCTACGAAGGTTGACGCGATTTATATTTATGAAGGTTGATGCGGGAACGAGTGCATGGACTGTGAAAGGGGACCATATAATTAGTGGGGATCATAGAGGAAGGGTGTTGCTGGAATTTTAGAATAATAATTAGTGGGAAACATATAATATCTTTTTAGAATAATAATTAGTGGGACCATATAATTAGTGAGGACCATAGTACATTATTCCTCTAAATGCGGGTACTATAGCGCGAGTACAGTGCGGGTACTGTGCGGGTACTGTGCAGGTACTGTAGCGCGGGTACTGAAATAATTATTCTATATTTAAACTAAAAGTTTCTAATATGTTGTAAAAATTTAATATTTATGAAATATATTTTTAATTAACAATTAATTATGATTATAACTAATTAATCATTTTTAAAGATCTGGGTTATCACATAATGCATACTTATTTATCGTAAAATGCACTTTATATATTTTTCCGGAAAGATTAGCCAAAAAAACAACTAAACATAAGAAGATGAAGTTTGAGAGATAAATATAATATTTTTATATTTAAATGGAATGGATTTGGTAAAAATTGCTTTAAAATACTTTTTAGTGCCGTTTTCAAATTCGGATGAATTGACGGAGCTGGGTGCAACGAGGAAGTGGGAATTGCAAATAACAAAGTACCTAAATTGATAATCGGCCTTGAATCTAATGACAACATCTAGTGACAACGACATATGTTCAAAATCTGAATAAAAATTTCTTATAAATTCTAAATATAAATTATTGGATAACTTGACTTTCAATCTTTACTCAAAATCCCGATATTTTTATTAAAACCCCCAAAAAAAAACAAATTATCAAATCTGCTCCCACTCCAACTTTATTTTTATTTCTACCCCAACCGCCCGTGGGTTGGGCGGTCCACTTTCTGGACCTGACCGCCCAGCAGGCGGGCGGTCCACTACCCTTATCAGACCGCCCAGCAGCTGGGCGGTCCGCTATAAAACCCTATAAAAGAGCCTTTTCTCTCTCCCGATGAGCACAGTGCTCATTCCAATCCCACATAAATTCCAGAACCGAAAGAGAGAGCTGTCAGGCGATTTTGAGGCGATTTTGAGGTATGGACAGTAACAAACGAGGTAAGAAAGCGAGCAACCGAGATCGTGGCGTAGCGAGAGGAGGATCTATTAGTGATCGAGGTAAAAACGAGGGAGAAAAGAACAACTGGCCCGTATGCCGTGATCCCCGGAATTGTGTGACATGTAAGAT
This sequence comes from Carex littledalei, assembly GCA_011114355.1. Classification (NCBI taxonomy): domain Eukaryota; kingdom Viridiplantae; phylum Streptophyta; class Magnoliopsida; order Poales; family Cyperaceae; genus Carex; species Carex littledalei. Next base: position 4,762,703 of record CM022085.1, on the reverse strand, counting down.
GGGGGAATGGAATAGACGACATGGTCGGTATGAAATTTCAGACGATGACTTTGTGGAAAACCCCTACGGCTTTGGTTTGAAAAAGAAGAAAGTTGATCCAGAGCCTCCAGCATCGGACGATAAGTTTGTTCCGTGTACTGGTAAGGCTACCACTTCGTCTGCTGTGACTGATCCAGATCAGGCAAACTCTGATGATGACTTTGTTCCATGCACTTTCAAGGCTCGTTGTAAGAAGTAGATTTTTAGGAATTTATGTTGTAGAATTTTTAGAAATTTATGTCGCAGACTTTATTTCATTAGTTTTGTGTTTGTTTATATTTTATGTTGTTACTTTTTGTATACGTAATTAAGTAATAAAAATAACAAAAATGAAGCATATAAAATAATCGAGGCAAATAAAATATTGCATAGTTCACAAACTACCAATTAGAATAGTTCACAATATACATCTAAAATAGTTCATAACATAATTTAACAAAACTTGGTAATCAGCGACGACGGCCGAACAAACTCAAAATACGACGTCTGGCTCTGGGTGCAGCTGGTTCTGCGGCACTACCGGATGTCTCTCCATGGCTACTACCGGTTCCTGGGCTTTCATGAGTGCGGCGACTACTACCGGTTCCTGAGCTTTCACCCCTGCGGTGGCTACTACCGGTAGCCTCAGCAACAACTCTAGCATTTTCTCTTTCATTGGCTTCGTTAATGGCATCTGCATTGCATTCCAGTTGAAATAAAATCAAAACAAAATATAAGTAAACAAATAAAATATAAGTAAATAAAAGGAATCAACCGTACCTGCTCGCTGCCTGTCAGTTGTTGAACGGCGGGCCTGATGTCCCATTCGCCTACCTTCCATCTCGTCCATGTTCATTACTTGACGCTTGTGGGGTCTTCTTCCTTTTCTGATCCACCCGCTTGCGGGACAGACTTTATCACCAACATAGGGCGGCCACTGATACTGGTTGGGATAAGGATGGAAAGATGCACCCCAAGTACTCGCAAGGTACTCGGTACGGTACATGTCTGCGACATAATCATCCTCAGCGAAGTTTCTCTCTTGGCACACCGCCATAACATGAGAACAAGGTAGGTGGGCCAACTGGATTCCTTGGCAAGTGCATGTTACAGTATTGTCAGGTGCAAAAATAACAACATACTTGAACATCCTTTTCACAAACTCCATAGTCCCATCCGGTCTACGGCCGGTTGGAGCAAACTCATCTGGACAGTGCACTTCGAATTCCAATTGGCCCTCCCCGTACGGGACAACTCTCATAACTGCACCTTTCTCCCTATGTTTCCTTAGTTTCCCCTCCACCCTTGTTGAAAACGTTTGATTCCTGGACAGTAATTCAGAAAATATAAGTCAACAAATAAAAATATACATACCTTGGCAAAATCTCTGAATAAAAATATACATACCTGGACAGTAATTCAGTTGCTTTAGCACGCCGTGCAACAAACCATGCATTTAACTTGTAGAAGGTGTCCTCCACAATTGCTGCCACGGGCAACTGCCGGCTCTGCTTGAAAACAGCATTCAAGGACTCAGACCCATTTGTGGTCATAATTCCCCATCGGAAACCTCCATCACGGGCTTGCAATATCTTCTCATATGCGGGTGGCTCAGCCAGATCGGCGGGATTATTTTTTCCCACCTTGAGTAAGTACAAATTTGCCTTTGGACAGTACTGCAAAAAAAAATTCAGATGAGAAAACGTTTGATTAAATAATTCAGAAAATATAAGTGTGTGAAAATATACATACCTTGGCAAAATCTTTGAACATCTCTTCCACCCTTCTCGGCTTCTTCTTCTTGGCACCAATTCTGAATGTATCTGCAACCCATTTTCCAGATCCGCAGTTCTTGTGTAGGTTGTCTGTAACATGTTGCATACACAGCCTGTGCACACATTCGCCGTTCGCTGTCGACCACCCGAAATCTGGGCGATCAAAAACATATTTGATTCCTTTGTGCTGGTCTGATATGACACAAAAGAACCGGTCGCCAACCACTTGTCTTCTTACGAACCTCATGAAAAATCCCCAGTTTTCTCCGTCCTCCTTCTCAACAATTGCAAAGGCCAAAGGCAACAACTGGTTTTCAGCATCATATGCACATGCGATCAGCAGTCTCCCGTCGTAACGGCCAGACAGGAAGCATGCATCCACACTGATGACCGGTCTAATGTATGGCACAGCTTGAATACATGGACCGAACGCCCATGCTATGGCCTTGAATTGCACCCCGTTGTCGACATCCCGTACGCCTATATTCCAACGTTCAAAGACAGTGCCGGGATTTGTACTTACTATGGCCTGCAGCAATGGTGCAAGCAAGTTGTATGAACCATGCCAGCTACCGAACATTCGGCAAATCGCAAGTTCACGCCCTCTCCACAACCTGTTGTACTTTGGGACGACATGTTTGTAAACCCGTCTGACAGCTCTACCGACCTCCTTAAGGCTCATCGATGGGTCATCCTTAACGTCATTCTCAATTACATCGGCAATAAGTGAAGCCGTAAGATTTGCATGGTCTTTCCTTGATGACGCAGCCTTGCATGTGTGAGGTGGTTCACACTTCTTAATAATCCATGCCTCGCCCTTACCCACAGGGGTTGCATAGAGACGGAAGTGGCAATGCTCTTCGTCTTTACAAACAATTACTAACCTTCTTCGGTCCCTTTTTTCCTCTCTGCACTCCCAGTTGCCGTGAACATGGACCTCGTGTATTTTCTTCACAAGTTCATCTATGTTGGTGTAAACCTGCTGCGGAGCAAGCTCTTGAGTGTACCTGACACGCGGCCCAAAAAATGAGATGTCTGCCTCTTCAAAAGCAGTGGTATCGTTGAATGTGGGGCACGGATGCCTATCTGTCCGACCTCTAATCGGAAATCTGTCTTCCTTAGGTAAATAATCTCCATCACCTTCTGACAGGTTATCAGAATCCCAATCCCCTTCCCATTCGTCACCTGTTTCCAAATTTCCTTGTGGTATGGCATCGACCTCAGCATCAAGGTCAAGGTCTCTCCGGGTAGCAACGGGTGACACTATAGGTATTGATGGTGGTACAGATGGAAATCTGGGTTGGATTGGGGTTTCAGGAGGAGGTGGTGGTGGTGGTAGATCGGTGGTAAAATCAGGTACAAAATTCTCATAAACGGGTGATACGGGCGGTTCATAACTTGAGTGGCGGGGGTTGTCATACCTCGAGGGGCCGGGGTTGTCATAACTAGAGTGGCGGGGGTTGTCATACCCCGAGTGGTCACGACCCGAGTTGTCATAACCCGAGTGATCATAACTCGAGCTGTCATAACTCGAGTGACGCGGGTTGTCATAACCCGAGTGATCATAACCTCTATTTTCCCTAGATGTTCCAACCCCGGGTTCACGCTGAACTCTCCTGGAATATAAGTCCATTACCATTACCCCCTGTGTCTGAAAAGTGTTGTAAACACTCCTCCATACCGACTCATCAGTTATTGGAAACCTGGTATAGTAAGGTCTACCACCACTTACTGTGTTAATCCGGGTAGCTAAATCTATATCACACCGGTTGGGGTTCACACCAATTTTTTCATACACTATTCCCTTCAGTTCAACAAATGAGGTATTTTCATTTACCTCAAAGCCGTAGGCTGCTTCCTTGGTGTACTGTGCTCCCTCCGCACCCCGGGTAAACTTCCCGCCCACATACAGTGCAACCAACATACTTCCGTGCTGGAATTACTGTTCTGGAAACACTGTTCTGGAAACACTGTGCTGGAAACACTGTGCTGGGATTACTGTGCTGGGAACACTGTGCTGGGATTACTGTGCTGGGATTACTGTGCAGGATTACTGTGCACAGATTACTGTACACAATCGCCTCAAAATCGCCTCTGACGGCTCTCTCATCTCTCAGGAGATCGGTTCTGGAATTTATGTGGGATTGGAATGAGCACTGTGCTCATCGGGAGAGAGAAAAGGCTCTTTTATAGGGTTTTATAGCGGACCGCCCAGCTGCTGGGCGGTCTGATAAGGGTAGTGGACCGCCCGCCTGCTGGGCGGTCAGGTCCAGAAAGTGGACCGCCCAACCCACGGGCGGTTGGGGTAGAAATAAAAATAAAGTTGGAGTGGGAGCAGATTTGATAATTTGTTTTTTTTTGGGGGTTTTAATAAAAATATCGGCTCAAAATCCAAAGTACCTAAACCATTGAATTAAATAAGATCTTGTTGGATTAAATTGAAATAAATATGTGGAAATGACATTTTCGAGTAATGAAATGTATATTGATCTTCTACATAGCGAATAGATCGATACGACTGGAAAATGGATCAAATTGGATCTAAAACGGACAATATATAACTAAAATAAGAATCGTAGAAGCATAACAGGGGAGGACCTGGGAGCGTCCTTTTAGTTTGTATCGGATCCAAATAACAATCCATGTTTGGGGCTGGTGAGTTGAGAACGTGAGCGATCGAAACGGGTCACGTTCTGGATCATGCGCACGTGGGGAGTGGGATTATGGTCCTAACTGTTTTCCTGCGCAGTTTTCTAGTTTTCTGCATGTATGTATGTTTCGCCTATAAATAGGCTCGTTGGATTCCTGAAAAGAAGCATAATTCATTCTTTTTTTATGTTATAGAGAGATTATTGTCTGTTAGAAATTTAATTTGTATTTTTTACAAATTAAATCTTAATTTTTCTACTTCAAGAAATTAAGTCCATATATTAAAAACTTGAGGCGTTTGACATCTAAATTGTGGAATAGGGCTATGTTTGAATGTGTCAAGAATAGGAGCTCTTCGGAATAACAATGTGCATCCAAACAACATTTTTGCTATTCGGAATAACTAGAATAGCTGCTATTTTCTAATCCTTGTAAATATTAGAATAGCTACTATTTGAAAGTGTGAAGAAAGAGGAAAAAATGCTTCATTATCGGATTTTCGCCAATATAGTCCCGAAATGACAAAATTGATGCTATTTTATGTTACCTCCATGTTGTGACAATTTGTTTAAGAGCCCACTTGCATATATTTCATCTTAATTAGCACCTTATTAATACTATTATTTATCGGTTACAACTATTCACTATTCCAAATGTACAATCCAAACAATATTTTTACTAATCTAAATAGCACCATTTTCACACTAATCTAAAAATCACTATTTTTTCTCTATTCTCATTTACTATTTTTAAATTTCACTATTCTAACTATTCTACCTCCCATCCAAACGTAACCAGAGGGATAGGCTAAAAAACCATAGTCTATCTCTAGACAATTATCTAGAAGACGTGCGCTTTGAGTCGATGGGCTTTCAATTCAAATTATTACAGCGCTTTGAATCGACTATGGTAAATTATATAATTTATCTTGCAGCGCTTTGAGTCGATGGTAAATTATATAAAAATATTTTGGGAATTGAAAGGTCCAAATTACCCTTGAATTCAAATTATTTCAATACGCCCTCAGTCCCTCATACAAGCATTCCCACAAAAGCCCATATAGGAAATTAACTACAAATCATAGAAGAAGAAAAAAATTGGCATACCATCAAACTATCCAATTCCTTTGTGGGAGCAGCTTTTCTTTGTTTAAGAAATGCCATGTGCTCCTTTTATAGCAATTCTTAAGCTATGCGAATAAAAAAAAAATCAAACGAAGAATTAGACATGTACGTAATACAAATGAACACATATAATCATATGAAAAGCCATACCTGTATATTTATCCAGGGGGAATTTTATGTACACCTCTCAAAAACCTTAAAATTACTTATTTTTTTCCTTCTTAAATTCGTAAATATCATATTTATCCTTCTAAATTAAAAAAACTCATAAATTTACTTAGTTTATTGCCTTTTTTTTATTAGAACTTATTTTAAATTTAAACATTTCTCATTTTATCTTTCATTAAAAAATATATATATAGCACGTGTAAAAGATCTAATTAACCAGCTTATGAGGACAAATTGTTTACTTCTCTGCTCATTTAAGTATACTAGTTAAGTACCCGTGCTTTGCAACGGGGTATTGAAATGAATAAAATGATTTTTGAGCAATATAGAATGGAAAATATAAATTTTTAAGAACTAAGAATGAATAAAATATTTTTTGTAGAACGACATAGAATGAATAAAATTATTTTTTAGAAACTACTTTCAAATACTAATATGCGCACAAAACTAACATCAAAACAAAAACTACAAAAGAGAAAAAAAATGCAAATCGTACCAAAGCAAAATGGAGGGAAGTGGGCATTTGCCTGTATTAAGAAATCATTTAATTAAGATCTCAATTTGAAAACACAATTTTCTATTCGATCTAATAACTTTCTTAGAGTAATATCATATATTATATATAGTGTTTTTAAGAGTTGCTCTTCAATTCTTGCCTCGTCTCCAATTGCTTTAATACTCTTGAATGTTGCATATTAGAAAAAACAAAGAATGCTCTTGGTTAATGAAATAATTGTGAACTTGATTGATTGATATAACACAAACATGATAAAGTACTATTCAAGCAATTTTATTGTCTGCGAGTGAGGCTATGGTACTATGCATAACGCGGATTGGTCTAATATTATGGATCAACATCTCCACTTTCAAAGTCCAAACACTCGATATGAACCATTCAACATGATTTTCATATGAAAATGTACTATCAGATCAAATTTTACAATTTTTACTTTTTTTAGATAGGTAGAAAAGATCTTGATCTAAAATATTGTAGAACATTCAAAAGTAGTGATTTTCTATCTGTCTAAAAATATAGTATAAAAATTCTAAAAAATGTAAGATATAGTCTGCAAGTACATTTTCATATGGAGATCAAGTTGAACTGTTCAAATCGACTATTAAAACTTTGAAAACAAAAATATTGATCCATAGTTCGGACCAATCTGTGCTATGCATAGTACCATACGCAATTGTGTTGTGGAGCAAAATACTTTCAATTATATTTGTTGAATTGTTATTTGCGTACCATGTGGTGTAGTGATTTATACCAACAAAATCCAATGACCCCTTAACCAATACTGCCTCATCAGTTGAGACTCACAAACACCATCCCTGTCATTAAAAAAATGAAAACAAAAATACAGTTTAAACACAAACCAAAATCCATTAGTGCTTATAAGAAATGAACGGCTAATAGGCCATTATTATTTTTATTGGCAACGTACCTGAAAATGATCACGTGATCTGGCTTTCTCCTATATGAAATAACATCCCTAAGTTATGAATACATATAAACGAATAAAAAAGAGAAGATAAAAAAATAAAATGAAAGGTGTATTGAGAAAGAGGGACCTATAGCTCAGGTGCTTTATGATGTTGGCAATACCACCTTCGTACTAAGCTATGTTCTTTAACCTAAAATCCTATAAACCAAAGGAACTTGCAAGTGTTCTCTTTGAAAAATATTGAAAATAACTGTAAAATGGACACACATAATCCTATAAACCATAAAAAATTGTAAGTGTTCTCCTTGAAAAATATTGAAAATAACTTGCAAATTGACACACATAAAGTAAAAACATACCGCTGAGAGATCTATAATTTGTAGCCGCTTTGGTAGGCTTTCAATTATTTCCTACGGAAACAAAAGTAGCAATGTTTAAAGAATGTTTTCATTTTGTTTTCCTTTCTTCTAAATAAAATCCTTTACGAATTTAGTTAAAGTAAACAAGTACATTCTCAAGATGATCAATGAGACATAATAAACACAAATTAGTTAAAAAAAATTATAGTGAGATAGAGACAAGAGATAGTTACACAGTTTAGTGTTTGGCACTTGATTGAAGACCAAATAAATCTCAAATTGCACCGATATGATACACAGTTTATCAAAACTAATAGAGAATATACCTACAAATTTACTTTTGTTTAAATATATCATTTAGTTAGTGTCATGGTTGTTGATGGATACAACACTACAATTGGGAAAAGAGAAAGTGTAAGGACGGTACTTCAAAATTGCAACTGCTGGTGCCGTTGATGGAGTAACCACTTGCTTGAAGTTCTCATCCTCTGCAGCTGCGAAACAAATGTCAAAATTAAGAATAGATTTTATATTTCAGAATGAAGAACATTACAACCATGCCTGTATTATGAAATAAAAGGATGTCATGTAGTGCCAATTTCACCATACTAAGTTTAACGTGGCTGATTTATTATTTTCAAATTTTGTTTCTATTTGTGTATATACCAGTTTGTATTTGTACCAAAGTAAACTTATATGTCTTCACATTGACCATTTTACCCTTATAGGACATACACTTTGCTAAATAATAATGCATACCCTAAACACATTTTTTTTTTTGCTAAAAAAAGGATTATAAATTAATAGTGATATAGTCAAATATTTACCAGCTATTACAACTCAAAACAAAGAAATTCATCCCCTTTAAATACAAAGAAAAAAATAATTAAGGTACCACATGCCAGTATAAAAAAAAGAAAGATGATTTATTATTTACATATTTTGTTTGTATTTGGGTATATACCAGCTTGCATTTGTACCAGAGTAAACTTGTATGTCTTTACATTGACCATTTTACCCTTATAGGACATACACTTTGCTAAATAATATTACATACCCTAAACGCATGGATTTGTCAATACAGTCACGACAAAACCCGTGCTCCATCTCCATTTTCAAAGTCCAAAAGGTCGATCCGAACCGCTCAGCATGACCTCTATATGAAAATGAACTTGAAGACCAAATTTTACATTTTTCAGATTTTTTTTACTATTTTTTTATATAGTTAGGAAATCACTTGATCTAAAGATTATAGAACTCATATCCCTGAGGTAATAGAAATTTTGAGTTTAGATTCGGACCATCCGATCTGCTTTGGTATGAATATTAAAGGGGCCCGTGCATTCCACCTCAGGCCGGATTGACCCGGATTCTGATCGGACCGTCCAAATTAAAACTCAAATATTCTGTTACCTCAGAGGATTGGGACTCAAGATTCTAGACCATTAAAATTTAGTGATTTTCTACCTATCTAAAAAAGTAGTATAAAAATTCTAAAAAATATAAAATTTAATCACCAGGTACATTTTCATATGGAGATACGGACCGTTGTGCACTATGCATAGTGTCGTAGCCTCACTCTGGTTGGTATTATACTATTTTATATGGCATAGCCAAAAGAAATAATAGAATAATAATAAAGTACCGGGCATCACACCTAAGTTACGTGCTTCGACCATGACATAATCTGGATTAGCAACCACCATAGGTATCGGTTTCGTTCTCTTTGCACATATTTCTTAAATCTGCTCAAGACCCTCCAAATCCATAGGTTTTGAACCGGCAGATGGTAAACCTAGTGCTTCAGTGCCATGTGCCAGTATAAACTCAGCATCATCCACTCTACTCACCACCTCTAAACCTAATCCCTATGAATAATTTACACATGAAAGCATTTGCAATAATTCACATTATTACATATGTTAAGCTAAAATAGAAAATTTTAATATAGAATACAACAAAAAGTAGACTACCTCGAGAGAGATTGCCCCTCGATCATTCCATGGCATGTGGATGCATCTTCTTCCCTGAGCAGCAAACCAGGGATCATCTCTCCTAATTTATTTTTATTATTATAATTACACATTAAGAGCTAGATCTAACAAAGGGTAAATTTTCTTACTAAACTGTATGAAATAATATATAATACCTCAAAAGAAATTCATGGGTTAGTTCTCCACTGGTAATAGCCCCAAGGAAGAGAGACAGATCGAACCCAAGAGATTTAAGCTTATCATCGGTAAGAACTGCTTTTCTTGATGAATTGCTTATAATTACCATTTTTGCCCCTGTTGCTGCTAGCTTCTCTACTAGCAAGGCAATATCAGCAAGCAAATTATCACAAGAATGTTTGGCGTGAAATTCAGAAAATATCGAGTCTGGCAGGAAAAACACATTACTATCTAAATTAACAAAATTAAGATACTACATTGTATGCTAGCTTTTACTAAAAAGTAAAAATCGAAATGTCAAGTTAGCCCTTCTTAATTTTTCTGGAAAATTTACCCCTTTATCAGTCTATATTGAAACTTCTCTTTGGATAAAAGACGTTATTGCTGTTTATGTAGGGTATTTCAGAAATTACCTAAAAAGAAAATCATAATGAAATAAATGAACATACATGCACTGATGGCACTAGGATATGGTTTTTCCTGTCATGAAGTACCCCATACTGATCTACGAACCATGCCTGTCATGAGAGGCAATTAAATATATTAGATATATAGGGGGGGGGGGGCAATTGGTAATTGAATTAGCTTGAACCAAGGTTATAATTAACTTCTTGCCACATAAATTCAAAATTTGCATAATTTTTACAACGTGCCTCCAAATCCTTCTTTCTATGCCACTGCCACATATATAATTTAAACGAGGTCAAAGTTTTCACCTATTTATGCAATTTGTTTTCACAAAATTCTCTCTTTTCTATCCTCTCTAAATTGTCCCATATCGCCAAAATTAGCTTCATTTCTCCTGATATATCATAAAAGTCCCTAAATTAAAATTAGTACCTAGACGAATTAAATCAATTATAATGTCAAAGAGACGGAAAAGGAGAAGGAAAATAGGCATACAATTCAACTGTATAAGGCAAATTTATTACGAAAATAGTGCTTGTAGTCTGACTTTGATTGCTAGCTGGGATCTTGGGCTGCACAAAAATTGCAAGTTAAGAACAAGATTACAGATTGGGAAATCAAAATTGCAATTGAGAAGGTACTAGTTACCTCTTTCTTCTCAGATTTTGTGACAGTTTGTTGAGCATCAACCATTTTGACATCTTTGCTCTGAGGAGTTTTGGTAGGTTCTTCATCTTTGCTTTCATCCTCATCAGAAGAATCTTCCTAAAATTGAATCAAAATGTAAATCTTAAACCACAAAATTGAATAAAAACCATGAACTCTAACCCCTAAAACAACTACGAACATAAATCATAACCACTAAACCCTAAAATCAGCCGTCTCTTCAGAATCATAAACCCCAAATCTTGAAAAAAATCACTGACACAAACAATTACCACAAAATCCTAAACGATAAAATTGAAACAAAAAAATGAACCCTAAATCTTAAAATCATGTAGAACCTAAAATCAAGCATTTTTTTATGAGTGAGGCTATGGTGCTATGCATAGCACGGATGGGGTCCGTGATACGGTTCAAAATTTGACTTTTCAAAATCCTAACGGTCGATTCAACCGTTCAATGTGATAACCATATGAATATGTACTTGCAAACTAAATTTTATATTTTTTCGAATTTTTTTACTATTTTTTTAGATAGGTAGAATTTTGATGGTCCAGAATTTTCAAAAAACACTGATTTTTCTACCTATCTAAAAAAATAGTAAAAAAATTCGAAAAAATATAAAATTTAGTTTGCAAGTACATATTCATATGGTTATCACATTGAACGGTTGGATCGACCGTTAGAATTTTAAAAAGTCAAATTTTGAGCCGTAGCACGGACCCCATCCGTGCTATGCATAGCACCATAGGCTCACTCTTTTTTTATTATAGATGAAATACATTTTTGTGGTTTCTAATGCCGTTTCCTTCATCTCTTTCTCTTTCTCTTGGGTCGAGTTGGTCTGACCCTCTCCAGTACCTTTGATTTCGTTTCTCTCAACCTATCTCTGACCCTCTCCAGTACCTTAACGACCTCCTCCTTACCATCAGTGGCACTATTTTTGGAGTGAGACTCCTCCAAGAGAGAGGGAAGACAGAGGTGCAAGGCCATGTCGGAGGAGAGAGAAAGACGGAGGCAGTCGAGCGTGCGTAATGTGGCCTTCTTCGTTAGGAGGATGCGTTCCCCAATCGCAACACATATTTTTTTCCTTTGTATTTCCTGCGCAAGAGCGTCCTCGTTTTTGGATTTGGGAGAAGGTTAACGACGGAGAACTGAGCAGCAAGAGGAGGAAGGAAAAAAAGGAGCGACAGAGGAGGAAGAAAAAGGGGTCACACGCGACAGAGGAGTCTCAAAAAGCCAAAAAATTTATTAATAGCAAAAAAAAATAAAAAAATATTGAGAATGAAGAAGAGTTTTTGTTGAAATTCGACAAATAATAAAAACGTGATAGTCTATAGAGACGTTATAGACTATCACGGTTAGTTTAGTCAAAAGATTACCTTCATTAAACAGTGAAAAAATGAAAAAACATAATCTCTGGACGTCTTTGTCCATCACGGCCAGAGAGGTAGAAAAGAAAATAATAAAACTCTGGACTTCATAGTCCATCACAGCCAGAGAGCTGGAAAAAAAAAATTGATGTTTTTGTCCATCAATACTGAGTTAAACAACAACAATTGTGGGCCCCGTTCAACATGCTTTCTGACAGGACAGCCAGGGCTATTGCACTTGTAATAACTCCTGTCACATCAATACAACAACAATTGTGTGCCTAAAATGTTAGACTGAAACTATCAAGTATTCTTATTTAATAGTACAAGGTTTCTGGCCGTGATGGACAAAGACGTCCAGGGATTATATTTTTCATTTTTTCGCTGTTTAGTTAAGTGATAATCTTTTGGCTAAGCTGGCTGTTGGACGTTATAGACTATCACGTTTTTCCTATATATCGAAATTCCGCAAAATCCTTCCTCATTACCAATATTTTTTAATTTATATTTCTATTAATAAAAAATTTGGGAAGAAAAAGGGGTCACGCGTCAGAAAAAGCGCGTTGTCAGTAGACAAACGATACAATTTGTGTGCAATTCGGATCCAATGATGTAACCCAATCTTTGGGTTTTGGATCGAGACCGTCCGATTCGAATCCGTGAAAATCCATCCGCGAAGTGAGCGCACACATTCTGATGATGAATTCGAATTCCGAGACGATCTCGAACGACAAATGCGAATCGGACGGTCTCAATCCAAAACCCAAAGATTGGGTTACTTTAGAGGATCCGGACCCATTTTCGTGTGGTGAACATGTCTAAATTAGAATGAAATATACTTATATATGTTTGGCAACATAGAATAGAATAGATAATGAAATCGAAATTAGTGATTAATAGCTGAGATTGAAAAATACTTTTAATGAGTAACTGAGATCTTTTCAATGGATGGCTCAAATTCTCTCTGGACAAATAGGTGCTTGGATCTCAAAAAATCCAACGTGGTATTATAGTAGTACTAATGTTTATGTGTGTCACAAGTAAAAAAAATGAATATTGATATTCACAAACCGGCCAATTCGAGAACAGAAACGCATCTTACACATGCTACGTATTTTTGATTTTTTTAATAAAAAGGTAAAAATGAGTTTTAACAAAAAATATAATTATTGGGTATTGTGAGTTTTTTAAATTTAAAAGAATAAATATGTATTGTGAATTTTAAAATTTATGTTAAGGAGTATACATAAAATTCAACCTTTATCCAAAGTAGTGTTGTAAATAACGGTATGCGCCCGTCAGATGGACGGAGTACTGCTAAATAATTAATCAGAAATAATCGGCCGATTAGTTAGAAAAATCTTTAACGGTTTGATCGCCGCCAACGACTAATCGAATCGACCTAAACGGCCGTTTTTTACGACACTAATCCAATGTAGCATGAGTTTGGTAATGCATCATTATACATCAAGCTCAACGCATAATTAGTATCATTCCGCAACACCACATAATATCATTCGTAAACACCAAACTTTTTGAAAGGGTCAAATTTAAAAAAACTAGTAATGCAACACATCCATATTTTTTTTTTATGTTCACGACCATATTAAAAGCAATATTCTTCAAAGCAGGTTTGAGTTGCGCTAAACACAATCAATAAGGTACCTCAAATGGACGGAAGCTTCTAGTTTGAATACTAAAAGAATAAAATTCCAATATCAAAATAATTTCTTTTAAAAAATTTGCAACTGACCTGAATATGTGTTTGTATATTTTATGTAACTCTTCTCAGACTTATTTTCATTCTTGTATATTAAAAAAGAAGGATTCAAATACACTAAAATTTACTGTATCTACTATGTTTCTCTTTTAGGATTTTAATTAATAACACAACCTAAAACATAAAAAATATTGTAAATTTATATCAATTTTCCAACACATAATAAAACTTATGCCAACCCAATCTTATTTTTGGTGCGCCGTGAAGAATTTGTAAAAATCAATCAATGTTGACGATATTTAGATAGTGATTTTTGATGCAACTAATCGAACTATGTTATAATATCATAATTTTTATGTGTGTATAGAGAAAATAATTTATATTATATTTCACGATTTTTTTTTGTATCAATTTAAATAAATTTGTTATGAAGGTACTGAAAGTTGAAGGTGAGATGGAGGTAAAAAATGAAGACAGGTATATTTAAGTTGCAGAAATGGTTGATATTAGGGCTGCTCATGAGCCGAGTTGAGTCCGAGCTGAGGACAACTTGGATTCAACTCGCGAACTCATGAGCCGAGTTGAGTCCGAGTTACTAATTCAGTTTCGAGTTAGAAACTCCAATTTGAAATCAACTCGCAAGCAACTCGAGTCAAAGCGAGTCAACTCACGACTCATAATATAGTACATAGTGAGACAATCTAATTTAATTCTAACAAAAAAAACATTACATAGTTTACCAAAATAATACATAATTAAAGAGTGTACATAATGAGATAATGACCAATACATAATTAAAAAAATTAAAAATTATGAAAATACCAAAATAATACATAATTAAAAATTACCAAACAGATAAAGTCTAACAAAACAATATAGAGTCTAACAAATTAACAAAACCAAAAAAATAGTGCATAATTTATCAAATTACCAAATATTGTGAGAAACAGGTATAAGGTTTGAGAATGCAAAAATTAGGAATATATGAATTAGGGTTTGGTGTGAGTCAAACCGAGTTGATTCCGAACCGAGTTGGAGGTAACTTGGATTTGACTCATAAATCAACCGAGTCAGTTTCAACTCGAGTTATTAGCGAGTTGAATCCGAATTGATTCCAAACTGAGTTTTGAGTCATGAGCTTTTTGTGCACCCCTAGTTGATATTAGTAAAAAAAAAATTAATATTGCCTGTTTAAATTTTATTTACTTTAATTTGCACTGGATAGCTCTCGGCATACCGCGCGCATACAGCTCCGATTAAATTTCTTGTGGATCTAACAAAAAAATATTCAGAATAAAATAATTTGCATGTATATTCGGTGCATGTTTAGTTCTATATCTTAATTTATAATAAAGAAATTATTCATCTATGTTTTGTAATTGCAACAGTGGTTTTAAGGCCATTTTGTGGAAAACAAAATGGATGGATTTTTTTTTTTTCTTTTTGTCTTAGCAAAGTCTTTGAACCAAGTCGTATTTAAAATCAGACTTAAACCGTTTAATTTATGTTAACATTCTCATGAAAATTAAGATTTTCGGATAGTTTAAATTCATACGATTCTTAATTCATCCGAAATTTTTTTAGTTACTACAGTAAAAAATCGAAATTAAATGATTACCACCCTCCCCATGACATTTTCAATCCTACCACCCACGCGGACCCAGTTCGCACACCAAATTGGACTGGTGCGCGGACTGGGCTGGCGCACCTCTTGGTGCGCGAACTGGGTAGGAGCACCCCTTGGTGCGCGGACAGGGTAGGAGCATTTTTTCGTTAGTTGTTAGGTCTTCCGGACTGTTATTTAGTTCTTATGTTGTGACAAACTTTTATTACGTATGTTCGACTTTTATGATATTATTTGGATATTATGGACTTATATTTTGATATTCTATTTTTATTCTACTTTTAGCGTATCTTCTTCTTTTATTATCTATCGTATCATTCCAACAAAATGTGCCGGACAAGAAACAAGCATCGATGTTGATGACGGGTCTGAGGTGACCTACTGCTTCTATACATAGTCCTCATGCCCATGCCAACCTCATGAAATACCGGTACCCTGACTTTTCTGAAGGCTTTGAAAGAACTTTATATTGGGTTCCTAGATTTTCCCTTTTGATTGCCTCCAACAAAGGGACAATCAGTTTGTTGTACTTTGGGACGATGCCCTCGTACTTTTCATCAACCAGGTCACTGATAGCTCTAGTACTAATATCAGCATTTTTTTCAAAAGACAATTTTACGCAGCTGACGACCACAGCAGACGTCAACTAAGCATGATCTAACCTGGTTGCCTTAGCGTAGCATGTGTGCTTTTCCTTATTCTTCGAAATGGTCCAAGAATTTTCAAAGCATGTAGCCCTGGCAACCAACCCCCACTTACACCGGGTGCTCTTGCACTTATACCTCATCCTGGTTGTGTCGCTGTGTGTCTGTTTGATCTCAATATTTTTCTTTATGTGCCAGTGGTGAATTGTATCTTTCATTTTATACTTGTTGTCATACGTCATCCCTTCATCAGACAAAATATGTCTTTCTCCAACCTAATTTAAAATTTAAAAATTTAAAAATTTAAAAATATAATAGAAATATAAATTAACAAACGAACCTCCGAACCCGCAAAAAAGATATCAGCCTCTTGAAACCCCGACGTGTCATGAAATTCTCCGAACAGGTGTCTTTCTCTACGACCCAATATCGGCCACTTTCGCATACCAAACACAATACGACCAGACTCCTCATCACTATGATCTACTGCCCCCCCACTGTCGTCACTAGCATCCCAATTTTCCTCTGCCTCCCGTTCTTCGGGATTCTCGTCTGTATTGTCAGCATAATAAAGTGGTTATGGGGTTCAGATCGGTCCCGATCAGATTGGGCACGGCTAGAGCTGAAGGATGGAACCCGAATCGGCCCTGACTAGGATCAGCCCCTACGGATGGGGACCGACTAGTACCCGCTAAAGTCAGGGCCCGAGTAGGACCCGTCACTGAATGCTCAATGACCCGACCTTGGGTCAACTGCATCAATGGTCTGGTGTTCTGTCAGAACCCTGGGGTTGGCAACCACATATAACTCTAGGAACTTGAAAGGTGTTGTCATATTCATGGTCATTAGAGTATACAACCCTCAACTGTTATCGTCTAGTACAGGGAGCTGTTGGAACCATGTTTGGTTGTCTTGGCCAATATTGATCCTTGAGGACATTACCAGTTCATAATAATTCGGGTCAATACCAAGTTCCTGGTACACTTCCCTAGTTATACCGCTGAAATTTAAATCTGAGCCGATATTGAACATTTTCTGGGATTGAATACTGTAATAAGCACCATTTGGCCCTTGTAATACTTCACCACCAAAATAACAAGCAATTCCAATCATAGTTGGTTGAATTACGGAACAAACCTAACAATTAATAAATTTACAGTAAATTAAAAATACAATTAAATAATTATAAAAAATAAAGGACTAAGGTGAAAAAAACTCACAAGTTACTCTTGGCAACTCTGTCTCCTTGGTGAATTGTGAATGAAAAAAATGTTAAAATTTTCGCTCAAATACAACAGAAGGGCTGGTGCGCCTATCAAGTCCACGCACCAAGGGGTGCGCCTAACCAGTCCGCGCACCATGGGTGCGCCTGCTCAATGTGCGCACCAAGAGATGCGCCAGTCCAATCCGCGTACCAGTCCAATTTGGTGCGCGAACTGGATCCGCGTGGGTGGTAGGATTGAAAATGTCATGGGGAGGGTGGTAATCATTTAATTTTGATTTTTTACTGTGGTAACTAAAAAAATTTCGGTTAATTTTAATGTATACTACTCAAAAACTATGAAATGAAATTACATATTTTCTCTTTTAAATTATATAATTACGTATTTATCATTTTAAATTCTAATAACTTACATATTTATCAAATTAATTAAAAACTGAAATTCATTATGTTTAATATTATATAAAATATAATTAAGCTCCCAATTATGTTCTTACCCTTCTGATTACTCGTCTTCTTTAACGTCAAAATTGTGCCCTTCCCCTTCCTGTTGTGCTAAACTTCTCCTTCTACGTCAAACATCTCATTCTGATTGCTTATAACCCTCTCAAGTGCTATTCCAATAGAGCTTGTTAAACCCATAGTGACAAACGAAAAGTTCAGGTTCGGTTTGGCGGGGGTAAAAAATTCATGATTCGGGTATAATTCGGGAATGATTTGGTACAATAAGAAAGCAAAAAAAAAACCCTAAAAAAAATCCATAATTTGCGTTTTATTCGTGAATAAAATGTATTATATGTTTTTTTGCATTTTATTCGAAGTTCGGTTCGGTAACATAAAAAAAACTTTTTATTCGCAAATTATTCGCGAATAAAACGCGAATATTATCACTATGGTTAAACCTATGCTAAATCATCCCCTTCTGATCGCTCCTAACCTCTCCAGCGCCATTCCAATCACGATTATTGGACATGAGGTTTAACATCAGATTGTAGATATTTTAAAACACACTATTGATAAAAATGGATTTTTAATTTAGACTTAATGGATCAGATCCGCTCGTTTCAGATTTGAGCGGATCCATAAAAACAGGAATTCAGATCCAGTGCATTAACCCAATTTTTGAGTTTTGATTCAAACCGTCCAAGATGCTCTAACACGAAAAGGACCTGGACCCCACAAATAATACTGGCCCCCTACAATACCACCGAATAGGCACCGGACACGTCTAAACTCAAAAATTGAGTTACTTTAGGGGATCCGGACTCTAAAAACAGGCCCTTCTTTTTTTCAAAACACCGGAAAGGAAAGGAATCGAATTCGCATCCACTGAGATATCTCATATGTTGCGTGACTTTTTAGAAAATCACAACCGTGAGAATACGTTCTCACGAATCTCAAAGCCTAAATAATACTGGCCCCTGCGCTATCCCCGAATAGGCACCGGACACGTCTGTCACGCAAAATATGAGATATCTCAGAGGATTCGCACTCAAAGGAATCGCCGTTTAAACAGGCTGATTGAGGTAGCGGGGTGTTTCCAATGGAATCAGACCAAATTTGGTCCAACGCCCTCTCCTAGTCGTTGATCCTCATCAAGATCAGTGTAAAATTATAATTATAAATCTCCCCCGAATCTTTTTCAGATCGAACGGCTCAGAAGGTAAAGAGTACAGAATTTGGTCCTTCGCTCCAATTTGATTACTGTCTTGCTCCCGAGTCGCGACGGGTAATGATTTTAACAGAGCAGTTTTGACTTCATGCAGCGTACCGACAGAATCAAAACAGCACTGCCTGTTATTTATGCGCTGCATAAAACCTAAACTACTCTGTTAAGATCATTACCCGTCCCGACCTATTTGAGTGCGTATCCTCTGAGATATCCCAACTTTTGCGTGACCGACGTGTCTGGTGCCTATTCGGGAATAGCGCAGGGGGCAGGGTTATTAGTGCTTTAAGATTCGTGCTGAACGTACTTGAACAGTTGAGATTTTCCGGAAAAAGCACGCAAAAGTTGAGATATCTTATGGGATGCGAACTCGACCTTCTTCCCTTTTAACTCTAAAAACCCTAGGCCATTTGCTCGAATTCCCCTTCCCCCCCTGCGAAAAGATACAAATCCCAAATCTCTCTCTCTCTCGGCGACTACTGTTGTTGTTGATTTCTCCGATCGCTCGAATCAGGATAATATGGTACTTCTCACCTCTTCCCTCTAATCAAATTTGCGATTCTCTATTTCCTCTCTCACTAATATGATCCGTACTTGGGGTTTTTTTATTCTAATTTTAGTCCCTTTTCTCAGTTGCCGCTGTCCCTCTTAAAGACTGCTCAAGGCCATCCCATGGTACGTTGATTTTTCCCCCCGTTTCTCCTTCTTGTTGTTGTTATTTTCTTGTAATTTGTTGTCTGGTTTGGCAATTTAAGATAACTTTTTTTTTCTTTTTAGTTGGTAGAATTGAAGAATGGGGAGACTTACAATGGCCACTTGGTAAATTGTGACACTTGGATGAACATTCACCTCCGAGAGGTCATTTGCACTTCAAAGGTTCTTTCTTTTTACTATTCTGATATCTGAAAATTCAACTGAGACTTGTGTGGTACCAATTGGACATTTCATGAATCGGCAACTTATGTTTTTGGTTTTGTGTAATTATAGGATGGTGATCGATTTTGGAGAATGCCAGAATGTTACATACGTGGCAACACAATTAAGTATCTTCGAGTTCCTGATGAGGTACAAATCACATCTTCTAATTTTGTTCTTTTTCTGGTACTAGTATGAACAAAATCAGTTTGGAATTGTCCCAGTATTTAATCTAACATGGACTTTGCATGATATATGGTTCGTGTTAGGATTCTGGTAATGACATTTTTTTGTTACTGGTAATGAACAGTTACAAGGAAACAAAATACTGTTTTTACATTACATTTGGTAATTTATACAGGTCATCGACAAGGTTCAAGAAGAAACTACTAAGAACCGTACAGGTGATGTGCTCCTTAATTATTATTATATTTTTCAGTGTTTTTGTTTGCACATGAAGTTTGTTATACTCCCATTCTTGCCTTGTGTGCTATCAGACAGTGTATTCATGGATTTTTAATGAAAAATTGATGTTTTTTTTTTGTTAGCTCTAGTTAGCATTTTTTCTGTGAAGTAGAGTAAAAGTAACTTATAAGTCTTGGTAGCAAACCAGTTATGTTTTAGTATCTCAACTTAAATATTCATTTTCGGCATCAGTACACAGTTTTAATATGGATGCTCAGTTGTAGGGGTGTTCATTGGGTTGGTTTGGTTAAAACCGAATTAAAATTGTCAAACCAAAATTGTATTCGGTTAAAAAAATATAATCAAGCCAACTGAATTATAACAACTGAACCAAAATAACCAAAGTAAATTTCGGTTTGTTTGGTTGAATATAAATAAGACAGATTAAAGTTTAAAAGGTCAAAACTCAATACATACACAAATATATTTAATAATCATAGAAATAAAAATGAATTACTTATACAAGATGTTGACATTACATACATTATTCAATTCCATACAAAATATGTAGATGTTCTAAAATATCCAAACCAAAATATAAGTTCTTGATATTACATACATTATATATAAAGCTTGGTTTTGAACCATATGGTGTTTGGTCGGTTCGGTCTTTTCGGTTTTGAAAAATCTAAATCGAACCAAATATAAAAAACAAAAGTAATTCAAAAATTCAACCGAACCGATCCATTTAAAATGAAAAACCAAACCATTTAATCCAAACTTTTTTGGTTCTGTTGAAAACCAAATAAACCGGACCCAATGAACACCCCTACTCAGTTGTACAGTCTTATTCAGCTATGTAAAACACCTTCACTGGAAAAAGGCTGGTGCTTTAATTCACTTCAGTTTTTTCTCAATTGTGCAATTGTGTCTGAATTTTTTTTCTATGTATATGTATAAGTAACGGGTTGATATATGGAAAGTAGATAGGAAGCCACCGGGTGTGGGACGTGGCAGAGGGAGAGGAGGTGACATTGTTGGTGCAAAACCCATGAAAGGCGGTATCGGGCGTGGCAGTCAGGATGATGGAAAAGGCGGTAGAGGAAGTGGCAGGGGTGGTGGGCCTGGTAAAGGCGGTCCCAAAGGTACATACATGTTTTCATTTTCATTTTGTTTTATTAAAACCTTTAAATAAAAAACCGGTAAAAAAACGGTTCTTTTTATGCAATATTGGTATATACCTGGGGGTATAAAAGCAATATTAGTTTGATGCAGGTCAGATATTTTTGTTTTTGTTTTTATTTTTGTTGGCACTTGTTTTATGTTTATTTTTAGGTTTTATACTGGCATCATATACCCATTAGACAATTGACCAAGGATGGATGCTGTGTTATTCAGTTGTTCTTGAAACCAAATCTTATTCCTACTAATAAATAATGATTGCCCTTTTCATTTCTTACTTTGTGTTCATTTCTGTTGTATTTTGTAATAATTGTGGTGAATATAGGTGGTGGGCGCGGTCGCGGCTAAATATCGACTGGAAAGGAGGCACATTTTTAGGCTTTTCTTCTGGTCGATAATCAGATGGTGTACTTGTTTTTATTATTGGCTTGAGAAAGTTAAAAAGAGTATTGTGTGAGGTTGGTTATGAGTACGTTTGGTTTTAGGGGTAATTTTGAATGTTGTGATGCGATGATAGATGCTTAGTTTGTTGTCTTTGGAGATTATTAAATTTTTGTCAAGATATAACTGTATGCCTTATGTATGTGGCAAATGTGATTTTAATATGAATCTTTATTAAAATAGCGTAGTCAACATTGAGCACTTGTTTGGTGGTTTGATGAAGTAATTCAAGTATTAATCACCTTATTTAAAATTATTGCATCACACATTTTTGAAATTCATCTACATTCTTTTGAAATTCATATTATTCAAAACAGGGACAGCTCCGATGACAATTTATATTTAGGGGGTATTTCATGTATGTCCTTCACAAGTTTCAATATTACGTATTTACCCTTCCAAAACAGTTAAATAATGATATTAAGACTCCAATATTTATTTTATAGACCATTATATCCTTGGCTTTCTCTCTCTCTCCATTTGAGTTTTCGCGGAAGTCCCGCCTCCCGTTTCAAACACGTCAAACTTACATATTTTTCACGCCTTCCCCTCTCTGATCTGACATTGTCGCTCCTTTCTCCATTTGTTCTGCTAACTTAAGCCTGAAATTGTATTGAAGAAGGGGGAAGTGCCAAGTTTCTTCGATCTGATTGGTGGATACCGAAACCAAGTCAGAGAACAGCGAACCAGCTTGTTACACAAATTTAGATATTTACCCATCAAAAATTAAAATTAATTATTTCCCCCAAACTTACTTATTTTATTAATATCTCAATTCCTTGGATTTATCAATTAAAAATACAGATTGATATTAATTAGAAAATAGAATGACAATTATGCCCTTTCTTTTAAAATAACTGCTAGTCACTCATAAATCATAATGGGTATTTAAAATGGACATCTCCCGTTAATAATGAAGAGGTTAACAAAGAGTTCGATTCTCTGTTTCAATGATTTTAAAGAGGCCATCTGTGTGCACTACAAAGAGAGCGCTCAGAGAACCTATTACAGATACTACAGTGACAAATGAATGATTTTAAATTACTCTGTTTTAAATAACCTACTTTAATTACCTCACGCAATCTTAAACAGAATTCATATTACATGAGGAAGCATAATTTTTGAATTTGATCCGGTCCATTCATTATAAACTGGATTGATCCGATTTCTAATCGAACAGTCCGTAATTGAAACCTCAAAAATTCAAAAATTATGTTACCTGAGAGCATGCGAACAAAATATTTAAGCAAATAAGTTCAACATTAAGGTTAATATACTAAAAATTAAAACCAATAATCATATTGTAAAATAGTTTAAGTATTAAGGCAAATATGCATATAAACTGAATACTAAGACCAATAAATTGATTACTAATATCAAAATAAAAAATAATGCAACTTTTAAATCCTATAATAACAAGTGTTAGGATAAATAAGTTGAATCTGACGGTACTCAAGTAGAGTTTCGACGAAGTTTTGATAAAACTCCAACTAAAAATTTAAACTGAATAATTAAGTATTCTAAATATTAAGGTCATAAACTAAATAATGAAACTAAAAAATAAATAAGAAGGATGTCAATTATTCATTCTTGTAGGTAAAGATATTATCAGTGCTATTTCCGATATTTTTATTAAAACCCCAAAAAAAAAAACAAATTATCAAATCTGCTCCCACCCCAACTTTATTTTTATTTCTACCCTAACCGCCCGTGGGCTGGGCGGTCCACTTTTCCCACCTGACCGCCCAGCAGCTGGGCGGTCCACTATGCATATCTGACCGCCCAGTGGCTGGGCGGTCCAGTTTCCATAGCTGACCGCCCAGCAGCTAGGCGGTCCACTAGTGTTTTTTTTGTTTTTGTTTTTGTTTTTTTAGAGAGACAATATGAATATCAAGATGCTGAATTCTTAACGCTAAAAATTCGATTTGTTTTGTAAATATTAGTTAGATTACTTCTTTTAAGCATATTTATACTAAAATACGCTAAATTACTTGGAATTATGTTAAATTACGTTGAGTTACACTATATTAAGTTAAATTACACTAAATTACATTACATTACGCTAAAATACGGTAAATTACAAATGAATAGGGAGGATAGTTTTCACTGAAAAGGTGAAAAACGACGACGAAACTTCAAACGGTCATAAAACGGCGCTCGAGTGTCCGATTTCAGCAAACGACCACTTTTCGGAAAGCTTGAGAAAATGTGCATGCGTCTGTGCCGGCTATGGTCCTGCGCATGCGTCTGTGCCGGATTTCGAAATTCAGAATCGCCAAAAAACTAAGGAAAGAGCCTCAAAACTTGAGTTGAAGTGATGCAATATAGTCCTGCGCATGCTTCACGAAAAGGAGCGTAACTTTTGATCCGTCCGTCGGATCGGGCTGAAATTTTGACAGGAACTCCACAGCCCCAAAACCAAGCTAACTTACTTTTCAGTCCGATCCGACCGTCGGATATAGAGTTTTTAGGGCTCAGATTCGTTTCGCCCATTTTTCGGATATAGAGTTTTCAGCCCGATTCGTTTCGCCCATTTTTCGGGCTCAGATTCGCGATCCGAGTCTTCCTTCATGGACTTTTGGACCTTTCTTTATAATTTTAGAGTTTTTAGGGTCTTTGATGTATCTTTTATGTATTTTCTGTTTTAGGGTTTGTATTTAAACAGACGTCATGTCTTTTGGCAGAAGTTAGTTTTTCATGTATCAGTTTTATCAAAGAATTGAGAATCTGTGTGATCTCATAACCAAATCTATCTTTTCATTACTTTTTCCAATTTCTTGATCGTTCGTGCATCATGAAGTTTCCGATTAAGATTTTCATTTCTATTATTCAATCCAAGTAGCTCAGTAAATTAGTTACATAATGAAATTGTAGAATACCAATTTTTACTATTTTCGGAATTTTTTTACTATTTTTTATGATTCGTGAAAGATGGCACAGAATCGGTCTATTTTAGCGTAATTTTGTGTAGTTTAGCATAATTTACTGTATTTCAGCATAATTAGCGAAGTTATTGTTATTTAGTGTAATTTAAAGTAATTTAGTGTAACTCAACGTAATTTAACATAATTTCAAGTAATTTAGAATACCTTTCCTATGTTCCTATGTTCAAGTAATTTACACTAAATTTAACATAAATTACTCCGAAATACACTAAATTGTAAATTACTTGAACATAGGAACATAGGAAATGTATTCTAAATTACTTGAAATTACTCGAGCGCCGTTTTATGACCGTTTGAAGTTTCGTCGTTGTTTTTCGCCTTTTTAGTGAAGATATATCGTCCCTATTCGTATGTAATTTACCGTATTTTAGCGTAATGTAATGTAATTTAGTGTAATTTAACGTAATTTAACATAATTTCAAGTTGCATCTTGATATTCATATTGTCTCTAAAAAAAAAAAAAACACTAGCGGACCGTCCAGCTGCTGGGCGGTCAGGTGGGAAAAGTGGACCGCCCAGCTCACGGGCGGTTAGGGTAGAAATAAAAATAAAGTTGGGGTGGGAGCAGATTTGATAATTTGTTTTTTTTTGGGGGTTTTAATAAAAATATCGGGTGCTATTTCAACTTTACATAATGCACAGACAATAGAGTTAAAATGACAAAACAAAAAATATGAATCTTGCGTCTTATCAAGTCAATATAGAATCTTCATGGTTTTCTTTTTTATTTGTTTCCAATGTTTTCAATGTTTTCAAGAAATCAAATTGTTCAAACAGAGTAATTAAAGAGTCTTGCTTGATTATGCGTTATCTTTAAAAATAATATTTTTCTAGTGTTTGTGACTTTTTTCTAACATTGTTTATAATATAATTTTATCACAACTATTGAAATGCCAAAGCTAGATTAGTAAATTGAAAAAAAAAATCAATTTACAAATCTCTATTTGAAATATAAAGCAAAATGCTTTACAATTATTTTGAAATAAAAAAAATAAAATTTCTTCATCCACGAAAAATAATTCAAGTGCCCTTCTCTTTTGGTCTCTCTCTTCTGATCTCCTAAATTTTAAATCCTAACAATCTTTCTTTCATTTTCTCTTTCTCACATGAGAATACTTGACACTGACTGTCAAGGTTTTTTTTATCTTCTCGTCACCGCAAGAATTCGAGAAGACTCTCTCTTGCACATATGAAATACTTTTTTAATTTAATAACTTCCATATGAAATTTTCTTTGTTCCACATTTTTTTGTTATTGCACCAAAATCTTTTTGTAACTATTTTATTGATTTTCCTCAAATATCTTACTTTATTATTAGTTTAATAAAATTGTATAAAATTATCATTATATGGTACCCACTTGTTTTTCTTTACTTCTCAATTTTTTGATAAAAAATTATCTATATATAATCAACTCAAATATTATCAAACCTATATCTATAGTACCAAGCTAAACATATACTATGCATATCATCAAATTTGCGTGATTGAAACAAATTATATGCACAACTAATAAATGAGTTGCTCTTGTTGGCATTATATTTGACTGTTTATTTTTGCATGTACCGGCTACATTAGATAGTGTATGCATGAAATGCAATTTGTTTGTTTTGGCACATTATTTTTATTGCTTTTTTTTTACACGTGTATATCTAATAACATTTGTTTTGTTCTTTTAACATAAATGTTATACACAAGTTCATCTACACTAATCCGAAAATTGGGGAAGGCTGCAATTATATTTTGAGCATTAAAATACCCCAAATGTGTAGACAATATTCTGAGATCATGCATCCCAGTAACCATGCTCATCACATAATTCCTGAACTTTCATTTTCGAAATCTACCAATACTAATTGCATTATTATTATCATAAACTGTCTAGTAATCGAGAAACAAAGGTGAATTAGAATTAGTGAATTCATCAAAGGGGAAAAAAAATATAGGAGATAATTATATTACCTAATACTGTGTTAATTAACAAAAAATAATTGAAAAAATATATATACACACATAAAATTTCAGATCCCAAAACAAATAGGAATTGTCAAAATGTAGAGAATAGAAATTTAACTAATGAATTTTTTGTTTAAATTACAGTCCTAGCAATTAAAATAAACTCTGCCACGTTGAACTTGAAATTGGAAATAAAATTTAAAGTCCTAGCAATTTTTTGGTAGATGCTTTTAAAAAAGATTTACACGTCATATATATACTACGTCTTCTAACACAATCAAGAAAATTAAAGGATTAAATGGGATAAATAAACAAAACAATCCACCTGATTTTTATATCCATCAGAAAACATCATCTTTTTACCACCAACATCAAAACATCATTTTTTGCATCAGTTTTTACTTCACTGATACCAAAACTATACTCTTTCTATAAAAAAATAATGAAGAGTTCAAATGTCTCTATTTTTTATGCTTCCATCGACTCATTTTTTCAGTTTTAAGAATTTTAAGAACTCAAAATTTAAAACTTAGGAGTCAAAATAAAACCGTTGGATATTATCTACATCATTTTATCTATGCACGTGTAAAAAATCGAGACATTTCAACTTGTTTTGGTTGTCATCAAGAGCTTGTAAAATTGTTCTAATGTGGATAATTTCTAGACATTGATTTTTCAAATGATTTATTCACATAAAAACAAAATCAAAATGTGATATTTTTTTTATGAGCACATAGTCAAAATAACATAGATCACATCTAATGGTTTTGTGTTAACGTTTATGAAATTTTGATTTATTAACGTTTTTAAAAATAGAAACATAATGGAGAGTGGAAGTATAAAAAACAAGGCATTTGAACCATCCTAAAAAATAATTATCTTACTGCAGTTGCAGTTACTCATGACTCACTATGTACTGCCTAAATTTACTAACTGATTCAGAACAAGAAAATAAATATCAACCCAAATTAACCTCCCAAAGAAATACTTAAATTATTAAATATCTCCCATTACTGAAACTAACTTACTACCCCCAAATATGCACTT
The DNA here is from genome assembly GCA_011114355.1 of Carex littledalei. Taxonomy (NCBI): domain Eukaryota; kingdom Viridiplantae; phylum Streptophyta; class Magnoliopsida; order Poales; family Cyperaceae; genus Carex; species Carex littledalei. The sequence goes on along the minus strand of CM022085.1, from coordinate 4,734,781 downwards.
TTATATAATCTAAACATAGCCACACAAATCAATTGATCATGCAACTCCTATGAGCTAGGCATCCTCTTATTAACACCTACAATCTATAAACCTTTCAACTGTGAACTGAAGTGCCTCAGTCCAGCCAATCACATGGAATCGGGCTACTTCACCCTGCGAGCCGTGAACGAACCCGGTCATGCGTTGACATGGCGTAGTATAAGGTTCATCTTGCAAAATCACTGGTTCAAACACATCCACTCCTCAGGAAAGATGAGGCTGTCCATGAAAGACTCCATGACCACAACACGAGAATACTCGTTCTATGGCCGGCCAAGATAGCTCACCGTCCTTACGGTGTTAAGGTCCGACAATTTTGAATCACTAATCCTGATGGCCCTGTTCAGATTAAGATGCTATTTATTAGAAATATTTTTTTGTAATTCCTTTCTCATTAGATATCAACTTGTGGGCATAATCTCTCTTAAAGTAAGGCATCAGAAAAATAATTTTCAACATCAATTATGACCAGTTCCTTTTTAGATAATTAACAATGGTTATTCATCCAAAATGGAAAAACAAACATTAAATTGTGGATTTTAGTTCTTACCACTAGCGGTGACTGTGTTTTGTCGGTCATTTAATGGGGGTAAACATAGATACCGCAGTTTTGAAAAATTATCGGAGTGTTGAAAAAAATGACTGACAGTGGTGGCGAGTGTGATTCATGTCAAGGTTGGAGTACACAGCAACAATAGTCAGTCCCAAAAGGCAAGGATAACGCGTACCTGTATGGTGATAGGTCTGAAAAAACTATAATTAGTGGTAACAAATTAATTCAACCGAACTACTACAAAATGTTTGATCCATATGGTTTTCACGTAATCAAACTGTTCTCAATTTCTCATCATACATGTACACTTCAGCCTTGATATGAATCAGCACAAGCATATTTCTAATTGCATCATTTATGGTTTTATAGCTACCAGTCAGATCCTTAGAGAAGAACATACCATCAGGATTATTGATACAAAACTGTCGGATCAAGACAGCCCAAGGCCTTCACATCGTGAGACCGGCGAGCTATCTTAGCCAACCATGGAAAGAATACTCCTGTGTTGTGGTCGTGGAGTCATTCATAGATAGCCTCACCCTTCCTGAGAGGTGGATGATCTCTTGGATCAGCAATTTTGCACTAAAAACTTTGTACTACGCATAACATCCCAACACAGGCCCTGGTTCGTTTCACAGCTAACAGAATGAAGTGGCCTGGATACCATGTCATTGGCAGGAGACAGGCACTTCAATTCATATCAGAAAGGTTTATTGGTGCTAATTCGTGGATGCTTCGGAGAAAATTTTTCTATTACTCGAGGCTTAACAGTTAACAAAATGGGGTCTCTTGGAATGGAGGCACTGTTTCAGAAATGGAGCAGGGTTTCCAAACTTACAATTTAAAAGATATCAGGGCACCAAGTAAGAGATTGTTGGAGAAAACATTGAATTTTGATTGAAGTTGTTTGTTGGGTATGGTGAGATTGAGGTGAGTATAGAGTTTGTAAGAGAGAGAAGAAAAGAACGAAAGATATATAGTTTGCAAGAAATGGTGAGGTGAGAGGAAGCAGCAGCTTAATTGGATAAATAGCCTCAAGTTGTGACTGGAGGCTTCCATTTCATATAAAGGAAAGATTACTTGAGTGATTTAGCACCAAGAAACAACAGCAAATTGAAACCAGCATGTGGTGCTTTAATCCAGACCCAACAAGATAGTAAAAAACACAGCTCCACCTACGAATTAATGGTCATTTCTCCATGGTTCCGAAACTCGAAATCGGAATCGGAATCGGGTTCTTGACCATGGAATCGAAATCGGATGAATCGGCCGGAATCGGCAGAGTTGGCTCGGAAACTCGGATTTTTTTGGCTGAAGCTTGTTTTGTAGCCAAAATGTAGGAAAAAATTAGTAAAAAATTAATTTGTAGAAAAACTATGTTAACACAAAATATTATACTCAAATAATTCAGTAATTATATAATGTAATACAAGCTTTACAAATAGAACAAATTTTTTATTGCCAGAAGCTATGTCGAGTTGGCTGGATAATCTCATCGTCCTTTGTATTAAAATATGAATAGGGATATTGTTGTGTCTATTTCAAATTAAGTAACAAGATATTATAAATTAATTATAATGTCGAATAAAATAATGGAGAACAAAATTAGTAATTAACTTATATTTGTATACTAATATTTAACTAACAAAAAATATGTACGTACTATTCTAACATTAATATATTAATGTACTATTCTAATAAAATTAGTAATTAACGTAGATTTGTATGACTCCAGCTTGTATGCAACTCTCCAGCTGTATGACTCGGCCATTTTACAAACATCTTTTTACATAAAATGATTTTAATCACAGTTTTAGTGACTGACTCAGCCAAAACTTGGTCAAACTCGGCCAAACTCGGTCTGACTCGGCCTGAAAATAGGCTAACTCGGCCGAGTCAAATACTATTCAACCGAGTTTTGCTATAAAACTCGCATGGGAGCGAGACTCGGGTGAAAATCGGATCGGACACGGCCGATACTGAGTTGACTCGGAATCGGCCGATTTTCCAAACCATGCATTTCTCCTCTTCAGAATATTTTTTAATAAATATAATAAAAAAATTCGGGAAGGAGAAAGATGATTTTTTTTCTTATGCACTAGAAAGAATCGGAATATTAATTCAGTTCCTTCAAACATTTTTGAAGGAACTGAATCATCTATTATGTTTCTTAAAATTTATATACCTATTTCAATCCTTAATCAACGACTCGATTTTTGCTACAATTAATTTTTTTCTAATTCATTAAAATGTATTTAATATATTTCTAAAAATAAAGAATTCTGATTTTACTTGCGAATTTAATAGCACGTTCAACCCAATGATAGGTTGATATGTACTAATGAACAATATGAAATGTATTTTGCTTTAGTGCATAAGTAGTACAGATCAGTACACTATTATTTTCACTGGTTCATACAAATCACAAAATTACTTTTTCTCATTGTTATAACATTTTTTTTAACTTCTCCTTTGCAGGTTCCATGTGTAAATTAATATATAGAAAAAAAAAAACGAAAAATTATATTATTGTCAGAATGCTTGATTGGTATAAAATATGGCTAATAAAGATATAGAATATATTGCAAAAGCAAACAATAAAGTTAGAAACTCTTTGTTCTATCTTTAATATATTAAAGTATCTAATAATGTCAAAATTAAATTGTAACATATCATGTTAATTATATCTTTCTAATGAAGAAAAAATATTACGAAATATATTATTTAATAATAATATAAAAATGTCTATAAATTAGAAAAACACAAAAAGAAAGATCATTTTCATTAAATATCAGACCAACTTATGTGAGATAACATACAAAATACATTAAAATTTAGTACTCAACTTGCTGTGTAACTTGATGACACCCCCAAATACAGATGCCACTTATTCACCTTCACATTCAAATGCCTCCTTTTAGCAAGAAAAAAGCCATACATGCATTTAAAGAATTCTCAATAAGTTATTGCAAAAAATATATAAAGACCCAATAGCAAGCTACTATGGTGGGCCCTCTCCTACAAAAAGTTTATTTAATACCTTTTTTCAAGGCACATGGCCTCTGTATAACTATATCAATTAATAAAAAGTGCTAAGAATCTTCTATCGCAAAAAAAGTTAAATTTAATATCTTTGTACGCACATGGTCTTTTATTAAAGTGATAACTTATAATAACAGGTACTGTACTTGGTGTTTTAAATTCACTAAGCTCTAGTTAAATTCAAATAGAATAAAACTGCAAAATAAATGAAGATTTTAAAGTAGCCAGGAGTAGATGTGTAACTCCATCAGCAGTTGCATCTGAGGATAACTCCTGTTCTTCTAAAATTTGTAAACAAATATTTTTTTAATCACTTGATGTTTGGTTTTGAGATAAATTTTGGTTCGGTTTGTTTGGTTTTCAACTGAACCGAAAAATTTTGGTTTAAATGGATCAGTTTGGTTGAATTTTTAAATTATTTCGATTTAAATTGATCGGTTCAGTTTAGACATTTCAAAACTAACTAAAACTAACTGACCAAATTATAATGGTTCAAGTATGGTTTATATTTTGTTTGATTCAATCTTTGCTTCCTTCCTTCCATTTTGGTTTCAATATTTTAGAACATCTACGTATTTTGTATGGAATTGAATAATGTTTGTAATGTTATCTTGATTTAATTTCTATAAAATTACTAATGTATTGATATGTGTATTGAGTTTTGACTTTTTGAAATTTTACCCTCTTATCAGTTCAACCGAACAAACTAAAATTTAATTTGGTTTAAACAATTCGATTCTTATTCGGTGGCCATTTTAATTCAGTGGTTCGGTTGGGTTTTTAAAAATAAAAACAATTTAGTTTACCTATTTTATTTCGGTTTCATGAGAACAAGGTTGGGGAAATATTTTCTTCTCTTATTTAGTTTTTCTATAATTTATATATAATAGATTATCTGATTGTTAATATTAATTTATTTTACTGAAATATGGTGTATTGAAGCAAATCTCTATATTTTTTAGAATATACCCATTAAATGTTATTATTACAATTTAAAATATTTTTTGTTTATGCTTTTGGATATGCAAACATTGGTATTGTTGGTATTTTTTTTTTCTGTGAGAGCGCTGAATTCGTCACGTGTTGAATTTAACAGTGATTTGTATGCATGAAACAAAACTCCTACAAATTTGAATCCATTAATCAAGTATCAATATCAACAGATTCATGGAACCAATAATGAGGGAGAAAATAGAAGATATATATCAAATCCTTCTAGTCAAAAGCTATGGAAAAAAATATTATTTGACATGAGAAATTTGATTTTTCTAACTCTTACAAATATGTTCAACTTTCTTACTTCAATTGAAATTTTGTCCAAAATCAATATCATACTTCAAATTTAGTTGACACCTTGTGTACTGATCCGTTTAATACAGGAAAAGGAAGATACAAAAAGAAAAATTAATTGTAAATCTTTTTATTTATTATTTATATTGATTATCCTCTAATAGCCTCTAATTAAGTAAATATTAGTTATTATTTCCAAGTATGTGTTATACTTGTTAGTTCAATTTTAAATTATTAATTTGGTTGTAAAATTCTTAACAAATATTTTCTTATAGTTTTTGCATTTTATATATAGCCAAGTGTTGGACTCATGACTTAATTAAACATGCATTCATCATGCTGGTTTAACTGTACTTTTTTACTGCTGCATTTAGCATTTAGAGTTGATAGTTTCGGGACACTTTTCATATTTTTTTTTCTCATAAACTATAAATAACCCAAAACTGTATGCATTATATATATAGAGCTGGGCTATGGTGAGTTGTGAAGTAAGATGTCATTTTTACTTCACGCTCATATTTTCATTTTGAAAATTCAAACAACCGATCCGAACCGCTTAACATGTTCTCTATATTGAAATTTGCTTGGATACTAAATTTTACATTTTTTGGATTTTTTTTTACTATTTATTAAGCCACTTTGAAAATCGCTGATCCGGTGATCCAGAAACTTTTACTGTTCACAGTGGATCAGCGATTTCAAAGTGGCTTAAAAAATAGTAAAAAAATTCCAAAAAATGTAAAATTTATTCTCCAAGCAAATTTCAATATTTAGAAAATGTTGAGCGGTTCGGATCGGTTGTTTGGATTTTCAAAATGAAAATATGACGTGAAGTAAAACAACATTTTACTTCACAACTCACCATAGCCTCTCTCTCTCTATATATATATATATTACCATTTAACAATGTTAAACGGCCAAACATATTGTTTCTATTTTAAAATCTATAAATTAACTTTCCTAAAAAAAATAATCTATAAATTAACAATTTTTTAAAATCTAAATGCACAACTCTATTAGAAAAATCAATATATATCTAATTTTTTGGGAATTATTCGATCAATATAAAAAATAACAAATTCTACCATAATAAAATCTAACGAAAAGAAGGATAACTTTTGCATATGATTTAAATACAAAAATAACTACCTAATTTGATTAAGCGAATTAATTAAATCGTTTTCTCATTCTCATATGAGAATACTTGAATCGTCTTAAATCGTCTTCTCTTTCTCATATGAGAATACTTTCAAGGTTTCTTCTTCAATATATGTATTGTGGTGGCAGAGATGAGTATAAATGAAGAAGAAAATTATTGTTAGATTATAAAATTATTCAAAGAAAATAAAATCAAAATGATTATAAAGTTTATTATTCAACAAAAAAATGGTATTCACTTTTTTTCTTAGGCTTCGCCGCCGCAAGAATTCAAGAAAACTCTCTTGTATATGAATTACTTCTTTAATTTAATAACTTCCATATGGAATTTTATTTGTTCCACATTTTTTTGTTATTGTACCAAAATCTTTTTCGAACTATTTTATTGATTTTCCTCAAATATCTTATTTTATTATTAGTTTAATAAAATTGTTAAAATATCATTATATCGTAGGACTTGTTTTTCTCTACTTCTCATTTTTTTTATATTAACATATCTATATTCAATTCGAAATTTGTCAAACCTATATCAATCGTTCAAGCTAATTAACATGTATTATATATATATGCATATCATCAAATTTGTGTGATTGAAACAAATTGTATGCACAACTAATAAATGACTTATTCTTGTTGGCATTATATTTGACTGTTTATTTTTGCATGAACTGACTGCATTAGATAGTGTATGTATGAAATGCAATTTGTATGTGTTGGCACATTATTTTTTTTTTGAGGGGAGGCACATTATTTTTATTGGTTTTCTTTTACACGTGTATATTTTCTTGAAACTCAATTCATGAATTACGCATCTTAACACTTTCTTGGGCTGAATTTTGCAAGCTTTACAGCCCGCTCCATATAGAGAGAATCTACCAAATCCAACCCACAAAAATCTAATAAAATATTATATTCCAACACATTAATATGTCTGGAGGGGTCCGGATTTGAGTTTGAATCTGACTTTTTCTTTGTGGTTCTCAGTAATTAATCATTTGACACACATTTCTATATACATTAATTAAGTTCCGTGAATTAGTGGAAGTGTTCTATTTTAAAGAAAAATAAAAAGAAAATATTATGTTAAAGTTAGGCTCAGGTGATTTCAAATCGGGACATAACAATGGGCCCATGGTTTCTTTTCATAGTTGAGGCCCATCAAAATTAGTTGGTGTATGTGTACCCTCTTTTGAACTGATTGAATAAAAGTTTTGATTTAATCAATATGACTCTAACATACTTTAGATGAATCTGATCAGAAACTAGGTATTTCAGTAAAAATAATAATTTGTCGAATGATTATGTTAGAATAAAATATTGCACTTAAATAATTCGTCAACATAGTATAATATATAAATATTTAAAATTAAACTTATAAACCCGATGCGCTGATGAATTGTCACACACAATATAATAATAATAATAAATAAAATATTACATATTTGATTAAAGACAACTTAAAATGCATATCTTAAATCTTATTCCTGTTTTTTTTTTTTTTTTTTTGCAGTAGAACATTGGAACTACATTAATTTGTCTATTACAGATATGTACGATATTCCTTTCACATATTTATTTTGTCGAACTGGCCAATACCATACCAAATCCGAAATTTTTATTAATAGAAAATAAAATAAAAAAATATCGACATTGAAGAACGATTTGGCGAAAATTCAAGATCTAACAAAGACGTTATGATCCATAACGTTCAAGGCACTGTAGCTGGACGTTATGGTCCATAACGTCCAGCTACAGTGTTTTTTTTTTTTTGGCTTGCTTGTTTGCTTCAGTTTGTAATTTTTTGAAAGAAAAAAAAATCACTGTAGCTGGACGTTATGGACCATAATAGTCTGGTATTTCTTTTTTTTTTCCAGCACGTCCCTGGCTGTTATGAACCATAACAGCCTGTATTTTTGTTATATTAACGCAGGTAGTTAGGTGCTAATCTGGCCGTGATGGTCCATAATGTCTTTGTTAGATCTCGAATTTCCGTCAAATCATTTTTCAATGTCGATATTTATTTATTTTATTTTCTATTAATAAAACTTTCGGATACCAAATTGCATCAGACATGAAAATTTCGATTAAAAAAAAAAATGACCTCATAGGCTCATACACAGAAAAGGCAAGATTAATTAAAAAAGCAAAAATGTAGTGTACTCACCTTGATTATTTTATTGTAGATAAAGCATCATTTTTTTTATTGAAAAACCGTTGGCAAATAGTACAGAAGGCATCACATCACTGATCAGTGACCAGCGTTGTCAATTGAGATTTGAGGGGTGCCATTGCTTATAGCCGGAAATTTTTTATGAAATTATTAAATACATATGTACGGAAACAGAAAAAGTGTCTTGTTTCTAACAAATATAGAAAGATCTGACTCAATGAGTCTGATCCAAATTTATAGATCGGTCTCAATGGTCGAGATCCATCAATATATATATATATATATATGCTAGCTAATATCAAAATGTTTGTTCCAAAGCGGTGGTGCAACCAATTGGTTTTCCAATTTTCAAAGTCCAAGCGGTCGATCCAAACCGTTAGATGTGATATTTATATTATAACGTACTTGGAGACAAAATTTTACATTTTTTTGAATTTTTTTACTATTTATTAAGCCCTTTTTAAAATTACTGATTTTATTAAACAATGAAAAATTTATGGATCATTGAAAACAACGATTTTAAAATTAACTTAACAAATAGTCAAAAAATTCTAAAAAATGTAAAATTTGGTCTCCAAACACATTTTAATACAATTTGAATGTTCAACGGTTTGGATCGACTATTTGGATTTTGAAAATGTAAAAACCGAAACATTTGTTCCGCGGCCTAGGAATAAACGTTTTGATATCAGCCAACCTCTATATATATATATATATATATATATATATATATAGGATTTGGCTAATATGCTATGCGTAGCATAGGGCCTCTCCGTGCTACGGCTCACTTTTTGATTTTTCAAAATCCTAACGGTCGATCCGAACCGTTCAACATGATCTCCATATTAATATGTACTTGCGAACCAAATTTTACATTTTTTAGAATTTGTTTACTATTTATTAAGCCACTTTGAAAATCGCTGATCCAATGGTCCAGCAGATTTTACTGTTGTGTACAAATTAGTGTTTTTTCAAAGTGGCTTAATAAATAGTAAAAAAATTCTAAAAAATATAAAATTTGGTTTACAAGTACATATTAATATGGAGATCATGTTCAACGGTTCGGATCGACCGTTAGAATTTTGAAAACTCAAAAAGTGAGCCGTAGCACGGAGTGCTCTATGCTACGCGTAGCACGCTAGATATATATATAGAGATAGGCTATGGTGAGTTGCGAAGTAAAACGTCGTTTTACTTCACGCCATATCTTCATTTTGAAAATTCAAACACCCGATCCGAACCGTTCAACTTTTTCTAAATATTGAAATGTGCTTGGAAACTAAATTTTATATTTTTTGGAATTTGTTTACTATTTATTAAGCCACTTTGAAATCGCTGATCCACTGTGAACAGTAAAAAAACAGTAAAATTTTCTGGATCACCGGATCAGCGATTTTCAAAGTGGCTTAATAAATAGTAAAAAAATTCCAAAAAATGTAAAATTTAGTCTCCAAGCACATTTCAATATTTAGAACATGTTGAACGGTTCGGATTGGTTGTTTGGATTTTCAAAATGAAAATATGAGCGTGAAGTAAAAATGACCTCTTACTTCACAACTCACCATAGCCCAGCTCTATATATATATATAGAGATAGGCTAATGTCCTAACGCTATAACTTCGGCCGAAGTTATAACGAGTCGTTTTTGTAATTTCAAAATCCAAACAACCGATCCGAACCGTTCAACATGTTCTCTATATTGAAATGTGCTTGGAGACCAAATTTTACATTTTTTGGAATTTTTTTGCTATTTATTAAGCCACTTTGAAAATACTGATCCGGTGGTCCAGAAAATTTTGCTGTTTTTTACTATTCACAGCAGATCTGCGATTTTCAAAGTGGCTTAATAAATAGCAAAAAAATTCCAAAAAATGTAAAATTTGGTCTCCAAGCACATTTCAATATTTAGAAAAAGTTGAACCGTTCGGATCGATTGTTTGGATTTTAAAAACTAATAAACGACTCGTTATAACTTCGGCCGAAGTTATAACGTTATGACATTAGCCTATCTCTATATATATATATATATATAGAGTAAGGCTACGGTGCTTTGCAAAGTAAACTCTCCCGTTTACTTCGGGCCACTTTTTTGGATTTTGAAAATCCAAACAACCGATCCGAACCGTTCAACATGTTCTAAATATTGAAATGTGCTTGGAAACCAAATTTTACATTTTTTGGAATTTTTTTACTATTTATTAGGCCACTTTGAAAGTTTCTGATCCGGTGGTCCAGAAAATTTTACTGTTTTTTACTGTTCACCATCGGATCAGCGATTTTCAAAGTGGCTTAATAAATAGTAAAAAAATTCCAAAAAATGTAAAATTTTGTCTCCAAGTACATTTCAATATTTAGAACATGTTGAACGGTTCGGATCGGTTGTTTGAATTTTCAAAATCCAAAAAGTGGCCCGAAGTAAACGGGGGGTTTACTTTGCAAAGCACCGTAGCCTTACTCTATATATATTAATGGATCTGGACCATTGAGACCGATCCGTAAATTTGGATCGGACTCATTGAGTCAGATCTTTCTATATTTGTTAGAAACGAGACACTCTTTCTGTTTCCGTACATCTGTATTTAATAATTTCTATAGATAAAAAATTTCCCTTATAGCCTCAAGGACTCAGGAAGGCTTAAATATAAATGTAGAGTAGGGCTCAACAAGCTTCTTTGTGAGCTTAATTAAAAAAATATTGAATTGATTTCAAACGATGCATTCAAACCGTTGATATCTATTTACTTCACGAGTGATGCGTTTACATATCAAATTTATAAATTTTTGAACTAATTTAGTATAAAGTCAAGCGGTCAAAAAAAGATGGTTTATAAGTTAATTTTAATGTGTTCATTTTTTATCATTTTTTGACCGCTTGACTTTATATTAAATTAGTTTAAAAATTTATATATTTGACATGTAAACTCATCACTCGTGAAATAGATCGGTTTCAACAGTTTCGATGCGTCGCTTGAAGCCAATCTGATGGGTTTTTGAGTTAAGATCACAAAGAGACTTGGTGAGCTTAAGAACACCCTAATTCTACTCATAAATATATTGAGAATCTGGCTAATATGCTATGCGTATATAAGGGCCCCTCCGTGCTACGGCTCAATTTTTTAGTTTTCAAAATCCTAACGGTCGATCCGAACCGTTCAACATGATCTCCATATTAATATGTACTTGCAAACCAAATTTTACATTTTTTAGAATTTTTTTACTATTTATTAAGACACTTGAAAATCGCTGATCCAATGGTCCAGAAAAGTTTACTGTTGTGTACAAATTAGTGTTTTTTCAAAGTGGCTTAATAAATAGTAAAAAAATTCTAAAAAATGTAAAATTTGGTTTGCAAGTACATATTAATATGGAGATCATGTTGAACGGTTCGGATCGACCGTTAGAATTTTGAAAACTCAAAAAGTGAGCCGTAGCACGGAGGAGCCTTATATACGCGTAGCACCGTAGCACTGTCCATATATTGATCGCTACATTCCTTTTCTTAAAAAAGTTTGCAAGTCATAAATATTAATTATGTAGGATGTTTAGATTTAAATTGAACTAAAAACTTCAAACAACTTTAATTTTGTCATGTGAGTAATCCGTTTATGGTTTCAACAAGTGACAGCTATTTAATAAAATCGTCTATATTATTATTATTTTTTTACCTACAGTAAATTACAAGGTGGTCCGTAAAGTATCATCTATCGATTTATTATTTTAATTAGTCTTAAATATATTGAAATTCTTAGTTTGCTCTCTAATTTTAATTATTATCAAATTAGTCACATTTTTGTTACAAAATTGGATGGAATTTGCCGTCAGCAACCAATAATAATGATTTCATAACATTAATTTGATGGTACTATATATTATCGAGGATTGTTTAAGTCACAATGAAAGCAGTAATCGACGATTGCACTGAATTAAGTTGGTTAAGCAATTATGCAATTTTCTTTTTTTTTCAATAATAATGTGGTAGTTTATAAGACGATTGCACTGTTATTAAAAAAAGCATAGAGAAATTTCCAAAGAAACCACAATAGTAAATTAAATTTATTGATCTGCTATGCTGTTGTCGTTTGTGAAGATTTTTATTCGGCTACATCAATTATTCATCGAATGTTCAACGAATGTACATCAGCTGCACAGATCGCTGCATAACTTGTATTTCGTAAAAAAAAACTATGCAATCCTGGTATCGTCATCTTGCACGTCTTTTGATGAATCGTATTTCTGACCAGTCTATGCCTATGCCTATACGTATCGTCATCTCACGTTGGATGGATAACATAAAATTTTGAAGTTCATTTAGTATAAAGTTATTGATGCATTTCTAAGTAAAATTTATAAAATTTTGAAGTTCATTTAGTATAAACCGATATAATTCGTCATTGATGCATTTCTAAGTAAAATTTATAAAATTTTGAAACATTTAGTATAAAGTCAATCGGTCAGAAAATAATGAAAAATAAATGTATTAAATTAACTTAAAAACATCATTTTTTTTTTTTACTCTTAAATTTATACTAAATGAACTCAAAATTTTATAAATTTTACTTAGAAATGCATCAATGACGGAGTATATCGGTTTGAATTCATCATTTAAAGTATATACGATAATTAAGTTTTGAGGCGATAACACGAGACGTCTTATTCTATTCATAGCACCTTAGCCAAATTTATAATAATAATAATAATTAATGAGGTCACGGAAGACAGACAAAGGGGTCTAGCGAACTGAGTACTCTTTTCCATTCCCCACTCCCGTTGATATTTCTTCCACAATTTTAAATGTAAATAGTGAAATCCCATAAACTTTTTACAATTTCCAAAGAATACCTCCTGTAAGCCTGTTTGTTGAACTTTCTTTGTCCCCTTAAATTTACACAAAGAGCACCGCTCTTGACTGTCGTTGACACAACACAATTTGATATTTTGATGAATGATGATTCATGAGCCAACTGATCGATGCAGATCAACTTCGTGATCTTCTCGTCAGGCTATACTACTACTACTAGGTGATATTGCCTTTTGTTGCATGGCGATCGACTGTGGCCATAACATTGTCAGTCAGTTTGTGACCTTTGCTTGTTGCGTGTGGAATTCTCTGTCGGAACTCGGAACGCTGTAAATGATAAATGGACTTCTCCATAAAATTTTCTATATTTTAGGTCTTATTGAATATTGATAGAAGTTTTTATTGGTCTAATTTTCATCATGTACCTTCATTTGCATTATTAGATAGATTATTTGCATCAGGTGATTGGGATAGACATTTCTCTGATGTCGTGGTTATGTCTAGACCTCGTGTAGATCTGATCATTATCCTCTAATCCTAGATACTTCTTTAGGTTCTTTTCATAATACACCAGTTACAAGATTTGAAAAAGTTTGGGCTGAACAAGATGATTTGAGTAAAGCAATTACACGTTGGTGGAATTCTTTACCTTTAGAGGTGAATTTGGCACTTAAGTGGAAATGTCAGGTTAAAATTATGCGTCGTAAGTTTAGGGGTTGGTATAGGTAGGCATTTTGCTTCATTTAGGAAAAAAGTGAAAAAAGAGTGAATTCGAGACTTAGATCATTTAGATAAATTACAGCAAACTCTAGAATTTTCAGAATTGGTGAACAATGGAAGTCTTTAAGGTCTGAATTAGATAAAATTGAGAAAGATTAAGAGTTTTGAAAAACGTGCTAAGTGTAACTGGATTAAAGAAGGGGATGCTAATACTCAATTTTTTCACACTGTGGCGAATATTCGTCAAAAGAATAATATGAGATTTTCCTTCTAAATAGATGGTAGATTAGAATAGAATCTTTCTAATATTAGGACACATAGAAAATTATTAGATAGAATTCTTAGGGGATAGGATACTAGAGTGAGATAGTTCTTTTTGGGGTCCAAATTATACGTTATCCAAAAATTATCGGAATAGGCTTGAGGCAAAGTTCTCTGAGGATGAGAAACGATGTGAAGTTTTTGGTTGAACTGGAAAGTTACGGTGATTATGTTTTCTGCATTTTATAATTTCTAGCTCTTAGTGTGAAGTGTGAACGATACAATACAGAAAGAGTGAGGCTATGGTGCTATGCATAGCACGGATGGGGTCCGTGCTACGGCTCAAAATTTGACTTTTCAAAATTCTAACGGTTGATCCAACTGTTCAATGTGATAACCATATGAATATGTACTTGCAAACTAAATTTTATATTTTTTCGAATTTTTTTACTATTTTTTTAGATAGGTAGAATTTTGATGGTCCAGAATTTTCAGAAAACACTGATTTTTCTACCTATCTAAAAAAATAGTAAAAAAATTCGCTTTCCGATCAGAGGGTGCGAGTCGCTTTCTTATTTGCTCCGACAAAGTATGTTTCTACTTCTTCTCCGTTCTTCTTCCTATCACTGTAAAAAAAAAATTTTTGGTTTCCTTTCTCTTACCAACTTAAACCCTAAAAGCTAGATGTTAATGACATTATTTGTAAATTGAAAGAAATTTAAGGGTAACTATAAAATTACTGAGAATAAATTCGTTCTGAAAAAATAGTTTAGCCGATCTTAAAATTTCAATTTGAAATCATGTCCATTCTATTCTTTTCTATTCTTTTCTTACTTATTTTGTTTCCGATCACAGCCTTAGTTTTCCCAACCGCTAACAATTGTACTTTCTAAAAAAATATGAGTGTGTGATTTTTTCAGGACCTATTAAACTTTGGTAATAATTATTGGATCTGAATTATAATTGATTAAAAAAATAATGAATTTTAGACCCAAATATAGATCTCGAGATGCTATTTTCGAAAGTTTTGACAGATGCAATACTAGCATCTCGATATTAATGTGTTGGCCTTAAAAACCTTCATTTGGATGAGATAGTAACTCTCGTTATTAAATATATTTTTTTGGAAGTTAATTTATAATAAATTAACAAGTCAGTCGATAATATGAATAGTTGTTGGTAGGCATTATTTTGCACCCTATAAATTATTATTATTAATTTATTTTTAGAGCAAGTAGCATTTCTAGATAGATTTTGTTGAACTTGTTTGTTGGCAATTATAAATAGTTTGCAAAGACGTAGCAAAATTGTGAAAAGAAATGTAATTCATCATTATTAAATTAAAATAACAAACAAATTTTCGTATATAGTTGTCAGTTGATGTTGTTTTGTCTCCCTCTAATTGTTGTATTTTTCAGTTTTTTATTAAGAACACGTGTTTAGAGATCTTGTTGTAATTGTTATGTGAACAATTTTATTTGGAGATATCGCAAGATTGAAAATTCCATTTTGTGAAAATAGCCGCTAGTTTGAGTTAACTTTCTAATAGCTAACTCAATATTTTTTTTGTCTTCTACAATGTAAACATCAAAAACATAGTAAAATATTGGAAACTTTTTTGGAGCATTCAATTATATCGATCATACCGCCTAGATCAATAAATCAACATAAAATAACCGATAACATATTTCTTCAATGTTCCTTCTGAATCTTCAAAACATATAGATTTCCTGTTTAATTTTAAAGGTATATATATATACTACAAAATATGCCTTTATCGGCGCTAACCCAGCCGGCGCTATAGGCAACGCCAGTATAGCCTGAAAAATTTGATCGCGCAAAATCAAACGCCGGCTTAAGTTTTGGTTAAAAAAAATAATATATTGCGTGATTGATCTGCTCCAAATCGCGCGCTAGACCCCAAAACACTCCCGCCTCGATCTCTGCCTCCCGACCCAAACCTCCACGCCTCCGCGCCTCTCCGCCTCTTTTCTCCGCTCACCTCAGTCATCTCTGCCTCTCCTCTTCCACCTAAATACTGCCTCCTTTTTCTCTCGATCCGCGACGGCGGCTGGTGACCTCGCCGTTCCCTCTTCTCCACTCCGCCGGTACTCTCTCTATCTCTGGAACTCCGTCACTCAAGGCAACATTACTACTGCCTCTTTTTCTCTCGATCCGCGACGGCGGCGCGACTTCGGCTGGTGACCTCGTCGTTCCCTCTTCTCCACTCCGCCGGTACTCTCTCTCTCTCTCGAACTCCATCACTCAAGGTAAGTCTCCTCTCTCTCTATCTCTGGTACGTACTGCGGCTTGAATATAATTGGGAATTTTGCAATTTGCAAGATTCTTGAACAAATTAAGGGAAATTTGAGAAACTGGTAGAACGAGACAGTAATGGCGAAATTCAAGGAGAAAAGTGAAACCTAAATTTTACACGAAACTCGTGTTTCTCTGACGGAATCCCTTTAGATCTCATAAAACAAGAAGAAATTAAATGGAATTTGTATTGTATTTCATTGATTTTCCTTGTGTGCAATTACAATGTAAACATTGATATTTCAGTTGCTTAGAAATGCTTGTTTGTTGAATAAGCTTGATTTGTTTGATCTCCTCTAGTGATTTTCTGATTTGAACTTGGGCATTTGGTTGGTCAATCGAACCTTTTATTTTTTTTGTATTGTGTTGACAGGGACCAAATTGTAAAAGTGTCCAATTTTAAGGGGCCAACTTGTTAATTTCCATGACTAATTAAGATAATAGAAGATTGTTATACTATTGGTGATACTAGAGCACATAAATTGGAATTGAGAGAAAGGAATTAAGCAAAGAATAGAGACATTGAGAGAGACTTATTTGCATGCCAGGAGTAGGGTTCTTATTAATAATCACAAGGTGCTCAAGGTGTTTCTAATTATTATGTTACTTCATGTTTTTTTTTTTGAGAAATAATCACAACTTATACTACTAATTATTATGTTACTTAAAATTGAAAGCATTATGATGACAAAAAGATATCAAAATGTTATATATCAGAACAATTTATGTTCAAGGACAAAGTGGTACTTGATGTAGGTGCTGGTACAGGAACAATTTCTGTTCAAACATAAAAATTTCTAAGGGTATTCTCTAACCATACAACATAAAAACTTCTGTTCAAACATAAAAATTTCTGGTACAGGAACAATTTATGTTCAAGGACAAAGTGGTACTTGATGTAGTTATGTTAATTTTGGCTCTCTTTGCAAATTTTACCTGGTTTATCCCAATTTGCAAATGACCGCCATAGCAGGCTTCTTTTAGATGTCATTTTCATTTTGTATATTTAATAAAAATAAACATACAACATCTGATATACTTATTGATATTGAATGTAAATACTTGGTAACATGAGTTGAATTTTAAGACTTTTCAGTATTTTACTTTTAACATGAGTTGCATCTTTCTGTGCATTGTTCCTAATGAATTTCCTTGGCTTCTAATGTGCAGGAGTTCATTGCTTACATATCTGCTCCAGAGCTGCAGACTAGTACTAGGTAAAGGAGAAATCAAACTTGAAGATTTGTATATATGCTGCCATTAAAAAAATAATCAAGAGAGTCTTAATTCGAACAGTTAAGATTTACTAATTACAAATAATCTTCTTTTAGCTCTTATGATGAAATATATCTTTGCAAATCGATCTGACCCATTGTTCACTAATTATGTCTATTCTGATCATGCGATCATTTCTTTGAGCTTGAATATAGTTCTAGTATTCTTCGTTTTCAACTAATTATCATTTTTTATGTTGTCGAGTTGCTGGGATAGTTTCTCCTCGCCCATCTCGCTCTCAGCTCAGTCGTTCTTTCATACCCTCTCGTAGCGACGAAGACAGACGTCCTCTCCTTTTAGGTACTTCTCTCTACATTTCCTCTCTAATTCTCAGCATCTTTTATTTTCTATTAGTTTTTATTTCTCCAAATTGTGATTGGGTGATCCAGATCTTAGTGGAACTTGTCTCTTCCATCGGTACTGTCTCTCTTTCTCTTCTAGATCTTAGTGACAGCTTAGTTGGCACTACTCTTGGCTCACCGGAAGATATTTTCAGTGAGCCAAGTGTTCAAAATCTGAAAATCAAAGCATTGGAGAATTCAGCCAGTACCAGCACTTCATCAAATGGAGCTGCTGGTACTGGCTCAATGGAGAACGATACCCCCTTCTATCAACTGAGAAAATAAGCGACAGTGCTTGTTGCAAACACAATAGAAAGAGGAATTAGGTAACTAATGGGCCGACTTATAGTAACTGATATTACATGATAATTAGGTAACATAAAATTGTTACTTTAATTTAATAATTTAGTCTCTGGCAATGTGCATGACATGAGACTTGCTATAGTGATGATAGTCTATTGCTAATAATGATATCTAATGTTACAATAACCTTTTACTTTCTTGTTCAGGTTGATGTATAAATATGCTAGACTAATGCAAAAGTTGGAGATGTAAATGTCGAGCTTTTCAAGGTTTGCTTTCATATGCAAATGTGTGGATATTGTTCCGATGATATACACACCAAGTATAGAATGATTATATTGTAATTAAACAAGTGCTTGATGTTGCTTAAAATTAGATCAAGTACAGAAATCCAAGACTTTTTAATTATGTTGGTTTTATTCCTTTATTTTCAACAAGTGCTTTATGTAACTAAACGATGTAGTGGATTCATGTGTGAAATGAAAGCCTAAGAGCATTTGTTGGCCAATTTTTTTTTTTTTTTTATATTTTTGTTACTTTTAGCGGCGTTGTATCAAAAAATGTTGGACGTTATCTTTGGCAACGGCCAGGATTTTTTTTTTTTTTTTTTTCCAGAGTCTGGACGTTATCTTTGACAACGGGCTCGGGGTATTTGTTTTTTTGCAGGCCGTCATCGTTGCCGACGGCCACAGTTTTTTTTTTTTTTTTTTTTTTCTGGACGTCACCGTTCTCAACGGCCAGCTTCTTAGCAGCTGCGATTAGCGATTTCATCTTAATTAATCGGGCCGTTATCGTTGGTAACGTCCCCTGGACGTTACCAAAAATAACGTCTTTGTTAGATTTAAAATTCCGACGAATTCGTTCTTCTATATCGACATTACTTTATTATTATTTCTATTAATAAAAATTTCGGGAGAATACATAGTGCCATGTCATCAAGTTAATGTTATGATTTCATTATTATTAATGGTTGCTGATGTGGAATTGCTTCCAATTTTCTAACGAAAATGAGCCCAATTTGGTAATAATTAAAAAAATTAAGGAGCAAACTAAGAACTTCGATACTTTTAAAAATGAAAGAATAAATGGATGATACTTTACGGACCACCTGTGCAATATACTCAAGGTAAAAAATAAAAAATATAGACGAATTTATTCAATAATTGTAATTTTTTTTAGAATTTTTTAGGAAATGGAATATTTACACTTTCAAAAAAACAAACATAATTTTTGAAACACCTATGATTTATTTAGACAAAATCTGTGTTGTCCATGATTTGGTATATATATGTTTTTTTTGTTTGTTTGGAGAAATAAGAACTGCTTGCGTAAAATCTGCCAATTTACCTGCTACGCGTTTTTTTCCATGTTTTCTGTACCTTTTCCGAGAATGAAATGATCCCGGTATTTTTATTAATACCTCACAAAAAAGAAATTATCAAATCTGCTCTCACCTTAGAATTATTGTTAAAAATACCCTAACCGTCCAGCAGTGGGGCAGTCCACTGTGGACACCAGACGGCCCCCCACTGGAGCGGTCCACTTTCCATACCAGACCGCCCCCCAGTGGGACGGTCCACTATAAAACTCCTATAAAAGAGGTTTTTCTCTCTCCTGACCAGCACAGTATCATTCTAACAATCTCAGAAAAGAAAGAGAAAGAAAGAGAGGCGATTTTATAGGGGTTTTATAGCTTTGTTAGAATGAAACTATGCTTGTCAGGAGAGAGAAAAACCTCTTTTATAGGGGTTTTATAGCGAACCGCCCACTGGGCCCGGTCTGGTATAGGAAGTGGACCGCCCCACTACTGGGCGGTTAAGGCATTTTTAATAATAATTCTGAGGTGAGAGCAGATTTGATAATTTTCTTTTTTTTTTGGGATATTAATAGAAATGCCGAGAGATGATCAGTTCTTCCACAGTTTTAATGCAAAACTAAATGCCCATAAACTTTTTACAATTTAGAAAGACCAACTGTGTGGCAAACTTTTTGTGAACTTATATGATCCAACACAATTTGTTGAATATTAATGAACCAACTGAACTGAACCGATGCAGCGTAATCATATGTAATCAATCTTGTGATCTTCTCGTTATCCAATGCCAGGTATGTCTCCCTTTTACTCTGATTATTGTACTGTCAGTCTGTTTTAAGAGCATGTATGTGTTTAGAAATCTTGTTATAATTATTGTGTCAACAATTTTGCAAGGACATGTAGCAAGATTGTAAATATAAAATATAGGAAGTATTAAAACTCATGAAGATGAGGGTTCCAATACCTCGCGCTTTTCATACTTCATCACACCTCATATTTTTTATTTTCATTTTCGAAGTTCAATATGTCAATCCGAACCGTTCAATATGATATCCATACTAAAATATACTCGGGAATGAAATTTTAATAATTTTTGAAAATTTGTTACTATTTTATAGATAGGTAAAAAATCATTGTTTTTGAACAGTCCATATACAGTGATTTTGTATTTATCTTAAAAAATAGTAAAGTTTTTGCAAAAATTATAAAATTTCATCCAAAAGTATATTTTAGTATGGATATCATGTTGAGTTGTTTAGATCGACAGTTTGAACTTTGAAAACAGAAATATACAATATGAAATATGATGAGGTATAAAAGACATGAGGTATTGAAACCCTCCTCTTAAATGAATTTCACATATTAAGATTGAGGATCATTTTTTTTTTGACATTCTTCAATGTTTCTCTGATCTCTCACGTTGATGGGAGATGCATGTTCAAATTTAATTCGTTGCTCTTATTCCGCATTCTGTTCAAACGAAGTTAGTTGCTCGTGTAGTCGTGTGAGACTTTATTTTTATTATTTCGTATTTTGTATAATTGTTTGTAGTTATTTTGGGACATTATATTTGAAAATAAATATGTGTTAGGTAGCAATTTAAAAAAAATATATGTTGTTTATAAACACTTAATTTAATTACTTCTAACAATATATTCATTGTTTTTCACACATAAATTAAAAAAGCATGTCTTCACCGGATCAAATTCATCATATCTATGTTTTCTTATGCAGTAGCGAATTATTTACAAAGAACAAAACTTCATTAATGATGAATTACAAACTGTGGACTTTAATTCTATCCCTTTGCTTTCGAATTCTCCACCAGGAATTTAATTATTGTAAAGATTTAAAGTTAGTCTTCACATTAATATGTGTCATTATATCAATCTGTAAATTTGGTAGGCGGGTTTTAGTATCATCTAAGATAACTCAAAATTTGAAATTATTCAAAATCGGGAAAATTGACTCAATTGAGGTCAACTTGAAATAATTCACGGTGCGGTATCCCTATAAATTAGTGGACAGCTTTAAAATTCATCTTTTTAAGTTTCCATTTGGCTGGGATTATTATTTACAAAGAAAGTCAAAATTTGAGTAACCTAATAGGATGTAAACTCTCTCGGTAAGTTAGGTGGCCAATGTTGTTTGGACATTTGAAGCCACTGTTATTTGATAATATAGTTATAGTTATATTAAAATAAATTATTTTTTATGTGTTTGAATTATATAAATAAAGATCTCATTCCAACAAAAAAAAAATTAAATTATAATTTACATTAGTACAAAAAACCCCTTCACTGACTGATCAAATACTCCTACACGACAATTATGGAGGTGTCAGTAATGGCGTCTTAAGTATAAGTATATTTTTACTGATAGGTAAAAAATAGTCAGTGTAGGTCCACAACACTGACGGTTTATTAAAACATTCAGTGTAGGACATCAACAACGACTATTTCAAAACAGTCAGTGTAGGAACCCAACAACGACGAGTAAAATAAAGTCAGAGTAGGTCCTCAACACCGACAGTTTATAAAAACAATCAGTGTAAGACCTAAAAACAATCGGTGTTGGTATAAAAATTTTGGAATGGTTCTGTTTGTTTTAATAAAAGAACATGAATCAAGCATAAATTGGAGGCATCGAGTGAGGTGAGATCTGATCACCTAAAAATATTATGATAAAATGGACCTACCAACCCATTGGGCAAAAGTCTTAATTTCGTCAAGTTACGTTGACTTTTTCCAGTCAGGTAAACAAAACAGCCACATAAGAAAATAAGCTAGCATTTCCTCAGCTATCATGTGCAATAGAGAAAAGGTTAGAAAAAAATTGAAACATACCTCACATAAAATCCGGCAAGGAGAATACCTAAATCCATACAAACTGATCTGCAATTACCTTCAAAACTATAGCCATGAAACTGTGCTTGTCAGCTTCGCAGTCTCAGACTCCTTTCTCGTCCTGTCTTCAACTTTCTAGAATTGTTGAACAGTCTAGATGTTGGCTTCTCCGGCCCTCATCAGAACAAGCCTCAACACAAAATCTGGCAAGGAGAATACCTGAATCCAAATAAACTGATCTGGAGTTACCATCAAAACTATTGCCATGAAACTGTGTTTGTCAGCTTTGCAGTATCACACTCCTTGCTCGTCTTGTCTTAAACTATCTAGAATTGTTGAACTGTCTATATGTCGGCTTCTTCGGGCCTCATCAAAATCTCCTTTAAAGTTAACTACAACAAAAGATTATTTCTAAATTAAAGACCCCACACAAATATAAAACAGAAATGCACAGAACCTAAAAAAAGCACCAGAGTACCAGATGTAAGTATTACATCAAAGGGTTGGTAGTAAATTGGTGTTTCGACTTCTGAATTAAACCAGCGTAGGAACTCCCTGAGGTTCAATCTAAAACTCCACTGAACAAGAATAATTTACATCTAACAATAGTGAGTATTCATCATTTGAAGTTAATGTACCTGAACTATTACAAGCTAGAAAACAACATAACATGCAAAGTTTCAAAGCCACCGAAAAACTCACTGTTGGTAAAAAGTAAAAGCTGACAAGAAACGTACTAGGATAACAATAATAACAAAAAAAGTCTGATGGTAATGCAACTAATTCTTTAATAAGATTCTTTCCTAACATGCCAAACAATATTGAACGAAAAGTGTACCGCTGAACTGACTTTACGGTTGCCTACCAGTAATCTATCACGTAGTGTTGAAATAATGCACAAGAGGTTAGATCATCAATCCGCACTCCTAACAGAAATAATGCACAAGACAAACCAAACAGTTACGGCATAGAGCTGAAACAATCTCCCATTCTGTCAAGATGCGGCCTTGGCTTCCTTTTCAAATGCAAAAAACCTAGCAAAAATAAAGACAACAGATTAAATTTGTGATCTCATTTCTTTCAAACTAGCAAACAATATATATGCAGCCCAGCACACTTTTGGTTGGCGTATGACAGATAAGAGAGAAAACTGACAGAAGCATGAAAAAAAAACAATCTTATCTCACGAAATTTTGCCAAGATGGAGCGAGACCGACAGCTTAGGCATTGCACCAGCAATAGCTTGAACAAGGTAGGGGGATGTGAGTTGCCCGTCAAGCAAACCATACCAAACCACCTAATTTGGAAAAACAAAAATCATAACAGGGAAGCCATGACCAGAAAATTCCCTTTTCCCTTAAATTCTACAGGCATTTATTTGTATGTTTGTTATTTTTGTCTTTTCTCATGCTTCTTAAATTTCTTCTTTAGGATATAAGGCCTACCAGTGTAACAGATACTTAATCATAAAAAGAAACATGAAGCTGATAATTCCAGCGGTTTGATCTTAAACAACACACTAGTTAAAATCCATCACAGGTAAGACGCCAAGCTTAAATTGGTGGGCATGAATTAAGCATTGTTCATCTTTTTTTTGTTTCAATAAAAGAGCAAGAAATCAAGCATCAAGTGGTTGCATCTAGTAAAGTGACATCTGATCACCTAAAAAAATTACGACAAAATGGACCTAACAACCCATCGGGCAAAAGTCTTCATTTTGTCATGTATGTTGACTTTTTCCAGTCAGCTAAACAAAACTGCCACATCGTATGGAAGCAAATAAGCTAGCATTTCCTCAGCTATCTTGTGCAATAGTGAAAAAAGGTTAAAACAAAAAAATTGAAACATACCTCACACAAAATCTGGCAAGGAGAATACCTGAATCCGAATAAACTGATCTGGTGTTACCTTCAAAACTATAGCCTTGAAACTGTGTTTGTCAGCTTTGCAGTATCATACTCCTTGCTCGTCTTGTCTTCAGCTATCTAAACTTGTTCAACAGTCTATATGTTGGCTTCTTCGGGCCCCATCAGAACAAGCCTCAACAAAATCTCCTTTGCAGTTCACTACAACAAAAGATTATTTCCAAATTAAAGACCCCGCACAAATATAAAACAGAAATGCATAGAACCTAAAAAATGCACCAGAGTACCAGTCGTAAGTATTACATCAAAGGGTTGGTAGTAAATTGGTGTTTCGACTTCTGAATTAAACCAGCGTAGGAACTCCCCGAGGTTCAATCTAAAACTCCACTGAACAGGAATAATTTATATCTAACAATAGTGAGTATTCATCATTTGAAGTTAATGTACCCGAACTCTTACAAGCTAGAAAACAACATAACATGCAAAGTTTCAAAGCCACCGAAAAACTCACTGTTGGTAAAAAGTAAAAGCTGACTAGAAACGTATTAGGATAACAACAATAATAAAAAAAGTCTGATGGTAATGCAACTAGTTCTTTAGTAAGATTCTTTCCTAACATGCCAAACAATATTGAACGAAAAGTGTACCGCTGAACTGACTTTACGGTTGCCTACCAGTAATCTATCATGTAGTGTTGAAAAAATAATCAGGTCAGAATCTATTAATCGATCCATGAGGTTTGATGATCATCAATCCGCACTCCTAACAGAAATAATGCACAAGACAAACCAAACAGTTACGGCATAGAGCTGAAACAATCTCCCATTCTGTCAAGATGCGGCCTTGGCTTCCTTTTCAAATGCAAAAAACCTAGCAAAAATAAAGACAACAGATTAAATTTGTGATCTCATTTCTTTCAAACTAGCAAACAATATATATGCAGCCCAGCACACTTTTGGTTGGCGTATGACAGATAAGAGAGAAAACTGACAGAAGCATGAAAAAAAAACAATCTTATTTCACGAAATTTTGCCAAGATGGCGCGAGACCGACAGCTTAGGCATTGCACCAGCAATAGCTTGAACAAGGTAGGGGGATGTGAGTTGCCCGTCAAGCAAACCATTCCAAACCACCTAATTCGGAAAAACAAAAATCATAACAGGGAAGCCATGACCAGAAAATTCCCTTTTCCCTTAAATTCTACAGGCATTTATTTGTATGTTTGTTATTTTTGTCTTTTCTCATGCTTCTTAAATTTCTTCTTTAGGATATAAGGCCTACCAGTGTAAGAGATACTTAATCATAAAAAGAAACATGAAGCTGATAATTCCAGCGGTTTGATCTTAAACAACACACTAGTGTTGAAAAAATAATCAGGTCAGAATCTATTAATCGATCCATGAGGTTTGATCATCAATCCGCACTCCTAACAGAAATAATGCACAAGACAAACCAAACAGTTACGGCATAGAGCTGAAACAATCTCCCATTCTGTCAAGATGCGTCCTTGGCTTCCTTTTCAAATGCAAAAAACCTAGCAAAAATAAAGACAAAAGATTAAATTTGTGATCTCATTTCTTTCAAACTAGCAAACAATATATATGCAGCCCAGCACACTTTTGGTTGGCGTATGACAGATAAGAGAGAAAACTGACAGAAGCATGAAAAAAAAAAACAATCTTATCTCACGAAATTTTGCCAAGCTGGAGCGAGACCGACAGCTTAGGCATTGCACCAGCAATAGCTTGAACAAGGTAGGGGGATGTGAGTTGCCCGTTAAGCAAACCATTCCAAACCACCTAATTCGGAAAAACAAAAATCATAACAGGGAAGCCATGACCAGAAAATTCCCTTTTCCCTTAAATTCTACAGGCATTTATTTGTATGTTTGTTATTTTTGTCTTTTCTCATGCTTCTTAAATTTCTTCTTTAGGATATAAGGCCTACCAGTGTAACAGATACTTAATCATAAAAGAAACATGAAGCTGATAATTCCAGCGGTTTGATCTTAAACAACACACTAGTTAAAATCCATCACAGGTAAGACGCCAAGCTTAAATTGGTGGGCATGAATTAAGCATTGTTCATCTTTTTTTGTTTCAATAGAAGAGCATGAAATCAAGCATAAAGTGGTTGCATATAGTAAAGTGACATCTGATCACCTAAAAAAATTACGACAAAATGGACCTACAACCCATCGGGCAAAAGTCTTCATTTTGTCATGTATGTTGACTTTTTCCAGTCAGCTAAAGAAAACTGCCACATCGTATGGAAGCAAATAAGCTAGCATTTCCTCAGCTATCTTGTGCAATAGTGAAAAAAGGTTAAAACAAAAAAATTGAAACATACCTCACAAAAAATCTGGCAAGGAGAATACCTGAATCCAAATAAACTGATCTGGTGTTACCTTCAAAACTATAGCCTTGAAACTGTGTTTGTCAGCTTTGCAGTATCATACTCCTTGCTCGTCTTGTCTTCAGCTATCTAAACTTGTTCAACAGTCTATACGTTGGCTTCTTCGGGCCTCATCAGAACAAGCCTCAACAAAATCTCCTTTGCAGTTCACTACAACAAAAGATTATTTCCAAATTAAAGACCCCGCACAAATATAAAACAGAAATGCATAGAACCTGAAAAATGCACCAGAGTACCAGTCGTAAGTATTACATCAAAGGGTTGGTAGTAAATGGTGTTTCGACTTCTGATTTAAACCAGCGTAGGAACTCCCCGAGGTTCAATGTAAAACTCCACTGAACAGGAATAATTTATGTCTAACAATAGTGAGTATTCATCATTTGAAGTTAATGTACCCGAACTCTTACAAGCTAGAAAACAACATAACATGCACAGTTTCAAAGCCACCGAAAAACTCACTGTTGGTAAAAAGTAAAAGCTGACTAGAAACGTATTAGGATAACAATAATAATAAAAAAAGTCTGATGGTAATGCAACTAGTTCTTTAGTAAGATTCTTTCCTAACATGCCAAACAATATTGAACGAAAAGTGTACCGCTGAACTGACTTTACGGTTGCCTACCAGTAATCTATCATGTAGTGTTGAAAAAATAATCAGGTCAGAATCTATTAATCGATCCATGAGGTTTGATGATCATCAATCCGCACTCCTAACAGAAATAATGCACAAGACAAACCAAACAGTTACGGCATAGAGCTGAAACAATCTCCCATTCTGTCAAGATGCGGCCTTGGCTTCCTTTTCAAATGCAAAAAACCTAGCAAAAATAAAGACAACAGATTAAATTTGTGATCTCATTTCTTTCAAACTAGCAAACAATATATATGCAGCCCAGCACACTTTTGGTTGGCGTATGACAGATAAGAGAGAAAACTGACAGAAGCATGAAAAAAAAAACAATCTTATCTCACGAAATTTTGCCAAGATGGAGCGAGACCGACAGCTTAGGCATTGCACCAGCAATAGCTTGAACAAGGTAGGGGGATGTGAGTTGCCCGTCAAGCAAACCATTCCAAACCACCTAATTCGGAAAAACAAAAATCATAACAGGGAAGCCATGACCAGAAAATTCCCTTTTCCCTTAAATTCTACAGGCATTTATTTGTATGTTTGTTATTTTTGTCTTTTCTCATGCTTCTTAAATTTCTTCTTTAGGATATAAGGCCTACCAGTGTAACAGATACTTAATCATAAAAAGAAACATGAAGCTGATAATTCCAGCGGTTTGATCTTAAACAACACACTAGTTAAAATCCATCACAGGTAAGACGCCAAGCTCAAATTGGTGGGCATGAATTAAGCATTGTTCATCTTTTTTTGTTTCAATAAAAGAGCAAGAAATCAAGCATCAAGTGGTTGCATCTAGTAAAGTGACATCTGATCACCTAAAAAAATTACGACAAAATGGACCTAACAACCCATCGGGCAAAAGTCTTCATTTTGTCATGTATGTTGACTTTTTCCAGTCAGCTAAAGAAAACTGCCACATCGTATGGAAGCAAATAAGCTAGCATTTCCTCAGCTATCTTGTGCAATAGTGAAAAAAGGTTAAAACAAAAAAATTGAAACATACCTCACACAAAATCTGGCAAGGAGAATACCTGAATCCGAATAAACTGATCTGGCGTTACCTTCAAAACTATAGCCTTGAAACTGTGTTTGTCAGCTTTGCAGTATCATACTCCTTGCTCGTCTTGTCTTCAGCTATCTAAACTTGTTCAACAGTCTATATGTTGGCTTCTTCGGGCCTCATCAGAACAAGCCTCAACAAAATCTCCTTTGCAGTTCACTACAACAAAAGATTATTTCCAAATTAAAGACCCCGCACAAATATAAAACAGAAATGCATAGAACCTAAAAAATGCACCAGAGTACCAGTCGTAAGTATTACATCAAAGGGTTGGTAGTAAATTGGTGTTTCGACTTCTGAATTAAACCAGCGTAGGAACTCCCCGAGGTTCAATCTAAAACTCCACTGAACAGGAATAATTTATATCTAACAATAGTGAGTATTCATCATTTGAAGTTAATGTACCCGAACTCTTACAAGCTAGAAAACAACATAACATGCACAGTTTCAAAGCCACCGAAAAACTCACTGTTGGTAAAAAGTAAAAGCTGACTAGAAATGTATTAGGATAACAATAATAATAAAAAAAGTCTGATGGTAATGCAACTAGTTCTTTAGTAAGATTCTTTCCTAACATGCCAAACAATATTGAACGAAAAGTGTACCGCTGAACTGACTTTACGGTTGCCTACCAGTAATCTATCATGTAGTGTTGAAAAAATAATCAGGTCAGAATCTATTAATCGATCCATGAGGTTTGATGATCATCAATCCGCACTCCTAACAGAAATAATGCACAAGACAAACCAAACAGTTACGGCATAGAGCTGAAACAATCTCCCATTCTGTCAAGATGCGGCCTTGGCTTCCTTTTCAAATGCAAAAAACCTAGCAAAAATAAAGACAACAGATTAAATTTGTGATCTCATTTCTTTCAAACTAGCAAACAATATATATGCAGCCCAGCACACTTTTGGTTGGCGTATGACAGATAAGAGAGAAAACTGACAGAAGCATGAAAAAAAAAACAATCTTATCTCACGAAATTTTGCCAAGATGGAGCGAGACCGACAGCTTAGGCATTGCACCAGCAATAGCTTGAACAGGGTAGGGGGATGTGAGTTGCCCGTCAAGCAAACCATTCCAAACCACCTAATTCGGAAAAACAAAAATCATAACAGGGAAGCCATGACCAGAAAATTCCCTTTTCCCTTAAATTCTACAGGCATTTATTTGTATGTTTGTTATTTTTGTCTTTTCTCATGCTTCTTAAATTTCTTCTTTAGGATATAAGGCCTACCAGTGTAACAGATACTTAATCATAAAAAGAAACATGAAGCTGATAATTCCAGCGGTTTGATCTTAAACAACACACTAGTTAAAATCCATCACAGGTAAGACGCCAAGCTCAAATTGGTGGGCATGAATTAAGCATTGTTCATCTTTTTTTGTTTCAATAAAAGAGCAAGAAATCAAGCATCAAGTGGTTGCATCTAGAAAAGTGACATCTGATCACCTAAAAAAATTACGACAAAATGGACCTAACAACCCATCGGGCAAAAGTCTTCATTTTGTCATGTATGTTGACTTTTTCCAGTCAGCTAAAGAAAACTGCCACATCGTATGGAAGCAAATAAGCTAGCATTTCCTCAGCTATCTTGTGCAATAGTGAAAAAAGGTTAAAACAAAAAAATTGAAACATACCTCACACAAAATCTGGCAAGGAGAATACCTGAATCCAAATAAACTGATCTGGTGTTACCTTCAAAACTATAGCCTTGAAACTGTGTTTGTCAGCTTTGCAGTATCATACTCCTTGCTCGTCTTGTCTTCAGCTATCTAAACTTGTTCAACAGTCTATATGTTGGCTTCTTCGGGCCTCATCAGAACAAGCCTCAACAAAATCTCCTTTGCAGTTCACTACAACAAAAGATTATTTCCAAATTAAAGACCCCGCACAAATATAAAACAGAAATGCATAGAACCTAAAAAATGCACCAGAGTACCAGTCGTAAGTATTACATCAAAGGGTTGGTAGTAAATTGGTGTTTCGACTTCTGAATTAAACCAGCGTAGGAACTCCCCGAGGTTCAATCTAAAACTCCACTGAACAGGAATAATTTATGTCTAACAATAGTGAGTATTCATCATTTGAAGTTAATGTACCCGAACTCTTACAAGCTAGAAAACAACATAACATGCACAGTTTCAAAGCCACCGAAAAACTCACTGTTGGTAAAAAGTAAAAGCTGACTAGAAACGTATTAGGATAACAATAATAATAAAAAAAGTCTGATGGTAATGCAACTAGTTCTTTAGTAAGATTCTTTCCTAACATGCCAAACAATATTGAACGAAAAGTGTACCGCTGAACTGACTTTACGGTTGCCTACCAGTAATCTATCATGTAGTGTTGAAAAAATAATCAGGTCAGAATCTATTAATCGATCCATGAGGTTTGATGATCATCAATCCGCACTCCTAACAGAAATAATGCACAAGACAAACCAAACAGTTACGGCATAGAGCTGAAACAATCTCCCATTCTGTCAAGATGCGGCCTTGGCTTCCTTTTCAAATGCAAAAAACCTAGCAAAAATAAAGACAACAGATTAAATTTGTGATCTCATTTCTTTCAAACTAGCAAACAATATATATGCAGCCCAGCACACTTTTGGTTGGCGTATGACAGATAAGAGAGAAAACTGACAGAAGCATGAAAAAAAAAACAGTCTTATCTCACGAAATTTTGCCAAGATGGAGCGAGACCGACAGCTTAGGCATTGCACCAGCAATAGCTTGAACAGGGTAGGGGGATGTGAGTTGCCCGTCAAGCAAACCATTCCAAACCACCTAATTCGGAAAAACAAAAATCATAACAGGGAAGCCATGACCAGAAAATTCCCTTTTCCCTTAAATTCTACAGGCATTTATTTGTATGTTTGTTATTTTTGTCTTTTCTCATGCTTCTTAAATTTCTTCTTTAGGATATAAGGCCTACCAGTGTAACAGATACTTAATCATAAAAAGAAACATGAAGCTGATAATTCCAGCGGTTTGATCTTAAACAACACACTAGTTAAAATCCATCACAGGTAAGACGCCAAGCTCAAATTGGTGGGCATGAATTAAGCATTGTTCATCTTTTTTTTGTTTCAATAAAAGAGCAAGAAATCAAGCATCAAGTGGTTGCATCTAGTAAAGTGACATCTGATCACCTAAAAAAATTACGACAAAATGGACCTAACAACCCATCGGGCAAAAGTCTTCATTTTGTCATGTATGTTGACTTTTTCCAGTCAGCTAAACAAAACTGCCACATCGTATGGAAGCAAATAAGCTAGCATTTCCTCAGCTATCTTGTGCAATAGTGAAAAAAGGTTAAAACAAAAAATTGAAACATACCTCACACAAAATCTGGCAAGGAGAATACCTGAATCCGAATAAACTGATCTGGTGTTGCCTTCAAAACTATAGCCTTGAAACTGTGTTTGTCAGCTTTGCAGTATCATACTCCTTGCTCGTCTTGTCTTCAGCTATCTAAACTTGTTCAACAGTCTATATGTTGGCTTCTTCGGGCCTCATCAGAACAAGCCTCAACAAAATCTCCTTTGCAGTTCACTACAACAAAAGATTATTTCCAAATTAAAGACCCCGCACAAATATAAAACAGAAATGCATAGAACCTAAAAAAATGCACCAGAGTACCAGTCGTAAGTATTACATCAAAGGGTTGGTAGTATAATGGTGTTTCGACTTCTGAATTAAACCAGCGTAGGAACTCCCCGAGGTTCAATCTAAAACTCCACTGAACAGGAATAATTTATATCTAACAATAGTGAGTATTCATCATTTGAAGTTAATGTACCCGAACTCTTACAAGCTAGAAAACAACATAACATGCAAAGTTTCAAAGCCACCGAAAAACTCACTGTTGGTAAAAAGTAAAAGCTGACTAGAAACGTATTAGGATAACAATAATAATAAAAAAAGTCTGATGGTAATGCAACTAGTTCTTTAGTAAGATTCTTTCCTAACATGCCAAACAATATTGAACGAAAAGTGTACCGCTGAACTGACTTTACGGTTGCCTACCAGTAATCTATCATGTAGTGTTGAAAAAATAATCAGGTCAGAATCTATTAATCGATCCATGAGGTTTGATGATCATCAATCCGCACTCCTAACAGAAATAATGCACAAGACAAACCAAACAGTTACGGCATAGAGCTGAAACAATCTCCCATTCTGTCAAGATGCGGCCTTGGCTTCCTTTTCAAATGCAAAAAACCTAGCAAAAATAAAGACAACAGATTAAATTTGTGATCTCATTTCTTTCAAACTAGCAAACAATATATATGCAGCCCAGCACACTTTTGGTTGGCGTATGACAGATAAGAGAGAAAACTGACAGAAGCATGAAAAAAAAAACAATCTTATCTCACGAAATTTTGCCAAGATGGAGCGAGACCGACAGCTTAGGCATTGCCCCAGCAATAGCTTGAACAGGGTAGGGGGATGTGAGTTGCCCGTCAAGCAAACCATTCCAAACCACCTAATTCGGAAAAACAAAAATCATAACAGGGAAGCCATGACCAGAAAATTCCCTTTTCCCTTAAATTCTACAGGCATTTATTTGTATGTTTGTTATTTTTGTCTTTTCTCATGCTTCTTAAATTTCTTCTTTAGGATATAAGGCCTACCAGTGTAACAGATACTTAATCATAAAAAGAAACATGAAGCTGATAATTCCAGCGGTTTGATCTTAAACAACACACTAGTTAAAATCCATCACAGGTAAGACGCCAAGCTCAAATTGGTGGGCATGAATTAAGCATTGTTCATCTTTTTTTTGTTTCAATAAAAGAGCAAGAAATCAAGCATCAAGTGGTTGCATCTAGAAAAGTGACATCTGATCACCTAAAAAAATTACGACAAAATGGACCTAACAACCCATCGGGCAAAAGTCTTCATTTTGTCATGTATGTTGACTTTTTCCAGTCAGCTAAAGAAAACTGCCACATCGTATGGAAGCAAATAAGCTAGCATTTCCTCAGCTATCTTGTGCAATAGTGAAAAAAGGTTAAAACAAAAAAATTGAAACATACCTCACACAAAATCTGGCAAGGAGAATACCTGAATCCAAATAAACTGATCTGGTGTTACCTTCAAAACTATAGCCTTGAAACTGTGTTTGTCAGCTTTGCAGTATCATACTCCTTGCTCGTCTTGTCTTCAGCTATCTAAACTTGTTCAACAGTCTATACGTTGGCTTCTTCGGGCCTCATCAGAACAAGCCTCAACAAAATCTCCTTTGCAGTTCACTACAACAAAAGATTATTTCCAAATTAAATACCCCGCACAAATATAAAACAGAAATGCATAGAACCTGAAAAATGCACCAGAGTACCAGTCGTAAGTATTACATCAAAGGGTTGGTAGTAAATTGGTGTTTCGACTTCTGAATTAAACCAGCGTAGGAACTCCCCGAGGTTCAATCTAAAACTCCACTGAACAGGAATAATTTATATCTAACAATAGTGAGTATTCATCATTTGAAGTTAATGTACCCGAACTCTTACAAGCTAGAAAACAACATAACATGCACAGTTTCAAAGCCACCGAAAAACTCACTGTTGGTAAAAAGTAAAAGCTGACTAGAAACGTATTAGGATAACAATAATAATAAAAAAAGTCTGATGGTAATGCAACTAGTTCTTTAGTAAGATTCTTTCCTAACATGCCAAACAATATTGAACGAAAAGTGTACCGCTGAACTGACTTTACGGTTGCCTACCAGTAATCTATCATGTAGTGTTGAAAAAATAATCAGGTCAGAATCTATTAATCGATCCATGAGTTTTGATCATCAATCCGCACTCCTAACAGAAATAATGCACAAGACAAACCAAACAGTTACGGCATAGAGCTGAAACAATCTCCCATTCTGTCAAGATGCGGCCTTGGCTTCCTTTTCAAATGCAAAAAACCTAGCAAATATAAAGACAACAGATTAAATTTGTGATCTCATTTCTTTCAAACTAGCAAACAATATATATGCAGCCCAGCACACTTTTGGTTGGCGTATGACAGATAAGAGAGAAAACTGACAGAAGCATGAAAAAAAAAACAATCTTATCTCACGAAATTTTGCCAAGATGGAGCGAGACCGACAGCTTAGGCATTGCACCAGCAATAGCTTGAACAGGGTAGGGGGATGTGAGTTGCCCGTCAAGCAAACCATTCCAAACCACCTAATTCGGAAAAACAAAAATCATAACAGGGAAGCCATGACCAGAAAATTCCCTTTTCCCTTAAATTCTACAGGCATTTATTTGTATGTTTGTTATTTTTGTCTTTTCTCATGCTTCTTAAATTTCTTCTTTAGGATATAAGGCCTACCAGTGTAACAGATACTTAATCATAAAAGAAACATGAAGCTGATAATTCCAGCGGTTTGATCTTAAACAACACACTAGTTAAAATCCATCACAGGTAAGACGCCAAGCTCAAATTGGTGGGCATGAATTAAGCATTGTTCATCTTTTTTTTGTTTCAATAAAAGAGCAAGAAATCAAGCATCAAGTGGTTGCATCTAGAAAAGTGACATCTGATCACCTAAAAAAATTACGACAAAATGGACCTAACAACCCATCGGGCAAAAGTCTTCATTTTGTCATGTATGTTGACTTTTTCCAGTCAGCTAAAGAAAACTGCCACATCGTATGGAAGCAAATAAGCTAGCATTTCCTCAGCTATCTTGTGCAATAGTGAAAAAAGGTTAAAACAAAAAAATTGAAACATACCTCACACAAAATCTGGCAAGGAGAATACCTGAATCCAAATAAACTGATCTGGTGTTGCCTTCAAAACTATAGCCTTGAAACTGTGTTTGTCAGCTTTGCAGTATCATACTCCTTGCTCGTCTTGTCTTCAGCTATCTAAACTTGTTCAACAGTCTATATGTTGGCTTCTTCGGGCCTCATCAGAACAAGCCTCAACAAAATCTCCTTTGCAGTTCACTACAACAAAAGATTATTTCCAAATTAAAGACCCCGCACAAATATAAAACAGAAATGCATAGAACCTAAAAAAATGCACCAGAGTACCAGTCGTAAGTATTACATCAAAGGGTTGGTAGTATAATGGTGTTTCGACTTCTGAATTAAACCAGCGTAGGAACTCCCCGAGGTTCAATCTAAAACTCCACTGAACAGGAATAATTTATATCTAACAATAGTGAGTATTCATCATTTGAAGTTAATGTACCCGAACTCTTACAAGCTAGAAAACAACATAACATGCACAGTTTCAAAGCCACCGAAAAACTCACTGTTGGTAAAAAGTAAAAGCTGACTAGAAACGTATTAGGATAACAATAATAATAAAAAAAGTCTGATGGTAATGCAACTAGTTCTTTAGTAAGATTCTTTCCTAACATGCCAAACAATATTGAACGAAAAGTGTACCGCTGAATTGACTTTACGGTTGCCTACCAGTAATCTATCATGTAGTGTTGAAAAAATAATCAGGTCAGAATCTATTAATCGATCCATGAGTTTTGATCATCAATCCGCACTCCTAACAGAAATAATGCACAAGACAAACCAAACAGTTACGGCATAGAGCTGAAACAATCTCCCATTCTGTCAAGATGCGGCCTTGGCTTCCTTTTCAAATGCAAAAAAACCTAGCAAAAATAAAGACAACAGATTAAATTTGTGATCTCATTTCTTTCAAACTAGCAAACAATATATATGCAGCCCAGCACACTTTTGGTTGGCGTATGACAGATAAGAGAGAAAACTGACAGAAGCATGAAAAAAAAAACAATCTTATCTCACGAAATTTTGCCAAGATGGAGCGAGACCGACAGCTTAGGCATTGCACCAGCAATAGCTTGACAAAGGTAGGGGGATGTGAGTTGCCCGTCAAGCAAACCATTCCAAACCACCTAATTCGGAAAAACAAAAATCATAACAGGGAAGCCATGACCAGAAAATTCCCTTTTCCCTTAAATTCTACAGGCATTTATTTGTATGTTTGTTATTTTTGTCTTTTCTCATGCTTCTTAAATTTCTTCTTTAGGATATAAGGCCTACCAGTGTAACAGATACTTAATCATAAAAAGAAACATGAAGCTGATAATTCCAGCGGTTTGATCTTAAACAACACACTAGTTAAAATCCATCACAGGTAAGACGCCAAGCTTAAATTGGTGGGCATGAATTAAGCATTGTTCATCTTTTTTTTGTTTCAATAAAAGAGCAAGAAATCAAGCATCAAGTGGTTGCATCTAGTAAAGTGACATCTGATCACCTAAAAAAATTACGACAAAATGGACCTAACAACCCATCGGGCAAAAGTCTTCATTTTGTCATGTATGTTGACTTTTTCCAGTCAGCTAAACAAAACTGCCACATCGTATGGAAGCAAATAAGCTAGCATTTCCTCAGCTATCTTGTGCAATAGTGAAAAAAGGTTAAAACAAAAAAATTGAAACATACCTCACACAAAATCTGGCAAGGAGAATACCTGAATCCGAATAAACTGATCTGGTGTTACCTTCAAAACTATAGCCTTGAACTGTGTTTGTCAGCTTTGCAGTATCATACTCCTTGCTCGTCTTGTCTTCAGCTATCTAAACTTGTTCAACAGTCTATATGTTGGCTTCTTCGGGCCTCATCAGAACAAGCCTCAACAAAATCTCCTTTGCAGTTCACTACAACAAAAGATTATTTCCAAATTAAAGACCCCGCACAAATATAAAACAGAAATGCATAGAACCTAAAAAATGCACCAGAGTACCAGTCGTAAGTATTACATCAAAGGGTTGGTAGTAAATTGGTGTTTCGACTTCTGAATTAAACCAGCGTAGGAACTCCCCGAGGTTCAATCTAAAACTCCACTGAACAGGAATAATTTATATCTAACAATAGTGAGTATTCATCATTTGAAGTTAATGTACCCGAACTCTTACAAGCTAGAAAACAACATAACATGCAAAGTTTCAAAGCCACCGAAAAACTCACTGTTGGTAAAAAGTAAAAGCTCACTAGAAACGTATTAGGATAACAATAATAATAAAAAAAGTCTGATGGTAATGCAACTAGTTCTTTAGTAAGATTCTTTCCTAACATGCCAAACAATATTGAACGAAAAGTGTACCGCTGAACTGACTTTACGGTTGCCTACCAGTAATCTATCATGTAGTGTTGAAAAAATAATCAGGTCAGAATCTATTAATCGATCCATGAGGTTTGATGATGATCATCAATCCGCACTCCTAACAGAAATAATGCACAAGACAAACCAAACAGTTACGGCATAGAGCTGAAACAATCTCCCATTCTGTCAAGATGCGGCCTTGGCTTCCTTTTCAAATGCAAAAAACCTAGCAAAAATAAAGACAACAGATTAAATTTGTGATCTCATTTCTTTCAAACTAGCAAACAATATATATGCAGCCCAGCACACTTTTGGTTGGCGT
The DNA here is from genome assembly GCA_011114355.1 of Carex littledalei. Lineage (NCBI taxonomy): Eukaryota > Viridiplantae > Streptophyta > Magnoliopsida > Poales > Cyperaceae > Carex > Carex littledalei. The sequence continues at coordinate 4,696,953 of CM022085.1, read as the reverse complement.
ATGACAGATAAGAGAGAAAACTGACAGAAGCATGAAAAAAAAACAATCTTATCTCACGAAATTTTGCCAAGATGGCGCGAGACCGACAGCTTAGGCATTGCACCAGCAATAGCTTGAACAAGGTAGGGGGATGTGAGTTGCCCGTCAAGCAAACCATTCCAAACCACCTAATTCGGAAAAACAAAAATCATAACAGGGAAGCCATGACCAGAAAATTCCCTTTTCCCTTAAATTCTACAGGCATTTATTTGTATGTTTGTTATTTTTGTCTTTTCTCATGCTTCTTAAATTTCTTCTTTAGGATATAAGGCCTACCAGTGTAACAGATACTTAATCATAAAAAGAAACATGAAGCTGATAATTCCAGCGGTTTGATCTTAAACAACACACTAGTTAAAATCCATCACAGGTAAGACGCCAAGCTTAAATTGGTGGGCATGAATTAAGCATTGTTCATCTTTTTTTTGTTTCAATAAAAGAGCATGAAATCAAGCATAAAGTGGTTGCATCTAGTAAAGTGACATCTGATCACCTAAAAAAATTACGACAAAATGGACCTACAACCCATCGGGCAAAAGTCTTTACGGTTGCCTACCAGTAATCTATCATGTAGTGTTGAAAAAATAATCAGGTCAGAATCTATTAATCGATCCATGAGGTTTGATCATCAATCCGCACTCCTAACAGAAATAATGCACAAGACAAACCAAACAGTTACGGCATAGAGCTGAAACAATCTCCCATTCTGTCAAGATGCGGCCTTGGCTTCCTTTTCAAATGCAAAAAACCTAGCAAAAATAAAGACAACAGATTAAATTTGTGATCTCATTTCTTTCAAACTAGCAAACAATATATATGCAGCCCAGCACACTTTTAGTTGGCGTATGACAGATAAGAGAGAAAACTGACAGAAGCATGAAAAAAAAAAACAATCTTATCTCACGAAATTTTGCCAAGATGGAGCGAGACCGACAGCATAGGCATTGCACCAGCAATAGCTTGAACAGGGTAGGGGGATGTGAGTTGCCCGTCAAGCAAACCATTCCAAACCACCTAATTCGGAAAAACAAAAATCATAACAGGGAAGCCATGACCAGAAAATTCCCTTTTCCCTTAAATTCTACAGGCATTAATTTGTATGTTTGTTATTTTTGTCTTTTCTCATGCTTCTTAAATTTCTTCTTTAGGATATAAGGCCTACCAGTGTAACAGATACTTAATCATAAAAAGAAACATGAAGCTGATAATTCCAGCGGTTTGATCTTAAACAACACACTAGTTAAAATCCATCACAGGTAAGACGCCAAGCTCAAATTGGTGGGCATGAATTAAGCATTGTTCATCTTTTTTTTGTTTCAATAAAAGAGCAAGAAATCAAGCATCAAGTGGTTGCATCTAGAAAAGTGACATCTGATCACCTAAAAAAATTACGACAAAATGGACCTAACAACCCATCGGGCAAATGTCTTCATTTTGTCATGTATGTTGACTTTTTCCAGTCAGCTAAACAAAACTGCCACATCGTATGGAAGCAAATAAGCTAGCATTTCCTCAGCTATTTTGTGCAATAGTGAAAAAAGGTTAAAACAAAAAAATTGAAACATACCTCACACAAAATCTGGCAAGGAGAATACCTGAATCCAAATAAACTGATCTGGTGTTACCCTCAAAACTATAGCCTTGAAACTGTGTTTGTCAGCTTTGCAGTATCATACTCCTTGCTCGTCTTGTCTTCAGCTATCTAAACTTGTTCAACAGTCTATATGTTGGCTTCTTCGGGCCTCATCAGAACAAGCCTCAACAAAATCTCCTTTGCAGTTCACTACAACAAAAGATTATTTCCAAATTAAAGACCCCGCACAAATATAAAACAGAAATGCATAGAACCTAAAAAATGCACCAGAGTACCAGTCGTAAGTATTACATCAAAGGGTTGGTAGTAAATTGGTGTTTCGACTTCTGAATTAAACCAGCGTAGGAACTCCCCGAGGTTCAATCTAAAACTCCACTGAACAGGAATAATTTATATCTAACAATAGTGAGTATTCATCATTTGAAGTTAATGTACCCGAACTCTTACAAGCTAGAAAACAACATAACATGCAAAGTTTCAAAGCCACCGAAAAACTCACTGTTGGTAAAAAGTAAAAGCTGACTAGAAACGTATTAGGATAACAATAATAATAAAAAAAGTCTGATGGTAATGCAACTAGTTCTTTAGTAAGATTCTTTCCTAACATGCCAAACAATATTGAACGAAAAGTGTACCGCTGAACTGACTTTACGGTTGCCTACCAGTAATCTATCATGTAGTGTTGAAAAAATAATCAGGTCAGAATCTATTAATCGATCCATGAGGTTTGATGATCATCAATCCGCACTCCTAACAGAAATAATGCACAAGACAAACCAAACAGTTACGGCATAGAGCTGAAACAATCTCCCATTCTGTCAAGATGCGGCCTTGGCTTCCTTTTCAAATGCAAAAAAACCTAGCAAAAATAAAGACAACAGATTAAATTTGTGATCTCATTTCTTTCAAACTAGCAAACAATATATATGCAGCCCAGCACACTTTTGGTTGGCGTATGACAGATAAGAGAGAAAACTGACAGAAGCATGAAAAAAAAAACAATCTTATCTCACGAAATTTGGCCAAGATGGAGCGAGACCGACAGCTTAGGCATTGCACCAGCAATAGCTTGACAAAGGTAGGGGGATGTGAGTTGCCCGTCAAGCAAACCATTCCAAACCACCTAATTCGGAAAAACAAAAATCATAACAAGGAAGCCATGACCAGAAAATTCCCTTTTCCCTTAAATTCTACAGGCATTTATTTGTATGTTTGTTATTTTTGTCTTTTGTCATGCTTCTTAAATTTCTTCTTTAGGATATAAGGCCTACCAGTGTAACAGATACTTAATCATAAAAAGAAACATGAAGCTGATAATTCCAGCGGTTTGATCTTAAACAACACACTAGTTAAAATCCATCACAGGTAAGACGCCAAGCTTAAATTGGTGGGCATGAATTATGCATTGTTCATCTTTTTTTTGTTTCAATAAAAGAGCAAGAAATCAAGCATCAAGTGGTTGCATCTAGTAAAGTGACATCTGATCACCTAAAAAAATTACGACAAAATGGACCTAACAACCCATCGGGCAAAAGTCTTCATTTTGTCATGTATGTTGACTTTTTCCAGTCAGCTAAACAAAACTGCCACATCGTATGGAAGCAAATAAGCTAGCATTTCCTCAGCTATCTTGTGCAATAGTGAAAAAAGGTTAAAACAAAAAAATTGAAACATACCTCACACAAAATCTGGCAAGGAGAATACCTGAATCCAAATAAACTGATCTGGTGTTGCCTTCAAAACTATAGCCTTGAAACTGTGTTTGTCAGCTTTGCAGTATCATACTCCTTGCTCGTCTTGTCTTCAGCTATCTAAACTTGTTCAACAGTCTATATGTTGGCTTCTTCGGGCCTCATCAGAACAAGCCTCAACAAAATCTCCTTTGCAGTTCACTACAACAAAAGATTATTTCCAAATTAAAGACCCCGCACAAATATAAAACAGAAATGCATAGAACCTGAAAAATGCACCAGAGTACCAGTCGTAAGTATTACATCAAAGGGTTGGTAGTAAATGGTGTTTCGACTTCTGATTTAAACCAGCGTAGGAACTCCCCGAGGTTCAATCTAAAACTCCACTGAACAGGAATAATTTATGTCTAACAATAGTGAGTATTCATCATTTGAAGTTAATGTACCCGAACTCTTACAAGCTAGAAAACAACATAACATGCACAGTTTCAAAGCCACCGAAAAACTCACTGTTGGTAAAAAGTAAAAGCTGACTAGAAACGTATTAGGATAACAATAATAATAAAAAAAGTCTGATGGTAATGCAACTAGTTCTTTAGTAAGATTCTTTCCTAACATGCCAAACAATATTGAACGAAAAGTGTACCGCTGAACTGACTTTACGGTTGCCTACCAGTAATCTATCATGTAGTGTTGAAAACATAATCAGGTCAGAATCTATTAATCGATCCATGAGTTTTGATCATCAATCCGCACTCCTAACAGAAATAATGCACAAGACAAACCAAACAGTTACGGCATAGAGCTGAAACAATCTCCCATTCTGTCAAGATGCGGCCTTGGCTTCCTTTTCAAATGCAAAAAACCTAGCAAAAATAAAGACAACAGATTAAATTTGTGATCTCATTTCTTTCAAACTAGCAAACAATATATATGCAGCCCAGCACACTTTTGGTTGGCGTATGACAGATAAGAGAGAAAACTGACAGAAGCATGAAAAAAAAAACAATCTTATCTCACGAAATTTTGCCAAGATGGAGCGAGACCGACAGCTTAGGCATTGCACCAGCAATAGCTTGAACAGGGTAGGGGGATGTGAGTTGCCCGTCAAGCAAACCATTCCAAACCACCTAATTCGGAAAAACAAAAATCATAACAGGGAAGCCATGACCAGAAAATTCCCTTTTCCCTTAAATTCTACAGGCATTTATTTGTATGTTTGTTATTTTTGTCTTTTCTCATGCTTCTTAAATTTCTTCTTTAGGATATAAGGCCTACCAGTGTAACAGATACTTAATCATAAAAAGAAACATGAAGCTGATAATTCCAGCGGTTTGATCTTAAACAACACACTAGTTAAAATCCATCACAGGTAAGACGCCAAGCTTAAATTGGTGGGCATGAATTAAGCATTGTTCATCTTTTTTTTGTTTCAATAAAAGAGCAAGAAATCAAGCATCAAGTGGTTGCATCTAGTAAAGTGACATCTGATCACCTAAAAAAATTACGACAAAATGGACCTAACAACCCATCGGGCAAAAGTCTTCATTTTGTCATGTATGTTGACTTTTTCCAGTCAGCTAAACAAAACTGCCACACCGTATGGAAGCAAATAAGCTAGCATTTCCTCAGCTATCTTGTGCAATAGTGAAAAAAGGTTAAAACAAAAAAATTGAAACATACCTCACACAAAATCTGGCAAGGAGAATACCTGAATCCAAATAAACTGATCTGGTGTTACCTTCAAAACTATAGCCTTGAAACTGTGTTTGTCAGCTTTGCAGTATCATACTCCTTGCTCGTCTTGTCTTCAGCTATCTAAACTTGTTCAACAGTCTATACGTTGGCTTCTTCGGGCCTCATCAGAACAAGCCTCAACAAAATCTCCTTTGCAGTTCACTACAACAAAAGATTATTTCCAAATTAAAGACCCCGCACAAATATAAAACAGAAATGCATAGAACCTGAAAAATGCACCAGAGTACCAGTCGTAAGTATTACATCAAAGGGTTGGTAGTAAATGGTGTTTCGACTTCTGATTTAAACCAGCGTAGGAACTCCCCGAGGTTCAATGTAAAACTCCACTGAACAGGAATAATTTATGTCTAACAATAGTGAGTATTCATCATTTGAAGTTAATGTACCCGAACTCTTACAAGCTAGAAAACAACATAACATGCACAGTTTCAAAGCCACCGAAAAACTCACTGTTGGTAAAAAGTAAAAGCTGACTAGAAACGTATTAGGATAACAATAATAATAAAAAAAGTCTGATGGTAATGCAACTAGTTCTTTAGTAAGATTCTTTCCTAACATGCCAAACAATATTGAACGAAAAGTGTACCGCTGAACTGACTTTACGGTTGCCTACCAGTAATCTATCATGTAGTGTTGAAAAAATAATCAGGTCAGAATCTATTAATCGATCCATGAGGTTTGATGATCATCAATCCGCACTCCTAACAGAAATAATGCACAAGACAAACCAAACAGTTACGGCATAGAGCTGAAACAATCTCCCATTCTGTCAAGATGCGGCCTTGGCTTCCTTTTCAAATGCAAAAAACCTAGCAAAAATAAAGACAACAGATTAAATTTGTGATCTCATTTCTTTCAAACTAGCAAACAATATATATGCAGCCCAGCACACTTTTGGTTGGCGTATGACAGATAAGAGAGAAAACTGACAGAAGCATGAAAAAAAAAACAATCTTATCTCACGAAATTTTGCCAAGATGGAGCGAGACCGACAGCTTAGGCATTGCACCAGCAATAGCTTGAACAAGGTAGGGGGATGTGAGTTGCCCGTCAAGCAAACCATTCCAAACCACCTAATTCGGAAAAACAAAAATCATAACAGGGAAGCCATGACCAGAAAATTCCCTTTTCCCTTAAATTCTACAGGCATTTATTTGTATGTTTGTTATTTTTGTCTTTTCTCATGCTTCTTAAATTTCTTCTTTAGGATATAAGGCCTACCAGTGTAACAGATACTTAATCATAAAAAGAAACATGAAGCTGATAATTCCAGCGGTTTGATCTTAAACAACACACTAGTTAAAATCCATCACAGGTAAGACGCCAAGCTTAAATTGGTGGGCATGAATTAAGCATTGTTCATCTTTTTTTTGTTTCAATAAAAGAGCAAGAAATCAAGCATCAAGTGGTTGCATCTAGTAAAGTGACATCTGATCACCTAAAAAAATTACGACAAAATGGACCTAACAACCCATCGGGCAAAAGTCTTCATTTTGTCATGTATGTTGACTTTTTCCAGTCAGCTAAACAAAACTGCCACACCGTATGGAAGCAAATAAGCTAGCATTTCCTCAGCTATCTTGTGCAATAGTGAAAAAAGGTTAAAACAAAAAAATTGAAACATACCTCACACAAAATCTGGCAAGGAGAATACCTGAATCCAAATAAACTGATCTGGTGTTACCTTCAAAACTATAGCCTTGAAACTGTGTTTGTCAGCTTTGCAGTATCATACTCCTTGCTCGTCTTGTCTTCAGCTATCTAAACTTGTTCAACAGTCTATACGTTGGCTTCTTCGGGCCTCATCAGAACAAGCCTCAACAAAATCTCCTTTGCAGTTCACTACAACAAAAGATTATTTCCAAATTAAAGACCCCGCACAAATATAAAACAGAAATGCATAGAACCTGAAAAATGCACCAGAGTACCAGTCGTAAGTATTACATCAAAGGGTTGGTAGTAAATGGTGTTTCGACTTCTGATTTAAACCAGCGTAGGAACTCCCCGAGGTTCAATCTAAAACTCCACTGAACAGGAATAATTTATGTCTAACAATAGTGAGTATTCATCATTTGAAGTTAATGTACCCGAACTCTTACAAGCTAGAAAACAACATAACATGCACAGTTTCAAAGCCACCGAAAAACTCACTGTTGGTAAAAAGTAAAAGCTGACTAGAAACGTATTAGGATAACAATAATAATAAAAAAAGTCTGATGGTAATGCAACTAGTTCTTTAGTAAGATTCTTTCCTAACATGCCAAACAATATTGAACGAAAAGTGTACCGCTGAACTGACTTTACGGTTGCCTACCAGTAATCTATCATGTAGTGTTGAAAAAATAATCAGGTCAGAATCTATTAATCGATCCATGAGGTTTGATGATCATCAATCCGCACTCCTAACAGAAATAATGCACAAGACAAACCAAACAGTTACGGCATAGAGCTGAAACAATCTCCCATTCTGTCAAGATGCGGCCTTGGCTTCCTTTTCAAATGCAAAAAACCTAGCAAAAATAAAGACAACAGATTAAATTTGTGATCTCATTTCTTTCAAACTAGCAAACAATATATATGCAGCCCAGCACACTTTTGGTTGGCGTATGACAGATAAGAGAGAAAACTGACAGAAGCATGAAAAAAAAAACAATCTTATCTCACGAAATTTTGCCAAGATGGACCGAGACCGACAGCTTAGGCATTGCACCAGCAATAGCTTGAACAGGGTAGGGGGATGTGAGTTGCCCGTCAAGCAAACCATTCCAAACCACCTAATTCGGAAAAACAAAAATCATAACAGGGAAGCCATGACCAGAAAATTCCCTTTTCCCTTAAATTCTACAGGCATTTATTTGTATGTTTGTTATTTTTGTCTTTTCTCATGCTTCTTAAATTTCTTCTTTAGGATATAAGGCCTACCAGTGTAACAGATACTTAATCATAAAAAGAAACATGAAGCTGATAATTCCAGCGGTTTGATCTTAAACAACACACTAGTGTTGAAAAAATAATCAGGTCAGAATCTATTAATCGATCCATGAGGTTTGATCATCAATCCGCACTCCAAACAGAAATAATGCACAAGACAAACCAAACAGTTACGGCATAGAGCTGAAACAATCTCCCATTCTGTCAAGATGCGGCCTTGGCTTCCTTTTCAAATGCAAAAAACCTAGCAAAAATAAAGACAAAAGATTAAATTTGTGATCTCATTTCTTTCAAACTAGCAAACAATATATATGCAGCCCAGCACACTTTTGGTTGGCGTATGACAGATAAGAGAGAAAACTGACAGAAGCATGAAAAAAAAACAATCTTATCTCACGAAATTTTGCCAAGATGGAGCGAGACCGAGAGCTTAGGCATTGCACCAGCAATAGCTTGAACAAGGTAGGGGGATGTGAGTTGCCCGTTAAGCAAACCATTCCAAACCACCTAATTCGGAAAAACAAAAATCATAACAGGGAAGTCATGACCAGAAAATTCCCTTTTCCCTTAAATTCTACAGGCATTTATTTGTATGTTTGTTATTTTTGTCTTTTCTCATGCTTCTTAAATTTCTTCTTTAGGATATAAGGCCTACCAGTGTAACAGATACTTAATCATAAAAAGAAACATGAAGCTGATAATTCCAGCGGTTTGATCTTAAACAACACACTAGTTAAAATCCATCACAGGTAAGACGCCAAGCTTAAATTGGTGGGCATGAATTAAGCATTGTTCATCTTTTTTTTGTTTCAATAAAAGAGCATGAAATCAAGCATAAAGTGGTTGCATCTAGTAAAGTGACATCTGATCACCTAAAAAAATTACGACAAAATGGACCTAACAACCCATCGGGCAAAAGTCTTCATTTTGTCATGTATGTTGACTTTTTCCAGTCAGCTAAACAAAACTGCCACATCGTATGGAAGCAAATAAGCTAGCATTTCCTCAGCTATCTTGTGCAATAGTGAAAAAAGGTTAAAACAAAAAAATTGAAACATACCTCACACAAAATCTGGCAAGGAGAATACCTGAATCCAAATAAACTGATCTGGTGTTGCCTTCAAAACTATAGCCTTGAAACTGTGTTTGTCAGCTTTGCAGTATCATACTCCTTGCTCGTCTTGTCTTCAGCTATCTAAACTTGTTCAACAGTCTATATGTTGGCTTCTTCGGGCCTCATCAGAACAAGCCTCAACAAAATCTCCTTTGCAGTTCACTACAACAAAAGATTATTTCCAAATTAAAGACCCCGCACAAATATAAAACAGAAATGCATAGAACCTAAAAAATGTACCAGAGTACCAGTCGTAAGTATTACATCAAAGGGTTGGTAGTAAATTGGTGTTTCGACTTCTGATTTAAACCAGCGTAGGAACTCCCCGAGGTTCAATGTAAAACTCCACTGAACAGGAATAATTTATGTCTAACAATAGTGAGTATTCATCATTTGAAGTTAATGTACCCGAACTCTTACAAGCTAGAAAACAACATAACATGCAAAGTTTCAAAGCCACCGAAAAACTCACTGTTGGTAAAAAGTAAAAGCTGACTAGAAACGTATTAGGATAACAATAATAATAAAAAAAAGTCTGATGGTAATGCAACTAGTTCTTTAGTAAGATTCTTTCCTAACATGCCAAACAATATTGAACGAAAAGTGTACCGCTGAACTGACTTTACGGTTGCCTACCAGTAATCTATCATGTAGTGTTGAAAAAATAATCAGGTCAGAATCTATTAATCGATCCATGAGTTTTGATCATCAATCCGCACTCCTAACAGAAATAATGCACAAGACAAACCAAACAGTTACGGCATAGAGCTGAAACAATCTCCCATTCTGTCAAGATGCGGCCTTGGCTTCCTTTTCAAATGCAAAAAACCTAGCAAATATAAAGACAACAGATTAAATTTGTGATCTCATTTCTTTCAAACTAGCAAACAATATATATGCAGCCCAGCACACTTTTGGTTGGCGTATGACAGATAAGAGAGAAAACTGACAGAAGCATGAAAAAAAAAACAATCTTATCTCACGAAATTTTGCCAAGATGGAGCGAGACCGACAGCTTAGGCATTGCACCAGCAATAGCTTGAACAGGGTAGGGGGATGTGAGTTGCCCGTCAAGCAAACCATTCCAAACCACCTAATTCGGAAAAACAAAAATCATAACAGGGAAGCCATGACCAGAAAATTCCCTTTTCCCTTAAATTCTACAGGCATTTATTTGTATGTTTGTTATTTTTGTCTTTTCTCATGCTTCTTAAATTTCTTCTTTAGGATATAAGGCCTACCAGTGTAACAGATACTTAATCATAAAAAGAAACATGAAGCTGATAATTTCAGCGGTTTGATCTTAAACAACACACTAGTTAAAATCCATCACAGGTAAGACGCCAAGCTTAAATTGGTGGGCATGAATTAAGCATTGTTCATCTTTTTTTTGTTTCAATAAAAGAGCAAGAAATCAAGCATCAAGTGGTTGCATCTAGTAAAGTGACATCTGATCACCTAGAAAAATTACGACAAAATGGACCTAACAACCCATCGGGCAAAAGTCTTCATTTTGTCATGTATGTTGACTTTTTCCAGTCAGCTAAACAAAACTGCCACATCGTATGGAAGCAAATAAGCTAGCATTTCCTCAGCTATCTTGTGCAATAGTGAAAAAAGGTTAAAACAAAAAAATTGAAACATACCTCACACAAAATCTGGCAAGGAGAATACCTGAATCCAAATAAACTGATCTGGTGTTACCTTCAAAACTATAGCCTTGAAACTGTGTTTGTCAGCTTTGCAGTATCATACTCCTTGCTCGTCTTGTCTTCAGCTATCTAAACTTGTTCAACAGTCTATATGTTGGCTTCTTCGGGCCTCATCAGAACAAGCCTCAACAAAATCTCCTTTGCAGTTCACTACAACAAAAGATTATTTCCAAATTAAAGACCCCGCACAAATATAAAACAGAAATGCATAGAACCTAAAAAATGCACCAGAGTACCAGTCGTAAGTATTACATCAAAGGGTTGGTAGTAAATTGGTGTTTCGACTTCTGAATTAAACCAGCGTAGGAACTCCCCGAGGTTCAATCTAAAACTCCACTGAACAGGAATAATTTATGTCTAACAATAGTGAGTATTCATCATTTGAAGTTAATGTACCCGAACTCTTACAAGCTAGAAAACAACATAACATGCAAAGTTTCAAAGCCACCGAAAAACTCACTGTTGGTAAAAAGTAAAAGCTGACTAGAAACGTATTAGGATAACAATAATAATAAAAAAAGTCTGATGGTAATGCAACTAGTTCTTTAGTAAGATTCTTTCCTAACATGCCAAACAATATTGAACGAAAAGTGTACCGCTGAACTGACTTTACGGTTGCCTACCAGTAATCTATCATGTAGTGTTGAAAAAATAATCAGGTCAGAATCTATTAATCGATCCATGAGTTTTGATCATCAATCCGCACTCCTAACAGAAATAATGCACAAGACAAACCAAACAGTTACGGCATAGAGCTGAAACAATCTCCCATTCTGTCAAGATGCGGCCTTGGCTTCCTTTTCAAATGCAAAAAACCTAGCAAATATAAAGACAACAGATTAAATTTGTGATCTCATTTCTTTCAAACTAGCAAACAATATATATGCAGCCCAGCACACTTTTGGTTGGCGTATGACAGATAAGAGAGAAAACTGACAGAAGCATGAAAAAAAAAACAATCTTATCTCACGAAATTTTGCCAAGATGGAGCGAGACCGACAGCTTAGGCATTGCACCAGCAATAGCTTGAACAGGGTAGGGGGATGTGAGTTGCCCGTCAAGCAAACCATTCCAAACCACCTAATTCGGAAAAACAAAAATCATAACAGGGAAGCCATGACCAGAAAATTCCCTTTTCCCTTAAATTCTACAGGCATTTATTTGTATGTTTGTTATTTTTGTCTTTTCTCATGCTTCTTAAATTTCTTCTTTAGGATATAAGGCCTACCAGTGTAACAGATACTTAATCATAAAAAGAAACATGAAGCTGATAATTTCAGCGGTTTGATCTTAAACAACACACTAGTTAAAATCCATCACAGGTAAGACGCCAAGCTTAAATTGGTGGGCATGAATTAAGCATTGTTCATCTTTTTTTTGTTTCAATAAAAGAGCAAGAAATCAAGCATCAAGTGGTTGCATCTAGTAAAGTGACATCTGATCACCTAAAAAAATTACGACAAAATGGACCTAACAACCCATCGGGCAAAAGTCTTCATTTTGTCATGTATGTTGACTTTTTCCAGTCAGCTAAACAAAACTGCCACATCGTATGGAAGCAAATAAGCTAGCATTTCCTCAGCTATCTTGTGCAATAGTGAAAAAAGGTTAAAACAAAAAAATTGAAACATACCTCACACAAAATCTGGCAAGGAGAATACCTGAATCCAAATAAACTGATCTGGTGTTACCCTCAAAACTATAGCCTTGAAACTGTGTTTGTCAGCTTTGCAGTATCATACTCCTTGCTCGTCTTGTCTTCAGCTATCTAAACTTGTTCAACAGTCTATATGTTGGCTTCTTCGGGCCTCATCAGAACAAGCCTCAACAAAATCTCCTTTGCAGTTCACTACAACAAAAGATTATTTCCAAATTAAAGACCCCGCACAAATATAAAACAGAAATGCATAGAACCTAAAAAATGCATCAGAGTACCAGTCGTAAGTATTACATCAAAGGGTTGGTAGTAAATTGGTGTTTCGACTTCTGAATTAAACCAGCGTAGGACCTCCCCGCGGTTCAATCTAAAACTCCACTGAACAGGAATAATTTATATCTAACAATAGTGAGTATTCATCATTTGAAGTTAATGTACCCGAACTCTTACAAGCTAGAAAACAACATAACATGCAAAGTTTCAAAGCCACCGAAAAACTCACTGTTGGTAAAAAGTAAAAGCTGACTAGAAACGTATTAGGATAACAATAATAATAAAAAAGTCTGATGGTAATGCAACTAGTTCTTTAGTAAGATTCTTTCCTAACATGCCAAACAATATTGAACGAAAAGTGTACCGCTGAACTGACTTTACAGTTGCCTACCAGTAATCTATCATGTAGTGTTGAAAAAATAATCAGGTCAGAATCTATTAATCGATCCATGAGTTTTGATCATCAATCCGCACTCCTAACAGAAATAATGCACAAGACAAACCAAACAGTTACGGCATAGAGCTGAAACAATCTCCCATTCTGTCAAGATGCGGCCTTGGCTTCCTTTTCAAATGCAAAAAACCTAGCAAAAATAAAGACAACAGATTAAATTTGTGATCTCATTTCTTTCAAACTAGCAAACAATATATATGCAGCCCAGCAAACTTTTCGTTGGCGTATGACAGATAAGAGAGAAAACTGACAGAAGCATGAAAAAAAAACAATCTTATCTCACGAAATTTTGCCAAGATGACGCGAGACCGACAGCTTAGGCATTGCACCAGCAATAGCTTGAACAAGGTTGGGGGATGTGAGTTGCCCGTCAAGCAAACCATTCCAAACCACCTAATTCGGAAAAACAAAAATCATAACAGGGAAGCCATGACCAGAAAATGACATGCACTGTAGCTTGTACACTCACTAATCTTTGATCAACAATAACCGCAAAAACAAAGACGCAGATTAAACTGAAATGCAAAGTTAGGCTCCCCGATTAAGCTCGAAATGAGAAGAAACTGTATCAAAAGGAGGCTCACCGATTTGCTTGACCTGATTTTGTCTGCGAAGTTGGAGGCAACAAAGAGGCGACAAGCATAGAGACATGAGAGAGAGGTACGGAGTGTGGTGAGTAGAGTGGAAGCCTTACTTAGGGAGGTCCTCTTCTTTCTTTTTCGACATGCTGAGACGAGGGAAGCTACTCGGCGCTGGAAAAATTAGAGTGAGTTCAAGAAAAATCTCTTTTTTCCTCACCTCGCTCTCTCTCGCGCGCTCGACTCTCGCTCCTTCCTTGCCCCTCGTCTCTCTTTTCTCGCATTTGAGCGATTTTCTCGCATTCTCCCTTCGCTCGAAGGGTTTTTCTACCTGATGAAAAGAAAATTGATTGAGGTGGTAACTGGGTCTCTTGAAAAAAGTTGCTACCCTTTTTACTTTTAGACTTTTAGTACTGGTCTCTTGGGAAAAAGCGCCAGAAGCTTCCTTAACAAGCTAAAGGGGTTTCTTGGGGAGGTGGACAAACAGTCACAAACTTAAGGCGGTGGACAAAAGATACCGACCGAAGATTTTATTCTCTCTGGGTAATCGCTTGACTTGTTAATATTTAATACTAAATTTATGCATAATCAGATGACAAAACTAAATCTCTAAGAATCATATCTCGTGCAAGAAAAATATATGGTTTAGATTTGTCAAATGCTAAGTGAAAAAATAAAAAAAATAAAAATTTCTCAATATGAATCTTTAGTACATATCTTGTGATATAGTGCAGATGAGAAAGGCAGAAGACACGCTTGATTAAGTTATCGGTTCAATTTTTAATTGATCTATAATTAATTAGTTTTTTTTCGGTACAGAGGAGGATTTGTTTACGCTGCTTTTTTTTCTTATCAACACAATATTAGCTAAATATTTTCATAAATAGATCATTTTACTCTTCATTGATTATATCGTTTAAAAACTACAGTTCTTCCTTATATTATCATTAAAATATTCTTTCCTTAAAAGTGAAGTATATAAAATATATTATTTTACTTGAATTCTTGTTTCCTTAAAAGTGAAGTATATAAAATATGTTATTTTACTTAAATTCTTGTTTTTATCTTATGAATTAGTATATAATTTTCTAAATTAGATGTAAAATAGAAAATAAGTTACTGCAATATTTACTATTTGTATTTACGTAAAACTTTAAAATATTAAAGCTAATCCAAAAACAGAAGATTTATTATCTCATGTAAATACATCGATATTGTATACATTGATTATCGAATAGCATTGACTGTGGTCTTAATTGTACTCTAGTTTGTACAGATAAAATGCATTAATTAGTGGACAACACATCGTAGCGTGTAAAAGTCTTGTATTAACTTTACTCTTGTACGGTTTAAATTATAAGAGTAGAACTAAGGTGTTCTTAATAAGTTCATCAAATTTCTTTGTGAGCTTAACTCAAAAATCTATCGGATTGACTTCAAACGACACATCCAAACTGTTGAAACCGTTCTACTTCAAGAGTGATGCATTTACATGTCAAATTTATAATTTTTCGAACTAGTTTAGTATAAAGTTCAGCAGTAAAAAAATAATAAAAAATTGAACTCATTAAAATTAACTTATAAATCATTTTTTTTTACCGCTTGACTTCATACTAAATTAGTTCAAAAATTTAAAATTTTGACATTTAAATGCATCACTCATGAAGTAGATCAGTTTCAACGGTTTGGATGCGTCGTTTGAAGTCAATTCGATAAATTTTTGAGTTAAGCTCACAAAGAAACTTGATGAACTTAAGAACACCTTATTTCTACTCAAATTATAATACCAAAATATGAAATGTAGCAAAAGTTATTGTCTATATATTGTTTTTAATAAAATTAGAATCATTCAGTTACGTTGAACCACTGTACTCAACATAAATTGTGTCTCAACAGCCGAAAAAAATTATTTTTTAATCAATAACATAACAAAAAAAAAAATGATTGCACTTTCACCGCTAATAAAGTTTAGCGGTAGGATTTTGGCTGTATACGGATGACTTTGCCTTCGGTAGAAATGGATAAAGACCATACCGCTTGCAAAATCAGCCGTGTCAATAAAATCTCACAAATATATGTTAATTTAAATGATGCAAAATTTCAAAAACATACAGACAAATTATGTTAAGTTAAATTCAAAAACAGACAAACAAATGTTGCAAGCCTGACACAAGTTGCCGTTTGCTTTGCCAAACAAAAAAAAAATCTATTTCAACAAATAATTGGAGTTTTTTGCTAGAAAGGGAATTGAATTTTCGGAGGATGGTGATATCATTGATTTTGTCAGAGTCAAGCTTATTACTGAAAAAATGAAAAGGCGGTAGTGATATTTTTTAAGACAATCTGATCTTATATTTGAACATTTGATTTTTTTTTTTTTTTATGTTGCAGTGAAAAGAATCGGTCAAAACAATTGCGAAAACCTACATGCCCTGAATAAATTAAAACTGAACATTAAAAATTAAGCGTATAAAGAACCATACTGGCTACAAGTATTAATTGACTATTGAACTAGCAAAATATATTCAAGATTTTTTTGTGAGCGACAAATTAAATTTTGCCGTTAGATTGGCACGAAAACAATTAAGCAACCAAAAGACCAAATCGTGGTTGCATTTGATGGCCGCGTTAGAAATGAAAAGTAAATTTTTATAATAAACTTGTTCAAAAAAATTTAGCATTCCAAACTGTCAAAAAAACTGAAACGCTGATAAATTTACTTTACTAAACTCACGTTCTTGATGTGGCATTCAACATCTGACGCGGCTGATCAAGAAGGAGATAAAAAAAAAATCCAACATTTGATCTATATGCATAGTCCTGCTACTACCGAGGGTTTAATTTTATATGTAATTAAATTAAGTTTACGAATTTCATTCAATTTAGATTATTTGATAACATACCGTAATTAGTGTATCATCACGTCAACCAGACATTCGTTATGTTATTTATACACTGAAATGTTCCTTTAGCTACTCTACAGCTATGTGTGTAGTCTTATGGGAAAACATGTCGTAACACCACATCAACGAGACATTACGTCATCGTCCTCAAATCCGAGAGTCTGCATCGTCTGCATTAACTCAAAAGAGCATCTTTTGAGTTAAAAGGCGGTCTGATTTTAAACTAAGCCAATCTAATCACAGTCTATAATAAAGAGGCTATACAATATTAGCGTAGATCTAGTCTGAATTTAAAATAAATCGGATGGTCCAAAGACATTAACTCAAAAGATTTTTTTTGAGTTAATGCAGATGATACGAATTCTCAATACCATTCGAACACGTATCCTCTGTATTAACTCAAAAGGGAATCTTTTGAGTTAACGCGTCTCGGTCGTTTGATATTAACAGAGCCAATCCGGCTGTCTGATTTTAACAGAGAGCCCATTTAAGATTAGTACGGATCTAATTAAAACGGATCTTAAAGTGGATCAGATGGTCCATATGCATTAACTCAGAAGATTCCCTTCTGATTTAATGCAGAGGATACGAATTCATACCATTCTAACTCACATAATTTTCTTATTCACACAGGAAAATAGAAATTAGTAGTAGAAAATCAAACTATATACAAACTGTGCATCCCGTATTCATGAAATTACAAACTTTCTATTGTTTGATAATAAAATTAATATTTTAATACACTATCATATTAGAGAACCAACAAATTATTTCCGAACTATCTTTTTTTAATATCTAAATGACTAAATCGCGAGTCGTAATGATAGAATTATTTATTGCATGTGAACTTTTTGTTAGTTATTCGTGTGTGCTGTTACCTTTCTGGTAGGGTACCGTCACATACAATCAAATCATCATGAGAAAGAGAAAAGAGGATAAGAAAAAGAAAAATAATACGAAACGGTACGTATGGATCATTAATGTGATGTCATGTTAGATTTCCGAGAACAAAATTTGCATATCAACCTCTCCTGTTGAGTGTTGAGTGTTGACTGATGGAGACTTTAGATCAAAAGATAATAATTACATGTCTCTCTCTTGATCACCTTTTTTTTCTCCTATACTTATTTTATGTAATTTTATTCACATTTTGTTATAAGATATTTTTCTCGGCATTATTATTGTCATAAGATTCAGATTTCACACAGAGAAGAGCTCCGGTTTCCCAGAGACACTAGAAAGACTATACACAGCTGCAGCCTGCAGAGCAGCCAGACTTCAAGGGTACACTTCAATGAGAGTCAGAATAGTTAGAATAGTGAAATTTGAGAATAGTAAATAAGAATAAAAAAAAAATAGTGATTTTCAGATTAGTGTGAAAATGATGTTTTTGGATTAGTAAAAATATTGTTTGGATTGTACATGTGGAATAGTGAATAGTTGTATCAATAAATAATAGTGTTAAAAATGTGTTAATTAAGAGGAAAGATAGGCAAGTGAGACCTCACGAATTGCCACAACGTGGAAATAGCAGAACTGGTGTCAAATTTGTCATTTCGGGAATATGTTAGCGGAAATTCGAAAATAAAATATTTTTTTTCTCTCTTCACACTTACAAAATTATTCCAACATTTACAAAGAATAGAGAATAACAATTGTGCTAGCTATTCCGAATAGTTAATTACTATTCTAGAATAACCTCTATTCTTGTGTCATCCAATATAGCCCAAAAGAGCAAATCCGAAATAGAATGATTCATACTGTGATAATACATTTCAGACATAATACTCTCTAAATTAATTCTAATAGCTAATTGCAATTTTCTTTTTGAAGGGATACCAATCTTTTTTATAAGGCTGAAAAGTAAATAACTAGCCCCTTTTTTGTTATAAATTATGCAGACTAAACGATAGAGCAATTAAACAAATAAAAAAAAAGCTTATGATCTTCATGTTTTGAAATTAATCAAAATTGAATAAATTGAATGGAGTTCAGCAATCATAAAATGCGTTAGTAGGATAATTCGTTTTAACTGTTCATTCGTTTGGGATGAATATAAAAAAAATCTTAGATTTCAGTTTAAATCGGATAACAGATCCACCAAATTTGGGTAGCAAGTCCCTTTTCGGTGTTAGTAGCAACGGGACTAATTGCACAATTTAATACCTTTTTCGGCTTTTTTGTTTTTTTTAAATGCGCTTATGATAATGTTTGTTAAAAAAAAGTTTGCACAATTAATTCTTAGGTCGTTATTAGTATTTGATGATGCCGGGAATGAAAGCGAGTAATCCAGTAGATAGGTTAAAAGAAACCAATAAATGTTATAATCAAACGTTGTAACATGGGGCACTTATAAACAATTTACATGTCACTGCTCAATGTATGCCTTGATTCAACGTTGAGATATGTATGTACTCAACTGAACCGAGCCGGAATTTTTATTTGTACCATAATAAATAAATAAAAAATTAAAAGACTACATTTTTTTGGGGAATTCGAAAAACACTGGGGCCACCCAATACCTCTACGGCCCCCCTTTTTTTATTGAATAGAAATTGTATTATTTTGTTTTTAATTAATTTTATGCTTCTACACGTAAGACTACATGAAGAAGGAGACATAAAATCAAACAGTGATAAATGACTGAGATTGATTGAATGTGAGGCTGAGATCTTATCTGAAGAGATAGCCTCCTTATTCCTCTAAAATTCAAAGTGGTTTTATAAGGAGTAAAGATAAAGATAGGCACAAGACTTTACCATTATCACACAATTTCAAATATTTTATCATACTTAGAAATGCACAAGACTTTATCAAATTAACGGAGTCAATAATGTAAAAACAAGTTAATTTAATTTACGTTTAGTTCAAAAAATCTTTAATAAACACAACCTATAAGAAAACTACTAAAAATAATATTTTTCAATCAAATTGCAATCAAGCATAGTCAATAACAAACAATAAAGACTTAGAGTTATACTCAACAAATTCATCCAAATCCATCAATTCGACAATTACAAATTCCTATCTAATTACCCCAAATTAACTCTAAATGTAACCCAAATTAAGTTATATGACCTAAACTGCATGTAATTATAGTACATGCATACTAGGTAAAAACCCTAATTTACAGTACACGGGTTTGAGGAAACTCTAGTCAAAGTTAGGTAAAACTCATAGCAACTTGAATAAAATATGCTCTAAATGTGAAGAACTCCAAATTGCTTTACTTCAATTATATTTGTCTCTCTACGGTAAGAGATGACTCGTTTCTTCCGTGAATTCAGGGAGTGCTAGCTCTTGTTGGGCTTTTCCAAGGTCCGGCCAGTTGTTCACACAATCTCCAGAGAATTGCTATGGAAAAAAAATGAAAATATTTATAACGATTATAACTATGAAGAACATATAATCAAGTTGTCTGACTGCTACGTAAATTATATATACAATTTGGTGAAATACAATACTTTCTTTTTTATATTAAAGGGTCCCGGTACGTACAATCCTGCATCTTTTAGATGTTTTTTTTTTTTTTGAAACAGGCTTGGCAGCGGCTGTTATTTTTTATAATAGAATATGCATGTCTCTCCGTAAAGAGATAAGGACTTGTGCCACTCCACCAAACCTAGCGTTTTCAATACACTACTTTATTTTAAATAAAAATCAATTATTGGAATTGATTTCCGTTATTCAATTAATGAAGAATAATTAACGTGAAAAATTAAATACAATTACATTTTTATTACAGATCTAATAGAATGAATTGTTATCATTGAGAGAGTTAGACAAGTGAGGTGTCCTAATTATTTATACTCTGTTCACGGATTTCAAATTAAGATAAATTTGACACAATGGTGAGGAATTCTCAGATATTCACTGAATCGATCTCATTTTCTCCGCAAATCATCCTCATTAATCTATCCTGGTTCATCAATTATGAATTTATGATGTGCTATGATCGCAATGTTTCATATATACAGCTGTCTTTAATAAGGATCATTGCTAATAGTTCTCCTAACTTCAAATTATGAATAAACAAAGATAGTTAAGTTTTGCAAAAAAATAATTTTGTCAAATTATCATCTACGTGCGATTTAGTTTATCTCTTCTATTAATTATTATTATTAAAAGGCTCTAATACTTCATATTTATCTCCTTATTTTACAAAAAATGTTTCATTTCTTTAAAATGCATGCAAAAAAAAATATTCAAATTATATCTCTTTTATATTTCTCTGCAAAAAAACCTCACACAATTTATTATATTTTTTTTTTGTAATATACTAATTATTTTACATACTTAAAAAAAATCAAAAATTATTTTTTATAAAGAGTAAATATGTACTTATATCAGTGTTGTAAAAAACAGCCGTTTGGGCCGATTAGTCGTTGGCGGCGATCAAACCGTTATAGATTTTTCCGACTAATCGGTCGATTATTTCCGATTATCACCGATTATTCCCGATTAATTGCTTGGCGGTACCCTATCCGTCCGACGAGCGCATACCGTTATTTAGAACACTGACCTATATATGAATTATGTTATTTTTTATGATGTAAATTGACTGCGTATGTACCACAGTCATGGATTTTTAACAAGTTGATGAAAAAGCATTACGTACATCATCAATATAATATTAGGAGTATTCTAGATTATTCTTGTTTCTAGCTTATATCGAATCATTAACTATGTCTCGTCTTAAATTGGTGTGACCATCTAACAAATTTGCAAATTTGGTAATAGAAGTTTGTCTTGCATCATCGAGAAGTCGTGAAGATATATTCAATAATGAGTCCAGATAACATGTCCCTCTATTTTGGGGCATAAAATTTGTTGGTTACTTCTCTTGTTTAGCTTAATTTTTTTTAGTTTGTTCATTAGCTCTCACATAATTTCTTTATTCACACAGGAAAATGGAAATTAGTAGTAGAAAATCAAAATACAAACTGTGCATCCGTATTCAAAACTACCACACCACTATTCATGAAATTGCAAACATTTTGTTTGTTTGATTATAATATTAATATTTTAATACACTATCATATTGTAGAACCAACAAATTATTTATGAATTATATTCTTCTAATATCTAAATGACGAGTTATAATGATAGAATACATGCCGACTTTTTGTTAGTTATTACACGTGTGCTGTTGCCTTTCTGGTAGGCACAAACAATCCATTACAAGAAAGAGAAAAGAGAAAAAGAAAAAATATATAATGCGTAACTACATGTATTGTATCATGTAGGCTTTACACTAAAAGATAATTATTACACTTTGTCTGTTGACTGATGCAGACTTTACACCAAAAGAGGTAATAATTACATGCCTTTCTCTCTCTCAATTCTCATCCTCCGAGATATCTCATATTTTGCTTTATTTATTACATTTGTGTTTGAATTAGGAGTATGCTTTTTTTTTTTTGGTAATTATATTGTTTCCCATCTATCATTAGGGGTGCAAACGGATCGGATATTATCCGTGCGGATCCGGATCCGTATCCGATTTTTTACGGATACGGATATTCGGATACGGATAATTTGCGGATACGGATGCGGATACGGATATTACTTATGCGGATACGGATACGGATATGGTTTCAATTTTTGAAAGCGGATACGGTTACGGATACGGATATTCGGATGCGGATAATTTGCGGATACGGATATTCGGATACGGATAATTTGCGGATACAGATATTCGGATACGGATAATTTGCGGATACGGATATAAATTATGCGGATACGGATACAGATACGGTTTTGATTTTAGAAGCAGATACAGATACGGATCCGTAAATTTTTAGATTTCGGATATCCATTAAGCCCTCTGCTCCGCAAAACCCACTACTAATCTTTTTACTTTATTCCTTTTGTTACATTCTCTCACCACAGTATTACATGCAAACATCTATTGTCAACTTGGATTCATTTTATCCTCATACCAATTACATTGAAATTTCAAATATACTAAAGGCTGACACTTGAACCTACAATTTCAAAAAGTAAATATAAAATAACGGTGCTTTAAGCCTTCAACTGTAGAAGATTTTAGCACCGTAAGAAATTTTTGTTTCTTACGTTGATTATTATAATTATGTACATGAATATATAAACATGATTCTAGTAAACAAAAATTAAACAATAACATGCGGAGATGATAGTGTGATTATTATTTGAGAGACTGACATTAATTATGTTTATTAAATAATTTTTATTTGAAAAATTAATTTGTTGAATAATAAGTTAATTTTAATACAACATCCGTATTATGTATCCGAATGATATTCGTATTCGTATCCGCATCCGTTTAATATCCGATTCGTATCTGTATCCGTTTAATATCCGAACCATATCCGTATCCGTTTAATATCCGATCCGTATCCGTATCCGAAAAAATAAAAACGGATACGGATATGGTTTTACCACTATCCGATCCATATCCGATCCGTTTGCACCCCTATCTATCCTTCTCCCATTTCATCCCCCAACTAACTACTTTTATCTTCTAACTATAATTACAAATTTTAACCACCTAATGGTCCCTACAAATTAATTAGTAAATTTTCTCCCTTTATTTCTTTCCTCTCTCTCCCTCCTCCCTCTCCCACCTCCGCCTCCGCCTTCCGCCTCCGCCTCCACCTGTCTCTCCCACCTCTCCCTCTCCGCCTCCGCCTCCCTCTCCCACCTCTCCCTCTCCACCTCCGCCTCCCTCTCCCACCTCTCCCTCTCCACCTCTCACCTCCGCCGCCTCCCTCTCCCATCTCCGCCTCCATCACTCCATCCCAATCAAGCACGTCTTCGCCGGGTTAGATCCATCGTATCTATGTTATTCTTTCCCATGCAGTAGCGAGTTATTTGCAAAGAACAAAACTTGATTACTGATGAATTAGGCCAGTGCGTACTAAGTACTAAGAAATGACAGAAAAATAAATTTTGAAAAAATTAGAAATGTATGAATGAATAGTTGATGTCTTAGGTATGAATACTTCAACGTGTATGAATGAATACTTGATATCTTAGGTATAAATACTTTAACGTATATGTATGAATACTTGATATCTTATGGATGAATACTTCAATGAAGTATATTTTGTTTCTTTTAAATATTGTTTTTTTTGTAACATTTCAATTATATAATCTGTAAAATTTGATAAATTATTTTTGTTTCGACAGTGAAACATGTGACAACTATTTTTTATTTTCAAAAAATAAAATTGAACTAGAAAGCAATAAAGCAATGCTTAATACTATTCGGCTGCTCTTGTAAAATTAATCGAGGTATGCATATTTGTTTGTAATACTCTTGATACATTAACTATTTACACTTACACGACGAGGTGTGAATACTTGCTCGATGAGGTATGAATACTTGTGCAACGGACAACTCGAAAGTATGTCATCATGGATCTCATTTGAAAGAGAAAATTGTGCAGAAGACGTTTGTGATTTTAGATTTGCAAAATTTCTCATAGATCGTCAGAAATATTGGTTAGATTGAACGGAGAAAAAAAACCATCTCTAAAAACATGTAAAAGATGGGTGAGTGAAGTGTTCAGTTTTTTTTTTTTAAATACTTGATACCTTAGGGGTGAATACTTGATATATTATATATGAATATTTGCGCGCGCCAGTTGTAAAATCTTTCAAATATTAGGTAGTCTCCATATAGTAAGTGGTCCCCCCAAGTAGTTAATAATTACTCAAGTAGTTATTGACTGGCGGATGAAATGAGAGATGGATCCTGGGGATAGCTAGACTCTCCCTTTTTTTTATGTAAAGTATACCATACATAGAAGATAGAACCTTACTTGTTAACATAAAATATGTACCGAGTGGTTTAATACCATTTACCAGCCAGGTCTGCTAACTAAGACTGTCTAATTTGACTCCTAATTTTTCTCAACTTAAGTAGTTGGTTGATTGCTACGGTGTACCGTATTGTATTGGTTTCTAATGATGGTTAGCTGCTCATGTGAGGGCTTGTTTGCCATTTTCTATCTCAAGAGAGCTAATTTTACTTTTATTGTGCATATCCATTCCTGCATAGATAAAAGATAATATAAGGTACGGATTTATTCTGACCACTAATCTTGATAATGATGCTTAACAACGTACTGTTAATAGTATCATTAATGCTCTAATTTGGTATTTTAATTTTGAGATTCAAGACATAATTCAAAAGTATTCCTTGCACATTGGGGCAATTTATTTTGCTAAGGTAACTCTAAGTTGGTACTAATTAGAAATTAAGAATATAAAGATTTTTTGCAACCATATGTTCTCCTACTTAGTTTTGTTGCACTATAAAGATTTTTTTTCTATTCTGACAAAAATTCCGACTACAACTGGATAGAAAGCTTTGCATTTGTACGCTAATTTTGACTTTTTAAAGCATCTTCATCGTACTAGCAAAGAAATTATAAATGTCGTTGTGATGATTGTCCATAATTTAAATATCTATGATATGAAGCAATTGTATGTCTAAAAGTGTCGTATCAAATTTTGCAAGTACTAATTTCAGAGATGCCGTATAATAATTACAAGAATATAATTTTTATTAAATTGATGTAAAATTAAATGCTAAATTATTGATATGCTAGATAAAATAAATCTTTCTAATTGAAGTAATGGAGATGTAAACACCACCTATTGTTAAAAGAAAAGTTCCTTTCTAAAAACTAGATAATGACTTTATTGCTGTAAAAGAAAATTTTCCTTCTCCAAAAAAATCATTCTCTCAAAAAGTCTCAGACGACTCAAGATTGAACGCATGCATTTTACAATTCTGATCAAATATATTGGTCGTTCAAAATATATATATATATATATATATTTTTTTTTTAAAGTATGACATGGGATCGGAACAGGTTCAAACACATTTATCCCAAAAAAACTGGAACGTATGAATTCGGTATGAATTTTTTAACACGTAATACCATGCTTTAAAATTTATCTTGAATTTATTCCGTTACTTGAGAAAATTTTTGTTGTCTATGTTCAATCGTATGATGTTGAACACATCCGTGTTAAGTTTTAAATATATATATACTGGCATCAAATTTATAAATCTAAATATTAATGTTTTACAATATTATTTTCTTAATGCATGATTGATTTACATTTAAATTTTTCATACTGCAAGATGATTCTATCCTGTTCAAAGTCATTTCCCTCGTGAGAAGTGCTAACTATAAATGTCATGGAATATATATACCAAGTTCTCTTTGTGCAACCAAATTCATTCATTTTTTTCTTCCCCACCCTTTAAAAATAAAAAATAAACATTTCGTTGTATATATTAATTTTTAGCTCTTTTTTTTAATTACGAAAA
This sequence comes from Carex littledalei, assembly GCA_011114355.1. Taxonomy (NCBI): domain Eukaryota; kingdom Viridiplantae; phylum Streptophyta; class Magnoliopsida; order Poales; family Cyperaceae; genus Carex; species Carex littledalei. The sequence continues at coordinate 4,670,918 of CM022085.1, read as the reverse complement.
GCACGATATTGTTATCTCAGACATAGTGGACTCTAATTCAGAAAAAATAAATTAATGTAAAACATGCATTAAACACATAATTGGCATGTAGTCTTTCTACAAATATTGAGATATTTGTAAGATAAATACTACTCAAAATCTACAATAAAAATAGATGCATCATATGATATCATGCTAATTTCCGAGAACAAGATTTGCATATCAAATTTCCTGATGCTGACTCTACACCAAAAAGGTAAGTAAGGGAGAATTTCATATCATCCAACAGCCAATTTTAGAACAAATGTGTGGATATTGTTCCGATGATATACACACCAAGTATAGAATGATTATATTGTAATTAAACAAGTGCTTGATGTTGCTTAAAATTAGATCAAGTACAGAAATCCAAGACTTTTTAATTATGTTGGTTTTATGCCTTTATTTTCAACAAGTGCTTGATGTAACTAAACTGGATTGATGTGTGAAACGAAAGCCTAAGGGCATCTGTTGTCCAATTTTTTTTTTTTTAATATTTTTGTTACTTTTAGTGGCGTTTTAGAAGCGCCGGGAAAACATAAAATTTTTTAATATGAAGATCTTTTAGCGGCATTTCTGAAACGCCGGTAAAGGAGCCCACAAACGCCGGGAAACAATCGCGGCGCTTTGTAAACGTCGGGAAATCCAATTTTCGGACGGCGCTTTGGAAGCGCCGGGAAAATATAGACAGAGCGTCGGTGAAGACAATTCCCGACACTTGTATCTGCGGCATTTAGAGAAGCGCCGGGAATGGTCAATGGTGGCGTTTATATAGACTTTTAGTGGCGTTTTTAAACGCCGGTAAAGGTGTATTTTCTTGTAGTATATGATCAACATCAAACGTCTTATAATTTGTAATTTTGAACCTTGAAAAATTTTAAGTTTTTTATAACCATATTGTTCAGAACTGTTTGATCAAAATCAAACTATACAAGCTCTTTATCTTCCCGGATTCTTAGTTTGAAATATATGAAAAAGTTATTACGTAATTATTCAGGACAATTCGGCCAGTATCAAATGATCAAAATTACTGGTTGAAATATTTTAGTTGCAATATATATATATATATATAGTAAGGCTACGGTGCTTTGCAAAGCATAGAGGCCTCCGTGCTTCGGGGATACTTTTTGGATTTTGAAAATCCAAACAACCCATCCGAACCGTTCAACATGTTCTAAATATTGAAATGTGCTTGGAGACCAAATTTTACATTTTTTGGAATTTTTTTACTATTTATTAAGCCACTTTGAAAATCCCAAAATCCAACGGTAAACAGTACAAAAATTTGGACCACCGGATTTGGGATTTTCAAAGTGGCTTAATAAATAGTAAAAAAATTCCAAAAAATGTAAAATTTGGTCTCCAAGCACATTTCAATATTTAGAACATGTTGAACGGTTCGGATGGGTTGTTTGGATTTTCAAAATCCAAAAAGTAGCCCCGAAGCACGGAGGCCTCTATGCTTTGCAAAGCACCGTAGCCTTACTCTATATATATATATATATATATATATTTAATCACTGAAAGATCGATCAAATAAAACACTAATCCGACTACACAAAAAGTGCATCTCTCTCAACAGAAATTATTTATTTTCAATAAAAATACGAACAATCATTGAACACACAGTACTTAAGCATTTACAAACATCTCAGTTTGGTCCTTGAATTTTTATACTGCTATTGTCACTTAAATAACCCTCGAGAATACACCGAAATTTTTATTAATAGAAATAATAATAAAGTAATGTCGATATAGAAGAACGAATTCGTCGGAATTTTAAATCTAACAAAGACGTTATTTTTGGTAACGTCCAGGGGACGTTATTTTTGGTAACGTCCAGGGGACGTTATTTTTGGTAACGTCCAGGGGACGTTACCAACGATAACGGCCCGATTAATTAAGATGAAATCGCTAATCGCAGCTGCTAAGAAGCTGGCCGTTGAGAACGGTGACGTCCAGAAAAAAAAAAAAAAAAAACTGTGGCCGTCGCCAACGATGACGGCCTTCAAAAAAAACAAATACCCCGAGCCCGTTGTCAAAGATAACGTCCAGACTTTGGAAAAAAAAAAAAAATCCTGGCCGTTGCCAAAGATAACGTCCAACATTTTTTTATACAACGCCAACATTTGTTGATTCCAAATTCAGTGAGTAAACTCAAATTGTAAAAAAAAAATTATTTAGACTATTAAACAATAATTAATTTTGAAAATCCAAACCGTTCAACATGTTCGAAATATTGAAATGTGCTTGGAGACCAAATTTTACATTTTTTGGAATTTTTTTACTATTTATTAAGCCACTTTTTCAATCGCTGATCCAACGGTAAACAGTAAAAAACAGTAAAATTTTCTGGACCACCGGATCAGCGATTGAAAAAGTGGCTTAATAAATAGTAAAAAAATTCCAAAAAATGTAAAATTTGGTCTCCAAGCACATTTCAATATTTCGAACATGTTGAACGGTTTGGATTTTCAAAATTAATTATTGTTTAATAGTCTAAATAATTTTTTTTTCACAATTTGAGTTTACTCGCTGAATTTGGAATCAAAAAATGTTGGCGTTGTATCAAAAAATGTTGGACGTTATCTTTGGCAACGGCCAGGATTTTTTTTTTTTTTTTTTTTCCAGAGTCTGGACGTTATCTTTGACAACGGCCTCGGGGTATTTGTTTTTTTGCAGGCCGTCATCGTTGCCGACGGCCACAGTTTTTTTTTTTTTTTTTTTTTTCTGGACGTCACCGTTCTCAACGGCCAGCTTCTTAGCAGCTGCGATTAGCGATTTCATCTTAATTAATCGGGCCGTTATCGTTGGTAACGTCCCCTGGACGTTACCAAAAATAACGTCTTTGTTAGATTTAAAATTCCGACGAATTCGTTCTTCTATATCGACATTACTTTATTATTATTGCTATTAATAAAAATTTCGGGAGAATACATAGTGCCATGTCATCAAGTTAATGTTATGATTTCATTATTATTAATGGTTGCTGATGTGGAATTGCTTCCAATTTTCTAACGAAAATGAGCCCAATTTGGTAATAATTAAAAAAATTAAGGAGCAAACTAAGAACTTCGATACTTTTAAAAATGAAAGAATAAATGGATGATACTTTACGGACCACCTGTGCAATATACTCAAGGTAAAAAATAAAAAATATAGACGAATTTATTCAATAATTATCATTTTTTTTAGAATTTTTTAGGAAATGGAATGTTTACACTTTCAAAAAAACAAACATAATTTTTGAAACACCTATGATTTATTTAGACAAAATCTGTGTTGTCCATGATTTGGTATATTTATGTTTTTTTTGTTTGTTTGGAGAAATAAGAACTGCTTGCGTAAAATCTGCCAATTTACCTGCTACGCGTTTTTTTCCATGTTTTCTGTACCTTTTCCGAGAATGAAATGATCCCGGTATTTTTATTAATACCTCACAAAAAAGAAATTATCAAATCTGCTCTCACCTTAGAATTATTGTTAAAAATACCCTAACCGTCCAGCAGTGGGGCAGTCCACTGTGGACACCAGACGGCCCCCCACTGGAGCGGTCCACTTTCCATACCAGACCGCCCCCCAGTGGGACGGTCCACTATAAAACTCCTATAAAAGAGATTTTTCTCTCTCCTGACCAGCACAGTATCATTCTAACAATCTCAGAAAAGAAAGAGAAAGAAAGAGAGGCGATTTTATAGGGGTTTTATAGCTTTGTTAGAATGAAACTATGCTTGTCAGGAGAGAGAAAAACCTCTTTTATAGGGGTTTTATAGCGAACCGCCCACTGGAGCCGGTCTGGTATAGGAAGTGGACCGCCCCACTGCTGGGCGGTTAAGGCATTTTTAATAATAATTCTGAGGTGAGGGCAAATTTGATAATTTTCTTTTTTTTTTGGGATATTAATAGAAATGCCGAGAGATGATCAGTTCTTCCACAGCTTTAATGCAAAACTAAATGCCCATAAACTTTTTACAATTTAGAAAGACCAACTGTGTGGCAAACTTTTTGTGAACTTATATGATCCAACACAATTTGTTGAATATTAATGAACCAACTGAACTGAACCGATGCAGCGTAATCATATGTAATCAATCTTGTGATCTTCTCGTTATCCAATGCCAGGTATGTCTCCCTTTTACTCTGATTATTGTACTGTCAGTCTGTTTTAAGAGCATGTATGTGTTTAGAAATCTTGTTATAATTATTGTGTCAACAATTTTGCAAGGACATGTAGCAAGATTGTAAATATAAAATATAGGAAGTATTAAAACTCATGAAGATGAGGGTTCCAATACCTCGCGCTTTTCATACTTCATCACACCTCATATTTTTTATTTTCATTTTCGAAGTTCAATATGTCGATCCGAACCGTTCAATATGATATCCATACTAAAATATACTCGGGAATGAAATTTTAATAATTTTTGAAAATTTGTTACTATTTTATAGATAGGTAAAAAATCATTGTTTTTGAACAGTCCATATACAGTGATTTTGTATTTATCTTAAAAAATAGTAAAGTTTTTGCAAAAATTATAAAATTTCATCCAAAAGTATATTTTAGTATGGATATCATGTTGAGTTGTTCAGATCGACAATTTGAACTTTGAAAACAGAAATATACAATATGAAATATGATGAGGTATTGAAACCCTCCTCTTAAATGAATTTCACATATTAAGATTGAGGATCATTTTTTTTTTGACATTCTTCAATGTTTCTCTGATCTCTCACGTTGATGGGAGATGCATGTTCAAATTTAATTCGTTGCTCTTATTCCGCATTCTGTTCAAACGAAGTTAGTTGCTCGTGTAGTCGTGTGAGACTTTATTTTTATTATTTCGTATTTTGTATAATTGTTTGTAGTTATTTTGGGACATTATGTTTGAAAATAAATATGTGTTAGGTAGCAATTTAAAAAAATAATATGTTGTTTATAAACACTTAATTTAATTACTTCTAACAATATATTCATTGTTTTTCACACATAAATTAAAAAAGCATGTCTTCACCGGATCAAATTCATCATATCTATGTTTTCTTATGCAGTAGCGAATTATTTACAAAGAACAAAACTTCATTAATGATGAATTACAAACTGTGGACATTAATTCTATCCCTTTGCTTTCGAATTCTCCACCAGGAATTTAATTATTGTAAAGATTTAAAGTTAGTCTTCACATTAATATGTGTCATTATATCAATCTATAAATTTGGTAGGCGGGTTTTAGTATCATCTAAGATAACTCAAAATTTGAAATAATTCACGGTGCGGTATCCCTATAAATTAGTGGACAGCTTTAAAATTCATCTTTTTAAGTTTCCATTTGGTTGGGATTATTATTTACAAAGAAAGTCAAAATTTGAGTAACCTAATAGGATGTAAACTCTCTCGGTAAGTTAGGTGGCCAATGTTGTTTGGACATTTGAAGCCACTGTTATTTGATAATATAGTTATAGTTATATTAAAATAAATTATTTTTTATGTGTATGAATTATATAAAAAAAGATCCCATTCCAACAAAAAAATAAATAAATTATAATTTACATTAGTACAAAAAACCCCTTCACTGACTGATCAAATACTCCTACACGACTATTATGGAGGTGTCAGTAATGGCGTCTTAAGTATAAGTATATTTTTACTGATAGGTAAAAAATAGTCAGTGTAGGTCCACAACACTGACGGTTTATTAAAACATTCAGTGTAGGACATCAACAACGACTATTTCAAAACAGTCAGTGTAGGAACCCAACAACGACGAGTAAAAAAAAGTCAAGAGTAGGTCCTCAACACCGACAGTTTATAAAAACAATCAGTGTAAGACCTAAAAACAATCGGTGTTGGTATAAAAATTTTGGAATGGTTATGTTTGTTTTAATAAAAGAACATGAATCAAGCATAAATTGGAGGCATCGAGTGAGGTGAGATCTGATCACCTAAAAAAATTATGATAAAATGGACCTACCAACCCATTGGGCAAAAGTCTTAATTTCGTCAAGTTACGTTGACTTTTTCCAGTCAGGTAAACAAAACAGCCACATCTAATGAGAAGAAAATAAGCTAGCATTTCCTCAGCTATCATGTGCAATAGAGAAAAGGTTAGAAAAAAATTGAAACATACCTCACATAAAATCCGGCAAGGAGAATACCTAAATTCATACAAACTGATCTGCAATTACCTTCAAAACTATAGCCATGAAACTGTGCTTGTCAGCTTCGCAGTCTCAGACTCCTTTCTCGTCCTGTCTTCAACTTTCTAGAATTGTTGAACAGTCTAGATGTTGGCTTCTCCGGCCCTCATCATAACAAGCCTCAACAAAATCTCCTTTAAAGTTAACTACAACAAAAAATTATTTCTAAATTACAGACCCCATACAAATATAAAACAAAAAAGTATTACATCAAATAGGTGGAAGTAAATTGGTGTTTTGACTGCTGAATTATCGGTGTACTTCCGGAGGTTCAATCTAATACTCTACTGAACAAGAATAATTGATATCTAACAAAAGTGAGTATTCATAATTTGAAGTTAATGAACCTAAACTCATTTAAGCTAGAAAACAACGTAACAAGCAAAGTTTCAAAGCCACAAAAAACCACAGGGAGTTTGGTTAAAAGTAAAAGCTGATTAGATACGTATTCTGAAAACAATAATAATAATAAAAAACAATCTTATGATAATGCAACTAGATCTTTAATAAGATTCTTTCCTAACATGCCAAACAATATTGAACGAAAAGTGTACCGGTGAACTGACTTTATGGTTGCCTACCAGTAATCTACCATGTAGTGTTAAAAAAATAATTAGGTCAGAATCTATTAATCGATCCATGAGGTTAGATCATCAATCCGCACTCCTAATAGAAAAAATGCACAAGACAAACCAAACAGTTACTGCATAGAGCTGAAACAATCTCCCATTCTGTCAAGATGCTGGTTTGGCTTCCTTTTCAAATGCAAAAAACCTAACAAAAACAAAGACAACAGATTAAATTTGTGATCTCATAGCTTTCAAACTAGCAAACAATATATATATGTAGCCTAGCAAACTTTTGGTTGGCGTATGACAGATAAGAAAGAAAAATGACAGAAGTATGAAAAAAAAAATCTTATCTCATGAAATTTTGCCAATATGGAGCGAGACCTACAGCTTAGGCATTGCACCAGCAATAGCTTGAACAAGGTAGGGGGATGTGAGTTGCCCGTCAAGCAAACCATTCGAAACCCACCTAATTCAGCAAAACAAAAATCATAACAGAGAAGCCAGGACTAGAAAATTCCATTTTTCCATAAATTCTACTGGCATTTATTTGTATGTTTGTTATTTTTGTCTTTTCTCATGATTCTTGAATTTCTTCTTTTGGATGTAAGGCCTACCAGTGTAACAGATACTTAATCACAAAAAAAAAAAACATGAAACTAACAATTCTAGAGGTTTGATATTAAACAACACACTAGTTAAAATCCATCACAGGTAAGACGCCAAGCTTAAATTGGTGGGCATGAATTAAGCATTGTTTTTCTTTTTTTGTTTTAATAAAAGAGCATGAATCAAGCATAAATTGGTTGCATCTAGTAAAGTGAGATCTGATCACCTAAAAAAATTACGATAAAATGGACCTAACAACCCATCGGGCAAAAGTCTTCATTTTGTCACGTTATGTTGACTTTTTCCAGTCAGCTAAACAAAACTGCCACATCTAATGGGAAGCAAATAAGCTAGCATTTCCTCAGCTATCTTGTGCAATAGAGAAAAAAGGTTAAAAAAAAAAATTGAAACATACCTCACACAAAATCTGGCAAGGAGAATACCTGAATCCAAATAAACTGATCTGGAGTTACCTTCAAAACTATAGCCTTGAAACTGTGTTTGTCAGCTTTGCAGTATCACACTCCTTGCTCGTCTTGTCTTAAACTATCTAGAATTGTTGAACTGTCTATATGTCGGCTTCTTCGGGCCTCATCAAAATCTCCTTTAAAGTAACTACAACAAAAGATTATTTCTAAATTAAAGACCCCACACAAATATAAAACAGAAATGCATAGAACCTAAAAAAAGCACCACAGTACCAGATGTAAGTATTACATCAAAGGGTTGGTAGTAAATTGGTGTTTCGACTTCTGAATTAAACCAGCGTAGGAACTCCCTGAGGTTCAATCTAAAACTCCACTGAACAAAAATAATTTACATCTAACAATAGTGAGTATTCATCATTTGAAGTTAATGTACCTGAACTCTTACAAGCTAGAAAACAACATAACATGCAAAGTTTCAAAGCCACCGAAAAACTCACTGTTGGTAAAAAGTAAAAGCTGACTAGAAACGTATTAGGATAACAATAATAATAAAAAAAGTCTGATGGTAATGCAACTAGTTCTTTAGTAAGATTCTTTCCTAACATGCCAAACAATATTGAACGAAAAGTGTACCGCTGAACTGACTTTACGGTTGCCTACCAGTAATCTATCACGTAGTGTTGAAATAATGCACAAGAGGTTAGATCATCAATCCGCACTCCTAACAGAAATAATGCACAAGACAAACCAAACAGTTACGGCATAGAGCTGAAACAATCTCCCATTCTGTCAAGATGCGGCCTTGGCTTCCTTTTCAAATGCAAAAAACCTAGCAAAAATAAAGACAACAGATTAAATTTGTGATCTCATTTCTTTCAAACTAGCAAACAATATATATGCAGCCCAGCACACTTTTGGTTGGCGTATGACAGATAAGAGAGAAAACTGACAGAAGCATGAAAAAAAAACAATCTTATCTCACGAAATTTTGCCAAGATGGAGCGAGACCGACAGCTTAGGCATTGCACCAGCAATAGCTTGAACAAGGTAGGGGGATGTGAGTTGCCCGTCAAGCAAACCATTCCAAACCACCTAATTCGGAAAAACAAAAATCATAACAGGGAAGCCATGACCAGAAAATTCCCTTTTCCCTTAAATTCTACAGGCATTTATTTGTATGTTTGTTATTTTTGTCTTTTCTCATGCTTCTTAAAGTTCTTCTTTAGGATATAAGGCCTACCAGTGTAACAGATACTTAATCATAAAAAGAAACATGAAGCTGTTCTTTAGTAAGATTCTTTCCAAACATGCCAAACAATATTGAACGAAAAGTGTAACGCTGAACAGACTTTACGGTTGCCTACCAGTAATCTATCATGTAGTGTTGAAAAAATAATCAGGTCAGAATCTATTAATCGATCCATGAGGTTTGATGATCATCAATCCGCACTCCTAACAGAAATAATGCACAAGACAAACCAAACAGTTACGGCATAGAGCTGAAACAATCTCCCATTCTGTCAAGATGCGGCCTTGGCTTCATTTTCAAATGCAAAAAACCTAGCAAAAATAAAGACAACAGATTAAATTTGTGATCTCATTTCTTTCAAACTAGCAAACAATATATATGCAGCCCAGCACACTTTTGGTTGGCGTATGACAGATAAGAGAGAAAACTGACAGAAGCATGAAAAAAAAACAATCTTATCTCACGAAATTTTGCCAAGATGGAGCGAGACCGACAGCTTAGGCATTGCACCAGCAATAGCTTGAACAAGGTAGGGGGATGTGAGTTGCCCGTCAAGCAAACCATTCCAAACCACCTAATTCGGAAAAACAAAAATCATAACAGGGAAGCCATGACCAGAAAATTCCCTTTTCCCTTAAATTCTACAGGCATTTATTTGTATGTTTGTTATTTTTGTCTTTTCTCATGCTTCTTAAATTTCTTCTTTAGGATATAAGGCCTACCAGTGTAACAGATACTTAATCATAAAAAGAAACATGAAGCTGATAATTCCAGCGGTTTGATCTTAAACAACACACTAGTTAAAATCCATCACAGGTAAGACGCCAAGCTTAAATTGGTGGGCATGAATTAAGCATTGTTCATCTTTTTTTTGTTTCAATAAAAGAGCAAGAAATCAAGCATCAAGTGGTTGCATCTAGTAAAGTGACATCTGATCACCTAAAAAAATTACGACAAAATGGACCTACAATCCATCGGGCAAAAGTCTTCATTTTGTCATGTATGTTGACTTTTTCCAGTCAGCTAAACAAAACTGCCACATCGTATGGAAGCAAATAAGCTAGCATTTCCTCAGCTATCTTGTGCAATAGTGAAAAAAGGTTAAAACAAAAAAATTGAAACATACCTCACACAAAATCTGGCAAGGAGAATACCTGAATCCAAATAAACTGATCTGGTGTTGCCTTCAAAACTATAGCCTTGAAACTGTGTTTGTCGGCTTTGCAGTATCATACTCCTTGCTCGTCTTGTCTTCAGCTATCTAAACTTGTTCAACAGTCTATATGTTGGCTTCTTCGGGCCTCATCAGAACAAGCCTCAACAAAATCTCCTTTGCAGTTCACTACAACAAAAGATTATTTCCAAATTAAAGACCCCGCACAAATATAAAACAGAAATGCATAGAACCTAAAAAATGCACCAGAGTACCAGTCGTAAGTATTACATCAAAGGGTTGGTAGTAAATTGGTGTTTCGACTTCTGAATTAAACCAGCGTAGGAACTCCCCGAGGTTCAATCTAAAACTCCACTGAACAGGAATAATTTATATCTAACAATAGTGAGTATTCATCAATTGAAGTTAATGTACCCGAACTCTTACAAGCTAGAAAACAACATAACATGCACAGTTTCAAAGCCACCGAAAAACTCACTGTTGGTATAAAGTAAAAGCTGACTAGAAACGTATTAGGATAACAATAATAATAAAAAAAGTCTGATGGTAATGCAACTAGTTCTTTAGTAAGATACTTTCCAAACATGCCAAACAATATTGAACGAAAAGTGTACCGCTGAACTGACTTTACGGTTGCCTACCAGTAATCTATCATGTAGTGTTGAAAAAATAATCAGGTCAGAATCTATTAATCGATCCATGAGGTTTGATGATCATCAATCCGCACTCCTAACAGAAATAATGCACAAGACAAACCAAACAGTTACGGCATAGAGCTGAAACAATCTCCCATTCTGTCAAGATGCGGCCTTGGCTTCCTTTTCAAATGCAAAAAACCTAGCAAAAATAAAGACAACAGATTAAATTTGTGATCTCATTTCTTTCAAACTAGCAAACAAGGTAAGAGCAGCCCAGCACACTTTTGGTTGGCGTATGACAGATAAGAGAGAAAACTGACAGAAGCATGAAAAAAAAACAATCTTATCTCACGAAATTTTGCCAAGATGGCGCGAGACCGACAGCTTTGGCATTGCACCAGCAATACCTTGAACAAGGTAGGGGGATGTGAGTTGCCCGTCAAGCAAACCATTCCAAACCACCTAATTCGGAAAAACAAAAATCATAACAGGGAAGCCATGACCAGAAAATTCCCTTTTCCCTTAAATTCTACAGGCATTTATTTGTATGTTTGTTATTTTTGTCTTTTCTCATGCTTCTTAAATTTCTTCTTTAGGATATAAGGCCTACCAGTGTAACAGATACTTAATCATAAAAAGAAACATGAAGCTGATAATTCCAGCGGTTTGATCTTAAACAACACACTAGTTAAAATCCATCACAGGTAAGACGCCAAGCTTAAATTGGTGGGCATGAATTAAGCATTGTTCATCTTTTTTTTGTATCAATAAAAGAGCAAGAAATCAAGCATAAAGTGGTTGCATCTAGTAAAGTGACATCTGATCACCTAAAAAAATTACGACAAAATGGACCTAACAACCCATCGGGCAAAAGTCTCCATTTTGTCATGTATGTTGACTTTTTCCAGTCAGCTAAACAAAACTGCCACATCGTATGGAAGCAAATAAGCTAGCATTTCATCAGCTATCTTGTGCAATAGTGAAAAAAGGTTAAAACAAAAAAATTGAAACATACCTCACACAAAATCTGGCAAGGAGAATACCTGAATCCAAATAAACTGATCTGGTGTTACCTTCAAAACTATAGCCTTGAAACTGTGTTTGTCAGCTTTGCAGTATCATACTCCTTGCTCGTCTTGTCTTCAGCTATCTAAACTTGTTCAACGGTCTATATGTTGGCTTCTTCGGGCCTCATCAGAACAAGCCTCAACAAAATCTCCTTTGCAGTTCACTACAACAAAAGTTTATTTCCAAATTAATGACCCCGCACAAATATAAAACAGAAATGCATAGAACCTAAAAAATGTACCAGAGTACCAGTCGTAAGTATTACATCAAAGGGTTGGTAGTAAATTGGTGTTTCGACTTCTGAATTAAACCAGCGTAGGAACTCCCCGAGGTTCAATCTAAAACTCCACTGAACAGGAATAATTTATATCTAACAATAGTGAGTATTCATCATTTGAAGTTAATGTACCCGAACTCTTACAAGCTAGAAAACAACATAACATGCAAAGTTTCAAAGCCACCGAAAAACTCACTGTTGGTAAAAAGTAAAAGCTGACTAGAAACGTATTAGGATAACAATAATAATAAAAAAAGTCTGATGGTAATGCAACTAGTTCTTTAGTAAGATTCTTTCCTAACATGCCAAACAATATTGAACGAAAAGTGTACCGCTGAACTGACTTTACGGTTGCCTACCAATAATCTATCATGTAGTGTTGAAAAAATAATCAGGTCAGAATCTATTAATCGATCCATGAGGTTTGATCATCAATCCGCACTCCTAACAGAAATAATGCACAAGACAAACCAAACAGTTATGGCATAGAGCTGAAACAATCTCCCATTCTGTCAAGATGCGGCCTTGGCTTCCTTTTCAAATGCAAAAAACCTAGCAAAAATAAAGACAACAGATTAAATTTGTGATCTCATTTCTTTCAAACTAGCAAACAATATATATGCAGCCCAGCACACTTTTGGTTGGCGTATGACAGATAAGAGAGAAAACTGACAGAAGCATGAAAAAAAAACAATCTTATCTCACGAAATTTTGCCAAGATGGCGCGAGACCGACAGCTTAGGCATTGCACCAGCAATAGCTTGAACAAGGTAGGGGGATGTGAGTTGCCCGTCAAGCAAACCATTCCAAACCACCTAATTCGGAAAAACAAAAATCATAACAGGGAAGCCATGACCAGAAAATTCCCTTTTCCCTTAAATTCTACAGGCATTTATTTGTATGTTTGTTATTTTTGTCTTTTCTCATGCTTCTTAAATTTCTTCTTTAGGATATAAGGCCTACCAATGTAACAGATACTTAATCATAAAAAGAAACATGAAGCTGATAATTCCAGCGGTTTGATCTTAAACAACACACTAGTTAAAATCCATCACAGGTAAGACGCCAAGCTTAAATTGGTGGGCATGAATAAAGCATTGTTCATCTTTTTTTTGTATCAATAAAAGAGCAAGAAATCAAGCATCAAGTGGTTGCATCTAGTAAAGTGACATCTGATCACCTAAAAAAATTACGACAAAATGGACCTAACAACCCATCGGGCAAAAGTCTCCATTTTGTCATGTATGTTGACTTTTTCCAGTCAGCTAAACAAAACTGCCACATCGTATGGAAGCAAATAAGCTAGCATTTCATCAGCTATCTTGTGCAATAGTGAAAAAAGGTTAAAACAAAAAAATTGAAACATACCTCACACAAAATCTGGCAAGGAGAATACCCGAATCCAAATAAACTGATCTGGTGTTACCTTCAAAACTATTGCCTTGAAACTGTGTTTGTCAGCTTTGCAGTATCATACTCCTTGCTCGTCTTGTCTTCAGCTATCTAAACTTGTTCAACAGTCTATATGTTGGCTTCTTCGGGCCTCATCAGAACAAGCCTCAACAAAATCTCCTTTGCAGTTCACTACAACAAAAGTTTATTTCCAAATTAAAGACCCCGCACAAATATAAAACAGAAATGCCTAGAACCTAAAAAATGCACCAGAGTACCAGTCGTAAGTATTACATCAAAGGGTTGGTAGTAAATTGGTGTTTCGACTTCTGAATTAAACCAGCGTAGGAACTCCCCGAGGTTCAATCTAAAACTCCACTGAACAGGAATAATTTATATCTAACAATAGTGAGTATTCATCATTTGAAGTTAATGTACCCGAACTCTTACAAGCTAGAAAACAACATAACATGCAAAGTTTCAAAGCCACCGAAAAACTCACTGTTGGTAAAAAGTAAAAGCTGACTAGAAACGTATTAGGATAACAATAATAATAAAAAAAGTCTGATGGTAATGCAACTAGTTCTTTAGTAAGATTCTTTCCTAACATGCCAAACAATATTGAACGAAAAGTGTACCGCTGAACTGACTTTACGGTTGCCTACCAGTAATCTATCATGTAGTGTTGAAAAAATAATCAGGTCAGAATCTATTAATCGATCCATGAGGTTTGATGATCATCAATCCGCACTCCTAACCGAAATAATGCACAAGACAAACCAAACAGTTACGGCATAGAGCTGAAACAATCTCCCATTCTGTCAAGATGCGGCCTTGGCTTCCTTTTCAAATGCAAAAAACCTAGCAAAAATAAAGACAACAGATTAAATTTGTGATCTCATTTCTTTCAAACTAGCAAACAAGGTAAGAGCAGCCCAGCACACTTTTGGTTGGCGTATGACAGATAAGAGAGAAAACTGACAGAAGCATGAAAAAAAAACAATCTTATCTCACGAAATTTTGCCAAGATGGCGCGAGACCGACAGCTTAGGCATTGCACCAGCAATAGCTTGAACAAGGTAGGGGGATGTGAGTTGCCCGTCAAGCAAACCATTCCAAACCACCTAATTCGGAAAAACAAAAATCATAACAGGGAAGCCATGACCAGAAAATTCCCTTTTCCCTTAAATTCTACAGGCATTTATTTGTATGTTTGTTATTTTTGTCTTTTCTCATGCTTCTTAAATTTCTTCTTTAGGATATAAGGCCTACCAGTGTAACAGATACTTAATCATAAAAAGAAACATGAAGCTGATAATTCCAGCGGTTTGATCTTAAACAACACACTAGTTAAAATCCATCACAGGTAAGACGCCAAGCTTAAATTGGTGGGCATGAATTAAGCATTGTTCATCTTTTTTTTGTATCAATAAAAGAGCAAGAAATCAAGCATAAAGTGGTTGCATCTAGTAAAGTGACATCTGATCACCTAAAAAAATTACGACAAAATGGACCTAACAACCCATCGGGCAAAAGTCTCCATTTTGTCATGTATGTTGACTTTTTCCAGTCAGCTAAACAAAACTGCCACATCGTATGGAAGCAAATAAGCTAGCATTTCATCAGCTATCTTGTGCAATAGTGAAAAAAGGTTAAAACAAAAAAATTGAAACATACCTCACACAAAATCTGGCAAGGAGAATACCCGAATCCAAATAAACTGATCTGGTGTTACCTTCAAAACTATAGCCTTGAAACTGTGTTTGTCAGCTTTGCAGTATCATACTCCTTGCTCGTCTTCTCTTCAGCTATCTAAACTTGTTCAACAGTCTATACGTTGGCTTCTTCGGGCCTCATCAGAACAAGCCTCAACAAAATCTCCTTTGCAGTTCACTACAACAAAAGATTATTTCCAAATTAAAGACCCCGCACAAATATAAAACAGAAATGCATAGAACCTAAAAAATGTACCAGAGTACCAGTCGTAAGTATTACATCAAAGGGTTGGTAGTAAATGGTGTTTCGACTTCTGATTTAAACCAGCGTAGGAACTCCCCGAGGTTCAATCCAAAACTCCACTGAACAGGAATAATTTATGTCTAACAATAGTGAGTATTCATCATTTGAAGTTAATGTACCCGAACTCTTACAAGCTAGAAAACAACATAACATGCACAGTTTCAAAGCCACCGAAAAACTCACTGTTGGTAAAAAGTAAAAGCTGACTAGAAACGTATTAGGATAACAATAATAATAAAAAAAGTCTGATGGTAATGCAACTAGTTCTTTAGTAAGATTCTTTCCTAACATGCCAAACAATATTGAACGAAAAGTGTACCGCTGAACTGACTTTACGGTTGCCTACCAGTAATCTATCATGTAGTGTTGAAAAAATAATCAGGTCAGAATCTATTAATCGATCCATGAGGTTTGATGATCATCAATCCGCACTCCTAACAGAAATAATGCACAAGACAAACCAAACAGTTACGGCATAGAGCTGAAACAATCTCCCATTCTGTCAAGATGCGGCCTTGGCTTCCTTTTCAAATGCAAAAAACCTAGCAAAAATAAAGACAACAGATTAAATTTGTGATCTCATTTCTTTCAAACTAGCAAACAATATATATGCAGCCCAGCACACATTTGGTTGGCGTATGACAGATAAGAGAGAAAACTGACAGAAGCATGAAAAAAAAAACAATCTTATCTCACAAAATTTTGCCAAGATGGAGCGAGACCGACAGCTTAGGCATTGCACCAGCAATAGCTTGAACAAGGTAGGGGGATGTGAGTTGCCCGTTAAGCAAACCATTCCAAACCACCTAATTCGGAAAAACAAAAATCATAACAGGGAAGCCATGACCAGAAAATTCCCTTTTCCCTTAAATTCTACAGGCATTTATTTGTATGTTTGTTATTTTTGTCTTTTCTCATGCTTCTTAAATTTCTTCTTTAGGATATAAGGCCTACCAGTGTAACAGATACTTAATCATAAAAAGAAACACGAAGCTGATAATTCCAGCGGTTTGATCTTAAACAACACACTAGTTAAAATCCATCACAGGTAAGACGCCATGCTTAAATTGGTGGGCATGAATTAAGCATTGTTCATCTTTTTTTTGTTTCAATAAAAGAGCATGAAATCAAGCATCAAGTGGTTGCATCTAGTAAAGTGACATCTGATCACCTAAAAAAATTACGACAAAATGGACCTACAACCCATCGGGCAAAAGTCTTCATTTTTTCATGTATGTTGACTTTTTCCAGTCAGCTAAACAAAACTGCCACATCGTATGGAAGCAAATAAGCTAGCATTTCCTCAGCTATCTTGTGCAATAGTGAAAAAAGGTTAAAACAAAAAAATTGAAACATACCTCACACAAAATCTGGCAAGGAGAATACCTGAATCCAAATAAACTGACCTGGTGTTACCTTCAAAACTATAGCCTTGAAACTGTGTTTGTCAGCTTTGCAGTATCATACTCCTTGCTCGTCTTGTCTTCAGCTATCTAAACTTGTTCAACAGTCTATACGTTGGCTTCTTCGGGCCTCATCAGAACAAGCCTCAACAAAATCTCCTTTGCAGTTCACTACAACAAAAGATTATTTCCAAATTAAAGACCCCGCACAAATATAAAACAGAAATGCATAGAACCTAAAAAATGTACCAGAGTACCAGTCGTAAGTATTACATCAAAGGGTTGGTAGTAAATTGGTGTTTCGACTTCTGAATTAAACCAGCGTAGGAACTCCCCGAGGTTCAATCTAAAACTCCACTGAACAGGAATAATTTATGTCTAACAATAGTGAGTATTCATCATTTGAAGTTAATGTACCCGAACTCTTACAAGCTAGAAAACAACATAACATGCACAGTTTCAAAGCCACCGAAAAATTCACTGTTGGTAAAAAGTAAAGGCTGACTAGAAACGTATTAGGATAACAATAATAATAAAAAAAGTTTGATGGTAATGCAACTAGTTCTTTAGTAAGATTCTTTCCTAACATGCCAAACAATATTGAACGAAAAGTGTACCGCTGAACTGACTTTACGGTTGCCTACCAGTAATCTATCATGTAGTGTTGAAAAAATAATCAGGTCAGAATCTATTAATCGATCCATGAGGTTTGATGATCATCAATCCGCACTCCTAACAGAAATAATGCACAAGACAAACCAAACAGTTACGGCATAGAGCTGAAACAATCTCCCATTCTGTCAAGATGCGGCCTTGGCTTCCTTTTCAAATGCGAAAAACCTAGCAAAAATAAAGACAACAGATTAAATTTGTGATCTCATTTCTTTCAAACTAGCAAACAATATATATGCAGCCCAGCACACTTTTGGTTGGCGTATGACAGATAAGAGAGAAAACTGACAGAAGCATGAAAAAAAAACAATCTTATCTCACGAAATTTTAACCAAGATGGCGCGAGACCGACAGCTTAGGCATTGCACCAGCAATAGCTTGAACAAGGTAGGGGGATGTGAGTTGCCCGTCAAGCAAACCATTCCAAACCACCTAATTCGGAAAAACAAAAATCATAACAGGGAAGCCATGACCAGAAAATTCCCTTTTCCCTTAAATTCTACAGGCATTTATTTGTATGTTTGTTATTTTTGTCTTTTCTCATGCTTCTTAAATTTCTTCTTTAGGATATAAGGCCTACCAGTGTAACAGATACTTAATCATAAAAAGAAACATGAAGCTGATAATTCCAGCGGTTTGATCTTAAACAACACACTAGTTAAAATCCATCACAGGTAAGACGCCAAGCTTAAATTGGTGGGCATGAATTAAGCATTGTTCATCTTTTTTTTGTATCAATAAAAGAGCAAGAAATCAAGCATAAAGTGGTTGCATCTAGTAAAGTGACATCTGATCACCTAAAAAAAATTACGACAAAATGGACCTAACAACCCATCGGGCAAAAGTCTCCATTTTGTCATGTATGTTGACTTTTTCCAGTCAGCTAAACAAAACTGCCACATCGTATGGAAGCAAATAAGCTAGCATTTCATCAGCTATCTTGTGCAATAGTGAAAAAAGGTTAAAACAAAAAAATTGAAACATACCTCACACAAAATCTGGCAAGGAGAATACCCGAATCCAAATAAACTGATCTGGTGTTACCTTCAAAACTATAGCCTTGAAACTGTGTTTGTCAGCTTTGCAGTATCATACTCCTTGCTCGTCTTGTCTTCAGCTATCTAAACTTGTTCAACAGTCTATACGTTGGCTTCTTCGGGCCTCATCAGAACAAGCCTCAACAAAATCTCCTTTGCAGTTCACTACAACAAAAGAATATTTCCAAATTAAAGACCCCGCACAAATATAAAACAGAAATGCATAGAACCTAAAAAATGTACCAGAGTACCAGTCGTAAGTATTACATCAAAGGGTTGGTAGTAAATTGGTGTTTCGACTTCTGATTTAAACCAGCGTAGGAACTCCCCGAGGTTCAATCTAAAACTCCACTGAACAGGAATAATTTATGTCTAACAATAGTGAGTATTCATCATTTGAAGTTAATGTACCCGAACTCTTACAAGCTAGAAAACAACATAACATGCACAGTTTCAAAGCCACCGAAAAACTCACTGTTGGTAAAAAGTAAAATCTCACTAGAAACGTATTAGGATAACAATAATAATAAAAAAAGTCTGATGGTAATGCAACTAGTTCTTTAGTAAGATTCTTTCCTAACATGCCAAACAATATTGAACGAAAAGTGTACCGCTGAACTGACTTTACGGTTGCCTACCAGTAATCTATCATGTAGTGTTGAAAAAATAATCAGGTCAGAATCTATTAATCGATCCATGAGGTTTGATGATCATCAATCCGCACTCCTAACAGAAATAATGCACAAGACAAACCAAACAGTTACGGCATAGAGCTGAAACAATCTCCCATTCTGTCAAGATGCGGCCTTGGCTTCCTTTTCAAATGCAAAAAACCTAGCAAAAATAAAGACAACAGATTAAATTTGTGATCTCATTTCTTTCAAACTAGCAAACAATATATATGCAGCCCAGCACACATTTGGTTGGCGTATGACAGATAAGAAAGAAAAATGACAGAGGTATGAAAAAAAAAAAATCTTATCTCACAAAATTTTGCCAATATGGAGTGAGACCTACAGCTTAGGCATTGCACCAGCAATAGCTTGAACAAGGTAGGGGCATGTGAGTTGCCCGTCAAGCAAACCATTCAAAACCCACCTAATTCAGCAAAACAAAAATCATAACAGAGAAGCCAGGACCAGAAAATTCCATTTTCCCATAATTTCTACTGGCATTTATTTGTATGTTTGTTATTTTTGTCTTTTCTCATGCTTCTTAAATTTCTTCTTTAGGATATAAGGCCTACCAGTGTAACAGATACTTAATCATAAAAAGAAACATGAAGCTGATAATTCCAGCGGTTTGATCTTAAACAACACACTAGTTAAAATCCATCACAGGTAAGACGCCAAGCTTAAATTGGTGGGCATGAATTAAGCATTGTTCATCTTTTTTTTGTTTCAATAAAAGAGCAAGAAATCAAGCATCAAGTGGTTGCATCTAGTAAAGTGACATCTGATCACCTAAAAAAATTACAAAAAAATGGACCTAACAACCCATCGGGCAAAAGTCTTCATTTTGTCATGTATGTTGACTTTTTCCAGTCAGCTAAACAAAACCGCCACATCGTATGGAAGCAAATAAGCTAGCATTTCCTCAGCTATCTTGTGCAATAGTGAAAAAAGGTTAAAACAAAAAATTGAAACATACCTCACACAAAATCAGGCAAGGAGAATACCTGAATCCAAATAAACTGATCTGGTGTTACCTTCAAAACTATAGCCTTGAAACTGTGTTGGTCAGCTTTGCAGTATCATACTCCTTGCTCGTCTTGTCTTCAGCTATCTAAACTTGTTCAACAGTCTATATGTTGGCTTCTTCGGGCCTCATCAGAACAAGCCTCAACAAAATCTCCTTTGCAGTTCACTACAACAAAAGATTATTTCCAAATTAAAGACCCCGCACAAATATAAAACAGAAATGCATAGAACCTAAAAAATGCACCAGAGTACCAGTCGTAAGTATTACATCAAAGGGTTGGTAGTAAATTGGTGTTTCGACTTCTGAATTAAACCAGCGTAGGAACTCCCCGAGGTTCAATCTAAAACTCCACTGAACAGGAATAATTTATATCTAACAATAGTGAGTATTCATCATTTGAAGTTAATGTACCCGAACTCTTACAAGCTAGAAAACAACATAACATGCAAAGTTTCAAAGCCACCGAAAAACTCACTGTTGGTAAAAAGTAAAAGCTCACTAGAAACGTATTAGGATAACAATAATAATAAAAAAAGTCTGATGGTAATGCAACTAGTTCTTTAGTAAGATTCTTTCCTAACATGCCAAACAATATCGAACGGAAAGTGTACCGCTGAACTGACTTTACGGTTGCCTACCAGTAATCTATCATGTAGTGTTGAAAAAATAATCAGGTCAGAATCTATTAATCGATCCATGAGGTTTGATGATCATCAATCCGCACTCCTAACAGAAATAATGCACAAGACAAACCAAACAGTTACGGCATAGAGCTGAAACAATCTCCCATTCTGTCAAGATGCGGCCTTGGCTTCCTTTTCAAATGCAAAAAACCTAGCAAAAATAAAGACAACAGATTAAATTTGTGATCTCATTTCTTTCAAACTAGCAAACAATATATATGCAGCCCAGCACACTTTTGGTTGGCGTATGACAGATAAGAGAGAAAACTGACAGAAGCATGAAAAAAAAACAATCTTATCTCACGAAATTTTGCCAAGATGGAGCGAGACCGACAGCTTAGGCATTGCACCAGCAATAGCTTGAACAAGGTAGGGGGATGTGAGTTGCCCGTTAAGCAAACCATACCAAACCACCTAATTTGGAAAAACAAAAATCATAACAGGGAAGCCATGACCAGAAAATGACATGCACTGTAGCTTGTACACTCACTAATCTTTGATCAACAATAACCGCAAAAACAAAGACGCAGATTAAACTGAAATGCAAAGTTAGGCTCCCCGATTAAGCTCGAAATGAGAAGAAACTGTATCAAAAGGAGGCTCACCGATTTGCTTGACCTGATTTTGACTGCGAAGTTGGAGGCAACAAAGAGGCGACAAGCATAGAGACATGAGAGAGAGGTACGGAGTGTGGTGAGTAGAGTGGAAGCCTTACTTAGGGAGGTCCTCTTCTTTCTTTTTCGACATGCTGAGACGAGGGAAGCTACTCGGCGCTGGAAAAATTAGAGTGAGTTCAAGAAAAATCTCTTTTTTCCTCACCTCGCTCTCTCTCGCTCCTTGCCCCTCGTCTCTCTTCTCTCGCATTTGAGCGATTTTCTCGCATTCTCCCTTCGCTCGAAGGGTTTTTCTACCTGATGAAAAGAAAATTGATTGTGGCAAGTGGTAACTGGGTCTCTTTGAAAAAGTTGCTACCCTTTTTACTTTTAGACTTTTAGTACTGGTCTCTTGGGAAAAAGCGCCAGAAGCTTCCTTAACAAGCTAAAGGGGTTTCTTGGGGAGGTGGACAAACAGTCACAAACTTAAGGCGGTGGACAAAAGATACGAACCGAAGATTTTATTCTCTCTGGGTAATCGCTTGATTTGTTAATATTTAATACTAAATCTATGCAGAATCAGATGACAAAACTAAATAAAAAAAAAAATTAAAACTAAATCTCTAAGAATAATATCTCGTGAAAAACAATATATGGCTTAAATTTGTCAAAATGCACTGGGTGAAAAAAAAGATATATATTTCTCAATACCGATCTTTAGTACATATCTTGTGATATAATGCAGATGAGAAAGGCATAATTAAGACACGTTGTATTAAGTTATCAATTCATTTTTTTATTGATCTATAATTAATTAGTTTTTTTTCGGTACAGAGGAGGATTTGTTTACGCTGCTTTTTTTTCTTATCAACACAATATTAGCTAAATAGATCATTTTACTCTTCATTGATTATATCGTTTTAAAACTACAGTTCTTCCTTATATTATCATTAAAATATTCTTTCCTTAAAAGTGAAGTATATAAAATATATTATTTTACTTGAATTCTTGTTTCCTTAAAAGTGAAGTATATAAAATATGTTATTTTACTTAAATTCTTGTTTTTATCTTATGAATTAGTATATAATTTTCTAAATTAGATGTAAAATAGAAAATAAGTTACTGCAATATTTACTATTTGTATTTACTTAAAACTTTAAAATATTAAAGCTAATCCAAAAACAGAAGATTTATTATCTCATGTAAATACATCGATATTGTATACATTGATTATCGAATAGCATTGACTGTGGTCTTAATTGTACTCTAGTTTGTACAGATAAAATGCATTAATTAGTGGACAACACATCGTAGCGTGTAAAAGTCTTGTATTAACTTTACTCTTGTACGGTTTAAATTATAAGAGTAGAATTAAGGTGTTCTTAATAAGTTCATCAAATTTCTTTGTGAGCTTAACTCAAAAACCTATCAGATTGACTTCAAACGACACATCCAAACTGTTGAAACCGTTCTACTTCAAGAGTGATGCATTTACATGTCAAATTTATAATTTTTCAAACTAGTTTAGTATAAAGTTCAGCAGTAAAAAAATAATAAAAAATTGAACTCATTAAAATTAACTTATAAATCATTTTTTTTTTACCGCTTGACTTCATACTAAATTAGTTCAAAAATTTAAAATTTTGACATTTAAATGCATCACTCATGAAGTAGATCAGTTTCAACGGTTTGGATGCGTCGTTTGAAGTCAATTCGATAAATTTTTGAGTTAAGCTCACAAAGAAACTTGATGAACTTAAGAACACCTTATTTCTACTCAAATTATAATACCAAAATATGAAATGTAGCAAAAGTTATTGTCTATATATTGTTTTTAATAAAATTAGAATCATTCAGTTACGTTGAACCACTGTACTCAACATAAATTGTGTCTCAACAGCCGAAAAAAATTATTTTTTAATCAATAACATAACAAAAAAAAAATGATTGCACTTTCACCGCTAATAAAGTTTAGCGGTAGGATTTTGGCTGTATACGGATGACTTTGCCTTCGGTAGAAATGGATAAAGACCATACCGCTTGCAAAATCAGCCGTGTCAATAAAATCTCACAAATATATGTTAATTTAAATGATGCAAAATTTCAAAAACATACAGACAAATTATGTTAAGTTAAATTCAAAAACAGACAAACAAATGTTGCAAGCCTGACACAAGTTGCCGTTTGCTTTGCCAAACAAAAAAAAATCTATTTCAACAAATAATTGGAGTTTTTTGCTAGAAAGGGAATTGAATTTTCGGAGGATGGTGATATCATTGATTTTGTCAGAGTCAAGCTTATTACTGAAAAAATGAAAAGGCGGTAGTGATATTTTTTAAGACAATCTGATCTTATATTTGAACATTTGATTTTTTTTTTTTTTTATGTTGCAGTGAAAAGAATCGGTCAAAACAATTGCGAAAACCTACATGCCCTGAATAAATTAAAACTGAACATTAAAAATTAAGCGTATAAAGAACCATACTGGCTACAAGTATTAATTGACTATTGAACTAGCAAAATATATTCAAGATTTTTTTGTGAGCGACAAATTAAATTTTGCCGTTAGATTGGCACGAAAACAATTAAGCAACCAAAAGACCAAATCGTGATTGCATTTGATGGCCGCGTTAGAAATGAAAAGTAATTTTTTATAATAAACTTGTTCAAAAAAATTTAGCATTCCAAACTGTCAAAAAAACTGAAACGCTGATAAATTTACTTTACTAAACTCACGTTCTTGATGTGGCATTCAACATCTGACGCGGCTGATCAAGAAGGAGATAAAAAAAAAATCCAACATTTGATCTATATGCATAGTCCTGCTACTACCGAGGGTTTAATTTTATATGTAATTAAATTAAGTTTACGAATTTCATTCAATTTAGATTATTTGATAACATACCGTAATTAGTGTATCATCACGTCAACCAGACATTCGTTATGTTATTTATACACTGAAATGTTCCTTTAGCTACTCTACAGCTATGTGTGTAGTCTTATGGGAAAACATGTCGTAACACCACATCAACGAGACATTACGTCATCGTCCTCAAATCCGAGAGTCTGCATCGTCTGCATTAACTCAAAAGAGCATCTTTTGAGTTAAAAAGGCGGTCTGATTTTAAACTAAGCCAATCTAATCACAGTCTATAATAAAGAGGCTATACAATATTAGCGTAGATCTAGTCTGAATTTAAAATAAATCGGATGGTCCAAATACATTAACTCAAAAGATTTTTTTTTGAGTTAATGCAGATGATACGAATTCTCAATACCATGCGAACACGTATCCTCTGTATTAACTCAAAAGGGAATCTTTTGAGTTAACGCGTCTCGGTCGTTTGATATTAACAGAGCCAATCCGGCTGTCTGATTTTAACAGAGAGCCCATTTAAGATTAGTACGGATCTAATTAAAACGGATCTTAAAGTGGATCAGATGGTCCATATGCATTAACTCAGAAGATTCCCTTCTGATTTAATGCAGAGGATACGAATTCATACCATTCTAACTCACATAATTTTCTTATTCACACAGGAAAATAGAAATTAGTAGTAGAAAATCAAACTATATACAAACTGTGCATCCCGTATTCATGAAATTACAAACTTTCTATTGTTTGATAATAAAATTAATATTTTAATACACTATCATATTAGAGAACCAACAAATTATTTCCGAACTATATTTTTTTAATATCTAAATGACTAAATCGCGAGTCGTAATGATAGAATTATTATTGCATGTGAACTTTTTGTTAGTTATTCGTGTGTGCTGTTGCCTTTCTGGTAGGGTACCGTCACATACAATCAAATCCATCATGAGAAAGAGAAAAGAGGATAAGAAAAAGAAAAATAATACGAAACGGTACGTATGGATCATTAATGTGATGTCATGTTAGATTTCCGAGAACAAAATTTGCATATCAACCTCTCCTGTTGAGTGTTGAGTGTTGACTGATGGAGACTTTAGATCAAAAGATAATAATTACATGTCTCTCTCTTGATCACCTTTTTTTTCTCCTATACTTATTTTATGTAATTTTATTCACATTTTGTTATAAGATATTTTTCTCGGCATTATTATTGTCATAAGATTCAGATTTCACACAGAGAAGAGCTCCGGTTTCCCAGAGACACTAGAAAGACTATACACAGCTGCAGCCTGCAGAGCAGCCAGACTTCAAGGGTACACTTCAATGAGAGTCAGAATAGTTAGAATAGTGAAATTTGAGAATAGTAAATAAGAATAAAGAAAAAATAGTGATTTTCAGATTAGTGTGAAAATGATGTTTTTGGATTAGTAAAAATATTGTTTGGATTGTACATGTGGAATAGTGAATAGTTGTATCAATAAATAATAGTGTTAAAAATGTGTTAATTAAGAGGAAAGATAGGCAAGTGAGACCTCACGAATTGCCACAACGTGGAAATAGCAGAACTGGTGTCAAATTTGTCATTTCGGGAATATGTTAGCGGAAATTCGAAAATAAAATATTTTTTTTCTCTCTTCACACTTACAAAATTATTCCAACATTTACAAAGAATAGAGAATAACAATTGTGCTAGCTATTCCGAATAACAAAAATGTTGTTTGAATTCACATTGCTATTCCGAATAGTTAATTACTATTCTAGAATAACCTCTATTCTCGTGTCATCCAATATAGCCCAAAAGAGCAAATCCGAAATAGAATGATTCATACTGCGATAATACATTTCAGACATAATACTCTCTAAATTAATTCTAATAGCTAATTGCAATTTTCTTTTTGAAGGGATACCAATCTTTTTTATAAGCTGAAAAGTAAATAACTAGCCCCTTTTTTGTTATAAATTATGCAGACTAAACGATAGAGCAATTAAACAAATAAAAAAAAAGCTTATGATCTTCATGTTTTGAAATTAATCAAAACTGAATAAATTGAATGGAGTTCAGCAATCATAAAATGCGTTAGTAGGATAATTCGTTTTAACTGTTCATTCGTTTGGAATGAATATAAAAAAACTCTTAGATTTCAGTTTAAATCGGATACCAGATCCACCAAATTTGGGTAGCAAGTCCCTTTTCGGTGTTAGTAGCAACGGGACTAATTGCACAATTTAATACCTTTTTTGGCTTTTTTTTTTTAAATATGCTTATGATAATGTTTGTTAAAAAAAAAGTTTGCACAATTAATTCTTAGGTTGTTATTAGTCTTTGATGATGCCGGGAATGAAAGCGAGTAATCCAGTAGATAGGTTAAAAGAAACAATAATGTTATAATCAAACGTTGTAACATGGGGCACTTATAAACAATTTACATGTCACTGCTCAATGTATGCCTTGATTCAACGTTGAGATATGTATGTACTCAACTGAACCGAGCCGGAATTTTTATTTGTACAATAATAAATAAATAAAAAATTAAAAGACTACATTTTTTTGGGGAATTCGAAAAACACTGGGGCCACCCAGTACCTCTACGGCCCCCCTTTTTTTATTGAATAGAAATTGTATTATTTTGTTTTTAATTAATTTTATGCTTCTACACGTAAGACTACATGAAGAAGGAGACATAAAATCAAACAGTGATAAATGACTGAGATTGATTGAATGTGAGGCTGAGATCTTATCTGAAGAGATAGCCTCCTTATTCCTCTAAAATTCAAAGTGGTTTTATAAGGAGTAAAGATAAAGATAGGCACAAGACTTTACCATTATCACACAATTTCAAATATTTTATCATACTTAGAAATGCACAAGACTTTATCAAATTAACGGAGTCAATAATGTAAAAACAAGTTAATTTAATTTACGTTTAGTTCAAAAAATCTTTAATAAACACAACCTATAAGAAAACTACTAAAAATAATATTTTTCAATCAAATTGCAATCAAGCATAGTCAATAACAAACAATAAAGACTTAGAGTTATACTCAACAAATTCATCCAAATCCATCAATTCGACAATTACAAATTCCTATCTAATTACCCCAAATTAACTCTAAATGTAACCCAAATTAAGTTATATGACCTAAACTGCATGTAATTATAGTACATGCATACTAGGTAAAAACCCTAATTTACAGTACACGGGTTTGAGGAAACTCTAGTCAAAGTTAGGTAAAACTCATAGCAACTTGAATAAAATATGCTCTAAATGTGAAGAACTCCAAATTGCTTTACTTCAATTATATTTGTCTCTCTACGGTAAGAGATGACTCGTTTCTTCCGTGAATTCAGGGAGTGCTAGCTCTTGTTGGGCTTTTCCAAGGTCCGGCCAGTTGTTCACACAATCTCCAGAGAATTGCTATGGAAAAAAAATGAAAATATTTATAACGATTATAACTATGAAGAACATATAATCAAGTTGTCTGACTGCTACGTAAATTATATATACAATTTGGTGAAATACAATACTTTCTTTTTTATATTAAAGGGTCCCGGTACGTACAATCCTGCATCTTTTAGATGTTTTTTTTTTTTTGAAACAGGCTTGGCAGCGGCTGTTATTTTTTATAATAGAATATGCATGTCTCTCCGTAAAGAGATAAGGACTTGTGCCACTCCACCAAACCTAGCGTTTTCAATACACTACTTTATTTTAAATAAAAATCAATTATTGGAATTGATTTCCGTTATTCAATTAATGAAGAATAATTAACGTGAAAAATTAAATACAATTACATTTTTATTACAGATCTAATAGAATGAATTGTTATCATTGAGAGAGTTAGACAAGTGAGGTGTCCTAATTATTTATACTCTGTTCACGGATTTCAAATTAAGATAAATTTGACACAATGGTGAGGAATTCTCAGATATTCACTGAATCGATCTCATTTTCTCCGCAAATCATCCTCATTAATCTATCCTGGTTCATCAATTATGAATTTATGATGTGCTATGATCGCAATGTTTCATATATACAGCTGTCTTTAATAAGGATCATTGCTAATAGTTCTCCTAACTTCAAATTATGAATAAACAAAGATAGTTAAGTTTTGCAAAAAAATAATTTTGTCAAATTATCATCTACGTGCGATTTAGTTTATCTCTTCTATTAATTATTATTATTAAAAGGCTCTAATACTTCATATTTATCTCCTTATTTTACAAAAAATGTTTCATTTCTTTAAAATGCATGCAAAAAAAAATATTCAAATTATATCTCTTTTATATTTCTCTGCAAAAAAACCTCACACAATTTATTATATTTTTTTTTTGTAATATACTAATTATTTTACATACTTAAAAAAAATCAAAAATTATTTTTTATAAAGAGTAAATATGTACTTATATCAGTGTTGTAAAAAACAGCCGTTTGGGCCGATTAGTCGTTGGCGGCGATCAAACCGTTATAGATTTTTCCGACTAATCGGTCGATTATTTCCGATTATCACCGATTATTCCCGATTAATTGCTTGGCGGTACCCTATCCGTCCGACGAGCGCATACCGTTATTTAGAACACTGACCTATATATGAATTATGTTATTTTTTATGATGTAAATTGACTGCGTATGTACCACAGTCATGGATTTTTAACAAGTTGATGAAAAAGCATTACGTACATCATCAATATAATATTAGGAGTATTCTAGATTATTCTTGTTTCTAGCTTATATCGAATCATTAACTATGTCTCGTCTTAAATTGGTGTGACCATCTAACAAATTTGCAAATTTGGTAATAGAAGTTTGTCTTGCATCATCGAGAAGTCGTGAAGATATATTCAATAATGAGTCCAGATAACATGTCCCTCTATTTTGGGGCATAAAATTTGTTGGTTACTTCTCTTGTTT
Source organism: Carex littledalei (assembly GCA_011114355.1). NCBI lineage: Eukaryota > Viridiplantae > Streptophyta > Magnoliopsida > Poales > Cyperaceae > Carex > Carex littledalei. The sequence goes on along the minus strand of CM022085.1, from coordinate 4,641,405 downwards.
AGCTTAATTTTTTTTAGTTTGTTCATTAGCTCTCACATAATTTCTTTATTCACACAGGAAAATGGAAATTAGTTGTAGAAAATCAAAATACAAACTGTGCATCCGTATTCAAAACTACCACACCACTATTCATGAAATTGCAAACATTTTGTTTGTTTGATTATAATATTAATATTTTAATACACTATCATATTGTAGAACCAACAAATTATTTATGAATTATATTCTTCTAATATCTAAATGACGAGTTATAATGATAGAATACATGCCGACTTTTTGTTAGTTATTACACGTGTGCTGTTGCCTTTCTGGTAGGCACAAACAATCCATTACAAGAAAGAGAAAAGAGAAAAAGAAAAAAATATATAATGCGTAACTACATGTATTGTATCATGTAGGCTTTACACTAAAAGATAATTATTACACTTTGTCTGTTGACTGATGCAGACTTTACACCAAAAGAGGTAATAATTACATGCCTTTCTCTCTCTCAATTCTCATCCTCCGAGATATCTCATATTTTGCTTTATTTATTACATTTGTGTTTGAATTAGGAGTATGCTTTTTTTTTTTTGGTAATTATATTGTTTCCCATCTATCCTTAGGGGTGCAAACGGATCGGATATTATCCGTGCGGATCCGGATCCGTATCCGATTTTTTACGGATACGGATATTCGGATACGGATAATTTGCGGATACGGATGCGGATACGGATATTACTTATGCGGATACGGATACGGATACGGATATGGTTTCAATTTTTGAAAGCGGATATGGTTACGGATACGGATATTCAGATGCGGATAATTTGCGGATACACATATTCGGATACGAATAATTTGCGGATACAGATATTCGGATACGGATAATTTGCGGATACGGATATAAATTATGCGGATACGAATATAGATACGGTTTTGATTTTAGAAGCAGATACAGATACGGATCCGTAAATTTTTAGATTTCGGATATCCATTAAGCCATATGCTCCGCAAAACCCACTACTAATCTTTTTACTTTATTTCTTTTGTTACATTCTCTCACCACAGTATTACATGCAAACATCTATTGTCAACTTGGATTCATTTTATCCTCATACCAATTACATTGAAATTTCAAATATACTAAAGGCTGACACTTGAACCTACAATTTCAAAAAGTAAATATAAAATAACGGTGCTTTAAGCCTTCAACTGTAGAAGATTTTAGCACCGTAAGAAATTTTTGTTTCTTACGTTGATTATTATAATTATGTACATGAATATATAAACATGATTCTAGTAAACAAAAATTAAACAATAACATGCGGAGATGATAGTGTGATTATTATTTGAGAGACTGACATTAATTATGTTTATTAAATAATTTTTATTTGAAAAATTAATTTGTTGAATAATAAGTTAATTTTAATACAACATCCGTATTATGTATCCGAATGATATTCGTATTCGTATCCGCATCCGTTTAATATCCGATTCGTATCTGTATCCGTTTAATATCCGAACCATATCCGTATCCGTTTAATATCCGATCCGTATCCGTATCCGAAAAAATAAAAACGGATACGGATATGGTTTTACCACTATCCGATCCATATCCGATCCGTTTGCACCCCTATCTATCCTTCTCCCATTTCATCCTCCAACTAACTAATTTTATCTTCTAACTATAATTACAAATTTTAACCACCTAATGGTCCCTACAAATTAATTAGTAAATTTTCTCCCTTTATTTCTTTCCCCTCTCTCCCTCCTCCCTCTCCCACCTCCGCCTCCACCTTCCACCTTTGCCTCCACCTGTCTCTCCCACCTCTCCCTCTCCGCCTCCGCCTCCCTCTCCCACCTCTCCCTCTCCACCTCTCACCTCCGCCGCCTCCCTCTCCCATCTCCGCCTCCATCACTCCATCCCAATCAAGCACGTCTTCGCCGGGTTAGATCCATCGTATCTATGTTATTCTTTCCCATGCAGTAGCGAGTTATTTGCAAAGAACAAAACTTGATTACTGATGAATTAGGCCAGTGCGTACTAAGTACTAAGAAATGACAGAAAAATAAATTTTGAAAAAATTAGAAATGTATGAATGAATAGTTGATGTCTTAGGTATGAATACTTCAACGTGTATGAATGAATACTTGATATCTTAGGTATAAATACTTTAACGTATATGTATGAATACTTGATATCTTATGGATGAATACTTCAATGAAGTATATTTTGTTTCTTTTAAATATTGTTTTTTTTGTAACATTTCAATTATATAATCTGTAAAATTTGATAAATTATTTTTGTTTCCACAGTGAAACATGTGACAACTATTTTTTATTTTCAAAAAATAAAATTGAACTAGAAAGCAATAAAGCAATGCTTAATACTATTCGGCTGCTCTTGTAAAATTAATCGAGGTATGCATATTTGTTTGTAATACTCTTGATACATTAACTATTTACACTTACACGACGAGGTGTGAATACTTGCTCGATGAGGTATGAATACTTGTGCAACGGACAACTCGAAAGTATGTCATCATGGATCTCATTTGAAAGAGAAAATTGTGCAGAAGACGTTTGTGATTTTAGATTTGCAAAATTTCTCATAGATCGTCAGAAATATTGGTTAGATTGAACGGAGAAAAAAAACCATCTCTAAAAACATGTAAAAGATGGGTGAGTGAAGTGTTCAGTTTTTTTTTTTTAAATACTTGATACCTTAGGGGTGAATACTTGATATATTATATATGAATATTTGCGCGCGCCAGTTGTAAAATCTTTCAAATATTAGGTAGTCTCCATATAGTAAGTGGTCCCCCCAAGTAGTTAATAATTACTCAAGTAGTTATTGACTGGCGGATGAAATGAGAGATGGATCCTGGGGATAGCTAGACTCTCCCTTTTTTTTATGTAAAGTATACCATACATAGAAGATAGAACCTTACTTGTTAACATAAAATATGTACCGAGTGGTTTAATACCATTTACCAGCCAGGTCTGCTAACTAAGACTGTCTAATTTGACTCCTAATTTTTCTCAACTTAAGTAGTTGGTTGATTGCTACGGTGTACCGTATTGTATTGGTTTCTAATGATGGTTAGCTGCTCATGTGAGGGCTTGTTTGCCATTTTCTATCTCAAGAGAGCTAATTTTACTTTTATTGTGCATATCCATTCCTGCATAGATAAAAGATAATATAAGGTACGGATTTATTCTGACCACTAATCTTGATAATGATGCTTAACAACGTACTGTTAATAGTATCATTAATGCTCTAATTTGGTATTTTAATTTTGAGATTCAAGACATAATTCAAAAGTATTCCTTGCACATTGGGGCAATTTATTTTGCTAAGGTAACTCTAAGTTGGTACTAATTAGAAATTAAGAATATAAAGATTTTTTGCAACCATATGTTCTCCTACTTAGTTTTGTTGCACTATAAAGATTTTTTTTCTATTCTGACAAAAATTCCGACTACAACTGGATAGAAAGCTTTGCATTTGTACGCTAATTTTGACTTTTTAAAGCATCTTCATCGTACTAGCAAAGAAATTATAAATGTCGTTGTGATGATTGTCCATAATTTAAATATCTATGATATGAAGCAATTGTATGTCTAAAAGTGTCGTATCAAATTTTGCAAGTACTAATTTCAGAGATGCCGTATAATAATTACAAGAATATAATTTTTATTAAATTGATGTAAAATTAAATGCTAAATTATTGATATGCTAGATAAAATAAATCTTTCTAATTGAAGTAATGGAGATGTAAACACCACCTATTGTTAAAAGAAAAGTTCCTTTCTAAAAACTAGATAATGACTTTATTGCTGTAAAAGAAAATTTTCCTTCTCCAAAAAAATCATTCTCTCAAAAAGTCTCAGACGACTCAAGATTGAACGCATGCATTTTACAATTCTGATCAAATATATTGGTCGTTCAAAATATATATATATATATATATATATATTTTTTTTTTTTTTTAAAGTATGACATGGGATCGGAACAGGTTCAAACACATTTATCCCAAAAAAACTGGAACGTATGAATTCGGTATGAATTTTTTAACACGTAATACCATGCTTTAAAATTTATCTTGAATTTATTCCGGTACTTGAGAAACTTTTTGTTGTCTATGTTCAATCGTATGATGTTGAACACATCCGTGTTAAGTTTTAAATATATATATACTGGCATCAAATTTATAAATCTAAATATTAATGTTTTACAATATTATTTTCTTAATGCATGATTGATTTACATTTAAATTTTTCATACTGCAAGATGATTCTATCCTGTTCAAAGTCATTTCCCTCGTGAGAAGTGCTAACTATAAATGTCATGGAATATATATACCAAGTTCTCTTTGTGCAACCAAATTCATTTATTTTCTCTTCCCCACCCTTTAAAAATAAAAAATAAACATTTCGTTGTATATATTAATTTTTAGCTCTTTTTTTTAATTACGAAAAGCACGATATTGTTATCTCAGACATAGTGGACTCTAATTCAGAAAAAATAAATTAATGTAAAACATGCATTAAACACATAATTGGCATGTAGTCTTTCTACAAATATTGAGATATTTGTAAGATAAATACTACTCAAAATCTACAATAAAAATAGATGCATCATATGATATCATGCTAATTTCCGAGAACAAGATTTGCATATCAAATTTCCTGATGCTGACTCTACACCAAAAAGGTAAGTAAGGGAGAATTTCATATCATCCAACAGCCAATTTTAGAACTTTTTTTTCTTCTCTATTTTCTATCTTCAATTACATAATTTTAAAATATCACATAAACAAAGTTCTGATCCGTTTACATGTGTAGGTCAAATATAAACATAATTCTGATCTGTTTTGAGTAGGTCGATTCTGACCTTTATTCATAACAATAAAATATTGGGTCCGCCTAGCTCTCTCCCGTGAACAATCTCCCGTTTCATCCCCCGTCAGTTGCATTAATTAAGGTAGTTAGTTAGTTAGAATTTATAACTGTCAGTGTATTTTAGGAATTTGCAGAAGTATTCATATGTAGCACAACTAGTATTCATCCATCTATATGAAGGTATTCACATTTGCAATAGAAACATATTTGGATATATTACAACAAGAAACTAGGGGACAAACAACATGTGTGAGGGACCGCACAACTGTCAGAGCATTAATTAAGTGGGGAACCGCATAACCGTCAGCGCATTAATTAAGTGGGGGACTTCTAACTACCTTCAGCTCATTTTAGAAATTTGCAAAAAAAATATTCATCTGTAACACAACTAGTATTCATCCATCTATATAAATGTATTCATCTTTGCAATAGAAGCATATTTGGATACATCAATTACTCATCTTTTACACGTTTTTAGAGATGAGTTTTTTTTTTTCCGTTCAATCTAACCAATATTTCTGACGATCTGTGAGAAATTTTGCAAATCTAAAACCACGATTGTCTTCTACACAATTTTCTCTTTCAAATGAGATCCATGATGACATACTTTCGAGTTGTCCGTTGCACAAGTATTCACATCTCGTCATGCAAGTATTCATCCCGCATTAAGCAAGTATTCATCCTCATCGTGTAAGTGTAAATAGTTAATGTACCAAGAGTATTACAAACATATGTGCATACCAAACAAATAAAAAGTATTCATCCATAAGATATCAAGTATTCATCATATAAGTTAAAGTATTTATGCCTAAAATATTAAGTATTCATCCATAAACGTTGAAGTATTCATCTCTAAAACATTAAGTATTCATCCATATGTACTTAGTACGCACTGTTCTAATTCACCATTAATGAAGCTTTGTTCTTTGCAAATAACTCGGATCTGACCCGGCGGAGGCGGATTTGACCCGGCGGTCGACAGTGATGGATCTATTCCGGCGGAGGTGGGAGACGGAGGTGAGAGACGGAGGTGGAGGTGGGAGATGGAGGCCGAGAGGGAGAGGTGGGAGAGGCGGGCGGAGGTGGAGAGGGAGAGGTGGGAGAGGTGGGAGAGGGAGGGAGAAAGAGGAAAGAAATAAATGGAGAAAATTGAGTAATTAATTTGTAGGGCCATTAGGTAGTTAGAATTTTGAATTATAGTTAGAAAATGTAGTTAGTTAGTTGGGGGATGAAATGAGGGATGGATAGATGGGGGAAGATATAATTACCCTAAAATATTACCAACAAAAATTTCAATTTGTTTAAATGAGGCAGTTGCACTTTCTGTGCCGGATCCTAGTACATGCAGGGGTGGCTAAACCAGTCTCCAAGATTTTGAATTTTTTTTACTAGGTATATTGGTACTTGGTAGTTAATTAATTTTCCTTTTTTTACATGTACAACCCACCATATAATTTAAAAGGGCTGAATGTAAAAGTTAGAAAACAAAATCAAGGACAGCGTTTCATTTCTGACTGTGCGCTCCGGTTTTTGAGTCTGTACTCTGATTAAGAGGGAAAACATCACTTTCCAATTTTGAAAGGTCAAGCATAAAGGAAAGCATCACTTTAACAATCATATTTCCCGAGAAACACTTAGCTATTTAACATTTAACATTTACATAATTTCGTTAATATTATACAATTATTAATCATTCTCAGGACATGCCTGAGGATCCTATGAAATGCAATGATTACCAGTCATGTGACTTTCTTACCATCATCCGATACATCTTTAAAAATATATCTTGCACGACATTTTTTATATAATTTCCTTAATATTTATACATTATTTTTTTTTATTTATAGCTCCCTTGCACGGCATTTTTTTCCGACATTTTTATTAATATCCAAAGTTTAATACAAATTATTATTTATGCCCAGAATCCCATCTGATTTCGAAAAATGTCCAAGCCGACCAGAAAATGGCCGGCTTACTCGTTTTCTGGCCGGCTTCCTGTTTTTTTTTTTTTTTTAGAGACACTATGAAGAGCAAAATAATGAAATCTAACACTGAAAATTTAAATTTTGTGTTTAAATTATTTGTTAGATTACTTCTTTTGATTTATAATTAGCATATTTATACTAAAATACACTAGATTACTTGAAATTATGTTGAATTACACTATATTACAATAAATTATGTTGAATTACACTAAATTACGTTAAATTACGCTAAATTACAATAACTCCGCTAATTACGCTAAACTACGCAAAATTACGCTAAAATAGACCGATGCTGTGCCATCTTTCATGAATTATAAAAAATAGTAAAAAAAATTCCGAAAATAGTAAAAACTGGTATTCTACAAGTTCATTATGTAACTAATTTACTGAGCTACTTGGATTGAATAATAGAAATGAAAATCTTAATCGGAAACTTCAACTCAAGTTTTGAGGCTCTTCCCTTTGTTTTTTGACGATTCTGAATTTCAGAAAATAGCACAATTGTCACTAACGCATGCGCATTTTCGCAAGCTTTCCGAAAAGTAGTCATTTGCTGAAATCGGACACTTGAGCGCCGTTTTATGACCGTTTGAAGTTTCGCCGTCGTTTTTCGCCTTTTCATTGAAGATATCGTCCCTATTCATATGTAATTTAGCGTAATTTACCGTATTTTAGCGTAATGTAATGTAATTTAGTGTAATTTAACTTAATATAGTGTAATTCAACATAATTTTCAGTAATCTAGTGTATTTTAGTATAAATATGCTAATTATATATAAAAAAAAATAATCTATCAAATAATTTAAACAAAAAATTCAAATTTTCAGTATTAGATTTTATTATTTTTCCCTTCATAGTCTCTAAAAAAAAAACGAGTAAGCTGGCCAGAAAATGACCGGCTTACTCCTATCCCTAAGCCGGCCATTTTCTGGCCGGCTTGGGCATTTTTCGAAATCAGATGGGATTCTAGGCATAAATAATAATTTGCATTAAACTTTGGATATTAATAAAAATGTCGGCATTTTTTTCTACAAAAATAAAGATAAAGAAGAGACAACTAATGAAAGGAATGGAATGTTATACTTAACAACCGCTGCTATGGTTTCAGAAAAAAGAAAGAAGTATAAATATTTGCAATATAATTAGTTAATTTGGGTATAGAAATCTGTTTGGTTAACTCATATATCAATTTGTCACAATCGACTCCATCTTTGTCAAAAATCAACTGATATCGTATTTGCCACCAAGATTCAATGTGGCCTTTGCGAGCATCCATCGATAATCGTAGGGGATCTGTGCATAACTTGTAAATTATTTGCATTTAAACATCAACCGAACGAATCAGCCAATAATTTAAAAGTTGATCAATTATTTGTGATTTTAACAAATTTAATGTGTAATTCGCGTTTTCTTTCAATGTCACGACAAAAGTTCACATCTTAGATAGTGATCTTGAATCTATCTATGAAAAAATGACCAATTAATTAATTTGTTTAATATTTTTTTATTCTTTATAATACTTGTAATTATAATTCTTGTGACATATCTGTCTGATAATAATATGAAAATCAATCATTGAGTGAGGCTATATGGCAATATGCATACTACCATTTCGTTAAGTACTATGAATTTATATCTCTATTATCAAAGTTTAAATAGTTGCTCCGAACTGTTAAATATAATTTACATATTAAAATATAATTGAAAGCTAATTTATTTTATTTTATTATAATTTAATTACTATTTTTGTAGATAGATAGAAAATCCTCGAGATCTAAAAATTTTAGACAATTCGAAAACAATGATTTATGTACCGATTTAAAAGATAGTAAAAAAACTAAAAAATATAGAAAATTTAGTCTCCATGTACATTTTCATATATAGATCACGTTTAACGGTCCAGATCGATGAACTATGAAAACAAAGATATAAATTCATAACACACATTGATGTATTTTTTTTTGGGGGAATTTCACGTATACCCCTCAAAAACTTCAAAATTATGTATTTCCCCCTCTAAACTATACGTGAAAGGTCAAGCATAAAAGAAAGCATCACTTTAACGATCATATTTCCCGAGAAACACTTAGCTATTTAACATCTAACATTTACATAAATATTATGCAATTATTAATCATTTTCAGGACATGCCGGAGGATCCTATAAAATGCAATGATTACCAGTCATGTGACTTTCTTACCATCATCCGATACATCTTTAAAAATATATCCTATGGAAATTTGTTTTATCTCTCATCAGTCAATTTTTTTATTAATTTAAATTAACTATTTTCGAACTATACTTTTCACATATCACGGAATCCTTCTTGAAGTAGAGATAATCAGATAATCTCGTTACAGCCATTTTTTTTTAACAATGTGATCCTAGATGATATTCTTGTCCAAGATCTGAGTTCCAAGTTTCTAAATTCTGCGGGTGTTGTTGAGCTACGATTTTTATAACGAAATTTGATTCGTCTAATCTCGATCATATGTCAAGAAGCATTATTTTAAGAATTCATTAAAATAAAGTTTGATTTGGCTGATCTTGATTACATGTCAAAAAAAATTAGTTTTGAAAAAATGATTTGCTGTTTCTTTCTTAAAATGAACGTTGGTTTGTGGATTCAATTGCGCAAATAAATAAAAAAAACTTTGTCTGACAAGAAATAAATAAATAGATATTTCTTAAAATGAACGTTGCCATATTTTTATTAAACATGCTTCTCCATTCTTGAAATGCTTCTTCTGGTTTCTTCGTTAAAATGGGTTCTGATAATTTGTTATGTCTGACAAGCATGGTGTCAAGCCATTTTCATACAGATTTATTGCGTTTTTTGTGGATAATTCTTCTGCTCACTTGAGTTGCAAGGAATTAGGAGTAGATATTAGTTGCGATCAAAATAGTTTTACCCAATTTTGGTTAACTTTAATGCAGTAGATATATCATATAGGTTGAGATATTCATTGCCATAAAAACATGTGAATTAGAGCATTTAATTTTGTTCACACATTCACTTCACTAGTGCTGACATTTAATTTTGTTCACTCATGTCAGTCAAGTCTTTAAACTCTTTGTTCTTTATTATTTCAAATCCTTAAAGTGTGTGTATATCATTTTATATTTGAGGAATGAATTTGTTTTAGGATGATATTTTTTCTTTAAATTTGTTTTTATGTATATGTTATGATCATAAATTGAAATATCAATCAGCCAATTTTCTAAGAAATTAGCTATAATTAACTCCGGGAAATTGAATGAATTTCACCCTTTTTAAAAACCTTGAAACATATTGTCCTTGCCTCCTAAATTTTTTTACAAAATATCGACTCCCTTCTCTTCCTTTGTTACCCTTCACCTCATTTTATTTTTGCAATTGCAATTTTCGTTGGACTGGATTATTGTAAACAAAGTGAAGTCAATTTGTCTTTTATTTCTAGCTGTACCTTTTTCTTGCGCAATTTTTATTTTTACTTTTGCAAATTAATGACACTATCGCAGTTACTTTTTATTATTATTCAAAACCTGAACTCTGGTCGTAACACTTGATTAATAAAATATTCTTATGAACATTATTTACTTAGCCTTCTATTATGCAACCAAAGCATAATGACCTAGTCCGCCTCAGACACCTTGGATTTTGTAGAGATTTAGTTTTGATTTTTTGTTTGTTTAATTTTCTAGGTCATCCGATTATGTAAAGATTTAGTTTTACATTAATGTGACTTGTGACTGATTAAATCAAACAAAAAGATTTGCAATATTAAAGAAAAAGGAATAAAATCTGGCATGTATCTTTGTCACCGCAAATTCAGATCCTCCCCGGTTCCGTAATAGGGAATCTTTTACAATTACTGAATCTGCACCGTTCTTTTTAACTTGACACGAAATCTCAAAGCCAAATAATACTGCCCCGCGCTAGCCCTCTCAAATTGGCTGAGAGTTAATCTCAAACTGTAAAATTAAGGGAATCTTTTACAGTACCGGAGAGGATACTTGTCCTTCACCCACACAGTCCAGGTAAACTGGTAATTAATAAGAGTCGAGAGAGAGACTTGTTGAAGAAGTCACTAGCACAGATCTCCCCTTTTTCTCACTAACCGACGCTTCTTTCTTCTCAGAGAAAAGAGAACTGATCACTCAAAAGAGAGCAATGTTTTTTTTAATATTTACAAACTCAGAAATGCTATCGGTTCGGACTGCAAGCGCACAATCCTATCGAGTAGTATATTCGAGGTCGATCCACATGGAATATTGGTTCAGTGCTTTGAGCGATCGAATCACAATCTTTCGAAAGGCTAGACGGAATCTGAAAATTGAGAGATGTTGTTGTGATCAATGTAAATTAGGAAGCAATTAAAAGTAATTAAAATAAAGATAGAGATGAGAATTCCTAGGGTTTCGGCACACCATTGCTACTCAATCCGCCTTGACAATATATTCCTGTTGCGTCTGATTTCCTGTTGTTGTTTTATGAAAGACACCACATAGTTCACTACGATTTATGTTACGCAAGAATGACAGATCTTTCGAGATTCTACATAGGACATTGCGAGTTTCCTTACGCAAATGACTGATCTCTAAAAACTCCAAATTACTACACAGATCACTGCGATTTTCCTTACGTAAGTGATGGAATTTGGTACGCATTTTGTTGGTCTGGTTTATGGTTTCCCCGCTAAGGTTTTCTTCACATAAACCTAATAAATCTCAACGAGACTAATTCATACAAATAGTTTCTCTTGCCATTAAAGTACTGTCACTACCCTAACAGACTCAAACTAGATCATTGAAATTAGATGAAGAGATAATAAATCACAAAAGCATTTAGATTCAACAACAAGAAATCATAATCGACAGAAATATATATATCAAAACATCAGGAGTAACAAGGTTTACTGCCTAGCCCTAAGAAAATGAACTTAGCCGCGGAACGGTATTGTTACAAGCACTTCTCTCTTCTCTTTTTAATCAAATATAACCCTAATTACAAAGATAAGTTATTCTTCTGCCCAGGAGCCTTATATAGGAGTGGAGGGACGTCTGGAGGTCGAGTAGAGGCTAAGAATCTGATCTGAAAACAGCTGTCGGCAGTTATTTCCCAAGAGTTGCCTTTGGTTACGGACCGTATCAGGTGATACGGTCCGTATCAAGACCCTGACGGTTAGGGTTAAATGCTTCCAGCGCTATCTTCTGGTCTGTGCTAGGCCTGGTCCGTATTAGGCAATACGGACCGTAACAGAGACTTCGTCGATAAGCGTTGCTGATCCGATTGACCTGATTTTAGCTCCATTTGGTGTAAAATAGTCCCAAAACCTGTTTTCTGCAATAAAACATAAAGAAGGGTGACAGTAGCCTTTTTCTCTAATAAATTAAACATAAGTGTGAGAAAATATGCAAAACCTAAGCCAAAACCCTACGTAAATCATCATTATTTTGACTCTGATCAAGAACACCCATAGAAAAAAGAAAAAGAAAAGAGAAAGAGAGGAGGGGAAAGGAAGGAGAAGCGCTCCGAGATCTGAGAGTCGAGTGTGAGCCGCGTGAAAGAGAGAAGAGACGACCAAGCTCCGGTGATTGAGATGCTCCGGGCTGATCGAGCTCATCAATAGACCTGGTTTTCCTTCTCCCGGCCAGAGAGCAGTGTGCACGCCAACTGGTGGCCGCACTGTTTTGCTCTGCACGTTAGCTGGTGGCCGCACCCTCCCGGGAGTTCGCACCTCCTCTTTGTAATCCATTGAGACATTGGTTCCCATTTCTCATCTCCTCTCTTTGTTACCACTTTTCTCCCATTTGTATCCCATTTGTAGTGATTTTGTGTTAATTTATTCTGACGCGCATGACCCAAAGCCAGAGCAAGACTACATCAATATTGCAGTGAAAAAATAGGAAAAGTCACTGATACTGCTGGCTGGAGCAGTCGACGGATTCATCACTGTCGCCTCTCTCCATCCTCTTGATGTCATCTGTACCCGCTTTCAGGATCTCTCTCTGATTATAATTTGGCAAGTTATTATGTATTTAATCGATGATATAATTGTGCAGTGAGCGATGGGAGCACGTCGAGTGTGCCGCAGTATAAGAACACAGCTCAAGCCATCTTCTCCATTGCCAGAAACGAGGTTTGCACTGATCCGTTTAATAAAGAAAAAGGAAGATACAAAAAGAAAAATTAATTGTTAAATCTCATTATTTATTATTTATAATATTGATTATCTCTAATATCCTCTATAAGTAAATATTAGTATTATTTCCAAGTATGTGTTACACTTGTTAGTTCAATTTTAAATTATTTGGTTGTAAAATTCTTAACAAATATTTTGTTATAGTCTTTGCATTTTTATATATAGCCAAATGTTGGACTCATGGCTTAAGCATGCATTCATCATGCAAAAAATACAATTTTTCATAGACGTGTTTTTCAAAAAGTTGTATGCTGGTTTAACTGTATTTTTTATGCTGTATTTAGAATTTAGAGTTTACAGTTTGGGAACACTTTTCATATAGTTTTTTTTTCTCGTAAACTATAAATAACCCAAAACTGTATGCATTATATTTTTTTTTTTACCATTTAACATTGTTAAACGGCCAAACATATTGTTTCTATTTTAAAATCTAGAAATTAACTTTCCTAAAAAAAATAATCTATAAATTAACAATTTTTTAAAATCTAAATGCACAACTCTATAGAAAAATCAATATATATATCTATTTTTTTGGGAATTATTCGATCAATATAAAAAAAAAAACAATTTCTACCATAATAAAATCAAATGAAAAGAAGGATAACTTTTGCATATGATTTGAATACAAAAATAACTACCTAATTTGATTAAGCGAATTAATTAAGTAAATTAAGATTTCAGAATACTTTAATGGGTGGAATTAAACTCCACACTATTTTGTCCCTTTATACGGCAATAATTAGTAATACGATTGCCATTTTGGGTTTTTTTTTTTTTTTAAAAGATATCAAAATTTTGAAGGGTGAAAAGTTCTCCTAAACCCCAAATAACAAAATTTCCGAATGACAGATTTATTGTTTATAACATCTTCTACATGTGCACTGCAAGGATATATGGCCTTACGTTACCCATTAAGATTATCGGGTAACGAAACAGTAGGGGACAAATGTTCGCTCCCAAATGAGAGGTACAGAGGGCGATGGACAAGCTCAGACCACGGCATGCGGGTCGCATCCACATGCTCTTCAGGTGGAGATGCGGGTCGACTTGGCTCCATGCGACCTGGGTCCTCATGTTCTTCCGTGGGTGACGCGGGTCGTGTCTCAATGATGCGGGTCGCGTCAGGTTCTTCCAGGATGTCAGCCTCCTTCAACGCGGCCCGCGTGTCAATTACGCAGCCCGCGTTCACATGTTCTTCAGCAATGACTGCCGGTCGAGTCAGGACTGCCGGTCGAGTCAGGCTAGGGTTCTCTTCTTCAGGTGGTGAAGCGGGGCGCGAGTCCTTGATGCGGCCCGTGTGCAGTGCGGTCTGGTTTGTTGGCTGGGCTGGTCCTTCGCATTCTGGCTGAGCTGGCAGCTTTCCAAGTTGAGACTGGCGTGAGATGATGATGTGACTCAACTGCTCTAACAATTTGTTTCGAGCGGCCATTTGAGTGGACATGTTTTGCATCTGTTCCCACATCATCTGGTTCATCTTCCATTGCTCATGCATGAAGTCGATCTCAGCGGGATCAATGTACGGCTCGGGTGGATCGGATTGAAATTCGTAATTGCTCGAGTTATCAAACGGTGCAGTGTCGTAGCAATAGCCATCCTGCTCCGGTTCCTCATCCCAATCCGCCAGTGGGCAATACTCGTAAGAGTGTCTCCTGTCCCCACACATGACACAACTCTGCGGTTGTTGCTCGACTGCCTTCACACTCAGCTTGTCCATCGCCCTCTGCATGACCTCCATCTTGGCGTTCATGGCAGTGAATTGATCGACCTCGAACTTGCCGCCACCTCTTGGTCGGGCATTGTCGCGGCCGGACCACTATTGGTTCTGTGCCATGTACATCTTGAGCTCCTCAGATGGTGATCGCTAAGCTCAAGCCAGAATGTTCCTGAAATGGAGAAAAGAAAAATAAAAGAAAAGAAAAGATACAGATTAAAATCTAGATTAACTAAGAAAAGTAAAAATTCAGAAAATGATAGCCGTCCCCGGCAACGGCGCCAAAAACTTGTTCGCTCCCAAATGAGAGGTACAGAGTTTCACTACAGCCTAAGCTGTAGAGTTTAAATCCTATTCAACTCTTAGACGAAGGTTGCAAGTGCACAACCCTGTCGTGTAGTTAGAACGGGTGTCGATCCTCAGGGACGGTTTAATTTCTGAACCTAAACTCTACCTAGTTAGGTACTAGAAGTTTGAATGTTTGGGGTTTGTCTATTCCTAAGATGTATGAACAAGTAAACGAATGAAACAAAAGAATGTATGAACAATTTCAATTAACAATGTATGAACAAGTAAAGAATCAACTAAATGTTTGTATTTTGTACTATGGTATAAAAGGGCGTTTCAAGGGTTTCAGATTTCATCTTCAACTTTACTGCTCAGGACCTGCCACGCGACCCGCATGCTCTCGCATGCGACCCTTGTGACGCGATCTGCATGCTTTCGCATGCGGCCCGCTTGGCCTTAAGCGCCCTGGACCTGGCACGCGACTCGCAAGCTGCGGCTTACGACCCTCGTGATGCGACCCGCATGGCCTCTAAGCTGAGTCTGCACATGTCAGAAACTTGTTGTTTAAGTCGTGTAAGGCTAGATTGACCGTACCTAGTGTCACTGAACCTCAACTTTCGTGTGTTGGCTTAGCAGACCTGGTTTGGAATTGCAATTTCACCTTCTCAGGTTCAATCAAGCTGTTTGATCTAAACCTAAGTTCTCAATTCTGTTTACTAAAGGTATCCACAAGCTGAGCAAGAGCAAGTGGAAACTTTCACCTTTCGGCTACTCATTGACCTCACCTTTCGGTTCTCAGACCTACCTCAAGTACTTAACCTAATTTGCAAGAAACGTCAAGCCTTTGGTACAAGAAGAAATGCCAAAGGCATTCAACAGTAGACAATCAAGAATCAAACAATTCAGATCAAGCAATCACAAACAATACAAGAATCGAAGAAACACGAAATAACAATAAGAATCAATCCATATGCATCATCAAACAAAGTATCAGACTACAAATCCAAACCCTCGAAACTACAAATCTACTCAGACATGCTAAAAGACAAAGTAAAAGAGAGATAGAGAATGCAAATCATGGTGAGAGATGGAGGATCGAAGAGGATCGAAGCTTCTGGCCGAATCTTCTTCTCCAAGTCGAGTAGCTCCAGATCGCCTCTCCAGATCGCCTTCTCTCTCCTGGTCGAATCCCGATCAGATCCCCTTTCGGGAAAATGAATCGTCGGGGGTCTCCTTTTCTCAATTTGCGCCAGGCCTTATATAGGCATCTAAACGGGCTTTAATCGGACCCTGGCACAATTAACTCGACGCGGGTCGCGCGCCACCTCATGCGGGTCGCGTCGAGTGGAAGTGAGCAGTGAGGTTTGGCTCAGATTGTAGATATTCTCGAAAAGTGGTCATACGCTCAAAACGGAGTTACGAGTCAAAAGTTATGACTGTTTTAAGTTCGGTGCTGAAATCTCAGGGTCTGATGCGACCCGTGTGGAATCTGACGCTACCCGCGTCGAGTCTGATGCTACCCGCGTGGGATATGATGCCGCCCGCGTGGGGGGTTCCAGAACTCGCAATTTTTCCCTGATTTGGCTCATTTTCTGCAAAGTAATAATGAAAATGCAGCAGTACCACATTCTATAGATATTCAATGTATATTCAATGTAAAAGACATGATTTGGTGGTTTGAAACACAGATTGTGGTACAGAAATTGGCCGGATTTATAGATCTAATAATGAGACATCAACAAATAACAAATAATACTAATATAAAATTGATTTTATTATTTTCTTACAAATAGACCATCAAAATTTATTTATTTCACATATATACAATTACATTACTAATATAAAATTAAAATACAAAAGTGTTATGAATTCCATTTAAATTATTTTTTTATCAAAGCAAAAGCAAGAAAATTCAAAACACTATTATCATTTTTAGTTTTTTAACTAAAAAACAAGACATGCAAATAAAAATAATATGTTTAAAATTATGAGTAGAACTAGGGTGTTCCTAAGTTCACCAAGTTCCTTTGTGAACTCAACTCTAAAACCTATCATTGGCTTCAAACGATGAATACAAACCGTTGAAATCCTTCTACCTTATAGTGATGCGTCTACATGTGAAATTTTTTAAATTTTATAATTAGTTTTGTATAGAGTCAAGTGGTCAAAAAGCGTCCAAAAATGAGCATTAAAATTAGTTTATAAACCTTCTAATTTTGACCACTTGACTTTATACTAAATTAATTCAAAAGTTTAAATTTTTTACATGTAGACGCATCACCCGTAAGGTACAAGGATTTCAACGGTTTGAATTCGTCGTTTGAAGCTAATTTAATAAGTTTTAGAGTTGAGTTCACAAAGAGATTTGGTAAACTTAGGAACACCCTAGTTCTACTCTAACATTATACTTATAACAAAAGGCATATATAGACTTTCTCATTATAACATTTTTAATAAGTATATCACTAATTATTGCTCAAATATTATCATATGAAATGTGATCACTCAAAAGAGAGCAATGTTTTTTTTAATATTTATAAACTCGGAAATGCTATCGGTTCGGACTGCAAGCGCACAATCCTATCGAGTAGTATATACGAGGTCGATCCTCAGAGAATATTGGTTCAACGCTTTGAGCGATCGAATCACAATCTTTCGAAAGGCTAGACGAAATCTGGAAATTGAGAGATGTTGTTGTGATCAATGTAAATTAGGGAGCAATTAAAAGTAATTAAAATAAAGATAGAGATGAGAATTCCTAGGGTTTCGGCACACCATTGCCACTCAATCCGCCTTGACAATATATTCCTGTTGCGTCTGATTTCCTATTGTTGTTTAATGAAAGACACCACATAGGTCACTGCGATTTATGTTACGCAAGAATGACAGATCTTTCACCGAGATTCTACATAGGACACTGCGATTTTCCTTACGCAAATGTCTGATCTCTTAAATATCCCAAATTACTACACAGATCACTGCGATTTTCCTTACGCAAGTGATGGAATTTGGTACGTGTTTTGTTGGTTTGGTTTATGATTTCCCCGCTAAGATTTTCTTCACATAAACCTAATAGATCTCAACGAGGCTAATTCATACAAATAGTTTCTCTTACCATTAAAGTACTGTCACTACCCTAATGGACTCAAACTAGATCATTGAAGTTAGATGAAGAGATAGTAAATCACAAAAGCATTTTGTTTCAACAACAAGAAATCATAATCAACAGAAATATATATATCAAAACATCAAGAGTAATAAGGTTTACTGCCTAGCCCTAAGAAAAGGAACTTAGCCGCGAAATGGCATTGTTACAAGCACTCATCTCTTCTCACTTTAATCAAATCTAACCCTAATTACAAAGATAACTATTCCTTCTGCCCAGGGGCCTTATATAGGAGTGGAGGGACGTCTGGAGGTTGAGTAGGGGCTAAGAAACTGATCTGGAAACAGCTGTCGGCAGTTATTCCGCAAGGGTCGCCTTCGGATACGGACCGTATCAGGTGATACGGTCCGTATTAGGACCTTGACGGTTAGGGTTTAATGCTTCCAGCGCTATCTTCTGGTCTGTGCTAGGCTTGGTCCGTATCAGGCAATACGGACCGTAACAGAGACTTAGTCGATAAGCGTCGCTGATCCGATTGACCCGATTCTAGCTCCATTTGGTGTAAAATAGTCCCAAAACCTGTTTTCTGCAATAAAACATAAAGAAGGGTGACAGTAGTCTTTTTCTCTAATAAATTAAACAAAAGTGTGAGAAAATATGCAAAACCTAAGCCAAAACCCTACGTAAATCATCATTATTTTGACTCTGATCAAAATGTCATGCAAATCAATTTCACTATTAGAAAACAATATAAAATGTTGAATAAATTAATTAATTTTTACTTAATAATAAATTATATAAAATATAATATAAATCAATTAAACTTAATATTAGTTAGTTATTTTGGTAATCAGATCATATGCAAAAGTTGTCTTTTTTTTCGTTTTGATTTTATTGATGACACATTTTGTTGTTTTAGATTGATCGAATGATCCCCAAAAAATGAGATAATATATCTATTTGAGCTGTGCATTTAGATATTAAAAAATTGTTAATTTATAGATTTTAAAATAGAAAATGCACGGCAGATTAACATTGTTAAATGGTAAAAAAAATTAAAACAATTTTGGATTTTTTTTTTGTTTACTAAAGAACTATGGATTTATTATACTAAAAATGTCTTTCAAATTTTATTCCTTGTCCGAACCGTAAATTCGAAATTCTAGATACTACAATAAAAAAAAGTATACCGAAGGAACATGAAGATTTTGCCTAGCCAAAACTAAATCATTTAACTTTCTAAAAACACACATATAGAATTAAAATTGTGTTTATATTGCATGATGAATTCACGTTTAACTTATGATGAGTTCAACTTTTGACAATATCTAAATGCAAAAACTATAACTAAATGTTTGCAGAGACAGTTTGCAATCAAATAATTTTATAATTAAACTAACAAATATAACACTTATTAGGAAACAATCACTAATATTTACTTGATTAGAGGATATTAGAGGATAATCAATAAAATAACAAGATTGAATAACTAATTCTTCAAAACATTCGATTTTCTATAATCATTACAACTTTCAGTTTTCTATCATAATGAAAAACAAAATTTAATTTTAGCTTTTAGTAAAAGAAAAATGATAAATTAAATTGAAGATATTTCCTCTATTTCTATTTCATTGACATAAAATATAAACTAATAGTTGAATGGTTAATCACACCTTAGCTTAATTTGTTAATCTTTGTTGCTAATTTATGAAGCAGCTGTTTCTCCTAGATCCATTGCGACTATCAAAGACTTCGATCATGTATAAATATACATTACTAACATTTTTTCTGTTTCCACAACAATCTACTTTATCTTTCTCGTGTGTGTATGTCGCGTGTCTCTGTTTCCCTATTTTTTTTCTCTTATTTTCTTTTTCTGTTTCCCTATTTTTTTTCTCTTATTTTCTTTTTCTTCGCTGTTGGGAAAATTATAATATTTCCTGAGTCGTTGTTGAGAAGGTTATTTATGTCATATTATTTGAGATTAGTGAGTATTGTTTTTGCTTCGTAATAATGAGATTAAAAGACATTATAGGCTTTAATTCAGAAATATAAATCTATAGACTAGTTGTTTCTGGAATAAAATTTGAGGTTGACCCTTGGAAAAATTTCAAAGAGACCTAATAATTACAGTAATTGAATTAATTATTAATCTTAATGTATATCTTATGTTTTACAATAAACATTTACAAGCTATTTAAACAACTCAAGACTATAGCGTTATAAATGGTACGGAAGAAAAAAAGAGTTTACTGGTACAATGTACCGTTAACATATCAGCGATAAAAATTGAAAAATAACAAGGCATGGTATAATCTGCAAATGTACACTCATGCATGCTAAATGTACCTGAGTGTGGTATCTCCAACAATATCCCTTATGTTTGTGTTGTTTTATTAGCTCTATGTGACAAAAGCAATACAGCAATCTTATCATATGCAAAGACAGTAGCTTAACGATATGGGTAATTAGAATGGTCATTTTAATATTTTACTAATATTAAACTGTATTTTTAGCTCATGAAATTAAGAAATGGGGATATTAATAAAATAAGTAAGTTTAGATGGAGAAATAACTAAATTTTGAATTTTGATGAGATATATCTAAATCAAGAAATTATGATGGACATATATATAAATTTCTCATAATGCTTACCTACAGTATCATCTAAACAAACAACTACTGCCTGAATACAAAAAAGTTAAACAAACAGTAACCCTTAATACAATAGGATTTCAAAATAGAACAGAAAAATTCTCTTATGAACCCAATGTATGCTCTATCTCGAGTAGAACTAGAGTGTACTCAAGTTCACCAAGATCTTTTATGAAGTCAATTCTAAAACTTATCAGATTGGCTTCAAATGGCGAATTTCATCCGTTGAAACTCATCTACCTTACAAGTGATGCGTCTACATGCGCAAATTTAAACTTTCGAATTAATTTAGTATAAGAGGACATGCGAAAATGTGGTTTTTTCCTTGTGCAAAATTAAGCCCTAATTAGCTCGCCTACCATGCACCCAGTTGTTCAATTTATCCTAAATTACTGCTAGCATTTGCAATTCAGGCTTGATAAGCCTTCTATTGAGCAATTTCAGCTCAAGTGAGTTTCAGATGTTCTCAGTTTAACCAAATTGAGTATTTAATTAGTCGTATTTGTGCTACTCAGAACTTAACAAGCTAAGAAAGTATTGAATTGATGGTCAGGCTGTCACAAAATATTAGATTTGGTTCTTGCTTTGGCCCTTGGTAATAGTGCTGCTAAATTTTTCTCAAGTTTCATTTATGGCATTCTTTGTTTGTCCAATTAGTTAATTACTTTTATACAAACTGAAGCAAGAAGAAAATGATACATTTACCAAAAGAAAGCATTCCGGACAACATAATATTATACAGTAAACCAAAAGGATTACATAAATGGAAAGATAATAGCACTGGGAAATTAAAGAGGAAATACATTAATATTCAAGTGTTGTGAGGAACAACACTTGTAATTAAGAATTTAAGATAGTATGCTTATTCTATCACAAATTAACCACAAGAACATAGTAGCTAGAACTCTTAGGTTGTTGTTTAAAGGTCGAGGTTCGTATGCTAGTATATACAAGTTCATCGCTAACGGTACTCTATATCACTATATCCATAACAAAAAACAAGAATCGCACATTTCACTACCCGATTAAGGGTTGCATATGAATCGGCAGAAGCACTTGCTTACTTGTACATAGAAAATAATGTGCAAGTAGGCAAGTGCATCTGCTGATTCATGTGCAACCGACAGGCACTTTAATTCATATCAGAAAGGTTCATTGGTGGTAAGTTGAGGAAAATTCCCTATTATTCGTGGATCAGGGGTTCTAATTTAAAAGAAATCAGGGCACCAAGTAAGAGATATCGTTGGAGAAAACATGCATTGAATTTTGATTGAAGTGGTTTGTTGGGTATGGTGAGATTGAGGTGAGAATAGAATTTGTATATGAAAGAGGAAGAGAAGGAAAGGCACTTGGCAGGAAATGGTGAGGTGAGAAGGAGAAGAAGGTTGGATAAATAGCGTCACTTGTGACTGGAGTTTGGCACATCACATTAATGGCCATTAATGGCCATTACTCTTCAGAAATTTTTATTTTTATAAATATAATAAATATTTTGATGGGAAGGAGGGAGATGAAAATTTGTTTGGTGTACCAGAAATAATTGATATATTAATTAATTTGGAATCTTTATACATTTTTTAAGGAACTGAATTGTTAATTGTTAATTCGATTTCTTAGCTAGAGTTTATTATATACAACTTTCAATCCTTAGTCATAAGAAATGTCTAATTTGTATATAAACTCTAAAAAATCAACTTAATAATTTAGTTAGGATTAATTTAGGATTCAAATGTCTAAAAGATCTGAATCAATGATTCAGTTTCTACTATGATATAAAAAAATCACTTTTTATAATTCTTTACAAAATATTTAATATATTTCCAAAAATAAAAAATTCTGATTTTTTCTCTATAATTTTATAGCACGTTCAACCTATTCAATTTATAGCATGTTCAACCCAATGAAAGGTTGTCAGTAATAATTAACGGTATTGATAGTTCAGTATACTACAGTGTTATTTTGACTGGTTCATACAAATCACACAATTACTTTTTTCTGATTGTTACAACAATTTTTTCCTGTACCATGTGTAAATTTATATAGAGAAAAAAAAAACAAAACGAAAAATTATATAATTGTTGGAATTAATGATTGATTGGTATAAAATATGGCTCAAGACATAGACTATATAGCAAATTAAACAATAAAATGAGAAACTCATTGTTCTATCTTCAATATAAAGTATCTAATAAAGTCAAAATTAAATAAAAATGTATATAAATCAGAAAACCATAATAATAAAGCTAATTTTCTTTAAATTTTGATACTAACTTATGTGAGATAAGTTAAAAAATAAATTAAAACTTAGTACTCACCTTAAGGTGCAACTTAATGACACCACACCTCCAAATTAATTTTAGCCATTTTTATTTTGGAAAACATCATCCTTGAAAGATGCCACTTATTCATCTTCACATGCAAATGCCTCCTTTTAGCAAGAAAAGAACCATACATACATTTAATGATCTCAATAATTCTGGTTCTTACAAAAAAAAATGTAAAATAGCAAGCTATCATGGTGGGCCCTCTCTTACAAAAAGTAAATATCTACATCGATCAGTTATTAAAAAGTGATAAGAACCCTCTCTCTCTCTCACAAAGAGTTGATATTTAATATCTTTTATTAAGGTGATAACTGACAACTTAATTTTGTTTATTCAAATTTCTGTAGGAAAATTCACTAAGCTCTTGCATTTAATTCAAATAAAAACAACACTACAAAATAAAATGAAGATTTTCATGTAGCCAAGAGGAGATGTGTAACTCCATCAGCATTTGCATTTCAGGATAGCCATGAATTCTCAGTAACTCTGATTCTTTCAAAATAAGAGAAAGCTCAATATTAGCATTCCATGAATTCTCAATAACTCTGGTTCTTGAAAAATAAATGTATATAGGTGCAGAACTCCAATTCAACTAAACATGATTTTAATTTGTATTCCTACAACAACCCCAAATTGATAGGAGCACCACAGTTGACGTAAAAGAGAAATTATCCGTGCTAGAGAAGTTTGAATCCATTATCTATTCATTAATAACAAATGGCGCTAAGTACGAGGCTCGCTTATGGCTATGCATTAATTACAATCTCAGCCATCGCTTAGGGCTAAGTAGGAGGCGCATTTAATGCATCACTCAAAAGTTTACTGCTAGGACTAATGATAAGGAAAGGAAGAGGGTAAATATTGTGCACAATTTATTCTGAATATTAAGTCTTGAGTCATTTCATCTAAAACTTTATAAAATTAAAATTATTTTTTATAGAGAATTTTTTTTGAAAAACTAATCATAATAACTCACTTCTTAAAGAAAAACAAATTAATTTCATGTTCCAAATTCAATGTGTACAAGTAATGTTAACCTCTTACAAATTCTTTCAATCAAACAAATCTGTAATAAATAAATATTTAGTACTTTGCATTGCATCTGAAACAAATCCTAGATCAAAAAATCACTCATCTAGTGAAAATAACTTGATCTTCTCATAAAATGCTTACATAAAAATATACTCATCTAGTCAAACAACTTGATCCCATGATCAAAATCTGGACATTGCTTCACATATTGTTGCAATTTTTCCTTATCAACTGTCTTTCCTTTGCAACTTGGTTTTGCCGGAAAAATATAACATGGTTCCATTGAAGCTTCTCTAACACATGGCATATCGGGTATATTTTTATTCCGAATTGTCATTAAAATTACCGGCTTGATCCCCGCGAGGCCAGAACTGGCATATCCAAAAGTGGACCAACCACTTGTCATAAGCATGTCACAAAGACTAAGCAAATACATTTCTGCCAACGCCTTTTTATTGTGTGATTGGTTCTTAGTTTTTTGCTGTTCTTCGTGGCTTGGTTGGTAAACACTCACCAACTCTCCGGTTTTAACCGAGTGCTCATAGTACATGGATTTGAGCTTCTCATAGTAATATGAATACAATGATGCTACTAAAATTGCTTTCGAAGGATTTTGCTCATCGGGTTTGAAGGCTTTTGTTCCATTGAAATCAAGTTCAGGAAGTACACTTTCCACTTTAGAGCAATTTTGGATCTGTTGGAATATTACATCAGAAGAAACTTTGGTAAAAAAAAAAACGCGTACTTGTATACCAATTTTCTCGTCTGCCTTGGCAAGGTAAGACATGTAGTATCTCCTGACTAATCCCCAGACATTGTTACTGGGATGAATTAAATAGTGTGCTAGTAAGTAGAATACACTCTCTTTTGCTGGAAATAACCGGTCGAGTTTTTCTTCAAACATAGGTGTTGATGAGTAAAAAGATGGGATAAAGTATTGATCGGATTTTAGTAACAACCAATTGACCTTTCGGAGGACAATTTGATCGTCATTGCAAAAAAACAACCTGTCTAAAGCATGATAATCATATACTAGATGGACATAGACATAAGAGGGCAATGACTCAACCTCGGTATTAATCGAATGATTGCTTATTATAACATGCTTATCTAGCATGTTACCATATGTCACATTAGAGTTAACATCAAACTCATTTAGGTTTTTGATAGGAAAATCAGGAGGCAAAATCCATGAGGTATCAGGAAATGGTTCACAAAAGAGATCAACCAATTCATCATTCATTTGAATTAGCATAACTCTATTGGTGAGAATAGCATAGAGAAAGGTACTTGCAAGGGTAAGTATTCGGTTACCTAACCCGTTATGAGGAATCCAAACCACATAGTTGCACTCCATCGGTTCTATACTACTGTGACCTGAGTTCAACTGCTGAATCGACTTCTGATAAAGAGGCGTATTTGGACCGCATTTTTTGTGGAGATCTTCATAATTTCTTAGCTTGTGCAAAAGGTATGAAGATGGCATGTACGGAAATGATTTACGGAACAATGGCCACTCGTATCGGCTCAGACATGATTCTTTGTCAAAGTTTGAGGGGATCAATCCATGGAGATAGTTATTGTTGGATGGAGTAGAAGTCTCATTGGACCCATAATTCAACCCTGGATATCAAAACTTTGTGAGCTACGAGGACTTGTAAAGGAACAAATAAAAATTTCATGTATATATATCCTTTATGAAACCTTCAAATTACATATTTTATTCTCTATATTTTAAAATATCATATTTATCTTACAAAATGTAAAAATCTCAAATTAATTAGTCTTTTTTAAGACCACAGTAAGTGTGACAGGTTTATTTAATTATTTACCAAGCAAACGAGTCTAACAAATGCGACTCAACTTAGAGAGCTTATAGTTCAAAGTTGTTGCTAAATGAACTTGGTATAAATTTAAAGGTTCAAATTAATTAGTTGCTAAATTAACCTATCATAAATTTAAATGTTCAAAGTTGCATGTAAATTAGTGAAGTTATCATAGATTTATTGTTCAAAGTTGCACTTTTTTTTAGGTAGCTAGCTAATTAATGGTAGATTGCTTATGCAGCATGCATGCATTCTTAGATGATACCATTAAAAAAAACATGACCAACCGTTTTTCATTAAACATATATACGAAATATTTCCTTTTGAAGTGCATATATTGCCTACTAATCTTAAATAAAATAATTAGGTAGGCACTTTTCATTTTCTTTAGTGGTTTCTTTTATTGTTCAAATTAAATTTTAAAAGTAATATAGACTGCGAATGAAAATAGAGATATTGGCCAGTACATGTAAAAAAAATGTTAATTTGACAAATATGTATGATTAAGATTTTAAAAATCATGATCGTGTCCCACACTAAATCACCACTTGTCCAACTTGATAATGCAACAAACATTATTATACTAAGACATGTGTGCTTCTAATTTTACATAAGAAAAATAAAATAAAATGGCCGGCAGTTATGTCGCTTTAATTATTAATTAATCTATTTTTTATTTTTCTTTACTGCAAATAGGAAAGAAAACTTTCATGTATTTGCCTCAATTATAAAAAACAATCATATATTTGGCCAAAATTTTAAAATATTAATTATGCCGTATAACTTTCGTATATTGATTGTACGGAAATGATATTTTTGTTGATCGTAAAATATGGAGTTGTCGGAAGAAAATGATATCTATTTTTTCGTTCATGATTTGCATGTGGGTTTGTAATATCATAAAGCAATCAAATTTAAATGCATATAATTTTCTTAATTATTTTTATCTTATTTTATTTCTATTTTTTGTTGTGATGTTAATGATGGTATGTTAGATATAAATGTAAGACAACAAAAAACAAAGCATAGAAAGCTCATCAAAAGTATACCAAAAATATTAATGTGATGTTAATGATGTACATCCCTGAAGAAAAGAAAAGAATGTAGGGATACATTGTTGGCAAATCATAAAATTTATACTACAAAAATTAATGTGTATTTACTTGAACTTTGTTTAACATAAAACTCTCTTTATTAGACAAATTTGATATATATTAAGTAAACAAGAAATTTGTTGGTAGGTAATCTGCTATAAATTTCAAAAGAAAAAAACAAACTAATTAAGAAGAAATTAATTGCCTACTAATCTCAAATAAATTAAGATTAATGAAGCCTCAAATTAATGTTTACCTTTCTCAACAGTAATCTTTACATCATGCTGCCAGAAAAAGAGAATTAGAAGAGGCAATGCCACCAAGCAAACAATCAGCACTGCTCCATGAACTCCCCACTTGTTGTATTTGACCTCATTATGCCTTGCCATTTCATGTTTCATATTTACTAGCTACCTCTATATATCGATTTCACACTTTTATTTCTCCCATATATATATATATATATGCTTCTATTTATATGGATATGCAATTGGTATAATTAATTCTATTATATGAGCTACTTTTTATGTTAATAAAGTGCTAAGGTAGTGCCATTATTATATCAGAGAAAGTAATGGTCTTTTCATGATTTCTGAGTTTTCATTATTGTTGACTTTTCAAGTATATCATTATCATATATACATTTGTTTAATTGAACCTCACATGGCCCCTTTGAAAAATAATGTTATTAAAATAATTTTAAAAAAGATGTCGAATCATTAAACTATATTTTTTTAATTTATTATTATAATTGTAGGATTGGCTATTGCCAACCGATCTTAAACAAAACAAAACAAAAAAAAAATAGAATTTTTAGTCTTATTTGTTCCTCACAAATATAAAGTTTTAAGTATAGCGAATACTTTTTTTTTGTCGTGCGTGCAACATATTTGAATTGTTATTTCTTGATATTTGCGATTTGAGGCTTTTAATTTTGTATGTTTGAGATCTGATCTTTAAAAAAATTGCTCTCTTAATTAAGTATGGCTATAGCGCAAGAATCAACCTATAATTAATCTACATTAAAGGCTATAGATCTTTTTTCTGTGCAATAGAGTAATAAGTTGATCTTAAAAAAACATTGAATAAAATGCAAAATTAACGTTTAAAATGAGCTAATTTATTGTCAATGATGAATCAAATAATAAGTTTTCCGCTTTGAAATAGCAAATTAAGTACAAAATCAATAACATCATTCAATTTAGATTTTTCTTTTCTGTGAATTTTCCACTTGTCAACCTGCAAGCTGCGTATATAGTCAATAAATTATTTGAATTTATATTTTCGTAGTTTTTCGTGAATAATATAAGAATATGTACTATATATGTTTAAAATTAGAAGAATATATATATATAGAGTGGCTAATATCAAAACGTTTGTTCCTAGCTCCCGGTGCAACCAAGTTGTTTTCGGGTTTTCAAAGTCCAAACGGTCGATCCGAACCGTTAGATTTTTAATCTATATTAAAATCTGCTTGGAGACCAAATTTTACATTTTTTGGAATTTTTGTATTATTTATTAAGCCACTTTGAAAATTGCTGATCCGGGTGAACAGTAAAAACAGTGCAACTAAATTCTGGACCATGTGATCAGCAATTTTCAAAGTGGCTTAATAAATAGTAAAAAAATTCCAAAAAATGTAAAATTTAGTCTCCAAGCACATTTCAATATAGAGAACATGTTGAATGGTTCGGATCGACCGTTTGGACTTTGAAAATCCGAAAACAACTTGGTTGCACCGGGAGCTAGGAACAAACGTTTTGATATTAGCCACTCTCTCTCTCTCTCTCTATATATATATATATATATGAGTGTGGCTAAATTGCTGCCGGGGCTATATTTGATTATGTGATGTTCAAACAACAAATTCAAACCGTTAGATGTTCAATCTATATTAAAATCTACTTGGAGACCAAATTTTACATTTTTTTGAATTTTTTTACTATTTATTAAGCTGGTTTGAAAACTGCTGTTTTCAATGCTGCAGAAATTTACTGAAAACAGCGATTTTCAAACCAGCTTAATAAATAGTAAAAAAATTCAAAAAAATGTAAATTTTGGTCTCCAAGTAGATTTTAATATAGATTGAACATCTAACGGTTTGAATTTGTTGTTTGAACATCACATAATCAAATATAGCCCCGGCAACACTTGGCTGAAATGCTGCCAGCAGCAATTTAGCCACACTTTATATATATATATATATATGAGGGATGCTTCTATGGGCATAAGGACCTATTTGTAAAATGAGCATATTTTTATTTTCAAAATTCAAACAGTCGATCCGACCGTTCAACATTATCTCCATATTAAAATGTACTTGGAGGTCAAATTTTACATTTTTCTGAATTTTTTTACTATTTATTAAGTATTTTACAAAACTAGTCAAATTCAGACCATTGAATTTTGTACCCATCTTAATAAATAGTAAAAAAATTCAAAAAAATGTAAAATTTGACCTCCAAGTACATTGTAATATGGAGAAAATGTTGAACGGTCGGATCGATTGTTTGAACTTTGAAAATGAAAATATGCTCATTTTACAAATAGGTCCTTATGCCCATAGAAGAATTTGCCTATATATATATATATATAGGTTGACTAATATCAAAATGTTTGTTCTGAAGCCGTGGTGCAACCAATTGGTTTTTCGATTTTCAAAGTTCTAACAGTCGATCCAAACCGTTAGATGTGATCTCTATATAAAGCCAGTTTTAAAATAGCTGATTTTAATAAACAGTGAAAAATTTCTTGATCATTGAAAACAACGATTTTAAAACTGGCTTAATAAATAGGAATTTCTTCCAAAAAAATATAAAATTTGGTCTCTAAGTACATTTTATTATATATTAAATGTTGAACGGTTTGGATCGACTATTTGAACTTTGAAAATGTAAAAATCGAAACGTTTGTTCCACAACCTAGGAACAAACGTTTTGATATTAGCCAACCTCTCTCTCTCTCTCTCTATATATATATATTGACTAATATGTTTTCAGTAGCACTCGGCCGAAATGCTACTGAGTAAAATTTTAAAATTTTATATTCGAAACTTTGACCTAAGTAGTTCAGTAAATTGGTTATATACTGAACTTGTAGAATACCAACTTTTTCTATTTTTGGAATTTTTTTACTATTTTTTATGATTATAAAAGATAACAAAAAATGACTTAAAAATAAAATAAAATTGCTAATATTTTAGGCCATCTTTTGCTATTTTCATAAATCATAAAAAATAGTAAAAATTGGTATTCTACAAGTTCATAATATAACTAATTTACTGAGCTACTTAGGTCGAAGTTTCGAATGTAAAATTTAAAATTTGGTTCGGTAGCATTTCGACCAAAGTACTACCAAAAGCATATTAGTCAATCTCTCTCTCTCTCACTATATATATATATAGATAGGCTATCATGCTTTGGGAATTAAACATGGTGTTTTAATTCCCGCTCATATCTCCATTTTTAAAGTTCAAATAGTCGATCTGAACGTCTCAACACGATCATCATATTGAAATGTGCTTAGAGACCAAATTTTATATTTTTTGGAAAGTTTTTACTATTTTTTTAGAATTTTTGAAAATCACAACTTTTCAATAATAAAAAAAATAATAAAAATTCAGAAAAACACTGATTTTCAAAAATTCTAAAAAAATAGTAAAAAATTTCCAAAAAATATAAAATTTGGTCTCCAAGCACATTTCAATATAAAGATTGTGTTGAGAAGTTCAGATCGACTATTTGAACTTTAAAAATGGAGATATGAGCGGAAATTAAAACACCATGTTTAATTCCCAAAGCATGGTAGCATCACTATATATATATATATATATATATAGGTTGGCTAATATCAAAATATTTGTTCTGGAGCCGTGGTGCAACTAATTGGTTTTCTAATTTTCAAAGTCCAAATGGTCAATCCAAACCATTAGATGTGATCTCTGTATTATAATGTGTTTGGAGACCATATTTTATATTTTTTGAATTTTTTTTTACTATTTATTAAGCCAGTTTTGAAATTGTTGATTTTAATAAACAGTGAAAAAAAATTGTATCATTGAAAATAATGATTTTAAAACTGACTTAATAAATTGTAAAAAAATTCCAAAAAATGTAACATTTGGTCTACAAGCACATCTTAATATAGATTGAATGTTGAACAGTTTGGATCGATTGTTTGGACTTTGAAAATATAAAAACCGAAGTGTTTGTTCCACAGTCTAGGAACAAACGTTTTGATATTAGCCACTCACTATATATATATATATATAGAGAGAGAGAGAGAGAGAGAGAGAGAGTTGGACTATGGTATTTCGCGAAGTAAAACAAGTGTTTTACTTCACGTCTATATTTTCAATTTCAAATTTTAAAATGTTGACCCGAACAGTTCAAGTTGATCTCCATATTAAATTGTGCTTGGAGACCAAATTTTACAATTTTTAGAATTTTTTTACTATTTTTTTGGAACTTTTTAAAATCACTGAAATTTTATGGTCCACGATTTTCTAAAAATCAGGGATTTAAAAAAATTCAAAAAAATAGTAAAAGTTTCTAAAAATTGTAAAATTTGGTCTCCAAGCATAATTTAATATGGAGATCAACTTGAACGGTTCGGATCAACATTTTGAACTTCAAAATTGAAGATATAGATGTGAAGTAAACCATTTGCTTTACTTCGCGAAGTACCGTAGTCCAACTCTAATTTAACTTGTTACTTGTAGGGGTGCTAGTGATATTAATATTATCTCATATTTGATCTGACGAGTATGAAAAAGATATTTTTTTTTTTCATTAACTTATTGAATACATGTAAGGATAATTTTTTTTTTTTTTTGCTTAACGGGTAAAGGTACGTACAAATAAAGACTATTTCATATCTATATAACCCTATAGAGGATAAATATTAAAAAACAAAATTTTATATATAGATATATTATTCATATAGGGATTAGAACTAATATGAAATCGTTTTATTCATGGGATGCAATATAACTGTAAATTTATTTTGTTTTGATCCATTTCCAAACTGTGTTGGTCCAAGTAATTACTGCTAACTTCTAACTAGTGATATTTTGACGCAATTCAATTGTTCGCTAAAAAGCATTATATAATATTTAATTTTATATACCGATATATTAATCAATTTTTTAATTAAAGTTTGGACAAATAACGAATTGAGTTTGGCAGCAACTAATCAGATTTTATATCCAACTCTATTTGGCATTTGAAATCAAAAGACCAATTGTATAACACTAATCGGCCAATTATTACGACACTTGACAAACAGAGATGAGGAAGTAAAAAAATTATTATAGCAGAGTCTGAATTTGGAAAAGAAATTATTCACCAAAATATAATTTATAACAAGATATATTTGTTACTTTAATTAAACAAATACTTTATAAATATATTAGACAAATTTTAAAATTTTACTAAAATTAAAAGAAATTACATATAAATTTTACAAAAAAATTAACAATCCTTGGCATTTTAAATCCACCCTTGAAAGAGAGAACTTTTTAAGTTTAGAAATTTTTATTACATAATAATTGAAAATAGAAAGAATAATTATGAATTTATATCACATAGATGGATTCGGAAAAATTTCAGATTCAGCTTTGTTGGCGTATAGTGCATGTCCCTTAGATATTGAAGGGGTGTAATAACGAGTTGTAGAGCCAATTCGAATTCAACTCGTTATCACCTCGAGTTGGCTCACAACTCGTTTATAATTCGTTTAACCAGTTAATTATATACTACTAGTAAAAGAATTTATCAGCCAGCAATTTTTCATACAGCAATAGTACATAAGCACCAGTAAATTTTCATACAACAACTTAGTACATAAGTACCAGCAATTTTTCATACAACAACTTAATAAAAACAATTTCTGGGATTTATTGTGACCAATGCTATGTAACTCGAGTTATAAATGAGCGAGTTGAGATAAGCTCAGCTCATTTATTAAACGAGTCAGCCAACTCGAGTTGGAACTAACTCAAGTTATAAATGAGCGAGTTTAAACGAGCTGTAAATGACCGAGTTATGACCAAGTTATGAGTTTGAACAATTTTACCCAGCTCTATATCAGACAGCAGAGGAACTGTTGAAATCCGATGGTTTCTCTTTCTCCCATAAATTGAACTCCACAAACACTCTGTTTCATTTATTATTTAATAATAATTTCTATAATAAAAAATTCTCTTTCAAAGAGATTACTTTTGAAAAAATAAAATAAAATTCCCTGTAAAGAATCAGTACTCCAGCAGTCCAGCGCCACCACTTGCGAATACATATTACCTAAAATAACTCATATTTTGAGTTTACATCCGGAACGTCCGATATACATTTGCACGAATATTAAAGTGGTCCGTGCATTTTACCTTGGGCCAGATTGGCCCGATCCTGATCGGACGGCTCAGATCAAAACTGAAATTTTAAGTTGCTTTTGGGGATCCGGACCAACAACATGTCGCCCCTCCTGAATTCGTATCTCTGCATTAACGGAACGTGCGTTAATAAATATAGACTGTCCGATTGAGATCTGCACTTTATTAAAGGACCCCGTGCGTTATAGGCGTGGGCCGGAGTGGCTTCGATTCTGATCAGACGGCTGAGATGCATTAAACTCTAAAAATTCTCTGTTGAATTACTTCAGAGGATACGAACTCCCATTTGCTTCCCTCTCCCTGGATCTAAATTCTGAACCCCAACCCACGAAGCGAATAAAAAAAAATCACGAAAATGCCATCGTCGTCGTATTCGTCGGACGAAGAGGTGGAGGAGCTGCCGTACGTGCCGTTCAGCCAACGGCCGGAGTGGTCGGACGTGCGCCCGGTGCCGCAGGACGATGGGCCCCACCCGGTGGTCCCCATCGCTTATACCGAGGAATTTAGAGATGTGATGGATTACTTCCGAGCAGTCTACGTGGCCAGAGAACTCAGCCCTCGTGCTCTCTGCTTAACCACCGAGGCTCTCAAGAGAAACCCTGGCAATTACACTGTTCGTCTCTTTTTTAAAAGTTTGATGCTTAATTCATAGTTAATTAAGGCCTAATTAGCTTGCTTATCCGTCCAATTGTTCAATTTAGCCCCAAATTACTGCTAGGGTTTGCAGTTCAGGCTTGATCAGCCTTCGATTGAGCAATTTGGGCCATAGTTAAAGTTCGATGGATAATTCATAGTCAATTATGTAGTTTAGTTTTTAGTATGGAGAGGTTTGCAATTCAGGCTCGATCGGCCTTCAATTGAATGCTATGGTTTTTGGCCTGATGTAGAAATTAAGCCCTAATTAGCTTGCTTATCCACCTAATTGTTCAATTTAGCTGAAATTGATGATAGAGATATGCAATTCAGGCTTGACCGGCCTTCAATTGAACAAGTTTAGCTGAAGTGAGTTTCGGTTGTTCTCAGTTTAACGAAATTGAGTATTTGGGTGACAAATTTATTTGATGAATACTGAAATATCAGGTGATACTTGAATGGTATGATTTTTGCCTGATCGAGAAAAAGGCCTAATTTGCTTGGTAATCCATCGAATTGTTGAATTTAGCGCAAATTCCTGCTAGAGTTATGCAATTCAGGCTTGATCGGCCTTCAATTGAGCAATTTTAGCCCAAATTACTGCTAGAGTTTGCAATTCAGGATTGTTTTTCTTTCTTTTGTGGTTTAGTTAAGTAGTATGGAGTGGTTTTTCTCGGTGACAAAATTAATAAATGAATACTGAAATGTCAGGTGATACTTGAATGGTATGGTTGTTTGCCTGATCGAGAAATTAAGCCCTAATTAGCTTGCTTGTCCACCTAATTGTTCAATTTAGCCCAAATTACTGCTGGGGTTTGCTATTCAGGCATGATCTGCCTTCAATTAACCAAATTGAGTATTAGTTAGTCGTATTTGTGCTATTCAGCACTTAACAAGCCAAGAGAGTATTAAATTTATGGCATTCTTTTATTTGTCCAATTAGTTTTTTACTTTTGTACTTTTGTCTCTCTGTATAATTTGGATAGTTTTATTTATCTGAGGCAACTAACCAGTTTATTTTTGTTTTAATGATTTGCAGATTTGGCATTTCAGAAGGCTTGTTATTGAGGCACTGAATTCAGACTTGATAGAAGAAAAACTGTTTGTAGACAAGCTCGCTGAAGGCAACTTTAAGAATTACCAGATCTGGTGAAAAATTTCATGTGAATTCAATGAATTTATTCATTTTACCAGATTACATGTTTTTTAAATATCTTATTATGATATTTAGGCATCACAAGAGATGGCTTGCTGAGAAATTGGGGCCTGAAGCATCAGAGGATGAGCATGATTTTACAAGGTTAATGCTTTGCCGTGATGCAAAAAACTACCATGCTTGGTCTCATAGACAGGTTGGTATTATTACGTTTTTTAATCTATTTTGACAAATAATGAGTCAAATTTGATGCTTTTCATGCCAACCTTTTTTCTTGCTCTGTCCAAATTTTTGCATTCATGTAGTTTTAACTGATGGTTACTGTTTTTGATAATATTGAAATCTTTAAGAAGGAATTAATCTTTTGCTAGTTTGTTATATGGTTTTAATTAATGAAACTACAGCCTTATTATATTGTGTGAAACTAAAAAACTAATATATATCACAATTCTTTCTTTCTTTCTTTTTTCCTTTTTTTGTAGTGGGTCTTACAAAAATTGGGAGGATGGGAGAAGGAGCTTGACTTTTGTAATGAGCTTTTGAAAGAAGATATTTTTAATAATTCAGCTTGGAATCAGGTGCAGTGATAAATTTGGTTGTTTTACCATTTATTACTATTATTACATTAACACATGCATGAGATAAACTATACCGGTTGCAAGTTACATACTGTGCACTGAAATTAAGTAACTGTAATTTCTGCCATGAAACCTAAACATTATCATACCAAAATTAAATAAAGAATGTTATTTTGTGATGTGATAAATTCTTTATTGTATGATATTGCTGTCATGCTTTGCAAATATTCTCTGCATATTAAATCTGGCATAATATATGGAACAAACTAACAACTTTTCATGATGCTCTAAAAACATGCAAGTCTACTTACATATATCCTACTTCAATTACTTTCTTATGCAGAGATATTTTGTGATTACAAAATCACCACTGCTTGGTGGTCTCTCAGCAATGCGAGACTCTGAAGTAGACTACACAATCAATGCCATTTTGCAAAACCCTAATAATGAGAGTCCATGGAGGTACCTTCAAGGCCTTTATAAAGGCACCCCTGACTCTTTTATAATTGACGAAAGGGTCCCTCGTATATGTCTCCAGGTTTTAAAAGAATACTCATTTTGTACTTTCGCTTGGAACCTTTTGTTGGATGTCTTGTGCAAGGGATTAAAACCTACCAAGGAAATCGAAGAAGCTGTTAAAGGCTTGACAGAATCTGATGAATCAGGTTCGTCGGATCATAATTTAGTGACCAGGATTTGTTCTGCTTTGGAGAGGATGGATCCCATTAGAGTAAACTATTGGTCTTGGCGAAAAAGCAATGTTTCCATAAATTGTTGAAATTGATAGAGATATGTTTTTGTCTTTGGTAGTTATACAGATCTATTATCATTTTAAATTTGTGTTGTTGGTTATTGTTATCTGTAGTTTTTAGTTACAAGGGTTTAAATTATGTTTGCTTTGGTGTTTCACAACATAGCTGTTATTTATTATTTTAATTTTTTTGTTTTATTATTGCCATTCATTGCATTTGCTTCCTATTGTTACTTGTCTACTAATGCTATATTAATGTTAATGCTAATGTTAATCTGTCAGTTTCCATGTATAAATAAGGTACCAGTATCCCTTTTTCATTTATTATAGATCTGTAGCAAGAGCAAATATGGCATTGTTTCATATCAAGCCTCTCTATTTAACTGTGAACTAGCTTCCTACAGGCAAAAATAAAAGGCAGAAGAGAATTGGGATGAATTCAGAATAGAGCATATACAGAGAAATAAAACTAAAAGTTGTAAAAACCAGAAAGGACATTTTCGTCCATTTATATTTTCCACTGGAAACAAAGCATGAGTTAACAACTAAGTGTACAACAATTTGTATCCATCCCTTGCCAAAAAAAATTATGATCCCCAAATTGCCCACCAACAATTATCAATAGCTCTCCAAGCTCTCCTCCTATTAAAACCCCCCTTAACCACCATGTCCCAAATTGGTCTACTCGGCACGATAAAGTTCTCCAACATGACCCCCAAAACCTCACCTGAGGCCATAACCCTTCCTCTTTTGCATAACCTCCCTACTAAACCCTCCAAAAATTCCCTCTTCTTTTCCTCCTTTAATTCCCTCAAGAAAACATAACATGTACACAGATCCGGGTCGCATGCCTGATCCAACATCTTCGCCAATAGATCCATAGCTCGTGCTACCTCACCGACTTTCAACAACCCATCAAATAAGATGTTATATGTCACCACATCGGGCACCACCGCATCATCACCAACCACCATGTCATTAAATAATTTCAACCCGCCATCCACCAACCCGGCATCACACAAGCCTTTGATTATAGAACTATATGCAATTACATCCGGTACACAACCTTTAGCTAGCATGTTTTTCCATACCATCATGCCTTCTTTTAATCTCCCACAATCACACAATCCTTTGATTAATATGCTATAACATATCTTATTGGGCGTGAAACCCGAGTCTACCATCTCTTGCCACATGTCAAGTGCTCGCTGGATGTTACCGGCCTTAAAATATCCTTTAATCAAAGAATTGTATGTCATTAAATTAGGGAAACAGTTATCTGTGACCATTTTGAGAAAAGACTCCTCGGCTAGTTCCATCTTACCATGCCGTGCCAAACCGTCAATCAAAGCCGTGTACAAAACCATATTGGGTTTAGTTCCATTTGATACCATTTCCTCCCAAACCTTAATTGCTTGATCCAGTTCACCGGATTTAAAAAACCCATTAATAATCGCACAATAAACAAACTCATTAGGCTGAATCTGATGTGAGTCGCGCATTTGATCGAGCACCTTAAGTGCGTCAAATGGTCGTCCCAGACTAGCCAATCCATGTGCAATTGCACCAAAGGTAGTGGGCCCCGGTGCAAGCCCGTCAGAATTCATCTGACGAAGCACCACTAGTGCGGCATTAGCACGACCATTCATCAACAACCCATGTATCAACGTATTATAACTTGCAAGAGAAGGTTTACAATCTTTCAAAAGCATGAACCTGTACAGCTTTGAGGCCGATCGAGTGTCACCCGATCGAAGATACGAACTGAGAATTGGGTTAAACACTGCAGGATTAGGGGTAATGGAGGGATCCAGTAGCATCTCATGCAAGAGAGAGACGGCATCAGAGGTACGGCCGAGACTTGACAAACTGGAGATGACGGTAGAGTAGGTGTAAGCATCGGGTTTAAGGCCGCGGCGAGGAAGCTCATAGTGCAAAATGTGTAAAGAAGTGTTAATGGAGAAAGGGGAGAGGGATTTGAGAAGGAGATTGAATGATCGGAGGTTAGGTTTAAGAGTGGGGAATCTGCGGAGAGCGGAGAGGAAGAAAGGTAGAGAAAGGGAAATAGGTAAAGGAGGGAAGGAGGAGAGGAGAGCATTGAAGGAGGGGAGGGAAGGGGAGGGGAGGGAAAGGAAGAGATGGAGAGAGAGGAGTGGGAGGGGAGAGTGGGAAATGGAACAGAGGAGAGGGGGGAGGGAAGAGGAGGGGAGGCCACCGGGGCGGGAAAGGAGAGAGAGAAGAGAGGTTACATCAGAGGAGGGTAGGGAACGGGAAAGGAGGGTAAGAGTGTTGTCTCCCAAAGAGTAGTGAGAGGAGGAGAGGGAGCGAGGGGGAAAGAGGTCAGAAGGGAGCGGAGAGGAAGAGGAGGACATGAAACACATACTGGGGTTCTTTTTTGGTGCTACCAAGCTTTTATTTTATTTTCCTCCGATTTTCGGGTAAAGGTATTAACAGAGAAAGTTCAACTTTGCACAATCGTCATAGAGAATGATAATATATGACTAGTGCGCTGCATGAAGCTAAAATAGATCCGTTAATATTTATACTCAGGTTTGGTCTGTTACTCAATTAAAGTCTCTCTTTTTTGGGCTGAGAATGGGCCGAAAATAAAGGTGTGAACACTGTTGGGCCTGACCTTTCATTTCCAGTATATATCAATGACACAAGGGTGGAGTGGTATCCTTGCTCGTGAGGAGAGGTTCGGCAGAGAGAGACGCTGATGAAGGCTGCGACTGTGAAAGAGGTGATTGATTCAGATCAAGGCTCTTTGAAAGCGATTGATCCTGGTACAAGGTATAGTCTTGTTTCTGATTTGAATTTTATGTAAAAATTTACTCAGATTTTGTTGTAACAGTGTCAAAATTTACTCAGATTTGTACAAAAAACAAATTGTAACACTGATGAGCCAACACGGGCAAAAATGAAAACAATCTGTAACACTTAATAAATGTTGAGGTAACAGAATATTTCTGTTTGAGATCATGGCCGTCCGATCGGGATCTGAGCTAATCCGGCTTGAGGTGGAGCGCATGGGGCCCGCTTTAGTAGTTGTGCTGAATTGGTTGGCGGTTAAGCAATTGCACAGTAAAGATGAGGAAAACACAAACAGAAAGGGTACAAGGAAAATTTGCATTTAGCAATGCACTGAATTTTATTGGTCTGGTACCACCAGTAGAGAGGTACTTTGGCAAGATAGATACACATGTAAGAAATGGTAGTTTATCGTTCACTGCAACAACGATAATGGATTTTGGTAAATCATCTTTCAGATGTATCAACTCTAAGCTCGAATTTACTCGTTGCAGCTATGCTATGTTGGTTGAGGATGTTGAGTTCAAGTTCAACACCACTTACATCGCCATCAATGAGCTGTTTGACGCTACTCTACCGATGGTGATTGACTGGGCCATAGGAACAAAATTTGACACTCCATCATGCGACATCGCACTCAGACACAAACCCACCTATGCATGCAATAGCAGTAACAGTCATTGCTTGACTGTCAGTGGTGAGGGATATCCAACTGTACCGATGGATATGAAGGCAATCCTTACCTTGATGGAGGCTGTCAAGGTCTTTCTCTCTCTCACTCTCTCACTCTCTCGTGTTCTTTCCTT
Organism: Carex littledalei; assembly: GCA_011114355.1. Classification (NCBI taxonomy): domain Eukaryota; kingdom Viridiplantae; phylum Streptophyta; class Magnoliopsida; order Poales; family Cyperaceae; genus Carex; species Carex littledalei. The sequence continues at coordinate 4,601,189 of CM022085.1, read as the reverse complement.
CTTTGTTTTTATTTTTTATTATAATCTTTGCGGTGTCTGCCACATCATATAGGCATCTTAGATATTATGGTATATTTATGCAGATATCGACGAATGTGCCAACCAAAATGCATGCTCAAAGTGAGGAAAGTGTCACAATTTTGGAGGATATTGGTGCTCTTGTCCTATCCGTTGGCGTATAAAGCATAACAATATGAGAGAATGTGTAACTCAATGTGGCACTAATTATAGGTATGTTATTACCTTTTAAGGATAAATAACTCTCATGAACTTTTAAATGTTGTTACAAGTATAGAAATAAAGAGTAAGGATTGCTTTCAGGATAAATAAAAAATATAATTCGCTAAAACTAAATTTTCCTACTTAGCTTGAGGCAGCAAAATCTGATCACAAAGTCATTAACCCAAAGTCAAACCATACCGAATATGATTAACTCAAAATCTTGAACCCTACAATCTGAAAAACTTATTTTATCCGGACTTAAAACCTTTGGAACTCAGAACTTGAATAGAGATTGCCATATTGTTTTATAAATTTGTTGAATTGAACTGAGACGACTCAGTATAAAGCGACTGACTTGAATTGGAAACTTAAAGACTTTTTTCCACCAAAAAAATATTGTATTTGGCTTAAAATATAGTGAAAAGTAATAGAAGTGTTTTGTTCAAAGTTACATTAATGCAAAAAAACTTTACACATATAAACAACTAGCTAGTGCAATCTCAATAGAAATATATAAACTATGCAACATGTCTCATAGAGGAAAAAAAAAATAGAACAACATATTACATCATTAATAAATGACCACAATATAGAGTAAATACAATATACCCTTCTTTTAGAGTGAAATTACAAAAAAAATACAAACTTCATCATAGAAGAAGTAAACTACAAAACATATTTTTATTGTCAGGACATGTTGCTTATTTATGTGGGGTCATCTCATTGTCTTCTATTTTGTGAATATACTAAAGAAATTAATTTTTATATACAGAATGTAGAATGTCTACAACCAAATAATTTGATTAATGTATTTACTTGCATTAAATATTGTAGGAACTTGTGATGATATTGCTGCTTTATCATTTCTTGCAGTTGGTATATATGTGGTCCTGGAGAGAAGAAATCTTTTTCTAAAGTAAAAGAGAAGTACTTTTAACAACACGTAGATTCTGTTGGAGAAGATTAAATCAAATAAGGGGTTTAGATTTACAATCTTCACAAAGCAACAAGTAGAACAGGCAACAAACAATTTTGACAGTGCAAATATTCTTGGCTATGTAGGCCATGGCATTGTCTACAAAGGAACTCTAAGAGATGAAACGGTTGCCATTAAAAAGTGTAAGATAGTCGATGAGAGCAAAAAGAAAGAATTCAGAAAAGAGATGTATTCTATCACAAATTAACCACAAGAACATAGTAAACTCCTAGGTGGTTGTTTAGAGGTCGAGGTTCTTATGTAGTATACGAGTTCATCCCTAACAGTACTCTATATCACTATATCCATTACAAAAAGCAAGAATTGCACATTTCACTCGCAATCCGATTGAGAGTTGCACATGAGTCGGCAAAAGCACTTGCCTACTTGCACACTTCAACATCTCCGCCGATTTTCCATGGAGCTTCCTTATCTATATCGAAGCTTGTGTGCTCAATCTCTATGTCATGGTGAGATTGTTCATCGAGCAGAGTCTCGGTTTTTTCGCGATGTTACTCTTGACCTTCATACTTAAACATAGAGACTCTGCTCGGTGAACAATCCCCACCATTACATAGAGATTGGGCACACAAGCTTCATGGAAAAATTGACGGAGATGCTGAAGTGTGCAAGTAGGCAAGCGCTTCTCCTGATTCATATGCAACCCTTAATCGAGTTGCGAGTGAAATGTGCGATTATTGCTTTTTGTAATGGATATAGTGATATAGAGTACTGTTAGGGATGAACTCATATACTAGCATAGGAACCTCGACCTCTAAACAACAACCTAGGAGTTTTACACTGTTTTTGTGGTTAATTTGTGATAGAATAAGCATCTCTTGTCCTCACAACACTTGAATATTAATTTATTTCCTCTTTAATTTCTCAGTGCTATTACCTTTTTATTTATGTAATCCTTTTGGTTTCATGTATAATATTATGTAGTCCGGAATGCTTTCTCTTGGTAAATGTATCATTTCTTCTTGCTTCAGTTTGTATAAAAGTAATTAACTAATTGGACAAACAAAGAATGCCATAAATGAAAATTAGCACCACTATTACTTATGGCCAAAGCAAGAACCAAATCTTAGATTTTGTTCCAGCCTGATCATCAATTCAATAATCTCTTAGTTTGTTAAGTGCTGAATAACACAAATAAGACTAACTAAATACACAATTTGGTTAAGCTGAGCACAATTGAAACTGACGTGAGGTAAAATTGCTCAATTCAAGGCTGAGGAAGCCTGAATTGCAAACTCTACCGTAATTTCAGCTAAATTGAACAATTGGGTGGATAAGCTATAGCAAATTAGGGCTTAAAATCTTGATCAGGCGAATGGACACGTCACAGAACACACAAGTCATGTCACATGACCGGAATGTGTGATGTACCTTGTCCTGCCATATCTGTGACGTGCCGTGACAGACCGGTTAATTTACTTGACTGCCTAAATGGTCGATTAGTGCATGTAACTGGTCTTTTGCGTTTCCAATGTAGAATTGGAGTTTAGAAAAACTAAAAATATATGAACTATTCGTGCAATGAGTTCATATTCTACTTTATATCCTACATTATCGTATATCGAACCTTTATAATTAGATTTTAATAACTGAAGTATCGAATTAACTTTTAAATTGGCTAATTATGGAATTTTAAATTATTCCTGTTTTAGTTCACAAATTATTTTTCTTTTCACTTTTACATGTTATACCCAAACTATGTATTTTGGATTTCCTAAATTGTTTCAGAATTCAGAATTTATTTCTAATCTAATAAAAGAGAATCTCATGCTCTCTGCCAACACTGCTAGAAAAAGAAAAGAAAGTATATATTAGTCAGCATTTTACCAATCTAGCTCAAGCAGAAAAAATAGCCAATGCCTCACATTAATTATTTCAATCAATTGCGAGCTCAATTTGGCTAAAATGTGACCCTATTAAGGTAATTACGGAATAGGTGTAGGTCCGATGCCCATCGGACCTAGTTTGGTTCCGATGGGCAATCCTACCGTATGATTTTATCAGATTTGAATTACGAAAATTGATGGAGCTTTCGAATCGAATTTGATTTATTCCTAATCGGATCCGATAACTGCAGAAACCCATTTGCTCCCTCCTTTGGCTTTCTCTCGCAGTGTCGCCCCCTCTCCTCTAGCATTCGCAAATCCTCCGTCGGCTCTCTCCTCTCTCCTCACCGGAGTCTCTCTTAGAGCGCCCTCTGACAGATCCTCTCTCTCGCGTCCTGTCGCAGCTTCTCCGAATTTGAAGCAGGTAAGACGATTGATTGATCAGTACAAATTGATTGCAATTTAATCTTCTTTTCTCTTCGATTTTCTGATACCTCTGGTGTCTACCTACATGACCCCAGTTATCGCTTCTTCCATTTTGTGTAAAGCGGAAAGATGAGGGATCTACTTGTAACTTTCCTTCTAGTTCTCTGACAGCCTATCTCAACAATAATTAAATATTGGAAATTTGATCGGCTTAACTGAGTTTATTATGGATCGTTGCCTGTTGAGTGGAAGATTTCCTAGTACCATCGGAAGACTAGGCAGACTGCATAGAATGAGTTGAAGAAGACTAAATATAAAAGAGAGGAAAGCAAGTCCTAGGTCCTCTTCCTTTGTTGCGAGATGCTTTGCAAAATCATATAGATATATACATATGTCCTGAGAGTGAGGAGAGAGAGGAAGCGATTTGCGTGGGAATTGGGAAGAGCGGGAGATAGAGAGGAGGCGATTTGCGTGGGAATCGGGAAGGAATGGGAGAGAGACGAGAGAATATTAACGGGTTTAAAAGTGGGTAATAAATGAATTTCGTATTAGTTCGATTCGCTAAGGCAGCGTACCCTCTAATTTTATTTTGATTAGATCCTACGGTAGATCTGCCCATCGGAACCAAACTAGGTCCGATGGGCATCGGACCTACACCTATTCCGGTATTTACACCTCAATTAGAAGTCTAGTTATATATAGGCAAAGTCATTTCAAAAGTGCATTGACGATGCAAAATTTGAATTTGTTACTTTTTAAGTGCTAATTTTTTCATAAGCATACTCAAAAGATTAGTATGAGACAAGGGGCAATCCAATCTCTGTGCATGTATTTTTGGATTATATTATGGTACTGTATAAATTCTAACAATATTCTTTAAATAGAAATTGATTAGATCATGAAAGAGATGAAGCATTAATAAGTATTTTTATGGTTAAGAACATATAAATAATGATACACAATATCAAAAGGTTATTAACTAAAAAATGAAGGGAAATACTTTGGAAATTAAATGCACTATATATACACACATACTCATTACCCATACTTATTTACTTGAAGAAGAATTTCCAGATTTCTCTATCGCTCGATTCGGATACGAGATGAGCACCGAAGGTTCCTTCTTCATCTACTAGTGCTCTCAACTGTCTCACTGCACTGCTCGAACCAATGTAGTTCTTCTTCGCTGCCAGATAGACTATCCCATATGGTGGCCTCAAACACTGTTATAGTTAAAAAAAAACAATGTCAAGTACAAATTGCCAGTAGAGCTAAAAAAAATCTTCTAATTATCATATAGGAAGAATTTCATGTATACCCTTCAAAAACCTCAAAATTACATATTTCCCCTTCTAAATTTCATAATATCATATTAACTCTTGTAAATTCATAATATCATAATGTAAACTTCAAATGAGGAGTGTGATTTGACATGTGGGCCTATCCACGATATATTTAATTGTCAATGGCAGCACCGAAATATATCCCCATGAGCAGGTAACAAAGTATTCAAATTTACTCTTCAAGACCAGAAAACCAAAGCAATATTTCCTGCCCATAATATCATAATATTTCCTGCATGAGGTCCTTTTACCAGAAATATATACAAGCTGAAATCAGGGCGGAAGCAGGATAACTAATAGGATGGAGCAAAAATTTGAGAGGCATAATTTTATAATTATTTTGAATATTTAAGTATATTTTTATAATTTTTCTGAGAGAAACATAGAAATAGAAGCATACTTCGGGGAAAAATTTCAAGGTAGGCAAAATTTTATAATTTTTTGAAGCTAAGTATATTTTTATAATTTATTTTTAAAAGCATAAAACTAGAAGAATAAATGGAAATTTTTACGGGAAACCAACCTTTTTAATAAGTGAATACAAGCTCTGAAGAGAATTGGCCGAGTAGGGCATCTCATTGATCAACACAATATCATACCCGCCATCTCCTGCCCCCATTTCATTCCCTCTCTCCCAGGCACGACTTCCCGACAATTTCCTCGATCTCCGTGCCGACCCCACCATCATCTCCTGCCCGGTCTGCCCGGCCCCGATCACACTTCCGTCCTGACTGCTACACCCATCCATCAGATCATCGTCGCAGAATCCTAGAGTGTTCATTGTTTTGGTTTGGTTAAAATGAAATAAAATAGGCAAACCAAAATTTTATTCATTTTTCAAAAATACAACCGAACTGACCAAAATAAACTTATCAACCAAATAAAAACTAAATTTCGGTTTGTTCAGTTGAACCGAAATAAGAAAATTAATAAAGAAATAAACAGTTCTTGTTAATTTTTGAATTTTTTATTGGCTGATCAAAAGAATTATTTATTCACAACACAAAATTGAATTAGGGTTTAGTGATTTTCATAGTTAAATTTTTATAAGGTCAAAAGAATAATACTCCTCTTTTCGGTCGGTTCGGTCTAACCAGTTCTAAAAATTTCTAAACTGAACCAAACAATTAAACCAGTTTTAAAAAATGAACTGATCCATTTAACGGGAAAAACCAAACCGATTAATCCAAACTCTCTCGGTTCGGTTTAAAACCAATTAAACCCTACCTAGAGTGATTCCGGGGGACCCATCGAGGCCCTCGGCGGGGACCACAGAGAGAACGGTGTGGAGCTCATCCCAATCGCCAGCGAAAAAGCGCACTTCTGAGGGGAGTTGGTAGCGAGATGGCGTGAGAGGGCTCTCGGGTGGTTGCCGGCCCTGTCTATCGCGTGCCTGCTCAAGGTTTGCGAGGACGTTCGAGATTGTTTTGCAACGGATCGTCTCGGCGCTCGGGTCTTGGAAATGAACTGTAGAGGCGCCCTGCAAGAGTTTTTTTTGTTGAGAAATTACCAAAAATAAAGAAAACCTAAATAAAGGTAATTGTTAGCAATCAAAGAGGAAAGTGTTTAATTTAGTTATAACTTATAACTAAATGGATTGATGGTACTCAAACAAGGTCCCCCTTTCGTATGAGTCTTTATCCTCTGAGATATCTCAAACTTTCAATTTATCTAAAGATGGGCCAAATTTCACACGGGGGGCAGTATCATTGTGTTTTGAGATTTGTGCAAAAAGGATTTGAACGGTCCTGATTTTCAACAGATCAACTCAAAATTTGAGATATCTGACGAGATGTGAATTCCTTTCGTATGTTACGGCATGGTGCAGTCACAGGTTTCACTAGAATATTTCAGCCTTTAGGTTCTCATTTGTTTTGCTTAATTGGTTCAAGTACATATGGGCCTTCCACATTTTTCTGAGGTAATGTTTGTAATTTGAACCTTAATAGAAAAAAATGATACTTAATTGGTTTAAAAGAGCAAACTCCAGGAAAACCATTACTGGCATGAACTAACAAAAACCTAAGCTTCGAAACCAAATTCGAAACACTGGCTGGCAATATAATTATGGAACTTAATAAATCAATAAGAGAAAAAGAAATACCTTAATGCAAGCAAAAATGCCGGCAAGACCATGACCACAACCAAGCTGCATAAAGTTATCAAACTTTTGAGCTAACATATACTATTAAATAACAAGTTCAAAAAAATACAGTACTACAACCTGATAAGCAACTAAGGGTCACTTAACAGATGCTTCAAAATCTCAATGCCCAGATATATTTCAAAAAATCTACACTTGCACAAAAAAAAAAGGTTATTTTTTATTATAAAAATGGTAAAATGTTACCTCTAGAATTCTTTTGCCACGAAAGCTCAATAACCCATCACGTATCTCATTCTTTAAGACATTTACAAGGTCAATTGAACTCTCCCATGATTTCAAGGTGCCTAAAATCGAAGATCGATTAGCAAACAATATGATTTCCCCCCTATAAAGTTATTGATTCATAGAGAAGATGTTTATGGGTCACCTTCACTCTTTAAGGTCATAGCATCTGGCTTTGAAATTCCAACTATATCTGCCACACTAACCTTCCCCTAAAATAAGAAAAACAAAATACAAAGTTAAAACATTCAATATAAAAAAGTAATAGTAAGAGAAGAAAAAATGAGATATTGAATAGGATAATACCTTGAAAATGTTCAGGCCATGCATTTCAACATTCTCACCAGCATATTTGAACGGGTGAACATTCTGCAATCCATGTTAAAAGCCATCAAAAGTTAATTTTTCTTTTCTGACAAAAAAAAATCCCCAAATTAATAAGAGAGAACAACACTACTTAACAAGATCAATTTTCTTTTTCTGTTTTTTTAAATTGCAATCATGGTTTTGTAACAGTGATGAATGATGATGTTTCATAAATTAAAATGAAAGGGCATGGAACAAATGTTCTAATGCTTCTTTTATTCTGTTTATTTTTTTTTTTTTTTTGAAAATTATACTCTTCTCTTACCAAAATTGTGTAACTGAGATTAATCTAGCAAAACCTACTAAATTACCCTGAATTAATAACTGTAATAAATCAACCAAAATCTAGTCAACCAAATTACTTCATGGCTTAAATTTAATACCATAAATCAATGCTTAAAGTTGGACTTGGTTTTATTTCAATCAGCCTAGAAAACAATATCAGTTGTGAGGTCAACATTGTTAAAATTTAACAGTATATATATAATTGAAGCAGTGTTATCAATTAAAGAATACCTTTGCTGGAACAATCTCAACTGCAGGAGAGGGATGGTGTAAGTCTCTTTCTGGTACGATATTTACACAGTGACTCGATTTCTCTTGCGGTAACAAACCAGGCAAACATTGAGAGAGGATTGAAGGCGTTCGCATTTGTATTTCCTTTCAATTTCACAAAATTAGTACTAATTTACCTCCGCTTGATAAGATCTAACACACCGAGTGATTTGGACTTTTGGATCTCTCTGCTTAGATACAGCTTTAGATCCCTAGCTAAGGCTTGATTAAGTCAAAATCACTGTTTCACACTCTTGAGAGAGAGAGAGAGATGGGGAAGGAGTGATTTCTGGAAACAGTTAGTTCACTCTAGGATTTTACGTACTTTTACTTCGAGTAATAGGTGACGTGGAATGTGAATGGTTTATTTTATTATAATAGGTTTTTTAAGTGAGATAGCGTAGAATGTTTGTGTAGAGATAAAATCCTAGATGATGCTTGCTCTTCTTCCCGTCTACTGCCAACTAACAAAGTACAGAGCAGAATTCAGATCCTCCCCGTACCGTAACAGGGAATCTTTTACAATTACTGGATCTGGACCGTTGTTTTTAACTTGAAACAACTCTCAAAGCCCAATAATATTGCCCCCTGCGCTAGCCCGAATCTCAAACCGTAAAGTGAAGGGAATCTTTTACAGTATTGGAGAGAATACTTGTCAGTACAGAGCAGGATAAAGATTTTAACAGAGTAGTTTTGGCTTCATATAGCGCACAGACTATAGAATCAAAACAGCGCTCCTTATGGTTCATACGCTGCATGAAGCCAAATCTACTCTGTTAAAATCTTTACCTTACAGAGCAGCAAGTATATTTTTTGTAGTCGGTTTTATCCCCCTTGAATTTTAGTAATAACGATAATGCCACGGCTTGTTTTCATTTTGGGCATGTTTTCTTTTTTCTTTTTGGGCTTTAAAATTTTATATTTGGGTTTAATCAAAATCCAATCCATACCTAACCAACAAAGATCTAAATTCACAATTTAAATTGATTAAACTTTTTTTTTTTTTTGAAAAACTTGGAAGCGACTTCCAAGGGCTATTTATATTAAGAAAAACAAAATATTACAGCCATGTCCCTCAGCCTCACCCCCTCATAAGAACAGTAGCATGCACACGTAAAGTAAAAAACCAATCGCACCACCCACAGCAGCATGTAGAATTTTTAAAAGTGAAAAACCCAAAACCCCAACCATTGAAACACCCGTATCCCCCAGCTCTGAGTGGTCAGCGCTAGCAATGTTTAAGCCATAGATTAACGTCGTGCACACATCGATCGGCCACCGCATCAGACCTCAGCGCCGTGTCGCCGAAAACCACTCTGTTCCGCTGTTTCCAGATGTGCCAGATTGTGCACATAAAACATGCCGCCCATTTTCTCCTTGACATGCCTGTACCTGATTGCGTTGCTTCTCTCCAAGACCTATGCCAAGTTTGTATTATAGATGGCCCCCGAGCCATCATCTTTAATCCTAATCTTGAGGAGACCCTATACCACACTCGGTTTGCATATGGGCAGTAGAATAGCAAGTGAAGTGTCGTTTCCCGCGGGCAATGTGAGCATAACACACATGTGAGATCAAGAAGCATCATCCCTCTTCTATTTAGAACATCTCTTGTTAGGATTTTATCTTGGTGAACCAAATAGGCAAAGATTCTCACAGTTGGCGGCACTGGGCATTTCCAGGTAAACAACAACTCCCCTTTAGATTTGCCCGCACTTGTAAGAGCCCGATAGACCGACTTTGAGCTATAGAGCCCGGATGGCTCGAGTGCCCAAACTATCCTGTCCCTGTCAGAAATGAATTGAACTTCATGATGAATGACCAGATCTGGATCCAAGTTATGAATCGTTGGCCATGCATCTCATAGACTTATAAAAGGCTTGCGCATACCATATCCACTACCGACTCTGCCCGGTTTATTGTTCCATGAGTCAAACCAAAACGCTATCGATTGACCGTCTCCTATGTTCCATCTCGTACACATGTTAAAAATTCCTTTGATGCTTTGTAACTGATTAAAAAAAAAGAGCCGTTGATCATCCATATGTGTGGGCCATTCTGTGTTTTATTTCTCTTTCGAAGCTGCCTAATAGTGACCGACCAAAGGCCATTCTCATCATGAATTGCTTTCCACCACCAGCATAGTAGAAGAGCAATATTGAAAAGATTGAGATCAATAACACCCATGCCTCCTCCCTATTTCGGTGTACAAGCCAACTCCCAGTTCGTGAGTGATATGCCTCTGTCTCCATTTTTTGTTTTTGCCCATAAGAAAGACCTCCTTAGTTTGTCAATTTTTTGTATCACCCATTTGGGTATTCTGAAGTAGCTCATAGTTGATAAAACCGAATGGACCAGCTGTAACCAACCCCCCTCGATATCATTTTACCTATCCATCCACTGAGTTTTCGCTCAACCTTTTCGATCAGCGGAAGAAAGTCTTCTTTCTTAGGCCGAGCAATTGCTAGCGGCATGCCAAGGTATGTTATTGGGAAGCTTGATCTGGAGCACCCTAACACAGCCTGGACCCACATTAGCTCTTGCTCGTTTACATTGACCGGGATGAAGGTGCTTTTCTGGAAATTAACTCTCAGTCCAGAAATTGAAGCAAACAACCGGATTATGATCTTTAGAGAAACTAGGGAACTAATATGCACTGATGATATTATTGCCGTGTCATCGGCATATTGATATGCCAAAATTGAATCAGTGATCTTTTTTGTTATCCCTCCCTGTAAGGTTTTATTCATCGCTATCACCATTTGTTGGAAAACGTCCGATGCTATGTTAAATAGCATGGGGGACAGCGGGTCCCCCTGTCGCAGCCTTTTTTTATGAAAAAAATATTCCGATGCTCCTCTATTTATTAAGACTCGAGAGGAGGCAGTTTGCAGGAGGTGCTTGATCCAGCCTATCCACCGCACTGGAAAGCCACTGACAGTCAAGATTTGAAACAAAAAATCCCATTGAATGGAATCAAATGCTTTGGCGAAGTCTAGTTTTAGAAAGATTTCCGCCTTGCCTGAGCTTTGAATGTGTTGTAACACCTCTCGAGTAGCAACAAAATTTTCAGAGATTTGGCGACCTTTGATGAAGGCCGTCTGGTTGGCCGATATAAGTTCGGGCATATTTAGTCTAAGCCGGTTTGCGAGCACCTTTGAGATTAGCTTTGGGATGAGATTGATAATACTAATCGGTCGAAAGTCACCGACATAATCCGGTGTATCTTTTTTTAGGGATCATGACCACATTGGCTAAATTTACCCGAGTCAGGTCTATGGTTCCTTCATAAAAACCATGCATGATTTCCATGACCTCCATTTTAAGAATTGGCCAATATACCTGTAAGAACTCGTTAGGCAATCCATCCGGCCCCGATGCTTTATTCTTTGCTAGCTGCTGCACCGCAAGTTGAACCTCTTCTTCCGTAAAGGGGACTTGGAGTGAGGATAGGTCCATGCTCGAGTCCGGATCGTATAGTACTCTCGGGTTGAAGGTGTGTACCCTACTAGAAGTTCCCAAGTGCTCTTTTAGATTATTGAAGAAGATCTCCACTATTTCTTTAGTGGCAGTGATTTGGCTCCTTGATGGTTAATGGACAGAATAAGATTTTTCCTTACCCGTGAAGACGCAAAAGCGTGAAAGAAACGGGTATTTTTGTCTCCTTGTTTTAGCCAATTATATCGTGATCTCTGTCTCCATTTATCTTCTAGGTTACACGCAAGTTCAAAGACTCGTTCTTTTATCTTACATCTTAACCGAAATTCATAGCCCTCCAGCTTTCTTTTTTCCTCTATCGTGTCAAAGAAAAGAACCGCCTTTTTGCAAAAAGCTAACTGTTTATCCATCCCCTTGAAACCTTCTCTGTGCCACCTTGCTAGCTCCCTGTGTAGTTTGTTGGTTTTGTCTTGGAAATTGTTCAAGGAAACTTGCGGTTGTGAAACGGTAAAGCTCCATAGATGCCGCACTATGTTCTTAGGTGCCTCGTACTTTAGCCAAAAGGTTTCTATCTTATGCCTCCTTGGAGCCGTTGCCGTGCCTTTGCATGATAGGAGTAACGGTACATGATCCGCTACCGCCATTTCTAATGCCTCAAGTGATATACACGGGTATCTAAGTGGCCATTCCATAGATGTGAAAATTCTGTCTAGTTTTGAAAAACTCGGTACCGATTTCTTGTAGGGCTGTGAGGTGAGTAATAGAACTGTGCTCCCGGCGGGGTCTAAGGGGAAGCCGGGCGTACAAGAAACCGGTACCGAGTTTTTCAAAACTAGACAGAATTTTCACATCTATTGAATGGCTGACCATGGAGCTGAATGAGCGTGACACGGTGAGGCTGACCATGGAGGAACTTGATGTAGTGGCGGGAGTGGCTGCCCTGGTTATCCTCCTTGAGCTGGAGAGAGGAGAGAAACTCAAGTGTGAGTCTCTCGTAGGCAGGGTGGTCGATAGCCCAGAAAGCGGGGGTAAAGCCGATCCTACCAGTGAGAAGCTGGAAGTCCTCCTCAACTCCGAATGCGTGGAGGGTGGTTAAGTCAACCCGGCGCGTGTTTTCAAACTTCTTCAGGCGCAAGGACTCGAAGTGCTCGAACATGCGGCGGGTGGGGATGCGGAAAGATGTGGTCTGGTGGTCGTCCGCCCTATCAGTATAGTCCCCAGAAAGGTGATGGGAGGCCTCGGAGTCATAGCGCTCAGAGTGGTGCGAACTAGACTCAGGGGGAGAAGGGGTGCGTGCAGGTTGTGGCTGGGCACGGCTACGCAGCTGTCTACGTTCCTGGGCATGTTTGGATCGGCGCTCACGGTTCATTGTGTGGCTCAGGATATAAGGGACACGGGTCGCGTGGGTTGAACGCGGGTTGGACAAGTTCACACGGGTCGCGTGGGTTGACACGGGGCGTGTATGTATGATACGGGTCGTGTCGGGTTAGGGTTTCGGCGGAAATGCCATGGCCGACGCGCCTGAGGTGGAAGAAAGGGTGGTAATGGAAGAAATAAGGAGGAGGGTGAGGGACTTACCTGAGGTGCGCCATCGGGAGAGAAGTCGTGAGGCGGTGCTGGCGGCCGAGAGAGAGCAAGTGGAGAGGAGGTGGCTACAGGATGGCCCGAGCGGTCGGATCGAAGGGGTCGGGTGCACTGTAGAAGGAGAAGGAGGTGGTGCGGTCATGTTGAGAAGAGGGGTCGGATGTACTGTGAAAGGAGAAAGGGCGAAGCGGGGCGGGTTTAAGTAGAAGGGGTTGCTCCGTTTTGACCCGTAATGGACGCGCCTCTTTAATGCTGCGTCAGTTAGCAATGACGCGGGTCGCGTCGCGCAAGTGGGTCACATTGCTCTTCAACCAGGTTGCGTCGCTCAAGCGGGTCGCGTCGATTTCTCATGCGGGTCGCGCGGTGTACTGAACCTGCAGTTCTCTCTTTTGACCTCCTAAATGCAAAATAACTGAAAACAAATATGCATGCAAACAACAGAAATGAAAATTATGCAGAAAGGAATATTAAATTACTTTAAGTGAAAGAAAAGTGAAAATGGCTTGGGTTGCCTCCCAAGAAGCGCTTGTTTTAGGTCGCAAGCTCGACCACCTTTACTAAGTGTCGGCTGGGGCAGGATCGGAGAGATCCTGAACAAATCACAGTCGGGATAGATGGTCAGCCACGGTGTTTTCGACTCTTTTTTTGTCCCTAATTTGAATATCAAATTCCTGGAAGAGAAGAATCCATCTAATTAGATGAGGTTTGGCATCCTGTTTATTCAACAAAGACCTGAGTGCAGCGTGGTTGGTGTAAACAATTATTTTCGAGCCAACTAGATACGATCTGAACTTGTCAAGAGTGAACACAATTGCAAGAAGCTCATTTTCGGTGGTTGTGTAGTTCATCTGGGCTGGATCTAGCACCTTGCTAGCATAGTAAATGGCGGACGGCTTCTTGTCCTTCCTTTGCCCAAGAACTGCTCCTACAGCATAGTCGCTCGCGTCGCACATGATCTCGAACGGCAGAGACCAATCAGGTGGTTGCAAAATGGGTGCTGAGATGAGGGCTTCCTTCAAACTACAAAAAGACTCGACACAATCATCAGTGAAAACAAAATCAGAATCTTTAATGAGTAGATTGGTCAATGGTTTCGCAATTTTAGAAAAGTCCTTAATGAAGAGGCAATAGAATCCCGCATGACCTAGAAAACTGCGAACCCCTTTAACACAAGTTGGGATTGCAAGTTTCTCAATCACTTCAATCTTTGCCTTATCAACCTCGATGCCTTTGGAGGTCACAACATGTCCTAGGACAACACCTTCCTGAACCATGAAGTGACACTTCTCCCAATTCAAAATCAGATTGACATCTTCACATTTCTGCAAAATCTTACAGAGGTTAGTCAAACAAGAATCGAAACAAACACCATACACAGAAAAATCATCCATAAAGACCTCAACCTCATTCTCAATAAAATCAGAAAAGATGGCCATCATGGCTCTCTGAAAGGTTGCTGGTGCATTACAAAGACCAAAGGGCATCCTACGATATGCAAATGTACCATATGGACAAGTAAAAGTGGTCTTTTCTTGGTCTTGTGGGTGAATGGGTATTTGAAAGAAACCAGAATAACCATCAAGATAACAAAAGTAAGAGTGATTAGCAAGCCTTTCGAGGAGTTGATCGACAAATGGCAACGGAAAGTGATCCTTGCGTGTGGCTGCATTGAGCTTCCTGTAGTCAATACACATCCTGTAGCCATTCACCACACGTGTTTGGATGAGCTCATTCTTCACCACTGTCGCGCCTCATTTCTTTGGCACCACATGGACAGGGCTCACCCATTTGCTGTCAGAAATCGGGTAGATAATACCTGCATCAAGAAGTTTGAGTATTTCTTTTTTCACTACCTCTTTCAGATTTGGGTTGAGCCGTCGCTGGTGTTCAACAGATGGCTTGTGATCATCTTCAAGTAAGATCCTGTGTGAGCAGATGGATGGGTCGATTCCTTTCAGATCCTTGATTGAGTACCTGATTGCGCCTTTGTGAATCTTCAGCTTCTCCAGAAGTGTGGCGGTTTGATCGGGGTTTAAACCTGCATTCACAATCACAGGAAAAGAGTTATCTGGACCGAGGAATTATACCTGAGGTTGGCTGGAAGAGGCTTGAGTTCAGGAGTTGGCTTCTCTGTCTGGGTCTGGACGCGGCCCGCGTCTGGTGCACTTGGCTCGCGTGCGGACCTCGCGTCAGTTTCATCCAACCCGCTTCCTCCAATTTCCAGGTCCTCGGATTGTGGCTCGCGTGTAACTCATCCGGCCGTGTCCAAATTCCTCATTGTCGTCTGACTTCATGTCTGCTGCATAAATTGATTATGTCTCGCTTTGTTCAACCTGCAACTCAGACAAATAATTAGCATGTTCATTCATACGCTCATTAATTTGCTCAAGAAAGTAATCTTCTACCAAATCTGTTAAGCATTCGTCGAGCACATCTACTCGGAAACAAGATTCGGTTGAAGGGTATTTCATGGCACGATCAATCTGAAATCGTACTTTTTCTTCTCCAATGTTCAAGGTTAGTGTTCCGTGAGACACATCGATTATTGCGCCTGCAGTTCTTAGAAAAGGTCGTCCCAGAATAATGGGGACTTCCTTATCCTCTTCCATTTCCATAACAACAAAATCAGCAGGTACATAGAATTTACCAACCTGAACTGGTACATCTTCCACTATGCCAAGTGGAAGTCTTACCGATGAATCTGCTAGTTGTAAGGTCATTCGCGTAGGTTTGAGCTCGCCTACTCCCATTCGATCATAGATAGTGCGTGGCATGAGACTCACGCTAGCTCCCAAGTCGCATAGAGCTTTCTTGATCGTGACTTTCCCTATAGTGCAAGGAATAGAAAACTTACCAGGGTCTTCCAATTTGGGTGGTAGTTCGCTGCTCAGAATGGCACTGCACTGCTCTGTCAGTTTCACCGTCTCGTGCCCCCCCAAGCTTTGCTTGTTAGATAGGATGTCCTTCAGGAACTTGGCATAGGTGCGCATTTGAGTCAAGGCTTCGGTGAATGGAATGGTAATGTGCAGTTGTTTGAGAACATCGATGAATTTTGCGAATTGTGCATTCAATCTGGTCTCAGCTAGTCTTTGTGGGAAAGGAACAGGTGGCCGGTATGGTGGAGGTTTCTCGGCCCCTGTCTTCTTCTGACTTTCGGGTTCTTTCGACGCGGCCCGCGTGTCAGTGGCGCGGCTCGCGTTCAAAGGTTCTCCAGGTGTGACTGCCGGTCGAGTCGGTTCGACGCAGCTCGGGTTCTCTTCTTCAGGTGGTGACGCGGGGCGCGTGTCATTGGTGCGGCCCGCGTGCTTTGCGGTCTGGTCTGTTGGCTTGGCTGGTCCTTCGTATTGGGTTCCACTTCGCAGAGTGACCGCCTTAGCCTCTCCTCTAGGGTTGATCTCTGGCTGGCTGGGTAGCTTACCAGGTTGTGGTTGACTTGGGCCGGCTTTCCAGAAAGATATAGAACACTCAAAACCGACTTTGTATGAGAGAGATATGGTCAAAATAAAAAACACTGCGCAGCAGTTTTCAGAAAACGTGGTAGTTATTAAGATAACAATTAACAACAGCCATTGGACTTTGTTTATTGGGCCAAATACAATTAATCTAATTAATTGTAGTATCATATAATTATTCCAAATAATTATATTTCTCATGTTCTGGTGGAGAAACCAATTTATTTATCATGTCATACATGTCAAATAAATTAAGGAGCATTTCTTATTAACTTCTTATTGGTGTGACCCTGTGGGATCTATGTCAAATGGCAATGGAATCTGAAACTCCTTTCGATTCCATAAATTACAAGCGGCACCTAGCAATATGCATTGTAATTACCCAAATAACATGGATGATAAGTACTATACTGTATCACGATCCTCAAGCAATAAATTGCCTTGTGTCAATTCCATGTCTCATGATATCATGAGTAGATCCAAGGTAGGAATGTGTCATCCTTGCAAATCTACTCGTTTCTTGATTCCGAAATAATTCAGTAATTATGATTAACTCCTTAATCATATGTGCACATACTTGTATTATTTCATCAAGGGGCCCAGAGATATCATCACTCATTTACATGAGGGACATTGGTATTCTTGATAATTATTATCCCTCAACATGAGAGATACATACTGAGATAGAATCTGTATGACTGCCAGTTACTGACAACGTTGGATAATACCCACGAATACGCATTCTCATGTGAGAGAAACAATCATCTCATAACTTAGAATTCCATACAGAAATAAAACTTTAATGACACAAACACAATTCATATTAAATATTTTACTTTAGTCACGTCCAATCCCCTGATCTACATCAGGTGTCCATTTGATTAGATTGACAACTCCTTGTCATATGATCTGCAGAACATAATCATCATCTAATCCAAATGCTAATCTTATGCTAGTAATTAATGTTCCTTGTTAAATACCAAGACTAGGGACACTTTAGAGTATTTATTAACTCCTGTATAGAGTTCCACAATTCCAAGTCCTCAACCTGAATGATCTATAATTAATGAAATACTCAAGGAACAAAATGATAAATAAATCATCCAATTACATGAACAAAACTTAAAATACAATCATCCTATGATTGGCTTCTAGATCACAACACTAACACATGTACACTAAATTATACAAAATTATACAAATCCATATTGAGTATTACAAAATTTAAATTGAAACATTATACAAATCCATATTGAGCATTACAAATCCATATTGAGCATATATTATACAAATCCATACTGGGTAGACATATCCTTCTTCCTGAGCCTCGATCCCATAATGATTTCAAATATAAACTTAAGGTTTACATTTGGTGCCAGTAGCTAGGGTTTACATAGGGTAATATGAAGATACATTTTAATAAAGAAAGACTTGAGTAAAAAAGTTGGATGAAGGACCTTCAAAAAAAAGGGAAGAGGTGGATGAAGGACCTTCAGAGCCGGATGAAGAGTCGAATGAAGAGTCGGACATAATCTTGTCAGACTGAAGAAGGTCGGTTCTATGTATGTATGTATGTAACTCATGTCAGAATCTTCCTTGGTAGCTGAAGCTGGTGTAACTCAGAGGTTATGTCCGACTCTTCATTCGGCTCTTCATCCGGCTCTGAAGGTCCTTCATCCCACCTCTTCACTTTTTTTAAAAGGTCCTTCATCCAATTTTTTACTCAACTCTTTCTTTATTAAAACATGTATATCTTCATATTACCCTCTGTAAACCCTAGCTACTGGCACCAAAAGCGAAGAGCCATCGTTGCTCACCTGAATGTGACATGGTTCTACAAAAAACAACATTATTTGAAACAAGCACAATTATACATGCATTAGTAAAATAATAACTAAAATAACAATTATACATGCATCACTATGTTATACATGCATTAGTTGATTATACATGCATTAATCTATTATTAGAAACAAGCACAATTATACATGCATCACTCTATTTAATATACTAATTATTTACATTATCTCAACAAATCAAGCATGCATGCATTAATTACTAATTGACCTAAATAAGCAATAATAAGTAACAGAAAATTAGAGGAAGAAAAGAGAAAAATATACACGACTAACCTTAGCAAGATAGAGAGGAGAAATACAAATTAACTTCAAAGATCTCAGATCCGGCCTCCTTATGCGTAGAAATCAGACCAATTCGTATACAGAGAGAGGGAGTATTAATTTATCAAAACGGCGCTGGAAGAAGAAGGCCTTTATTGATAATCAAAACCCTACAATAACCTTTCTCCACGGATTATTATGTAAACAGCCGTGTAGCTCTGTCAAAGATTTCTACACTGTTATTTAAACAAACATCCGTGTGCATTTCGCATATTTCTACACGGTTCTCACCATAAATATCCGTGTAGCTCTCTCATGGCTATCTACACTGTTAGTTAAACAATAATCCGTTTACAATTCCTGATAAACGTCCGTGTAGCTCTCTCAAGGCTTTCTACACTGATTCTTTAATAAATATCCGTGTAATAGATCCCACAGATATTTCGGGCTTCCAAAAAATTACAATATCACACGGTTTTTATATAAAATTGTCAAATCCGTATACAATGTGCAGTGTACAATGACCATTTCTGTAGTAGTGCGCCTTTCTAAATTTAATTTAACCAACCCCCCTCTCCCTGCTTATATTTATAAGGATCGATTTGTTTGTTTCTCTTGTTATTTCATCCTAGCTCTCTCCTCTCTATTCTCTCTGTTTCTCACAAAACAAACTCCTCTTCTTTGCTTGAAGGATCATAATCCAACCACAACAAAGAAGATTAATTAATTATGGGAACACTAGTACAAAAAACCTCTTCACCGACCCTCAACCACCGACTGTTTTAATATGTAACAGTCGGTGTAGAGACTGCTTGATAAAATCATAAATAAGAAGTTCTCAACACAGGCGGTTCAATTACAAATAACCGTCAGTGAACCAACACCGACTGTTTTTTTGAAAAAACAGTTGGTGTTGAGAAACTACCAACACCGACTGTTTTTCTTAAAAAACAGTCGGTGTTGCTCCACCCTACACCGACGGTTTTTGTGAAAAAACAGTCGGTGTTGAGCAGTAACCAACACCGACTGTTTTTGTATAAGAACCGTCGGTGTTGCTCCCTGTTGTGTGTCATAAAAAACCTAGATTAACGTCGGGTCTACTAAAACCGTCGGTGTTGAATCATTTACCGACTGTTTTTGGGCTGGAACCGTCGGTGATATTTCTTTCCTCTTTATGTTATGAACAACTTTCCTTTTCACAGTGTCTCTTTCTATCGACCGCTTGTAAATTTCATTTCGCTCTTCAGAGAGGTTCGTGGATGGGGAGATCTGAACTATCGCCGTGGAAATTGTTCTATTCAGGTAGCTTCGTGTAACTATTTCTCTCTTCTAACTATTTCAGATTTCCCTAGCTTCTAACTATTTTTTTCGCCGTGGAATCGAAGTACTTCATTTCCCTTCTAAGTTTTTATGAATGATTCTATTCAGGTTGCTTCGTGCAAAATCTTTCAGGAGAGCTGCTGTTAGTTTAGTGATCAGGCACACAATACTGCAATTGATAAGGCCAGGTATGCTGCCTCCTTGGATTGTTGTCTGAAAAACTAAACCCTAAATCAGCATCGATCTAGCTATAATTGTTTTGTTAAGAAACTTAAATTGGCGCTTATATAGCGACTTCATCTTAGTTCTCTGATATCTCTGATCAGTTCCAATTCATGTAAACCATTCAAACCATTTTGTTTAATTCTTTCTTCTCCTAATAGAAGTTTTTAATTGGACCAACCATTCATTTTTCTGTTAATGGTATTCAATTTAATTTTCAATTATAGTACAAATTCGTTATGAGGAGAAATAGGAATTTCTTGCCACCACTTGCTCATTCAACATCTAAGTTCTGAATTTTTAACCATTCCGGATGAAATCTAAATTGAGAAAAAAAATCATCTTTTTTCCTAATCTGAATGAGCAATGCGTAATGGCCAAATGCAAAAGAACTCAATAAAGAGATTTAGCTTGGATATCTATTTTCCCAATATAATGTAAAGAATAATTATACTTTGGTTCATGCATGCATTTATATTACTACAACATATGCTCCTTTTTATACTAATTAATGATAATGAATAAAAGAAGTTGTTGTTTTGTTAATGCGATTTTTCTTATGCCTTTGGAGATCAATGGGGTATGCTAATTTTTTCATGTCTAAGGGTATTTTGGTGCTTATGTTGGGTTCTACAAGAAGCCACTTTATTCTCGAAGTTACAATTGCTTGCTTTAGTTTGAATTATGTCTTTAAAATTTAAAATTTGTAATTTGCAAATTGTAGCGCTGCTTATAAGGGATTTGGAGATTGTACGCCTTGTTTTATTTCTGGATGCTCAAAGGAGATTGTACTACTTCAAAAGAGAAGGTAAATTTAATTAAATTTGTTAATGGGTTAGATTAATGGCTTTATGTTGATTGGTATTTCCTAATTTCAACCCAATTATATATGGAATAGTTTGTAGCTTAGTATTATTGTATTGTGCCATCTATCCAATTTGCCTTTGAACATTTAGTGTGCCTTTTAGGTCATTGCCCGTTCGAAATTAATCCATTAGGGATTAATTTCGAATAGTCCCCATTTGGGACTGCTTCTTGAATGTTTTGTCTCACTTAGGATGTGAACACATGTCATTGGATTTAGTATTTAAGAAAAATTCGGTAGCATTTCTCCTTATTGTTCCCAAAAGTATGTATTGAATCATATCCAATCAGATATGATTTTTACGCGTACTTGGGGAACATAGGGGAAATGCTGTCGAATTTTTCTTAAATACTAAATCCAATGACATGTGTTCACTACTGAGGCAAAGCATTCAAGGAGTGGGTTAGGATTGTGCACCAGCCATTTGTAAGCCCTAAATTGTAATTTTAAGAGCCATTCATGACCTCTTACCTAATTATTTTTATAATTACAGATGGATCGAGATTGGATGTATGGAGCTCGTAATACCATTGAGTATTTAGACGGTGTGAAAAGTTTCATAAAATTTGCTGAGCAACACATGAAGACAAAGGGTGATGACACGATTCCGTGTCCTTGTAAAGATTGTTTGAACTTGAAGAGGTTTCGCACTATAGAAACGGTGAAGAACCATTTGATTCGTCGTGGTTTTAAAGAGCGATATACACGTTGGATCAGGCATGGAGAGAGTTATGGAGAAACAAGCACCGCTGCTAATACTGAGATTGGCCAGGAGGATGAGGATGCCAGTGTTGATAGTGATCAGGAAATGGATGTGAATTATAATTTTAACCCGAATGACAATTTAGGAGAAATGTTTAGTGATGATGAAAATGACATTGATGTACAAGACTTGTATGCTGAATCTGAAAAACCTTTATTTCCTGGTTGTGAAAATTTTACAAAAATGCATGCTGTATTAAAATTGTATAATTTGAAGGCAGGAAATAATTGGAGTGATAAAAGTTTTACATTATTATTAGAACTTTTAGGAGATATGCTCCCAGAAAATAACGAATTGCCAAAGTCTTGCTACAAAGCAAAAAAAATAATGTGTCCTATGGGTCTTGAAGTACAAAGAATTCACGCATGTACGAATGATTGCATTTTGTATCGGAATGAGTACGAGAAATGTGAAGTTTGTCCTATATGTGGTGAATCTCGTTATAAAAGAAAAGGTCAAACTGACGGTAATGATGATACATATAGAATAGGACCTCCAGCAAAAGTGATATGGTATTTCCCCGTGATACCGAGATTCAAGCGTTTGTTCAAGAATCCTAAAGATGCGCAGTTGTTGCGTTGGCATACCGATGTCCGGAAAACAGATGGAAAACTCAGACACCCTGCTGACTCGCCTCAGTGGAGAAATATTGACAGAAGGTTCAAGAAACATTTTGGCGATGAACCAAGAAACCTAAGGCTTGGTTTCAGTTCAGATGGAGTGAACCCGTTTGGTAACATGAGCAGTCAGCATAGCACATGGCCGGTTTTATTGTGTATTTATAACCTTCCTCCCTGGTTAACTATGAAATGCAAGTACATTATGATGTCGTTACTAATTTCAGGTCCAAAACAACCCGGAAACGACATAGATGTGTATTTAGCACCGTTGATTGAGGACTTGAAAAAATTATGGTGCGATGGAGTGCAAGTGTGGGATGCATACAGTAAGGAAAATTTCAAATTGCGAGCAATGATATTTTGCACCATAAATGATTTTCCTGCATATGGTAATTTGTCGGGTTATAGTAACAAGGGGAGGAGAGCTTGCCCTGTTTGTGAAGATGATACGGTTGATATTCGGTTACAAAATTGCAAAAAAACAGTGTACATGGGTCACCGTAGGTTTCTTCCTGTTAATCACCCATACCGTAAGAAGAAGAAAGCTTTCAATGGTGATATTGAGACTAGACGGGCTCGTTCTCCACTGACCGGTAAGCAAGTGTATTTGCGAGTTAAAGGTATCAAAGTTCAATTCGGAAAATTTATTAAGAAAAAAACAGCCCCGGAAGGTGAAACTTGGAAGAAGAGATCAATTTTCTGGGATTTACCATATTGGGAGGAATTACAAGTGCGACATTGCCTTGATTTGATGCACATTGAAAAAAATGTTTGTGAAAGCTTAGTTAGTTTGTTGTTGGGCATTCCGAAAAAGACCAAAGATGGACTAAATGCTCGCAAAGATATGGTCAGTATGGGCACAAAATGGAGAGAGGTTGCACCTGAACTGAGAAAGACCAAAGATGGAAAAAATACTCGAACTTACCTTCCTCCAGCTTTGTACAATTTGTCAAAAGAAGAAAAGAGAAGGCTTTGTCGATGCCTTCATAGTGTTAAAGTTCCTTCTGGATATTCTGCTAACATAAAAAAGCTCGTGTCAATGAAGGATTTAAAATTGACCGGGATGAAGTCTCACGACTGTTATGTTTTGATGACACAAATGCTACCAATAGCAATCCGTGGTATACTGCCGGAAAAAGTACGGTTACCAATTTTAAAGCTATGTTTTTTCTTTAATACAATTTGTAGCAAGGTTATCGATCCCGAAAGTTTGGATGAATTGCAGCGTGATGTTGTCGTCACTTTGTGCGAGCTTGAAATGTACTTCCCGCCGTCATTTTTTGATATCATGGTTCACCTAATTGTTCACCTCGTTGGAGAAATTAAAATTTGTGGGCTGATATTCTTACGGTACATGTATCCATTTGAGAGATTCATGGGTATTTTGAAAGGATATGTAAGAAACCGACATCGCCCCGAAGGGAGTATTGTAGAAGGTTATATTGCAGAGGAGGCGATTGAATTTTACAATAGTTATATATCAGATGTACAGCCTATTGGTATTCCTAAATCACGCCATGAGGGCCGGGTTGAAGGTGTAGGAACCATTGGTTTGGAACCGATTGAGGCTGATAAGTCTTTGCATGAAAAAGCACACCTGTTGGTATTACAACACATGACATACATCTCTTCGTACATTAACGAGCATAAAACCATTTTAAGAGAACTTAATCCGACGAACGGAGACCGGTGGGTTACTAATGAACATAATAGTAAGTTCGCAGAATGGATTAAAAATAGAGTTATTCGACAAAGCGAGGAGGAATTGGCAGATAAATCTATAAAATGGTTAGCAAGAGGTCCAACTATTATTGTGAATACGTACCAAGCATATGACATCAATGGGTACACTTTTTACACGATAAAACAAGACAGAAAAAGCACCAATCAAAGTAGTGGTGTAACGCTAGTAGCTATATCAGAAGAATTCTCCAGATCTAAAGATGCCCGGGCAGTACATGCGAAGAACTCGTACTATGGTCAAATTGAAGAGATATGGGTGCTCGATTACGTCAAATTTAAGATTCCGTTATTCCGGTGTAAATGGGTTGATAACCGCCGGGGTGTTCAAGTGGATAAGTACGGATTTACTGTCGTGGATTTGGAAAAATTGGGATATAAGCTACCCATTCAAGTGGATAAGTACGGATTTCCGTTATTCCGTTAAGAATGATCCATTCATACTTGCCAATCAAGCCACTCAAGTCTTCTATGTTGAGGATCCCCTCAATAGTAAGCACCATATTGTCCTTCACGGTAAAAGACGCATAGTGGGCGTTCTTGATGTGGTTGATGAGGAAGAGTTCAATCATTTTGAAGAAACACCCCCATTCTCTGTTGGCGTGCCATCTAACGAAGTGAGAAATGATGATATCGAAGATGCAAGTTATTTACGGCATGATCATCAAGATGGAGAATATGTGAATTAATTAATTAGTAAATGTGATTTTATTAAGGTACTCCAGATCTGAATTCAATTTAATTTTTAACTTTAAATTTTACATAAAACTAATGTTGTACATATATTTATTGCAGGAGAAATTCGATCAAACAGTAGCGTAAAATTTGACACATGAAGGGAACACAATATATTTATGGATTTAAGGTGTACTTTTTGTTAATTTTTTGCCAATTTTATGTATAAAATTATGCTGATTTTACAGAAATTTTTGTTAATTTATTGTTAAAATTTTATTGCCAATTTATTAATTTATTGTCAAT
Organism: Carex littledalei; assembly: GCA_011114355.1. Taxonomy (NCBI): domain Eukaryota; kingdom Viridiplantae; phylum Streptophyta; class Magnoliopsida; order Poales; family Cyperaceae; genus Carex; species Carex littledalei. Next base: position 4,575,960 of record CM022085.1, on the reverse strand, counting down.
TTATCAATTTATTGCCAATTTATTAATTTATCAATTTATCAATTTTATTGCCAATTTATCAATTTATTAATTTATTGTTAACATTATGTATAAAGTTATGTATAAAATTATGTATTAATTTATTCTGCACATACTGAAGTATATATTGCCAATTTATCAGTGTATTGTGTTTTTTCTTAAGAAGACTGTTTGTAACTTATGAAATTCGGAGCCATCAGTGATCTTATTTGTCTGAAAATTTCGTTTCCCGGGTTTCTCTTTCGATCAGCCGCCTAACTCGTCAAATGTGAAATTTTGAAAGCAGGGAGAAGTATTATAATCGGCGGAGGCCACAATTTCATTTCCCTCTCTTCCCCGACAATTTCATTTCCCTTTCGTCAAATGTGAAATTTTGAAAGCAGGGAGAAGGCCTCCGCTACCCCGCCGCTGGCCGTTCACTGCCGCTGAAGGCAGCCGCCGCTCAGTGCGCCGCTCAGTGTGCTCAGTGCGCCTCCGCCGCCGCTGAAGGCAGCCGCCGCTGAAGGCAGCTCAGTGCGCCTCTCACCGCCGCTGAAGGCAGCCGCCGCTCAGTGCGCCTCCGCTCACTGAATAAAGGTTAATACAAATCTCTTTTAGGTTTTAAAATTGTACCTGGATATGTTGCAAACCATGTTTCTCTTATCAAGCATGAAAACCCTAATGTACCAAGACATGTGTTCAGAGCCCTGATACAGCTGATCAGAATTATATTACAAACCATATTGATTGTACCTGGATATGTTGCAAACCATATTGATTGTCCCAACTTGGTATCATAAACCTTGTTACAAGTTTAAGAATTATATTACAGAATTTGCTCCGGTACTATAGTAATATTCTAAGAAGATTATATATCATTGTATTTTGATTAAGTCGTTTGTAGTATTTTTTATTTAAAATTGCACACTGATATGTATTAAAGGCAAGGACAAGTAGTAGAGGCAGTGGAACAAGCAGTGAAGGAAAAAAAAAAAGAATTGAAGAAAGTTCAGAGGCAGCCCAAGCAAAGAAGTCTAAACAGGAGACATCAACCATATCCTCTCCTAAGGTACAAAAACCATATAGATAACTCTAAATGTACTATTAATTTGATTATAGTTACATACATCTTGATTTCTATTAAACACAATCTCTTTTAGGTTAATACAAATCCCTTTTTACAAGGTTACTATTTATTTGCTGAATTCAAATTTAGTTGATTTGCTTTCATATGGTTGCTTTTGTTTAGTATATTATTCACATATACACATATGGTTTGTGTTTACTTAGGGTTTTAGTGCTGCTGCTACTCCAATGAATTTACTTAGGGTTTTAGTGCTGCTACTCCAATTGATTTTAGTGCTGCTGCTAAGGTTTACTTAGGGTTTTAGTGCTGCTGCTACTCCAATGAATTTCTTCCTTTTCGCATTATTTTGGTATATTGTTGAAGGCCCATGATGCAATGTCCCTCTCTTTAAAAGATGAGCTAATAATTACAAGCAAGCCTTAGCCCATAATTTATTTGCATGAAGTATATTCAAGATTTTTCTATTCTGAATTTAAAGAGGGATTCTTGTAATGTCTTGCATAGAATCTTATTTGCACTGTTTTTGTGTAGATTATAACCTATAACAATGTTACTTTGTTGAATATGCACGTATAACCCTCCCTCTCTAGAAAATCACATATATTCAGCATTTTAATTAAGTACTGCTGCTGTTTTTATATCAGTGCTGCTGCTTATAATTTCTTATAATTTCGAATAGGTCAAGATGGGAGAAGCTCCATTGGAGATCGAAAAGGCCAGGGAAGAGAGGATCAACCAGATCCATTCGAGGATGGAACAACTTGGCATTCACACTCTCGCACGTGTTGTGAACGGTCCTTCCAACAAGAAGAAGACTGATCCAACAAGGAAGAGAAGGGTTGAAGAAGGCAGCAGCCCTAAGAATGATGAGGAGTATAATCCTTCAACTTCTTGTGATGAATCAAGTAGTGAGGAGGAAGCACCACAACAAAAAAAGAAAAAAAAGAATCAAGAGCAAGCTGTGTTGGGAGAAGGCAGCAGCCATCAAAATCAAATTGGAGCAAATCCCGGTAAATAAACAAATTCCCATGTATTTTGTCTTTTACCGAACAATATGCTTATTCCTTGATGTCAAACTTGGCTCAAAAATAAATTATGAGTTGAATTATCATGTAATTACAGAGATGGCTATGGAGGAGTACAATCCTTTATCATCTTCTGATGATTCGAGTGGTGAGGAGGAAGCACCACAAAAAAAGACGAGAGGTCGGACCACTTGTGCTAAGTTAGCAAAGAAGCATTTACGTATCAAGTTCAACAAGCATGGGCATCCAAAGGGAAAAATGTTGAGCCAATACAAGACATACGTGGCAAATGTATCGAAAGAGAGATTTCCTATCAATATTCCGAATTGGAAGAAAGTTGACGACAAGCTGAAGGAAGAGTGTTGGGAGGAGATAAAGGTACAACTTAGGTTCAAAATGTAAAAAAAATTTCTCGTTTAATAAAATTTCACTAATTCAAATGTTATGTAATTGTTTGAAATACAGCAAACTTGGGGAATAAAGAAAGACAAAGGCTTCAAGCATGCCAAAAAGAAAATGAATGAAGCGTGGAAAAACTTTAAGAGTGATCTCACAAGATTTTACGTGAGGAAAGACAAAGTTCCATTCAGCAAATACTCTTGGATAAGTGAAGAAGATTGGAGAGAATTTGTGAGGCAGAAGTCGACGCCAGAATTTCAGGTAATATTAAATCAAATCTTTAATTTTCAGGTTTTACTAGTGCATTGTCTATGTGCTTGTAAAGGGTTCATCCAGGGTGAAATAATAGAATAACAGCTGAAAAGGGTCAAGAATATATCAGTTGCTAGTAGATATATGTTACTGGTACAGCCATGTAAAATATGGCACCAGAATTCTTTATATGGAGCACCTGATTTTGATGTGCATCTTCTTTCGTAACTTCTTCAGTATCTATCTTTTCTTGAACCTCTTCTGAAATAATGGAAGTCCCATTTGGAGGAATTCCATCCCCTTTCAAGACTAATTCCGGCAATAGTTGTTCAGTAAATTGAGTTGAATATAGTTTATTTTCTGTTTCTCCATTTACTTTCTCCTGCTGCTCCTGAGCAGTTGGTTCTTCAAGTGGAGAGGGAACCTCTTCATGTCTTAGTACTTCTTGTTCTTTTAGTTCTCCTTCCAAATTTAATGTGCACTTCTCCAAACTTTCTGGTTTCTCTGTGATAATTTGATTTGGCTCAACAAAAATGCCAAGTTTAGATGGAATTTCTGTGTCTTGTTTAACCAAATCCCCCTCTTTATTTACACTATTTCCATCTAAAACATCGCTTTTGATTTCCATTTGTCCAGTGTAGATGCTTTTGAAATTTCTAAACAAGTGTAGATGCTTCTATCACCATCCAGTTTCACAACAACAAAAAAAAAGGAAATTGCAAAGTTTGAAACTGAGTATATATTATTATTATAACTCCACTTTTTTCTAAAAAAAATATATCAACTTTATTGACATTTAGACATATTTGAGCTTCTGAAAATTAAGGGCTAGCTAGATTCCTCTTTCTTACAAGAAAAAGGTATTAATAATTAAAGAGAGATCTGAATTTTCGAATTACCGGAGATTCTTGAGCTGTAGATTTTTTTTTAGAAATTGACAAGTTAATCCAGCCTTTTGCTGGTATATATGACTTTAGTTTGCTACTTATTGACCTTGTCTGTATTACTGTACTGTAGAGTGGTGTTTTAGCTGTTAGTTTCTGTTCTGATTGCATGTTGCATATTTGAAATCCGATCCGAATAGAATAGAGATATTTTGTAAATATTAAATATTTGAGTAGCTGAACCACTTTACTAAAAATAAAAATAAAGCAGTGCCAGATAATGAACAAGGCTGACATATTTTAGCGTTTAAGTTACCCAAATTGCACTAACATGCAATTTATAGTTGACGACATGCATGTTGCACACCTATAGTTATAGACTTATAGTGATGAAGCATAGTTATAGACTTATAGTTAGAGACTTATAGTTAATCAAATCTTTAATTTTCATATCTTTTATATTTCTTTTTTGTACACCTAACATGCATGTTTCCTTCGTTGTAGAAATTAAGTGACCAAAATCGCGAACTGTCCAAGAGGAATGATTCGCTAGCGCTAAAGGAACCAAGTTACGATATCACGTTGCCCTTTAAAGAGTGAGCAATACTATTTGTTGGTAATTACTAATTTCATTTACTTACAATCAACGTACTATTTATTGGTAATTTACTAATTAATTCGACATTCAAAAAATTTCAGCATTTTTAAATCTTATGTGGAGGCCGGAGGAGTGCACAAGGAGGGCTCAACGGAATGTGCGTGGAAATACATCAAGGTGTGAACTTGTACACTTGAGTTTTAATTAGATACTTCATTTTTTCAAATTCGTTTACAACACTAATATTTGAATAGTTCTCTTCATATAGATTACTCAAATAACATAGACCCTGAATTTTACCATAATTCAATAATAACAGTTCAGAACACTGAAATAAGCCCCCAGAACCCTGTCAGGACACATAATTTGCAGGAAAGCCCCTGAATTTTACCAGAATTCGGTCAAAACAGTCTAGAACACTGAACTTTTACTGGAAAGACCCTGGAATATAACAGATTTAATATAGAGCTATGCATAATGCTAGAATATTACGGATCGATCCAAATGAGTTCACATTTACTTTGAAGCATAATTACAGATCGAATTGGGGTTATATATGAGAAAAAAATTATTTTGAGAAAGCAACCAGTAGCCATTATAGCAGTGCTGATTTCATTATGATTTATGATGAGGGCAAGTACTTATTAAAGTAAAGCAAAATTTTCACTGAAATCACGAAGTGACAAAAAAAATTAGCATCTTTGGCAAGAGGAAATAAATTTATAATGCAATAAATAGAAAGAGAGAAACAATGGGTTCAGTTTGCAAATTTCATAAAAATTTGGTTCAACTGAACTAACCGTATTGAAGTTCAGTTTATTTGGTTTAGTTTGCACTTGGTTGATCAAATTATTCAGTCGGTTCAGTTTATATCTAAGCAAACAAAATAAAAGTTTGGTTGGGCGAATTTAATTCAGTTTTAAATTAACTAACCAATTGGGCAACCTGCATCATACATGGTATTCTATAATTAATCAATATAATTGGCTGTAGCAACAATAGCACTTCTTGCCTACCTAAGCTTAACATAGTATGGTACCAAAATATATACCACAGAAGCTGAATGGAATCATGGGTATATAACTATATATGCCAATTTGCCCTTCTGCTCATGCAATTTAATTAATACCATCATTTGAATTTAATAAATAGCACAAATTAAGTTTTATATACACATATAAGTTACTTGCTCCAAGTTAAGGTGACTTGTGTTATTTTTGTTTTGTTGGAACTTGTTAGTTAATCATGGCTTAAAATCTGTCTTAAAGAGAAAGAGAAAGAGAAAAATTGAAAAATAAACTTTTCTCTATGGCCCCATAGGCAGAATGGTTAACTTTAAACTTGCTCCATCTTAAGCCACCATAAACTATACTTGTTTGACAACTAAAAAGTGAGAAATAACTTGAAACAAACATGAACTACAAGTGCCAATGGATCTGGTTGGGTCCAAATACCACTTGTATATATGGACCCTTAAATTATTGATTTTACTTAAATGGAACATTTCAGAGCCCTAGGCAACAAGGCAACAAGGTGTGTGGATTTTACGTTATGAAACACATGCAAGATCTAGTCACTACGCAATTTGACGTTTTTCCGAATGTATGTATTTTATAATTGAACTTGATTCATTTTTTATTTAGCTTGAATAAAATTAACTTCTCAATTTGTATTCATGCAGTGTGATTTACCGACAGAAAGATATACGCCGACGCAACTTCATGCAATAACACGACAATGGTCTGCATTTTTCTTGGACAATTTCTAAACTATTAATAAGAAATGCATTGTTGTTATGTTCATATGCATATTTTGTTAATGGGTTTTTTGTATATTTTGTTATAGTGTATTTTTTTGTGAATGAAATATGAGTTATGTTGTTTAGAGAAAATTGTGCTGTCTTTTGTTTGTGTTGCTCAAATTATTTGCATGATTATTCCAATTAATGTTAACGAATACTGAATAGAAATATATGGCTAGCAAAAATATGGAGGCTAGCCCCGATACAAATAGAATCATGCCAAAATTTAGTGTCAACACCGACTGTTTTTCAGAATTAAATCAACGGCTTTTTATAGAAAACAGTTGTGCTGGGGCTAACACCGACTGTTTTTTATAGAAAACAGTCGGCATAAGTGTCAACACCGACGGTTTTAAATAAAAATCAGTGCACTGTCAACACCGACGGTTTTCAATACAAAACAGTCGCTGTAGGGAGGTCAACACCGACGGTTTCCAATAAAAACAGTCGGTGTAGGGGTGTCAACACCGACTGTTATATATATGAAACAGTCGGTGTAGATGGGAAACACCGACTGTTTTCTATAAAAAACAGTCGGTGTAGATCATCAACACCGACTGTTTCTTATTAAAAACCGTCGGTGTAGGTTAGTAACACCGACTGTTATTGTAACAGTCGGTGTTAGCTATCTACACCGACTGTTATTCAACCGTCAGTAAAGGTTTATCTATACCGGCGCCGCCATCACCGACGCCTCAATAACAGTCGGTATAGGGGTTTTTTAACAGTCGGTGAAAGGGTTTTTTGTACTAGTGGAAGGAACACGATAGAAATTAAGAAGTTGGAGGCGGCAAGTCAGAGGACAAGTAAATTTACTTTGAGATCACGAGGCATTAAGAAGAAAGCGAAGGAGCTTTCCATCCTATCTGATGCTCAGGTGCTTCTTCTCTTGCGTGCGCCAAAGGGGCAATACCATCTATGCCTTGGAGAGAAGAGGTACTTAAATTAATAGATCTCTTCAATCTTATATCTTATTATATCCATGAATAATTGGCTGTTCTATATATCCGATCATGTTTCATGTTTTCATGCAAAAGATTCATAATACTTGCAGTACCCCAACCCTACTTAATTTGCCTTGCTATCTTAGTTTTTAATTAATAGCTCGTACCGCCCTATCAACTTGGTTTGCCATGCTATATTTCTTTTACTTAAGAAATAAGACAAGTTATGTCTTATAAATCCATTTTATTGAGGTGTATATCTTATGATTTTCAACTGATTTTTTTCCTTTTGTTATCTCAGCACTTTTGATGGAGTTTTGCAGAAATTTCTATCTGATTCTCAAGAGAACCATGAAAAATCGTACGTCTATTGTCAAATGTTTACTTCTAAAATCTATTTATTTTTTTCTTGATATCTTTCACCCTTACTATCTTTCTAATATTATGATCTACTCTTTTTTCAATTTACAGAAGGCAGGACAGCATAAAAGTAAGATCTTGAATTCTGCTCTTTTTATATGTCAAACCAACGATACCTATTTTCATTATAAATTATTTACTATGTTCCATAGATTACTGCATTAGTTTACAAAGTTAATGGTAAATCTCAAAAAATGTTGTTTGTTTTTGTAGTTTCTGAAGGACTCATATATATAAAAGACAGTGATGCACTCAATGCTATCTCTCTTATGGATCATGGGTCTGTTTATCTTAATCTTTCTTTCCAGTTTTTAAATACGAAATTAGTACCTTGTACTCAACTTGTTTGTGTCGAAACCTAATTTACAACTCCAAAGATACCAAGGAATAAATCAAAAAATAGATTGTACAGAAGTCGTCCTGCCATGGTGTGAATATCTGATTAATTTGTTTTGTTTTTTGCTTTGTTTTTTTGGGTGCAGTATGAGGCCTATTAATAAAAATCATGGCTCTCAGGTAAATTCCTGCTTAATCTTTCGTTGTCATTCTATTTTTAATTTGTTTAATTTTTCTATGAGCACAAAATATTGATTAATTGCTTGTTAATTTCACAGGAGATGGACCTTGAGCATATACAAGAAGAAATATCAAAAATTGAGAGTCAATTGGGCCCTCTACGGTAATATATAGATCTAACTAATTTAAAGAAAAAACTTTATTTTTCTCTAAATTATAATTCCTTCTCCGTCGAGGTTTAAAGCTATGCAACTACATCACAAGCAGCAATTGATAGCTAAAAGAACAATTAATACGGTAAAACTGCTGCTCCATATCTGTTTCCATAATAACGATTGCATAGATCAATATCCACCTTACGGTTTCTGTACATACCAAGCCCTTTCTTTCATGATAAATCCGTTTTCATAACAGCAACAAATATTGATTTGTTAACCGCTATCAGACCAAGCCCTTTGTAGATATCATTATATCCAGTTCAATTAATTATATAGCTGCCGAAAATCTTTTTATATTTTTGTTTCATAAATTTTTATATATATAATTAATTAACCTTCTTTTGTATAATTCAGAAACATCCAAGAAATAGATGCGATGGAGCAGTTTGATGAACTCACAGCGATGGAATGTTCTATCGTGGAGTTATTGTCAAAATATGAACAGGAGATGGTAATGTGTTGTGTTTTTCAGAAAATTCCATCTCCTCTTTTCTCAATTACATATCACTAGGAGTTCAAAAGTTAAAAACAAAAGATAAAGATTTACAAAACCACAAGATTATATACAGAGATTGACTGTGCATGCAGTTTCTAGGATTGTCAAGTTTAATTAATTCAAAATTTGTTTGAGGTCAGGACTACGTATCACACAAGAACCGATTAATTAATTACTGAACGAGTACTGTATATAATTGATGAGCAACAAGAGTACTGCCGTGTTAAGTGATTCAACGCTCAAAATCGAGGATGAAATTGCACCCTTTGATTTGTATTTGCTTCTCCTTATCTAGGTACGCATTGTACAGCAACAAAAGTCTAGTTATCCTAATCACTCCATGATTAATTCATATCAATGGTAAAATTTAGAAATATTTCATTTCTCAATTATGTCACTATAAATTATAATTGAACAAATCTTTGATTCAAAATAGGTACATTGATTTGAGTACTTTGTTTCTTTTCTCCTTGACTCCCTCCGCCTCAAGTCGCCTTCTGAGATAATCGATCATTACTTTTGGCCCGTATCGCAAAATGTCTCAATTTATTGTATGAAACATCTTTGTTGGTTCTTATCAGGTGCATCCAGGGTTCTAAATAGCTAGCTATAGCGGTTTTTGACCTAAAAAGCTAAGCTACGGGGTAAAACTTCGCTAATCGAGCTACGGCCGCTATAGCGCGTAGCGCGTAGCGGAATAGCGGTCCGCTATGCTACATGGGCTTATTATTATTTATTTGTTTTGCAATTTAAATGGGCTTTAAGGTCCAAAACGAAATTAAATTAGATGGGTCTATAATATCAATAAACTTGAACAATGTGCGTTGGTCTATAATATCGATAGTTTATGAATTAGGGATATTTTGAATGACAATTTGAACTTTGTATTGGTTCAATGTGAATATTAGAACTTCTTAATCAATTTAGTGTTTTTGTTACTTATGAGACTTTAGATATGTTTATTATTAGTAGAAATATAAAATAAAAATTTTGAAAATAAAAAAATCGCTATGTAGGATAGCTTTCGCGATAGCTTTTTTTTTGTCTCCCCGCTATGCCGCTATAATCGCTATTTAGAACCTTGGGTGCATCCATGCTTTATGAAATCGCAGATTGTGTACAACATCCTGTTGTTGTTCCAAGACAATTGTACCAACCGTACAGATTTCATATTTCGAACAAGGACTAATATCTTTAGTCTTTTAGTTTGTTCTGGAGATACTGTTGCCTCCCAGAAGCCGGATAACATTCTGAATTGCATTTATGAATTTGATGAATTGATAAAAAAAAATCTAAGTAAACACTTTCTACTTAATTATATCATTTCCATTTTGATTTAATCCCCATAGGAAATTATTCTAATTTGAATCGAAACCTGTTCGAAACTGGTTGATTGTATAAATTTAGCACCTCTGGTTTGTATACATACATTTTGGATTGATTAAAATCAATTATGTGATTTTAAGATTCTTTAGCATTTATTGTTAATGTTACAATATCCAATTCGAACAAAAAACACGGTACAAATGTGTCAAAGGAACGAACCTGACAACTTTAATAAAAAAATGAGTAAATAACACACAACTCCCGTGAAACTTCCTCCGCACTCTTGTTTTATTTCATTGGAAAAATCTGAGTTTTCAATTTATATGAGAGATTATGGAGGCTAGGGCATACCCTTTTGTTCAAAACAGGTCTCTCACAGTAGCAATTCTAATTATGGTGTTATTTGAGAATAATTAATATAAATTAATAAGATTGTGTCATTGATTCATTGTTATGGTTCTTTTAGATATTTTCAACAGTGCATACAAATATTAATGCAATTATATATTTGTTTTAGAAATAAATATTCAAATTAGAGCAAAGCTAATGTATGCTATATATGCTTATTAAGAGGCTTGGTAATAATCACTCTACAAATCTATGGTATTGGTTTCAAACGAAAAATTCAGACTGTTGAAACTCATCTACTTCATGAGTGATGCGTGTAGATGCAAAATTAAGAAAACATTTTTGTCTTAAATTAATCTTCAATTATTTATAAATTTAACACAAATACATAAATTAATTAAGAAAACATTTTTTTCTTAATATAGTTTTCAAGAAACCTACTTTATATATTCTTCTCACTTTTAATATATTCTATAATTTGTATATAATTACTTGTTGGTTGCATATAGAAATAGAAGATTGAATTTCTTGTCTAATTATTTGTAATAATCTGTGTTTCTATTTTCTAGTCGCATCTCTTATATACTTTGTCCTGCTATACGTTTGCAAAAATATAAAATGTAACCAAACAACTCACTATCTCTAAAATTTATGTTTTTCAAACGTCGCACAATTAATTTGCATCAAACCATAGTGCCTTTTGAATTTCCTCTCTTGTCCCTACATTCTGATCCGTTACACGTTCAACTCCACAATAATGGTTACAGGAAAACCCACAGGTGTACTGTTCATTCTATGGGTGTCAAATCTAAACGAGTATAATTATATTTTTTTTTCATTGGTCTTCGAATAAAGTTTGGAGCAAGAGGAGGGTTCAAATGCCTCCATTTTTCATGCCTCCACCATGCCTCCATTTTTTAAAACTTAAATAACTCAAAATTTAAAACTAAAAAATCAAAATAAAACCGTTTGATATGATCTACATCATTTTATCTATGCACGTGTAAAAAATTATCACATTTCAATTTTATTTTGGTTGTCATCAAGAGCTTGTAAAAAATGTACTAATGTGGATAATTTCTAGACGTTGATTTTTCAACTTATTGATTCACATAAAATAAAAATCAAAATGTGATAATTTTTTATGAGCACATAGATAAAATGTTGTAGATCATATCCAACGGTTTTATTTTGATTTTTTAGTTTTAAATTTTGAGTTATTAAAGTTTTTAAAAATATAGGCATGGTGGAGGCACAAAAAATGGAGGCATTTGAACCCTCCTCTTGGAGCAATTGCCAAGTAGCTATTATTTGTTAAACAAATACCATAATCTTGCTTTCTCTAAACCCAAATACCATCAGTCAATTTTTCTGACAAGTTTACCAATTACCCCTGCAAAAGCAATTAATTATCAAACTCATTAATTAATAATGTGTTTTGAATAAATTAATATGCTGCATTAGGAGAATAATAATCTGACCCAATTGGAATACAATAGTAATGTGAGCACTCGTCCATATAAGTGTGATCAATTGATATAGTTTTGCATCCTAGAAAGTGTGATAATTGTGCTAGTTGTAATGTTGTATGCTCCATAAGTTAGTTTTAATTGCCTAATTATACTCTATTCCTCAACAAAAAAAAATAATGGCTCTATTGCCATAAAGTAGAAAAGGAAAGGTAAATCTGTCAAAAAAAAAACAAAATAGATATGCTAATTGTCTCCAGCTTGTGTATCCTAATTGTCTTCGGCTTGTCTATCTCCACAGTTTATATAATTTGTTAATTGTGTATCTCCTGATCATTCTAATTGTGTATCTCCGTCATGGGGCGGCATGGGTTTGGGATCGCCTCCTTTTTGCAGGGAGCGGAAAGAGCTAATTTTTCGCTGGTGCGGCTTCAAAGAATTCCACCAAGATTAGTACCCAAATGTTTTTTTTCCTTTACCACCATGAGCTTGTAAAGTTTTAATGAAATCCCCCATGCACAGCTTATCAAGCTTCTTAACAACAGATTTCAACTCCTTCAAATCTTTATCAGGAGAAAACATATTTTTAACCATCTTACCAGATGAGGAGGCAATTTCACTAACCTTACCCTTTCCTTTGGTACTCTCATGAATCCTCTTGGCCTCGAAGTGATTCAGAACATCTTCTGCCTCATACGCAGCATCTTTGAGCTGCTCGAGCCATGTGTTGAGACCCTTGTTAGTAATTTGCCCCTTCTCGGCTGCTTCAATAACGCTTTGGATTTGGGGAAGTTGAATCTCCAAGTTTGTGAGCATCTCCCTGGTCTTAGTGTGCAATTTATAGTTGTCACCGAGGTAGGAGCGCCCTAGATCGACCACCTTGCCAATGATGGCAGATGCAAACAACCCTCCTGCTATCAAAGCCACTCCTGACATTTTTAGAGAAACAACAAACAAAGAGAGAGGGAAAGTTCTGAGTGATAGGTTGGCTCAACGGGGTGTTTGGGATAAGAATTATGAGGTACAAGGAGATGGGAGATCAGAGAAGCAAAATCTAGAGAGAGAATTGGTAGATATGGGTGTCAATGATACCCTTTTAACCGTTTACCCTACCCATACCGTATTCGTTAAGGCGGGTATTTATGGGTAAGGTTTTTTTTTTTTCATTAGCTTATCGGGTATGGGTATGAATAATAATTTTTTTTTCGTTAGCTAAATGAGTATGGATATGGGTAAAGGCTATTTCGTACCCGTTACCCAATAGGATAATTATATAAAATAATATTATATGATAATATTTGAGCAATAATTAGTGATCGTAAAATTTATTTTTGTGACATTTAAATTCATTAGCTAATCGGATACTAGATATAAAAACAATGTTCTGACTTATAATTTCTAATGCTCCGACTTATAATATTCAATACTCTTTTAATGCTATTTATCATCGTAATTCAAAGAATTTATTCTAATTTTAATCCAAAATTTAATCTAAATTACAAATCAAGATTCAAAGAGAGAAAAAAAAAATTCCAGAGAAGGAGCAAACTCGGTCCGAATTAATATATTTCTATAAAAATTCAAAATCCAGAATACAAAATGGTCCACCTCTGAATGTAGATTACTAACCTGGAGAACAATGGAAGTGTTCAGTATTATATAAAATGGAGATGAAGCTAGTAATAAGCTGATAAGCATAAGCACCTGTACCATCCTCTTTCTGCCAACTACCAAGCTGATAACCTACGGGTCTAAATAAAAAAGAAAAAAGTAGCAACCAGACAGGTACTGCCAAGATTTGGCATTAGAATTAAGAAGAAAAATGTAGCTTCCAGATCATGCCGACGGTCTCTTGTATGTACTGGTCTGCACTATTAAAAATTTGAATTATTAACATGAAATTAAAAATAATTTATTTACATGAATTACTCATGCAATTAATTAATGTCAATTGTATGGATAATATTCATGCAAATAAAATCTATGTAGTTGTTTCATACACTCAATGTCAGCATCCATCAGAAGTTTTACTGAAAAGTTTACACAAAATAACTTAAAATGCAAACGCATACATCAGAATATTTTTGTAATAATTAGTGATGTACATTTATTATTTAATGTATGTTTTTTGCTATAAGAAAAATGTTAAACATATTACTTTTTTTTTTTGCATGTTTGTTATTTAGTTAAATAATTGAATTTGTCGGAATAGATATTTGTGTTTTCAAATTCTCTTGCTTTATAAAAAAAAAATTTAGTTGGAATTGATTGTACATTTGTTTTTTTTATTAGTAATGGTGATTGCATGTGTGTGAAATTATGAGTTTTGACATTCTATATGTAAAACATAATAAAATTAATTATTATATTACTATTATTATTCGTTATCCACCCGCTACTATTTCGTTACCCGATAATTTTAACGGGTATGGGTAAGATAGGATAAAGTCAATTCTTAATGGGTAAAAGTAGAGTATGAGTAAGATCAATTATTAGTGAGTATGAGTATGAAAATATTTCCACCCTACCCGTATCGTACCTATTGACACTCCTATTGGTAGACCACCAAGACCCATTAAACAGTGGGTGAAAACTGTCCACAGCACAACCAACGAAACCCATTTAACAGTTTTTTTTTTTTTTTAAGGGATGAGGATCTGCTCACATTTTGTACCATTGGGAAATGTAAATTAATCCTTTAATATTCAACCGTTGCTAACTTTATCCGCACTGCTGGAAGCTTAAAAGGATGTGGACCCATTATTGCTGGATGCTGTACATTTCAAGCAAGATCACAAGGAGGCCCAGTGAAAAGAAGCCCACCAACAAGCCCAACAGAACGAAAAGATGGAACCAAGTGACCAAATCTCTTGTAAGTTGTAACGGGGGTTAGTCTGCTAGGGGACACATTATAACATTATATGTAACCGTGTCTTCCTTTAATATATTGAAGTTGTTTGTGTAAGAATGACATATTCTCCTAAACTGAAAATATTGTCATGGAATGTGGGAGGATTAAATGAACAAGATAAAAGATTAACAGTGATGTGTTATTGGAGAAACCAGATATCAGCTGTGTCCAGGAAACGAAGTTGGGAAGTATGTAAAGCCACTAACTTTCAAAAAAAAAAAAAAAAAAGTTGGGAAGTATGAATCATACGCTGTTGAGGTAGATATACGATGAATGGAAAGAACCAATTTTGATGGATAGCAATTATTGAACATGAATGCAGAGAACTCTGAGACTCGATAAATCTAAGAACAAGCAAAATCTTAAATTATTTTTAAAACCTGAGAAATTGAGAAATTCCAAAACAATGGGCTATTGGATCCGGCATCTCGTGGTACAAACCCGATAAGAAAATTAACCATCTAAATGCAAAGTTTACCCAAGTTTTCCCATTTTCTCTGTTGCTGGGCCGACATTTTTATAAAATCCAAAGTTAATTACAAATTAATAATTATATCCAGAATTACTGAGTTTTTCCAAAAATGTCCAAACCGGCTACAAAATGACCGGTTTCCTCTTCCCCAGAAGCCGGCCATTTTGTTGCCGGTTTCCTATTTTTTTTTACCCGTAATTAACCCTACAATCTATCGAACTGTGTGTCGTTAGTTTTTTGGCCCGTGTATAGTCTTGTTTTCTGTAGTATTGAGAGAAGAAAAATCTAGAGATAGAAGTTGGGCTTAACGGGGTGTTTGGGATAAGAATTAGGAGGTACAGGGAGACGGAAGAACAAAGAAGAAAATAGATAGAATTAGTTAGTTTTTTTTTTTAGGTTTAAAATTAGTTAATTGACCATCAAGATAACCCTGTTTACAAATTGGGTAGAAACTGTCCACATCAGAACCAACAAGGCACGACGATCTGCTCAGATCTTATACCATTGGAAAATGAAAAATCCTTTAATTTTCAACCTTTGCAAACTTTATCCCCAATTCCCCACAGCTGGAAGCTCATAAAGATGTGGACTCATTATTGCTGGATGCTGTACCTTTCAAGCAAGATCACAAGGAGGCCAGCACAAAAAGATTGAACACTTCCTTCAGGATCCAATGCAACTGAGTGACCCACAATTAATGGATGGCCCACCACCTGGTTTCACACAGGAACAAATATCCTCCCCGGTACCGTAAAAGATTCCCTTCACTTTACGGTTTGAGATTTAACTCCCAGCCGCTTTGGGATTCGAGCTGATGGAGGGGGCAGTATTATTGGGCTTTGAGATTCGTGCCAAGTTAAAAAAGAACGGTCCAGATCAAGTAATTGTAAAAGATTTCCTATTACGATACCGGAGTGATCTGAATTCTTCACACAGCCCACCCCAATCAAGGTTTACACAATACTTTGCAGACAGAATGTACAAAAGTATTAATGCAAGAGGTTTTTGTTAAAGTCTTCAAATTAAATTGTGGAAACACTTAGGGCCTGTTTGGCGTGGTACTGTGTACATAGGTCCCAAAAGAAAAGCAAGAAGAGATCCAAAAGTATTAATGCAAGAGGTTTTTGTTAAAGTCTTCAAATTAAATTGTGGAAACACTTAGTTTTCGTCAATTTAATTTGAAATAAAAAATACAAACTAAGTGTTTCCACAACAGAGGGATTTACAAGGCCAGATATGATATTTTTATAATTACCTCAATTAACCTAATGCGCTTCTTAAAGAGACATGTTCAGACTTTTAAAATTAAACAAATTAAGAGCATACATGAGTTTTTCTCAAGGCTCAAGGAAAGTTTGACATAACATTAACCTAATATATATATATACGCTTCATGGGGACATGGCCTTAAATAAATTACATTAAATTGTTAGTTGATTTACACTAAGCCCCCTATTTTGAAGTAACATGGACTTAAATAAATTACAAAAAATTTCCAAGGCTAATAGGAAATCTTTTACAGTAATAGAGAGGATACTTGTCCCCCCAATCAAGGTTTACACAATACTTTGCAGACAGAATGTACATAGGTCCCAAAAGAAAAGCAAGAAGAGATCCAAAAGTATTAATGCAAGAGGTTTTTGTTAAAGTCTTCAAATTAAATTGTGGAAACACTTAGTTTTCGTCAATTTAATTTGAAATAAAAAATACAAACTAAGTGTTTCCACAACAGAGGGATTTACAAGGCCAGATATGATATTTTTATAATTACCTCAATTAACCTAATGCGCTTCTTAAAGAGACATGTTCAGACTTTTAAAATTAAACAAATTAAGAGCATACATGAGTTTTTCTCAAGGCTCAAGGGAAGTTTGACATAAATTAACCTAATATATATATGCTTCATGGGACATTAATAGTGAGGCACATATTCATTTATTCACCTGCAAACTGAGAATTACCCTAACTAATACATGAACAAATCAAAGGAATAAGTGCATTTCGTTTTTATTTTAATTTTTTTTTCCTTTTTTTCCTTAAAACTTGGAGAGAGAATTTAGGGCACAATGAATAACATTTAGTAGAGTTAGATAATAAGATTGACATGTAAGGTGTCTACAAGTGTCCCCTCGTGCATGTAATTTAATTGTTAGTTGATTTTACAAGCACATGTGATTTAATTTCAAACTACTGAAATACAAAGGTTTATAAAAGTACTTGGAAAACCAAATTGTTATTTTTAAACGCACTTCACTTCACGTTGAATAATTCTCCAATTCTTCGAAAACATACCACCAAAAGAGCTTCGGCCGGACAATGAAAAAGAGTCAAATTAAATACAGTCAAAAGCATATCAATCTAATGGGAACCGTTCCCAAACACTTCAAAATACTCTGCCAAAGTAATAGAGCCCTTGCAGTGGCAGTGCACCAACCCCACATATGAATAGAAATACCATCAATGCCAGGCCCATAATACAGGCCCAAAAAGAAGACAACAGAAATAAATCACACACAAAGAGCAGTCAGGGAAAAATTAAATCCTTGCATCATGCGCTGGCTTCACCACAGAGACCACAGCCGTTTGATCTGCATCCGACACCTGAGGCCGGGGCAACTAGAAACCAATGTTCAAGATTGAGGATTTATATCAAGAGACCAACTAGAAACCAGCTGAGGGGCAACCTGGCAGAAGTGGCCCAGGGGCAACTAGCTAGAAACCACCTTCGTTATCAAGTTCGTGAATGATTCGTTCTTTTTTTTGTCTTACTGATGGTACTGGTACTGTAACATGTTTCAATCTGTCCTTGCAAGTGAAAAGTAGCCAATTCAGAAAAAAAAAATTAGTGTTATTTTTAGCTTTATTTCAATAATAATTATATCTGACTCACATAACAAACTAATTAATTGTGAAACACCAATCAATTGAGAAGTTCAGATCATAATTTCTGCCGACATACATATCCAAAATCTTGCAAAATATGCATGCCGCAAAATATTGTGTATAATTGACTAATCACACACAATTATAGAACAGTGTCCGAATCAGAATTATAAACTAGCATGAGATATTTTGTTATTCTGATATTGTTCATTAGTATTCGTATTCGAATCCGTATTGGTGGATATCCGCTCCGTATCCGTATCCGTTTAAGAAAAACTTAATTTCAAAATTTAATATTTGTTTACTATTAGTATTTGTATTCATATCCGCTCATTTAAAGGCGGATACAAATTTAGTATTAGCATTATCCAGTCCGAATTTTCTCTATTTACACCCGTAGCTAGAGTGCGTACCTTGGACCCCAAAGCCCAAAACGGGGCTGGGTTTTTGCTGTGATGGGCCTATGGGCCGAGCTGTTTTTAAGAAACCTAGTAATATCATTTTCTTCAACACTTCCTACTGGAAAAGGCTGTCTACTAGACTACTAGATGTCTCAGGTAGGCCCAAGAAAGAGAGTAGAAGATAACTAATTAGTGATATGATAACTATTCAAGCACGATATTTTATAGTGAAATCAACCATTCGGTCAATTGCAGGACCAACAATTATTGTCCTTGTACTTTTTTCTTCTTTTAGAAAATTGCCTGTAGATTCAGTTGCCCAGTCTACATGAAAAGTCTTCTGAGGACTTTTTGTGGATTTGAATGATTTTGAATATATCACTGTTCTTTTCAAATGGTCCATGTAATTTTTATTTTCCTCTTATTATCTCTAAATCTCCATCTATAAAATGAGTGGTACAAAAGCAATTCGGACCAATACGGCAGATAAATATAAAATATCCTCTTATTATCTCTAAATCTCCATCTATAAAATGCCGAATTTTTTATTAATATCCTCCATTAAATAAAAAATTACAAAAATGTCCACTTTTTTTTTTCAAAGGCCCAAACCGTCAGAATTTCTGGCGGTTCTATTCTGTTCAGATCGGCCAGAAATATAGACGATCCTAAAGGGAATAGGACCGCCAAAAATTCTACCGGTTCAGGCAATTTAAGTAATGTTCTTAGAGTAGAACTAGGGTGTTCTTAAGCTCACCAAGCCTCTTTGTGAGCATAACTCAAAAACCCATCGAATTTGTTTCAAGCGACGTATCCAAACCGTTGAAACCGATCTACTTCACGAGTGATGAGTTTATATGTCTTTAATTTTTATACTAATTTAATATAAAGTCAAGCGGTCAAAAAATGATGAAAAATGAATACATTAAAATTAACTTAATAAACCATCTTTTTTACTGCTTGACTTTATACTAAATTAGTTCGAAAATTTATAAATTTGACATGTAAATGCATCACTCGTGAAGTAGATCGGTTTCAATGGTTTGGATGCATCGTTTGAAGCCAATTCAATAGATTTTTGAATTAATTAAGCTCACAAAAGGACTTGGTAATCGAGCTTAAGAACACCCTAATTCTACTCATGTTCTTGTATTATAAACGTGCAAATAAAATAACAAAATTTTAGTGTAGTTGGTTATTACCTCCACCTCACACACCAATGGTCCCTGCTTTGAACCCAGCATTAGACAACAAAAAAAAAAAAAAAATTCACGCAGAAGAGAGAGAGAGAGAGGCAAAGTATGTGTTAAGATCTTTTATGGCAGAGTAATTATGGCAATTCGTGTTAAAGACAATTAACAATTAATTTTTTAAATACATAATTCGTATCACCTAAGAATTACAAAATACTTTTATATATAGAGGAGGGATCCGATTACAGCACTTTTGAGTTACCACAAAGTTACCACAACAATTTTTTTCATTTTCAAAGTCCAAATCGTCAATCCAAACCGCTCAACATGATCTCCACAATAAAATGTGCTTGCATATCAAATTTTACATTTTTTTGAATTTGTTTACTATTTATTAAGATGGGTAAAAAATTCAATGGTATGAATTTGACTAGTTTTTGTAAAATGCTTAATAAATAGTAAAAAAATTCAAAAAAATGTAAAATTTGATCGGCAAGCACATTTTATTGTGGAGATCATGTTGAACGGTTTGGATCGACAATTTGGACTTTGAAAATGAAAAAAATAGTTGTGGTAACTTTGTGGTAACTCAAAAATGTTGTAATCGGATCCCTCCTCTTATATATATTATAGATATATTTTATTATTCTTAGGTCCAGATCCAAACAAGAAAACTGTTTAGTATTTTTTTGCAATTTTAAAAATTAATTGTTAATTGTCTTCAACACGGATGATTATGATTACTCCACCATAAAAGATCCTGACACATACTTTGCGTCTAAATTAAGCTGGGTTCGAACCAGGGGCCTTTGGTGTGTGAGACAACTGTCAAAACCAATTTCATTTGCACGTTTATACTATATAGGAACATTCTTTAAATTGCCCGAAACCTCAGAATTTTTGGCGGTCCTATTCTCTTCAGGACCACCCAAATTTATGGCGATCCTAAAGAAAATAGAATCGCCAGAAATACTGACAATTTGGGTATTTAAAAAAAAAAAAAGTGGACATTTTTGTAATTTTTTGTTCAATGGTGGTATTAATAAAAAATATCGGTATAACATGTGTGGTACAAAGGCATTTCGGACCATTACGACCACATAAATAAAAAATTTCCTCTTATTAATTATCTCTAAATCTCCAACTATAAAATGAATGGTACAAAAGCATTTCGGACCATTACGGCAGATAAATTAAAAATTTCCTCTTATTATCTCTAAATCTCCATCTATAAAATGTGTGGTACAAAGACATTTCGGACCATTTCGGCAGATAAATAAAAAATATAAACAAAACTAAGGGGAACAACAACGCACATTTAGTTTGTTATAGAAAAATATGTATTTTGTTTTTCTTGAAAAGACGGGTACCTGTTCCCTTTCTTTTTTATTTGAAGATGAATTTTTGCACACAATATCCTTCAATCAACCATTTTTCCCAGAAAAATAAATTTGATAACCGTACAAGTGTACAAATTGCTACTAGCCAGTACGCCTTTTAATTAAATCGGAAGCACCATCTGAGGGTCGAAACATTTAGGAGTGTCCATGATACTTTTTTATCCGTTTATCCAATCCGTATTGTACTTGAAAAGGCGGATAAGAAATATTTTTTTTCATTAACTTATAGGATACGGGTAAGAATAAAGATTTATTTTCATTATTATAATGGGTAAGGGCACGGGTAAAGACCATTTCTGACCCAATATCATATAAGATAATTTCTAAAAATAAAATAATATATATAGTTATGGAGATGATACACAATACGATAAAGTTTTGCACTTTACTAAATTTTCATAATACGAACTTAGTTGTAATCATTATTAATTGTTTCTTATTTTTTCTTGCTTTGAAGAATATTTTATCAAAGCACAATTTGAGATGTCAATAGTACTTCTTATCCATTTACCCGACCCATAGTTTATTCGAAAAGACGGGTAAGGATAAGATTTTTTTTGTTAACTTATCGGGTATGGGTAAAAAATTATCCATTTTCCATTTTATTTTTATGTGAACAAATAAGTTGAAAATCAACGTCTAAAAAATATCCACATGATGGAGTATATTTTTACAAACTCTTGATAACAATCAAAATAAAATTGAAATATTATAATCTTTTACATATACATAGATAAAATGATGTAAATCATATCTAACAGTTTTATTTTGACAATTTAAGTTTTAAATTTGAGTTCTTATAGTTTTTTAAAATAAAGACAAAATTGTGTCAGAAAAAAATTAAGACATCTGAACCATCCCAAATATTAATTCCTATAATATCTCAGCAAGGATGCTTCGGTCAAAGCACAGTCGGAGCATTTTTAATAATATTAGATACCTAACTGCTTGTGTTTCACTATCCTAGTCATGGTCAAATTCAATCCATGGAAAATTATATAAGAGGTTGCAAGAATAGCATGTCTGTATCCTTTTGTCTTCTCCAAAGTTTAGAAATAGCGCTATAACTTAATATCTCGGTTCAATCTGTAATGGCTGTTTCAGTACTGGCTTGTCTTTTTTTCATTTTCATCCTTCCCTGCTTCTCCAACTCATGTAATACTACAGTTCCATGTGATCGTTCTATTCAAATTAAGCGTCCTTTCTACCTTCAATCAGATACTATGAAGGATCCTAGTTGCCTTGGTTCTTTAAGGATTGAATGTAGCAATGATATCCCACTTCTCTTATGGCAATTTTTGCTGTTACAATTGGAAAACATCTCATATAACACCAACACTATTAAGGCTTATGATC
Source organism: Carex littledalei (assembly GCA_011114355.1). Lineage (NCBI taxonomy): Eukaryota > Viridiplantae > Streptophyta > Magnoliopsida > Poales > Cyperaceae > Carex > Carex littledalei. Next base: position 4,553,564 of record CM022085.1, on the reverse strand, counting down.
TTTATCTTAGTAGTTCTTTGAAAAATTCTGGCTGTGGTAATCTTTATTTTAATTTTTCTAGTGATCCTGTCAAGTTAAACAATGAGATGTATAATTTATTGAATAGTAGTCTTTATTCTGTGAGATGTGACCAATATCCTAATCAGATAGAATCACCACCCAAGATATTTGGAAAGGATTACAAACTTAGCTACTCGCCGTCGACTCTTGATGAAGATCATAAATCTCAACAGAATTGTTCGAGGCCTCATAGTTCCCTTGCCCCATCTTTTGAGTACATTTTCTCATTCAAAAATGACAGTGATCCAGAGCTTTCTCTACTATCTGCTAGTTACTCAGATGATTTTGTAGCGCGGCCCGGTTGCTTTGCAAACTCGATAGAGGTTACCGATCATGAAGATGTTAAAGGTAAGTAGCTTGCATATTTAATCAATTTATCCTGTTAATTTTCTTTTTAATCTTTTTGTAAATTATGGACAGTTCCATTTTCTTTTTGTAATTTTTCTTTCCCCTTTGGCATAAGTAACTAATGGGGTCTTGACACAACAGCTCTAATAGAGATAATATGCGAGACTTTTGACTAATAAAGTAACCTTTAAGCCTATCACTCCTCAAAATTATTACAATAATAGCAAAGGTTAGTAACTTGCATATTTAATCAATTTATCCTTTTAGTTTTCTTTAAATTTCTTTGTATATTTTGGAGAGCTACATTTTTTCTTTTAAAATAGTTATACAAATACAATTCCATTTTTTTTTTGGCAAAATTTCCTTTCCCCTTTGGTATAATAATTGATCTTGACATAACAGCTCTAATAGAGACACGATATAAGACTGACTAATTTAGTAACCTTTAAGCCTATGACTGTTCCAATTTAATGCAATAATGGCTAATCATTTTTTCTAATTTTTCTTTCAAACTTTCCTGAACTTAATTTCATGTGAAAATTCCCAGTTTTCTCATACTTTTTGAAAAGGATGGTTACCTTTTTCTGTTCAAAAATCAAATCAGAAGCCTTTTACTTCGTGCCTAACTCAATGTTTAGCAAAAGAATTCTATAACATTTTACTTTTAGTACTGGTATTCTTTATTGCTTTTCATCAACCTTTGTAGTTTTAATTTATCTTAATTTGTTCTCTTTCTCTTTTTATTTTCCTGTTCCCCTCCCTCTGCTTCCCTATCTCATGTCAAACTACACTTCCTTATAATAATTCTATACTAATCAATTATGACAATCAATTTCACTGAAAAAAACAATTATGACAATCAATATCTTTCCCTGATATCAGCTAATTATTGAAATAATCTTTTACCTAAGCCTAATTGCTTTGCTAACAGCACACTGGGAATAGCTTCTGATCAACAGTGTAAAGGATAATAACTTGCTGACATGTTATTTAGTTATTTTAATTAATTTTAGTTATTGTACTTGCAAATTGTATTTACTTTCAGTACACTGAAAAGAAAGTATGAAGTCTATCTAAATTGAAGATTCATTTGTGACATTTCTTTATAGATATTGCAAAGAAGCACTCTCAATGGAGAATCATCATAATAGGCAAGTATCACTTCTCTTTTAGTTTTAGACTAAACTAAATATATGAGTTGTCTTTACCATTTTTTACATGAAGGTATGAATCTTTCAATACGACCCTTATGTTTTGCACCTTTTATGTTACTACCTTTACCTGATTTGTAGACTAAATAAAAAAGAAGCAAGAAAGTAGCTTAAATGCGTAATAGAAAATTAAATCTTTTTTCGATTACCCGATTTGTTCTGTTCTGAATTAATAAGACTGGCACCAATGCTTGTAAGTGTCCATTAATTCTCTTGCTACTCCTTTCTTAATAATCTCTCAATCTTTGTTGAACCATGCTAATTTTTCCATTTCTCAAGAATGGTTTCATAATCTATTTGTTTTACCGTGTATCTTTCATTTACTCTGTTTGTCAAACCTATATTTTTTGATATGAAACATAAATTCTTTGGTTAATGTAAAACCGATCCTAGTAGTAGAACTACGAGTATATATAGTATCAGCTGCCAAACCAGTTCCTTAGCCATGATCTCTGTGTTGAGCTATCAATGTTGAATATCCCAACATGCTCTCGTTAAGATCCAGACAAAAAAAAATATTCTAGTAGCAAATATTGCTAATTTGATTTTAATATATTATCTATTAGGGACTTCAATGGATTATATATGAAAGAGATTGTTTTGCCAGTTTAAATGACCTTCTTACTATTTATATTTTTTCTTCTGTTTGTAGTAACTCTGTTAGTCTCTCAAAATAAATTAAAAACATTTCCATTCTATAGTTTGTAATATGTGTATATATGTGCTGAATACTTGTATTTGGTATTAATGTAGGTACATCAGTAGGATTGTTAGCATTCGTCGTAGCATGCCTTATTTTGTTGGTAAAGCTTTGCAGTGGCAAAATTTATGCTGAATGCATTTCATTGAGCAAACCCAGACCTCAAGGAAATATTCAAGTGCTCTTAGAAAAATATGGATCGTTTGCCCCCAAAAGGTACAAATATGCAGAGCTAAAGAAAATCACATCCTCATTTCAAAATACACTAGGTAAAGGAGGTTTTGGTACCGTATACAAAGGAAGACTGCAGGATGGTCGTTTGGTTGCTGTCAAAATTTTGCACAATGCTTCAAGTGATAGAGAGGATCTTTTGAATGAGATCCTGAGTATTGCAAGAACTTCTCATGTCAATGTTGTTAGTCTAGTAGGATTTTGCATTGAAGGCTCCAAGCATGCTGTAATTTATGAATACATGTCAAATGGATCACTCGACAAGTATATATACTCTGAAAATCCAAAAGCACTTCTTGGTTGGGAGAAGCTATATGAAATAGCAATTGGTATTGCAAGAGGTTTAGAGTATTTACACCGAGGTTGTAATGCACGTATTGTGCATTTTGATATAAAGCCACAAAACATTTTGCTAGACGAAGATTTCAATCCAAAAATTGCAGATTTTGGTTTGGCAAAATTGTGTCCACCAAAGGAGAGCATTCTTTCAATGGCTGAGATGAGGGGAACCATTGGATACATTGCTCCCGAAGTCTTCTCTCGGAGTTTTGGGGTTGTTTCAACAAAATCTGATGTATACAGCTATGGAATGATGGTGTTGGAGATGGTAGGAGGAAGAAGGAATGCAAAACCAAGTGCTGAAAACCCAAGCCAAGTGTACTTTCCACATTGGCTTTATGATCGTCTCAATGAAGACAATCCAATACAAGCTTGTGATGTATCAGTCGGAACTGAGGAAATTGCAAGGAAGATGGGCATGGTTGGTTTGTGGTGCACACAAACATTACCGGCTAATCGGCCCTCGATGAACAGAGTCGTGGAAATCCTGGAGAAAAGTAGTTTTGAGGAGTTGGAAATGCCACCAAAACCTTACCTGTGTTCTCCGTCTCATTTAACAATATTATCTGATACTTCTCATACTCCAAGTTTAGATTAAAATTGCCTAATTATACCCTTTTATGTTATCATTGTTCAAGTACTTAATGCGCAAAGGATTTATTTATTTGTTTGAGCTAACTCACTAGTGACTGTATCGGTTACAGTTAACTGTGTTTGAGTTATATGTACGATTCTGTTTGGGCTAACTTACAATATCAATTGTAGATGCATCCAATCGAAGTCAATTTTGTCTTTTCTCTTTTTTTGTAAAATAGATGAGAAGTCAACTATACAAGGCAGTTAAATCATCAAAGATGTTCCATCCTCCTATGAGAAGCACCAATCTGAACATTTTTTGTATGACAGAAATTCAACAAATAATTACTTTGTTTTAAAGGACCGTACCACAAATAATTACTTTGGTTCATCACGGTACAAAATTCCTCGTGACTTTTTTCAGTTAAATTTGCAAAAATGAAAAAGGATCAATAACTTTACATCACTATAGCAATCTGTCTAACATTTTATATTGTTCTTAAGCATATTCCGTCTCATTGTGCAAGATAGAACTGCAACCAAGATAATTCGGGATTGTTGCTCCTTAGGCACGCCATGAAAGCAAATGACGATAACTCTGAAATATCCAGCAGTTGATCAGAATTATTGTTTTAATTAATTTGAGAGGAAATAGAAATGAGATATTTACTCGGATACAAACAGAGAGGCTTTTATCTTTTCAATGGAGGAAAATTATTTCTCGAATTCTAAAACAGAGATAAAGGCATAAGTTGCTATAGTACTCTTTTTCTTTTATACTGGAGAAAGAGTTTTAGTAAATATTATAAATGAAGATTTTAGTTAAGCCCCTCAAATTTGTAAATATTATAAATGAAGATTTTAAGCAAATATATTGGAAATTTGAGTTTTCAAAATAAAGTTTCAACACTAAGACGGTTCAACAAGACGCTTTAGATTGACACGCTCCAGTATTTTGGCCATAACTTCTTCATACGTGGTCCAATTGAGGTGATTCAAAGTTCTATGAAAATCTTATAATATTCTCTATAGCAGCTCTTACTTTATCATGGTACCAAATTTGAGGTTTACAAATTATCCCTCATGACTTCGTTTTTCTTCACAAACTTTGAAATTACGTAATTTAGATAAGGAATTTATGCATTTCACCCTTTAAACATAATATCATATTTACCCTTCTAAATCTGCAAAAATGAAAAAGAAACCATAACTTTATTTCAATATGTCAATCTGTCAAACAAGCATAAGAAAATAAACCACGACTCGTTGGTACCAGGAAAATAAAAATAAAAATCTACCTATCGGTGTTTTTACTTGATCTCTTTATGGATTGTTCAATGGTGGGTGGATGGTGGATGGATGTGAATTGTGATTGATGATTGGGAGAGAGATCTTATTGGGCCGTATATTTGGGCCTTATATTTGGATTCTCCTAAAGGGGATATATAGTGAAAGATCCGACTACTAATTGTTGGACCAGTAATTACTTGTTACTTATTTAATTCATTTAGTTTAACTATGAGATATAAATTAATCTTTAATTATCTACAAATTGAAAAAATAGATGAAGCAATTATTCCACAGGGTAGTTTTAAATTGGGTCACTAATGTAATTATCAATTTATACATATTCGAAAATTTGTTTACAAATAAATAATTGGTGCGACCAAACACATCTTCCAAAACGGGAGACTACTAGTATGCACGCCTCATACAACCTGTTACACAAAATTTCGGGGAAAAATGATTATCTTTAAATTTATTTAAATGCTATTTATATATCAAATTTTGTTTAGTTACAATTAACATGGCTAATATTCACATTCCTATATATTTAGCTAGTGTTTGGTGATATTAATTTTTTAGCTAATGTAATTAAGTCAACCTTTTTGTATTACAAATATTCCCATGCTAGTTAAATCAAACTAGTGTAATTTAAAAATCTAAACTTAAATTTAGAAATTAAAAGAAGATTTAAAAGAAATTATCAAATAATAATAACATAAAGGAAAGAAAAAATAATAAGTGTGATTTAGTGTGACATCACAGAAAGTGTGATTATTGAGTTAGTTGCATGTTCCAAACGGCATGACTTCTTAACTGTCAAATTATATTTAGAACCCACATCACATAGAATCCTTTATAAGAACTGCTATATTTTAAGAAGCAAATTGAACTTGCTCATCAATAATCTAACATATGTATAATTGTGGATAAAGTTTTTGTTCTTGCCTGGTGGCTTGTATAAGATATTGGATGAAATTGAAAAAGATAAACAAAGTGTATTTTTTAACATAAAAAATGAAAGTGACAAAGGATCGATGAGTGCACGGTGGATGCATGCATGGTGGTTGTGGCGCTTTTGCAGTTGAAAGGGATATAATTAAGTTGCAGTAGTCTTTTTTTTGTTTGGTATTATTGTGTTTAGAGAAATTTTGGGATTAGGTAAAATTTCTTGTTATTATCATGCGTTCCAGTTATTATTTAAAATCGTTTAATAACTGATATTTTTTGTTTTGTTCTTTTTTGGGTGCAGTGTGAGGCCTATTAATAAGAAGCATGGCTCTCAGGTAAATTCTTGCTTAATATCTCTTTGTCATTCTATTTCTAATTTGTTTATTTTTTCTAAGAGCACAAAATATTGATTGATTGCTTTTTAATTTGATAGGAGATGCATCCTGAGCATATAAAGCAAGAAATATCTAAATTAGAGAGTCAACTGGGACCTCTACGGTGCACGATTCCAACTTCCAGGACTGGACCTCTGCTTACATGTTTTGGACCTCTGCTTACATTTTCTTCTCGAAGAAATTGTGTGCTGATACAAGATATCTCCATTGTTTTGGAGGTCTTGCTAGCTCTACTTCTAGGGAGGGAGAGCATGATATCATTTGCTCTACCTTATTTTGTTGGTCCGTTTGTTTTATTTTGTTTCATTTCTGATACTACGTACATATACAGATTTCTTCTTTAATTAAGCTTTGTGTGTTTGCTTATTTATTTAGTTCATTCGTCATAGGGTTTGTTTGCTTATATATATACATACATATATATATATATATATATTATGTGTGAGTGGTTGGTGATAAATCATGCTTATGAATTTGTTATATAAATTAAGTTCAATAGTTTTCAGTTTTTAAAATAACACCCAAGGAGTTCGGATGCTAATTAATTTATAAAGTAGATCAGAAATTAAGTAGTGTTATTATTTTAATCATTAAAATTGTTATTTATTTATGTATTTATTTTTGGAAAATCAGAACTTGCAAGTGTTGGTAATTCGGATAGGTTTTACGATTATAATTTCAAATATTAATCCCTACCCGAAACAACTAAATAGATCGAAGAATAATGCCAATCCTGTTAATATTATTGTCCTACTCATGTAAATGTTTGACATATATTGTATTTTTCTAAAACTTATTAAATGTGCAAGATTTTATAATAATGTCTATGTTTTGAAAGTCTTTCGTCAAACTCTTTAACAACAGATACTGTGCCATGCACTGTGTTTGTAAAAACGGAGTCCAATATATATATATATATAGCGGGTTAAGTCTAATTACATTTCATGGACCTCTCGATTGTCAAAGGGGCATCTCATATTCCTAAACTCTAGGCCTCAAGGTCCAAAATCATTTTGATAGCATATAAATATCCAACAGTACCTATTTTTTACCTCATTAAAATAAGTTAGAAATTCTAGAAAGTCATCTAGCTAGTTTACTTAATTTTTCTTTAGGGATTTAATAATTATTATTAAAGTATATGCATTTACACAAGCAATCACACGAGCAATCATACAATAAACAACATGAGCCCAATCAAGCATAAACAATAGTGAAATCGTATCCTCTTGACAGTAACCATCATCTATCCTTCAATATCGCATGGTAATATGTCTTTGAAGTCTCCACTTGACAGAACTTGCTCTCATTGGTTTCATTTTTCATATCTGTAATTACATTAAAGTACTAACTATGATGGCTCGCATGCCGTATAAACAAACATGCTATTCACTTGAATCAAATTCTAGACATATGGGATGGATTCATGTAACGAGATAATTTATAAAGCACTACGGATACAGAGGAGGTGGTTAGCAATAGCTGGGGATGAGGAGAGGGGAAGAGTCTTCCTTGTTGTTTCACAGGGGACTCTTACTTGCCCTATAAATTAATTCAAGATAGAAAATTTTCTTAGATCATTCTAATCATTCTCGGGTTCCTTTAAAACTTAACCCCTCATATAAACCACAATGTTTATCCGTGTAATTCATCAATGCAATTGATTTAATTAAGATGCTAATCTCATTGGTATTGTTCGGCAAGCACATAATAAACTTCTTTAGAGCTCCTTAGTACCTTAAGGAGTTATAAACTTGCCAAACAGAGTCTCTTTTCATCACACAGAAATGGCCTCTACTAACGCCCTAACGGTGAGAACCGATCTTAGTCTAAAGCCGATAGACTAAACATGTTGTGGCAAGTTGGTAAATAAGATGGAAAAAACTTCTATCGTTGTGGCCTCAGTAATTGATACAAGATTTAGCAAACTTTCTTCTATCGGTGGAAGTAAAGCAACCAATAGAAGAGAATTAGCTTCTGTTATCGGTTATGGAGGAGGAATCGATAGAAGAGTCTCTAAGATGTCTTCTATCAGTTCCAAACTTTGTACAGATATTGATTAGGTTTATTAACCGATTTCTTTTGTCATCTATCAGTGTATGGTTTTGTACTGATAGAATATAGTGTATTTTTGTGCCTTTTCATGTTCCCCGTCTTTAATTTTCACCTCTTTCCCGCCAAATAAAATACATTTCTCTCTCAACTTATTTATTTATCTATTCTCTCTTTTGCCTCTACTTAATTTTTAAACATGTTGTGGCAAGTTGGGAGAAAGATCTTCTTGGGCCGTATATTTGGGCCTTATATTTGGATTCTGGATATATAGTGAATATCCGACTAATAGTTGTTGGACCAGTAATTACTAATTACTTCTTTTGTTCATTTAGTTGAACTATGAGATATAAATTAATCTTTAATTATCTATAAATAGAAAAAAATAGATGACGCAATTATTCAACAGGTTAATTTTTAATTGGGTCACTAATGTAATTATCAATTTAGACATATTCGGAAATTTGTTTACAAATAAATAATTGGTACTTAATGTTTACACTAATGTCAAGTTTGAGATCAATGTATAAATGTGTTGTCTCAGGCTTTAGTGCACAGAGCTGCTCAGAATTTCAGCGAAGTACAACAATGTACACTACTTTCAATAAAAACAGGTGTGGTGTTTAAGTTAGTTAAAAGCTCCCAAAAAATGTGATTATGTGATAGTTTAACACTTGAAATCGCATGACTTTTCAAACATAAAAGACATCATAACATCAATGGAAAACTTTATTAATTACCCCAATAATATGCTAATTATAAACAATTTTTAATGAGTTTCTCACTATAAGTTATATATTAACCCGATACTTCATATATATAATTCCGTACACGTATCGGATGAAGATACACATCAAACACAGCCCCGATACGCCAGATGATGTATCCCATTAAATTAATATATATTTACCCCTCGATACAGTCTGCAATAAGCACGGATATGGACAATAAGCACTTGATCTTAGCCAAAAGGCCGGGAAAGAAATGAGTTTCAAATGTGCTATGCCTTCTGTTATATAGCAACTCCGAAAGTACCAGCAGAGGTCTGAAAAACTTGTGGGACTAAATGAGCGCTCTGATCATTCCGATCTTTTGCTTCATAAACAAACCGGTTGCTTCTCTATGTAATTTAATGGACCTCTGAGCTAATACATCCAGATAATTATAGGTTTTCTTTTGTTTCTCTCTTTATTATGCCCAGTTATATATTACGCATGCTTAGTCCCATTGAAGGCCCATTTTAACCAATTTCACCAATGCTATACAAGTGTTGAATTAATAATATAATTAAAATAATAAAAAGTAATATATATATATGAGGAGGGATCAAGTTACAACAAATTTGAGTTACAACAAAGTTACAACAACTATTTTTTTCAATTTCAAAGTCCAAATCGTCGATCCAAACCGTTCAACATGATTACTAAATAAAATGTGCTTGCAGATCAAATTTTACATTTTTTTGAATTTTTTTACTATTTATTAAGATGGGTACAAAATTCAATGGTCTGAATATGACTATTTTTTTGTAAAATATTTGAATAAATAGTAAAAAAATTCAAAAAAATGTAAAATTTGATCTGCAAGCACATTTTATTGTGGAGATCATGTTGAACATTTGGATCGACGATTTGGACTTTAAAAATGAAAAAAAAATAGTTGTTGTAACTTTGTTGTAACTCAAATGTGTTGTAACTTGATCCCTCCTCATATATTATATATATATATATATATATATATAATAGCCGTATTGTATCTTAGATTTTTGAAATTTCTATATCGCAGTATTCGTATCGTATCCAATATGATACCCGTACCCGTATCCATGCAATATAGCTACTAAGTAAACCTTTTATATTAACAAATGTGAAATGAAAAAAAGGTAAGCAAAAGTAGAAATTAATGGAAGACTTAAAAAAATTAGTAGATAATAATAACAAAGAGAAAAAATAAGGGTGTGATCGGAACAAAACAGTTATGGAGTTTAATTGATTTTAATTCAATAGAATTCATCAATAATTTCACTACAAGTCAAAGTGACAGTACTTTTATTCTTATTATTATTTGTTAAACAAATACAATAACTGTCTTTTTAGGTGTTTTTTCTAAACTCAAGCATCATGAGTCTATTTTTCTGACAAACATATCATATTTACCAATAACCTCCTGCAAAAATGAAATAATTATCAAATTCATCAATAATGTGTTTTGAAGAAATATGTTGCACTAGAAATAATTATCAGACCGAACTGAAATACAATAATATTGTGAGCACTCATCAATAAGTGTGATCAGCTCATGTAGTTTTACATCTTAACTATAAAGTGTGACTATTTATGAGATAGTTGCACACTCCACATGGCATGATTTCTCAAATGTGAAATTATATATATAATCCACATAGAATTCTTCATAAGAACTTCTATATTTTAAGAAGCAAATTAAATTTGCTCCTCAAGAACCCAATATATGCGTAATTGTGAATAACATTTGTTCTTGCTTGGTAGATTGTATAAAATATTGGAGAATATCAAAAGAATAAACAAAATGTATTTTTAAGAATAATCAATATAGACAAATTAGTTTAATAAACAGTAACATTGCAATTATTGAGAAAATTCTTATTAAAATATGAACTTCAATGCTATATAAAATTTTGGGTTCCTGATGGGAGGGAAGTTCTTCCTTGGTATAGTACCATGTGCACACATGATTTTGCATTATATTGAAAATAAAAAGATAAGAAGATATTATTTTTTTATTAGACTTTGAAAAAGCCTATGACAGTTTGTATTGCACAGCAACAACTGGAAGTTAATTGGAACAATTGCATCCAAGCAGAATATCCACAAAAAACATAACTATTAACTATAGTTGCCCCAGTGTGGTCTCAATCTCCTTATCGCCATCCTCCTCCTATGGCCCCCACCGGAAAGATGGCAGCATATCATCAAGATGCCCTTACATCCTACCATGTCCACAGGAAGACCATTGAAGAATTCTTCTATGTCATGAGACCACCGCACACCCTTCAGGCCACAAAGCCACACCTGATGGGTCGGAGTATGTCTACTTTAACTAATATAGAAAGAGGCAAGTGAAGAAAACTTTAAAAGTGGCATATTAATTGTACTTTGTTATTTTAGTCATCCTGGCATGGTGTGAAATTATCCTACGTTCCAGTTATTGTTGTAAAAAAAATTATATTTGATTTCTTGTTTTGGTTTTTTTTCTGAATGTAGTACGTGTCCTAGTAATAAAAAGAAAGGCTCTACGTTAAATTGCAGTTTAATTAATATCTCTGATTCATTCTATTTCTAATTTATTCAATTTTTCCATGAGCACAAAATATTGATCATTGCTTCTTGATTTGACAGGAGATGGATCTTGAGCACATAAAAGAAATGTCAAAAATAGAGAGCCAACTGGGGCTGGCCTCTACGGTAATATAGATTTAACTATATAAAAAAAAACTTTTGTTTAATTTTTTAAAATTTTATTTCCTTGTCAGTGGAGGTTTTAGGCAAGCAGCAATTATCAGATATTTTTTTTATGATATTTTTGTTTGAGCGACTATTGTATTTAGGGTATTGATGATTTGGGATGATTTTTAAATGTCATTAAAGCTTATATTTGGCATCAAAATTGCACGTCAATTTTTCGCATTGAATAATATATTATATTGTTGACATATTTATTTTAATTATATTTAGCCTTTTTCTTTTACTAATTAATTTTACCCTAACTTTTTGTATAATAAGCTGATACCGTACCACTTATGTCTATAAATATAATTTAAAAACTTGACCTCCACATTTCTTATAAAAAAAAAACCCAGATTACAGGTTAGCAAACAGAAATCATCATGCTTGTAGATTTTTAAAATGTTCACATGGACCGCATTGCTATGCATGAAACTTCTGCAAGGAACTTTTACTAATTTGTCAAACTTCGTGTTTTAAAACTATGATTCTAGCAAGCATTAAAAATATAAGGTACATGTGTAAAGAGAAGAGAATTTTGATTCACACTTATTTGACTATTAACAAAATTGGATTTCTTATTAACATATGCATGTATAAACAGAAAAAAAGAAAGAGGAGAAAACAGAGTAAGACATGCATGTGTTGCGTGATTGTTGATATATATAATTACCTCGCCAATTATGCAAATGATATTTCCTGCAATTTTGACTAAAATCATATAATAAAAATCATTAGCAAATTGTCTATCTATTAATTTTTTTTATAAAATCACCTCTCTAGTTAGTACATTTATAATTTTATACAAGTCTTTACTTGTTGTGATTTGAGATCAAAGAAAATTAATTAACCTAAATCGAGAAATATTTTTTATTACTGACTAAATATAATGTGATAGTAATTGCCTCCAACGAGTAAGACATTCGGTAACCGATCAATCAGCAATGAAATTAATCTAATTATTGGCCATATTTTTAGCCATAATTCTTATTTATCAAAATTAACACTATCACTATGCCACATTGAGCTGCTTATTTCTATCAATTCATGCATTTTATTATAGTGCTTTATCATTATCAATTATACCTTATTTTTTTCTGTATCAAAATAGTATACGAGTTGTTTCCGCTAGTCCATAATTCCCGAAATTTTTATTTATGACATTTCAAAAAAAAAAAAAAACCAAATAACCATCGTTTGATGGAATTTCGAATTCTAGCACGGCCGCACCGGGACCCATTTCAGCGGGGCCGCAGAATGCCGATGCGGACTTTTTTTTTTCAAATTTGAGGTATTTCATGGCACGCATTCCTATTTTTTGCGTGTATCCCGTTAGCACTGGCTTCCACTTTTGTGTTTATCTAAGGCTCATAGGTTTTCTTTCACACGGATACAAATCTGCTGTGATTTTTTGGAATCACAAGATTTTGTTATTCTAAATCCATCCATTTATTTGTTTGGAGATTCGTGTTTGAAAAATAAATATTGTTGAGATTTGTGCATTCTAAAAAAAATGAAGGGATAGATTTGAAATTGCAAATTTATTTTCCTTTCACACACGCACGCAATCCACACTCCCATATTTATCTCATGGCACGCATTTCTAGAAACCAAAAAATATTAAAAAACAAAAAATTTGAGATATCTCGTGCTTTTTACACCGGTGCATCGATAAAAAAAAAAATGGATCCGCAGAATGGTTCTGCGGACCCATTTAAGAATCCGCATCGTTATTCTGCGGCTCCGCTGAAATGTTATAAATAAAAATTTCGGCCATAATTCTTATTCATCAAAAGTTTTTGTTGTCTAAACCAGAAAATGAGGAGAAAATAAAAAAATTGGGGAATGAATTAAAGCAAATGGAACAACTAGAGGCACAACAACCACAATAATAGATGAAGGTGCACAATAATTAAGTATCAGCAAGCTCGACAGACAACAAAACAATTAAAAAAAAACAATTGTGAGTTCAAAGATTTAGTAATTAATTTATGCAATGTCTCTGACTAATAGTAGGATTTTATGCAACATGGGCTGGATTAATAATCCTACTATATATAGCTCATTTCCAAAATATCCCATATTAATTTTTTTTATCATGTGACGATTGTCATAAAACATGATACTTTTTTGTGTGTGAATAACTAGGTGCATTGTTGCGGCTACGCCGCAACCATTTTTTATTTGTGTATGTTGATGTACATGGGTGACATTTATTTTTCCCTTCCTCTATATACATGTTTACTTTTTCCACCACATATTCTATTTGGAATCAAAATTTAAAAGAAGTACAGCTAGTAGAAGTTAATCGAATAGTGAGTAAAGTGAAGAGAACAGAAATTTTGAAGAGACATAAAAGTTGTCGAAGTTTATTGTTTACAGTAACTCCAAGTTAGAGCTCGTGCATGTTAGCTTTCCCTGTTAGTCTCACACCACGTCGCCTCAATCGATCCACGCAAATTGCATCCTTATTCATTGTTCATACTTCATCAAACCATGAGGAACCACCTACAATACCATTGCAAACAAAAATTGGTGTACCTGCTGATTGTGCTCGCATGAAAATAAGATGTATGAATAAAGAAGGCTTACTTCTGCTTGGAAAAGAATAGCAGTCAACATCATTCTTAATTGCTATGAAAAATCCATGCAATATGGATATTGGTTTCCCTATGAATAAAATGGTTTAATCAGTAACGATTTTCCATTAAATCTTGTTGCTGAATCTGGAAGCAAGTTACTTAGATGCACATGTTTACTGATTTTATAAGCACTTATTGTTACAAGTACCTTCAAGAAATCTTGAAGCGGAAACCTCTGCTTGCTTTCTGACATCGTCAAAATTGAAGTGTATGCACATTGGCATGGAAGGTTTGGTACTGTTATACTCTTTTATAGCTGATATTAGTTACCCAGCTACCTTCATTATTGAAATATTTAGATTGCATGCCATCATAAAAGGGACATATATAATGGAAAACTTTTTAATGATCAAGCCACCAACAATAGTTGACTTTTGCTATTACTTCTACAACAAAATTTGTGAATAATGGTGAGATAGCAAACATGCAGATCACTTAGAGTGTCAGCCATGGATATTCTATAAATGGGACACCTGAAAAAATTAATGTAAAAAAAAAAGAATAAAACAAATCAGATGTAGGATATATTTGCATTATATTCTCAAAAATTATGCCACCGCAAAAGTGTCTACACTCATGTCTCGAGGTTAGGCATGCAGTTTGACAGTGTCTAACATCTTACCATTTGATAAGGTCTGATTTGGTTTAATTATTCGAGGCTCTTCTATGGAATTAAGACTTATATTACAATTGTTTTTGTACAAAGTCTCAGTCAAATTTTATAGGAATAACAAAGGAAAATCAATCTTGAAAAATACAATATTTGCAAAATGACCAAATAAAAATCAATAAAACATACCATGAGATAGCTAGAGAACTACTCGGCAACAGATAACAGTTTTTTAAGAGTCAAAACTTCAGGAAATTCATCAGAAAGTTCCAAGATTTTAAATGGTCCAAAATTTTGTCAAATTTATGAAATTATTAAAAGTTTAAACACAAAAGAAAATAACAACGTGGTGATATTTTTAACTTCTATACTGAATAAAACTCATAAAAAAATTGTCTTACAATAAGAGCGCATTCAATTACCAAGCAACTGCTCCTTCAGTTTTGTCCGATTTTGTAAATGTAAAGAGTAGAAGTGTGACTAAGCTTCAATAAAAGGATCGTCAATAATCCTGTAACTGCAAAGTAAACCAAATTTACTATTTCACAGTCGTACTAACCAAACGAATTGTCAATTTATATATTTACCTCCAAAATCGAGGAAATATTTGCTATTAGCTCCAAATACAAACAATAAGAATGATATCCATGCATCAAGAGGAAAAACCCAGAACAACACTAAAAGAAAGAGCAAGCGGTCAATAAAAGACATACAAGCATCAGTGCTTTATTGATCTAAAAAAGAGACGTATCAACAACCTAGTTCCTAAAGAAACAAAACATTAAATAGTCGCACAAAAATGAGAAGCACAAATTGAGGAAAAAAATAATGAAAAGATACCTGTAATGGTGTCACAAATTTCTGTTGGCTCGTAGAAACCCTTATTGTAGTCATCTATGAATTGTGAAATCCTCATATGTAACACAGAGTGTGTATTGTTATCGGTGTGCACTTTGCTTTACTGGTACCCGTACCAGATGACCGAGGACAAAAACTGGTACTGGTACCGACTGGTATGCCGTACCAGATGATAAAAATTGCCTGTTACCGAACTGGTAACAGTGGTCAACAACCATCATAACACACTTCTCTCCTATTATATATCACCAATTCCAAATCTATGCTCATAATTTTCCTAAATGACATATGAGATGATGTAAAAACAATATGAACTGTCGAAGAGTTCATACATAATAGTGGTCTTCACAACATAAGAATAGCTCACCTGACCCACCTTCAGTATTTCACTCATGTTCTTCAAACCTATTAAGAGACAAATTTTAAAATCTTAAGAACAACATATTTGTCTATCACAAACGAACAAAAAGTCTTTCATTAGAAAAAGTATCACCTAATTCCAAATTAGGATAGCAGGGATCATGATTAACATGTTATGCATAAGAATTACATGGTTTAGTGATTAACTGATTTGGGTTAAAAATATATTTCTCTTACGGTTTAGTATGCTCTTGGTATTTAGTGTTGTGATGGGATTAAAATGAATTCGTCATATCAATCCAATCTATTCTACATGGTCTACTTTTTGAGAGATCTTAAGCTTGAAGGAATTTCTCATACCTATTCAGTCTGCTCTTCAACACTATCAGAGACGATCAGATGATCTTTCTTGTCTGCAAATGAAAAAATTAATTCATAATTCAAGAAGAATTAGTACATTCTTGGATAGAATCTTCATCTTTGCACTGTCTTAGTCTTCTTTGCTTGCACCTCTCAATTTTATCTTGTTTCATGCATTGTTTCCTACAATAGAATTAACATACGAATTAGGTACCGGTACGATCAACTGGTGAAGATGTGATCCAACTCCAGATTCATTATCTAATTACTCATTTGGAACATACATTGTATCATTGAGCCAAAGCATAAAGTCTGATAGAAAATAAGGTCCAGTACAAACTGTCGAAGCGAGCTTCTTACTATATTTTAAATGCATGCTTCAACTCTAATTACACATACGTACTTACCGAAATAACATAACTTATTTTGTTCATGTTCTTTATTGTGGAATGTTGCAGTTGTAAACTTGTAATCAAGTAATGAAACAATAATTTGTAGATTTAAATCTCCACCTATAAGGAATCTAAAAGATAAGCAAATAACTCCAAACTGATTTCTATAGATAAACTATTAGTAAAAGAATTTGAAATTAATTGCATCCCTAACTTAAAAGGTCCAACTACAAAGGCGGCGGCAACAAGGCGACAAGAATGGCGATTCTGAAGATTGACGGGGCGGCGGCGACAGATGGACAAGACGACGCGATCAGGAATCTACCTATCTTCGAGACGCAGAAAGATATCCTGGTGATGACCCAGGAAGTCATGATGGTGGGAGATCTCCCTATTCTTCGAGTTATTCCACAGGGTACTCAAAGAGTCTCTCTACCTGAAGTGCAACAGCTACAGCAGTCACATCGTTTACCTTCTGAAACAATAAGGAAAAGCGATGTTATTCCTGGGTTTACTCAAAATAGCAATCTATTGGACAAAGAAGACGATCCGCGCTCTCACGATATATCTTTAAATATACATAATGATGATGGTGATTGGACTCTAGTCACTCGACGGAAGAAGCGCTCAGGATTCCAAAGGGCGTCACATCGGAGATACCAACAGTCTCCACTCCAGATTCATGCATCTAAGTTAAGGCAACAACGCAAATGCTTCAGATGCCTCTTGCCAGGCCATATCCAAAGGACATGTAGGAACCCTAGGCGGTGTCTTCACTGCACCGCTTCTGGACACATTATCCGAGATTGTCCTTCAAAGCCAATAAGAATGCCAAAGGTCTCTCCAAGAGATGCCAATCACTATAAATCACACGACATACCTCTCCCACAAAACACCACTATCAAACATCCTACTAAATCCTCGCAACACCCAGTTCCCCAAACACAACAACCTTTGCAATTCTCCCATAATACCTCCATGGCGGTCCCAAGAGAATGGACTACGATGATCATGAATGAAGGATCTGTACTGTGGCAGCAAAGACCTCACTCTCTGGACGTGTACATTGCACCGCGTGAAGAGCTGAGCCCGGCCAACCGTTTTCTGGAGAAATCGGCTTTTGTTTTCGCTGGACCGGCCGGCAATGATCCCTCCGTGCATCGCAGAATATCTGACTGCATGGGTCGACATTTTCACATCAACCCGGCTGAGTTCAGCGTCTTCACCATTCATCAAGATTTCGGGGATATGATTCTCATTTTCCCTACTGAGGAAATGGCGCAAGCGGCCATAGAACGGGCTTCTTTCTATATTGGTAACAATATCGAAATCTCGCTTCATCCTTACTCTCCACAGCTGCAAATGGCTTTTGATCCTTTGGGTGGCCGGGCACGCATACATCTTTATGGGCTGCCATTGCAACACTGGAATCGTTTCGACATGTGTACTCTGGTCTCTGGCTTCGGCTATCCGTTAAGGGTCGCACCGTACTTCCAGAATGGTAACTACGAATATCTTACAATGTTTGTGGCCTGTAAGAAGCCTGAAAAGATTCCCTTCCATCTCAAATTAAAGGTGAATCCGTATAAGAAGAAGATTCGTGTAGAGATAGATGGGTGGCTAGACAATCAAGGACCACCGCCACCACCGCAAAACAGAGGCGGCGGTCAGGATGACAGGAGGTACAGGGGACGTGGAGATCATCGGGATGGTGACCCAAGAGACGGGCATAATCAGCAGGATGCTTCGGTGAATGGGGGCAGAGACAGAGGTAGGGAGCAAAACAGGGCACAAAATAGAGGGCCAAGACATGAACGTTCAAGTTCTGGTTCTAACTGGGGCAGAACAGCCTCTCCATGGGTTGAAAAACTGCGCACACAATTGCTGCAAGCAGGGATTCTCAGCCGGGCAGGGGAGCACACTCCTATCCAGCCCCTGAAGTTGTCAGGTAACACATCATTTCCACCAGAGCAGGGATTGGTAGTTACTGAGACTGCCTTGGTGTTGCCTCTCAATTTGGAAGAGCAAAGACTGCAGATGTTACATAGGTTGGGATATAGTAACCTTTGTTTTACTTCAGAGATAATGAATCTAATAGGAACTAGTGAGGTTGGCAAGAGGGATATTATACTTTCAATGACAAAAGGGGAGATTATGGGGAGGAAGGACTTTGTTAGGGAGGAAATTTTGGAGGGAAAAGGAAATAGTTCTGTTGTGATTGAAGAGTTAGAAGAAGGGCAGCTGCCAAGAGAAGTTCTCCAGGAGGTAATGATTAAAGGGACTGATCCAAGTCCAACAGAGCTATGTCCAAGCATAGTTCAAAGTGAATCAGCACTTCTTGAAGGCCCCCCACCGGGTTTTCAGCATCCACTCATCACTCAGTTGGAGGAGGGAGCTCATCACAAGCCAATACAAGAAGATTGTCACAACTTCTCTACTGTGACTGATACCCATCTTCCTGAAGGCCCAACTGGTCTGGGTTTACTGACCCCAGCGGGAGGGTCGGTTAAAAGGAGTGCGCGACTCAAGGCAAAGAAATCTCAGGTGAATTATAGTGCTACAGTGGGTAAGAGAACTTACAAGAAAAAGTGTAACAAGACCAAAGGAGCGAAGCTGGAGTATCTCAACTCTCTTCAGCCTTTAGATGTTGATCAAGCCAAACTGGTGATTAACTTAGCTGGGGTGGTTTTTCAAGGAAGTATGGAAGAGGAAGTGGCCAAGGTGGTTGCGTCCTAGGGCAAGGTGGTTAGCAATGATAGCAAGTCTGTCTGTCTAAGAAGTTACCTCATGTTTTAATATGTTTAGTTTCAGTTTTTTAATATTTTGGTGGGGTGTCAGTTTTTATAGGAGGTCTAGATATATTTGGATGGTAGGAATGCAATATGGTAAGAGGGTGGTGTCCTATAAGTTTTTTTGGTTGTGCACTAGGACGGTCTGGAAGAGAAGAAGTCCTATTATAGTAAAGGAAATAGATGTGAAGGAGGAGATTTTGTTTTACAGTAATAGTAGAGGGCTCAAGGAAGTTGTAAGAGCCTTCTACATATATAGCAAGATGATTACCAGTTATTATGAATTTTGTCTCACAAATTAAAGCGCTGTCTTGGAATGTGAGGGGTCTGAATGAGAAGGATAAGAGATTGGCAGTGAGACAAACTATTCTATTGGAAAAACCGGATGTAGTATGCTTACAAGAAACTAAGTTAGCCTCTACTAACAACACACTGGCGATACAAATCTGTGGCAGACGGTTGAGACAGTTTTCATGTCTGGATGCAGATGGCACAAGAGGGGGAATTATAATTGCATGGAATGAGAAGAAATTCAAATGTTTGAGCTGTCTAAAGGGAACATATAGTGTGACAGTAACACTAGAATATGGTGGAGAAGAGCTTCAATTGACTTCAGTGTATGGTCCTAACACTGCAGCTCTACGAAGAGGTTTCTTTCAGGAACTTAGGGACCTCAAGCCAATAGATAACATGCCATGGCTGATTTGTGGGGATTATAATGTCACTCTGTCACCAGAAGACAGAAATAATCTGAACAATGTAAACTGGGGAGAATCTGTTAAATTTGCAGATCTAGTAATGGACTTGGAGCTCATCAACTTGCCAATGACAGGGAAGCAGTACACATGGTCAAATTCTAGAGCAATGGCAAAGTTAGATCGATTTTTGATATCATCAGCTTGGGACACCTCTTTCCCTAATTCCAAGCAAGAAGTTCTGGCTAACACCTCCTCAGATCATAATCCAATCATGTATAAAGCCCAATCTAGATTCAAGCGATCAGCATTCTTCAGATTTGAAAATGGATGGTTGCTCTCTGATAAATTTAAAGCATTTGTTAGAGACACTTGGCAAAATTTGGGTCTGGTATACACAGCTATAGAACTTCATAACAAGCTCACTCAAATGCAGGCTGCAATAAAGGAATGGACTAGTAATAATATAGGCTGTGTTAAGACTCAATTAATGGTGTGCCGAGAATTTCTGGACTGGATAGGGAAAGTGGAAGAGACTAGGCATGCCACACCGTTAGAGAAATGGGTAAAAGTGACAATAAAAAGAAGATTTACTACGCTTTGTGTTCAAGAGGAGGAAAAATGGAGACAACGAGCTAAGATCAGATGGGAATTAAAGGGGGACAGAAATACTAGATACTTTCACTCTTTGGCAACCTCTTCCAAAAGAACAAACATGATCAGTGTGGTGGAATTTGAAGGGCAAGAATATAAGACAGATGATGCTAAAGCAAAAATTTTCTGGGATTTTTATGTGAACCTCATAGGGAGAGAATCTGCAGCAATGCCATCAATAAACTGGAGTAATCTGTACAATCGAGATATTGATCTACAACCAGCTGCTGATAGAGTGACTATGGCAGAGCTAATGGAGGTTATCAATGAAATGCCAGGCAATAAAAGTCCTGGCCCTGACGGGTTCACTGGAGAATTCTTCAAAGAATTCAAAGATGTGGTTGCTCAAGACATAATTACGGTTTTAAACAACACTTTGGATAATAATGCATCTCTGGATAATCTCAACACTTCTTATATAGTACTAATCCCTAAGAAAGAGGGAGCTAAGAGGCCGCAGGACTTCAGGCCTATTAGCTTGGTACATAGCATCCAGAAAATATTATCCAAAATCCTGGCTAAGAGACTACAACCATACATTGGTCAGTTAGTAGAAGAAAGTCAGACAGGTTTTGTTAAAGGACGACAAATCACTGAAGGTTTTTTATATGCTCAGCAAGTAGTTCATACAGCAAAGGAACAAAATATCCCAATAGGATTGTTTAAAGCGGATATACACAAGGCTTTTGACACTGTGAACTGGAATTTTATAACAGGAGTGATGGCGGGGATGGGATTTCCAGAAAAATGGATAAATTGGATATCAAATTCAGTTCTAAGGGGCAGTTCTCAGTTAATAATAAATGGTTGTTTGAGCAAGAAAATTCAACTCAAACGAGGTGTTAGACAGGGTGACCCTCTGTCACCACTGCTTTTCATATTAGCAATGGATTTCATTCCAAGGTGGCTAAATAAGCTGGTTCACAATGGGGTATGGCAGCTGCCTTTCACAGGCATGAAACCCTGTCTGCTTTATGCGGATGACTCATTATTTTTTCTCAAACCGGAGTTAAGGCAAATACATGCGCTAAAGATTCTTTTCCTAACATTTCAACAAATTTCTGGTCTCTCTGTTAGCATGAACAAGTCAGAATTACTGGTATCTATGGGCAACATGTCAATAGATCAAAGGCTAGCAGATACCTTGGGTTGCAAACAAGGAGCTTTCCCATTCACATATTTAGGGCTGCCTCTGTCTGATAAAAAGCTTCCCAAAACAGCATACATTCCATTGATCCAAAAAGTACAAAATAGATTACAAGGATGGGCAGCAGCTCAATTATCAATCGCAGGGAGATTGGTACTGATTAATGCTGTGCTATCATCAATACCGACATATTTTATGTCTGTTTTCAAAATTCCTCAGTGGGTCATTCTAGAGATAGACAAGACGAGAAGACATTTCTTGTGGAAAAAGGGACCTCTGCAAGAAAAAGGAATCTCGTTGATAAGCTGGGAAGCAGTATGTAAGCCGAAAATGCAGGGTGGCCTTGGGATCATGGACTTACAAATATTTAATGATGCACTCTTAGCAAAATGGTACTGGTTCTGGATTAAACCGGAACTGCGACTGTGGAAGTCCTTGATACTGTCTATGCATGACATGGACAGGCCGCATACTCTCCCAGACTGCACATTTTTCAAAAAGAATCTACAAGGGGTTCAGAATTTCTGTGACTGCTCTATGACAAGAATTCTTGGAGACGGGAAAACGGTGCAATTTTGGAAGCACAACTGGGGCCAAGGGTTGATGTACTCTCAATTCCCAGTGTTATATCATGAGGCATTAGATCAAAACATATCTTATCATCAAGCGCTAGAAATGGGATTAATAGATGCTAGAGAGATGTTTCATAATGGGACAACGGATGATTTTGAGAAAGAGTTGGCAGACCTACAAGCATTACTAAGAGGGCAGCCGTCTCTTACTCTTGATCAAGATGATGTATACTGGAATTTGAATGCTTCAGGGAATTTCTCTGTCAGTTCAACTTACCAAGGCCTCAAGAACAGACCGGCGATAACTACCACAGTACACAGGATTTGGAAGTTGAAGGTACCCCCAAGAATTCAGATTTTCGGATGGCTGGTATATCGCAAGAAAATTTTAACAGCAGAAAATTTACGCAAACGTGGCTGGGTTATGCCTAGTATGTGTGTAATGTGCCGATCGCAATGTGAATCAATTCAACATCTATTCTCAGAGTGCTGCATCACTCTACAAGTATATGAAAGGGTAACAAGCAAATTTGGTCTGAGGACTAGGAATTGGCAAGAAACTTTCAAGATAGAAGGGGCTCACACATGGGTAACTAATAAAGAGGCAAGCATGAAGATCAGGACACTCATTCTCTTGGCCATGTTCATATGTTGGAGAGAAAGATGTTCTAGAATTTTTAGAGAAGAGACTAAGAGCGTAGCAGACCTGGTATCAGAAGTTCAAGATCAGTGGGATTATTTGCATGAGAGGAGGAATTTAAATATTTAAACTTTGTGGTTTTCTTTTCATAGATTTTTGTTTTGTTCTTAAATTTTCTAAAACTCACTAAATTCAACTTGGTTGAATTGTTTTTATGGCAACTGTAAATTGGCTCCCTTTTGGAGCCTATTATCAATAAAATTAAATAAGGACTAGATCCTTATTTTTCTTCAAAAAAAAAAAAGGTCCAACTACATTTTATTTTCTAAAACTTTTTTTTTTCAGCGCTATACAGAGAGAAAGAAACTCAATCTCTCTAAAGAGATGAATTTTCAATCTTAGTTAGTAGCATTGAAATAAAAGTGAAAATCTGACTGGCTTGAACTATCTTTGAACAAATTATATTTCATCAAATCTTACCTCAATCAGACATAATAAAAGAAGTACAAACATTGTTAACTAAAAGATCTCAGCAAAACTTCTCACCAAATCAATGTTCTATTTTTTATGGGGGCCAAATTTGTATTAGTCAACTTCTCTTTTTTGGATCAGCGAAGTGGAGAAGTATGAATTTCAATCAAATTGATTGAAAAACAAAGTCATTATTTACCTAGCAAGCTTCCTTGAGACTCCCATCTTTTAGACCAGGTGGAGAATTCCTACGCATCCACTGAAAGAGGCATACCACCGACCTCTCCTATTTCTCAGGTGCTGATGAATTTCTATGTGGTTTGGGTTGGGGTTAAAGGCAGGTGAAGCGGGAGGTGAATTAAGGTTAGGGTTAATGGAAGAGGAAGGGAGGACACTGATACCAGGGCTACTGGGGTCGATAGGCAATGGGAGGCGATTTGGATTTCAATCAGCTATTTTGGAGGCGTTGGCGCCTGAGATGAAGAAGATGATACAGAGAAGAGACGGAGGAAGATACAGAGAGGAGAAAGGAGGAGAAGGAAGAGGGTTGAGTGAGGGGAGAGAATGGAGGAGAGAGGTGTGGAGGATACGGAGAGGGAAGAAGAGAGAGGAGAAGAGAGGAATTTCCCATGGAGAGAAGGCATAAGAAAATAATCGGAGGCAGCTGAAAATGGTGCCGCTGAGCGCTGAACAACACGTAGCACGGAGCGAGCGTGGAAGGAGGAGGAGTTGACAGCTTGCACAATATGGGACGAATTGAACAAATGAAGAGGAGAAAATTGAGATGACATCATCCGACATCAGACCGACAAATCTGAATCCATCTATCTCCTATCCGACGGTAAATAGAAGGGGTGTTACTGTAGAATGAACAGTAACACCCCATTGCCAATTAAGGTATTTATAATAACGTTGCAATTCAATTCTTATGTGTGATTTTGCTAACAAATAATATGTTAGAAGTACATGATGTTATATACAATACATTGGTAATTGTTTTTTTATTCAAAAATAAAAAAAGATTGATTGCCCCAGTTCCTTGTATTGGTATTTAGGTAGTTGGATACCGTTGGCTACATTTACGGAGGCTTTTGTAACATTTTTACTTGTCAAATTTTGTAACAATTTAGAACAACTTTTCATGTGGTCTGTAGCACCAAAATCAATCATCCAATTTTTTTTAATTATGATTGACAAGGCATTGGATTTCATTAAATATGCTGAAAAATTAAATGAATCAAATAAATGATGATGCGTGTCTTAATTAAATTATGAGAAACATTATGAAAAAATTTTAAATCATGAGAAATATTGTGATAATTATTTAATTGATGATGGGAATTGACTAAATGATGTTTACAATTAATTAATTATGAGAAATATCAATGTTTTAAAAAAATATGCTCTCTTATCACTTTCCCTTTGATTTGATTTATATTACGGGCTTCGATTTGTATTCTGGAATTTCGAGCGAGTTTCAGGGTTGGCTTGGAGGTTGATTCGTGGCCATTTTGATGAATTTTATAAATCCCCTTTTTCTGGTATGCGACTTGATTTACTGGTACAATTTTGGTTTTCTTCCACAAAGTTGATTTTTGTTCCTGTTCTTATGTCTTATTAATTTCACTGAATCGAATTGATTAAAACTGTTTATTGAATGATCATTCATGTATTACATTGAGTACAACTAGTTTTATATATTGTAGAAGGCTTTTAAAGAGCCATTGAGATCTAGCCTAAGAATGGAAATAAGAATAATGCCTTTATTGCCATAAAAAGAAAAGGAAAGGTAAAATCTGTAAAAGTGCATCTCAAGGATATGCTAATTGTCTCCACCTTGTGTATCTCCACAGTGTAGATTTTTTGTTATGTAATTTCAACAGGGTCCTTTTGTATTGTTGTACTTGTAAGACCTTGAACCAATTAATCAAACAGATAACAGTTACTACCTATATATACTTTTAATAAATGAAAAATCAACAGCTATAACAAGTGCTTGCCAAAAACTAAAGTCACCTTGTGTTGAAAACCTATTTACATAATTAAACAGAGATTGTAATATCGAATGCTTTCTACAAGATAAGGCTCATCTTGTTTGAGAAGCCATGTATTCTAGGTCTTCATCTACCCTGCCGCTCCTCCAGGCTAGCTCCACAAGGCAGAAGACAGTTGTCCGATTTTGTGTTGTTCACCGCCTGATAAAGCCATTCCATGTTGTGCCTGCTTGGAGTACTGTAGAGCATTGACCATTTGCTCGCTAGTGTAGAGCGGGACCAAAGATGAAGATGAAGATGAAGATGGGATCTCACATTCCATCTACTGGGACCGCCGGCAGCTGCGCTTGCTCTCCTCCTTGTGATGGGCCCCACATTCCAGCTTCAGTTCCTGCTTGCGTCTGTTGCATCGGTATCTGCTGCAAGTGCACATCCTACATATGTGGAGGAAAATTAAGCAGTTAGCACACATGACCTTGTTGTAAGTGAAAAAAGAAACCAAGTACCAGATGGTTAAAATCTTTTGGTTGCAGCTAATCTGCTTGGGAAACCTCTAAATTATCATTTAAATTCTTCACAAAAATCCCTGCAAAGCTGTCAATTAAATGTTATTCTTCGGTTCTTCCCCGTTCTCTTCTTTTCATAATGAAATTACCTCTCATCCAACAACCGTAAATGTAGAGTATATTTTTCATTTTACCCCTCATCCAACACCCGTAAATGTACTTTACCTAAGTATTATTTTGTGAAATGGCATTCTGTACGTAGTGCTCTCTCCATCTCCTCAATAAAATTTATATCATCAATTCTATTGATATCGTGCTAAAAGAAGTGAACAAGTATTAAATATGTCGTCAAAATGTTGATATATATGAAAACAATATCCGGTTACAAATCAGGTGCTTGTTTTGGATCCTTATCTACCAGATTTAGCTCTTGTATGTTGTGTTTAAAAATGCATCCTCAATCGCTCTCCCAATTACTTCTCTCAAATTTCAATTACCCTTCTTTCCTGCGCACAAATGTCCGTTTTCTGACAAACACTAAAAGAAAACAACAAATAAATGCATACCAGCTAAAAAGATGATGCGAAAGGATTCGTAACCCAACCGGCAATCTCAGACCAACAGTGGAAATTTTTTCGCCGAAATGCGGAGTAGCGAGTGCAGGGGTCGGGGGTGCGGCCTGAGGGACTGAGGGGGCCGAGGAGAGAATGGGGTTGGCCTGTTGGGCCCAAATTTGTAAGAGTAGGATTTGTGATATGGCCCAAAATTTGTTGTTGCCGTTGGCCCAAAATGCTTCTGGCCTGTTGACCCAAAATATTTTTATCTTTAAAAAAATATAATGGTACGATATAAACTGACTGCGGTAGGTAGGGAAGTTAAGTATAAATTATCTCAATTCGAACGTATTTCTAGTTCTACCCCAACAAATCATTTTCTACAAATTCCTACAGTACAGCAAAAATGCTTGTGGATGCATTCATTGATTTCATTCAGCCAGTTAAAATATCTCCACGAAAGAATACTAGTAAAAGTCCGTAGAAACAGATACCAATTATGAACTACGTACATCTGGAGCTGCTTATTTGGACTTGACACCAGTCTCACTGGTTGAGTTCACTGCAGAATAAAATGTTTCATAATTTTTTATAAAATCATATAAAACATAACTTCATTGATTAACAAAATTAACAACATTGGCTAGCAGGGTTTAACGATTAATTAGTGATTGATTTTAAGGAATTTCAAAAACGAATACCTGCACGCTCCACGAAGGACTTGTACAGGGAATCCAACAACTTCGCCTCCTGAAAAAGAAAACAAAGAGAGAAATATTCATAAGCCTTGCAATTTTTTATGAACATCTTCATCATAAGAAGAAAACCTTCCCGTTTACAAAAAAAAAAAATATATATTTATATATGATGGACATGTTCTTCTCAGTATTGAGTTTTTATTGTGTATTTTTTCTGAATTTGTCTGTTAATCACCAAATCAGCAATTATAAGTGGTATGAGCCTATGTTAGTTTTAATAAACTAATTATATTTTTATTTTGAATTAGTCCTTAACTACAAAATGGAAATAATATTTTAAAATTTTCATTTTACCCCTCATCCAGCACCCATAAATGTACTTTACCTTAAAAGAGTATTATTGTGTGAAAGGGCATGCTGTGGTGCTCTCTCCATCTCCTCAATAAAATTTATATCATCAATGCTATTGATATCGAACAGGTAGCTAAAACAAAAGTGAACAAGTATTAAGTAGGTCGTCAAAATGTTGATATATGAAAACAATTTCCAGTAACAAATCAGGTAAGCTTTGTTTGTAGTAAGAACTTCAGTACTAATAGGTGCTTGTTATGGATCCTTTTTTACCAGAGTAAGCTCCGTCTGTTGTGTTTAAAATTAATTTTCCTCCCAAAATGGCAATCTTAAGATTCTTATCCACTCCAGTATTAGACATGTCATTATGAACAACCATAGTCATAAGATTCATGTCATACCATAATTGAGAGGTGACTTACTGGTACTATGTACGGCTTTCCTTGACCAAATTCAACTGTTAAGTATCAAAGAAGAATTACCTAACCTGGGATGGCCCAATAATCAATAATTGACATCAATTGTTTTTCCCTTCTTTGCGAATAACTTCTTTAGTAGCTGCGTAAAAACAAGTCAAACAAGTCAAACAACTCAGGTTGTTTACAATATTTTTTTCAGACAATTTAAGACAGGCGATGAAATTATTATTTAATATTAGGCATAATCTGTGAGATTTGCATTATGAGACAGTTTGGTTCCTTGTTCTTTAGTTTTTAGTATATTTTGGTTTTAGTTGTATTAGCTTGTTTATGTTGCTATATTTATGGGCAAATTTGGAAGTTATGTATAATTAGCTTGTTTTAGATGTTAACTTCTGGTACCAGGGTGCGGTATCCAATTTTGAATCTTTAGTTTCTAATGAAACTCATGGTAATCCGCCATCTCAAAAGAATAAAAAAAATGTAATTTTAATATTTTACATAAATTAGAAGGAAATCAACTCACTTCTCAAAAGTCAAAAGCTAAAATAAAACTTGTCAGTTCTATTTTAGGAAATAATTTCTAAAGCTAAAACAAATATTAAGTATATATGCATGTACCTTTGGTATCTTTCTTGTGGAGGAAATGCAACATATCATTGAATTATTTGCTCAAATTGCTGACAATAATAAAACAAATACAATAGTGAGTTAAGGGATATATATATATATATATAATAAGAACTAAGGATTAATGAACCCTCATAAAAAAAATTCAGAATATAATTAAATCATACCACTGATCTCCCAGAAAGATATGATGAGATTTCTCATTTGAGGGCGAGAAGGAAAGTAACCTTACTGGAACATCACACATTATAGAGAGCACCTTGGCCTTTTCAGAATACCATTGTTTTTCTTTTAGCATTGGTACCTTTTTTCTCGTTCAAAGTTTTCTTAGTCTCGATTTCAATTTTATTTCTTCCCATCCTAAATTTAAAAAAAAAATAGTTATAGAACATGTGTCAATTTTCTTTTTCCTTGCAAGCTTACCGATATTCCTGAAAAAATGGGACTGCAGCAACCAAAAATAAAAGACGAGGAAATTAAGGAGTAGATAACACATAGGGTGTAACTTTTATTTTTTGGATGCAGAAAGTAATTTGTGATAAATTACGTTACTAACAAAACTGAAAATATATGCTTTGATTCTTTTTGTAACAGGCTACAAATCTGCCACATTTGGAAACAATTCAAGAAATCATTCACTAATTAGGAAGTGCCCTAATTTGAGAAGATGTTACTCCCCACAAAATGAGAGATTGATGTACCTTGAGTACACAGATTGCGAGTTTCACTTTCTTCTAATAGATATTTTCCTTTACTTTTTCAGAATCTTCCCAGCACATGCAAACACGGGACAAAGTCACCTTTGATCGGGTCTTCGAATCTCCGTATAGAATGCTATGAAATACAACTGTGAATTAAAGAGAAGTCAAATTATAATTTTAATACAGATCAAAATATACATTCTCCATAAGATTCAAAAGCACATAATTAGAAAGAAAAATAGAATGAGTTTGAAAAAATTGCCTTTTATTAATACACACCTTTGAAAGATAAAAGAGACTAGGGAGATTGTACTTCTGGTGCTCCTATCTCCCGAATTAAGTGGACGAATGGAATATGAGATATCTTATGCCAATCATCCCCTTGATTGGGTTCGCATCGGCGTATTAGATCTGGGCATTCCTCGATGTATAGTTCTACGAGGTTTGGTGGTAAACCGTTTTCCGGTAATGAACGCAACCTATGGCAAGAAGAAATGTGTAGCTTCTTCAAGGAAGTGAGCAAATGTAATTGGGAAGGAAGACAGCTCAGCATCCAACAGTCACGGAACTCAAGCTTTTCCAGGGATGTTAATTGGTTGAACCAAATTTCGTCATGTTCCGTATTACAATCTGCGCATTCCTCGATGTATAGTTCTTGTATCAAAAGCGAACGCAGTGAAGACAGCCTTCCTAGTCTTGGGAGTTGACAAAACTTGCCGCACAGGTGCAGGTAAGTTAGAGATTGCAAACATTGCTTTTCATATTCATCATGAGAAATCCCATCCCAGGGACGTTCCTCATAGGTGTATCGAATTACCGCAGAACAATTTATTACTAACTCTCTCAATTTAACAAGGTACTTTGACCCTCCAACAAAATTAACAATACGCCGTAGGTGCAAAACCTCCGTTAGGTGCAAAACCTCAAGGGATTGTAAACGAGTACAATCTATAGACACAACAGATCCATAGCTACATATGCTAAAGTGAGCAAGGGATGGCATCCATATTGTTTTAATATTAAGAGTGACACACGAAGTTAATGTAAGCTCCACCACTGAGGTTAAAGAAGACAGAGGCAGTGTCAGCAGTAACCTGCAATCTTCCAAGTGGAGCTTTTTGAGGTGTGGAAATATCGTCTTTCTAACCTCTCCATCCTCCCAGTTTGTCCAACGTGACATTTGAGAGAGTGTCAACTCCTTCAAAGATGGAAATATCACATCGGAGCTGCCATAAAATTCACTACCGACCTTATCAATTGATGGTAAATCATGAAAGTTGAGAATTTCGAGGCAAGGGAGCTCCCCAAAAGCAGGAAGACTGTTTAACCGAAAGCAGGATATATGAATATCCTTTAGTTTGTAAAAAACAGGAACAGATGAGCACATCCAACATGGAAGAGATTCCCCACCGAAGCCCCTGACTTTTAGAATTTCTAACTTGGGGGCTGGCTTTAGGGCATCAAGAATCTTCATTTTCACCTCGGTGGTTGGTCCACGGGGATCATTGGAATCAAATCTCAACTCTAAACTTTTGAGGTACTCTTTCTTGTCTAATTTAGATTCAGCTGCTTCTTCTTTACTAGATACATTCTGGAGCTCACATAGAAGAAGGTGTCCGCTGATTTCATTCATCTCCTTCAACTCACTGATCCTATGCCCATTGCTCTTTCCTATACGGAATTCCTCAAGCTCTTGGAGCTTGGTTAGTTTCCCTATACTGGATATTAGAGAAATAGTATCAGAGCTTGCATATAGATGCCGCAAGTTTATAAGTTGATTCATTCCTTTAGGTAACTTTTCAAAGTTACAACCTCGCACATCTAGCACCTGAAGATGGCATAAGGCACAAAATTCATCAGGAATTGATTTAATACCAGTGAAGGAGAGATCCACAAATCGGAGATGCCACAGTAGACAAGCAGCATTAACGGGATCATTTGTTTCAGGCACAATATAAGATGAATCCAACACACGTAGACCCTTGTTATTGGCAAAGATATTGCCAATGAATTTATCACTGCCATTTGTCCAATTACCAAACAAAATCACAGTTCGTAGTCTTGTACTATTCTCCCATGTCCACTCTACCTCTGAATTATCACAATATATACCCAAGTGGCGGGGTGAAGATGGGATATGCTTATCGTGGCTTTTAACAAAACAAAATTCATTTGTGGAAACAGCAATAGCTAGGTCCCGCACTAGATCATGCATGACGTACTTGCCATCACTTACTGTTGGCTGAAAGAAGATTCTGTCGACGAGTTTACCAAACCACTTCCTTCCTATATCTTCTAATCTAATTTCTCCTTTCTCCAGCCTACGTTTATCTTCTTTGCCGGGTTGAATAAAGCCATGTGCAATCCACATCTGAACCAATCTTTCCCTTTCAAATACATATTGGCTTGGAAATATGGAACAAAATGCAAAGCATTGTTTTAGCTCAGATTCCAAATAATAATAGCTAACACCAATAGAAGTAAGGATTTTCTCGCGGACACCTTCAATGTTCCACCAATCATTTCCACAAATATCTTCCCAGAATTCTTTTTCTAATCGGGCACTCAATAATGTCCCAATAACCTCGCCTGCTAGTGGCAACCCGTGCAACTTTTCAGCTATCTTTTTACCAATCCTTTTCAATTCCTCTTGTTCTGACGGTGGCAAAGGTGGTTGATTCCCAAATTTGAAACCATCAAATGCGTAATACTGAAAAAGTTTCCAAAATAAATCTTGTTTCAAAACATCCAGTTTTACTTCAGGCAGAGTTCCTACTGCTTTTGCAATGCTTATGCTCTGGGTGGTTACAACAACAACACTTCCTACCTCCCCATAATAAAGCACTGACCGCAGCCTACTCCATATGTGCTTTGTCCTGTCGGTCAAATCATCTAAGATAAGTAAGAATCTTTGATTTTTTATAGTTTCGATAAGCCTCTTTTCAACAATATTCAAATTTTCTGAGCATATTGTTGCAGATCCAGGCTCGGTACCATACTCTTTAAAAGAACATAACATCTCTTGCATAATTTTCTTAGCATCATGATTTTCTGAGACATAGACCCAGGCTTCTAAAGCAAAATGCTCTTTCACTCTCTCATTGTTGTAGATCATTTTAGCAACAGTAGTTTTCCCAACACCACCTAGACCAACAATGGGTATAACCGCTAATTTCCGATTGTAGATGGAATCAGGTGTATCGCTAGTAGTAATCGTTGTTACTATATTTCTACTTTGGTCTGGTGCTTTACCTTGTTTACTTTGTTCTGGTGCATCACCCTTTATAACTGTCCGAATTAATCTTAGTGTCCCAGGTATACCCCGGCATAACAAATTCCAGAATATCTTATCAGAAGGGCTACTGCTCCCTTCTCCTTCTTCCTGTTGTACATTAGGATCATCTAAAACTTTTTGGTTAAAATCTCCATATAGAACGTTTAATATCATGTCCAAGATTAACTTGAATTCTTCATCCCGACCAAATATGGTAACACCAGGGGCTAAATAGGAGCTTGTTTCACTACCAGGATTACCCAAATGTTCTTTTCCTTTATCACTATGAGCTTGTAAATCTTTAATGAAATCCCCCAACCCCTTGCACAGCCTACCAAGCTTTTCAACAACAGATTTCAAATCCTTCAAATCTTTATCAGGAGAAAACAGATTTTTAACCATCTTACCAGAGGAGGAGGCAATTTCACTAACCTTACCCTTTCCCTTGATACTCTCACGAATCCTCTTGGCCTCAAAGTGATCGAGAACATCTTCTGCCTCATAGGCAGCATCTTTGAGCTGCTCGAGCCATGTGTCGAGACCCTTGTTAGTAATTTGCCGCTTCTCGGCTGCTTCAATCACGCTTTGTATATGGGGAAGTTGAATCTCCAAGTTTGTGAGCATCTCCCTGGTCCCAGTGAGCAGACCATAGTTGTCACCGAGGTAGGAACGCCCTAGATCGACCACTTTGCCAATGACGGCAGATGCGAACCATCCTCCCGTTATCAATTCCACTCCTGGCATTCTAAGAGAAACAACAAAGAAAAAGAGGTAAGAGTGATAGGCTGGGATCAAAGGACAAGATAAGAATAGGTAAAGGAGTAGATACAGATTACAGAGGTACAGCTGTCCGGATTAACGGATTAATTAAATCAGTTAAGTTAATAGATATTATATTTCTCTCTCCATTATCCAACCACTAAAGCTTGTCTTTTTTGTTTGTAGTGCTACTTTTATTTTACGGGCATCGAACTTTCCGCCTAGCTTAAAATATTTATTAATAACAGAGTGGTTGCATCTTAGTGTAGCTTTACAAACAAACTACTGCTCGGCTACTCCAGAAAATGACATTATTACTATTAAATTTATGGGGAATTTCATGTATACCTCTCAAAAACTTCAAAATTACATATTTTTCTCTCTAAACTTCAAAAACTCACAAATTTACCCGTTTCATTAGAGCATCTACATCTCTGGTATTATTAGAGTTTCTAATCTGATGTGGCAATTTCTCATTCAGTTTCAGAGATATGGGAGAGTTTCTTATTTAGAAACTATACAGTAAAGTTTCTTATTAAGAAACTGTTTATAAACTCCATACTGACTAAAAGATTGGCTCAAATTAATTTTACTTTTTAATTTGTTGCTGATGTGGCTTAATAGAAATTCTAAAATTAATTTTAAAAATATAAGAGTTAAAAACTTTAGAGACTTTAATTTCTAAAAAATAATTAACAGTTATCTAGAAACTCATTTGAGTTGCTGGGATGTAGATGCTCTTATATGCAACTTCAAGTGAACTCCTTCGCGTAACATCAAAATTTTATATTTTTCCAATTATTCTTTTCGAAGAATTATTTCTTTTCATAATTTTCATAATTAACAAAGATCAAATTTAAATTTAGAATAAAAAAGCATTAGCACGACAATACACATATCATGTTGATGTATGTACATGCATATGATATCAAAGTACCTTCGAAATTTTAGCTGTTCAAAATTAACAGTCTTTTATGGATCATCAAACAGTACTTAAATTTCATGGAATTTAATTAATTTTCAAACTATCTATGTGTTCAATAAAATACTTATAAATTTACTTTTTATTTTTATCTTTTCTGAATTTTTTTAAAATAACTCTTATCAAGTGATATCCGTGACTCCGTCCTCTATTATTATAAATGTGGGATGGATAATTGGATATACTATAAACATATCACGTTGATGTATCGATCATACAACTAGGATTTTCATCGGGAGTAGGCAAAAATTAAAAGTTACAACCAAGATTTCTATCACCAGCTCCGCATAGCTTGTCTCGCTCAAGTCGCATAACCGCAACTAGTGATTTTTCTTTCTCCGTAATTTTTCTTTCTTAGACAGGAAATTCAATAGGGAAAAAAAGAGTCTGAGAGAACACAAGGTGGTGGCTAGTAGAAAGAAAGTTTGCAGGTTAGGATTTACGTCAGAATGCCATGGTCTAGCATGGGCTGGGGCACCGGTGCCAAAAAACTAGAATCATGATGTTGAAAATCAAAATCAGAATTATAATCAGTAGGAATCGGACAAATCGAACCATAAACTTGAATTTTTTTCAAAGGAAGCTTGTTTTATACTAATAAAAATAGAAAAAGAATTGTAAAAAATTATTACATTTATTTTTAAAAAAATCTTTTCTTGTTTATTTATTTATTTATCTATTTTCTTTGATAAATATCAGTTTGGTTGGAGACCCCATATACCTCTCTTTTTCTCCCAAATTAATCTCGGGGACTACTAATCTCCATCTCCGATTTGTTTTAATACTGATCTTCAATATTTTTTTAGTACTCTATTTTTCAGGCCCATAAAAGTGGCCCATTCACTTAAACAATATAAACAATCAACATATATCCTCCCTGGTACCTGACTCAAGCAAATTGCAACGGCCAGCTCAGATTAATTCAATCTGGGCCAAACTCAATCTGGTGTCTATTGAGACTGTAGGGGGTCTGTTTTGAGATTCGTGCCATGTTAAATGGGCCGTCCGATCGTAATTTGCTTGAATCAGGTAACCTGAGGTGATGTGAATTCATAAACAATGACCCCACTTGTCAAAATCACCTTCTATTATAGTTCTTTTTCTTTCCTTCCTCTGAAACGACGAATCGACGATAGCTGCGAAATATGAGCTGCAAGGTTTTTACATGGATAGGCAACCAAGTTTATCAGGGGTAAGCAACGACACTTATCTAAAGTAGACAATGAGTCAATTTTCTGAGGTAGGCAAGTGCCTACCCTTAGATGAGTGTATCTTCGCCTATGGATGTATATATATACATGATATCAAATTAACTTCGAAATTTTAACTGTTCAAAACTAACTGTCTTTTATGGATCATCAAACAGTACTTAAATTACATGGAATTTAATTAATTGTCAAAATATCTATGGGTTCAATAAAATACTTATAAATTTATTTTTTATTTTTAACTTTTATTTA
The DNA here is from genome assembly GCA_011114355.1 of Carex littledalei. NCBI lineage: Eukaryota > Viridiplantae > Streptophyta > Magnoliopsida > Poales > Cyperaceae > Carex > Carex littledalei. The sequence goes on along the minus strand of CM022085.1, from coordinate 4,517,417 downwards.
ATAAATTTAGAAATCATGTGTGATTTTTTTAAAATAACTCTTATGAAGTGATATCCGTCCTTTATTATTATAAATGTGAGATGGATATACTCTCATGAGAAATCAAGCGTGGCTATCACTACTACAGAAATGGTCATTGTACACGGCACATTGTATACGGATTTGACAATTTTATATAAAAACCGTGTGATATTGTAATTTTTTGGAAGCCCGAAATATCTGTGGGATATATTACTCGGATATTTATTAAAGAATCAGTGTAGATAGCCTTGAGAGAGCTACACGGACGTTTATCAGGAATTGTAAACGGATTATTATTTAACTAACAGTGTAGATAGCCATGAGAGAGCGACACAGATATTTATGTTGAGAACCGTGTAGAAATATGCGAAATGCACACGGATGTTTGTTTAAACAGCAGTGTAGAAATATTTGACAGAGCTACACGGCTTTTTACATAATAATCCGTGGAGAAAGGTTATTGTAGGGTTTTGATTATCGATAAAGGCCTTCTCCTTCCAGCACCGTTTTGATCAATTAATACTCTCTCTCTCTGTATACGAATTGGTCTGATTTCTGCGCACAAGGAGGCCGGATCTGAGATCTTTGAAGTTAATTTGTATTTCTCCTCTCTATCTTGCTAAGGTTAGTCGTGTATATATTTCTCTTTTCTTCCTCTAATTTCCTGTTACTTGTTATTGCTTATTTAGGTCAATTAGTAATTAATGCATGCATGCTTGATTTGTTGAGATAATGTAAATAATTAGTATATTAAATAGAGTGATGCATGTATAATTGTTCTTGTTTCTAATAATAGAGTAATGCATGTATAATCAACTAATGCATGTGTAATAGAGTAATGCATGTATAACTGTTATTTTAGTGATGATTAGCTTGATAATTGTGCTTGTTTAGTAATGCATGTATAATAGAGTGATGCATGTATAATTGTGCTTGTTTCTAATAATAGAGTAATGCATGTATAATCAACTAATGCATGTATAATACAGTGATGCATGTATAATTGTTATTTTAGTGATTATTTTACTAATGCATGTATAATTGTGCTTGTTTCTAATAATGTTGTTTTTTGTAGAACCATGTGACATTCAGGTGAGCAACGATGGCTCTTCGCTTTTGGTGCCAGTAGCTAGGGTTTACAGAGGGTAATATGAAGATATACATGTTTTAATAAAGAAAGAGTTGAGTAAAAAGTTGGATGAATGACCTTTAAAAAAAAGGGAAGAGGTGGGATGAAGGACCTTCAGAGCCGAATGAAGAGTCGGACATAACCCTTTCAGAGCCAAAGCGACTCTTCATTCGACTCTTCATCCGGCTCTGAAGGTCCTTCATCCACCTCTTCTCTTTTTTTTGAAGGTCCTTCATCCAACTTTTTACTTGACTCTTTCTTTATTAAAATGTATCTTCATATTACCCTCTGTAAATCCTAGCTACTGGCACCAAATGTAAACCTTAAGTTTATATTTGAAATCATTATGGGATCGAGGCTCAGGAAGAAGGATATTTCTACCCAGTATGGATTTGTATAATATATGCTCAATATGGATTTGTAATGCTCAATATGGATTTGTATAATGTTTCAATTTAAATTTTGTAATACTCAATATGGATTTGTATAATTTTGTATAATTTTGTATAATTTAGTGTACATGAATTTTTAGTTTACCCTTATTAATTGACCGGTTTGTATGCCATCCACCGATTTTGTGTTTCAAATATAAAGCATGTTTTTGTAATTAAATAAAATATAGTGAATTTAGTAATTTTTTGTGCTGTAATTGTAAATAAGGAGATAAATTTATGAATTTTGTAATTGCTGAACATGGATTTGTAATGCTAAATATGAATTTTGTAATGATAAGTATAATTTTTGTGCTGTAATTGAAAAACTGGATGTCAAATTATCTGAAAAACTGGGGGTAAACTCAATATTGAATTTTGTAGCAAACTGGCTAGCAAAACTGGAGGCTAGCTCAGAAAAAAATTGTTAATAAAAAAATATATAGGATACCATACACGGATATTTAACTTAAAACCGTATCCAAATAGTAATTGTACACGGATATTTGTTGAATAGCCGTGTACGAAATAGCTACACGGATTTTTTTTAAATCCGTGTAGAAAAGACTAGTCCAGAAATAAAAAAAAAACCCAAAAAATATATAGGACACGAAAACTTTAATTCTATTCATCAATGAACTATAAATTTCCATAATAATTTTTAGCATCCCTAAACAATGGGATTTGCTGCCCGAATTTGCAAAATTAAAAGATAACCTAAACATTTGATATAACTGACAACTTCAAACTCTACTAAAGTTGACGCCCACCTGGCCCGAACCTGCGACTGTCATAGGGTGCTTGACGGCGGTTAATGCGGCGATCATGGGAGTTATTGCCTTGAGAATACGAGGGTGGTGGAGGTGCATGTGGAGGTGGATTTCCCCTATATGGAGGGGGGGGGGGGGGGGGGGGGGGGGGGGGCGGAGGAGGTGGCATGTAATTTCCACCTCTGAGAAAGTATCCTTCTAATTCCACTTGCACAATTGTTGAGTTTGGGTCGTCAATGAGAAGGATATTTTTTGGGATTTTTGCCGGATCATGAAAAGCCACAAAAACATGAAGCACCTCATAATTACCGTAGGGAAAGAAAGGAGCCACTCTTACCAAATAGCCAAAACCTGATACGAGATCAGAGAGGTCTTCCTTGTTCCAATATTGGAGAGGAACACCGTGCAGCCTAATTCTAGCACGGTGGGTTGTGGGCTCGTGGAGCATGCCTAATTCTTCCGTCCATTCCACCAGTTGGACTTCAACATCCCGGTCAAGAACAAAAACGCCCACCCCGACCGCAGCATCTCTCATAATTGAATTTGGGAAGGTGGCAACAAAGTCCCCAATTGATGGGTCAATTTCCAAAATTCTGAAATAATGTGGTGGAATTCCAAAAAATCTACCCAATGCACTCGCCAAACGTGTTGTCGTGCGGTGGTCATTGTAGTGTGGCCCGTCAAATACAATTGTAGAGCGAAGAAGGAACTGATTTTCTTCCGCCATTTCTTGATCCCGTCGAGGCAAATAGACCCTCAGCTCTTCAATGCGATTTTAGATATTAGCCGGATCTTGCATTTGCATAGTTTGCCAATTTGGTGGTGTTGCCATGGTTTTTAGTTTATGAATTGTGATGTCAAGAGCGATGGTGCATGGTTCTGTGCAAATGTGTTCCTTCCTTTTATAGATCCTTGTGGCTGTTCAATAGTTTTCTCATGAGTCTCCTTAGTATATTTACCTTCTCCTTTATTGCCATGCATGTACTTACTCCCTTTGATAACTGAAGAATTGAATGTATATATTACTAGAAGAAAGTGGATTGCAGAATTTGAAGAGGTTTGTGCCTTGGCAATTAAAGAAACGTCTTTTGGTTCTTACAATTCATGCTCTTATGCCCATTTTTTAAGAATCTGAAGCATTTTCCCAGTATGAACAAATCATGGTGCCCTTTCAACTTTGGCTTGAATTTATTGCCGACATTAACTAAGTTTGGCTTGAATTGCAGCTTCAGCAAGACTGGAGGCTAGCTCAGAAAAAAAAATTAAAAAGAAAAATACATCAGACTACACGGATATTTAACTAAAAACCGTGTACAATAGTATCTGTACACGGATATTTTTTGAATATCCGTGTCGGAATAGATACACAGATTTTTGATAATAAGTCCGTGTAGAAATATTACCATTGGACACGGTTCTTAAGCATAAATATCCGTGAATCCTTTGTTAGAGAGCTACACGGATTGTTAAGTATAAATCCGTGTAGAAAAGTGTAGGGTTTTGGTATAAAAGGCCTTCTCCTTCCCCCGCCGTATAAAAGCCCTTCTCCTTCCAGCGCCGTTTTGATCAAGTAATTCAACAAACATAAATGTTAGTGTTTGCAATTAATAGGTAAATTGTAGGTTCTCCTGTATAACCTTAGGAAGAGAGAAAGACCGGTCACTTTACATTTCGCTTATGATCAACTTTGACAATCATTTCACGGTTAATAATTGGAATTTTGATTTAGGTTTATCAATTATGTCAGATCGCTTATCTATCAAGATAAGTCGCTATCTTTGGAGCTCATCTATCAAGACGAGCGATGTGATATAATTGATAACCTACATCTGGACTTCACTTCTGGCATGAATATCTCCTTCATCTCTGGCATGTATTTTCCGTTTCTTTCTCTAATTTTCTGTTACTTATTGTTGCTTACTTACTCATCATTTTTTTTTATTTACAGATTGTGATAAACTTTCCGATGGACAGCATGTGATGAATTTCATTTTCTTTTTATTTTCACTATATTTTATTTGACACTTGACAAGAACATGTTTTTTCTTGGTTAGGTTCCAAAGAAATGGGTAAAACTAACTTTCAATAATAAAACATGTTCTTTAAATTAAATCATGTTTTGATCCCAAGTTTTTGGCGGTGTAGAAATGGCATGTGGCAGTGCATTGTTGTTTAATTTCTTACACAAACTCCCTTTGAATAAGATGTGGTTTGCGAAAGAATTTAAACAACAACGTAAGAACACTGCAACGTGTCCATTTCTACATCGCCAAAAACTTGGGACTAAAACATAATTTAATTTTCAGAAAATGTTTTATTAGTTGAAAGTTAGTCTGCCCCATTTCTTTGGAACCTAACCAAGATAAAGCATGCTCTTGTAAGGTGTTAAATAAAATATGAATTTATGCATATTAGTAATGTTTTATTAGTGAATTTAGTAATTTTTGTGCTGTAATAGTAAATAAGGAGTTGAATTTATGAATTTTGTAATGCTAAATATGAATTTATGAATTTTGTAATGCTAAGTATAATTTGTGTGCTGTAATTGGAAAACTGGATGTCAAATTATCTGAAAATCTGGTGGTAAACTCAATATTGAATTTTGTAGCAAACTGGCTAGCAAAAATGGAGGCTAGCCCAGAAAAAAATTGTTAATAAAAAAATATACAGGATAACATACACGGATATTTAACTTAAAACCGTGTCCAAATAGTAACTGTACACGGATATTTGTTGAATATTCGTGTACGAAATGGCTACACGGATATTTGTACTAGCATTATACACGGTTATAAGTAAAAATAGCCGTGTATGATTTGTTAGAGAGCTACATGGATTTCTTAACGAAATATCCATGTAGAAAGTAAATGTATACGGTTGTTTGTTGAAAATCCGTGTAGAACCGCGTTCTCCTATCTTAAGTGATACGGATTTTTTTATAAATTCCTAGAAAATGCTAGCATTATACACACGGTTCTTAAATACAATTAACCGTGTATGATTTGTGAGAGAGCTACACGGATTTCTTGACTTAAGATCCGTGGAGAAAAGTCTTTGTAGGGTTTTGGTATAAAAGGCCTTCTCCTTCCAGCGCTGTTTTTTTTATCAAGTAATTAATACTGTCTCTCTCTCTCTGTATTGAATGCGCTGATCCGATTTCTGCAAAGGCCAGCAGCTGGTATTATCTGAGATCTTTGAAGTTTGTATTTTCTCCTCTCTATCTTTCTAAGGTTAGTGTGTATATATATATTTTCCTTTTCTTCCTCTATTTTTATGTTACTTATTTGTACTTATTTAGATCATGTGTAATTAGTGTATTGTTGTCCAATAACCGACCTACTGATGCTTTTAGGTCCTTTGCCCGTCCAAAATTAATCCAATAGGGATTAATTTTGGATAGTCCCCGTTTTGGGACTGCTCTTTGAATATTGGGTCTCATTTAGGATGTGAACACATATTATCGGGATTTAATTAGTAATTGAGGAAAGTTCGACGGTATTTTCCCTTAATGCTCCTACGAGTATGTGGTTTTTACGCATACTTGGGGAGTTAAGGGGAAATGCTGCCGAATTTTTCTCAAATACTAATTAAATCTCGCTAATATGTGTTCACATATGGGACCTAATATTCAAAGAGTGGGTTAGGATTGTAAACTGGCCCTTTGTAAGCCTAGAATTTGGTACCAATTTACATGTTGACCATGATTAATTGAAATCATTTTTTTAATTTAATTTACAGATGGATCGAAGTTGGATGTATGAATTGCGACGTGATAGTGAAGAATATTTGGGTCGCGTTGATGAGTTCATAAAATTCGCTGAGAGGTATAGAGTGAAGATGAAGGAAGCCGACATTTTGTGTCCTTGTAGAGATTGTAAATTTTTTTTAAGATTTGGGGACTCCGAAGAAATTAGAGCTCATCTGATTTGTCGTGGATTTAAGAAAAGATATACATGTTGGTTCATGCATGGTGAGAAATTTGGGGAAAGTAGTTGTACCAATAAGAATTCTAACCGTTGTGAAGAGAGCGATGAGAATGTAGAAATTTTGGATAATTTTGAACTTGATTTCAGCGATGATGATTTGAATGTCGAAAATTTTGATAATGTTGAACTTGATCGCAACGACGATGATGAGCTGGAGACGGATATCGCTGAAAATGTAGTACACGAGTATATTGATAATCTGGAGGACATGTTACATGATGTGGAAGATGAAATTAGTGATAAAAATTATGATAAATTTTAGTATTTGTCTAATGAATCCAAAACGCCGTTGTATCCCGGGTGTACCAAATTTACGAAACTGTCAGCTGTGCTGAAATTATTTAACTTGAAAGCAGAAAATGGTTGGAGCGATAAGAGTTTCACGTCCTTATTAAAGCTTTTAGGAGAAATGCTCCCAGATAACAACGAGTTACCCCGTACAATATATCAGGCGAAGAAGTTGATATGTCCAGTGGGTTTGAAGATCGAAAGAATACATGCATGTCCGAATGACTGTGTATTGTACCGTAATGAGTACGAGGCCATGCATGTTTGTCCTAAGTGCGGTGTTTCTCGGTATAAACGTAAGGACCAGGGCACTACTGATTGTGACGATGGCAAAAAGGGCCGGCCTCCGGCTAAGGTGTTGTGGTATTTGCCGATAATACCGAGATTCAAACGGTTATTTGCAAATCCCAAAGATGCGAAGTTATTGCGTTGGCATGAAGAAGGGCGCAAAAAGGACGGTAAACTAAGACACCTGGCTGATTCTCCTCAGTGGAGAAATTTTGATAGACATTTCAAAGATTTTAGTTCCGAGGTAAGAAACCTCAAGATTGTGGTGAGCACAGATGGAATGAGTCCGTTTGGAAGCATGAGCAGTCGGCATAGTACTTGGCCAGTTCTGTTAGCCATCTACAATCTTTCTCCTTGGTTGTGCATGAAACACAGATATATAATGATGTCATTAATAATCCAAGGACCCAGACAACCGGGAAATGACAGATGTATATCTCGCACCATTAATTGAGGACCTTCAAAAATTGTGGCGTGATGGCGTCCTGGTGTGGGATGCGTACATGAAAGAGACCTTTAACTTGCGGGCCATGGTGTTTTGCACCGTAAATGATTTCCCCGCGTACGGGAATTTATCGGGTTACACTTGTAAAGGAGCAAAAGCGTGCCCTATTTGTGAAGATGATACGCAGGTGCTGAGGTTGAAGAATTGTCAAAAGAATGTATTTATGGGGCACCGTAGGTTTCTTCCAATTAATCACCCATATCGTAAGAAGAAGAAGGCATTCAACGGGAAAGTTGAGCTTGGAGTGGCCCGTCGTCCATTAGATGGGAAGGGTGTCTTCGAGCGTGTTAAAAACCTTGATGTTGTGTTTGGGAAGTGTGCCACAGAAATGCCGAAGAATATTTGGAAAAAGAGGTCCATATTTTGGAACCTACCTTACTGGGAATATTTAGAAGTGAGACATTGCATAGATGTCATGCATGTTGAAAAAAATATCTGCGACAGTTTGACTGGTTTATTATTGAACATTCCGGGGAAGACTAAAGATGGTATCAAAGTTCGAAAAGACATGGTAGAAATGGGAATACGACCCGAGCTTGCACCGCAGGAGAAAGGGAAGCGCACGTACCTACCCCCCGCAATGTGCACAATGTCGAAGAAAGAGAAAACAATCTTTTGTGAATGCCTCCGTAGTATTAAGGTCCCATCAGGGTATTCTTCGAATATTAAGAAGCTGGTGTCGATGAAGGACCTGAAACTGGTCGGTCTGAAATCTCACGACTGTCATGTTTTATTGACACATATGATTCCTGTTGCAATTCGGGGGGTTTTACCAAAGCCCGTTCGTCAAACCATTACGAAGCTTTGTTTTTTCTTCAATACAATAAATTCCAAAGTCATAGACCCTCTAATACTGGACTCTTTGGAGGTGGAAGTCGTCACTACTCTTTGCCAACTTGAGATGTATTTTCCGCCATCTTTTTTCGATGTTATGGTTCACCTTGTTATTCATCTAGTGAGAGAAATCAAGATCTGTGGTCCTGTGTTCCTGCGGTATATGTATCCATTCGAGAGATACATGGGAATTTTGAAAAAATACGTAAGGAACCGACATCGACTGGAATGTAGCATTGTAGAAGGATATTCCACAGAAGAGGTGATTGATTTTTGCACCAACTACATGACCGGTGTCTGTCCTATTGGCGTTCCAAAGTCTCGATATGAGGGAAGGCTCCAAGGAGTCGGGACAATTGGGTTGAAAGCCGTAGTTGCTGATAGAGATGAACTACAAAAGCACATTTTTTGGTACTACAGCACATGACATATGTTGCTCCCTATATAGATGAGCACATGACAATCCTTCAACAAGAGTACTACACGAGAAGTCAGAAGTGGCTTACCAACGAGCATAATCGTTCATTTGTAGGATGGCTGAGAGAAAGGGTGCAGTCACACCCCGATAGGGGGCCCGTAAATGAAATTGTTCGACTGCTGGGCGAAGGACCCCGAATTGTTGTTAGAACATTCCAAGGATACGAAATTAACGGATATACATTTTACACTAAATCCCAAAGTGATAAGAGCACGATGCAAAATAGTGGGGTGACGTTGGTGGCGACGTCTCAAGAATTCAGTAGATCCGGAGATTCCCGGCCCGTAATAGCATCAAAGTCGTATTATGGCATTATTGAGGAAATTTGGGAGATCATTTACAGTCCTGACCTTAGCATTCCCTTGTTTCAGTGTCAATGGGTCGAAGACCGGGGTGTTAAAGTTGATAACGACGGGTTCACACTCGTTGATTTTAATAAAGTTGGGTATGTTGACGATCCGTTTATACTCGCCAAGCAAGCAACCCAAGTCTTTTATGTCACTGACCCGAGTGATAATAGGTGGAGCATCGTCCTATCTGGGAAAAGAAGAATTGTTGGGGTACAAAACGTCGTCGACGAAGAAGAGTATGACCAGTTCGACGAAATACCTCCATTTTGTACCGACGTGCAAACTGAGGTAGCCTCAATTGAAGAACAAGACGAAGCAAACTATTTGCGATCCGACCACAATGAAGGAATATGGGCCGAATGTAATGTGAAATCAGTGAAAAAAAAGAGAAAAAGAAAAAAAAGGCAGATGTATAATATTTATTTTGTTTAGAAAATAACTTTTTAATTATCTTGTTTGGAAACAACTTTTAAATAATATTCTAGTTAAAATATTTCTATTTCAAAACAACATAAAGGTTTTTACATATTAGTTCACATATTAAATATTAGTAAAATAATATTTCCAGTTAATATAGTTCTATTAGGATTTGAAAATTAGTTGAAATATTAAATTTCAGTAAAAAAATATTGGCGTTTCACACATTTCGAGTTCAAATAATACGTATACTTATTTATTATCACTTTCAAATAATATAAAAAATAACAAGTTAAACCACGCAATGTTGTCAATTACTTCACACACGGCCTTTTATTTAATAATACGTGAGGAGAATAGTAACGTACACGGATTATTTCACTAAAATCCACACAAAATGAGGAGAGCTACACGGCTTTTTAATAAAGGTCCGTGTAAAAATGTAATCAAACACGAATGTTAGAGTAAACGTCTGTGGGTATAGGGTTTTGGGTTTAATGGGGAAGGGGAGCTACACGGATTGTTAAAGGTAAAATCCGTGTAGAAAAATGGAAAAATTTGGTATAAAAGGCAATCTCCTCCCGGCGCCGTTTTGATCAAGTAGAAAGAGGGTAACAATATAATAAATGACATGGCTCGCGCCGCTTCGAGTCCTTTGCCAATCTCACCTATCTATTTCTCGAAGGCCGAGTACCCTCGTTGCGATTTCTCCAAATGCTCGACCTTCCTCTCCAACTCAGATTGAAGAACTTCTCCCGGGAGGCTGCATGTGCTTGTTCTGCCTTCAGAGGAGGGAGAAATCTGAGTTGGGAGAGGTTGGTCGAGCATTTGGAGAAATCGCTTGCTGTGGAGTTGTATTTCTAAATTCGGAAATGATCGCTATGACTGTTTGGTAAGAGACACGGATGTTAAAATTAAAAAGGGGAGGCAATTAGTGAGAAAGAATAGTTTTTTAATTAGGGATAGATACTTATGTTTGTTATATATTTTATGTTTTTGTTTTGTATTAAGTGATGATGTATCCAGTAACTATCCCTATGTTGAAATTAATATATGAAGTATTTTAATTTTTTGTGCTCTTGAACTCTATATTATTTAATTTCCAGTTACAAATTAAGACTTGAGAGTAGGTCCGATCTGCTTTAAGATCACGCCAGAACTTTTTTGTTTTGTGATCGATGACCGCGTGATCTGCTTTAAGATCACGCCAGAACTTTCGCGTCTACTTTAATTATGTGCGCACGAATCTCGAAATAGATCGGACGGTCATAGAGCCCATCGAACTCACTTTGGGTCCAATGGGCATCGGACCCAAGCTGCTCTCGTAATTCGTTCGTATTTGCTTACGATGGGCTTAATCACCGTCTATTTGCTTTAAAAGTCGTGCGGAATAGTTTAAAATTCGTTCGTATCTGTTTCAGTTTCCGTGCGCACATATCTTAAATTAGATCGGACGGTCATCATCGTTGAACATAAAAGTAGGTCCGATGGGCATCGGACCTACTCCGTTCTCTTTAATTGAACATCCGTGTAGAAATGCAAAGCGAGCTACACGGACGTTTAATTAAAAGTCCGTGTAGAAAGGTATCATACACGGACATTTAATTAAACATCCGTGTAAAAAGGGGAGGGAAAGTGAGGCGGGGAAAAGCCAACCTAGGCGAAAATTTTCGTGAAATTTGTTTTGAATTTTTGGGAGGGAGACAGGGAGCTAAAGGAGGGAAATTCGAAAAAATTTATCCACAGAGAGGAGGGATAGAAGGGGCTTTCGTAAACTCAAAGGTAACATAATATCTGTGGTTATATCCGACCGTCTAATCATTATTATGCACAAATATTAAAGGATCTTGTGCATCATCTAGAACCAGATCTAAACAGAAATATTATGTTACCTCAGAGAGTGTGGAAAATCTACCCACCACCTCTTAAATGAAGACATCAGGACCGTTCTTCGTTTATCGGACGGTCAACAAAGCATGATATTTACTAATCACCTAATACATGTACAACAGTACATACGAAAATAATTCAAAAAATATATTTTTATTTTTTTTACATCTTATATGGCCAAATAATACTTATACATATTATTTTTATAAACTTTCATCATTGTATGTCCCTTCAAATTGTAAAAAAAATTTGGACCGTTCATTTTCAAGCGGAAAATCAATGGTCGATCTGCAATGAAATCATTCCATATCTATTTTAAAATGATCAAGGGAGGACATTGAATGTAACCAACATAAAAGTTTGGAAAATTTATTATGTATGAGGTTTGATCCAGCACGAAGTGTTTGTGGCCATACGATACTTCAATCTTCAATGAACTAGATAGATGGGTAAATAAAAATATTTTTTGATCAAACTTTCACGGAAGACAATAAATGCAATGCTCTTTGATTTGAACGGTCCCGATCAATCAACGGACTAACTATTTTTGTGCGTCTTCACAATCTCACAAGGCAAGAGTTTATGTTTCATGAAACATAAACTCTTGCCTTGTGAGATTGTGAAGACGCACAAAAATAGTTAGTCCGTTGATTGATCGGGACCGTTCAAATCAAAGATTACAGCCTTTAATCAAGTGCAGCAAATTTTGATGGAGTTTTATCTTTATTTACCCATCCATCAAGCTGTATTATCTGAGATCTTTGAATTTTAACTTGTATTATCACAAAAATCACTCTAAAAAACCGGGAGGAGCTTGGGTCCGATGCCCATCGGACCTACTTTCATGTTCAACGATGATGACCGTCCGATCTAATGTAAGATATGCGCGCACGGAAACTGAAACAGATACGAACGAATATTAATCTAATCCGCACGACTTTTAAAGCAAATAGACGGTGATTAAACCCATCGTAAGCAAATGCGAACGAATCAGATAAACTTTTTTTCAACGATGATGACCTACTTTTAATATGTTATGTACGAGAGCAGCTTGTGTCCGATGCCCATTGGACCCAAAGTGAGTTCGATGGGCTCTATGACCGTCCGATCTATCTCAAGATCCGTGCACACGTAAATTAAAGATGGCGCGAAAGTTCTGGCGGGAATCAATCGTTATGTACGTATTTTTTAGGGGAGCGCGCAGCTTGGGTCCGATGCCCATCGGACTCAAAGTGGGTTCACGCCAGAACTTTCGCGCCCAGCAGCTTGGGTCCGATGCCCATCTGTTTTACGATTGATTCCCGCCAGAACTTTTGCGCCATCTTTAATTTACGTGCGCACGGATCTTGAGATAGATCGGACGGTCATAGAGCCCATCGAACTCACTTTGGGTCCAATGGGCATCGGACACAAGCTGCTCTCGTACATAACATATTAAAAGTAGGTCATCATCGTTGAAAAAAAGTTTATCTGATTCGTTCGTATTTGCTTACGATGGGTTTAATCACCGTCTATTTGCTTTAAAAGTCGTGCGGATTAGATTAATATTCGTTCGTATCTGTTTCAGTTTCCGTGCGCGCATATCTTACATTAGATCGGACGGTCATCATCGTTGAACATGAAAGTAGGTCCGATGGGCATCGGACCTACTCCGTTCTCTTTAATTGAACATCCGTGTAGAAATGCTATGCGAGCTACACGGACCTTTAATTAAACGTCCGTATAGAAAGGTATTCATACACGGACATTTAATTAAACATCCGTGTAAAAAGGTTTATTAATTTGCAATTCCCGGAAATTATTCTATGTTAAAGCTAGCTTTTGTAATTATTTTGTAAAGTCCCCATAAATTATTTATTCTTCATATCAGGTAAGTGTTAATTTATGTTTTCAAATCAGATTATTTAGACAGCATTAAGTATTTTACTTAGAATCAAAGTTTTAAATATTAAAGGTTTTTAAGTAATAACCTTTGTAGTGCTTATATATTGTTGCATGTTGTTGTTTTGTGCTGCTAATTCATATCTATAAAAGTATTTATTTAGATAGCATGAAGTATTTAACAAAAAAGAAACTGTGTAAAAAAAAATTGTTGATTAAAGAACAAAATATATTACATAAAAAAGGATCCCCATACATCGTACCAAAAGAAAGGATCCTCATACATGTACCACAAATTTAAAGAAAAACTACAAAATAACTACAAAGCAAACAAAACAAAAAATAACTTAATTAAACTAGTTAGATGGTGGTGGCTGACTTGGCCTTGTAATCCAAGGGAATAATGGTCTGGCTCGCTTGCCCCTACTTATGTAGGGCTTTTGTGGTGGGTGCCCCCTTGGGCTTCGCCGTGGCACACTTGAGGGGGGCCATGGCCATGTCCTCTTCACGTAGGGAGGAGGCATTTCGAAGCCGGGAGGGACTGCGGGACCTTCGGCGGGGAATTCGAGAGGGACTTCGAGAGGGTTTGAGGGGGGCCGTAGCTCTGGCACATTTGGTGGTGGGTGCCCCCTTGGGCTTCGCCGTGGCACACTTGAGGGGGGCGGTGGCACGGCCATTTGAACATTCCAAATCTCAATCGGGGTTTCTCAGATTATATAGAATTTTGAAGAGTCGTTTCGTCTTCTCCTTAGAAATAATAAAAAGGCAACTTTTCGAATTCCGTCGTGGAATTGTTCAAATTAAACAAAACTTAAATAAATAATCTGATTTTTATACTTTTATCACGGACGTTTAATTACATGTCCGTGTATAATTGTAAAAAGACACGGACGTTTAATTAAACGGCCGTGTCGAAAGGTATTCGTGCACGAGTGTTGTTGCAATGTCCGAAAAGGTCTAGACACGGACGTCAAAATCAAGTCCGTGTCGAAAGGATCTTTCTACACGGACTTTAGCATTAAAGTCCGTGTAGCTCTCCTTCATTCTACACGGTTGTTAAGTTAATATCCGTGTCGAGAGGGTCTTTCTACACGGATATTTGATAAAAAGTCCGTGTATATCTTCTACTTCCTCTCTACACGGAGTTTAGATCAAATGTCCGTGTATAAAAGTGTTCCAACACGAATGAATTAAGTGAATTGTCCGTGTAGAACTAGGGTTACAATACATATTACGCGCCTGCTCTTCCAAATTTTTCATAACTTAGCTCGCGCCTTCAATTCTTTTCCAAACATTTCGAAACTTAGCTCGCGCTGCTTCGAGTCCTTCTTCCCCACCTCACCTCGATTTCGTCGCCTCTCCTGTCCAACCAACTCTCCGGTCTGACAACCTACCTCTTCTTTCTCGGGGAAACGCTCAACACCTCCATTGCGAAGAAATTTTGGTATAAAAGTTTTGGTATTTACTGCATGTATTTACTGTATTTACTTTGGTATTTACTGAAAAAGTTCTATTTTTTTTTATAGAACCATGTCGATTGAGAATGAGCACGTAGATATGATGGAAGAAGGCGAGCACCAAGCTGCTGCCCAATCAGGTTCGGCCAAAAGGAAAAGAGGTCCGACAATGTGCACGTCCACGTCCGAGGCAAAGCAACTGGACATCGAGTTCAGTAAAAATGGGTGTGCGAAGGGTACAAGACGAGCTGAGTACGGAAATTATGTGTGCAATTTGGTGAAGCAAAAGGCAGACATCCTGGTAGAGAGATGGGATCAGTTTTCGAAAGACAAAAAGAACGAGTGGTGGAACATTGTGAAGGTGAAGTACCTAACCAGTTAATATCTTTTTTTTAATTGTACATGAACTTAAATGCAGTAATTTGGGTGTCAATGCAGGCTCAGTGGAACATCCCGGATGACATCCCGGAGGTGGTAAAGGATAAGACCTTGAAGGTAATGAATGAAGCTTGGAAGCAATTCAAAAGCACGCTGAGTACGGATTGGATGGATCAAGGTAAAAGCCCGGTAGGCTACTATCCTTGGGTGACTCAAGAGAAGTGGGAGAAGTTTGTGGAGATGAAGAGCACGGACGAGTTCAAGGTATGTAAATTCAGCAAAATTACCTTTTTTCCTTTATCGATTTGAATTATGTTGGTAAATGGTGTCCGAAATAGACACCCTGTTCAGGGGCGGAACCAGGATTCGAGTATAGGGGGGGCTAAATAAGAATTCACATCCTCTAAGATATCTCAAACTTTGAGTGTTTTTTTAAAATATCTTAACCGTTCAAATACGTTCTGCACGAATCTCAAAGCACAAATAATACTACCCCTGCGCTATCCCCGAAAGGCACCGTACACGTCTGTTACGCAAAAGTTGAGATATCTCAGAGGATTAGCTATCATTAATTTGGGTTTTTCGAATAATTGCTTAGTTAGAGCCTTATATTTCCTTAGCTAAAACTTGTATTTGGTTTTGTACTATCTTTCATTGTTTTCTTATTTGAACTTTGTAATCCACTTAGATACTGGTAAATTAGTTGGCTGGTAGGAACTTAGCATGTAATTTTACATTTGTTAGCTTAATGAAATTTCAATGCCCACATACTTTTATCTCAAAAAAAAAAGCTATCATCAATTCTTTAGTATGACCTTTCCAATTTGGATAGGGTTCTTTACTTTTTTTCCACTGCACACACAGGGCCCAATTACTCAAATAGAAATGAAGCCAGACAGCCGGTCTGTAATTTTTGTTTTTTACATTAAAACCCTTTAACTTTGTTATATTATTATAGGGGGGGCTTATACATATAAAAGAAACAAATTAGTATGATTTTTATATACTTAGTAATAAAATTTTAAAAACTTGGGGTGGCTTAGCACCCCCCAGACACTACTATGATCTACCACTGACCCTGTTGCTATTGTTCCAATCATATATAAATGTGAAATGGTGTTTATTTTGAATAACTGAATTAATATGAAGTTGAAATGGTGTTCCACTCACAACTTGTAATTTTTTTGTTTGCTTTTTAATTGGTTTATTTACTTTTTAATAAATAGAAAATATTAGGCTAATTTTTTTACTTGGATGTGTGAAGAAAAAAAGGGAGGAGGGTAGGAGGATCGTAGGAATGAACAAGTATCCGCACAAGTTGGGGTCGGGTGGTTACCAGGGTAAAAGGGAGGAGTGGGCTAAAATACTGGAGTTGAACAAAGACGTTGACTCACCCGTGGTTAGGATCAAAAATCCTAGGGCCCAAAATTGGACGTTGGCAAGGTCCGAGTTAACCGCTGATGGGAGGATCGTACTACATCCCGCGTTGCAACCCGTGGCTTAGAGAATGGTAATAGTCGTTCGTTAGAACTATGTGTAATTCAAGCGTGTTAAAAACTTTGTGTACATCACTAATTCTTTTGCTATAACTAATTTTTCTATTCACAGTTGGAGGTGGAGGAGGAGGTCAATTCCGGTGCCCGGTCGGTCGAAAGGCAAGATGACTCCTTGTCCATAGCGCTCGGGAATCCATAACACCCTGGTCGAGTAAGGGGCGTAGGTGCCTACAGGGGCTGGAAGGACGTATTCAATGGACCAAAACCTCGAAGGAAATCTCGTGCGAAAGTGAACAAAGACGAGATAGTTGCGCAATTGCGCAAGGAGGTGAGCGCCGAGTACGACGCAAAGATGAAGGAGTTGGAATCAAGGTTGCGTGCCGATTTTACAGCTATGGCGCAGCTAGCCGAGCAAGCACCTCCCACTCCGACGGGAGTTCGGCGAAGTAGTCAGGCATCCGGGACGTTCGGAGACGATTTGGATCATCTAAAGGTAATCACTACTTGTTCGTATTCTAAAGGCAATTACTACTTGTTGGACAATATTCCAATTTAAAAATAACTACTTGCACGAAAATACAGGACGCCACAGAATGCGAACTCGTGCTGTGGCTCGGGAGTAAGCCTCTGATTGTTGCTAAGGGTACATCCAGCAGCCGACAAAGTGCACAATCAGCCGCTACTTCCCGGCCATGCCGCCGTACAGATTGACAATGTCGTGAAGGGATGGGAGCGCGTACCTCTTTCGGTCCAAATAATTGAGAGTGGCATGCTATATGTCGATGATGCCCGGCTATCATTCGTACAATGGCCCAAGAATCAGATTATTTTGGATCAGGTAATGCATAAATAGTCAAGTTATTTGGTTACATTCAAAGCACTTCCTTTTGAAATACTTGAAAAAGGTAAAAATTTCGATACAGACACGAGGAGATGATGGTAGTTGCATGGAGGGCGTGATGTCACTGGTACGGAGGGACGAAGCAGAATGACCTTCCCAAATAGCAGAACATGTCTCTCCTGCCGGAGCAGCAGGGTCAGCAACTGCTGCTCCGGCTGACCCTACTGCCCAACCAGCAGGCCATGACCCTCCTGCCCAAACATCAGAACCTGACCCTACGGCCGGACCAGTAGTTGCTGACCCTACTGCCGGACCAGCAGGCCATGACCCTCCTGTCCAACCAGCAGGACCTCCACCTCGTCTGCTCACCGAGGAAGAATACAAGCTCCTTCCCGGAAAGGATTTGCGGGATCTCCACGACCGCTTGATGGTGGCACCCAAGGACATGACGGAAGTCGTCATACCTGTCCCTCCAGGGATATTTCTACATGATGGCTCGACTGTAATGCTGTCGTTCACCGACTTCAAGGACTTTCTACATGCCTCGGGGTCCGATAAATGGCTCGATGTGGGGCACATCACCATTTTCCTCATGTTAGTGACCAAAAATTGTTTATATCATGTGTATAGCACTGAAGAATATATTCTAATGTCATATGATAATTTTTCAGGAGGCTAATCAATAGTTGTCAATGCAAGGGCAAACAGAACTTGTGTGCTTTTCTGGACCCCAGCGTACTTAGTGCGTTGAACGTGAAAAATGCTACGAATGAGGCTATGAATTACCTGTGTGGCGCGATGCTCCAAGCTACTAAGGCGAAGAAGAGATTTCTTCTCTTGCCATACCACCAGATGTTAGTTCTAACCTTGTGATTAAATATATAAATAATTGAAATCACACCATCAAGTCAAGCAAACACGTGTCTCACTATTATATATGCCAAAATATCTGGGTACTGTATGCTAAGATCCTATAATTCTTCTCCTCCCACAGAGGACACTGGTGTTTGATCATCATTGTGCCTTGCATGAGTGCGGTTTACTTGATAGATTTTTCACAGCCCAAAGAAAGGATCGGATTTAGCACGTGCAAATCAATCTACTCGTATGTGCAAAAGTATGCAATAATCTTTCACTATGTTTGATTTTTTCCCAATTATAACAAATTGTGGAATTGCTAATTAGAGTCACTCCATTTTGTAAGGGCTTTTGCTGCATACGTTACAAAAGGAGGATTGCGCAGCAAGGACAAGAAAATGGGAAATAGGTTGACTTGGAGGTGGTGGCCGGTGAGCACAACACAATTCTATAATTTCATATTCTGTTCAAAAAATTATTGTCATTCTAACATAGGCCGCTAAATGTAAATTGTAGAGCCCGCAACAGGAGGCGGGTTGGGAATGCGGATATTACATGATGATTTCCATGCTTCACTTTGTCGAAAGAATGCAATTCACATTTCCAGATGTGGTATGTAATTCATATTAATTGTGCCTATATAATAGCAATTGATATTTTCATATTATGCTTACTTATAATTCTCATTTCATTAAATTAGCAATTGATATTTGCAGCTGTCTTGCATCTACCTTTTATTGTTACTAACTAATACCAAATTATAATTGTAGCAACCATCAAAGCAAACTGAGTACAGCAAGGAGCAGATCGACTTTATAAGATGTAGCTGGGCAAGATGGTTTCTATCTGAATATTGTAATGCTGAACATGGATTTGTATAACAATTTAGTGTATATATGAATTTAGCAAGCATAATTTAATGTCAAATTATCTGGAAAACTGGCTAGCAAAACAGAATGGTATATGAATTTTGTAGGAAAACTGGCTAGCAAATTAAACTGGAGGCTAGCCCAGAAATGAAAAAAATCAAGAAAAAAAAATGGGACAATTCTACACGGATATTAAACGAAAGCCCGTGTAGAACGAGTTGAGTGAGCAAGGATTATTTTATATTTGTCCGTGTATGATAGTTACGATACCTACACGGATGTGAATTATAAGTCCGTGTCAAAAGCAAACGCTACACGGACGTTAAACTAAAGCCCGTGTATGTGTACAGAGAGCTACACGGATGCTTTTATATAGTCCGTGTATGTTAGTTAAGAGAACTTCACGGATATGAAACTAAATATCCGTGTAGAACACAGTAATTCCACACTGTTGTTAAACAAACGACCATGTATAATGAGTACAGATATTCTTTTATAAAGTCCGTGTGGATAGTTAAGAAAGCTTCACGGATATGAAATTAAAAGTCCGTGTAGAAAAAAGTAATTTGACACGGTTGTTTAACAAAAACCAGTGTAGATCGTTTTCGGAGAGCTACACGGATTATTTTATGTTTATCCGTGTACGATAGTTATGACAGGACACGGATATGAAATTAAACGTCCGTGTAGATAGAGTAATTCGACACGGTTGTTCTGACCAATATCCGTGTAGAACGAGTTCGGAGATACAAGGATTATTTTATTTTTTATTGATTTGCTAAGAGAGGAACACGGATATGCAACTAAACGTCCGTGTAGGTAAACTAACCTACACGGACGTTTAGTTGCAATGTCCGTGAATAAAGAGTAGTCGTACACGGTCGTTTACGTAATATCCGTTTTGCTCGGTTATATGGAGAGCGCCACAGGCAGGTGTATGTTCACGGCTGTTTATTTGGTAATCCGTGTAGAAAGCGTTAGATATACACGGGTAAATATCGGTGTCTATAGAGGGTACCTTTTATACACCCTCAACTCATACACGGCAGGGAAATCCGTGTAGCTCTTCCGGTAATGTCCGTCTGCAATCTCTTTTTCTGTAGTAGTGTATGTTGGTAGGGACCTTAAGTGGAAGCAGGAAATGATAATTAGTTATTTATTCCTTCGAGAGATGCATAAAGTTTTCATAGCTTCACACATACACGTAACTAGAGTGGGAAAAATGGCACGGCAGAGCCGGCTCCATCACGGAATGGCACGGTTACGGCACAGAACGGCACGGCACGCATGTCAGTTATGTGCCGTGACCATTCGCGTGCTGTGCTCATCTTTTGAAACTTTGGCATGGCACGGCACGGCATGTGAAAGATTTAGTCATGGCACGACACGACACAAAATCACGCGAGTCACGTGTAATTCGGACCATTAGATATTGATTTAATGGTGAATCTTGAATAAACTAACCTAAATTATGATTAAATGATCACACGAGTCACGTATGGTCACGACACGTTTAGGCACGGCGTGACTCACGTGGCGTGACCATTCGTGTACCGTGATCATCCCTTGACATTTTGGCCACGGCACGGCACGTGAAAAATTAACTTGATCAAAGCACAGCACGGCACGAGACCAAAATCACGGCGTATTAGTCACGGCACGTTTTTTCAACTCTACATGTAACTATATTCTTACCAAATATGATACAATTAAAAAGATGAGAGATTCCTTATCCTCACTCTTTGTTAAAAGTTATCTCCTTATTTTCTTATATTTAAAATGTGTATTTTAATTTTCATAAACCAAATATAATCCAGATTTTTTAAAATTTTTCTTAAACCAAATATAATACTCACGGCCGGATGATTTTTTTTTTTAAAACGAAGTATTTACAAAGCCTCTATCTAACAGCAATCTAGTTCATATTGATTACAGTAGTACTTATATTGTAAATAAAGTCTCAATTAAAATACAGAAAAAAGATGCAAAGTCTCCACACTGCGAAGTATCCACACCTCTTCCTACTTATAAATTGTCTCTACCTAAAATAATATATTTAAATGCCCGTTTTAACCAATAAAAACTTTTTAAATCAATTAACATTCTTAAATAGGGGTACATATTACGTGCTATTATTGAGACTGTCACGTATATATGTATTACTACGAATGCTCCTAATTTTGATATATATATAATTACTTTTCTTAATATTACAGTACTCTTTAGTTGCTTCACATAATCCTCCGTTAAGTACGAAACACTTGAATGTTACTTCGGCACCTTCTAATATTAACTTCTTAAAATGGTTCCTCCAAAGCAGAATTGATTCCTAAAATAGTAGCAGTAAAAACAACCTTTTATAATATATAAAAGGACTCCTCTCGCTGATCAAGTGCAAAATCAAACGCTCTCTTGTCCAAGTCCTTTTTTGTCTTCTCTAGTTATTACATATATAATACTTCATCTATTGACCTTTTCAATCCTATACAATGCTCTATCATCTATACTCAAGTTCATTCCAAATTTTGTATCAGAAAAAAGCTCGTAACCTCCACCATCTGTCCACCTCTGACAACTCGTCTTCAAACTTGTGTTTGCAAGGTGTCAATTTCTTCATAAAAAGCTCTGCATCTGCTGACCTTTTCGTACTCAACCCAGACACTGGCATCGCTCACGAATCCTTCGTGCCTCATTGTGCCAAGGGCGACATCCTCGCATATTCAAATGGGTTAGTTTTTTGCAAATCAAAGGAAGCATAAGAGGGAAGCATATGTGTTTGCAATTCAAATAAAAAGAGCCTTAAGAAAATCCCGCGTGCTAGTGAGAATTTACAGGAACTTGTATACGATTTTGGCCTTTCTATTGTGTACAATGGAGACATGTTACCATATTATAGGTTGGTTTTGGTGGTCCAAACTTAGGGGTGGAATAGTGAAGCCTATTATCGAGTGTACGAATCAGAAAAAGGTGCATGCACCGATAAGAAGAAGATTGATAAGAAGAACATTCGGAGAAAGTACATTTTTGGTGTCTGATTGTGGAGAATATATTCGAGGTTCCAAGCCGTATATATTAAGTCTATGCTTAGAATCTGGGAATGCTCACATTGTACATCTCCCCGAGGAAGCTATGGTCACTGGTACATCACATCGATATCAAATTTGGATCACAAAATATGACGAAGATGCATTATTCATGGTGCAATACGATAAATCTCATGTTGTTCTGGCACTATAATGGGAGATTAAGCTTGTGCCATTCCAAGATGGAAATTGCTTCAAAGGATAAGCATGATTGAAAGAGAATTAGAGAAGCATGAAAATATTTATGGTTTCACACTCATAAGTAAAGAATTTTTATGTATGATCCGGTCAAACTCCCCAACTAGCGATTTTTGACCAGGATCACATTCTAGAATATCGCTAGTATATTTACAGCTAGCGGTAGTAGCCGCATGCAAGTCTTTATACCTACACGTACAAGTCTTTATACATCACATATCAAGTCTTATATCTAACATACTAAGTCTTTATAAATACTCGACATATCATTTCATTATGAAGAATCGGCAGCTAGTGCAAGTTAGGCTTTAATTTGTATTGGAATCTTTCATAAATGTTATGCATCAAAAGTAGGACTAGTTAGCGTAAATATTAAAAAAATCATTGATTTTAAACTTTATTAATAACAGTAAGACTTTATATCTAACATATCAAGTTTGTATATCTAGCATATCAAGTCTTTATACATAACATGTCAAGTTTTTTAAAATTCAAAGTGCAAGTATTTAAAAGGTTCAAACTACAGTCTTTACACATAGCATATGAAGTCTTTATATCTAGCATATTAAGTTTTTATACCTAGCAAATTAAGTTATTATACATAGCATATTAAAAAGAAGAAAAAAAACTAAGAAGCAAATTTAATCAAAAAGTACTTCATCACGAATCTCATTGAAAGAGAAAATCAAGTACAAGATATTCGCAGTTTTAGATTCGTAAAATTTCTCACAGATCATTAGAAAAAATGAGCAAGGTTAACAGAAGAAAATAAATGGTAGATGAAAGAAATCTTTTATTTTTTATTTGAGTAGCAAATTGGGAGATGAAGACGCAGAGACCACAACGTTTCTCTAATTTGTTTTATCCTGCAATGCTATATGTATAGACCATAATTATAGGTAAGTAATTTAATTAACTTTCCAATTTGCCAGACATTAATTTTTTTAATTCACTTTCCTTCCCACCACATCTTTATTTGCGGGCCCTAGCCCCTCTAATTAAAGGCCTTATATCAATTTGCGGGCCTTATATTCACTTTCCTTCCCACCACATCTTTTGCAAGTACTGAATCCAAGCTACATGATCCTCAAATTAACAATCCCCATTTGGTCCAGCAATAATTTTGCAATGTTTGTTATTTTTTTAAAAATAAAGTGATTTATACCCAATATGTACCAATATTGGTTATTTAGCACGTACGGTTTGAATTTTTTGAAGTATGAATTTTTTAGTTGTAACATAATTTATCTTTTCAATAATATGAAGAATGGAAAATTAATTATGACAATAGAAATACAAATGTCGTGATTTTTAGTTAGTTCAAACCTCCAAAAATATGTGATTACTTAGATATATAGTTTCATGATGAAAATGTGATTACTCAGTAGTTTCATGCTTCATATAGCATATTGCATGACTTTTCAAAAATAAAGATGCACAATTGAAATGGAAACCTTTATTAGCTCAATATATAGTACTAAATTAATCATGAAAATAAAATCATTTTTTAAATTTGGCATTAGTGTAGATACAACTATTTTCCGTATATTACTACTATTAATCATGAAAACAAACAATTTTTTTAAATTCGACATTTGTGTAGGCAAAACTATTTTCTTTGGTGACAATTGAATAGAATGTTGGGGGAAATCAAATAAAAAAGGAAATATATAATGCACAATAAGTATCTTCAAATCATAAATTATTCCACATCACTATAAAATAGAAAAACAACAAAAAACAAGAATTTGAGCGCATGTTGAGTTGTAGTAATGCCACCACATCCTATCGATGAGAATGAAAGCAAGGTAGGGGTTTTGTCAATTGGAAATGGTTTCACTACGGAATTTAAAATTATATATTAATGAACTGGTTTTAATTATATTTGTGTGCTGACGGAATTTTAATTAGAGCCTTATTAATTTTTAAACCATTAAAAGTTAGATTTTGTTTTCCTATTATAAATTTTGTGAACTTTTAGTTTTTAAAAATAACTAGAAACAAATAAGTATTATACTTTATAACAATCTCTTTTTACTTGTATTATAAAAAAAAATATATGATATTTTTGTTTGAGCGACTGTTGTATTTAGGGTATTGTTGATTATTTGGGATGATTTTTAAATGTCATTAAAGCTTATATTTGACATCAAAATTGCACGTCAATTTTTCGCATTGAATATTATATTATATTGCTGAAGTATTTATGAATCATAAGTCTAAACAAATGACAAAAAAGCTGAATAGAATTACTTGAAAAATAAAGTAAAACTATAATAAATAAATAAATAAACAGTCTGATGTATCATACTAATACAAAAAGGAGGAAACAAAAAACCCATCAAGTACTCTGTTTTCTCCTTTATTATTTTTTTCATTTTAATAAAGTTTTTTATTTTAATTATATTTAGCTTTTTTTCTTTTACTAATTAATTTTACCCGAACTTTTTGTATAATAAGCTGATACCGTACCACTTATGTCTATAAATATAATTTAAAAACTTGACCTCCACATTTCTTATAAAAAAAAAACAGATTACAGATTAGCAAACAGAAATCATCATGCTTGTAGATTTTTAAAATGTTCACATGGACCGCATTGCTATGCATGAAACTTCTGCAAGGAACTTTTACTAATTTGTCAAACTTCGTGTTTTAAAACTATGATTCTAACAAGCATTAAAAATATAAGGTACATGTGTAAAGAGAAGAGAATTTTGATTCACACTTATTTGACTATTAACAAAATTGGATTTCTTATTAACATATGCATGTATAAACAGAAAAAAAGAAAGAGGAGAAAACAGAGTAAGACATGCATGTGTTGCGTGATTGTTGATATATATAATTACCTCGCCAATTATGCAAATGATATTTCCTGCAATTTTGACTAAAATCATACAATAGCAAATTGTCTATCTATTAATTTTTTTTTATAAAATCACCTCTCTAGTTAGTACATTTATAATTTTATACAAGTCTTTACTTGTTGTGATTAGAGATCAAAGAAAATTAATTAACCTAAATCGAGAAATATTTTTTTTATTACTGACTAAATATAATGTGATAGTAATTGCCTCCAACGAGTAAGACATTCGGTAACCGACCAATCAGCAATGAAATTAATCTAATTATTGGCCATATTTTTAGCCATAATTCTTATTTATCAAAATTAACACTATCACTATGCCACATTGAGCTGCTTATTTCTATCAATTCATGCATTTAATTATAGTGCTTTATCATTATCAATTATACCTTATTTTTTTCTGTATCAAAATAGTAAACGAGTTGTTTCCACTAGTCCATATTGATCTCTTCAAGTCTGTGATTGAAATCTGCAATCAAATCATGTGAATCAAACTATTACATATTCTTCTAAAAATATTATGTTCTAATTACACATGTAGTATGATGCTTAAAAGTTGTGAAATGCAAACTTAAAACACTACAAATATACCTTTTCAATTTTAACTCATATTTAACCGAATTTTCAAAGTTAATTATATTTTGAAAATTTTGAAACTTTTTGTTGTTTAATATTTTTTATAGAATCCTCTTTAAATGAATGAATTCGCACTAAACCAGAAAATGAGGAGAAAATAAAAATATTGGGGGAATGAATTAAAGCAAATGGAACAACTAGAGGCACAACAACCACAATAATAGATGAAGGTGCACAATAAGTATCAGCAAGCTAGACAGACAACAAACAATAAAAAAAAAAAAAAACAATTGTGAGTTCAAAGATTTAGTAATTAATTTATGCAATGTCTCTGACTAATAGTAGGATTTTATGCAACATGGGCTGGATTAATAATCCTACACAACAACAAAGTAGGCACTTTTCGCGAGAGAAAAAACGCAATGATGACGGTACTCCCTCGCGAAAAGTACCGTCGCAAATAGAAAAAGCACGTTTATGACGGTACTCCATCGCGAAAAGTCACTTTTTATCCTCGCAAAAAGTCTTTGATTCTTGTTGTGCTACTATATATAGCTCATTTCCAAAATAATATGTTAGAAGTGGATATAAATCTGCTGTTATTCCAAAGGGATCACAGGACCCTGTTATTCCTATCACAACCGTTCAAAGTTTTTCATGCGCGAATCTCAAGGAAAATAGTTTTTCGTGCCCGAATCTCGACAAAGGTCAACGGCTGAGATCGGAATAACAGGGTCATGTTATGTCTTTGGAATAACAGCAGATTTATTTCCGTTAGAAGTACATGCATGATGTTATATACAATACATTGGTAATTGTTTTTTAATCAAAAATAAAAAAAGATTGATTTCCCCAGTTCCTTGTATTGGTATTTAGGTAGTTGGATACCGTTGGCTACATTTACGGAGGCTTTTGTAACATTTTTACTTGTCAAATTTTGTAACAATTTAGAACAACTTTTCATGTGGTCTGTAGCACCTGAATCAATCATCCAAATTTTTTTAATTATGATTGACAAGGCATTGGATTTAATTAAATATGCTGAAAAATTAAATGAATCAGCTAAATGATGATGCGTGTCTTAATTAAATTGTGAGAAACATTATGAAAATTATTTAACTCATGAGAAATATTGTGAGAATTATTTAATTGATGATGGGAATTGACTAAATGATGTTTACAATTAATTAGATTATGAGAAATATCAATGTTTTAAAAAAATATGCTCTCTTATCACTTTCCCTTTGATTTGATTTATATTATGGGCTTTGATTTGGATTCTGGAATTTCGAGCGAGTTTCCGGGTTGGCTTGGAGGTTGATTCGTGGCCATTTTGATGAATTTTAAAATTCCTCTTTTTCTGGTATGCGACTTGATTTACTGGTACAATTTTGGTTTTCTTGCACAAAGTTGATTTTTGTTCCTGTTCTTATGCCTTATTAATTTCACTGAATCAAATTGATTAAAGCTATTTATTGAATGATCATTCATGTATTACATTGAGTACAACTAGTTTTATATATTGTAGAAGGCTCTTAAAGAGCCATTGAGATTTAGCCTAAGAATGGAAAATAAGAATAATGACTTCATTGCTGTAAGTAGAAAAGGAAAGGTAAAATCTGTAAAAGTGCATCTCAAGGATATGCTAATTGTCTCCACCTTGTGTATCTCCACAGTGTAGATTTTTTGTTATGTAATTTCAACAGGGTCCTTTTGTATTGTTGTACTTGTAAGACCTTGAACCAATTAATCAAACAGATAACAGTTACTACCTATATATACTTTTAATAAATGAAAAATCAACAGCTATAACAAGTGCTTGCCAAAAACTGAAGTCACCTTATGTTGAAAACTTATTACATAATTAAACAGAGATTGTAATATCGAATGCTTTCTACAAGATAAGGCTCATCTTGTTTGAGAAGCCATGTATTCTAGGTCTTCATCTACCCTGCCGCTCCTCCAGGCTAGCTCCACAAGACGGAAGAAAGTTGTCCATTTTTGTGTTGTTCACCGCCTGAGAAAGCCATTTCATGTTGCGGCTGTTGCGAGTACTGTAGGGCATTCACCATTTGCTCACCATTGTAGACTGGGACCAAAGATGAAGATGAAGATGGGACATTCCATCTACTGGGATCGCCGGCAGCTGCGCTTGCTCTCCTCCTTGTGATGGGCCCCACATTCCAGCTTCAGTTCCTGCTTGCATCTGTTGCATCGGTATCTGCGGCAAGTGCACATCCTACATATGTGGAGGAAAATTAAGCAGTTAGCACACATGACCTTGTTGTAAGTGAAAAAAGAAACCAAGTAGCAGATGGTTAAAATCTTTTGGTTGCAGCCAATCTGCTTGGGAAACCTCTAAATTATCATTTAAATTCTTCACAAAAATCCCTGCAAAGCTGTCAATTAAATATTATTCTTCGGTTCTTCCCCGTTCTCTTCTTTTCATAATGAAATTACCTCTCATCCAACAACCGTAAATGTGGAGTATATTTTTAATTTTACCCCTCATCCAACACCCGTAAATGTACTTTACCTAAGTATTATTTTGTGAAATGGCATTCTGTACGTAGTGCTCTCTCCATCTCCTCAATAAAATTTATATCATCAATTCTATTGATATCGTGCTAATAGAAGTGAACAAGTATTAAATATGTCGTCAAAGATCAAAATGTTGATATCTATGAAAACAATATCCGGTTACAAATCAGGTGCTTGTTTTGGATCCTTATCTACCAGATTTAGCTCTTCTATGTTGTGTTTAAAAATGCATCCTCAATCGCTCTCCCAATTACTTCTCTCAAATTTCAATTACCCTTCTTTCCTGCGCACAAATGTCCGTTTTCTGACAAACACTAAAAGAAAACAACAAATAAATGCATACCAGATAAAAAGATGATGCGAAAGGATTCATAACCCAACCGGCAATCTCAGACCAACAGTGGAAAATTTTTCACCGAAATGCAGAGTAGAGAGTGCGGGGGTCAGGGGTGCGGTCTGAGGGACTGAGGGGGCCGAGGAGAGAATGGGGTTGGCCTGTTGGGCCCAAATTTGTAAGAGTAGGATTTGTGATATGGCGCAAAATTTGTTGTTGCCGTTGGCCCAAAATGCTTCTGGCCTGTTGACCCAAAATATTTTTATCTTTAAAAAAATATATTGGTACGATATAAACTGACTGGCGACTGCGGTAGGTAGGGAAATGTAAATTATCTCAATTCGAACATATTTCTAGTTCTACCCCAACAAATCATTTTCTACAAATTCCTACAGTACAGAAAAAATGCTTGTGGATGCATTCATTGATTTCATTCAGCCAGTTAAAATATCTCCACGAAAGAATACTAGTAAAAGTCCGTAGAAACTGATACCAATTATCAACTACATCTGAAGCTGCTTATTTGGACTTCACACCAGTCTCACTGGTTGAGTTCTCTGCAGAATAAAATGTTTCATAATTTTTTATAAAATCATATAAAACATAATTTCATTGATTACCAAAATTAACAACATTAGCTAACAGGGTTTAACGATTAATTAGTGTTTGACTTTAAGGAATTTCAAAAACGAATACCTGCACGCTCCACGAAGGACTTGTACAGGGAATCCAACAACTTCGCCTCCTGAAAAAGAAAAGAAAGAGATAAATATTCATAAGCCTTGCAATTTTTTATGAACATCTTCATCATAAGAAGAAAACCTTTCCGTTTACAAAAAAAAAAAAATTATATATGATGGACATATTCTTCTCAGTATTGACTTTTTATTGTGTATTTTTTCTGAATTTTTGTATGTTAATCACCAAATCAGCAATTATAAGTGGTATGAGCCTATGTTAGTTTTAATAAACTAATTATATTTTTATTATGAACTAGTCAAGTATGATAACTTACAATTTTTAAATTAGTCGTTAACTACAAAATGGAAATAATATTTTAAAATTTTCATTTTACCCCTCATCCAGCACCCATAAATGTACTTTACCTTGAAGAGTATTATTGTGTGAAAGGGCATGCTGTGGTGCTCTCTCCATCTCCTCAGTAAAATTTATATCATCAATGCTATTGATATCGAACAGGTAGCTAAAACAAAAGTGAACAAGTATTAAGTAGGTCGTCAAAATGTTGATATATGAAAACAATTTCCAGTAACAAATCAGGTAAGCTTTGTTTGTAGTAAGAACTTCAGTACTAATAGGTGCTTGTTATGGATCCTTTTTTACCAGAGTAAGCTCCGTCTGTTGTGTTTAAAATTAATTTTCCTCCCAAAATGGCAATCTTAAGATTCTTAAATTTTGAACAACCATAGTCATAAGATGCATGTCATACCATAATTGAGAGGTCATTATGAACAACCATAGTCATTATGAACAACTCCAGTATTAGACATGTCATTATGAACAACCATAGTCATAAGATTCATGTATACCATAATTGAGAGGTGACTTACTGGTACTATGTACGGCTTCCCTTGACCAAATTCAACTATTAAGTATCAAAGAAGAATTACCTAACCTGGGATGGCCCATTAATCAATAATTGACATCAATTGTTTTGCCCTTCTTTGCGAATAACTTCTTTAGTAGCTGCGTAAAAACAAGTCAAACAACTCAGGTTGCTTACAATATATTTTACATAAATTAGAAGGAAGTCAACTCACTTCAAAAGCCTCCACTTTTCTGTTTCAATTTTAAAATAAAACTGTCAGTTCTATTTAAGTATATATACATGTACCTTGGGGAGGAACTGCAACATTTCATTGAATTATTTGCTCAAATTGCTGACAATAATAAAACAAATACAATAGTGAGTTAAGGGATATATATATAATAAGAATTAAGGATTAATGAACCCTCATAAAAAAGTGTTCAGAATATAATTAAATCATACCACCGATCTCCCAGAAAGATATGATGAGAATTCTCATTTGAGGGCGAGAAGGAAAGTAACCTTACTGGAACATCACACATTATAGAGAGCACCTTGGCCTTTTCAGAATACCATTGTTTTTCTTTTATCATTGGTACCTTTTTTTCTCGTTCAAAGTTTTCTTAGTCTCGATTGCAATTTTATTTCTTCCCATCCTAAATTTAAAAAAAAAAAGTTATAGAACATGTGTCAATTTTCTTTTTTCTTGTAAGCTTGCTGATATTCCTGAAAAAATGGGACTGCAGCAACCAAAAATAAAAGACGAGGAAATTAAGGAGTAGATAACACATAGGGTGTAACTTTTATTTTTGATGCAGAAAGTAATTCGTGATAAATTACGTTACTAACAAAACTAAAAATATATGCTTTGATTCTTTTTGTAACAGGCTACAAATCTGCCATATTTGGAAACAATTCAAGAAATCATTCACTAATTAAAAAGTGCCCTAATTAAAATGCTATCAGGTGGATGAGCTCGCTGACAGAATGAGTTAATTTGAGAAGATGTTACTCCCCACAAAATGAGAGATTGATGTACCTTGAGTACACAGATTGCGAGTTTCACTTTCTTCTAATAGATATTTTCCTTTACTTTTCAGAATCTTCCCAGCACATGCAAACACAGGACAAAGTCACCTTAGATCGGGTCTTCGAATCTCCGTATAGAATGCTATGAAATACAAGTGTGAATTAAAGAGAAGCAAAATTATAATTTTAATGCAGATCAAAATATACACTCTCCATAAGATTCAAAAGCACATAATTAGAAACAAAAATAGAATGAGTTAGAAACAATTGCCTTTTATTAATACACACCTTTCAAAGATAAAGAGACAAGGGAGATCGTACTTCTGGTGGTCCTATCTCCCGAATTAAGTGGACGAATGGAATATGAGATATCTTATGCCAATCATCCCCTTGCTTGGGTTCGCATCGGTGTATTAGATCTGGGCATTCCTCGATGTATAGTTCTACGAGGTTTGGTGGTAAACCGTTTTCCGGTAATGAACACAACCCATGGCAAGAAGAAATCTGTAGCTTCTTCAAGGAAGTGAGCAAATGTAATTGGGAAGCAAGAGTACAGCTCAGCATCCAACAGTCACGGAACTCAAGCTTTTCCAGGGATGTTAATTGGTTGAACCAAATTTCGTCAAGTTCCATATCTATTATAAGGAAATCTTGTATCAAAAGCGAACGCAGTGAAGGCAGCCTTCCTAGTCTTGGGAGTCGACTCCGGCACAGGTGCAGGTAAGTAAGAGATTGCAAACATTGCTTTTCATATTCTTCATGAGAAATCTCATCCAAGGGACGTTCCTCATAGGTGTATCGAATTTCCCCAGAACAATTTAATACTAACTCTCTCAATTTAACAAGGTACTTTAACCCTCCAACAAAATTAACATGGCCCGAAATACCCGTTACGTGCAAAACCTCAAGGGATTGTAAACGAGTACAATCTATAGACACTGCAGATCGAAAGCTAGATATGGTAAAGTGAGCAAGGGATGGCATCCATATTGTTTGAATATTAAGAGTGACACACGAAGTTAATGTAAGCTCCACCACTGAGGTTAAAGAAGACAGAGGCAGTGTCTGCAGTAACCTGCAATCTTTCAAGTGGAGCTTTTTGAGGTGTGGAAATATCGTCTTTCCAACGTCTCCAACCTCCCACTTGCGCAATGAAATTCTAGAGAATGTCAACTCCTTCAAAGACGGAAATATCACATCAGAGCTGCCATAAATTTCACTACCGACATTATAAATTGATAAATTAAGAAAGCTGAGAATTTCGAGGAAAGTGTAGAAAATAATTAGGATTAAGGGACCAAATAGCATCAGATTTAAGTCATCATTTGCTATTTTAGGAATAAAAGGAGCAACTAAACTTAGTAAATAAAGTTACTCAACTTTTTTCCTTTTTTAGAAAATATAGGCTACAGTAGGCTACAGTACAATACTAGGCAACCGTTAGAATTTCTAACGTCTCTTTTTTTCTTTTTGTTATATAACCAACACTGTACATTGTTGAAGCAATCAGATTGAATAGAAACAAAGTTTCAATTTCATCAGTTTTCATATTCCGCAAATCACTCTGGAATTCAACATGGTATCAGAGCGGTTTTGATCTTGCTCCAAATCAAACGCCAAATAGGCAAACCAATCACTGGACAGATAACAAGAACTGTACCAGTTCAACAAAACATCAAAAACCAACATATCAGCAAAACCAGAAAACAAGCCTAGCTCCAATTAAAATCCAGAAATGGCACAACAAACCGAAAGGCTTACTGGAGTGCTGTTAAATGGCAAAAATTACCATCTCTGGGCTCGACAGGTAACCTTTGGCCTCATTGGCAGAGACAAGTTCGAATATGTCTCTGGTGAGAAAACAAAACCAAAAGCCAATAAACCAACAGAACCAACAGCAGAAGAAAAAAAGGCGATATCAGAATGGAGGAAAGGCGACAATCTTGTCATAAGTTGGCTACTGGCAACAATGGAACCCCATATTTCTGATCTTATGACCTACCTCGACACAGCTCGAGAAATGTGGGTCAAAGCCGAAACAATGTTTGGCAAAAAGAAAAATTACTCCCTTATTTACCAACTCCAGCAAGAACTCAACCAATTGCAACAGCAAAATCAATCAATTACCGAGCTTTTCAGCCAAATCCAAAAAAAGAAAGATGAAATTAGGGTGTACCGTCCCCTCACAGCCGACATCGAAGAAATCAAGAGAAGGGAAGAACAGGATGACACCTTCACCTTTCTTGCCAAGCTCGACTCAAGCTATGAGGGGGTGAGATCGCAAATTCTCCTCATGACCGAACTGCCCCCTCTCGATGAAGTGGTAGGAATGGTTGAAAGAGAAGAAACAAGGCGAGTGGTAATGAGTACTCAACCATCTGACAACCCCGAAGCCAAAGCATTTGCCACCCGGCCAAACCCTAGATCGGTGTGACTTCTGTAGGAAGGAAGGCCACAAGAGGGAAGAGTGCTGGTGTCTCCACCCTAATCTCCGACCTAGGAACAGGCGCGGTGGTGGCGGCGGCCTTGGAAGAGGGGGAGATCGGCGACAGGGGTATGGCAACAATATCGCTAGCGGACCAGAAGAGAAAAAAGGGTATGCAGCGAAAACAGAAATGGGGGAGCGGGTTGGAGCCTCTGACCCGCCAGCGAAGGAAATAGAGGGAGGAGATCTGGACCTGGATCAAATGAGACGCTTATACACGCAACTCTCTGTGATGTTTCAGGAAAAGGATCAAAAGACATCTGGTATTATTACTAATCTTGCTCAGAATTATTTAAATTCAAAATGGCTACTTGATTCGGGTTCCACTGATCATATCACTGGAAACAAAAATTTGCTTGACAATTACAAAAAAACTGAGATCAAACAATTTGTAATTGTTGCAAATGGAGAAAAAATGGAAATTTTAGGATATGGTACAATTAGTCTCCTTTCAAGAATTATAAACAATGTTTTGCATGTAGAAGGTTGTACAACAAATTTGTTATCCATTAGTAAACTCACACTTGAATTAAATTGTGAAATTACATTTACATCCAAAAATGTGATTTTTCAGGAATGGATAACAAAGAGTATCATTGGTGAAGGATTTTTAGAAAATGGGCTTTATATTTTGAGCAAAGAAAAATGCAACTACAATATTAGAAAAGAAGAAGAATTAGGCACTCTTTGGCACAAGAGAATTGGGCATCCCTCCGACAAGATTTTGAAATGTATTTTTGATTTCAAACAACTAGATTGTAGTAGTTGTGAAATTTGCAAATTAGGAAAACATACGAGATTACCGTTTAGTTTATCCTATTGTAAAAGCAAAAATCCTTTTGAGTTGATACACTCGGATGTTTAGGGTCCCGCCCCGATTGAATCATTCAGTGGCTATAAATACTTTGTTATATTTATAGATGATTTTTCTAGAACTACAAGGCTACACTTGTTAAAAAAAATAAAAGTGAAGTATTTTCTCAATTTCAAGAATTTTGTAATTTTGTAGAAAATCAATATGATGCAAAAATTAAAATCTTTAAAAGCGATAATGGAACAGAATTTGTAAATCAAAATTTCACATTTTTTTCAAACAAAAAGAAATTTTGCATCAAACAACTTGTGTTTACATACCTCAACAAAATGGTGTGTCAGAAAGAAAAAATCGACATTTATTTAAAGTAACAATAGTATTTTGTTTCAAAATAATGTTCCAATAATTTTTTGGTCGGATGCCGTTCTCACTGCAACAGATTTAATTAATCGGTTGCCGAGTGCCAATTTAAATTTTAAAAGCCCACTAGAAATTCTTTACCAAGAAAAACTCAATATTGGTCATTTAAAGGTATTTGGATGTACATGCTACGTGCATAAAAACAAACAACACAAGCTAGATTACACATCAATCAAAGCCATTTTTTTGGGATATTCATCTCAAAAAAAGGGTTACAAATGTTATGATCCGATTAATAAAAAACTTTATATTTCAAGAGATGTAACATTTCAAGAAAATGAGCCATATTACAAAATACAAGAAAAGGAGACTAATGATAAAAAAAAACCAAATGAGTTTTCATTTCCATTTTTTTACAAATCCGAAGAAAAAAATTTAGAAATAGAAAATGGAAATGAAACAATTCATGAGAATGAGGAAGAAGAAGAAGAGACTTCTCAAAGTGAGGGGGAAGAATATAGTGCACCCGAAATACCATCGTTGAGAAGGTCTAATCGAACACCTCAACCTACAACAAGGTTACGGGATTTTGTAACATATGAGGTAAAATATCCTATCCAAAATTTTTTGTCTTATGAAAATGTTACACCCCAATACCAAAATTACTTGACCTCAATTTCCAAAGAAAAAGAGCCCAATAATTATGAGGAAGCCAAACAACAACTAATATGGTGCAAAGCGATGGAAGAAGAACTCA
Organism: Carex littledalei; assembly: GCA_011114355.1. Lineage (NCBI taxonomy): Eukaryota > Viridiplantae > Streptophyta > Magnoliopsida > Poales > Cyperaceae > Carex > Carex littledalei. Next base: position 4,481,655 of record CM022085.1, on the reverse strand, counting down.
AAGCACTAGAAAAAAATGAAACATGGGTAATCGTACAATTACCCGAAGGAAAGAAACCCGTAGGATGCAAATGGATCTATAAAATTAAATTTAATAGTGATGGTACGATTGAACGATATAAAGCACGATTAGTGGCAAAAGGTTACACTCAAACGTACGGTATAGATTACCAAGAAACATTTGCCCCCGTAGCTAAGATGAATACCGTTAGAATTTTATTTTCTATAGCGGTAAACCAAAATTGGACCTTACATCAAATGGACGTCAAGAATGCCTTTCTTCAAGGAACACTTGAAGAAGAGGTATATATGACGCTTCCACCCGGTCATAAAGAAGAAAACAATTCTAATCTAGTGTGTAGGTTAAAAAAATCAATCTACGGGCTAAAGCAATCTCCACGGGCATGGTATGGCAAACTAAGCTCATATTTAATTTCTTGTGATTTTAAAGTTAGCAATGCCGATCACTCATTGTTTACCAAAATTAGTGGTACCTTCACAACCATAATTTTAGTATATGTAGACGACATAATAATTACCGGAAACAATTTGGAAGAAATAAAAAAAGTAAAAATGCAATTAAAAGAAAAGTTTGACATCAAAGACTTGGGTTTACTAAAATATTTTTTAGGAATAGAAATAGCACATTCACCCAAGGGACTATTTATTTCACAAAGGAAATACACACTTGACCTATTAAAGGAAACCGGCAAAATAGGGAGCAAACCGGCATCTACACCAATAGATAGCAAATGTAAATTAAATATAGAGGATGGTGAACCGTTAGAGGACATAAATCAATTTCAAAGACTTGTAGGAAAATTAATTTACTTAACGGTAACACGACCCGATATCTCCTTTTCGGTAAGCCAAATGTAAATTCATGCATGCTTCTAGAACACCACATTTAGAGGCTATACATAGAATTTTAAAATTTTTAAAAGGGACACCCGAAAAAGGAATATTTATGAAATGTAACAATTCTAATGATGTGTGTGGCTATTCCGATGCAGATTGGGCCGGTAGGTTTGATAGAAAATCAACTACCGGTTTTTGCACGTTTGTAGGCGAAAATTTAGTCACATGAAAAAGCAAGAAGCAAAGTGTTGTGGCACGATCAAGCGCCGAGGCGGAGTATCGGGCCATGGCATCAACCTCAAGCGAGCTAACTTGGATCAAACAACTTCTAGCGGACATTGGAATTAAAATTCAAGAACCAATGAAGATGTTTTGTGATAACCAAGCGGCTCGACACATAGCAACCAATCCGGTTTTTCACGAGAGAACAAAGCACATCGAGGTGGATTGCCACTTCATTAGAGAAAAAATTCAAGCAAAAGAAATCGAAACCCCATTTGTAAGAAGTGAAGAACAATTGGCGGATATCTTTACCAAGGGATTAGAACCGAAACCGTTTGAAGAAAATCTAAGCAAGTTAGGGTTGATCGATATCTACACGCCTAACTTGAGGGGGAGTGTAGAAAATAATTAGGATTAAGGGACCAAATAGCATCAGATTTAAGTCATCATTTGCTATTTTAGGAATAAAAGGAGCAACTAAACTTAGTAAATAAAGTTACTCAACTTTTTTCTTTTTTTAGAAAATATAGGCTACAGTAGGCTACAGTACAATACTAGGCAACCGTTAGAATTTCTAACGTCTCTTTTTTTCTTTTTGTTATATAACCAACACTGTACATTGTTGAAGCAATCAGATTGAATAGAAACAAAGTTTCAATTTCATCAGTTTTCATATTCCGTAAATCACTCTGGAATTCAACAGAAAGGGAGCTCCCCAAAAGAAGGAAGGCTTCTTAAACAAAAGTGTGATACATGAATAACCTTTAGATTGTAAAAAACAGGATGAGATGAGCACATCCAACCTGGAAGAGATTCCCCACTACAGCCTCCAACTTTTAGAATTTCTAAACTGGGGGCTGGGTTTAGGGCATCAAGAACCTCCATTTTCACCTCGGTTGTTGGTCCAATTTCATCATTGGAATCAAATCTCAGCTCTAAACTTTTGAGGTACTTTTTCTTGTCTAATTTACATTCAGCTGCTTCTTCTTTACTAGATACATTCTGGAGCTCACATAGAAGAAGGTGTCCGTTGATTTCATTCATCTCCTTCAACTCACTGATCCTATGCCCATTGCTCTTTCCTATACGGAATTCCTCAAGCTCTTGGAGCTTGGTTAGTTTCCCTATGCTGGATATTAGAGAAATAGTATCAGAGCTTGCATATAAATGCCGCAAGTTTATAAGTTGATTCATTCCTTTAGGTAACTTTTCAAAGTTACACCCTCGCACATCTAGCACCTGAAGATGGCATAACGCACAAAATTCATCAGGAATCAATTTAATACCAGTGAAGGAGAGATCCACAAATCGGAGATGCCACAGTAGACAAGCAGCATTAACGGGATCATTTGTTTCAGGCACAATATTAGATGAATCCAACACACGTAGACCCTTGTTATTGGAAAAGATATTGCCAATGAATTTATCACTGCCATTTGTCCAATTACCAAACAAAATCACAGTTCGTAGTCTTGTACTATTCTCCCATGTCCACTCTACCTCTGAATTATCACAATATATACCCAAGTGGCGGGGTGAAGATGGGATATGCTTATCATGGCTTTTGACAAAACAAAATTCATTTGTGGAAATAGCAATAGCTAGGTCCCGCACTAGATCATGCATGACGTACTTGCCATCACTTAATGTTGGCTGAAAGAAGATTCTGTCAACGAGTTTACCAAACCACTTCCTTCCTATATCTTCTAATCTAATTTCTCCTTTCTCCAGCCTACCTTTCTCTTCTTTGCCGGGTTGAATAAAGCCATGTGCAATCCACATCTGAACCAATCTTTCCCTTTCAAATACATACTGTTTTGGAAATATGGAACAAAATACAAAACATTGTTTTAGCTCAGATTCCAAATAATTATATCCAACACTAATAGAAGGAAGGATTTTCTCTCGGGCACCTTCAATGTTCCACCAATCACTTCCACAAATATCTTCCCAAAATTCCTTTTTTAATCTGGTACTCAACAATGTCCCAATAACCTCGCCTGCGAGAGGCAACCCGTGCAACTTTTCAGCTATTTGTTTACCAATCTTTTTCAATTCCTCTTGTTCTGACAGAGGCAAAGTTGGTTGATTTCCAAACTTATAACCACCAAATGCATAATACTGAAAAAGTTCCCAAAATAAATCTCGTTTCAAAACATCCAGTTTTACTTCAGGCAGTGTTCCTATTGCTTTTGCAATGTCTGTGCTCTGGGTGGTTACAACAACAACACTTCCTACCTCCCCATAATAAAGCACTGACCACAGCCTACTCCATATGTGCTCTGTCCTGTCGGTCAAATCATCTAAGACAAGTAAGAATCTCTGATTTTTGATAGCTTTTATAAGCCCCTTTACAATAATATTCAAATTTTCTGAGCATATTGTTGTAGATCCAATCTTAATACCACACTCTATAAAAGAACACAACATCTCTTGCATAATTTTCTTAGCATCATGATTTTCTGAGACATAGACCCAGGCTTGTAAACCAAAATGCTCTTTTACTCTCTCATCGTTGTAGATCATTTTTGCAACAGTAGTTTTCCCAACACCACCTAGACCAACAATGGGTATAACCGCTAGTTTCCGATTGCTGATGGAATGATGTTCTGCTATAGTGATAATCGTTGTTACTATCTTTTTACTTTGTACTGGTGCATCACCCTTTATAACTCTGCCACTAAACGTTGATTTTCCAGATTCACTCAAGCCTAATGCTTCTTTTTTACTTTGTTCTGGTGCATCACCCTTTTTAATTGTGCCACTCGACATTGATTTCCGAGATTCACTCATGCCTAACAAACCTTTTTTACTTTGTTCTGGTGTACCACCCTTTATAACTGTCTGAATTAATCTTAGTGTCCCAGGTATACCCTGGCATAACAAATTCCAGAATATCTTATTAGAAGGGCTACTGCTCCCTTCTCCTTCTTCCTGTTGTACATTAGGATCATCTAAAACTTTTTGGTTAAAATCTCCATATAGAACGTTTAATATCATGTCCAAGATTAACTTGATTTCTTCATCCCGACCAAATATGGTAACACCAGGGGCTAAATAGGAGCTTGTTTCACTACCAGGATTACCCAAATATTCTTTTCCTTTATCACTATGAGCTTGTAATGCTTTAATGAAATCCCCCATGCACAGGTTACCAAGCTTCTTAACAACAGATTTCAACTCCTTCAAATCTTTCTCAGGAGAAAACAGATTTTTAACCATCTTACCAGATGAGGAGGCAATTTCACTAACCTTACTCTTTCCCTTGATACTCTCACGAATCCTCTTGGCCTCAAAGTGATCCAGAACATCTTCTGTCTCATATGCAGCATCTTTGAGCTGCTCGAGCCATGTGTCGAGACCCTTGCTAGTAATTTGCCGCTTCTCGGCTGCTTCAATGACGCTTTGGATATGGGGAAGTTGAATCTCCAAGTTTGCGATCATCTCCCTGGTGTCAGTGTGCAGTTTATAGTTGTCACCGAGGTAGGAGCGCCCTTGACCGACAACCTTGCCAATGACGGTAGATGCAAACCGCGCTCCCAGTAGCAACTCCACTCCAGTCATTTTAAGAGAAATAACGAAGAAAAAGAGGGGAAGATCTGAGTGATAGGGGTTACAAAACGGGGAAAGTGGGATTTCTGGAAACAGTTAAATTAAATCACTCTAGAAGTGCAGGTCATAGTTGTCACTGAGGTAGGAGCTTCTTAGATCGACCACCTTTCCAATTAGCAACTCCACTCCAGTCATTTTAAGAGAATCAGCAAAGAAAAAGAGAGGGGGGGAGATTGGGCTCAACAGGACTTTGTGGATAAGAATGAGGTACAGGGAGACGGGGAAGGAAGGATTTCTGGAATCCTCTCAAAAAATTCAGAAAAAAAATTCTGGAAACAGTTAAAAGTTTGCGTACTTTTACTTCTAGGTTACATTGAAACCCACTTCTATAAATAGGTGACGTGGAATGCCAGTGGTTTATTTTATTTCTGAGATGATGCTGAGAAGTTGAATCTGCATGTAACACACGTACCGTAGAAAGTTCACGGAGAGATAAAGTTCCAGCCTCTGCCAAGTGCCAACTACAGAGTGCACTGTGCAGAGCAGCAAGTATATTTTCTGTAGTCGTATTTATCCCCCATGAATTGTATTAATAACGATAATGCCACCGCTTGTTTTCTTTTTGGGCTGGCTCGAGGAGTCTGACTAGGTGCAAACGTTTTTGAAAGATCAAATTATTAAATCTAAATTTTTCTATACGGTTAGATTTCGAAATCTGATAACTTTTATTAAAAATATAAGTACTCATAAATTATAAATAGTAAATATAAACATACTCTAACTAAAATTAATATATACAATGTTTTAATTTCAAAATTAAAAATTTTAATAGGCAGCACATTATCTCGATATTATTATTATTATTATTATTATTATTATTATTATTATTATTATTATTATTATTATATAAAAACCAATTGTTTTAAAAAAAATAACGTATGTCAATAGGATCGGATTTCACTCTTAACTTTTTACAAAATTTATTTAAATTTAAATTTTTGATTATTCAAAATCCAATCTATACCCCACCAATACAAATCTAAATTCACAATTTGATAGATTTAGTTGGGTTAGTTGACTACGGGCTTTTCTCAAAAAAAAAAAAATGAGTTAATCGATTTAAACTTATACTTCTAGTCTAGATATGGGATAATTGTTTATCTCACATGAGAATACATATTTATAGATAATTGTTTCTCTCACATGGAAATACATATTTGTGAGTATTATCTAATGTTGTCTTTAAATGACAGTAATACATATTTTATAGATTTTATTTCAGTATGTATCTTAGTATGTGTCTCTCTAAAAAGTTGATGCTTGGAACAAGGAAATTGCGCAATTTGAGTACCTACTGTTTGATTAATATTGATGGTAAGAATCCAGAGAAAAGTATAATCTTAATGGTTTGAGTTATAGAGAAAGGGATTGGAATATTATTTCTTGACTGACATCCGTTACAATTACATATATGTGGTGTTGATGAAAACTTTATAGTTATTCTACTTTCAAACTTTCAATGTATATAATTTAGAGTTCCTCTATATGTGTTTATTGGTTGTTATGTATTGTATGTTATATGTTGAATATTTGACTTATCAGTCTTATTATGGATATATATATGTATGTTGAATGTAATGTCCTGTTTTCAACATTGTTTTCTATGTTGAATGTTAAATATTAAAGTTTTATTTATTGTATGTTGTAAATGTTCAATATTTTTTTAAATTTTAGATGTTCAATATTGTATGATTAATGGCTAGTAATTAGCAAATATGGATGCTAGCTACTTTAAAATCGAATAAAAAAACAGAAATCATACACGGTTATTAACAACAAACCGTGTACAAAGAGTATCTTGCCACAGTTTGTATTAACCATCTTGTATGATTTGTAAAAATCGTACACGGGTCCCTTGTAAAAACCGTGTATATAACGCTTGTTATTTTACACGGTTACTATGACCTTGTATAAATCGCCAGATCAGCACCTTTTAATTTCTTGGAGATTGGACACGGTCCGATTCTAGGAACCGTGTATAATTTAGAGTATAATCTTAATGGTAAGAATACTGAGAAAAGTATAATCTTAATGGTTTGAGTTATAGAGAGAGGGAGTGGAATATTGTTTCTTGACTGACATCCGTTACAATTACATGTATGTGGTGTTGATGAGAACTTTATAGTTATTCTACTTTCAAACTTTCAATGTATATAATTTAGAGTTGCTCTATATGTCTTTATTAGTTGTTATGTATTGTATGTTATATGTTGAATATTTGACTTAATCAGTCTTATTATGGATATATATGTATGTTGAATGTATTGTCTGTTTTTAACATTGTTTTCTATGTTGAATGTTATGTATTGTATGTTGTAAATGTTCAATATTTTTTGAATTTTAGATATTCAATATTGTATGATTAATGGCTAGTAATTAACAAATATGGATGCTAGCTACTTTAATATCGAATAAAAAAACGGAAATCATACACAGTTATTAACAACAAATCGTGTACAAAGAGTATCTCGCCACAGTTTGTATTAACCATCTTGTATGATTTGTAAAAATCGTACACGGGTCCCTTGTAAAAACCGTGTATATAACGCTTGTTATTTTACACGGTTACTATGACCTTGTATAAATCGCCAGATCAGCACCTTTTAATTTCTTGGAGATTGGACACGGTCCGATTCTAGGAACCGTGTATGTTAGCACTATGTGGACACGATTTCTCAACCATATACAATCTATCGACCTTTTCATACACAGTGCTCGTGGACATAGTCGCGGAACTCTGTGTTATTAGTTTTTCGGCTCTTGTATAGTCGTGTTTTCTGTAGTATTGAGAGAAGAAAAATCTAGAGATAGAAGTTGGGCTTAACGGGGTAAACGGGGTGTTTGGGATAAGAATTAGGAGGTACAGGGAGACGGAAGAACAAAGAAGAAAATCTAGAGATAAAATTAGTTAGTTTTTTTTTTGAGGTTTAAAACTAGCTAATTGACCATCAAGAGTCGTTTACAAAGTGGGTAGAAACTGTCCACATCAGAACCAACAAGGCACCACGATCTGCTCAGATCTTATACCATTGGGAAATGAAAAATCCTTGAATTTTCAACCTTTGCAATCTTTATCCTCAATTCCCCACAGCTGGAAGCTCATAAAGATGTGGACTCATTATTGCTGGATGCTGTACCTTCCAAGCAAGATCACAAGGAGGCCAGCACAAAAAGGTTGAACGCTTCCTTCAGGATCCAATGCAACTGAGTGACCCACAATTAATGGATGGCCCACCAGTCCACCACCTGGTTTCACACAGGAACAAATATCCTCCCCGGTACCGTAAAAGATTCCCTTCACTTTATGGTTTGAGATTTAACTCCCAGCCGCTTTGGGATTCGGGCTGATGGAGGGGCCAGTATTATTGGGCTTTGAGATTCGTGCCAAGTTAAAAAAGAATGGTCCAGATCAAGTAATTGCAAAAGATTTCCTATTACGATACCGAGGTGATCTGAATTCTTCACACAGCCCACCCCAATCAAGGTTTACACAATACTTTGCAGACAGAATGTACAAAAGTATTAATGCAAGAGGTTTTTGTTAAAGTTTTCAAATTATATTGTGGGAACACTTAGGGCCTGTTCGGCGTGGTACTGTCTACATAGGTCCCAAAAGAAAAGCAAGAAGAGATCCAAAAGTATTAATGCAAGAGGTTTTTGTTAAAGTCTTCGAATTAAATTGTGGAAACACTTAGTTTTCATCAATTTAATTTGAAAAAAAAAATACAAACTAAGTGTTTCCACAACAGAGGGATTTACAAGGCCAGATATGATATTTTTATAATTACCTCAATTAACCTAATGCGCTTCTTAAAGAGACGTGTTCAGACTATGAAAATTAAACAAATTAAGAGCATACATGAGTTTTTCTCAAGGCTCAAGGAAAGTTTGACATAACATTTACTATTTATTAAGCTGGTTTGAAAGCCGCTGTTTTTCGATGCTGTAGAAATTTAATAAAAATAGCGGTTTTCAAACCAGCTTAATAAATAGTAAAAAAATTCCAAAAAATGTAAAATTTGGTCTCCAAGCACATTTTAATATAGATTGAATATCTAACGGTTTGGATCGACTTTTGGACTTTGAAAATCGGAGAACCAAATCGTTTGTTCCTGAGCCCAGGAACAAACGTTTGTATATTAGCCATTCTCTCTCTATATATATATATATATATATACGCTTCATGGGGACATGGCCTTAAATAAATTACATTAAATTGTTAGTTGATTTACACTAAGCCTCCTATTTTGAAGTAACATGAACTTAAATAAATTACAAAAATATTCCAAGGCTAATAGGAAATCTATCTAATCACTTATATTATATTTCATAGAAAGATATGAATGGTTTGACAAATTAATAACTTAATAATTACAAATGAGATACAAAGGTTAATAGGAAATCTTTTACAGTAATAGAGAGGATACTTGTCCCCCCAATCAAGGTTTACACAATACTTTGCAGACAGAATGTACATAGGTACCGAAAGAAAAGCAAGAAGAGATACAAAAGTATTAATGCAAGAGGTTTTTGTTAAAGTCTTCAAATTAAATTGTGGAAACACTTAGTTTTCATCAATTTAATTTGAAATAAAAAATCAAACTAAGTGTTTCCACAACAGAGGGATTTACAAGGCCAGATATGATATTTCTGTAATTACCTCAATTAATTAACCTAATGCGCTACTTAAAGAGACATGTTCAGACTTTTAAAATTAAACAAATTAAGAGCATACATGAGTTTTTCTCAAGGCTCAAGGGAAGTTTGACATAAATTAACCTAATCTATATATATGCTTCATGGGGACATTAATAGTGAGACACATATTCATTTATTCACCTGCAAACTGAGAATTACCCTAACTAATACATGAACAAATTAATCAAAGGAATAAGTGCATTTCGTTTTTATTTTAATTTTTTTGTTTCCTTTTTTTCCTTAAAACTTGGAGAGAGAATTTAGGGCACAATGAATATCATTTAGTAGAGTTAGATAATAAGATTGACATGTAAGGTGTCTACAAGTGTCCCCTCGTGCATGTAATTTAATTGTTAGTTGATTTTACAAGCACATGTGATTTGATTTCAAACTACTGAAATACAAAGGTTTATAAATGTACTTGGAAAACCAAATTGTTATTTTTAATCGCACTTACTTCACGTTGAATAATTCTCCAATTCTTCGAAAACTGTCTCAGTTACAAAAACATACCACCAAAAGAGCATCGGACGGACAATGAAAAAGAGTCAAATTAAATACAGTCAAAAGCATATCAATCTAATGGGAACCGTTCCCAAACACTTCAAAATACTCTACCAAAGTAATAGTGCCCATGCAGTGGCAGAGCACGAACCCCACATATGAATACAAATACCATCAATGCCAGGCCCATAATACAGGCCCAAAAAGAAGACAACCGAAATAATTAAATCACACACAAAGAACAGTCCGGGAAAAATTAAATCCTTGCATCATGCGCTGGCTTCACCACAGAGACCACAGCCGTTTGATCTGCATCCGACATCTGAGGGGCAACTAGAAACCAATGTTCAAAATTGAGGATTTATCATGGTTTGGAAACTCGGCTGAGTCAACTCTGTATCGGTCGGGTCCGATCCGAGTTTTATCGAGTCTCACGCCCATGCGAGTTTTTCATCAAAACTCGGTTGAACAGTGTGACTCGGCCAAGTTATCCGATTTTTAGGTCGAGTCAACATATTGTCTTTTTTTTTTTAGTGGACCACATTTGAAAATCGTACTCCAACGGTAATAAAAGAGAAGGTATTCTTATTCCATCTGTTTACTATTCGTATTTGTATTCAAATCCGTTCATTTAAAGGCAAATACAAATTTAGTATTAGCATTATCCAGTCGGAATTTTCTCTACTTACACTTGTAGCTAGAGTGCGTACCTAGCTTGGACCCCAAAGCCCAAAACGGGGCTGGGTTTTTGCTGTGATGGGCCTATGGGCCGAGCTGTTTTTAAGAAACCTAGTAATATCATTTTCTTCAACACTTCCTACTGAAAAAGGCTGTCATGTCTCAGGTAGGCCCAAGAAAGAGAGTAGAAGATAACTAATTAGTGATATGATAACTATTCAAGCACGAGATTTTATAGTCAAGTCAACGATACAGTCAATTGAAGGACAAACAATTATTGTCCTTGTATTTTTTTCTTCTTTTAGAAAATTGCCTGTAGATTCACCTGGTATTGTTGCCCAGTCTACATGAAAAGTCTTCTGAGGACTTTTTGTGGATTTGAATGATTTTGAATATATCACTGTTCTTTTCAAATGTTCAATTTCATTTTTATTTTCCTCTTATTATCTCTAAATCTTCATCTATAAAATGAGTGGTACAAAAGCAATTCGGACCAATACGGCATATAAATATAAAATATCCTCTTATTATCTCTAAATCTCCATCTATAAATGCCGAATTTTTTATTAATATCCTCCATTAAATAAAAAATTACAAAAATATCCGCTGTTTTTTTTTCAAAGGCCCAAACCGCCAGAATTTCTGGCGGTTCTATTATGTTCAGAACGGCTAGAAATATAGACGATCCTGAAGGAATAGGACCGCCAAAAATTCGGACGGTTCAGGCAATTTAAGTAATGTTCTTAGAGTAGAACTAGGGTGTTCTTAAGCTCACCATGCCTCTTTGTGAGCTTAACTCAAAAATCCATTGAATTGGTTTCAAGCGACGCATCCAAACCGTTGAAACCGATCTACCTTACGAGTGATGAGTTTATATGTCAAGTTTTTAAATTTTCGAACTAATTTAATATATAAAGTTAAGCGATAAAAAAATAATAAAAAATGAACACATTAAAATTAACTTATAAATCATCTTTAGTACCACTAATTAGTGATATGATATCTATTCAATCACGATATTTTATAGTGAAATCAACCATTCGGTCAATTGCAGGACCAACAACTATTGTCCTTGTACGTTTCTTCTTTTGGAAAATTGCCTGTAGATTCAGTTGCCCAGTCTACATGAAAAGTCTTCTCAGGACTTTAATTTTGAAGATTTGAATGATTTTGATTATATCACTGTTCTTTTCAAATGGCCCATTTAATTTTTATTTTCCTCTTATTATCTCTAAATCTGCATCTATAGAATGAGTGGTACAAAAGCAATTTAGACCAATACGGCACATAAATATAAAATATCCTCTTATTATCTCTAAATCTCCATCTATAAATGCCGAATTTTTATTAATATCCTCCATTAAATAAAAAATTGCAAAAATGTCCACTGTTTTTTTTCAAAGGCCCAAAACCGTCAGAATTTCTGGCGGTTCTATTCTGTTCAGGATGACCAAAAATATAGATGGTCCTGAAGGGAATAGGACCGTCAAAAATTCTGGCGGTTCAGACAATTTAAATAATGTTCTTATATTATAAACGTGCAAATAAAATAACAAAATTTGAGTAGTAGTTGGTTATGACCTCCGCCTCAAACACCAAAGGTCCCTGCTTTGAACCCAGCATTAGACAAAAAAAAAAAAAAATCACGCAGAAGAGAGAGAGAGGCAAAGTATGTGTTAAGATCTTTTATGGCAGAGTAATTATGGCAATTCGTGTTAAAGACAATTAACAATTAATTTTTTAAATACATAATTCGTATCACCTAAGAATTACAAAATAGTTTTATATATATTATAGGAGAAGGGCTCAAATGTCCCATTACTTCATGCTCCAATCATATTCCAACATCTTTATCTTTAATTTCAAAGTTTAAACAGACGATGCGAACCGCTCAACATGATATCCACGTTTAAATATAATTGGAGACCAAATTTTATATGTTTTGGAAATTGTTTACTATTTTTAAAATAGGTACAAAATAATTGTTTTAGATGGTCCACAATTTCCTCAAAAACAGTGATTTTGTACCTATTTTAAAAAATAATAAAAAATTTCCAAAAAATATAAAATTTGGTCTACAACCATATTTAAACGTGGACATCATGTTGAGTGGTTCGAATCGTCTGTTTAAACTTTGAAATTGAAGATAAAGATGTTGGAATACGATTGGGGCATGAAGCAATGGGGCATTTGAGGCCTCCGGATATATTTTATTATTCATAGGTCCATATTCAAACAACAAAACTGTTCAGTATTTTTTTGCAATTTTAAAAATTAATTATTAATTGTCTTAAACACGGACATGATTACTCCACCATAAAAGATCCTGACACATACTTTGCGTCTAAAGCTGGGTTCGAACAAGGGGCCTTTGGTGTGTGAGGCAACTGTCATAACCAATTTCATTTGCACGTTTATACTATAAGAATGTTATTTAAATTGTCAGAACCGCCAGAATTTTTGGCAGTTCTATTCTCTTCAGGACCATCCAAATTTATGACAGTCCTAAAAAAAATAGAACCGTCAGAAATTCTGACAGTTTGGGTATTTTTAAAAATAAAAAAATAGTGGAGATTTTTGTAATTTTTTATTTAATGGAGGATATTAATAAAAAAGTTCGGTATAAAATGTGTAGTACAAAGGCATTTCGGACCATTAGGGCCAGATAAATTAAAATTTTCCTCTTATTATCTCTAAATCTCCATCTATAAAATGTGTGGTACAAAAACATTACGGACCATTACAGCAGATAAATAAAAATTTTCCTCTTATTATCTCTAAATCTCCATCTACAAAATGTGTGGTACAAAGGCATTTCAGACCAGTTCGGCAGATAAATAAAAAAATATAAACAAAACTAAGGAGAACTGCAATGCACATTTAGTTTGTTATAGAATAATCTGTATTCTTTTTTTTTTCTAGAAAAAATGGGTACCTGTTTCCCTTTCTTTTTAATTTGGAAACAAATTTTCGCACACAATATCCTTCAATCAACCATTTTTCCCAGAAAAATAAACATGATTACCGTACAAGTGTACAAATTGCCACTAGCTAGTATGCCTTTTAATTAATTCGGAAGCACCATCTGAGGGTAAATGGTATGAAACATCTAGGAGTGTCGACGATACTTTTTTATCCGTTTATCCGATCCGTATTGTACTTGAAAAGGCGGATAATAATAATATTTTTTTTCTGTTAACTTATGGGGCATGGGTAAGAATAAATATTTATTTTCGTTATCATAGTGGGTAAGGGTACGGGTAAAAACTATTTCTGACCCGTTATCATATAAGATAATTTCTAAAAATAAAATAATATATATATATATTTATGGAGATGATACATAATACAATAAAGTTTTGCACTTTACTAAATTTTCATAATACGAACTTAGTTGTAATCATTACTAATTTTTTCTTATTTTTTCTTGCTTTGAAAAATATTTTATCGAAGCACAAATTGAGATGTCAATGGTACTTTCTTATCCGTTTACCCGACCCGTAGTTTATTCGAAAGACGGGTAAGGATAAATTTTTTTTCGTTAACTTATAGGGTATGGGTAAAGATAAAGATATTTTCATTATCATTATCATGATGGGTACGTGTATGAAAATTCTTCCACCCAACCCGTATCGTAGCTTGTCAACTCAATATTGAGAGGAGGGTACTAATATCTCCAATTTGTGTGCCTCCATCATGCCTCCATTTTTTGAACTTTAATAACTAAAAAATTAAAAACTTAAACATCAAAATAAAACTGTTAGATTTGTTCTATATTATTTTCTCTATATGTATGTAAAAAAATTATCACTTTTCCATTTTATTTTTATGTGAACTAATAAGTTGAAAAATCAACGTCTAAAAAATATCCACATGATCGAGTATATTTTTACAAACTCTTGATAACAATCAAAATAAAATTGAAATATTATAATCTTTTACATATACATAGATAAAATGATGTAAATCATATCTAACAGTTTTATTTGACAATTTAAGTTTTAAATTTGAGTTCTTATAGTTTTTTAAAATAAAGACATAATTGTGTCAGAAAAAAATTAAGGCATATGAACCATCCCAAATATTAATTCCTATAATATCTCAGCAAGGATGCTTCGGTCAAAGCACAGTCGGAGCATTTTTAATAATATTAGACGCCTAACTGCTTGTGTTTCACTATCCTAGTCATGGTCAAATTCAATCCATGGAAAATTATATAAGAGGTTGCAAGAATAGCATGTCTGTATCCTTTTGTCTTCTCCAAAGTTTAGAAATAGCTATAACTTAATATCTCAGTTGGTTCCATCTGTAATGGCTGTTTCAGTACTGGCTTGTCTTTTTTTCATTTGCATCCTTCCCTGCTTCTCCAACTCATGTAATACTACAGTTCCATGTGATCGTTCTATTCAAATTAAGCGTCCTTTCTACCTTCAATCAGATACTATGAAGGATCCTAGTTGCCTTGGTTCTTTAAGTATTGAATGTAGCAATGATATCCCACTTCTCTTATGGCAATTTTTGTTGTTACAATTGGAAAACATCTCATATAACACCAACACTATTAAGGCTCATGATCTTTATCTTAGTAGTTCTTTGAAAAATTCTGGCTGTGGTAATCTTTATTTTAATTTTTCTAGTGATCCTGTCAAGATTAACAATGAGATGTATAATTTATTGAATAGTAGCCTTTTTCATGTGAGATGTGACCAATATTCTAATCAGATAGAATCACCACCCAAGATATTTGGAAAGGATTACAATCTTAGCTACTCGCCGTCTCTTGATGAAGATGATAAATCTCGGCAGAATTGTTCGAAAAAAAGGCCTGATAGTTCCCTTGACCCATCTTTTGAGTACATTTTCTCATTCGAAAATGACAGTGCAGAGCTTTCTCTACTATCAGCTAATTACTCAGGTGAACTTGATGCACGACCCGGTTGCTTTGCATACTCAACAGAGGTTTTTGATCATGAAGATGGAAACTCGACAGAGGTTATCAATCATGAAGATGTTAAAGGTCAGTGGCTTGCATATTTAATCAATTTATCCTGTTAATTTTCTTTAAATTTCTTTGTAAATTTTGGAGAGCTACATTTTTTCTTTTAAAATAGTTATACAAATACAATTCCATTTTTTTTTTGGAAAAATTTCCTTTCCCCTTAGGTATAATAATTGGATCCTGACATAACAGCTCTAATAGAGACACGATATGAGACTGACTAATTTAGTAACCTTTAAGCCTATGACTGTTCAAATTGAATGCAATAATGGCTATCATTTTTTCTAATTTTTCTTTCAAACTTTCCTGAACTTAATTTCATGTGAAAATTCCCAGTTTTCTCATACTTTTTGAAAAGGATGGTTACCTTTTTCTGTTCTAAAATCAAATCAGAAGCCTTTTACTTCGTGCCTAACTCAATGTTTAGCAAAAGAATTCTATAACATTTTACTTTTAGTACTGGTATTCTTTATTGCTTTTCATCAACCTTTGTAGTTTTAATTTATCTTAATTTGTTCTCTTTCTCTTTCTCTTTTTATTTTCCTGTTCCCCTCCCCCTGCTTCCCTATCTCATGTCAAACTACACTTCCTTATAATAATTCTATACTAATCAATTATGACAATCAATTTCGCTGAAAAAAACAATTATGACAATCAATATCTTTCCCTGATATCAGCTAATTATTGAAATAATCTTTTACCTAAGCCTAATTGCTTTGCTAACAGCACACTGGGAATAGCTTCTGATCAACAGTGTAAAGGATAATAACTTGCTGACATGTTATTTAGTTATTTTAATTAATTTTAGTTTATTGTACTTGCAAATTGTATTCACTTTCAGTATGAAGTCTATCTAAATTGAAGATTCATTTGTGACATTTCTTTATAGATATTGCAAAGAAGCACTCTCAATGGAGAATCATCATAATAGGCAAGTATCACTTCTCTTTTAGTTTTAGACTAAACTAAATATATGAGTTGTCTTTACCATTTTTTACATGAAGGTATGAATCTTTCAATACGACCCTTATGTTTTGTACCTTTTATGTTACTACCTTTACCTGATTTGTAGACTAAATCAAAAAGAAGGAAGAAAGTAGCTTAAATGCGTAATAGAAAATTAAAGCTTTTTTTGATTACCTGATTTGTTCTGTTCTGAACTAATAAGACTGGCACCAATGCTTGTAAGTGTCCATTAATTCTCTTGCTACTCCTTTCTTAATAATCTCTCAATCTTTGTTGAACCATGCTAATTTTTCCATGTCTCAAGAATAGTTTCCTAATCTATTTGTTTTCCCCTATTTCATTATTTAGCCCCCCTGTTTGTCAAACCTATATTCTTCGATATGAAACATAAATTCTTTGGTTAATGTAAAACCGATCCTAGTAGTAGAACTACGAGTATATATAGTATCAGCTGCCAAACCAGTTCCTTAGCCATGATCTCTGTGTTGAGCTATCAATGTTGAATATCCCAACATGCTCTCGTTAAGATCCAGACAAAAAAAAATATTCTAGTAGCAAATATTGCTAATTTGATTTTAATATATTATCTATTAGGGACTTCAATGGATTATATATGAAAGAGATTGTTTTGCCAGTTTAAATGACCTTCTTACTATTTATATTTTTTCTTCTGTTTGTAGTAACTCTGTTAGTCTCTCAAAATAAATTAAAAACATTTCCACTCTATAGTTTGTAATATGTGTATATATGTGCTGAATACTTGTATTTGGTATTAATGTAGGTACATCAGTAGGATTGTTAGCATTCGTCGTAGCATGCCTTATTTTGTTGGTAAAGCTTCGCAGTGGCAAAATATGTGCCGAATGCATTTTATTGAGCAAACACAGACCTCAAGGAAATATTGAAGTGCTCTTAGAAAAATATGGATCGTTTGCCCCCAAAAGGTACAAATATGCAGAGCTAAAGAAAATCACATCCTCATTTCAAAATACACTAGGAAAAGGAGGTTTTGGTACCGTATACAGAGGAAGACTGCAGGATGGTCGTTTGGTTGCTGTCAAAATTTTGCACAATGCTTCAAGTGATAGAGAGGATCTTTTGAATGAGATCTTGAGCATTGCAAAAACTTCTCATGTCAATGTTGTTAGTCTAGTAGGATTTTGCATTGAAGGCTCCAAGCATGCTGTAATTTATGAATACATGTCAAATGGATCACTCGACAAGTATATATACTCTGAAAATCCAAAAGCACTTCTTGGTTGGGAGAAGCTATATGAAATAGCAATTGGTATTGCAAGAGGTTTAGAGTATTTACACCGAGGTTGTAATGCACGTATTGTGCATTTTGATATAAAGCCACAGAACATTTTGTTAGACGAAGATTTCAATCCAAAAATTGCAGATTTTGGTTTGGCAAAATTGTGTCCACCAAAGCAGAGCATTCTTTCAATGGCTGAGATGAGGGGAACCATTGGATACATTGCTCCCGAAGTCTTCTCTCGGAGTTTTGGGGTTGTTTCAACAAAATCTGATGTATACAGCTATGGAATGATGGTGTTGGAGATGGTAGGAGGAAGAAGGAATGCAAAACCAAGTGCTGAAAACCCAAGCCAAGTGTACTTTCCACATTGGCTTTATGATCGTCTCAATGAAGACAATCCAATACAAGCTTGTGATGTATCAGTCGGAACTGAGGAAATTGCAAGGAAGATGGGCATGGTTGGTTTGTGGTGCACACAAACATTGCCGGCTAATCGGCCCTCGATGAACAGAGTCGTGGAAATCCTGGAGAAAAGTAGTTTTGAGGAGTTGGAAATGCCACCAAAACCTTACCTGTGTTCTCCGTCTCATTTCACAATAATATCAGATACTTCTCATACTCCAAGTTTAGATTAAAATTGCCTAATTATACCCTTTTATGTTATCATTGTTCAAGTACTTAATGCGCAAAGGATTTATTTATTTATTTGTTTGAGTTATATGTACGATTCTGTTTGGGCTAACTTACAACATCAATTGTAGATGCATCCAATCGAAGTCAATTTTTTCTTTTCTGTTTTTTTGTAAAATAGATGAGAAGTCAACTATACAAGGCAGTTAAATCATCAAAGATGTTCCATCCTCCTATGAGAAGCACCAATCTGAACATTTTTTGTATGACAGAATTCAACAAATAATTACTTTGTTTTAAAGGACCATACCACAAATAATTACTTTGGTTCATCACGGTACAAAATTCAAGGTCTACAGATTATCCCTCGTGACTTTTTTCAGTTAATTAAATTTGCAAAAATGAAAAAGGATCCATAACTTTACATCACTATAGCAAACTGTCTAACACCTTATATTGTACTTAAGCATATTCCATCTCATTGTGCAAGATAGAACTGCAACCAAGTTAATTCGGGATTGTTGCTCCTTAGGCACACCATGAAAGCAAATGACGATAACTCTGAAATATCTAGCAGTTGATCAGAATTATTGTTTTAATTAATTTGAGAGGAAATAGAAATGAGATATTGACTCGGATACAAACAGAGAGGCTTTTATCTTTTCAATGGAGGGAAATTATTTCTCGAATTCTAAAACTGAGATAAAGGTATAAGTTGCTATAGTACTCTTTTTCTTTTATACTGGAGAAAGAGTTTTAGTAAATATTATAAGGCAAATTCTTCTATGGACATAAGGACCTATTTGTAAAATGAGCATATTTTCATTTTCAAAGTTCAAACAGTCGATCCGACCGTTCAACATTATCTCCATATTAAAATGTACTTGGAGGTCAAATTTTACATTTTTTTACTATTTATTAAGATGGGTACAAAATTCAATGGTCTGAATTTGACTAGTTTTGTAAAATACTTAATAAATAGTAAAAAAATTGAAACAAATGTAAAATTTGACCTCCAAGTACATTTTAATATGGAGATAATGTTGAACGGTCGGATCGACTGTTTGAACTTTGAAAATGAAAATATGTTCATTTTACAAATAGGTCCTTATGTCCATAGAAGCATCCCTCCATATTATAAATGAAGATTTTAGTTAAGCCCCTCAAATTTGTAAATATTATAAATGAAGATTTTAAGCAAATATATTGGAAATTTGAGTTTTCAAAATAAAGTTTCAACACTAGGACGGTTCAACAAGACACTTTAGATTGACACGCTCCAGTATTTTGGCCATAACTTCTTCATACATGGTCCAATTGAGGTGATTCAAAGTTCTCTGAAAAACTTGTAATATTCTCTACAGCAGCTCCTACTTCACGTCCACAGTATATATATGGTGGTTTATCATGGTGCCAAATTCAAGGTTTACAGATTATCCCTCATGACTTCATTTTTTTTCAGAAACTTTGAAATTACGTAATTTAGATAAGGAATTTATGCATTTCACCCTTTAAACATAATATCATATTTACCCTTCTAAATCTGCAAAAATGAAAAAGAAGCCATAACTTTATTTCAATATGTCAATCTGTCAAACAAGCATAAGAAAATAAACCATGACTCGTCTCGCGTTGGTACCAGGAAAATAAAAATAAAAATCTACCTATCGGTGTTTTTGAAGTTTACTGATTCTCTTTATGGATTGTTCAATGGTGGATGGATGTGAATTGTGATTGATGATTGGGAGAGAGATCTTCTTGGGCCGTATATTTGGGCCTTATATTTGGATTCTCCTAAAGGGGATATATAGTGAAAGATCCGACTACTAATTGTTGGACCAGTAATTACTTGTTACTTATTTAGCTCATTTAGTTTAACTATGAGATACAAATTAATCTTTAATTATCTATAAATAGAAAAAAATAGATGACGCAATTATTCGACATGCTAATTTTAAATTGCGTCACTAATGTAATTATCAATTTATACATATTCGGAAATTTGTTTACTAATAAATAATTGGTGTGACCAAACACATCTTCCAAAACGGGAGACTACTAGTATGCACGCCTCATACAACCTGTTACACAAAATTTCGGTGAAAAATGATTATTTTTAAATTTTTATATATCAAATTTTGTTTAGTTACAAATTAACATGGCTAATATTCACATTGCTATATATTTAGCTAGTGTTTGGTGATATTAATTTTTTAGCTAATGTAATTAAAGTCAACCTTTTTGTATTACAATATTCCCATGCTAGTTAAATCATATATGTAAACTAGTGTAATTTAAAAAGATAAACTCAAATTTAGAAATTAAAAGAAGATTTAAAACAAATTATCAAATAATAATAACAAAGAGGAAAGAAAAAATAATAAGTGTGATTTAGTGTGACATCAGAAAAAGTGTGATTATTGAGTTAGTTGCATGTTCCAAACGGCATGAGTTCTTAACTATCAAATTATATATAGAACCCACATCACATAGAATCCTTTATAAGAACTGTTAATTTTAAGAAGCAAATTAAACTTGCTCATCAATAATCTAACATATGTATAATTGTGGATAAAGTTTTTGTTCTTGCCTGGTGGCTTGTATAAGATATTGGATGAAATTGAAGAAAATAAACAAAGTGTATTTTTTAACATAAAAAATGAAAGTGACAAAGGATCGATGAGTGCACAGTGGATGAGTGGACGGTGGTTGTGGCGCTTTTGCAGTTGAAAGGGATATAATTAAGTTGCAATAGTCTTTTTTTTGTTTGGTATTATTGTGTTTAGAGAAATTTTGGGATTAGGTAAAATTTCTTTTTATTATCATGCATTCCAGTTATTATTTAAAATCGTTTAAGAACTGATATTTTTTGTTTTGTTCTTTTTTGGGTGCAGTGTGAGGCCTATTAATAACAAGCGTGGCTCCCAGGTAAATTCTTGCTTAATATCTCTTTGTCATTCTATTTCTAATTTGTTTATTTTTTCTAAGAGCACAAAATATTGATTGATCTTTTTAATTTGACAGGAGATGGATCCTGAGCATATAAAGCAAGAAATATCTAAATTAGAGAGTCAATTGGGACCTCTACGGTGCACGATTCCAACTTCCAGGACTGGACCTCTGCTTACATTTTCTTCTCGAAGAAATTGTGTGCTGATACCAAGATATCTCCATTGTTTTGGAGGTCTTGCTAGCTCTACTTCTAGGGAGGGAGAGCATGATATCATTTGCTCTACCTTATTTTGTTGGTTCATTTGTTTTATTTTGTTTCATTTCTGGTACTACATATACGGATTTCTTATTTAATTAAGCTTTGTGTGTTTGCTTATTTATTTAGTTTTAATCTCGGTTAAGACTAATAATAAAGGAATAAATGTTAGCTTATTTATTTAGTTCATTCGTCATTGGGTTTGTTTGCTTATATATATATATATATTATGTGTGAGTGGTTGGTGATAAATCATGCTTATTAATTTGTTATATAAATTAAGTTCAATAGTTTTCAGTTTTTAAAATAACACCCAAGGAGTTCGGATGCTAATTAATTTATAAAGTAGATCAGAAATTAAGTAGTATTATTATTTTAATCATTAAAATTGTTATTTATTTATGTATTTATTTTTGGAAAATCAAAACTTGCAAGTGTTGGTAATTCGGATAGGTTTTACGATTATAATTTCAAATATTATTCCTTACCAGAAACAACTAAATAGATCCAAGAATAATGCCAATCCTGTTAATATTATTGTCCTACTCATGTAAATGTTTGACATATATTGTATTTTTCTAAAACTTCGTAATATCCATCATTTCATTAAGCCTAATTACATTTCTTGGACCTCTTGATTGTCGAGGGGGCATATCGATCATATTCCCCAACTCTAGGCCTCAAGGTCCAAAATCATTTTGATAGTTTTGTTAAATTAAAGCTACCTACCAGCATATAAATATCCAACAGTACCTATTTTTTACCTCATTAAAATAAGTTAGAAATTTTAGAAAGGCATCTAGCCAGTTGACTTAATTTTTCTTTAGGGATTTAGTAATTATTATTAAAGTATATGCATTTACACAAGCAATCACACGATCGAGCAATCATACAATAAACAACATGAGCCCAATCAAGCATAAACAATAGTGAAATCGTATGGCCAATTCATGATGGTCTGTCTTGCAAGAATCGCATGGTAATATGTCTTTGAAGTCTCCTCTTGACTATAACTTGCTCTCATTAATTGGTTTCATTTTTCATATCTGTAATTATATATAACCAACCTACTACTCTAATAGTAATGAATATCAATTAAGAATTACATTAAAGTACTAACTATGATGGCTCGCACGCCGTATAAACAAACATGCATGCTATTCACTTGAATCAAATTCTAGACATATGGGATGGATTCATGTAACGAGATAATTTATAAAGCGCTACGGATACAGAGGAGGTGGTTAGCAATAGCTGGGGATTAAGGAGAGGGGAAGAGTCTTCCTTGTTGTTTCACATGGGGACTCTTACTTACCCTATAAATTAATTCAAGATAGAAAATTTTCTTGGGTTCATTACTCCAAACCTAATTTCTTATCAATCTCATCAATTTAATTTTCTTAGATCATTCTAATCATTCTCGGGTTCCTTTAAAACTTAACCCCTCATATAAACCACAATGTTTATCCGTGTAATTCATCAATGCAATTGATTTAATTAATTAAGATGCTAATCTCATTGGTATTGTTCGGCAAGCACATAATAAACTTCTTTAGAGCTCCTTAGTAGTTATAAACTTGCCAAACATTCTCTTTTCATCACACAGAAATGGCCTCTACTAACGCCCAATTTCTAACGGTGGGAATCGATCTTTTTAAAACCGATAGACTAAACATGTTGTGGCAAGTTGGTAAATATGATGGAAAAATCTTCTATCGGTTGTGGCCTCAGTAATCGATACAAGATTTAGCAAACTTTCTTCTATCGGTGGAAGTAAAGCAACCAATAGAAGAGAATTAGCTTCTGTTACCGGTTATGGAGAAGCAATCGATAGAAGAGTCTCTAGGTTGCCTTCTATCAGTTCCAAACTTCGTACAGATATAATATTAATTAGGTTTATTAACCGATTTCTTCTGTCATCTATCGGTTTATGGTTTTGTACTTATAGAATATAGTGTATTTTTGTGCCTTTTCATGTTCCCAGTCTTTAATTCTCACCTCCTTCCTGCCAAATAAAATACATTTCTCTCTCATCTCTGTCTTCTCCTTTTTTATTTATCTATTCTCTCTTTTGCCTCTACTTAATTTTTAAACATGTTGTGGCAAGTTGGGAGAAAGATCTTCTTGGGCCGTTTATTTGGGCCTTATATTTTCATTCTGGATATATAGTGAATATCCGACTAATAGTTGTTGGACCAGTAATTACTAGTTACTTATTTTGTTCATTTAGTTGAACTATGAGATATAAATTAATCTTTAATAATCTATAAATATAAAAAAATAGATGACGCAATTATTCGACAGGATAATTTTAAATTGGGTCACTAATATAATTATCAATTTATACATATTCGGATATTTGTTTACAAATAAATAATTGGTACTTAATGTTTACACTAATGTCAAGTTTGAGATCAATGTATAAATGTGTTGTCTCAGGCACAAGTGCACAGAGCAGCTCAGAATTTCAGCGAAGTACAACAATGTACACTACTTTCAATAAAAACAGGTGTGGTGTTTAAGTTAGTTCAAAGCTCCCAAAAAATGTGATTATGTAGGTAGTTTAACAATTGAAATGGCATGACTTTTCAAACATAAAAGACATCATAACATCAATGGAAAACTTTATTAATTACCCCAATAGCATTACATCGTGGAAGCATACATAATTTTCAAATTATGTATAAGTGACAATTGAATAGGGTGTTGGAGAAAACCTAAAAAATGAAGGAAATTCATAATACATAATTAGCAGACCTCTTCGAAATTTGCAGTTTGGTTTTATATAACTGATCCAAAAAACATAACTATTAACTATAGTTGCCCCAGTGTGGTCTCAATCTCCTTATCGCCAGCATCCTCCTATGGCCCCCACAGGAAAGATGGCAGCACATCATCAAGATGCCCTTACATCCTACCATGTCCACAGGAAGACCATTGAAGAATTCTTCCATGTCATGAGACCACTGCACACCCTTCCGGCAACGAAGCCACACCGGAAATGCAAAGCAAAGTGAGATGGCAAGCTTGACAAAGGAGAGACGATTATGAAGTTCTCACATAATATCTTCTATTAGAATCATGTTTGATCTGATGCGTTGTTTTTATGAATCAATTATAAAAATATACTTTCAGGTTAATCAAAATGTAAAACATAACAACACCAAATATAATCTAAGTTTGTGATTTATTTATTTTTATAAGGTCCGACCGGTTGATCAAGGTAATCATTTTGTTCTTAAATGTACTTCTCTTAGAGAAAAATGAAGGTCAAACCTTTCAAATTCTAATATTTATGAAGTATGAAGGACCATATTCGGTTTTCAATCTTGCGAGCCTTTACATCATTTGTACTTAAAGTTGTATCTCTGATATGCTTAATTATATTCACATTTTTAATGAGTTTCTCACTACTAAGTTATATATTACCTGATACTTCATATATAAGATTCCGTACACGTATCGGATAACAATACACGTCCAACACAGCCCCGATACACCAGGTGATATATCCCATTAAATTAATATATTTTACCCCTCGATACAGTCGGCAATAAGCACGGATGTGGACAGAATTTTTTTTCGGATACACTTGATCTTAGCCAAAAGGCCGGGAAAGAAATGAGTTGTAAATGTGCTTCATAAAAGCTTGTGGGACTAAATGAGCGCTCTAATCATTCAGACCTTTTGCTTCATAAACAAACCGGTTGCTTGTCTATGTAATTTAACGGGCCTCTGAGCTAATACATCCAGATAATTGCAGGTTTTCTTTTGTTTCTCTCTTTATTTTTGCCCAGTTATTACACATGCTTAGTCCCATTGAAAGTCCATTAATTTTAACCAATTTCACCAATGCTATACAAGTGTTGAATTAATAATATAATTAAAATAATAAAAAGTAATATATATATATAAATATATATATATAATAGCCATATTGTACCTTAGATTTTTGAAAATTTCTGTATCGCAGTATTCGTATCGTATCCAGTATGATACCCGTACCCGTTTCCATGCAACATAGCTACTAAGTAAACCTTTTATATTAACAAATGTGAAATGGAAAAAAAGGTAAGCAAAAGTAGAAATTAATGGAAGACTTAAAAATAAATTAGTAGATAATAATAACAAAGAGAAAAAATAAGGGTGTGATCGGAACAAAACAGTTATGGAGTTTAATTGATTTTAATTCAATAGAATTCATCAATAATTTCACTACAAGTCAAAATGACAGTACTTTTATTCTTATTATTATTTGTTAAACAAATACAATAACTGTCTTTTTAGGTGTTTTTTCTAAACTCAAGTATCATGAGTCTATTTTTCTGACAAACATATCATATTTACCAATAACCTCCTGCAAAAATGAAATAATTATCAAATTCATCAATAATGTTTTTTGAAGAAATATGTTGCACTAGAAATAATTATCAGACCGAACTGAAATACAATAGTATTGTGAGCACTCATCAATAAGTGTGATCAGCTCATGTAGTTTTACATCTTAACTATAAAGTGTGACTATTGATGAGATAGTTGCATACTCCATATGGCATGATTTCTCAAATGTAAAATTATATATATAATCCACATAGCTAGAATTCTTCATAAGAACTTCTATATTTTAAGAAGCAAATTAATAAATTTGCTCCTCAAGAACCCAATATATGCGTAATTGTGAATAAGATTTTGTTCTTGCTTGGTAGATTGTATAAAATATTGGAGAATAAAAAAAAAATAAACAAAATGTATTTTTAAGAATAATCAATATAGACAAATTAGTTTAATAAACAGTAATATTGCAATTATTGGGAAAATTCTTATTAAATATGAACTTCTATGCTATATAAAATTTTGGGTTCCTGATAGGAGGGATGTTCTTCCTTGGTATAGTACCATTTGCACAAATAATTTTGCATAATATTGAAAATAAAAAGATAAGAAGATATTATTTTTTTATTAGACATTGAAAAAGCCTATGACAGTTTGTATTGCACAGCAACAACTGGAGGTTAATAGGAACAATTGCATCCAAGCAGAATATCCACAAAAAACATAACTATTAACTATAGTTGTCCCAGTGTGGTCTCAATCTCCTTATCGCCATTATCCTCATATGGCCCCCACAGAAAAGATGGCAGCACATCATCAAGATGCCCTTACATCCTGCGATATCCACAGGAACACCATTGAAGAATTATTCCATGTCATGAGACCACCGCACACCCTTCCGGCAACGAAGCCACACCTGAAGGGTCGGAGTATGTGTCTACTTTAACTTATATAGAAAGAGGCAAGTGAAGAAAACTTTGAGAGTGTCATATTGTACTTTTGTATAAAAGTCATCTTGGCATGGTGTGAAATTATCCTACGTTCCAGTTATTAATTGTTGTAAAAAAAATTATATCTGATTTCTTGTTTTGGTTTTTTTTGTGAATGTAGTAGGTGTCCTAGTAATACAAAAGAAAGGCTCTACGTTAAATTGCAGTTTAATTAATATCTCCGATTCATTCTATTTCTAATTTATTCAAGTTTTCTATGAGCACAAAATATTGATCATTGCTTCTTGATTTGACAGGAGATGGATCTTGAGCATATAAAACAAATGTCAAAAATAGAGAGTTAACTGGGGCTGGCCTCTACGGTAATATAAATTTAACTATATGTAAAAAAAATTGTTTAATATTTTTTTTTTTGAAAGTTAGTGGCTTTAATTGTTTAATTTTTTAAAATTTTAATTCCTAAGTCAGTGGAGGTTTTAGGCAAGCAGCAATTATGAGGTAAAGGGACTCCACATCTGATTTCTTTAAATTTATTAATGTCCACCTAGTTACGGTTTATGTACACTATGAGTCCATGCATGACAATGTAATCCGTTATCATCACATGAAATTGGATAGTTCTGCTCGGTGTTAGAGTGTTCTGGAGTTTAGTACTTGATTTCTAAACTTTTGCTTGTAAGTTAACTATCCAATTTCATGGCAATGAAATGGGCATCATATGCCTTTTATCAAAAAAAAAAAAAAAAAAATAACGACAACGAATATATGGACTCGTGAACTGGTATTAATTATACCAAGTCCTTTCTATATATCATGACTTACAGTTCTATTAGTGGCTATCAATCTTTGTACATTTTGTTTTTCACAATGTTATAAGCTTGTGTCATGCATATAATTTTTGTTTATGGCAACAAAGCCCGGCCTCTTTCAATTGTTTACAGCATGTTGCTTGTTTATATTTACATTTATGTTTGTTTTATGTTTCGTTTATTTTTAGATAACTGGTTAAAAATGGGAGGGTGTTATGTTTTGATCTAAATTTCTGTTGTATATATTGACCTTCTTATTGCCACATATAACTTGCAAGTACTGAATCCAATTAAGCTACATGATCCTCAAATTAACTATCCCCATTTGGTCCAGCAATAATTTTGCAAGGTTTGTTAGTTTTTTTTTTAAATAAAGTTATTTATACCCAATATGTACCAATATTGGTTATTTAGCATGTAATTAAGTCAACCTTTTTGTAGTACAAATATTCCCATGCTAGTTAAATCATATGTAAACTAGTATAATTTAAAAATATAAACTTACATTTAGAAATTAAAAGAAAATTTAAAAGGAAATAATCAAATAACAATAACAAAGAGGAAAGAAAAAATAAATAGTGTGATATAGTTTTACAACACTGAAAGTGTGATTATTAATTGAGTTAGTTGCATGTTTCAAACGGCATGACCTCTTAGCCGTCAAATTATAAAACCCACATCACATAGAATCCTTTATAAGAAATGATATATTTTAAGAAGCAAATTAAACCAGCTCATCAATAATCCAACATATGTATAATTGTGGATGGACGTGAATTGTGCAAGAGAGATTTGCTTGGACTGTGTATTTGGGCCGCTACATTTGGGCCTTAAATTTGGATTTTCCAATAGCGGATCATATATATAGTGAAGGATCTAATAATTGTTGGACCGGTAATTACTTGATTATTTCTTGTGCTCATTTAATTGAACTACGAGGTATCAATTAGAGATATAAAATACTTCAATTTATAAATTAAAAAAAGTTACATAAATTAATTAAGAAAATATTTTTGTCTTAATATAATTTTCAAGAAAACTATTTTATATATTCATCTAATAATTTCCTATCTTGTGCAGATTTTCTGATTCGAAACACAAGCTCAATTCCACAATTAAGGTTACACGAAATGCCACAACTGTTCATTGTAGGTGTCAAATATATAAATTAGTATAGAAATTTTTTTCCATTGCTCTCGGACTAAACTTTGGAGCAATTGCCGAAGGAAATGGAAAGCAAAGTGAGAATGGCAAGCTTGACCAAGGAGAGATTATGAAGTTCTCACATAATATCTTCTATTAGAATCATGTTTGATCTGATGCTTTGTTTTTACGAATCAATTATAAAAATATACTTTCAGGTTAATCAAAATGTAACACACAACAACACCAAATATAATCTAAGTTTGTGATTTATTTATTTTTATCAGGTCCGACCAGTTGATCAAGGTAATCATTTTGTTCTTAAATGTACTT
Source organism: Carex littledalei (assembly GCA_011114355.1). Classification (NCBI taxonomy): domain Eukaryota; kingdom Viridiplantae; phylum Streptophyta; class Magnoliopsida; order Poales; family Cyperaceae; genus Carex; species Carex littledalei. Next base: position 4,452,453 of record CM022085.1, on the reverse strand, counting down.
CTCTTAGAGAGAAATGAAGGTCAAACCTTTCAAATTCTAAATTTTATGAAGTATGAAGGACCATATTCGGTTTTCAATCCTGCATTAGAGCCTTTACATCATTTGTACTTAAAATTGTATCTCTGATATGCTAATATATTCACATTTTATAATGAGTTTTCACTACTAAGTTATATATTACCTGATACTTCATATATAAGATTCCGTACACGTATCAGATAACAATACACATCCAACACAGCCCCGATACGCCAGGTGATGTATCCCATTAAATTAATATATTTTACCCCTCGATACAGTCGGCAATAAGCACGGATATGGACAGAATTTTTTTTCGGATACACTTGATCTTAGCCAAAAGGCCGGGAAAGAAATGAGTTGTAAATGTTCTATGCCTTCTCTTATATAGCAACTCCGAAAGTACCAGCAGAGGTCTGAAACACTTCTGGGACTAAATGAGCGCTCTAATCATTCAGACCTTTTGCTTCATAAACAAACGGGTTGCTTGTCTATGTAATTTAACGGGCCTCAGAGCTAATACATCCAGATAATTACAGGTTTTCTTTTGTTTCTCTCTTTATTATGCCCACTTATTACGCATGCTTAGTCCCATTGAAGGCCCATTTTAACCAATTTCACCAATGCTATACAAGTGTTGAAATAATAAAAAGTAATATATATATAATAGCCGTATTGTATTTTAGATTTTTGAAAATTTCCGTATCGCAGTATTCGTATCGTATCCAATACGATACCGGTACCCGTATCCATGCAACATAGCTACTAAGTAAAGCTTTTATATTAACAAATGTGAAATGAAAAAAAGGTAAGCAAAAGTAGAAATTAATGGAAGACTTAAAAAAATGAGTAGATAATAATAACAAAGAGAAAAAATAAGGGTGTGATCCGAAAAAACAGTTATGGAGTTTAATTGATTTTAATTCAATAGAATTCATCAATAATTTCACTACAAGTCAAAGTGACAGTACTTTTATTATTATTATTAATTTGTTAAACAAATACAATAACTGTCTTTTTAGGTGTTTTTTTCTAAACTCAAGTATCATGAGTCTTATTTTCTGACAAACATATCATATTTACCAATAACCTCCTGCAAAAATGAAATAATTATCAAATTCATCAATAATGTGTTTTGAAGAAATATGTTGCACTAGAAATAATTATCAGACCGAACTGAAATACAATATTATTGTGACTATTGATGAGATAGTTGCATACTCATCAATAAGTGTGATCTGCTCATGTAGTTTTACATCTTAACTATAAAGTGTGACTATTGATGAGATAGTTGCATACTCCATATGGCATGATTTCTCAAATGTGAAATTATATATATAATCCACATAGAATTCTTCATATATAAGAACTTCTATATTTTACGAAGCAAATTAAATTTGTTCCTCAAGAATCCAATATATGCGTAATTGTGAATAAGATTTTGTTCTTGCTTGGTAGATTGTATAAAATATTGGAGGATATCAAAAAAATAAACAAAATGTATTTTTAAGCATAATCAATATAGACAAATTAGTTTAATAAACATTAATATTGTAATTATTGAGAAAATTCTTATTAAAATATTAACTTATATGCTATATAAAATTTTTGGTTCCTGATAGGAGGAAAGTTCTTCCTTAGTATAGTACCATTTGCACATATGATTTTGCATAATATTGAAAATAAAAAGATAAGAAGGTATTATTTTTTTATTAGACAGTGAAAAAGCAACAACTGGAGGTTAATTGGAACAATTGGCAGCTAGTGAAGTGGTGCGGCCGGGGAAGTGGAAGCACTTGACTGTTGTTCAATGGCTGTAATTTTTAGAGCTACCAACTAATGAGATGTCTGTAGATTGGTTCGATATGGGAAGAGAATGCAAGCAGAATATCCACAATTTGGTTTATATTTGGGCCGGGAAGTTTCAACTTTTAGTGCGATTTTCTTGGGTCGCTATATTTGGGCCTTAATTTTGGATTCTTCAATAGCGGATGATATAGTGAAGGATCTCGTAATTGTTTGACCAGCTATTATTTTAGTATTTCTAGAGGTGTCAATGGCACCCTTTTAACCGTTTACCCTACCCGTATCATATTTGATAAAGCGGGTATGGGTAAATTTTTTTTTTGTTAGGTTATTGGGTATATGTAAGGATTTGTTTTCTTTAACTAAATGGGTATGGGTGGGTAAAGGTTATTTCGTACCCGTTGGGTAATTATATATAGATATATAAATATATATTCAATTCTTTTCTTTTCCATCGTTGTATCTATGCTGAACTTGATAATACAATTTTCTTTTTTCTTCATTGTTGTTGTCTTGTTTCTCAATCGTGAAAATGAAAATAATCTACGGTAGAATCTGGCTTTCATTCCCTCTTCAAAATTGGAATTTGACTTCCTCCTTTAAGCCCGTAACTTCCTCCTTTAATTGGCTTCCTCTTTCGAATATCATGAGTGATATTTGTATTTTAGTAAAATATAATTTGTAAAACACTTGTGGCTGAAATTTTTTAGTTTATTTAATCGAATAGATTATTAGTATTATTTGTTATTCAACCGCTACTGTTTCGTTACCGTTAATCTTAACGGGTATGGGTAGGGTAAAACCAACTCTTAATGAGTACGAGTTGGATATGGGTAAGGTCAATCCGTAATGGGTATGGGCATGAAAATGCTTCCGCCCTACCCGTATCGTACCAATTGACACCCCTAAGTATTTCTTCTGTTGATATAATTGATACATAATATTTGGCGGTTATGATTACATACAAAATCCAACTTCTATTATGTAATCAAGGGATCCATAATAATTGAAGTATATTAGATAGTTTACTATATCATCACAATAATGATAACAGATTCGAGAATTACGTCTAGTCCAGTAATATTGTTCTCCATGTGAAAAATTGTATGTTCAAAATGTAGTATCTCATATTGGAAATGAGTTGAAGGAGCATAACCTTAATTTCATGAAGTAAAATACTTGCGGATGCATTCATTGATTTCATTCATCCAGTTAAAATATCTCCACGTAAGAATACTAGTAAAAGTCCGTAGAAACAGATACCAAATACCAACTACACCTCACAGGGACGGCTAAGCTGCTTATTTGGACTTGACCAGTCTCACTGGGAAGTGAGAACTCATATCCCATAAAGTAACTCAAATTTTGGGTTTAGATTCGAGTGTAAGATGCGTTTTGGCACGAATATTGAAGGAACCAGTGCATTCCACCCGGACTGGGTTAGTCTGAATTATGATCGAACGGTCTATATATAAACTCAAAATTTGAGTTACCTTAGAGAATCCGCACTCACTCTCACTGGTTGAGTTCGCTATCAAATGTGCAGGGTTTAACGATTAATTACTAATTAGTGAGTGATTAAAGTGACAAATTACAGTGCGCCTCATTTTCATCGTCGCCATCCTTACTTGAACAAAGCTTCTTTCTTTCGCCTTTTCTTTGGTCTTGCAACAGAGAAGAAAATGCTTCTCGTACGGTCGCTCCGCTCTCGGCTACGACCGCCCACATCCGGCGCCGGAGCCGCCGTTTCGGCGTTCTCGACCTCCGCCGCAGCCATGGAGGCGGAGCGGACGATCAATAAGGGACTGAGAAACTACTGGAGCAAAGATGAGATCAAGGCTGTCTACGACTCTCCTGTTCTAGATCTCCTTTTTCACGGGGTATATTTACCACCTATCAATTTACATTTTTCTGATCAATCTCTCCTTTTACTCTCTTCAGTGATGATCCACTGATGTATCGAGCTACTTTTGCTTTATTCACTGTATCTTGAAGTAATTTAGTGCAATATTGTGTAATAAATATCCATTATCTGAAGTTCACTGTGAAGTTGAGTTGTGTTGAATTAGAAGGATATGTGTTGCATTTTACTAGGAAAGTCTGTTGGGTTTGATATAAAATTAGAGGAAAAAAAAAGGAAGTTGCTTGTGTTGAAGCTTCTAGCTCCAAGCGGTGGATTACACAAAGCTGATGCACCAGTTTCACAAGTTCTTTCTTAAGAAAAGTTAACACAAGGATGGAATAATAATTTGTTAAATTGAGGATGAAAAATGCTATAATTGTCAAGTTCAGGGACCGAAATGATTAGCCTTGAACTAATTGAATGTCAAGTTTGAGATCAATGTGACAACTTATGAGAGAAAGAGTAAATAACACACAACTCCCATGAAACTCCCTTCCCACTCATGTTTTATTGATCGAAAAATCTGTGATACAAAATTCTGTGGTGTTTAATTTCGGATCCAGCAGCCTCCTCAAATAGCCAGCTTAGAAATCAAAGATAGGAAAGAATAAACTAGGGAAACAAATAAACTAGTATCCTCAATCCTATCTTTACATATTTTTCCTTCTATCTTTAGACAACCTAAATAGGAAACAAATATGCTAGCTGTGCTGCTGCCGAATATGCTTGACATGCGCCAATACTCCCCCTCAAGTTGGTGCATAGATATCCGTCATGCCCAACTTGCCAAGCGAGTCATGAAAAATTGCACTTGAAATGCCCTTGGTTAAAATATCGGCTAGTTGATCACCTGTTCTCACAAATGGAAGAGAGATGACATTTTCTTCTAAATTTTGTCGTATAAAGTGTCTGCTCACTTCTATGTGTTTTGTACGATCATGCTGTACAGGATTATGAGATATGGCAATTGCCGCCTTGTTATCGCAGAATAGCTTCATGCCTTCACTAGGGTCAAACCCGAGCTCACTCATGATTTTTTTCAACCATATTAATTCCTGCAACCCTTTAGCAATACCCATAAATTCGGCTTCGGCACTGGAAAGAGCTACCACCTTTTGCTTTTTACTCCTCCATGTCACCAAATTGCCCCCAACAAATGTGAAATATCCGGAAGTGGACTTCCGATCAGTAATGTCTCCTGCCCAGTCTGAATCAGTATACCCTTCCACTCTTAGATGTCCATTTCTCTTAAAGTAAATTTCTCTACCTGGAGCACCTTTGAGATACCTGAGAATACGAAACACAGCTTCCATATGCTGCTCACTTGGAGCATGCATGAATTGGCTTACCAAACTTACGGCGTATGCGATATATGGTCTGGTATGAGACAAATAGATGAGCTTACCTACCAATCGCTGGTATCTCTCTTTGTTGGCTGGTACTTGAGTCGGGAATTCACCTAACTTAAGATTTTGTACAACAGGGGTGTCTACTGGTTTGCAATCAAGCATCACAGTTTTAGTTAACAAGTCTAACACATACTTTCTTTGAGACAGAGATATACCTTCCATGGTTCTTACCACTTCAATTCCAAGAAAATATTTTAGTCCACCTAAGTCCTTCATTTCAAATTCCTCGGAGAGTCTTTTCTCCAATCTATCAATTTCATCTTGATCATCACATGTGATTATCATGTCATCTACATAAATAATCAGAACAGCTATCTTTTCATGCCTCTTCCTGTAAAACAAAGTATGGTCAGAATCACTTTGAGTGTACCCATATTTACTCATAGCACTACAGAATCTCCCAAACCAAGCTCTAGGAGATTGTTTCAGTCCATATAGTGCCTTCTCTAACTTGCATACCAGCTGTTGAGACCCCGAATGACTGTACCCGGGTGGAATTTCCATGTAGATCTCCTCTTCAAGATCACCGTGAAGGAAAGCATTCTTTACATCGAACTGATGCAAAGGCCAATCAAGGTTAGCTGCAAGAGATAATAGAATTCTAATGGTATTCAACTTAGCAACTGGTGAGAAGGTTTCCTGAAAATCAATACCATAGGTTTGTGTAAATCCTTTGGCAACTAGCCGAGCCTTATACCGGTCAACCAAACCAGTTGGACCATATTTTACTGTGAATACCCACTTACAGCCTACCGTCTTTCTTCCTTTTGGTAAACTTACCAACCGCCATGTGTGATTTTTCTCTAATGCCTCCATCTCCGCTCTCATAGCTTCCAACCACTTGGGATTGCTCATGGCTTCTTCAAGTCGTTTCGGGATTCAAATAGAGGCAAGAGTGGTATCAAACTCCTTCAATGGGCTGGGCAAGTGTTTTGTTGTCACAAATTTACCAATTGCATAATCTCCTTCACCAGCCTCATCTGGTCTAAAACGCTTAGGAGGGTTTCCTCTGTTACTCCTGTCAGGTAATCTGTATCCTGTATTAGAATTATTAGAATTAAAATTCTCAGAATTTGAAACTTGTACCTCATTCTCAGGAGATTGGCCCAGCTGTGGTAGAGGAGACTGTATCAATTGCCTTTGCTCATTTTCTGGATCCATGCTAAGTTCAATCCACCAATTAATGTCCCTTTCAGACTCAGCCCGAGATGGGCTCACTGCAGGTGGATTCGGGCCAGCAGTAGCTGGGTTCAGGTCAATGCCAGCATCTGGATTCAGGTCAATGCCAGCATCTGGATTCGGACCAGCAGTGGCTGGGTTCGGGTCAGGGCCAGCATCTGGATTCGGACCAGCAGTGGCTGGGTTCGGGTCCAAGTTCAGGTCAGCAACAGTAACAATTTGGTTCTGGTCTGAGTTCGGGTCAAAAGTTTGGTTCGGGCTTACAGCAGTACCTCCTGTGCTAACATTCTCATACGGACCCAATTGATGCCAATTTTCATTCTCAACTAAATTCTCCCCCTGAGAATGAATTGCATCCTTTCTAAAAAAACTTTCCGTTTCAATAAAGGTGACATCCATGGTAACAAACAATTTTTTAGAAGTAGGATTGAGACATTTATAACCTTTCTGGTTTTGGCCATACCCTACAAATACACACCTCTCTGCACAAGGTTCCAATTTGGACCGTTGATGTTTTTGTATATGGACAAATGCAACACACCCAAAAATCTTTGGTGGAAGATTCAGAACCGACGGTATCGGTACATGTGAAGAGAGTACTTGAAGTGGAGTTTGAAAATTTAACACATTTGATGGCATACGGTTAATTAGGTAAACTGCAGCGGCAACCGCATGATCCCAATAGATTTGTGGTACTTCATACTCAAGTAACATAGATCGGGCTGTTTCTAAAATATGTCTGTTTTTACGTTCGGCCACTCCATTTTGTTGTGGAGTTCCAACACAACTCGTTTCATGGATAATCCCTTTAGAGTGAAAAAATTCCCGAAGTGTGTAATTCACAAACTCACCACCATTGTCACTTCTTAAAAATTTAATGGTCCGATTAAACTAATTTTGCACCATGTTGAAAAAGGATTTAAAAACATGTGACACTTCACCTTTTGTTTTAAGGACATATAGCCAAGTCATTCTAGTGCAATTATCAATAAATAGTACAAACCACATATTTCCAACAGATGAATTAACCGGGGACGGGCCCCAAACATCAGAATGAACCAAGTCAAAAGGTTTTGTACTCTTATTCAAACTACTAGGAAAAGACACACGATGACTCTTAGCTCTAATACAGGTTTCACAATCAAATTTTTTATCCTCACAACCAGAAAATAAACTTGGGTAAAGTCTTTTCAGATACCCAAAAGATGGATGCCCTAATCTTTTATGCCACATCCAAATGCGAGAGATCCGATTCGATGATGAACTTGTAGATAAATGAGCCTTTCCAACCACCATGTCGTCCAAATGATACAGTCTCCCTCTTCTAGTACCACGGCCAATAATCTCCTTCGTGAGAAGATCCTGAAAGATACAAAACTGAGGGTACATGAGAACAGCACAATTCAGTTCTTCACAAACCTGACCAACGGACAGTAATCTGGTTGATAAAGACGGTACAAGTAAAGTATTTGATAAAGTAAGAGAAGGTGAGCACTGAACATCTCCAGCACCCTTTACAGGATACGACTCTCCATTAGCATTGACTATTGCCGTTCTTCTTGGCGTGGAAATCCTCACGAGATCCTTTTCTGAGTAGGTCATGTGGTCTGTTGCCCCTGAATCTATTATCCAATCAAACTCATTAGTGTGATAATTATTAGAGACAAGACAGTTTTTACCTTCCACATGTTCCTTGTTCTCAACCGGCGGTAAGACAGAGTGGCTACCCGCTGAAACAGAGGCTGTAGCTGCTGGAACAGCCGCTGCAGTTGTTGGAACAATCGGCCCAGCATGGATGCCCGGCCCAGCAGGTACACCTTGCGCAACAGGGGCTGCAGTTGAATCAGCTGCAACCATTTGCGCCTCACCCCTATACTGGTGCCACTCTCCTTGCTTCTTCTTCTTCCGATCTTTCCAACCCGGTGGGTACCCAATTAATTTAAAACACTTCTCCCTAGTATGTCTCGGGTTATGGCAGTAAGTGCAACCCTCTACTAGTCCCGGTTTTGGATTAAAATATGGTTTGTTCATGCCAAGGGTTTGGTTTCTTGCAAGCATAACCATAGAAGTTTCGGCCCCATCCCCTTTGTTTAACATTACAATTTGACGGTTTTCTTCTCTACGTACTAAGGCAAAAGCTTGTACTATTGTGGGAAAATGTTTTAGTTGTAGGACAGTTGCCCGGATAGAATCCAAACGGTCATCAAGACCATCCAGGAAGGTTAAAACACGATCTTCTTGAACAAGGTAATTATATTTCTCAATATCAACTGGGGAGGTCATAGGGTTTGGCCTACGTACATCTAACTCTTTCCATAACCCCTGTAATTGGGTGTAATAAACCTCAACAGAACCACCACCTTGTTTGACACGGTTAACTCTCCTTTTTAAGTCAAAAAACTGGGTCAAGTCATCTCCATCAAAAAAGGTTGTTCTTATCGAGTCCCATACCTCTTTGGCCGTACCAAAAGGAAGAAAATTACCTACTAAGGAGGGATCCATGGATTCGATGATGTAATCTTTAACTGAGGAGTCTTCCATCTGCCATTTGCGATAGCCATCAATTGACTTTGGTTTAGAAATCGACCCATCAATATAGCCGAGTTTATCCTTCCCCGACAGTTTCATCTTCAACATCTGCGACCACAAGTTGAAGTTCTTCCCATCGAGTTTGATCGTCATGGCTGAAATGTGCCCATCTGGATTAGAGTTGCCCGATTTTTGTTGTAATAGTTGTGACAAGGTTGCAGTCAAATTCTCCAAGAGTAGAACGGATTCAGATTTCTCCGTTGACTCAGACATTCTTCTCACACTCAGAAATCAGAGGAGAAAGAAAACAAAATTAGAGGAAAAAAAACAGATTCGAAAAAACAGAGGAATAGGGAGAAACACGGATCTGATTCGGCTTCAGAAATGCTCAGAATCGACACTTGTGCTCTGATACCATGACAACTTATGAGAGAAAGAGTAAATAACACACAACTCCCATGAAACTCCCTTCCCACCCATGTTTTATTGATCGAAAAATCTGTGATACAAAATTCTGTGGTGATTAATTTCGGATCCAGCAGCCTCCTCAAATAGCCAGCTTAGAAATCAAAGTTAGGAAAGAATAAACTAGGGAAACAAATAAACTAGTATCCTCAATCCTATCTTTACATATTTTTCCTTCTATCTTTAGACAACCTAAATAGGAAACAAATATGCTAGCTGTGCTGCTGCCGAATATGCTTGACATGCGCCAATACAATGTATAAATGTGTTGTCTCAGGCACAAGTGCACAGAGCAGCTCAGAATTTCAGGGAAGTACAACAATGTACACTACTTACAATAAAAACAGGTGTGGTGTTTAAGTTAGTTCAAAACTCCCAAAAAATGTGATTATGTAGGTAGTTTAACAATTGAAATGGCATGACTTTTCAAACATAAAAGACATCATAACATCAATGGAAAACTTTATTAATTACCCCAATAACATTACATATATCGTCGAAGCATACATAGTTTTCAAATTATATTGTATTAGTGACAATTGAATAGGGTGTTGGAGAAAACCTAAAAAATGAAGGAAATTCATAATACATAATTAGCAGACCTCTTCCAAATTTGCAGTTTGGTTTTATATAACTGATCCAAAAAACATAACTATTAACTATAGTTGCCCCAGTGTGGTCTCAATCTCCTTATCGCCATCATCCTCCTCTGGCCCCCACAGGAAAGATGGCAGCACATCATCAAGATGCCCTTACATCCTGCCATGTCCACAGGAAGACCATTGAAGAATTCTTCCATGTCATGAGACCACCGCACACCCTTCCGGCAACGAAGCCACACTTGATGGGTCGGAGTATGTGTCTACTTTAACTAATATAGAAAGAGGCAAGTGAAGAAAACTTTAAAAGTGTCATATTGTACTTTGTTATTTTAGTCATCCTGGCATGGTGTGAAATTATCCTACGTTCCAGTTATTGTTGTAAAAAAATTTATATCTGATTTCTTGTTTTGGTTTTTTTCTGAATGTAGTACGTGTCCTAGTAATAAAAAGAAAGGCTCTACGTTAAATTGCAGTTTAATTAATATCTCCGATTCATTCTATTTCTAATTTATTCAATTTTTCTATGAGCACAAAATATTGATCATTGCTTCTTGATTTGACAGGAGATGGATCTTGAGCATATAAAAGAAATGTCAAAAATAGAGAGCCAACTGGGGCTGGCCTCTACGGTAATATAGATTTAACTATATAAAAAAAAAAAAACTTTTGTTTAATTTTTTTTTATTTTGTTTCCTTGTCAGTGGAGGTTTTAGGCAAGCAGCAATTATCAGATAAAGGGACTCCACATCTTATTTCTTTAAATTTATTAATGTCCACCTAGTTACGGTTTATGTACACTATGAGTCTATGACAATTTAATCCGTTGTCATCACATGCAAGACAACGAATTGGTTAAAAAAGGAGGTTTGTTTATTTATAGCATGTTGCTAGTTTATGTTGCAAAGTTCAATCTTTCCACAACTACGTACGGTGCTGGTTTGTTTATAGCATGTTGCTAGTTTATATTTACATTTATGTTTGTTTTACGTTTTGTTTATTTTAGATAACTGGTTAAAAATGGAGGTTGTTATGTTATGATCTAAATTTCTGTTGTATATATTGACCTTCTTAATGCCACATATAACTACTCTTTTGCTAGTACTGAAACCAAGCTACATAATCCTCAAATTAACTATCTCCATTTCGTCCAGCAATAATTTTGCAATGTTTGTTATTTTTTTTTTAAATAAAGTGATTCATACCCAATATGTACCAATATTGGTTATTTAGCATGTAATTAAGTCAACCATTTTGTAGTACAAATATTCACAAGCTAGTTAAATCATATATGTAAACTAGTGTAATTTAAAAAGATAAACTTAAATTTAGAAATTAAAAGAAGATTTAAAAGAAATTATCAAATAATAATGACAAAGAGGAAAGAAAAAAATAAATAGTGTGATATAGTTTTACAACACAGAAATTGTGATTATTAATTGAGTTAGTTGCATGTTCCGAACGGCATGACTTCTTAACGGTCATATTATAGAACCCACATCACATAGAATCCTTTGTAAGAAATGATATATTTTAAGAAGCAAATTAAACCAGCTCATCAATAATCCAACATATGTATAATTGTGGATGGACGTGAATTGTGCAAGAGAGAATTGCTTGGACTGTTTATTTGGGCCGCCATATTTGGGCCTTAAATTTGGATTTTCCAATAGTGGATCATATATATAGTGAAGGATCTAATAACTGTTGGACCGGTAAGTACTTGCTTATTTCTTTTGCTCATTTAATGGAACTATGAGGTATCAATTAGAGATATAAAATACTTCAATTTATAAATTAAAAAAGTTACATAAATTAATTAAGAAAATATTTTTGTCTTAATATAATTTTCAACAAACCTATTTTATATAGAGGAGGGATCCACTTACAACAAATTTGAGTTACAACAAAGTTACAACATTCATTTTTTTCATTTTCAAAGTCCAAATCGTCGATCCAAACCGTTCAACATGATTATCTAAATAAAATGTACTTGCAGATCAAATTTTATATTTTTTTGAATTTTTTTACTATTTATTAATATGGGTACAAAATTCAATGGTCTAAGTATGGCTATTTTTTGTAAAATACTTAATAAATAGTAAAAAATTTCAAAAAAATGTAAAATTTGATCTGCAAGTACATTTTATTTAGATAATCATGTTGAATGGTTTGGATCGACGATTTGGACTTTGAAAATGAAAAAAATGAATGTTGTAACTTTGTTGTAACTCAAATTTGTTGTAAGTGGATCCCTCCTCTTTTATATATTCATCTAATTTCCTATGTTGTGCAGATTTTCTGATTCAAAACACAAACTCAATTCCACAATTAAGGTTACACGAAAAGCCACAACTGTTCATTGTAGGTGTCAAATATATAAATTAGTATAGAAATTTTTTTCCATTGCTCTCGGACTAAACTTTGGAGCAATTGCCGAAGGAAATGGAAAGCAAAGTGAGAATGGCAAGCTTGACCAAGGAGAGATTATGAAGTTCTCACATAATATCTTCTATTAGAATCATGTTTGATCTGATGCTTTGTTTTTACGAATCAATTATAAAAATATACTTTCAGGTTAATCAAAATGTAACACACAACAACACCAAATATAATCTAAGTTTGTGATTTATTTATTTTTATCAGGTCCGACCGGTTGATCAAGGTAATCATTTTGTTCTTAAATGTACTTCTCTTAGAGAAAAATGAAGGTCAAACCTTTCAAATTCTAATATTTATGAAGTATGAAGGACCATATTCGGTTTTCAATCCTGCGAGCCCTTATATCATTTGTACTTAAAGTTGTATCTCTGATATGCTAATTATATTCACATTTTTAATGAGTTTCTCACTACTAAGTTATATATTACCCTGATACTTCATATATAAGATTCCGTACACGTATCGGATAACGATACATGTCCAACACAGCCCCGATACGCCAGGTGATGTATCCCATTAAATTAATATATTTTACCCTCGATACAGTCGGCAATAAGCATGGATATGGACAGCACTTTTTTTCGGATACACTTGATCTTAGACAAAAGGCTTGGAAAGAAATGAGTTGTAAATGTGCTATGCCTTCTGTTATATAGCAACTTCGCCAGCAGAGGTCTGAAAAACTTGTGTGGGACTAAATGAGCGCTCTGATCATTCCGACCTTTTGCTTCATAAACAAACCGGTTGCTTCTCTATGTAATTTAACGGGCCTCTGAGCTAATACATCCAGATAATTACAGGTTTTCTTTTGTTTCTCTCTTTATTATGCCCAGTTATTACGCATGCTTAGTACCATTGAAGTCCCATTGAGGACCCATTTTAACCAATTTCACCAATGCTATACAAGTGTTGAATTAATAATATAATTAAAATAATAAAAGTTAATATATATATAATAGCCGTATTGTATCTTAGATTTTTTAAAATTTCCGTATCACAGTATTCGTATCATATCCAATACGATACCCATACCCGTATCCAATACGATACCAGTACCCGTATCCATGCAATATAGCTACTAAGTAAACCTTTTATATTAACAAATGTGAAATGGAAAAAAAGGTAAGCAAAAGTAGAAATTCATGGAAGACTTAAAAAAAATGAGTAGATAATAATAACAAAGAGAAAAAAATAAGGGTGTGATCGGAACAAAATAATTATGGAGTTTAATTGATCTTAATTCAATAGAATTCATCAATAATTTCACTACAAGTCAAAGTGACAGTACTTTTATCCTTACTCTTATTTTTTAAACAAATACAGTAACTGTCTTTTTAGATGTTTTTTCTAAACTCAAGTATCATGAGTCTATTTTTCTGACAAACATATCATATTTACTGATAACCTCCTGCAAAAATGAAATAATTATCAAATTCATCAATAATGTGTTTTGAAGAAATATGTTGCACTAGAAATAATTATCAGACCGAACTGAAATACAATAGTATTGTGAGCACTCATCAATAAGTGTGATCTGCTCATGTAGTTTTACATCTTAACTATAAAGTGTGACTATTTATGAGATAGTTGCACACTCCATATGGCATGATTTCTCAAATGTGAAATTATATATATAATCCACATAGAATTCTTCATAAGAACTTCTATATTTTAAGAAGCAAATTAAATTTGCTCCTCAAGAACCCAATATATGCGTAATTGTGAATAAGATTTTGTTCTTGCTTGGTAGATTGTATAAAATATTGGAGAATATCAAAAAAATAAACAAAATGTATTTTTAAGAATAATCAATATAGACAAATTAGTTTAATAAACAGTAATATTGCAATTATTGAGAAAATTCTTATTAAAATATGAACTTCTATGCTATATAAAATTTTGGGTTCCTGATAGGAGGGAAGTTCTTCCTTAGTATAGTAGCATTTGCACAAATGATTTTGCATAATATTGAAAATAAAAAGATAAGAAGGTATTATTTTTTTTATTAGACAGTGAAAAAGCAACAACTGGAGGTTAATTGGAACAATGGCAGCTAGTGAAGTGGTGTGGCCGGGGAAGTGGAAGCACTGGACTGTTGTTCAATGGCTGTAATTTTTAGAGCTACCAACTAATGAGATGTCTGTAGATTGGTTCGATATGGAAAGAGAATCCAAGCAGAATATCCACAATTTGGTTTACTTTGGGCCGGGAAGTATGAACTTTTAGTGCGATTTTTCTTGGGTCGCTATATTTGGGCCTTAATTTTGGATTCTTCAATAGCGGATGATATAGTGAAGGATCTCGTAATTGTTTGACCAGCTATTATTTTAGTATTTCTAGAGGTGTCAATGGCACCCTTTTAACCATTTACCCTACCCGTATCGTATTCGATAAGGCGGGTATGGGTAAGTTTTTTTTTTTTAGCTTATTGGGTATATATGGGTATGAGTAAGGATTTTTTTTCGTTAACTAAATGGGTATGAGTATGGGTAAAGGTTATTTCGTACCCGTTGGGTAATTATATATAGATATATAAATATATATTCAATTTTTTCTTTTCCATCGTTGTATCCATACTGAACTTGATAATACAATTTTCTTTTTTCTTCATTGTTGTTGTCTTGTTCCTCAATCGTGAAAATGAAAATAATCTACGGTAGAATCTGGCTTTCATTCCCTCTTTAAAATTGGAATTTGACTTCCTCCTTTAAGCCTCCTCAAAATTTGACGTCCTCTTTGGAATATCATGAGTGATATTTGTATTTTAGTAAAATAGAATTTGTAAAACACTTGGGGCTGAAATTTTTTAGTTTATTTGATGGAATAGATTATTAGTATTATTCGTTATTCAACCGCTACTGTTTCGTTACCCGTTAATCTTAACGGGTATGGGTAGAGTAGGATAAAACCAACTCTTAATGGGTACGGGTAGGGTATGGATAAGGTCAATCCTTAATGGGTATGGATATGAAAATGCTTCCACTCTACCCGTATCGTACCCATTGACACCCCTAAGTATTTCTTCGGTTGATATAATTGATACATAATATTTGAAGGTTATGGTTACATAAAAAATCCAACTTCTATTATTTAATCAAGAAATCCATAATAATTGAAGTATATTAGATAGTTTACTATATCATCACAATAATGATAACAGATTCGAGAATTACGTCTAGTCCAGTAATATTGTTCTCCATGTGAAAAATTGTATGTTCAAAATGTAGTATCTCATGTTGGAAATGAGTTGAAGGAGCATAACCTTAATTTCATGAAGTGAAATACTTGCGGACGCATTCATTGATTTCATTCATCCAGTTAAAAATATCTCCACGTAAGAATACTAGTAAAAGTCCGTAGAAACATATACCAAATACCAACTACACCTCACAGGGACGGCTAAGCTGCTTATTTGGACTTGACCAGTCTCACTGGGAAGTGAGAACTCATATCCCATAAAGTAACTCAAATTTTGAGTTTAGATCCGAGCCTATGACAGTTTGTATTGCACGGCAACAACTGGAGGTTAATTGGAACAATTGCATCCAAGCAGAATATCCACAAAAAACATAACTATTAACTATAGTTGCCCCAGTGTGGTCTCAATCTCCTTATCGCCATCATCCTCCTATGGCCCCCACAGGAAAGATGGCAGCACATCATCAAGATGCCCTTACATCCTGCCATGTCCACAGGAAGACCATTGAAGAATTATTCCATGTCATGAGACCACCGCACACCCTTCAGGCAACGAAGCCACACCTGATGGGTCGGAGTATGTCTACTTTAACTAATATAGAAAGAGGCCAGTGAAGAAAACTTAAAAAAATGGCATATTAATTGTACTTTGTTATTTTAGTCATCCTGGCATGGTGTTAGAAGTATTGTTTGAGCTGCAATAAATCAGGACGATTTTGTTAATTTTAAACATTTTATATTCTACGGATATAATATTTCTAATTTTATTGAAAATAGAGAATTAATGATAGTGACGAATCTTTTCTATTTTTTTATGTGTTTCAGAAGATACTTATATATGATATTCATTCAAGCTTTTTTACAGGTGATATGTAGAAGAGTTAATTGGAATGGGAAAAAAATTATGTATTGTGGTCATTGAAAAGATTTGTGATCCATCTATGTGCAAGAAATGTTTGTTGCTTTATAAATTTTATTTCTTATAATGTCAAGTTCTTAAATGTAATTCAACTATGATGAATTTGTTTACATTGATTCGTTTTATCCTGCAATGCAAATTTAAGACAATTTCACCAATTTAAGTTTGGGATCAAGATTTTGACAGTCAATTGTATTAAATATTGCAATTGATCAAGATTAAGAAAATATGTAGCAAAGTAATGCATTAGTTCTTTTGCTTCAAAATAAATAGAAATTTCTCTCAATATGCATTTTTTTTTTTTTTGGTTTGTCTTTAACCATGGAACTAATTCCTGCTTGTAGATCACAATTTGCAAGCTACGTACCATAACTAGGTTATTAGATAAAGAAATTGCTAAAACTATAAGACTAATCTACAAATCAATGTTATATATTTCCTCAAAATTCTCCCTAACTATACAAGATGTGAATCACATAAATGCTAGGGAACTTGTAAAAGATGTAAATCACCTTTCCAATTTACAACAGTGCAAGTTCCGCGAAACTCCAAGTGACTATATGTCCCCTTGAGAAAAAAAAAATACAAGACAAAACTGATATAAACAGAAATACCAGAAATGAATTTTCTACTTTTATCAAAACTTTAATGCTACTGATTTGCATTGCCAAACATAAGATGGTTGATTTGATTAATTCCAACATCTGAAATCGGGTCAATTGGTTTCTCAATTCCTTCTGACGAAGTGAATGTGCTAGGTTCACGGCTATATTCATCTACAAACAGAATATATTTAACTTGCTCTAATTAATGAACACAAGATATCCAACCAATAAATTGAACTGTTTAAGGTACCAAAGTTAAATGTCCTTTATCATACCATAAATTCCATTGAGTGAATACGGCGGAGGTGTCGCCAAGAAATTCAAACCCAGATAGAGCACCATCATAAAAAACACAGACACAATTACAAAGGATGGAACAGCCAATGCCCAATACCTGAGAACAATAACATATTAGGCATCTCAATAACAGCTGTAGGTGTTAATTTGCAACCATAAGAAAGAAAGTTTATAGATAATAACCGACATGGTGCAAATTGTATAGTGAGTCACAAACAACACAAATCAATAAAAGGAACTGGTCTATCAAGAAATTTGTGGATCTTATTAAGTTTCCGAACTTGGCACTGATAAGTGAATTCATATCACCTAAGGTAGCAGAATATTTCTGTTAAGATCTGGATCATCCGATCAGAAACTGCACTAATATTTAAAGGGGCCAAAATGTAATATGTTGAATCATTAAGGCACATGAGTAGAAATGTAATGCCATTGGAGTAAATGTTAGACAGTTGTATACAATAACAATAGATACAGAACATACTTGCTAGGATAATAAGTGATCCCTAGAGAATGTAACCATGGCTCGGGTGTATATGCCCACACTAAATATATAACTGCACTAAAGAAAACACAGGTCAATCAGTACACTGTCAGTTACATATAATAATCCATTCAAGATAAATCAGAAATATCTTACAAAAAGCATGCACCTTGTTCTATTTAAAAAAATGAGATGAATCTTTAATGCAAAATACAACCCCACCATAAATCCCCAAAAAACTAGTTAGTACTCAATAGTTATCCAACCAAACTGCAGCACATTAGAACAACTGAGGATCAATATATCTTTGCCGTTTAGAAAATTATGGGATCAGATGACTCCACTGATATTTACAAATTTACATTGAAAATAATTGAAGGTAGTTAAAATGACACCATTGACCCCAGCAAAAGAGGTTTCTCCTTCTGCTGCTGCCAAGGATCATATCATCCAGCAAATTTATTCTAATCTCATATCCACCTGGAAAACTCATTACGAACTAAATTCATGACACAGACACAAATGCTGCTGCTAAAATGTGATTTCTGATAAAAAGAAATTGGGTGTGGCTATGGTACTATGCATAATGCGGATTGGTCCGTAGTATGGATCAATATCTCCGTTTTCAAAGTTCAAATAATCGATCTAAACCATTCAACATGATATCCATGTAAAAATGTACTTGCAAACTAAATTTTACATTTTTCAGAATATTTTTACTATTTTTTTAGATAGGTAGAAAAACAGTACTTTTGGATGGTCTAGAATTATTTTATCAAGTGATTTTCTACCTATATAAAAATAACAAAAAATTCTAAAAAAAAATGTAAAATCTGAACAACAATTACATTTTTATATGGAGATCACGTTGAACGGTTCAGATCGACTGTTTGGACATCAAAAATAGAGATATTGATACATAGTACGGACTAATCTGTGCTATGCATAGTACCATAGCCTCACTCAAAGAAATTTATATGTCCAAAAGCCAAACGCATATGCAGATGGATGTTCTAAAATTGCTTGAAATGGACGGAATTTAATTGAAATGTGACCTGTGGCAATGACAGTGGTGATGGATCCAACAAATCCATACACCTCAGATGGTTTGGGGCCATGCTCTCCTGTGAAACCAGCATCTGTTCTTGTGTGTTTGTCATGAACCGGAAAGGCAGAGTCAGAGCTGGAGGCGAAGGCTGAGGACCGGCGGTTACGCAGTAGACTAAGTGTGTGACGTGGACTGCTAACCACCAGCATTGTCGGCGAAGAAGGTCCCTCTTCCATTACCTTTTGGATTTAGGTATAATTGCAGTCATGTGCAATGAAATTAAACAATGCTAGTTGCTGACCTTCCAACAGGTACCAGCAATGAGTGGTTCTAGAATGTATTTAATCTTCTTAATACTTCTCAAGATCTGTGAAATATTTAAAGCATAAATTAAATCATTACAACTATACTTGACCGTCAAAATTTTTTTATCTTTTTAAAAATATAATGGGATGATATAAATTATCTCATTTCGAATGTATTTCTTGTTCTACCCAAAAAAATCATTTTCGACAA
Source organism: Carex littledalei (assembly GCA_011114355.1). Lineage (NCBI taxonomy): Eukaryota > Viridiplantae > Streptophyta > Magnoliopsida > Poales > Cyperaceae > Carex > Carex littledalei. The sequence continues at coordinate 4,433,036 of CM022085.1, read as the reverse complement.
ATTCCTACGGTACAAATCATTGATTTCATTCAGCCAGTTAAAATATCTCCCCGTAAGAATATTAGTAAAAGTCCGTAGAAACAGATACCAACTACCACCTACATGTGAAGCTGCTTATTTGGACTTGACCTGTTGACCATGACCAGTCTCATCTCACTGGTTGAAAGTCCACTCACATCAAAAGCCTCCACTCTGTTGTTTCAATGTCAAAATAAAACTGTCAGTTCTATTTTGGGAAATTATTGCTAAAGCTAAAATAAATATCAAGTATATATGCATGTACCTTTGGTATCTTTCTTGTGGAGGAAATGCACCATATCGTTGTGTCATATGCTTAAAGTTGCTGACACTACTAAAACAAATACAATAGTGAGTTAAGGAATATCTAAATAATAAGAATTAAGAATTAATGAACCCTCATAAAAAAGTTTCATAATATAATTAAATCATACCATTGATCTCCCAGAAAAATCTGATGAGATTTCTCATTTGAGGGTGAGAACGACAGTAATATTACTGGAACATCACACATTACAGAGAGCACCTCGGCCATGAGAGTAAGTTGTCTTAGACCAGCTCTTCCCTTTAACAATCCCATACAAGTTTCCCAAGCACATAGGCCATACGAAGAGGATCTCCACCCAAATCAATCGAACTAAGAACAGAGGCTTCTCTTAAAGAGGATCTCCACCCAAATCAATACAACTGTCAATTAAAGAGAAGTCAAATTATAATTTTAATACAGATCAAAATATACATTCTCCATAAGATTCAAAAGCACATAATTAGAAACAAAAATAGAATGAGTTAGAAAAAATTGCCTTTTATTAATACACACCTTTGAAAGATAAAAGAGACTAGGGAGATTGTACTTCTGGTGTTCCTATCTACCGAATTAAGTGGATAAATGGAATATGAGATATCTTATGCCAATCATCCCCTTGATTGGGTTCGCATCGGCGTATTAGATCTGGGCATTCCTCGATGTATAGTTCTACGAGGTTTGGTGGTAAACCGTTTTCCGGTAATGCTTCTTAAACAAAAAGAAATGTGTAGCTTCTTCAAGGAAGTGAGCAAATGTAATTGGGAAGGAAGACAGCTCAGCATCCAACAGTCACGGAACTCAAGCTTTTCCAGGGATGTTAATTGGTTGAACCAAATTTCGTCATGTTCCGTATTACAATCTAATATAAGGCATTCTTGTATCAAAAGCGAACGCAGTGAAGGCAGCCTTCCTAGTCTTGGGAGTCCCTGACAATTGCTGCACAGGTGCAGGTAAGTAAGAGATTGCAAACATTGCTTTTCATATTCTTCATGAGAAATCTCATCCAAGGGACGTTCCTCATAGGTGTATCGAATTTTCCCAGAATATTTTATTACTAACTCTCTCAATTTAACAAGGTACTTTAACCCTCCAACAAAATTAACATGGTCCCAAATATCCGTTAGGTGCAAAACCTCAAGGGATTTTAAACGAGTACAATCTATAGACACAGCAGATTCAAAGCTAGATATGCTAAAGTGAGCAAGGGATGGCATCCATATTGTTTGAATATTAAGAGTGACACACGAAGTTAATGTAAGCTCCACCACTGAGGTTAAAGAAGACAGAGGCAGTGTCAGCAGTGACCTGCAATCTTTCAAGTGGAGCTTTTTGAGGTGTGGAAATATCGTCTTTCTAACCTCTCCATCCTCCCAGTTTGTCCAACGTGACATTTGAGAGAGTGTCAACTCCTTTAAAGATGGAAATATCACATCGGAGCTGCCATAAAATTCACTACCGACCTTATCAATTGATGGTAAATCATGAAAGTTGAGAATTTCGAGGAAAGGGAGCTCCCCAAAAGAAGGAAGGCTTTTTAAACAAAAGTGTGATACATGAATAACCTTTAGATTGTAAAAAACAGGATGAGATGAGCACATCCAACCTGGAAGAGATTCCCCACTACAGCCTCCAACTTTTAGAATTTCTAAACTGGGGGCTGGCTTTAGGGCATCAAGAACCTCCATTTTCACCTCGGTTGTTGGTCCAATTTTATCATTGGAATCAAATCTCAGCTCTAAACTTTTGAGGTACTTTTTCTTGTCTAATTTAGATTCAGCTGCTTCTTCTTTACTAGATACATTCTGGAGCTCACATAGAAGAAGGTGTCCGCTGATTTCATTCATCTCCTTCAACTCACTGATCCTATGCCCATTGCTCTTTCCTATACGGAATTCCTCAAGCTCTTGGAGCTTGGTTAGTTTCCCTATGCTGGATATTAGAGAAATAGTATCAGAGCTTGCATATAAATGCCGCAAGTTTATAAGTTGATTCATTCCTTTAGGTAACTTTTCAAAGTTACACCCTCGCACATCTAGCACCTGAAGATGGCATAAGGCACAAAATTCATCAGGAATCAATTTAATACCAGTGAAGGAGAGATCCACAAATCGGAGATGCCACAGTAGACAAGCAGCATTAACGGGATCATTTGTTTCAGGCACAATATAAGATGAATCCAACACACGTAGACCCTTGTTATTGGCAAAGATATTGCCAATGAATTTATCTCTGCCATTTGTCCAATTACCAAACAAAATCACAGTTCGTAGTCTTGTACTATTCTCCCATGTCCACTCTACCTCTGAATTATCACAATATATACCCAAGTGGCGGGGTGAAGATGGGATATGCTTATCATGGCTTTTGACAAAACAAAATTCATTTGTGGAAACAGCAATAGCTAGGTCCCGCACTAGATCATGCATGACGTACTTGCCATCACTTAATGTTGGCTGAAAGAAGATTCTGTCGACAAGTTTACCAAACCACTTCCTTCCTATATCTTCTAATCTAATTTCTCCTTTCTCCAGCCTACCTTTCTCTTCTTTGCCAGGTTGAATAAAGCCATGTGCAATCCACATCTGAACCAATCTTTCCCTTTCAAATACATACTGTTTTGGAAATATGGAACAAAATACAAAACATTGTTTTAGCTCAGACTCCAAATAATTATATCCAACACTAATAGAAGGAAGGATTTTCTCTCGGGCACCTTCAATGTTCCACCAATCACTTCCACAAATATCTTCCCAAAATTCTTTTTTTAATCTGGTACTCAACAATGTCCCAATAACCTCGCCTGCTAGAGGCAACCCGTGCAACTTTTCAGCTATCTGTTTACCAATCTTTTTCAATTCCTCTTGTTCTGACAGAGGCAAAGTTGGTTGATTTCCAAACTTATAACCACCAAATGCATAATACTGAAAAAGTTCCCAAAATAAATCTCGTTTCAAAACATCCAGTTTTACTTCAGGCAGTGTTCCTATTGCTTTTGCAATGTCTGTGCTCTGGGTGGTTACAACAACAACACTTCCTACCTCCCCATAATAAAGCACTGACCACAGCCTACTCCATATGTGCTCTGTCCTGTCGGTCAAATCATCTAAGACAAGTAAGAATCTCTGATTTTTGATAGCTTTTATAAGCCCCTTTTCAATAATATTCAAATTTTCTGAGCATATTGTTTTAGATCCAATCTTAATACCACACTCTATAAAAGAACACAACATCTCTTGCATAATTTTCTTAGCATCATGATTTTCTGAGACATAGACCCAGGCTTCTAAACCAAAATGCTCTTTTACTCTCTCATCGTTGTAGATCATTTTTGCAACAGTAGTTTTCCCAACACCACCTAGACCAACAATGGGTATAACCGCTAGTTTCCGATTGCTGATGGAATGAGGTTCTGCTATAGTGGTAATCGTTGTTACTATTTTTTTACTTTGTACTGGTGCATCACCCTTTATAACTGTGCCACTAAACGTTGATTTTCCAGATTCACTCAAGCCTAATGCTTCTTCTTTACTTTGTTCTGGTGCATCACCCTTTTTAATTGTGCCACTCGACATTGATTTCTGTAGAAATTATAAGAATTCTGAGGAGATTTAAATCTTTTTTATTATTGAAATTCATGATACAATCTCTTTTATACTACAACAGAGAATATTACCGTTACCCTATATTTTCTACTTTTGGTACCTACACTGTAGCATACCGTTTATTTTCTTTCTACAAATAGGATTTCCTATTTGATCTAATCCTAGCCCTTTGATCAATGATGAAATTTATCTGAGATCAATTATATTGTATTTCTTCTGTAATTTTAACACTCTCTCCCAAGCTAGGAATGTATATATCGTACAATCCTAGCTTGCTTGTAATATTGTCGAATTGTTTTGGATCCAACCCTTTCGTAAAGACATCCGCTAATTGTTCGTTGCTTTGTATATACGGTGTCTCTATTTCTTTGGCTTGGACCTTTTCTCGCACAAAATGGCAATCTACTTCTATGTGCTTGGTCCGCTCATGGAACACCGGATTTAATGCGATGTGTCGAGCGGAGTTGTTGTCACAATACATTTTCATTGGTCGATTGACTTCGATGCCGATATCCTTAAGAAGTTGTTTGAGCCACACTAATTCACTTGCGGTTGACGCCATGGCTCGATACTCCGCTTCCGCGCTAGATCGTGCCACAACGTTTTGTTTCTTGCTTTTCCATGTGACTAAGTTTCCGCCTACAAATGTGCAAAAGCCGGTAGTGGACTTCCTATCGAAACTCCCGGCCCAATCTGCATCGGAATAGCCACATATGACATTAGAATTATTGTTTTTCATTAATATTCCTTTACCGGGTGTTTTCTTTAGATACCTCAAAATTTTATTTATGGCCTCTAAGTGCGGTGTTCTAGGTGAATGCATAAATTTACTAACTTGGCTTACCGAATAGGAAATATCCGGACGTGTTACAGTGAGGTATATTAGTTTTCCTACAATTCTTTAAAATTAGTTTACATCCTCTAATGATTCACCATCTTCTATATTTAATTTACATTTGCTATCAAAAGGTGTGGAGGCCGGTTTGCACCCTAATTTTCCGGTTTCTTCTAAGAGATCTAAAATATACTTCCTTTGTGAAATAAAGAGTCCTAATTTTGAGTAGGCTACCTCTATTCCTAAAAAGTATTTTAGATATCCAAGGTCCTTGATATCAAATTTTTCCTTCAATTGGTGTTTGATTTTTTTGATTTCACCTATGTTGTTTCCGGTAATTATAATGTCATCTACATATACTAAAATGATGGTAGTGTGTTTACCATTAATTTTTGTGAATAAAGAATGGTCCGAACTACTAATTTTAAAATCACACAAAATTAAATAAGAGCTAAGTTTGCCATACCATGCTCGAGGAGATTGCTTCAATCCATAAATCGACTTATTTAACCTACACACTAGGTTAGAATTGTTTTCCAATTTATGTCCGGGAGGTAGGTTCATGTATACTTCTTCTTCAAGTGTTCCTTGAAGAAAAGCGTTCTTGACATCCATTTGGTATAAATTCCAATTATTGTTTACCGCAATGGAAAATAGAATTCTAACGGTATTCATTTTGACCACCGGTGCAAAGGTTTCATTATAGTCAATTCCATATGTTTGAGTGTAACCTTTTGCAACTAATCTTGCCTTATACCGTTCTATGGTACCATTACTATTGTACTTAATTTTATAAACCCATTTACAACCCACCGGTTTTTTTAACTTTGGTAATTGTACAATTACCCAAGTTTCATTTTTTTCTAGAGCTTTTAGCTCTTCTTTCATGGCTTGACACCATACCGGACTTGTAATAGCCTCTTGGTAATTATTCGGTTCCAATTCTTTTTGGATGGTAGTCAAAAATGCAAGGTGTAGAGGCGAAATATTTTCATATGATAAAAACTCTTCAATAGGATATTGTACCGTATAGGTTACATAATCCCTAAGTCTAGTAGATGGTCGAGTAATTCGTGAGGACCGCCTAACTTCTAAATTTTCTTCTATCTCATGATTATTATCAAGAGTATTTATGTTGGTCTCTTCTTCGAGATTATCATCAAAAATATGATTAATATTTTGTTCACTTTCTTGTTCCTCAAAATGAGATATTATAGGTTTTACTTGCTCTTGTGTATATGGTGTCTTAAATAATTTTTTGAAATATGGTTCTTCTTCACAAAATATGATATCTCTAGACATAAATAATTTTTTGCTAATAGGATCATAACACTTGTAACCTTTTTTGTAAGTAGAGTACCCCAAAAAAATAGCTTTTGTTGACATATAATCAAGTTTGTCTTTTCTTTTGATTTTTACAAAACATGTACAACCAAATACTCTTAAATGATCAAGATTAATTTTTTGTTGATAGAGAATTTCTAGTGGACTTTTATTTTTTAAAATGACGCTTGGTAACCTATTAATTAGATGTGTGGCACAAAGAATGGCATCCGACCAATATTTTTTTGGAACATTATTTTGAAATAATAATGCTCGTGTCATTTCTAATAAATGTATATTTTTTCTTTCCGATACTCCATTTTGTTGAGGAGTATTTATGCAAGTTGTTTGATGTATGACTCCTTTTTCTTTAAAAAGATTTGTAAAGTTTTGATTTATAAATTCCGTTCCATTATCCGATCTAAAAATTTTAAGTTTACAATTAAATTGGTTTTCTATGAGACATAGAAACTCTTTGAAACAATTAAAAACTTCATCTTTTGATTTTAATAAATATAGCCAAGTGGATCTAGAAAAGTCATCAATGAATATAACAAAATATCTAAATCCATTATAAGAGTCAATTGGGGCCGGACCCCATACATCGGAGTGAACTAAATCAAACACCGCTTCACTTTTACTACAAGATTGAGAAAAGGGAAGCTTTGTTTGTTTTGCCAACTTACAAATGTCACAATTAATACATTTTGAATTTGGAAAATCTAATACACTATTTAGAATCTTGTCGGATGGATGCCCAAGTCTCCTATGCCAAACATCATAATTAATGGATTTTGCGGAAGCACAAAAATCTAACTTTTGCAAATTGAAAAGATAATGCCCATTTTCAAGAATTCCTTCCCCAATCTTCGTCCCGGTTTCCCGGTCCTGAAATTCAACATTTTTATAAGAAAAGGTTGCATTGCAATTGAATTCTTGTGTCAATTTTCCTATAGAAATTAAATTTATAGGAAATGCTTTTAAATATAATACGTTATTTATTTTATGGTTACATACGTTAATTTCTCCTATGCCATCTATTTGTACCTTCGTACCATTCGCTACTAACACAAATTGGTCGTTTCTAGTCAAGTCTAATTTGGTAAAAAATTTCTTATTACCGAACATATGGTTTGTTGCTCCACTATCCAAAATTATTTGGTCATATAAATTAAAATTTCTTGAGTGAGAAACGATACCGCAAGAGTTAGGGGCCCCTTGATCTTTGAACCACACAGAGAATTGCTGGAATAAATGTTGCATTGAATCCTGTGATGACCCATCTGACCCGGTTCGGTTGGAGGCAGACCCAAAGTCGGTCATGTAACCCGACTTGGGTTCGGACTCAACCCATTTGGGTTCGGATTGAGCCCCAGACGCACCAACCGCAAGCCCTCTCTTTTCTTTCTCTCTTTCGCCTCTTTCGCCCCCTTTGCTCCCGTCGCCTCCTCCTCCTCTGATCCGATCTTGTGCCTTCCATTTTTCAGGCTTGAGGTGGGGGTGCAAGAACCAACACCTCTCATGGGTATGGCCTTCCTTTTTGCAGTGAGTACACACCCCGCCTCTCTTTTGATTTGGCCGAAACTGAGAATTAGGGTTTTGTCGGAATTGAGCGGCGAAAGCTTGGGTTTCGTGTCCCTCGCCGGAGGAGGCTTGTGGACCGCCCATAGTGAGGCGCCTCGTTTCTTCTCTTTGAATCATGGCAACTGCAGATGCGGTTTTGGGGAGCTCGGCTCCGAGTATTATTTGTGAGCGGATTGCCTCGTAGCTCGAATCGAGACCCGCAAGGTAATGGAACAACTCATCTTGATCGATTCTTTTTCGGAGCTCTATTGGGTCTGTTGTGAAAGGTCTGTAAATTCGAAGTTCATCGAATTTCTTTTTCATGGCACCGTAGTACTCTGTTTTGGTTTTAGCCCCTTGCTTTTCTTGTTCGATTTCTTGCATGAGTCTAAATACATGGGAATGGTTTTGCTGTTGGCTGAAAAAGGATTGTATATCCTCCCATAGCTCTCGTGATGTGGAACTGTGATGGAACAAATCAGAAATTTCTGATTCCATTGAATCAAAGAGCCAAGTCATGACTCTATGATCTGTGGTTTGCCATTTTCGTAAAGATTGTTTTTCTGGTTCGGTTTTGTTGTCTGGATTGGCTATTTTTGGTTTGTTGCATTCTCCGATGATGAATTCTAGTTTTTCTCGGCTGCTTAGAGATAAGGTTACGGCTCTTGACCATGAGACATAATTTTTGCCATTTAGCAAATTATGGGTGAGTCGAGAGGAGTATGTAGCATCTGAAGATTGCTGCCCTTCTTGACTCATTTCTGATTTGTTGATGGTTTCTGTTATGCTTCTGTTATGGGTTTATGGTATGTTGGTTATGTATCAGTTTACTGGCATCTGGTTTTTTCGGTCTCTCAGTAAACTGGTAAATGTCACTGTTGCGATTTTGGAATTTATGAGATTATCAGAACATGCTCTGATACCATGTAGAAATTATAAGAATTCTGAGGAGATTTAAATCTTTTTTATTATTGAAATTCATGATACAATCTCTTTTATACTACAACAGAGAATATTACCGTTACCCTATATTTTCTACTTTTGGTACCTACACTGTAGCATACCGTTTATTTTCTTTCTACAAATAGGATTTCCTATTTGATCTAATCCTAGCCCTTTGATCAATGATGAATCTCTGAGATCAATTCTATTCTAATTCTTCTATAATTTTAACAATTTCCGAGATTCACTCATGCCTAACAAACCTTTTTTACTTTGTTCTGGTGTACCACCCTTTATAACTGTCTGAATTAATCTTAGTGTCCCAGGTATAACCTGGCATAACAAATTCCAGAATATCTTATCAGAAGGGCTACTGCTCCCTTCTCCTTCTTCCTGTTGTACATTAGGATCATCTAAAACTTTTTGGTTAAAATCTCCATATAGAACGTTTAATATCATGTCCAAGATTAACTTGATTTCTTCATCCCGACCAAATATGGTAACACCAGGGGCTAAATAGGAGCTTGTTTCACTACCAGGATTACCCAAATATTCTTTTCCTTTATCACTATGAGCTTGTAATGCTTTAATGAAATCCCCCATGCACAGCTTATCAAGCTTTTTAACAACAGATTTCAACTCCTTCAAATCTTTATCAGGAGAAAACAGATTTTTAACCATCTTACCAGATGAGGAGGCAATTTCACTAACCTTACCCTTCCCCTTGATACTCTCACGAATCCTCTTGGCTTCAAAGTGATCCAGAACATCTTCTACCTCATACGCAGCATCTTTGAGCTGCTCGAGCCATGTGTCGAGACCCTTGTTAGTAATTTGCCGCTTCTCGGCTGCTTCAATCACGCTTTGGATATGGGGAAGTTGAATCTCCAAGTTTGCGATCATCTCCCTGGTCTCAGTGTGCAGTTTATAGTTGTCACCAAGGTAGGAGCGCCCTTGATCAACAACCTTGCCAATGACGGTAGATGCAACCCGCGCTCCCATTAGCAACTCCACTCCAGTCATTTTAAGAGAAATAACGAAGAAAAAGAGGGGAAGATCTGAGTGATAGGGGTTACAAAACGGGGAAAGTGGGATTTCTGGAAACAGTTAAATTAAATCACTCTAGAAGTGCAGGTCATAGTTGTCACTGAGGTAGGAGCTTCTTAGATCGACCACCTTTCCAATTAGCAACTCCACTCCAGTCATTTTAAGAGAATCAGCAAAGAAAAAGAGAGGGGGGGAGATTGGGCTCAACAGGGCTTTGTGGATAAGAATGAGGTACAGGGAGACGTGGAAGGAAGGATTTCTGGAATCCTCTCAAAAAAATTCAGAAAAAAATTCTGGAAACAGTTAAAAGTTTACGTACTTCTACTGCTTTGTTACATTGAAACGCACTTCTATAAATAGGTGACGTGGAATGCCAGTGGTTTATTTTATTTCTGAGATGTTGCTGAGAAGTTGAATCTGCATGTAACACACCGTAGAAAGTTCACGTAGAGATAAAGTTCCAGCCTCTGCCAAGTGCCAAGTGCCAACTACAGAGTGCACTGTGCAAGGGCAGCAAGTATATTTTCTGTAGTCGTATTTATCCCCCATGAATTGTATTAATAACGATAATGGCACCGCTTGTTTTCTTTTTGGGCTGGCTCGAGGAGTCTGACTAGGTGCAAACGTTTTTGAAAGATCAAATTATTAAATCTAAATTTTTCTATACGGTTAGATTTCGAAATCTGATAACTTTTTATTAAAAATATAAGTACTCATAAATTATAAATAGTAAATATAAACATACTCTAACTAAAATAAATATATACAATGTCTTGATTTCAAAATTAAAAGTTTTAATAGGCAGCACATTATCTCGATATTATTATTATATAAAAACCAATTGTTTTAAAAAAAAATAATGTATGTCAATAGGATCGGATTTCACTCTTAACTTTTTACAAAATTTATTTAAATTTAAATTTTCGGTTATTCAAAATCCAATCTATACCCCACCAATACAAATCTAAATTCACAATTTGATAGATTTAGTTGGGTTAGTTGACTACGGGTTTTTCTCAACAAAAAAAAATGAGTTAATCGATTTAAATTTGTACTTCTAGTCTAGATATGGGATAATTGTTTATCTCACATGAGAATACATATTTATAGATAATTGTTTCTCTCACATGAGAATACATATTTGTGGATATTATCTAATGTTGTCTTTAAATGACAATAATACAGATTTTATCTCAGTATGTATCTTAGTATGTGTCTCTCTAAAAAATTGATGCTTGAAACAAGGGAATTGCACAAGTTTAGTACTTACTGTTTGATTAATATTGATGCTGATCTAGAGAAAAGTATAATCTTAATTGTTTGAGTTATAGAGAGAGGGATTGGAATATTGTTTCTCGACTGACATCCGTTACAATTACATGTATGTGGTGTTGATGAAAACTTTATAGTTATTCTACTTTCAAACTTTCAATCTATATAATTTAGAGTTCCTCTATATGTGTTTATTGGTTATTATGTATTGTATGTTATATGTTGAATATTTTACTTAATCAGTCTTATTATGGATATATATGTATGTTGAATGTAATGTCCTGTTTTCAACATTGTTTTCTATGTTGAATGTTAAATATTAAAGTTTTATTTATTGTATGTTGTAAATGTTCAATATTTTTTTAAATTTTAGATGTTCAATATTGTATGATTAATGGCTAGTAATTAGCAAATATGGATGCTAGCTACTTTAAAATCGAATAAAAAAACGGAAATCATACACGGTTATTAACAACAAATTGTGTACAAAGAGTATCTTGCCACAGTTTGTATTAACCATCCTATATGATTTGTAAAAATCATACACGGGTCCCTTGTAAAAACCGTGTATATAACGCTTGTTATTTTACACGGTTTCTAGGACCTTGTATAAATTGCCAGATCAGCACCTTTTAATTTCTTGAAGATTGGACACGGTCCGATTCTAGAAACCGTGTATAATTTAGAGTATAATCTTAATGGTAAGAATACTGAGAAAAGTATAATCTTAATGGTTTGAGTTATAGAGAGAGGGATTGGAATATTGTTTCTTGACTGACATCCGTTACAATTACATGTATGTGGTGTTGATGAGAACTTTATAGTTATTCTACTTTCAAACTTTCAATGTATATAATTTAGAGTTGCTCTATATGTCTTTATTAGTTGTTATGTATTGTATGTTATATGTTGAATATTTGACTTAATCAGTCTTATTATGGATATATATGTATGTTGAATGTATTGTCTGTTTTTAACATTGTTTTCTATGTTGAATGTTATGTATTGTATGTTGTAAATGTTCAATATTTTTTGAATTTTAGATATTCAATATTGTATGATTAATGGCTAGTAATTAACAAATATGGATGCTAGCTACTTTAATATCGAATAAAAAAACGGAAATCATACACAGTTATTAACAACAAATCGTGTACAAAGAGTATCTCGCCATAGTTTGTATTAACCGTCCTGTATGATTTGTAAAAATCGTACACAGGTCCCTTGTAAAAACCGTCTATATAACGCTTGTTATTTTACAGGGTTACTAGCTATGACCTTGTATAAATCGCCAGATTAGCACCTTTCAATTTCTTGGAGATTGGACACGGTCCGATTCTAGGAACCGTGTATGTTAGCACTATGTGGATACGGTTTTTCAACCATATACAATCTATCAACCTTTTCATACACGGCGCTCGTGGACATAGTCACGGAACTCTTGTGTTATTAGTTTTTCGGCTCTTGTATAGTCTGTTTTCTGTAGTATTGAGAGAAGAAAAATCTAGAGATAGAAGTTGAGCTTAACGTCCGGGGTAAACAGGGTGTTTGGGATAAGAATTAGGAGGTACTGGGAGATGGAAGAACAAAGAAGAAAATCTAGAGATAGAATTAGTTAGTTTTTTTTTTTTTTTGAGGTTTTAAATTAGTTAATTGACCATCAAGATCACCCTGTTTACAAAGTGGGTAGAAACTGTCCACATCAGAACCAACAAGGCACCACGATCTGCTCAGATCTTATACCATTGGGAAATGAAAAATCCTTGAATTTTCAACCTTTGCAATCTTTATCCTCAATTCCCCACAGCTGGAAGCTCATAAAGATGTGGACTCATTATTGCTGGATGCTGTACCTTCCAAGCAAGATCACAAGGAGGCCAGCACAAAAAGGTTGAACGCTTCCTTCAGGATCCAATGCAACTGAGTGACCCACAATTAATGGATGGCCCACCAGTCCACCACCTGGTTTCACACAGGAACAAATATCCTCCCCGGTACCGTAAAAGATTCCCTTCACTTTATGGTTTGAGATTTAACTCCCAGCCGCTTTGGGATTCGGGCTGATGGAGGGGCCAGTATTATTGGGCTTTGAGATTCGTGCCAAGTTAAAAAAGAATGGTCCAGATCAAGTAATTGCAAAAGATTTCCTATTACGATACCGAGGTGATCTGAATTCTTCACACAGCCCACCCCAATCAAGGTTTACACAATACTTTGCAGACAGAATGTACAAAAGTATTAATGCAAGAGGTTTTTGTTAAAGTTTTCAAATTAAATTGTGGGAACACTTAGGGCCTGTTCGGCGTGGTACTGTCTACATAGATCCCAAAAGAAAAGCAAGAAGAGATCCAAAAGTATTAATGCATGAGTTTTTTGTTAAAGTCTTCAAATTAAATTGTGGAAACACTTAGGTTTCGTCAATATAATTTGAAATAAAAAATACAAACTAAGTGTTTCCACAACAGAGAGGGATTTACAAGGCCAGATATGATATTTCTGTAATTACCTCAATTAATTAACCTAATGCGCTTCTTAAATAGACATGTTCAGACTTTTAAAATTAAACAAATTAAGAGCATACATGAGTTTTTCTCAAGGCTCAAGGGAAGTTTGACATAAATTAACCTAATATATATATATGCTTCATGTGGGGACATTAATAGTGAGGCACATATTCATTTATTCACCTGCAAACTGAGAATTACCCTAACTAATACATGAACAAATCAAAGGAATAAGTGCATTTCGTTTTTATTTTAATTTTTTTTTCCTTTTTTTTCCTTAAAACTTGGAGAGAGAATTTAGGGCACAATGAATAACATTTAGTAGAGTTAGATAATGTCACAACCCAACAACGGGACGGACAACCCGCCGCGCTCATTAGCGCAAGGCGATTTCTATCATTTTACAGAATCACATATATACATATACATTATCAATGACATAACTTACTTTTTTTATGTTGCAAGTCCCACAGTCTTCCAGTTCAATATCTCGTTTCGTGTCTCACGCTTTGTACCTGGAACCCACAAAGTGGAAAGATGTGAGAGATTGAAAATCTCCCAGTGCGGTATTTAGTTCCAGTCAAGTTATTTGAAGACCTAACCAACTAAACCAAACCAGCACTGAGCATAATTATAAAAGAACAACATTGCTCATCAAGCCGAAGAGATAATTCACAATCAGTAGTAAACTGCTGGCATGAATCAATGTAAACCAAAATTAGAACCTTATGAAGTAATCCAAAAGTAAGTTTACCTATGACATTTCATTAACTAAGTTCTGCTTATGATAACATAAAAGTTCTATAAACTCCAAAGTGGCTCACGCAAGTAGATTGATTATAAATTCAAACATGCATGAAATGCTAACATATCATATAAAATACTCAAATGCTCATGAATCTTATTTAATGCACAAATGTCCTTGTAAAACAATTCTTTTAGCATTTCTATCTTGCAGTACGTCCAGATTCGACACTTATCTGACTACAGGTCATGCGCTACCACGAATATGGCGCCTACACAATTTCTGTTATGGCCATAACCTGAAATTGTGCGCTTACCACGAATACGGCGCCTACGTGCCTTCAGTTATGCGCTTCCACGAATCAACGGCACCTACATAACTGGATCACGCGCTACCACGAATATGGCACCTACGCAATTTCTGTTATGCGCTTCCACGAATTAACGGCGCCTACATAACAGAAATTACGCGCTTACCATGAATACAGCGCCTACATGACCCCGGTCATGCGCTACCACGAAAAGACAGCGCCTACATGACCGGTCAAATTTCCAAGTTTAATATCCAATCAATACATTACTACGGTCATGCGCTACCACGAAAAGACAGCGCCTACATGACCGTCAGGTTTCAGACATCTGGTTCTTTAGCACAGTTCATTATAAAAAAAATATCATATTACAATCTTCCTTTGCTTTAGAAACTATAATCATGCCTCACATACAAAGTTATGAATTCATGTCATGCATTTATAACAAATACTTATGCATCCATATCATGCTAACGGTTCATTTAAATCAAACTCATGTGTTTAGTGGTATTGCTTTGTATCATGTCATGCACTAACTTACGGAAAATATGATCATGTAAACATTTCAAAAGCATTCATAGCATGCAATTTGAAAACCATAATAAGTAACTAACTATATATAATCCGATAAACGAACATGAGGCCAACCAGCAATAATAATGAAAATATCAATCAAACAAACCAAATTATTTTTCAAATAGTGCTAAACCAAATAATTAAAATCATGACATGCTCTAGTCTCAAGAATTGATACAGGAACCACCAAATACTGAACTTAAGTTCCATGTCTATATATAGTTTGTCATCGTACCAACTGGTTTGATTAACAAATTAATGTGGCTGTTATTAACATCTACTATTTCTAGTGCAATCCATTTATATCAATTCCAATGCAATCCCTTTATATTTGGTCAATACCCATATACTATGTTAATTATGCATGCCTTGCAAACATGAACCGTTACCCAATAATTGATCCATACTTACTCTATAACAATCAAGCAACCCAAATCAACAATTATAAGCACTGCTGAGTGAGGGGGTCTCATTTGCGGAAACCTTAACTGAGACCGAATCTACTCAGTCGGTTGAAATAACTCTACCTGATGATACCATGCCAGTGAACATTGTCAACATGACGGGGCCTAGGAAGAGTATGCGATTGTTAAAAATTCAGGGCCTTAACACATCAGTTCTGAGCATGGCTATGAAGAGAGCTCGTGAGAAGCACTTGGAAGAGGCTCCTGCTAAAGGTAATACTTTACTTGATTCCTTTCCTTTTACTAGATTGACTAATTCTGAAGTGGCATCTCTGTTTGCGGTCTATCGTATTTCTTTGGGTCATTCTGATGCCCAACGTGATTTTGTTATTAATAATATGCGTGCTTGTCCCAGACCCTCCTTTGAGGATATTTTACTGCAGGCTCTGGCATTGACTAAAGAAACTGAACATTCGGTTTTAATTGATTCTGACTTAGGGATTTCATGTAGTGTTAAATGAATATTTTAAACTGGAACATTAGAGGTCTTAATGCTTGTAGAAAGCGGAGCATTTTGGCTGATTTGATTACCTTTCACTCTGTAGACATTATTGCTATTCAAGAAACTAAGAGAGTAGATTTTTCAAATAGAATGTTAAAGTCCATTTCTCTTAAACTTGACTCTTGGTATTGGTTACCTTCTGTAGGCCGATCTGGGGGTATTCTTTTTGGATGTAACAGTGATTTGGTTTCTGTAGTTACTGTAGTTCAGCGTCAATTTTCTCTTAGTATCGTTCTGAAAAATAGAACTGATAATGTAGACTGGATGTATACCATAGTCTATGGCCCTGTTACATATTCTCTTAAATCTGCCTTTTGGGATGAACTTCAACTGGTCCGATCTTGCTGGTCTGGGTTATGGTTACTTAGTGGCGATTTTATCAGTATCCGTACTCGCGATGAAAAGTTAGGCCGTAATTTCAATGTTAGATTGAGTAGGAGGTTTAATGATTTTATCCATGACTCACACTTAGTAGAATACAAATTACAAACTAAACAATATACTTGGACTAATGGTACACAATTTGCTTTATTAGATAGATTCTTTGGTTCTCCTGAGTGGGATCAAACATACGAATTTTGTTTTGTCAAAGAATTATCTCAGTTCGGGTCTGATCATTGCCCTTTGCTCTTGAATACTCACCACAAAGTCCCTGCCCCTAAAAAATCATTTAGATTTGATAATCTTTGGTTGAGTAACCCTGAATTCTGTCGGCTTTTGTTTAAATGGTGGAATGACTTTCCATTATATGGTGAGATTGGTCTGAGTTGGCACAGAAAAATTAAGTTCCTCACTCAAAAAATGGATGGCTGGAATAAAAATAATATGGGTGAAAAAAGAAGAATTAAAAAGTACACCCTAGTCAAGTTGGTTGATTTAGAAGTCTTACAAGAGGGTAGAGACCTCATTGATGAGGAATGCCTGCAATGGCAACAGTGCCAACTCACCCTCAATCAAATCTATGATGAGGAAGAAAAATATTGGAAAGAATGATCTAAACAAAAATGGTTGGAGGAAGGGGATTTAAATACCAAATATTTTCACAAATGTGCTACTACCAGATTTAAAAAACAATCTATTTTGCATATGGAAATTCAAGGGCAATTGACAGATCAGATGCCAGTGATTGAAAAACATATAGTTGAATATTATAAAGGTCTTTTGGGGATTAGTGGTATTAAAGGGGCTACTTTACAACCAGTTTTTTGGGAAAACGATGAATTAATAACCCCTTTGGAAAATGCTGCCCTCATTGCTCCATTTTCTGAAGAGGAAATAAAACATGCAGTTTTTTCTTCTGATAAATCGGGTGCCACTGGACCTGATGGCATTCCTTTTGGCTTTTACCAACATTTTTGGGACCTTGTTAAACATGATCTTATTCTGTTAGTTAATGCTTTTGTAGCTAATAAAGTTTCCTTAGCCAATCTTAATCAAGCTGTTGTATGCCTTCTCCCTAAAGAGAAGGAAGTTAAGAGGATTACCCAATATCGACCTATTAGCCTTGTCAATTGTAGTATGAAAATCATCTCCAAGTTACTTACTATGCGATTAGAGACAGTTATGACTAGAATTGTAGATCAAACTCAAGCTGCCTTTGTTAAAGGCCGATACATATTAGATAATGTAGTGTTAAGCCATGAACTTTTACACTATTGTAAATTCAATAAAGAAGAAGGTGTAGTGATTAAGATTGATTTCGAAAAGGCTTATGACAAGGTTCATTGGCACTTTATTCGAGAGGTTTTGATTTCAAGAGGCTTTGATTTGAAATGGGTTGCTTGGATACTTCAATTGTTATATAGTAGCTCTACTTGTATTAATGTCAATGGTAATCTCTCTCCTTATTTTTCATGTAAAAGAGGTGTCCGACAGGGTGACCCTCTCTCCCCCTTTCTTTTTTTGTTAGTTGGTGATGTGTTATGTAGGTTATTTAATAAAGGCAGGATAGCTGGTCTTATACAAGGTCTGGGGCCCCGTTTGGATAATGGGCAGTGTCTCACTAATTGCCATTACGCTGATGACACAATACTTTTTTTGAAAGCTACTTCTACTAATATTGATTCTGCTCTTTGGACTATGTACTGTTTTGAAGCTTTATCAGGTATTAAAATTAATTTTCAGAAAACTGAATTAATTCCTTTACAAATTTCTTCTGCTAATGGGGCTGTACTTGCAGAAGTGTTCGGGTGTAAAACTTCTCACCTTCCCTTGAAATATTTGGGTGTGCCTTTAAGTGATAGGAAACTAACTATGGCTGATTGGAGTTGCATTATAGATAAGGTCACCAAAAAACTGCAAGGTTGGGTGGGAAACTTGCTTTCGATTGGGGGTCGGCTCACTTTGGTAAATTCTGTCCTCACTGCTGTACCTTTATACATACTTTCTCTTTATAAAATGCCTGTGAAAGTTCGACAACAGATTGACCGAGTTCGCCGTAGGTTCTTATGGCAAGGTAATGCTGGCCCTCGTAAGAAATATTCTTTAATTAATTGGGAATTGGTATGTTACCCTAAAGAATATGGGGGTTTAGGGGTCAAAGATCTCCACCTCATGAATATCTCTCTTCTTATAAAATGGTGGTGGAAAATGGCAGACCCTCACTATTCTGGTCTTTGGAAACAGTTAATTCACCTTAAATACACACACCACACCCCTCTTACACACATGTCACACTTTTGGAGAGCAATTACTAAAGTACAATATATTGGCCAAATGAGTTGTTCTTATCAGATTGGTAATGGTCAAAATGTCAAGTTCTGGTTGGATACTTGGCATTCCGAATGTCCCCTCTCGATCACCTACCCACATCTCTTTGATATATGCTCTAACCCCTCTATTTGTGTACAGGAAGTGGTTGTTTCTAAGGGGTCCATGTTGAGGTTCCGTAGGACCCTTCATGGCCTCCTTATTGATGAATGGCTTGAACTTGTTACGATAATCAACTCTTGCTCACTTACTGTTTCTCCTGATTATCCTAAATGGAAATGGGATTCTAAGCTAATATTCACTACTGCCTCTCTATATAATTTTCTTTCTTTTAGAGGAGTCCTCACTCCATATGCAGAGATGTGGTGGCATCTACCTATCCCTTTGAAAATAAAAATTTTTATGTGGTTGTTGTTCAAAGATAAGATTCTTACTAAAACTGTGTTGTCCAAAAAAAGATGGCAAGCGGACCCAACTTGTCTGTTTTGCAATTCTGAAGCCGAATCTGCTTTACACTTATTTCTCAAGTGCCCTTATATTTCTCATATATGGTTCTGGATGGGTTCATTTCAGAATTTTTATGGCGATTGGACTTCTTTAGAACATATTCAATTGTTTGCGATGTCCTTGCCTCACAAAAA
The DNA here is from genome assembly GCA_011114355.1 of Carex littledalei. NCBI lineage: Eukaryota > Viridiplantae > Streptophyta > Magnoliopsida > Poales > Cyperaceae > Carex > Carex littledalei. The sequence goes on along the minus strand of CM022085.1, from coordinate 4,413,676 downwards.
CAGAGAGGCAATGTTAATGGTGGTCAGTGCCATCTGCTGGGGCATTTGGAAAACTCGAAATTCTATTTGTTTTGATAACTCCCCTATTCCCTCAGTTAGACAGATGCTATTACTAATTTGTTCCTTGTTGGAATATTGGACAGGGTTTAAAAAACAGCATGTATTGCCTTTTGCACAGGCTTGGATGCCGGAAGATATGGACATGGTGCCCCTCCAGTCCCTTCCTCCTCTACCAGCCCTTGAGTTGCCTCTTGATAGCCCTATGCCATGGGTAACCGTCCAGCTGGTCTCTTGACTGGGCTCTTACACATTTATATACAGAGCTTCCTTTGCTCCTTTGATGTACCACTGGTACAACTGTTACGGCCTTCTCTTACACTTGTACTGACTCTGTGTGTTGCTTGGTATGTTAGTTATGCTGTAATAAATTGGTAGTTCTTGCTATGTGGATTCTGCCTTGGCCTTGTTATAGGTTACAGTTTATGGCATTTGATGTTTTTTTTGGGTTATAGGAATGGATGTACTTGAGTTTGCCTTCGGTCTATGATGAGTTTTCATAAGCGACTGAAATCTTGGTACTGCTCTATTGGAGTTCAGTACCTGATTAAGGAAGTCGGGTGTGTAGCTGAGACCAATAAAGGCGTGGGTTTTTCAGGGTAGTATGTCATTTTTATTTTCAAACATTGTATTGTTCTCTTTTTTATAATGGAAGGGCATTATGCCTCTTTATCAAAAAAAATAAGCAAGCAATACAAATTAAGCAAACCAAATCAACAATTATAAGCAAGCAATCAACAATCAAGCAAACTAAATCGACAGTTATAATCTAGCAATCAACAATCAATTAAATTAGTTTGAAGAAACTAGAAATAACTCGAAATCCGCACCTTGGCAATGTCGGGCACGATGTGGTTAGAGCGTTGCCGTGATGCATGTGATGTCGATGCTTGAAAAATTTTGCTTGTTCCCGCGGTCTCCATTAGGTTACGCGCAACCAGCAGAGGAGCACCAAATCCGACTCACCATGCCTGGCACTTTGCCTGTTGCTTGCCTCGAGTTAAGTACACACTGGCAAGGAAACTCTGACATTTATTTCTCCATGAACTGTTATCTTCCATACTTTTTTAGGTGAACTTTCTAGAGAATAGATGGGGATGAGAGGTGGTCAAAGAGGTGTTACGGTGAGGGTAATTTCAAGAAAGAAGATTAGGAGGAATTGAAATGTTAAGGAGCGAATTCCCCAAGGTAAATTAAACATAGAATCTCTGAAAAGCGGCCTAGAAGAGCAATTAATCGGCTTGACTGGGATTAGGTGTTACCAAATGAAATGTCCATGTGGTTAACAGGTGTCGCTTTGATACAAAAAAGAATTCATGTTACTATTAATTCTACTTATTTATTGATGATGATTTGCGCTAAGCCCCCTATTACTTTAAATATAAGACTTGGCTTTTAAATGGCTAAATACTTTTTAATAAAAAGTTCCTGAATCAATTTTTTTTCAAAGCTTGGAGAGAAAATTCATTGAATAATAATAAGGGATCGACTAACAGTCCCCCCATTCAGTCCCCTAAACGTCCCCTAACTGTCAAAGTACAACTGTCAGTCCCCCATTCAACATACATTAATTCAGTCCCAAAATGGAAAGTATGAATACCTAAGATATGAAGT